>CM070625.1:37794907-39069423 GCA_036346255.1 Ampelocalamus luodianensis
CAAATGAGTGATACTAAAGCATCAACATAGCTTCATTAAGGTCCACGAAGGCTACATGAGCAAGTAATTAGAAAATGGAGCACTCACTGAGTGAGGAAGAAGATGACCAATTTCAGCCGAATTTGAACAAACCCCAAATTGGACAATTCCTGAGAATCAAATCCAAAATTAAGTGAGCGGAAATGTTCAAGGAAGTAAATAGATAAGGCTAGGGCAAAGAAACGTGAAGGAGGACCACTGGAACACCAAGAACACCAATGGAGCTCCACGAGTCAACAATGGCGATTTGCCATTTTTGAGGTGTTAAGCTCCAATACTGAGAATGAAGCTTGATGGTGGTCTAAAGAGATACCAGGAGGTATAGAGAGTGCTTATAAAGCCATGAAAGCATTAGGGTTTGCACCACACATCTTTCGGGTGGCAAAGCACAGAGCACAAGGTGCGGCCGACAAGGAAAAAGGGATGTGAAGACGTGCACTAGGGCATGGCTTGGCTCACAGTACCTCCCATACCCCTAAACGTCGACTAGGGTGACTTTAGGGAGTAAGAAATGACACTGCCATTACTTCCCTACTGTGCTCGCACGGCCGGAGGTAGAAGATGACCAGCGCAAAAGGCTCGGTGATTCTCAGCCGTTGGATGAGACACGGACGGCTGAGATAGGGCCACGCCTCCGGGCTTTAAAACACAACGAAAGGGTTCCGAGCCCTAGGATTAGAAATGAACGGCTCAGATTGCTCCACGTCGCAAACTCAATTTACAACGGCGAACACGCGCGTTGGATCTTAATCCAACGGCTCGATTCAAACCAACAACCGGAGGGTCCGAAGGTTTCACGCAATCGGGCGGTTGGATGGAGATCTAACGGTTGATATTCACTCAAGCAACCGGAAGGTCCGAAGGTTTACACGCGCGGGCCGCGTGCGATTTAGATCCAACGGTTGAGATCCAACGCGCTTTTAAAGAGAGGCTCTGTGCGCTTAGTTGATCGGACCGAATCAATTGGCTCGAGCAGTCCGACTCGAACCCAAGTAATGAAGAAACCAGGTTTGACTTTGAAATAAGAACAGAGACTTTGAAGGATTTATTTGAGGTAGCAAATTAACTCCAAAAATTGTGAAATTTTTCAGAGGGGTCACATACCATCACAGAGACTTAGGAAAAATATTTCCAGATGATGATCATAAGATTTGACAAGATTGTTTTTGGAATATCAAGATCTAGATCAACTAGACTTGTGACAATGTATTTCCCTAATCCCTTGTACAAGAATTGTTTGGCACAACAGGAAATACATGATGTAAGAAAAAGTTTTAATTTCTACTGATTTTCTTACATTTGAAACACAAGCTTAAAGTTGGGATGTTACACTTGATTAAGAATTGTGCTACAGTATAATTTTAATCAGTTACATTTTCAATATTCCGAGGCGTCCACAGCGTTGGTATCAGAGCATACGTTGCCTGTAGGTTAGAAATAGCTTGGCCGAAGTCATTAGAGAGTCTTCTGATAAATTATTTTCAAGTTAGTAATATAATTCCGAAAGTTTAAGTATGACATCTTTTATTTCTTACCTTCCCTAGATCAATTATTGTCCCAACTTTCTGTTGGTTTTTCAAGAGTAAATTGTTTCCTTATCTTGTCTTTTGTCTATAGATGAGCGGGTGGTATTTGGTCAAGGAAACCCGAGCTGAAGATGTGGATGGATTCCCGGCTTTGCTGCGAGACATGATGTGGCGAGCCAACTTCACCTACCAGCCGGAGTACGCCATCTATCGCCGAGATCGAGGACCAGGGATGGAGGAGTACCGCGCCATCCTCAACATTATTGCTCGGCAAGTGGCGGGCAGTATCCCATACTGTGTCCAAGCACTTGCCACTTCTGAGTCTATGGCGGTTCAGGAAGCTGCTAGTAGGATGATGAGTCTTCTTCGTTATGATTTGACGGAATTGTCTCAACCCCCCTATGATCACTTCCCGAAGCAAGGTCCTACTGCAGAAGCGAGCATCCACTTCCAAAACTTTGCATTAAACCATACCACATGCATATGCAATTCTCAATGTATCCTTTCTCTTTAACTCTTTCTGCATTTTACCGGTATTGCAAGGTATGCGACTATCGCTACATACCCATGCCTGTGCTCGCAAGCACAAAGACCAAGAGGCCAATACTCCGCAAGTAATGGGGACCTCAATCCCATCATATACATGACGGGGACCTCAAAGATATACATGCTTGGTCACCACGTGAGCAAGCCTCAACAAGATCTCAATATGCACATGCACAATTGCTTTATTCATCATCAACATGCAATAGCAATAACATCACACATGGATAGAACTTAATCATACTTTGAGCATTCACCATCATTAATAGACATAGAATGCCAAAACCATGCATTGCTATCATGTATCAAATACACACAATCATGATCAAGCATTCACAATTAATCTACCAATCAATGTACTTGCCTCAACTGTGCGAGAATGAAGTACGCGAAGAGGGCGCTACCCCCAGAATCA
The DNA here is from genome assembly GCA_036346255.1 of Ampelocalamus luodianensis. Taxonomy (NCBI): domain Eukaryota; kingdom Viridiplantae; phylum Streptophyta; class Magnoliopsida; order Poales; family Poaceae; genus Ampelocalamus; species Ampelocalamus luodianensis. The sequence continues at coordinate 37,797,431 of CM070625.1, forward strand.
ATCCCCCACCTGAATTAAGTTAACAAGCACTCTAAGATAACAATACTGGATCAAAAAAAAGCTTGAAACAATTACGAAAAAACTATACTCTCTCGCGCAACCCCAATTCCAAAATCTTAAACAGCAGTCCGTCCCCTCTGCAGACAGTCAGAATCAAAAATTCATATCTTTTGGTACAGAGATCCAAATAGGGTTTTCTTGGACTTTCTAGAAATCTTATCAAATCCTCCATCTAAACCTAGTTGGTGAGCCTTCCAGATTCGGCCATTTACTACCCTTAACAAGCTGATTAACAAAACATCTAATTCAAATCGGGTTTCTGGATAGTGATGTTAAAACTATCATACCTTTCAGTACAGTTATCCAAATTTTGCATTGTTTAGCTTCCTCGAAAGGTAAGCCAATTATACACATCTTTTGTTATAGTGAGACCTTCCACATATTCCTTTAACTATCCGGTTTTGTCTGATTACTAATAACTGTCGGAATTCTAGCAGATTTACCGAACAGCAGCGCTACAAAATTCATAACGTTTGAACCGCTCATCCAAACGATGTGATCTAGTACTCTACAGAAAGGTATCGACGTCGCCTACAATTCTCTAGGAGACAGACATATCAGAAATTGCAGTTATCATCCTTAAAATAGTTGGCCACTATAGACTGCCCTAAACCGATCTAATATCGACATTGCCTAAATACATGAATACACGACTAATCGAACAGGATTGGGGATTAACCTTGGAGATCAAGATGAAGAATTTGAAATCCCAGCTCTCCCCATCTCCTTCTTCCTCTCTTCCTTCTCTCTTCCACCCTTCTCTTCCTCCTTTCTTTCTCTTCCACCTTCTTCCTTCTACTGGACTTGCAAGGAGGCAGCTGTACCTGGGAGGGGAGGTGCTACAGTGGTGGCGCTACATTACCACGGGGGAGCTACAGTAGCAGGGCTAGGGTTTGGATGGCCTTCCCCCTTCCTTTTGAGGTCGACCGACTTAATTGGGCCAAGACACCGTGGGCCAAAAGCCCAGGTTTTCTTACTCTCCCTCATAAATCTAAAATTCTAAATTTGATTTATTTAATTCTCTCTCTAATGCTATACAGGATATTACACCAAACCCTTTGACAACTTATCCAAATGAATATTTCAACTCCGAGATGCTTGCTTCAATCCATAAAAAGATTTCTGAAGCTTGCATATCTTCCTAACTTCCTGTGGATCAACAAAAGCTTTGGGTTGTGTCATGTACATATCCCCACTTAGGTTTACATATAGGAAAGTTGTTTTGACATCCATTTGCTATATCTCATAATCAACATATGTAGTAATAGCTAGAGTGATCGGGATAAATTTGAGCATAGCGACGGGAGAAGGTCTCATCATAGTCGACACATTGAATTTGTTTGAAACCACTTGCCACCAATCGTGCTTTATGAATATGAATATTTTTGTCCATGTCTATTTTTTAAAAAAACCCCACTTGCACTCAATTATTTTAACACCATTAGGTGGATCAACAATGTTCCAAACTTGATTGTCATACATGGATTTTATTTCGAATCTCATGGTTCCAAGCCATTTCTCAGAGTCTGGACTCATCATCGTCTCCTCATAAGTCTTAGGCTTATCATTATCTAATAATAAAATGGCATGCCTATACCTTATAGGCAATTAATGTGGCCTCTCAGATTTACGTGGGGCTGATTCCTCTTTTACAGGTTCTACAATATTTTGTTCATCCCGTAGAGGTTCAATAGGAATTGAAGCATTTTCAGATGTTTCTCGAATTTTTTCGAGTTGCACCTTGCTCCCACTAACTCCTTTTGAAAAAAAACTCTCCAAATAGACATCATTTCGAAAAACAAACTATAACATCCCAAAGTGCTGTTACCAAAATAAAATAAAATAAAGTTTTTGTTTTATTGGAATTTCTGAGATTTGAAAGAGTTTAATTGCCTTAGTTGAATTTCAAGTTTTAAAAGTCCAAAATTTAAAATTTATTTGAAGTCCTTGAAATTTCAGTTGGTTTGATCGAAAAATTAAATTAAATTAATTTCTGAATTTTCTGAGTTTCTTAAAAGCTTTTTCCTAAATATTTTAAAGCCAAAACAATTTATTTGCAAAACTATAGCCAACTTTAAGTTGAACTGTTTTAATTAAGTCCAAAATAACTCTAGGAATTTACTGAATTTTCTAGAATTTTTGGATTTAATTTGCTATTTTCTAAAGCTATTTCAATTTCCGAAATAAATCAATTAAGAAAACAATTTTAAAAACCAGAAATCCTTTTGGGCAAACGTCCTCGTCCGCCCATCTCCACGCGCCTCCGCCCGCTCCACCCCAGCCCAACCGCGCCGCTCTCCCCATCACCACCCGATTTGAATCGGACGGCATCGCACCGCCCACGCCACCCGCTCTCAACCGTCGGATGAAAATCCGACCACCACCTTTCTTCTCCCCGCACTTCTCTTCTCCGCTCGGCGCGCCTAACACCGCTTATTGCCGCGCGCTGAGCTCCGCAATCACCGCGATTTCCTCCCTTTCTTTGCGGACGAGCGCATTAACTCCCGCATCTCGTCGCCCTTCCTCCCGCCATTTCCCCTCTCGCGATCAGTAATCACCGGACCGCCTCGTCACCGCCGCGATCCCCGCCGCGATCTCATCCCCGGCCTCCTCCGTCCCTATAAAGGGAGCACGAGGTGCCCTTCTCTCTCATTCCATCTCCCAAGCAACCACCTCTTCTACCCTCTCGGTTCGCGGAATTGAGTTCCTCGCCGACGGCAGCAAACTCGCCGCCTCTAGCGCCACCACGCCGACGCCCTCGCCTCTCAGCGCTACCGCTTCGCCGCCGTCACTGAAACTACCCGTGCGCACTCCGCTTGCCGGGCGCCACCGAGCTCGCCACGCCGTCAACCCGCTTCGCGCCGCTCTTTCGCCGCCGCGGCGAACCCTTCGTCCCCGAAGCGCCGCGGTGGTAAGACCGAGACCCTCGCGATCCTCTTTCTTTTGGTGCGCTTTGCCGGGCGCCGCGCGTTGCCAACGCCGACGAGCCACGGGCGGGAGCGCCGCCGGACTCGTGCCGACGTGGCTCGCCCACGTGGACGCCACATAGGCGCCACTTCGGCACCTTGCGCCCGCGTCAGCGCCACGTAGTGCCACATCACCCCACCCCGCCACCTCACACCACCTCGCACCGTTCACGTGCCGGGTCCACCGTGAACCTTTGACCACCCGTGGACCTAGTCCATTGACTAGGGGCCCACTTGTCGATGAAACAAATCTTTTCCTTTACAAAATTAATTCGCCGGAAAATCAAATTCCCTCGTGGCGTCGACTGCGCAATAAACCGTTTTCTTTTAGAAAAATAATTCAAGAAAATCAAGAAAATCGATTTTAGGGTTTTTAGATTTAAAACTTCCCGGTTCGTTCTCCTCATACGAACTCCGATTTTGTCGATTCAAATTCCTAAATTCATATAAAATCAAGATCTAGCCATCTAAACCAAAATAATTTGATTTTGGGTTCATTTGACCAATAATCCCTTTAAACCCTAATTTATCATTCCATGTATTTCCAATCTTCCGAAGCTCATATCTTTTGCATCCAAACTCCGATTGGGGTGGTTCAAGTTGCAAAATCTTTATAAAATTATAATCTAGCTAACTAAATCAAATTATTTCTATTTGGAGTTAATTTGATCTGTCTTTTTGAATTCATTTGAATTTGAGCTAAATTTGTCGTATTTTCACAATTAGATTTCAACGACTTCGGAGAATCAGATTTCGACGCCGATTGAATAACAACATAAGAGGATTGATTTTGACTGTATGATCATCGTAATCGTACACTTGGACTACCTGAAGATAGTACTTGTGAGTACTAGGTGACCTGTTAAGAAAAACAACGTCACCTCAACACCAGACGTTCTGTGAAGGTGATCTGTTAAGAAAAACAATGTCACCTCATCAAGCAAGGCAAGTTATACCCTTGATCATATTGATCCCATTATTTTAAATTATTTATATTCTATTTTTAAATTATTACTGCATGCTTATTTATTTTCAGTAATATAAATTCCTGTTTTTTTCAATTCATAGTTATACCTAAATCCTTTGTATGACCCATGTTGATATTGAATCAAACACATTGACACCCTAGATAAAACCTGGTTGATACGATAGTATGAACTAGGATCATTTAAACGTATTGCTTAGCCATGCTTATAGACCAAACTTGTATGATTTGGGGAATTTCATTAACAATCAATTATTGTTTAAATTGTACCCTTGGCATTGGTGTGTCATGGAGTTTTACAAATGACTTGAAAAGTAAAGTAAAATGGGTTTGGACTTGGCGAAATGGATGATTGGTGTGTGCGGGTTTATGCACCGCTTAATCTGTTAGGGTTAAGGCCCATGGGTTTTATGGAAAGTCGCCCAAGTCGGTTAAGGACCGGTCTTCGATCGCATGATGCTATGCCTTACCGTACCACCACATGTCCTGTGTGGGCGGGACTTGGCTAAATAATTTGTGATGTCTTAGTGTCATTTGTGCTATGTTGTTGGTATGGGTGTTGGTCAGACAGTAGACCCATCTGGCGCAAGAGGGGGCTCCCGGAGGATGGTCTGTCCGATGGTAGCGAAACCTTAGCGGGCATAAATACATTAAGACAGAACATTGTAAAGGCCTCGTGATAATCACTTAGTCGCACACCTTCGGAAGTGTGTCAGACGGACATTGAAAGTTGATTATCTCTTGTGGGTAAAGTTGTACAACCTCTGCAGAGTGTAAAACTATTCGAATAGCCGTGTCCGCGGTTATGGACATGCTAGCAGAACTACTCAAAGTTAGACTTTGGTTTTGTTTGAAAAAGACTTCTTTAAAACTGGTTTATCCAAATGGGAATTGGGCAGGAAGCCATGTGATAGGAGGGTATCCTTCACCATTCATGTGTGAATGTTATCGACTATAAAATTGAGAATTTATAAAAGAATTTTAGTTATAAAATAACTCGCTTTGGAACTTAGTACCAAAGATTTAAAGGAAATGCCGCTTTATGCAAATAAACCAATAAGCCATCCTTTGTTACATCCATATATGCATGTCATTACATTTACTTGACGGGTGTAACTTGCGAGCACGGTAGTTGTGCTCATACTTGCTTTATGCAAACAAATTTGAGAGGAGAAGGACTTTGCTACCCGTGTGGATCTCGACGACTAGGCCGCTACCAGATCGATTGCACATGGCGGTTGTCGGACTCTACTACTTCTTCTGCCTTCCATTGTGTTCTTTATTGTTGGCTTGTAAGCCTCTTTTGTAATAAACTCGTTGATTATTAATAAAGTTGTGATATGAATTTGTTACCATATTTGTTTACTGTGTGAACTAGCGACTGATCATGGGACTAGTTCAGAAATGCACAGAGGATCTGGGATGGTAATCCTGGGTTCTGACACAAACACTTTGTTTTCACCCCGCTTGTAAAAGTAATATCCATTAGTTTCCTTAGGATACCCCAGAAAGAAGCATTTATCTGACTTGGGCATGAGCTTATCAGATGTCAAACATTTTACATATATCTCACAGCCCCATATTTTGAGAAAAGACAATCTAGGAGACTTCACTCTATATCTTATATGGTGTCTTCTCTACCGCTTTTCATGGAACCTTGTTTCAAGTGAAAGCAACTGTTTGTAGAGCATATCCTCATAAATACAATAGAAGATCAGATTGTCTCTTCATTGATTGAACCATGTCTAACAATGTCCAGTTCCACTGTTCAAACACCACATTCCATTGAGGCATTCCCAGTAGAGTTAGTTGTGGAATAATTCCACATTGGTTTAGATGATTACCAAACTCATGGCTCAAATATTCACCTCCACAATCTGTTTATAGAAATTTAATTGTCTTGCCAAACTGATTATGTACCTCATTATGAAATTCCTTGATCTTTTCAAAGGATTCAGACTTATGCCTTATTAAGTAGATGTAACCATATCTACTAAAGTCATTAGTAAAAGTTATGAAGTACTGAAAACCACTTCTGGCTGATGAGCTCATTGGTCCACATACATCCGTATGTACATGGGTGATTAAATCATTTGCCCTCTCACATATACCCCTGATAGTTGTCTTTGTCATTTTGACAAGTAAACAAGATTCACATGTTTCAAATGATTCAAAATCAAATGGGTTTAGAAGATCATCTTTATGGGGCTTCATCATGCGCTTGTCATTTATATGACTTAGACGACAATGCCAAATAAAGGTAGGATTAAAATCATTAGGTCAAAACCTCTTAGCATTAATGTTATAGATATGCACATCTTAAAGATTCAAAATATATAATCCATTCACCAATGGAACATGACAATATCATCGAAATAAATTGGACAACATTTGTTCTTTATTATGAACTCATAACCTTTTACTCCTAAACATGAACCAGAAAAAATGTTTTTGCTTAAAGCAGGAACATAATAACAATGATTTAATTCCAAAATTAATCCTGAAGGTAAAGATAATGGTAAAGTACCAACAGCCAACACAACAATTCTTGCTCCATTGCCCACACGAAGATCAACCTCGCCTCTCGCCAAACTTGTACTCCTTATCAACCCATGTATTGAATTGCAAATATGATCAACCGATCGGGTATCAAATACCAAAGTTAATTTCTATAACATTTATACATGAACTGGAAGTCTTACTTCACTTGTTCATTTTCTTCTCTGCTAAGTACTTCTTACAATTCCTCTTCCAATGTCCAACCTCATGACAATGGTAATATTCTGTGTCAGGCTTGGGGCCTAGCTTGAGCTTCTGAAGCTTAGCTTTGAGACTCGTGATCTCATCTGGAGTCTTGCCTGTGCCCTTTTCCTTGCCCCAAGACTTACCCTTCTTCTTGAAACTATTCTTTTGAACCATAATCACGTGATTAGAGCCCTTCTTGATGCTCTCCTCGATACTTTAAGCATGCTATGCAATTCAGTCATTGACTTCTCCATGCCATTCATATGAAAATTTCAGATGACTGGTTCAAAGCTCACAAGGAGTGATTGAAGAAACACATTAGTAGCTAACTCTTGGCTATGGGGAAAACCACGCTTTTCGAAGCTCTCAATGTGACAAATCATTTTGATCACATGAGTACTGACCTGGCTACCTTCTGACAGCCTGCAAGAAAATAATGCATTGGAGGTATTGTACCTCTCTGCCCTTGCCTGCTCCTGAAACATGCCTTTTAGACTCACAATCATAGTGTGCATCTTTGGTCTCATGTTGCTTCTGAAGCTCAAAGCTCATGGTGGGAAGCATTAGGCAGTTTACATCAACTATGTCATTGCAATACTTCTCATAAGTATTTTTTTCAGCACGAATAACATCTGCACTTGGTTCAGTGGGATAAGGACCCTCTAGAACACATTCCTTCTTTTCTTATTTGAGAAAAATTCTCAGATTACGAACCAGTCAATGAAGTTTGCTCCGTTCAATTTTTCTTTCTCAAGAATATATCACAAGTTAAAGGTAGGTGTGTTGGAAGTACTAGGTGACATGATCTACAACTGAAAATATTTATATGCAAAAATTTCAGCACTATGTTTATGTAAAATCTTCTATTAAATAATTTAACAAAAGATACATGACGAGGAGACATGGGACAAGTGGACCCAATCAACTAGAGACTCTGTACACTACACTCATTAACGCGTGGTAGTTATACACATGATGCTTGTCTTTGACATAACTGCACGTAAGTTTGTCCATCTCTAGCATAACAGCATAGCGAATGTGCAGGGGAGTGTCTGTCGGGACCCAAAATTACGATTCTGGAACCCTCTGTGTAAAATGCACTAGTCCAGGATCACACTAGTGCACACAGTGTCAACACAAGTGAATATCGATCCACACAAGCGATAAATAAAGTAAACGATTAGTTTGAATAACAAATAAGGGTTTTGACCTTATGGTCGAGTTTACACTTAATAAGCCACGCAGGGCTAACAGAGAACAAAATAGCAGCAGAACAGAAACAACTTCAGCGTAGATCCCATCAATTCACCATAGGCAACCGACTGGGATCCAGACCTTAACGATTAACAACCTTCGTTGAACTCATCCTCGAAAGCAGGCGTAGACTCCTCCTCTTCTGTAGGTTTGGGCGCAAGTTTTACAACAAACGTGAGTACACAACCGTACTCGCAAATCATACCATAGAATGCAATTTATAGATGCAGGCTTATTCCAAAGAAAAGGCTTCTATGGTTATGTAATACCCCGAATGTTTCTACGGAAGAAGAGTAAACGAAAAAGGGGTTTTTCTGTAATACTCAACTTATTGTAATGAAGGAAGCGGTGAAAAGAGAAATTAAACTTTAGACGAGGGAAAATCTGCAATTCTTTGACAACACTGGCTTCGGGCTTTGGCCTAGGAGGCCCATGAGGGGCCGGCCACTAATAAAGGAGGGGGAAACCTAGCCCACCACTGTAGCACGCATTGCTATAGTGTTCGCGCCGCTGATTGCCACTACGATTGCACGCCTCCTTGCACTCCGTTGCTCTCTCTTGGTGGTGCTCTCCCATTCTTTGTCGGCCAAGGAGAAAGGTAGAGGAGAGGAGAAGAAGAGGAGATGAGCATCTAGCGGGGTATTTCAGAGGGCACGCGTGTCTCCAAGGGTAACGATTGCGGTTGTTGTTGTTTGATTAGTCGTAGAAGTGAAACCGATTAAATTTGATTAGATCAAAGTCATGCATTGGAAATTCAATTCTGTCCAGTAGTTTGCGCGGCTGTTTTCACAATCTTAGAGGCCGAATCAGAGGATCCCATCTCCTATAGTATTGTAGGTTTTGTTCTTAGCTTTCGGTGGCCGCCAAGAACACTAAATTCCGACTTTCGAGTCAAAAGTTTTGATAGATTTATTATCTGCTGTCCAGAATCTGACGAGAATTAGCAGTCTGATAGGTTGATATATGGCCTAGTTAGAGGGTGATTCAGAGGTCTTGCCCATAACAAATTTTGAAGGTGATATCACTAGATTTCAGGATTGATAAAGAACACCTCATTTGGATTTATAGATCAAAAGTTATGAACTTTTCATTGTGACTGTCCAGATTGTAGGTCATCTGTCCAAATTGTATGTCGGTTTCTATCTTTAGTTTTGACCGTGTGCCACTTTTTGTTAAAGGCAAAATATGAATGTCGTGCCAACTAGGTTATTGTAGGTAATTTCATAACCTTTTCAGATTGTTAAAGAACACTCAATTCGGAGTTGTAGTTTAACAGATTATGGACGTTTTAGTTCTGCTGTTCTAATTGCTCATCAGATTACTTACTCGCTGTTTCGTTTGACACTAGCAATTTAGTTTGGCTGATTTGGGTTATCTCGTCAACTACAAAGTTGTAGATATATTTGTTAAGCTCGTGTAGGATCTGGGATCATCTCTTTTGGAGTCCCAGATCATTAGTTTTGGTCTTTACCGTCTGCTGTCTGATGGGATTCCATGTTCTTCTGGAATTTCAGATTCGGGTTATGACTATGTTTTGGGTGTGCAAGAGGGTAGTGTAGAATATTAATTCATGATGGGCTCTATGTTGTTCTTATTTCGGTTATTTAATTGTTTAGGCCGCGAGTCTACGGGTTTGGGGCGCCATCGTTGCTCGCTAACGATCGCAACGCTGAAGGCAAGTACTTTGTTGGTTTTAAGTCTTTGCGATTGTGAATGTTTACATGAATATGATGTGACATCTTGTGATACCCAAATGCTGAATTGGTTATGTTCTATCAATATGTGGAGTAAATGTCGAAAGATGATATTAGCATTGTTCATGTTCATATCATGCATCCTTTTATTCATGCTATGTCCACGGGAGTGGATGTAAGTCCCACCATTCCAATGTGGGCGGTTTGGACATTGTCATGTCCGCCCACGGAGTGGATTGAAAGACCCATCAATTCCAAAGATGGGCACGTAAGACCCATCAATTCCAAAGATGGGCAGCTTTGGACACCTATATGAAACGTTCTTCATATAGGACTTGGATCCCCGCACTTTTGTTAAGGTGCGGGCTTAAGTGAACACCGACGGGTGTGTCACTCGCTATCTGTATAAGCATGTGTGTAGTCCATCCTTGAGTACATTCATTCATGCCATGCATTCCTAAGTTTTCATTCGATGTATGCTCATATTCTCTTATGATGATGACTTGTTCATATGTGTGTTGTCCCTTTATCGTACTTGTCGAGTCGTGGACTCACTCTTGCGTTGTTTGTTTATTTTAGGTAACCCCTGATGTTGGCTCACTTGGGAGGGAGTAGACACGCACTACTTGTTCACATCATCCAATTCATGTTCAAGATTAAATTTAGTTCTATCTTACATTCGTAAATGATGAACTGTAATAATAAATTTATAATTGGTGAAGGAAGGATACCTTCTCCACATTGATGTTGAATTATTATTGCATGTGAACTTTCATTATCAATGAACTGAAATAAATAGATTAGATGGTGAAGGAAGGATACCTTCATCATGTCTTGGTTGTTTTGATACTATCATTAGTTGATTTTATTCAAATTCTTCCGCATTATGGATGTATGTTAGATGTTTTAGGTGACATCTTGGCTTCCGAATAGCCAGGGTGTTACAGGTTCTTTTGCATAAAGGCAATATTTGCAATTGAATACCATAATAGATTGAAATGTAATTCAAAACAAATAGACAATATTAAGTTAACAGTTATTTTCACAAAGACACAAAGCTAAGCAGATTATTTCACATAGCCACATGACTTAGATCACATAGCTCCCATCCCAAACATTTTATGAAAACTACCCTCGTGTGAAATCCCGAGCATGTCCATGATCATGACGCGCTATTCGAATAGATTGATTTAACACTCTGCAGAGTTTGTACACTTTACCCACATGATACAACTAGTGTAGCGGTAATCATAACAAAGCGGTTCGAAACTTCATCTCAACATTGACACTCGATGTGCTTACAAACCGCTATGCCAACCCAAACGGGCGCTTTGGCATAACACACACCGCTAGACAGGACACGCGAACCGCCCGTGATGCGACTACCTTGTAGTACACACCTCCACCCATAGCCTAACCTACCACCGAGTAATCAATGCCAGAATCCATAACCTACTAAGTTAGGCCCGTCCCATCGGGCATGTGGTCGATGAAGAAGGCTCGGCCAATGACGCACAAAGTTAAGTCCTTAATCGACCAAGGCAAGACTTCCATTTTCTAACTAGGTCACAAAGATTATCATTCCCATTCACAAAGTCCACCATATCACAAAGTATCCACCACTTGCCTCAATCTAAATCCTTTCCCACCCTGTTGATTTTAGTGCAACACATGCTATCACAAAGTAATAACACATAGCACACACAGTTTTATACAAAGTTCCATAGTCACTTAGTCAAACTTGATATTTGCAACTTACATGAGATGTGCGACTCGTAGCATGGCTAAGCAATTGTACTCGCATCTAACCAACCCACGTTGGTGCTACAATATTACCAACTAATAACCAATCTAGGGTGACAAGGAGTTATGACATACAAAGTCAAGGTGATGATAATAATTTAGATGATAACTATACCCAAAAGCATTTAAATACATAATTAAAGTAGAATGCAATACTTTGAAACAAAGTAATTTGAAAACTAGGTTCAAGATGATCAAAGGTATGACTTGCCTTGGAAAAGGTCTAAGTAGTGGTCTTGATCTTGAGGTGCTCCTTCTTCTCCAAAATTCCCCGACGTATCGACGTCTACTCGTAAACGAGACAAATAAAGAAAACAAATAAATAACAGAGGCAAAACAAACTCCAAAAATTAAATACAAATCTTAGATAAATAAAGCTCGAATTTAGATAAATTTAGGAATTTGAATGGGCTCAATCGGAGTTCGGATGCAAAAGTTATGGGCTCTGGAAGATTGAAAATCTAAAGAAACCCTAATTTTGGATTTTCTGAAATTTTTGAATTATTCCTTAAAGGAAAAATCGGATTATTGCGCAATACTAACGTCAGCACAGGGATTTCGGAAAAGAGATAAATAAAAAGAAAACACTGACATGTGGGACCCACATGTCAGAGTCACAGCTCACAGTGGACTAAGCCCTCCGAGCCTCGGGATCTGGAGACCGTGGACCATGCCATGCGGGTGCTGACGCGGCACTAACGGGGATGCCATGTAGGTGACACGTAGGCGACAGGCTGATGCGGCGTTGAAGTGGCGGCGAGGAGGCTCGGGAACCGAGGGTCCCAGCGATCGGCGGCCCCTCGTCGGCGGTGGGTGGTACCGGCGTAGGTGCGAAGGTGAACTCGGAGGTGTGCTCACGGGTGCACGGGGGTGATGAGGGTGGCCGACGGCGAGGTTTAGGCTGTGAAGGATCTTCCGGCTCGACGGCGATGACGCTGGAGGGGTTCCCCGGCAAAGGCGACGGCGGTTCTGAGATGCGGGCGACGCGGCGATCCCGAAGATGGCCTCCACTGTCGACGAGGAGGTCTATAACGGCGATGATGGCGAAGAGGTCCCTCGGCCGGCGCTGAAGACGAAGGCGGCGCCTAGGGTTTCTGGTGGCGCTTCGATGGCGGTGGCTAGGGTTTCGAGGGCGGCGCGTCACGGGGTGCGTCTCACGGGGGTCCTCGGGGCCTTAAATAGCCCTGGGAGGTGTGTCCGCGAAGAACACGGCGTGGCGGCGGAGAAATCGGGAAGGAAGGTGGAGTACGCTTCGGAGACAACAATGATGTGGCGGGGTGGGACCCACACATCAGCGGCTAGGGCTCGAACGCGGGCGCGTGCGAAATGGCGCGGCTGCGAAACAGACTCAAAAGATGTAATCGTCCATCCAAGATCGAACGACCCAAGATCAATGGGACGTTCGGACCTCCAAACAGATCACGCGCATCTAGCCATCCATTCTTGATCAAACGGTGGAGAATGAGCGGGGCGCTCGGAGGGAGAGAGGAGAGGCTGAGGGACTAACAGGTGGGGTCCACCTGTCAGCGGAGGCGAGCGCGCGCGAGCTGGGCCCCGCGCGGGAGTTGGGCCGGAAGGGCAATAGGACTGGGCTGGCTTCAAAGAATTCGGCCCAAAACTTTTTCTGAGATTTGAAATAGCTTTTCTATTTATAAAATACCAAAAATACGAATAAGCAAAAGAAAATAGCAAATGAACTCAGAAAAATTCTAGAAAAATCTAGAAAATATATCTGAGCACAAAGAACCCAAATAAAATAGTTTTGGCTGTTGTTCATGTTAGGAAGATTCACATTAAATGTTTTTTATTGTAAAGTCCAATATTAAGCTTTTGAATTAAATTCAAATAAAACCAAATGGTGACTTTTCTTCCTACTAACTATTTAAAAGATTTTCAAGCTCAGAAAATTGGGATGTTACAGTGTCTCACTAACAGTAACCTCCACCAACGTGCGCAATCAAGCAACAGTCAAGGCACCTCCTGACATTTAACAACTTCTATCCCTTCAGAAGCTATATAAAGGGGAACGACGGTGAACATAGAGAGATAGAGATGGAAGTCATTAGTCTTAGTTTCGGTGGCTTCTTTCTTATTGTAAACACGATCAATACAAGAACGCAGGAGTATGGTTGTTATTCTCTCTGGAGAAAGCCTGAAGCTATCTAAAAAAACCTATGTATCCTTTTTGTGTAATTTTGATCATAGTGCCCCCAGCATTCATGTCATAAGATTGATATGAAAATATTGATAGTTGGCGCCGTCCGTGGGGACTATCTTTCGGCGATTTTCTTCGTTTCTACTCTAATGCTTCCATGGCAATTGAGTGGAATAAGGAGAACCGGTTCGATCTCGCAAACTACGCAGGACTCGACATGGATGCGTGTTACGACTATGAGCAGAGCATCTTTTCATCTAAGAGCAATGCCAGTTCCAAGGACCTTTCACTAAACCCAGGAGATCACATCCCGGACAAGGTTGATGAGGGAACCTTATCACGAACACTCTCACCAACAACATTACGCCCATAGGGGGAGTCAGAATCCTCACTGGACAAGGGTCCAAGCGACCATGACCAGAGCCGCCCCGTGATAGGTGTTGAACACAATGAGGTTCCCACCTCCAAGCATTCAAGTCTGTCCAGGGCCACCTAGTCTCATGCGTCAAGTCATGGAATGCTTGATTCCGGGGCTCAACCGTCACCTGTTAATCGTCACGCTTTGGTTACCCTCACCCGGGATATGATCGAGTGTAACGCCCTGGTTTTTCTGAGCCTTTTTTATATTTTCAAAATAAAAATGACCATTTGGTTTATGGTTTGTTAAAACATAACCTATGATTTTGGAAATAATTTAAATGACTAATTCGAACTTCAACTACCTCCTTTGGACCTCCTCCTTTGGAGCACCTACGTGGCTCAATCTGGACCACGCAGGACCAACCTTGGACCTCCTCAGGACCTTCTACTCTTTTCAGTCGTTGGATCTTAATGGATGGTCTGATCCTGAGGGCGCGTTCGGAGTGGTCCGAACACCCAAATCCTTGTGGACCATCCGACTGAAATCGAACAGCCCAATCGGCCCGCTTCACCCGTGCCGCGCGTTTGCACTTCGAATTCCTTTCATTCATTGGATCAAGTTTGAATGGTCCGATCTTGATGGCACTCCGGACCATCCAAACGTGCCAATCCTCATGGCTCGTCCAATTGAAATCAGACGGCCCAATATAGTTTGGCGTTCGAAGTGGTCTGAGCGTTCTGATCCATTTTTGATCATCCGATTGAAATCGGACGGCCAACGCACCTTCTTTATTGAACCTCCTCCTTGACGTCCTCAGGACCCTTTGGCTCCAGAGCTTTCTTTTTGCAAAGACCACCTCCATGGGTCAAGACCCCCCTGCTGGTCACGATCGATCTTTTTGCAAAGACCACCCATGTTGGTCTTTTTGCAAAGACCACCTCCTTGGGTCAAGACCTCCCTGCTGGTCACGACCAGCCTTTATGCAAAGACCACCTCTGTTGGTCTTTTTGCAAAGACCACCTCCTTGGGTCAAGACCACCGTTTCGGTCACGACCTCCTCAGAACCTCCTTGTCCTCAGGACCTCCTGGTCTTTTGCGAAGACCACCTTTGTGGTCACGACCTCCCTTTGGTTATGACCACCTCTCAAGTGGGACCACTTTCTCAGGTCCTCTGTTCACCTTCTTCTTCCTCTCGTCGTGTCTCAGTACCACGAGAGTCCACACGTATTAAATGCTGCTGACTCGCATTAAATGATGTCTTCTCTACTGAACCTTTGTGCATCTATTGTTATTTCTTTTACCCGCTCCTTTCTTTCCATTACATGCTCCTGTCGCGTTCTTTAAATGCGGCGTCCTCCTCTCTCTGAACCTCCTGTGCCTTTAAAAGCCCGAGAGAGCTTTCTTGCCCTTGTTTGTTGCCCAGCGCTTTGGACCTCCTCCTGAGAGCTTGACCTCCCTTGTTTGAGCCCTTTCCTGAGTGGCTCAAGCTCCTATTTCCATCCATTTTCTGTAACCTTTCTTTGGCTCTAGTTTGGTAAGATCTTTGATCGTCTTTCTAGAGTTGCTTAGCTTATTGTTTGCTTTCTTCTTCACGTGTAGATTAGGTTTCTCGAGGAGTTCGGGACCCACCGCCTCTCTGACTTCCCAGTTCTTCATCGAAGGCAAGTCATAGACCTTGACCATATTGAACCCCTTTTTGTAAAAATATGTTGTTTTAACGTATCATGCATGGCTATTTGTATAAAAGTGGTTCTTGGGAGTAGTTAACTACCTTCTTGCCAGTAAAACTCCTTGATTATCTGAGAAAGACATGTTGGTCATCCCTAGAATGGGTACTCTTAGTTGGTCTTTCTTGTTGTATACCAACCTGGGTATCCTGTTGGTTTAGCCCTGCTCTAGTTCGCGTTGATCTCATTCTTGAATCAACAATGTTATTTTTACCCCAGCACACATGGTTTGTGGCTTGTGTAGTAACGGCCTGTGTTGTTGATTAATACAAAGTGTGGCCTATGTGTGCCACGACATCTGTTGTCGCTTTCACTAAAACTTGTGTGCCAGGACTAGGGTGGTCCTCTGGCCGGTTGAACTTAACAATGATAATCTTGACTAATGAGCTATGGAACTGTGGCTTCGTCACTTGTTGAAAGTTATTGTGCCAGGACTAGGGTGGTCCTTTGGTCGGGAGGAACCCCAAAATGTTTTATGCCAGAACGAGTGGAAGGTGGTTAGAGTGTGTGCTGAAGCACACTGGGATGTGGATAGTCTCGTCTGAGCAGCCAACTAAGGACTTTACCTTGAACCATCGATCTGGGTCTTACCGTGCAACCACATGTCCAGTACGGGATGGACCGGGTGCAATAATTAGCAAAGCTTGAGTCGGTTCTGTTTTGGTTGAGAACAGCGCAAGAAGGGGCCAGGACGACAAAACCTTAGCGAGTAGAACCGAATCAAGTGGACCTTTGTAAAAGCCTGGTGGTAGTCTCTCCTTGATTCACACGTCTAAGGAAACGTGTTTCGTATCAAGCGACTATCTCTTCTGGGTAAAGTGTACGACCTCTGCAGAGTAAATCTATTCGAATAGCCGCGTCCTCAGTTATGGACATACCCGGAGATTTCACGCAAGGGGTAGACCTTTTCTTCAATTGTGGTAGTCCTGTGTGGTCTGGAGTGGTCTGAGCTATGATTAGGGTGATCACAGTGAGGTCTGGGAGAGGACAGGGTGTCCTCGCGTGTTTTCAAAAAGCTTGTTTACTTATGTGTATTCTTTCAACTTGTGCTTTGCAATCTACTAAATGTATCTCTTGTAAATGTTGCTTTCTGCAAACTAACCATACAGCTATTGCTTGTCAAGCTTTGCATGAGTATTACTTGCATTTATTCTCTATGACTTGTTGAGTACATTCAAAGTACTCATGACTTCTTTGTCGGGATCACGGTATGCAACCCGGGACCCTCGTGCGTCTGAACTAGTCCCGGATCGATGCTAGCTAGCTCGCACAGTTACAATATCGGTGTAATCACAACTATACAACAAAATAACGATGAAGCGGACAAATTAAAATTACTTAGTAGCAAAAGGGACCTTATGGTCAAGTCTTACAGAGTGCGCCACACAGGGCTTAGCAACAAAATACAATTTGCAGCGGAAACCAAATATCTCGTGGACGCCATTCGACATGCCCACAGGCAATCGAGTGGAGGACGCGACCTAGTTCGTAAAGTCTTCTAGATACTCCTCTTCGTAATACTCTGAGTTCTCTGGTTCTTCTATGGGGATTAATCACACAGGGCGCAAGCCATGAGTACTTTGAATGTACTCAGCAAGTCATAGGGAAATGTATGCAATTAATATTCATGCGAGGCTAGACAAGGATAGCTTTATGTTTAATTTGCAGGAAGCGATATTGACAGTAAATACAATAAGTAGATTGAAAGTATAATTTAAAAGATTAATACATAAGTAATTCAGTTCTTTTGAAACAACTAGAGATCAACCCAAACTTTACATCCCAACCAGCAATTCCACCATTTTAAAGAAAATATCTACCCATTGCGTGAAATCTCCGAGCATGTCCATAATCGGGGACACGACTATTCGAATAGTTTTTACACTCTGCAGAAGTTGTACAGCTTTACCCACAAGAGATAATCATCTTATACTGTCCGCTCACACACTTTCGAGGTGTGCGACTAAGAGATTATCACAAGGCCGTTACAAAGCTCTGTTTTGATTCGGTTCTGCTCGCTAAGGATTCGCTTCTGACGGGTCTTACTCTCGCCAGATTCATGCCTCCTCTTGCGCCGTTCTCAACCCAAAACAGAACCGACGCAAAGCATTGCTAATTAGTTGGCCCAGTCCACCCCATCCTGGACATGTGGTTGCACGATATGACCCAGATCAATGGTTCAAGGTTAAGTCCTTAGTTGCCTGCTCAGGCGAGACTAATCCATGTCCCAATGTGCGTTACGGCACCCACACTTACCACCATCCACTCGCCCAAGCATAAAACATTTTCGGTTCAACCCGGCCAAAGACCACCCTAGCCTTGGCCCAACATCTTTTATCAAAAGTGACCGTGTCACGATTCCATAATTCCTTTAGTCATGTTTATTCATACGAGCATCTGATCATGAGTCCCAACGTACATGTAACACCCTGGCTATCCGGAAGCCAAGATGTCACCTAAAACATCTAATATACATCCATAATGCGGAAGAATTTGAAACAAGTATATCAACTAAAGACAGCATTAAGTTAAACAGGATATGATGAAGGTATCCTTCCTTCACCTTTTAATTTATTTAATTCCGATCATCAATAAAGAAGGTTCACACACAGTAATAAATCAACATCCATGTGGAGAAGGTATCCTTCCTTCACCAATTATAATTTAATTATTACAGTTCATCATCAACGAATGTAAGATAAAACTAAATTTAATCTTGAACATGAATAGGATGATGTGAGCGAGTAGTGCGTGTCTACTCCCTCCCAAGTGAGCCAACATCGGGGTTACCTAAAATAAACAAACAACGCAAGAGTGAGTCCATGACTCGTAAAGTCTGATGAAAGAGAAAGAACACATATACAAACAGGACATCACCATTTAAGAATGCGAACCTTGCATCGAGTGAACACTTATGAAAACATGAAATGAATGAATGTAATCAAGGATGGATGCACACATGCATATATGGGGGTATAGTGAGTGACACACCGTCGGTGTTCACTTAAGCCCGCACCTTAACAAAAGTGCGGGATCCAAGTCCTATATGAAGAACGTTTCATATAGGTGTCCAAAGCCCCCATCTTTGGAATTGATGGGTCTTACGTGCCCATACTGGAATTGATGGGTCTTTCAATCCACTCCGTGGGCGGGACATGACAATGTCCAAAATTGCCCACATTGGAATGGTGGGACTTACAATCCACTCCCGTGGACATAACATGAATAAAAGGATGCATGATATGAACATGAGCAGTGATAATACCATCTCTCAATATATACTCCACATAATGAAAGAACATAACCAATTCAAAGGCATCTCGGGTAACACAATATGTCACACTATATTCATGAAAACATTCACAATCATAACACTCAAAAGCAACAAAGTACTTGCCTTCCGGCGTTGCGGCGTTAGCGACAACGATGGCGCTCCCAAACGGTAGCCTCGTGGCCTAAACAATTAAATAACCGAAATAAGAACAACATAGAATCCAACCCGAATTAATAGTCTACAATACCCCTTGAACTCCCAAGGAATCACCATAAAACCTAATCTGAAAAACAGGCTGCAACCCAAAAGCGTGTCGGGACAGCAGCACGAAAATGACAGTAGTTAATGACGTGGGACTCGAAATGAGATGAGTCCAGATCCTACCTCATCTTAACGAACATATCTATAACATTCAAGTTGATGAGATTTCCCAATTCGGCCAATAAACTTCTCTAATAAAGAAAACAAAACAGCAGCACAGCTTCATGTCGAACAAACAGGACAGCAATACTAAAACAACCATAACTTTTAATCTACAACTCCGAATTGAGCGTTCTTTAACAATCTGAAAAAGTTATGAAATTACCTACAATAAACTAGTTGGCACAACATTCAAATTTTGCCTTTAACAAAAAGTGGCACACGGGTCAAAACTAAAGATAGAAAGCCGACATACAATCTGGACAGACTGACATACAATCTGGACAGTCACAAAGAAAAGTGCATAACTTTTGATCTATAACTCCAAATGAAGTGTTCTTTATCAATCCTGAAAGCTAGTGATATCACCTTCAAAATTTGTTATGGGCAAGACCTCTGAATCACCCTCTAACTAGGCCATAAATAAACCTATACAGAGACTGCTAATTCTCGTCAGGATTCTGGACAGCAGATAGTAAATCTATCATAACTTTTGACTCGAAAGTCGGAATTCAGTGTTCTTGGCGGCCACCGAAAGCTAAGATCAATATCTACAAAACTCTAGGAGATGGACAACCCAAATTCGGCCTCTAAGATCACGAAACAGGCCACGCAACATTCAGGACAGAACTGAAATTCTAACGGCAGCAATTCAATCCAATCAAACTAATCGAATTCGCATCTGAAACAACCTAAACAGCGAGGAAATCGATCATTACCCTTGTAGAACCATCGGAGATCGCTGATCAAATCACGAAGAAATTCTCCTTCAATCCTCTCTTCCTTCCTCTTCTTCTTCTTCCCACGGTCGGCCTGGCAGGCAGGAAAGATGGCGGGGAGAGGGAGCAGCAAGCAGCGAGGCACCGTGCACGCCACTATCAGTAGCACAGGGCTACTGTAGCACAGCTACTGTAGCAAATGGGGCTAGGGTTTGGTCCCTCCTCCCTTGCCTTCTAATGGGCTGCCGCCCACTCATGGGCCTTGGGCCACTATGGTGGCTCCTCTTCTCGAATATGGGTTGTGGCCCATACTTCTCCTAAAATTCTGAATTTTAACTTATTTCCTCTCTAATCTTACAGCATTCGATATCGAATAATCGGGTATTACAGTACAACTATAGCATGGCTAAGCATAATACAATACCTGTGTTGGTAATTTATCAATGTCCAACTAAAATAACCCATCCTATAGTGTCCAAGGGTTCATGTCATTCAAGGATACATGTCGATAGGAATTTATCAAGGAGGCATACATCAATTAGGTCGTTATTTATTCCCGAAACCATTTAATATAAAACTAGCGATGCATGTTTATATCAAACAAAATAGTTTTGTAAAAATGGGTTCAACATGGTCAAAGGTCTATGACTTGCCTTCGTTGAAGAGTTGAGGTGCTTCCGTCGTCGGGTCCGAGAAATCTTCCGAAATGCCGGTTTCTACACGTGCGAAAAGAGCAAAATAAATAAAACAACTGCAAATAAATTCTAAATAAATACCAAACTAGCACTAACAGCAAGAGGAGGATTTTAGATGAATTTAGAAATTTGAATCACTCGAATCGGAGTTCGAATGAAGAAGTTATGGCCTTCCGAAGTTGGAAAACACATAAAATGATAGAATTAGGGTTTTTCTGATTTTCTGGAATTATTTTTCTAAAGGAAAAGGGATTTAATGCGCCAGCTGACGTCAGCGAGGGGATTTATTTTTCGGCCGAATCATTTTTCAACGGAAAAATCGGGAAAAACCACGTGGGCGCTAACTAGGCAGCCACGCGGGCAAAGGAGGTGACGTGGCCGCTGACTGGGCATGACCAGGTGCCACGTGGCTAGGCCACGTCGGACCCGAGCGGCGGCGCATGGGAGCCGAGGGTCGTCGGCGAACGGCTGGGCGGTGGCCTACGGCGAGCGCACCAGCGGCTAGAGGAGCTCGCGGCGAACATGATGCTCACCGGTTTGAGGACGTGGCGTCACCGGAACGCGGCGGCGAGGAAGGCGGCGGCGCGCGGCCGGTGGAGGCGGCGCTGCGGGGCGTCTGCGAGGGCGGGAGACGCGCACGAGGTGCCCCTTGGTGCGACGATGCCGAAGGTGGAGGCGGCGGCGGTTGAGGGTGCTCGGAGGCGACGCTAGAGGTGGCGGCAAGGAGCTCGGTGGCGGCGGCGAAAAACGGCAATCGCAGCCAGAGGAGAGCAAGAGGGCGGGGGAGAAGAGGGGAAAGAGAGAGGAGAGGGAGGCGCGCATGGTGCTCACTTTTATAGGCCTCGGAGGGGCCGGAGGAGGAGAGCGGCGAGGAGCTCGCCTCGGCCATCAATGGCGAGCGGCGATGTCAGCGAAAGGAGCGAAGAAAAGGGGAAAAGCGGGGGCGCACGGGTGCGGCAGAGGTGGAGACGGGCGACGCGAGGGAGGTGGCGGGTAGGCGGCTAGGGCCAGGCGAGGGAGGCGGCGGGGTGCCGGCGGGATTCGCGGCACAAAGCCGCGCACGTGCGCACGGATGCGGCGCGGTTCGGCGAGGAAGAAGGAGAGGAGGGAGAAAGCCCTGACAGGTGGGGCCCGCGTGCAGAGAGACAGGAGCGGAAGCGGGGAGGCGCAGGGACGGCAGTCATCCGATCCAGATCGGACGGTGTCCGATTAGAAGCGACAGGTCTTTAAGCCGGCGTGGGCAGCGCAGGAGGAGGAGAATGGGCGAAGGATTCACCCAAAGTCCAGAGGGGGATTTTCAAATGATTTTTGATTTTAGAAAATACTAGAAAAGCAAAACCTTTTAGGAAGTAGCTACTAAGGTCCAAAAATTCTAGGAAAATTCACGAAATCCCAAGAATTATTTAGAACTTAATAAAATTCTCCTTTTGCCTCACGATATCCGGTTGAACTCTAGGTGAGATAATGTGTCATCCATGGATATTCAATACTTTCTCGATCGAGTTGTCGGATAACCTTATGTGGTCGAACACTTGACCACTAGTGGCACGACCATGCACTTTCTTTATCCGACCACTTGAGGGCCTAAAGACATCTCTCCTTTATGTTAAGAGGGCAAATCCATATCCAGGCAGTCACATCCCTCCGCATGTTTCATAACATGCCCGAAAGCTACCTTTATAACTACCCGATTCACGAGTAGCGTTTGGCAACCCCTAAGAATGCTATTACACATCTAGGGAACCATGCTAATCTCAGGTCTAAGGATTATACATCATCATTGCTTGAGACCAACTAATGACACATAGAATCATAACAATCTCTATAGTGTCTCAAGGTGGGTCAATCCAACCCCATGTTCTCTAACATGTGTTCACATTATTGATTCGATATCCCTATATCCATGATCGGTGAAACATGGTCATCAATCAATATATGCGTTGGTCGTAGAGTCACTGTGTTCCGATCAGTGACATTCGACTAGGGATACTTTTAGAACGACATCATACAAGTCGAAGAGTTTCACCAACAAGTCACATACTCATTGATCTTCAGAACTAACGATTCATTTAAGGAATAGAATAACATTTATTC
The DNA here is from genome assembly GCA_036346255.1 of Ampelocalamus luodianensis. Taxonomy (NCBI): domain Eukaryota; kingdom Viridiplantae; phylum Streptophyta; class Magnoliopsida; order Poales; family Poaceae; genus Ampelocalamus; species Ampelocalamus luodianensis. The sequence continues at coordinate 37,820,383 of CM070625.1, forward strand.
AAGAACTCATAAACATAGACGTGATACAATCATCTACATGATTGCCTCTAGGGCATATCACCAACAATCTCCCACTTGCACTACAGTCAATCATATAGGTATCGAATACCCATAGCTCTTGTGTGCGCCTCATGCTTAGGTTGCGGGAGAGGTTTTGTCAACGGATCAGCAATATTAAAATCCGTGTGCCCTTTGCATATCTTCACATCACCTCTCTCAACGATCTCACGAATAATGTGATATCGCCAAAGAATATGCTTGGACTTTTGATGCGATCTAGGCTCCTTTGCTTGTGCAATGGACCCACTATTATCACAATAGAGGTCCATTGGACTGGAAGCACTCGAAACCACACCCAGCTCATCAATAAACTTTTTAATCCATACGGCCTCTTTCGTAGCTTCCGAAGCCACAATGTACTCAGCCTCTGTTGTAGAATCAGCAACTGTTCCCTGCTTGGAACTTTTCTAGCTTACTGCTCCTCCATTTAAACAAAACACAAACCCTGATTGTGATCTGAAATCATCCTTGTCGGTTTGGATGCTTGCATCGGTGTAACCATTTACGACCAGCTCTTCCTCACCACCAAATACAAGGAATGCATCCTTAGTCCTTCTTAAGTACTTAAGGATATTCTTGACTGCTATCCAATGACCTTCACCTAGATCTGGCTGATATCTGCTCGTAACACTTAGAGCATACGACACATCTGGTCGTGTGCACAGCCAATACATGATAGAACCGATAGCCGAAGCATATGGAATTCTACTCATTTTGTCTCGCTCATCAGTGGTCGTAGGGCACTGGGTCTTGCTAAGATTAACACCATGTGACATGGGCAAGAAACCCTTCTTGGAATCTTGCAAGTTGAACCGTTTCAATACCTTGTCAATGTACATGTCCTGGCTCAATCCAATTAGCCTCTTACATCTATCTCTATAGATCCTTATACCAAGAATATATGCTGCATGTAACAGCCCCAGTTTTAAGGAACAGTAATAATATGCTTTATGAACAGTAATGAGATGTTGTTCATAACATCACTGATCATTTTGAAATTTGGAAGTGTTGTTACAATCTAAAACCTTCCTTTTCTAGCCAAAATCTAAAAACTTGTTGAAACTTCAAAAGAAAATACCAGTCAATGTTGGTATTAAGACCGGGAAGTATTTATATTGGAAACTAGATAAATTATTTTAGCCAAAAATGATTTTGAAGAATTTTTGGAAATTATTTTGACTTTGAGAAAAATATTTGTCTTTAAATAAACCTACTCGGTTTAAGTGAATTAAGTATGTATTTTAAAAGGTGAAACAGTGGTTTTCAAAAATTATTTGGGGAATATATCATCCCAGTAGCATTCTTGCAAAATTTCATAATTTTACAAATTTATTTGCTATTTTTAAAGCCCCGGTCAAACTTTTGAAGATTTGCATTTGGGCTGGTCAACTTTCCCGGCCGAACTCCAGTTCTTGGCTCTGTAGCGACTAAGCCAACCAGGTTTAGGTCCAACCTGTGCTATCGGACCGCACTTGACACGCGTTGGCGTCGCCCAACCTCCCAAATAACATGGCCGTTGATCTCCTCGTGAACGGTCGAAGATTGCAGAGCTGTGCGAGTCCTCCACACACGCGATGCAATTATCACCGTCAAATCTCCATCCTAGCACGCTCAGCCCTGCTTTTGAAACCACAGCGCGCCATCTCAACTCTCAGCCGTTAGATCCTAATGAACGGGCCGGATTCATTGGGCCGTTCGGGTCACCCGAACACCACATTGAATTTGAGCCCTTAGATCTAAATCGGGCGATCGAGAGTGGTTGTGACTTTCGGGTCACCCGAAAGCCTATTCAATCTCCATCGTGGGATTTTGATATGATGGACCACAAGTGATTGTGTCGTTCGGGCCATCCCGATGAGCCACGCAATCATGACCGTTAGATCTAGATCCTGCGATACGCCATTTTCGGGCAATGCCATTTTTAAATGGTAAAAGCCGAAATGAGCGCGAGCCATTAGATCCTCAATCAGCGGACCAGATCGTGTGGGCCGTTCGGGTTGCCTGAACGCACCACTCAACCTCCACCTTTGGATCCTGATCGGACGGACCGCATCCATTGGGTCATTCGGGTCACCAGACTCCTCTTCACTCTCCGCCGTTGATCTTAGATCCAACCGCGCCGCCCTTTTCGTGTTTGAAATCAAAGGCGTGCATTTATTTTTGGCCATTGGATTTCAATCCAACGGTATCTCTTCGGCCATGTGCGCATAGGGTCAGATCCTCATCTGACCATGGGATTTGAATCCTACGGTGCTCCTTCTTTCTTGTGGGATTACAACTGGATCTTGGTATGGCCGTTAGATTAGAATCGTGCGGCCCATATTGAAGGATACTGGTTGAATGTTATTTGTCCATCTTAATCACAGCCGCCCATTTCTAATCGGACGGTTGATGTTCTTTTGATATTACGAGGGCGTGTGTTGCTGCGACTGACCGCGGGACCCGCACGTCAGTGAAGCGATTTTCTTCTTCCTCGCGGCTGTGTATCGCCACCGACTTCGTTGCCGGAGAGGTGGTGTTCCGCCGCGATTCTGGCAAATCCTTCCTTGACACCTGGCCCTAAATTGCCATCGCATCATCTCTAGAAACCTCTCGGTTGCTCTGGAGGTTCAAACTCTATATAAACCCTAGCTTTTTGGCTCACTGCCATTGTTGACTGAGAAAGCTTCCAACTTTTCCTTCCTTCCTAGTGAAGCTTTCATGCTCTCACTCCTGGTTCATCTAAAACCATGCCTAATTCCCATTGTAATGTGAATTTCGGGCATCTTTTGCAGGTCGAACCAGTGACTTGCTCTCTGTTAAACCAAGACGACTAGAGCATCACTTTGGTGATTTCTTGCTCCGGTGAGTTCCTCCGGATTTCATCCATGTCATCTCATGTCTTATACTTAAGTAGAGCATAAGCTTTGCATTAATTCCATTCTTGGTCAAACAGGTGAAGCGATTGGATCTTTTCCTTTTTTCGGTCAAAATCCACTTCTTCTTCTCCAACTCTGACGGGTAAGTATTGATCTTGTTCTTTCCTGCTTTGAGCATCCTAAGGACATCAATAACCTACCTAGATCACTCACACATTAATTAAGTGCTCAGTTTAACCTAGCACCAAAAATGTTCTTTTTATAACCCTTCGGTCTTTCATATTGTTTCCAAGATTTTGAGCTTTCCTGTTTAATCTCCAAGTTCAGACAGTCTCCTACTTAACCCTAGCATCATAAGCAATAATCTTTTTGAACCTTGATGCCTTCAAATCGACTAGTTAGCCAAAATCCTTCTCTGTTGTGTTTTGTCGGGCAAAACCGACAAACACTGGAGCTTCCTATTTTCTGGTAATCTTGAAATTCTATGCTAGCAAAAGTGAGTCTAGGGTATTGTCTACTCTGTAGATCAACTTTAATTCTAATTTGAAATCTTTGTTTCGTGAATCTCCAAATCCACCGAAATCTGCAAGTTGTGCCTGTGTTGTTTTTGCTGTTGGTCCAACCGACAAAAGGCAGCATATTCTTCCTTTCTTAATTCTTGTCACTTAGTGATTAAATGATAAGTTAGGTCCCTGTATTAGTTAGGAATACTCTTAGCTTAAGCAAAGAATTTTATTTGTGCATGTATAGCTCAAACCACCATTCTTTTGTAATATGTCCCATTTTCAGTTTTCCAAAATCTGAAACTATAGATCCAGATTAAACCTCAAATTTGATAATTAGCATTAACTGATATTAAATGATAAGTTAAACTTTTAGTTTTACTTATTTAGCTATAACCTAAACAGAAATGTTATTTGTTCATAATATAATTAAGTAGCAAGCTTTGCTTTTGAAATCTGTCTATCTTCAGTGTTTCCCAAATTCTGAAACTGTAGCTCTAAACTGAACCTTAACTCTAGACCATTAGTGTCTACAAGAATAAATATGGGTTATTATCCTTATTAGGTTAGATGTAGCTTAAGCATGTTGTTAAGTATGCATTAAGCTATTGATCATGTATTCTCTTTCTATATTTTGTTCGATGCCAATTTCCTACTATTTATTAGATTTTATTTGACTTTTTAGATTCTTGTTCTTCTGAAGTGATTAAAACTTTTGTTGGGAAACAAGAACCTGAACAAGAGGTGTATTATTACCAAGGCAAGCATCCTCTCTGCACCATGTTGATCCCAAAATTTTGTACTGTAGGTCTCCCAAAACACAGTGATAAGTATTGCATGCTAATTTCCTAAAAAGTAATTGTGATCTGTTAGTAGCTAGTTATAACCTAACATTTGTGGCTTACCTTAAATCTGATCATACACTCAAACTTAGAGTAGTGTTGTATACTACAACACTTAATTTCAGAAATTGCTTAGCCATGCAGTCTGTAGAACGTTAGTGTTTGACAAGCTTATCTTGTCAGACTTGGGGATAATAAATGAATTTCCATTTCTTTTGATCCTTTGTTCAATCTTTTAAAATTGAAATGAAACCCAACTTGGTTTGACAAACTGATTTTAGATCTGGACAAGTGGATGCTAGTGATGGTGCCTTAGTGCATGAGATTTGGGAATTGTGGTAGTCTTATGCGGATGGATTAAGGATGAACAAATTGACTTGAAGATTCAAGCCCCAACGCACTTCCACACGCGTGTATAAGTATTTGTTTGGTTAAGTAAAGGTTGATGCTATTGAGTTGGAAACAGGAGTAAGGACATGTGTATTGATCTCATATGGCATAGATGCTTAAGTCTTGGTGCGTGTCTTATGCCATGTGAGTTTTATATCGATGTCGGATGCTCTTAGGAGGGTGAGGGCGTAGATCGTTCCATCACATGTACGTACCTTACGGGTTCCGATTGCGATCTAGTATATGTAGCGAACACAATCTGTATTTCTTTTGATCGGGTCGGCATTCCCGGCGCAACATGTGTGCCCCGGTTAAGCATATGCTATCAGTCGTTGTTTAAGCGGGATTAGTTCACACATGGGTTGTCCAACTCAATAGTGTCAACTTGTTGAAAAATACCAAATCTTAGTTTCCCGGTCGGCACACCAAAGGAAGTGTGTCATCATTCGGAGGCATCCGAAGGCAACGGGCTGACTAAGTCGTGTGGGTAAAGATGTACACCCCTGCAGGGTTAAAACTATTTGAATAGCCGTGTCTACGGTTACGGACAATGCTTGAGTTGAATAGATCTTTGTATAGATTTTTGGGGCACAACTTCTGGTTGGGTATGGTTGGTTTGAGGGTACTCGTGTAATTTTTGTTCTTGGTGGTGGCACCCTTTGTGATGTTAATTATGGTTTATCATTATGCTCTCTTTTAATTCTTGTTTTGAGTCCAAATTGGTTTTAAAGTCGCTTTACTAATACCTAGCATGTGTAGGGTTAAGGGTATTGCTTTATGCAAAAACTACAACCATACAACCTTCTGTTGTAACCTTATGCATGTACAAATCCTAATCCTTTGTATAGGTTCTAACAAACACTTTCTTTTTAGTAGCTTGTGTAAGTCTTGCTGAGTACCTTCCGTACTCAAGGTGCTATAACCTCTTGTTGCAGGTGAAGATAGTTATTTGTATGAGGTACCCGTTAGCGTCGAATAGGGCGACGCTAACGAATAAAGCTATTTCTATCCTCCACGCAATAGCCTGCGGGTGATGGGGCCATTGGTGGCTTTTGCTGTTAATCTTTTGCTTCTGCTGTTAAACTTTGTTAGTGACCCTGAGTCACTTGATATTGTAGTACTAAACCAAATTGTAACCTTTTGTTTAATTATGTAAATGTATGCCTTGTATGTGTATGATGCAATGTTGTTTAAGGATATATGTGCAATGGTCACTGATCCTGGGAACTATTGTAAGACATATATCCGGGAACCTGAATATTGGATTTGTTACTTGTTAAATTTATACTTCTAGTATGATCTTTAATGAGGGAACCGAACTATTCCTTAATTAAGAATTACGCTACAGTATAATTTTAATTCGCACATTTCCAATATTTAGGTCCTCACACTACATCTCCTAAATCTTTCATTGAGAAACTATTTCTTAATGAAGTTTTAACAATTCAAGCATTGGAATATCATTTCCACCAGAGTATGTCATCTACATACAAGATCGAAACACAATCTTGCTCCCACTAACCTTCTTGTAAACACAAGGTTCTTCTTCATTCTTGATGAAGTCAAACCCTTTGACCACTTCATCAAAACGAATGTTCCAACTCCGAGATGCTTGCTTTTGTCCATAGATGGACTTCTTAAGCTTGCATATCTTTCTAGCTTCCTTTGGATCGACAAAACCTTCAGGCTGCGTCATATACACATCCTCACTTAGGTTTCCATTTAGGAAAGCCGTTTTGACATCCATCTACCATATCTCATAATCAAAATATGCAGCAATAGCTAGAATGATCCAGATAGACTTAAGCATAGCGACAGGAGAGAAGATTTCATCATAATCAACACCTTGAATTTGTTTGAAACCCTTTGCAACTAGTCGTGCCTTATGAATGTGAACATTTCCATCCATATCTATCTTTTTCTTAAAAATCCACTTGCACTCAATGGTTTTAACACCATCAGTGCATCAACCAAGTTCAAACTTGATTGTCATGCATGGACTTCATTTGGATCTCATGGCCTCAAGCCATGACTCGAGTCTGGGTCTACCATCGCCAGAATAAGTATTAGGCTCATTATTATTCATTAATAAAACGTCATGCCCATACCTTATAGGCAATTGGCGTGGCCTTTAGATCTACGTGGGGTGATGCTTCATCTCTGGGTTCAACAACATTTTGTTCATCCTGTAGAGGCTCATGAGGAGTTGAAATATTTTCGGATGTTTCCTGAATTTCTTCAAGTTGCACCTTACTCCCACTGACTCCTTTGGAATGAAACTCTTTCTCCAAAAAGACACCATTACGGGCAACAAACACTTTGTTTTCATCCTGCTTATAAAAGTAATATCCTTTAGTTTCTTTAGGATACCCCACAAAGAAGCACTTATCAGACTTGGATGTGAGTTTATCAGACGTCAAAAGTTTAACATATGCCTCACAACCCCATACCTTGAGAAAAGACAAACTAGGACACTTCCCGGTCCATATCTCATATGGTGTCTTCTCTACTGTTTTTGATGGAACCCTATTAAAGTGAAAGCTGTTGTTTCTAGAGCGTATCCCCAGAACGACAATGGAAGATCAGATTGGCTCATCATTGATCGAATCATGTCCAACAATGTTCGGTTCCGTCATTCAGACACCCCATTCCATTGAGGCGTTCCCGGCGGAGTGAGTTGTCGAACAATTCCACACTTCTTTAGATGATCACCAAACTCATGGCTCAAATATTCACCTCCACGATCTGATCGTAGATATTTGATTGTCTTGCCAAGTTGATTTTGTACCTCATTCTGAAATTCCTTGAACATTTCAAAGGATTCCGACTTATGTCTCATCAAGTAGACATAGCCATATCTGTGAAATCATCGATGAAAGTTATGAAATCTTGAAAACCACCTCGCCGAAGTGCTCATAGGTCCACATACATCCAGAATGTACAAGGACCAACAAGTCACTCGCCCTTTCACCTCAGTCGTGAAAGGTGCCTTTGTCATCTTGCCAAGTAAACAAGATTCACATGTTTCAAATGATTTAAAATCAAATGAGGTTAGAAGACCATCTTTATGGAGCTTCATCACGCGCTTCTCATTTATATGACCTAGTCGACAATGCCAGATAAAAGTGGGATTCAATTCATTGGGTCGAAGTCTCTTAACATTAACGTTATAAATAGGCATATCCTCAAGATTCAAAACATACAATCCATTCACCAATGGAGTATGGCCATAAAGCATATCTTCAAAATAAATTGAACAACAATTGTTCTTTATTCGAATTCATAACATACGCTCCTAAGCATGAAGCGAAATAATATTTTTGCTTAAAGGTGGAACATAATAACAATTATTTAGTTCCATAACTAATCTCGAAGGTAAAGCTAATGGTAAAGTGCCAGCATTGTAATGCAAAGACTCTTGCTCCATTGCCTACACGAAGATCAACATCATCTCTTACCAAACTTCTACTCCTTATTAGTCCCTGCATCGAATTGCAAATATGAGCAACTGATCCGGTATCAAATACCCAAGAACTGGTGGAGAAGTGGCAAGATTAATTTGTATAATATTTATACCTGAACTGGAAATCACACTTCTTTTGTTCTTTTCTGCTAAGTACTTCTTGCAATTTCTCTTCCAATGCCCAGTCTCATGACAATGGTAACATTCTGTGTCAGGCTTAGGACCCAGTTTAAGCTTCTTAAGCTTAGCCTTGAGACTCTCGATCTCATCTTTAGTCTTTCCTTTGCCTTTTCCCTTTCCCGACTTACCCTTCTTCTTGAAGGCTATAATCTTTTGAACCATCATCACATGATTAGAACTTTTCTTGATGCTCTCCTCAGCACCCTTAAGCATACCATGTAACTCGGTCATTGATTTCTCCATGCCATTCATATGAAAATTCAATATTACAGGCTCAAAGCTCGCAGGGAGCGATTAGAGAATCACATCTGTAGCCAACTCTTGACTAAGGGGAAAACCAAGCTTTTCCAAGCTCTCAATGAGACCAATCATTTTGATCACATGAGGATGGCCAGGTTACCTTACGATGACTGCAAGAAAATAATGCCTTAGAGGTGTTGAACCTCTCTACCCTTGCTTGATCTGAAACATACCCTTGGACTCATAATCATATTGTAAGCATCTGTGGTCTCATATTGCTACGAGCTCGAGTTCATGGTTGCAAGCATTAGGCGATGCACATCATTGCGTCATTGCAATGCTTCTCATAAGCATTCTTTTCAGCTCGAGTAGCATCAGCACTCGGTTCCTCAGGATAAGGATTCTCTAGAACATATTCCTTCTTTTCTTGTTTGAGAACAATTCTCAGATTACGAAACTAGTCAATAAAATTTGAACCATTCAACTTTTCCTTTTCAAGAATAGATCGCAAATTAAAGGTAGGTGCAGAAGAAGTAGTAGGTGCCATGATCTACAATAGAAAATATATGCAAAGATTCAGCACTATGTTTATGAAAGACCTTCTATTAATCACTCATGTCACCAGTCTACGACTTGCTCATATTATCATACGACTTGTCTGGACCTGGTCGTATCATCATACGACCAGTGGTCAAACTCAACGTAACAATAGATAATAAAAGATACTCCTACTATAAACCATGTTTCCCTCAAAGAACATATAGTGAGTCAAAGATCCATAAATCATTAAGTTCTAGTGAACTTTGGCATCACTGCTAGAAACCTAGTGATTTAAGGTAGGCAACCTCTTTGCCAATCATATCGCATATGACTCTTGTTCCTTGGGTGACATCTTTATGCCCCGACTACCAACACCATGCCTCAAGGCCCAAAACTATTTTGATAACCTTGTCAAGTCAAACCAATACTATGCATATGGGTGTCCGACACCCGCCCCACCTTATTAAGATAGTTAATGGCACCCTACTTTTGTAGACCTGCCAATTAACGATCAAAATCATGATAGGTGCAGCAATTGGAAAGGCATCAATTTTACTTAATTTTCTTGAGGGTTACTATTCTATCATGTCAAAACATCTAATGATAAAACATGATCAAACAGCATAACAGGAATAAACATAAACATTCACAGATAATCAAATTAAACTGTGAAATAGTATGGTCCTTAACATGTCGATCTCCATCAGCATGCTTCCTGTTCTCCGACCACCATGCTAGAAGTCTCCGACCGCATTCATCTACTAAGCATTTACTCCTAAACGCTAGTAAAGAATTACATAGGATAATTTCAAGCATCACATGTCGGTACGCAGGCCGTTATGCAATAATATGTAGCTCGATGGCTATCTCACAGCATGACATGCAGGCCATGAAAATACATTCATGCAGCACATACACAATGGGCCATACTATTCACATTAAACCCTGCAAAAACAAGTTATGCATAGAATCTAATTCTATCGGGCAACATGAACACATACTATCTATAACGCACGGTTATCAAACCAAACCAGTAATAGATCCAATCTACTACTGCCACATATCAAGTATATGCGACCGATCTAGATCAAAAACTATGCAGGATGGCTCTGATACCACTGTTGGGATACGGGTAGGCTACGCTAGCAACAATTCAAAAAAAAATCTACCATGTAAACCAGGATACCAAGCAAGTTAGATGATCATAGATCATTACCACCAGACGCGCAGTGCAGCGAAAGAAGAGTCGGAGCAGCCTAGTCTGACGAAGAACGCGCCGATGTAGTGGTCGTACAAGATCGTCCAACGTCCTCGTAGTCGATCGTCTCCTCCAGCAACCTTTGCAGTTCCTTGTGAAGATTGCAGATCGTCCTTAGCGCAACAGCGACCGTAGTAGCGCCTCTACGGTATCCACATGTCCAGAGAAGGAACAACCGTACGCTGGTGTGCTAGCACCAAGTCGCACGGGAAGGCTCTCTCAAGAAGATGATGGCTAGGGTTTCGGTGGAAACAACTCACGTGTCTCTCACTCTCGTACCTCCACACTAGCCTCAAGCATCTCCTTATATAGTGCCCCGTGCCGGATCCTATCTGAACACGTTTGACGAATCGTATTCGTACTGGTGTGTTCTATCCCATTAAGTGTGTGACACGTTAGGTTTATGTGTAATCGGTTGTGACTCGGAAACCCTTTCCGACCATGAGTCGTAGCGGTCCCCAGCAGGACATAACGATTCCCGAATACACACAAATTATATCAGACAAACTTTAATGCAATATGATCTACGACTAGGTCCTCATCACTTACAACCAGGTCCTGTCTCTATACGACCAGTTAGCACTCGGTCACGACCAGTTCGTAACTCCTTATGACCAGGTTTCGACCACTCTATGATTTCGTTCGACTAGTCTACGACTTGCTCGTATCACCATACGACTTGTCTGGACCTGATCGAACTAAGTGACCTACTCTAGTATTCTCCTTTTGCCTCACGATATCTGGTTGAACTCTAGGTGAGATAATGTGTCATCCATGGACTGTTCAATACTTTTTCGATCAAGTTGTCGGATAACCTTATGTGGTCGAACACTTCGACCACTAGTGGCACGGCCATGCACTTTCTTTATCCGACCACTTCGAGGGGCCCAGAGACATCTCTCCCTTTATGTTAAGAGGGGCAAATCCTATATCCGACCAGTCACATCCCTCTGCATGTTTCATAACATACCCGAAAGCTACCTTTATAACTACCCAGTTACGAGTAGCGTTTGGCAACCCCTAAGAATGCTATTACACATGTAGGGAACCATGCTAATCTCAGGTCTAAGGATTATACATCATCATTGCTTGAGACCAACTAATGACACATAGAATCATAACAATCTCTATAGTGTCTTAAGGTGGGTCAATCCAACCTCATGTTCTCTAACATGTGTTCACATTATTGATTCGATATCCCTATATCCATGATTGGTGAAACATTGTCTGTAACATCCCAATTTTGGGCTTGTGTTTCAAATGTAAGAAAATGAGTAGAAATTAAAACTTTTTCTTACATCATGTGTTTCCTGTTTGTACTGGCCAAGTATTGTACAAGACTTATGGGAATGCAAAGCCACAAGTCTTTTGATCCAAATCTTGTTCCTTAAAAAACAATCTTGTCAAACCTTTTGATCATCCTCTGGAAATATTTTTCCTAAGTTCTTGGGATGGTATGTGACCCCTCTGAAAAATTTCACAATTTTTAGAAATTGTTTGAATATTTTAGAGGCGATCAAACTGTTTGACTCTCAGTCAAACCTAAAACCAGTACCTTGTAGAATTTTTGGAGAAAAATACAATGCATAAAAACCTCTGCAAATTTTATACAAGGTCAATGTCTCAGTCAGCAAGCTCCTATAAAAATTTCAGAATTTTTGGAGTTATTTTGCTACCCCAAATAAATCCTCAAAAGTCTCACTTTAATTTAAAACCTAAAGTGATTCATCATTCCTTGGGTTCGAGTCGGGCTCGAGTCGAGCCACTTGACTCGGTTGAACCACCTAGCTGCACCGAGCGCATTTTAAAGCGTGCGTGCGATATCGGTAGTTGGATTCAAATCGCTCGCCCACGTTCGTAATGCGCATTCGGACCCTCCGGTTGCATTAACCAATTGGGACCGTTGGATCTCAATCCAACCGTCCGGATTCCGTAAGCAATCGGTGTCGTGAGCTCTTTTAAATCGCGGCCGTCCATCTAAAATCCAGGTCGTGGTTGCCTTCTCTGTTCTTCATCCTCCTCTGTCCCTCCGGCGCGAGCGACAATGGCGAGAAGAGAGAGCGCGGGCGGCTTTGATGTGTCACCTCAAGTTTGCTTTCGTCAACGTCTCTCTGCGGGGCATTTAATGCGCACTGGCTTTCTCCTCCATTGTCCCCGTGCTCACTTGCTCCCATCATTTCTTGGTCTATGACCAGTAGCATGAACAAGGCCCACCATGGACTCGGGTTCTTGCTCGAAACCCTAATCCCTTCCTATATATTGCCTCTCTAGGTCCTCCGGTGTTCTTTTACACCACACCTAGCTCCTCTCTGTGTTTGAGCTCAAAACCATCTCAAACCTTCAATCCACCATTGTTGACCAGGGCTCCAATGGCGGCCTTGGTGTCCAGTGGTTCATCTTCAACCTTTCTTGCACCCTCTTGAACTCCTCAACCTCCTTTATATTTCCCCTAACTTGATTTTGGGTTGCATTCGAGAATCACTCAATTTTAAGTTTGGAGATTTTCAGTTAGTTTCACCCCTTTCTTCTCCACTCCATTAAGTGGTTCTTTTGCAATTAATTGCTTTTGGAGCCTCTTTGAGCTATAATGAAGTTTTGTGGTGATGATTTGGTTCCACTCATTTTGCTCGAACCTCATCTTCCACTTCATCTTCTTCGGCTCAGGTGGACTTCATCGTGTTCAAGTCTTCTCGGCCATCTTTGGAGCTCCTCTCGGTTAAGGTAGCTTCTATATAGTCCCTAAAGTCATGGCACTCGCTTCCTTGGACCACGTGAGCATCTTGCTATTTTCGTGTTTTGCGTGTCGGCCTCCTTCTTTGTTTCAGGCTCGGCGGCGTTCAGAACCTCCACGCGGCGAGGTCATCAGCTATTGGTCCGCAACACTATTGCGCACCCATTTTGATTGTTTGTGGCGCCGCATGGCGAGTCGCCGGCGACAAGCGTGAAAGCCACTCGGGTTTTGTCATTGAGAGCCCGTTTTTAGTCAAAGATTTAGGACACGTTTAATGCTTAATGATTGCCAATCAGTAGAGCATTAATGGTGTCTTAATCTGGCCTAATGTCTCACTGACATGTGGGTCCAAATTTCCCTAAATCACCATGGCGTTTATCACATGCGTTTAGGCATTATTAATGTTAATCTTAGGTTAATTAAGTGTCGGTGTTTATTAGCTGTCGGGGATGTCCCCTGTGCCACTGCCGGGTGGGCCCATTAGCTTAGCGCCGAAAATCAGAAGTCATTAGGGCTGATTTTGGGTTTATTTATTGCTAATCATTGTCGACAATAAATGTGTCGAAATTACCTTTTGGGTCAGCGGCGCGTGGGCCCTCAGTCTTTAAATCACCACTGCACAAAATCTTTAGGACACCTTGATTGCTAATCATCATTAATCATTGGTCATTAGTAATTAATTAGCTGTCCTAAAAACCTCCTTTAAGTCACCGCGGGTGGGTCGCGTCGCGTGTGTGCGTGTGTTAAATCTCGCATGTGTGACTCTCGATCCAGCGACATGCGACCCACGTGTCGGCCTCATTGCATGCGCCGATCTTGGACCACCGTCCATTTGCGATCTGCGGCCTAGATTTTGTATGCGTTCGGACCCTCGGTTCCCCTCATCATTCTTGGTGCGTCCATCACTTGATCTGCGGCCACGATCGTGCGTGCAATCGGACCTTCCGGAAGCGTGATCGAGCCGTTCATCCTTAGATCTGCGGTGCGTGGATCGTCGAGGCAACCGCACCGTCCGGTTGCATCCTTCCTCGTGGCCGTTGGATCTCGATCAATGGTGAGCTCTGTTATGAATCGCGCGCGCGCTGTTCTACTGTGTGTGTGGCTCGTTGGATATTGCATCAACGGCCCACGGCGTCCACGTCGTTTATTTTCGGTTGGGTTGGTTTTATTTACGTAAGTATTTATCAAGCGAAAATTGTATCAAAACTTTAGTAATTCATAACTAATTCAAGATAAATCCTTTTTCATGAAACCAAGCGCAATAAATTTGTATTTCACTAAAGTTTAATATAAAAATGCTTTTAGCTATGTACAGTAGTAGAAAATTCGTAATCTTTAATAGCTTGTTTTACGCTATTTTTATATATTCGAATTGTATTAAAACTTGAAAAATGCATATCTTTTACGTATATACGCTAATTGAATGATTTTAACTTTGATAAATTTGTTATTAACTAAACTTTAATCTAAAAATGGTGGTAGGCCTAAATCAGCACTGAGAAAAATATGTTAATAGATTTAACCTTATTAGTAGCAATTAAAAATTCATTTAATGATGTAATAGACACGATAATTCCTGTAAATCCTAAAAATAGAAATTTGATGTTAGGAAATCCCTCTGTTATCATACTATGATGGGAAATGGGTTTTGCACATGTTTATATTTACTCGAAAGTGCATTATGCTAGTTTTGCATCCTAGAAAAATCATAACTAAATCATTTTAACTCCAATTAAGATGAAACCACTTGTATTAGCCTTAAAATGTCGGTAGCAACCCATCATAAAATTTTCAAATCAGAAAACCTCTAGAAAATATTTTTGCTCTGATGCCTTATTATGGCCAAAAGTGGGTTTTAGGTAATATCTTTTGCACCACAAATCCAAATTAGGTTTTCCAGTTTCTATGTCTAGGTATATTCGTATCCTACCTTATGTATAAATTTCAATCGCATTTGGATAATTTTTGCTTGCTCGTTTGTTTAAGTGTGGCTCGTCTTATTGGTTGTTCTTGGTTCTTTTGCCTTTAAGCAGGGTTCGACAATTGCGGTAACCCGAGAACGACCCTCCACAACAATTTGAGCAACGACAAGAAGGCAAGCGATTTGATCATGTTAATCCCGATATTTTAAGTATTTATGTTGATTACAAATTCTATGTATGCATTGCTACTTTGTGTTAATAGTTGGCCTAGTAGATGCATTTCCTTAGCAAATGATTATCCTCTACTACCATGAGCCTAGGTTACTTGCTGTGATTTAGAGTTCATGGATGGGCTCTTGTCACTTAGTAGTTGCGAATTAATTGCTTAGCCATGCTTAGTCTCGGTAGTAATGGGCGGTTATCGACTTGTCGATAACCTTGATCACTTAAAACTTATTATGATTATGATTTCCACCTTGTGCCATGTCTACTTATGAAAACTAAAACTGAAAACAAAATGATTTAGACTTGGGCACAATGGTATGATGGTGTGATTTTTGGGTGTGGTGGAATGGTGCCGGGTCAACAAGGACCGAACATCTTGTTACACTAAACCAAGCATTTTAGCGTGCTAACCACATTAGAGGGTATGGGACCTCTCTTGACTTAGTACTTTGGCGTGTATTGGCTCAGAGTCGCGGAGTCGCGGGAGGGATGGTGTTGGGAGCATTGTAGTGTCAGAAAGACTTCACCGTGATGGGATTTGTTGTCTTTCTACTTGCAATGTAAGCATATGGGTTTCTATCCATATGAGCGGCTCGTAGTTAATACACAAGATTGGAAGCGTCTCGTAGGACTTAGCGTGCGGCATACCTTGATGAGTGTGCTTGTGGCTTGAAGGCGATGCGAAGTGTGGGTACATTGGTACACCTGCGAGGTTAAAACTATTCGAATTGCCTCGTCCTAGGTTATGGACACGCTTGCAAGGTCTTCCAAGAGTTAGACTACAACCTTTTAAATTAAAACTTGATGGGTGAGTGCGAATCGGGATTAGTGCTATGTTGTGGTGGCTATTGGGATAGTCGCTTCGGTGGTTACTTGTATGTATCTTTACTTCTTTACTTTGATAACAAAGCAGATTTGCAAACTTGCTTTTAAAATGTATTACATTATTGCAAATAAAGTTGGCTTCATGCAAAATGAGACATACAACCTCCACCTAAATAAGCTTGCATGTAGTTTATGAATAGGTTTGTTATTCCACACATCAGTCTTGCGGGTACAAAGACAATCTTTGTACTCAGTTGCTACGCTTAATTGTTTTGTTGCAGAGGAAGAAGGTGAGCTGAGGGCCTCACTTTTGTGGCTGTGTTGTGGTAGCTATGGGCGACTAGCTTAGCGGCCAGTCGGTTGCCTTGTGGGTGTATGGCTAACCGGTCGACTTTTGTTCTAGCCATCTTATGGCGCTTTTGCTTCCGCTGTCATTCTTGTTTATTGTTCTATTTGGCCGGTCGGCTCTCTTTTGTAATAACTTTACTTTATGTATGTCGTTGTTGAACTTAGTGATGTCTGTGTATGGAATTGATGTGTAATTTTGTGATGATGTGCATATGCTGCAGTGCAGGAAGCATATGTCCATCGAGGCTTAGAATGTTTAATTAGTAATGCCGAACCATTTGGAGGTTAAGTGTTACTAGTTAAATATTCCGGGTCCTCACATTGTCATCAATCAATATATCTTATGGATCGTAGAGTCATTTGTGTTCGATCGGTGACATTCGACCGAGGATACTTTTAGAACGACATCATACAAGTCGAAGAGTTTCACCATCAAGTCACATACTCGTTGATCTTGAACTAACGATTCATTCGAGGAAGAATAACATTTATTCAAGAACTCATAAACATAGGCGTGATACAATCATCTCCATGATTGCCTCTAGGGCATATCACCAACAATCTCGACCACGAGATTGGGGCTGGCTAGAGAATAGGTGCGGGAACTCGGCCTTCAGGTCCACTTCACGTTCCCAGGTGGCTTCCTCTTCAGTGTGATTGCTCCATAGAACTTTGCAAAAACGGATGATCTTGCTTCGGGTCAGATGCTCGGACACTTCTAGAATCTTGACGGGTTGCTCCTTGTAGGTGAGGTCTTCCTGCAAATCAACTGCTTCTAGCGGCATCTGCTCTTCGGCACACATGAGACATTTCTTCAATTGATACACATGAAAGGTGTCATGCACATCTGAGAGCTGGGGTGAGACCTCCAATTTGTAAGCAACTTCTCCTCTTCTAGCTAGGATTGGGAAAGGTCCAATGTATCTTGGTGCAAGCTTCCCGCTTACTTTGAAACGACGCATTCCCTTGAGAGGTGAAACCTTTAGGTACACATGATCTCCGGGCGCAAAAGCTAAATCCCGGCGACGGTTATCAGCATAGCTTTTCTGCCTAGTCTGAGCTGTTCTTAGCTTTTCTTGGATTGCTCGAACTTGATCTTTGGCTTCCTTTAGGATGTCAGGTCCAAGTACTTGTCCATCCCCTGTTTCGATCCAATACAAGGGTGTTCTGCATTTTCTTCCGTAAAGGGCTTCAAATGGGGACATCTGCTAACTTGACTGTTGACTATTGTTGTAGGAAAACTCCGCATAAGGCAGCATTTGATCCCAACTGGTCTGGTTCTCTAGAGCGCAGGCTCTCAACATATCTTCTAGGATTTGATTCACTCTTTCTGTATGCCCGTCTGTCTGAGGATGGTAGGCTATACTGAAATTCAAGTTAGTGCCCAAAACGCTGTGCAGCTTTTGCCAAAATCTCGAGGTAAAATGGGATCCTCGATCCGACACGATCTTCTTTGGTACTCTGTGCTGACATACTATCCTTACCATATACAATTCTGCAAGTCTGTCTCCTGAGTAGGTAGTCTTGACTGGGATAATGTGAGCAACTTTTGTCAGGCGATCTACAATTACCCAAATAGAATCATATCCAGCTCTTGTTCTTGGCAGACCGGTGATGAAGTCCATGTCAATTTCTTCCTATTTCCATTCAGGGATCTACAAGGGTTGTAGGAGTCCAGCAGGTCTCTGATGCTCAGCTTTAACTCACTGGCAAACATCACACTATGCTATGTATTCAGCAAATTTCTCGCTTCATATTAGGCCACCAATACAAGGTTTCTGAGTTTCCTTGAGTATTAATTGCTTGAGTCCCTTTTGGTCCGGTACACAGATACGCTTATCGAACCAAGTGGCTCCTTGCTCATCTTCTGAAAATCTTAGAGATTTACCCTTCGTCATGTTACTCTTGATTTCCTTGATATCTGCATCTTCGATCTGAGCTTCCCTGATTTGACTCTGTAGAGTTGGTTGCACTTCCAAAGCAGCCAAATAACCTTCTTCGACCAATTCAAGCTTAAGTTTCTGAAACTCTTCATGTAGTGTTGGCTAACTTTCCTTGATCATCAGAGTATTGCAATAGACCTTTCTACTTAAAGCATCTGCTACAACATTAGCTTTACTTGGGTGGTAATGGATTCCAATGTTGTAATCCTTGATCAACTCTAACCATCTTCTTTGCCTCATATTGATATCAGCTTGGGTGAAAATGTACTTTAAGCTCTTATGATCAGTGTAGACTTCACAGCGATTACCAACGAGGTAATGACACTATATCTTCAAAGCATGCACCACCGCAGCCAATTCTAGGTCCTGGGTGGGGTAATTTACTTCATGAGGCCTCAATTGACATGAAGCATATGCTACTACCTTCCTTTCCTGCATCAGGACACAACCGAGACCTTGTCGCGATGCATCACAGTAAATCTCAAAATCCTTTCGGACATCTGGCAAAGTCAACACTGGAGCGGTGATCAAGCGCTTCTTCAATTCTTGAAAACTTTGCTCACATTCAGGCGTCTAGCCAAATTTCTTTTCCTTCTTTAATAGCTGAGTGAGGGGTCTTGCTATCTTGGAGAAACCTTCTATAAACCGGTGGTAGTATCCTGCCATACCAAGGAAACTGTTGATCTGCGGTACTGACTTAGGTGACTCCCAATTGAGCACATCCTTGACTTTACTGGGGTTGACGGTGACTCCTTGTGCAGATATGACGTGTCCCAGAAAAGTAACTTCCTTCATCCAAAACTCACACTTGCTGAATTTGGCATAGAGTTGATGATCTCTAAGCCTAGTCAGAATCAAGCGAAGGTGTCCTTCATGCTCTTCTTCATTCTTGGAATATATTAGAATGTCGTCAATGAAGACAATGATGAACTTGTCCAAATACTCCATGAATACTTTATTCATTAAGTTCATAAAGTAAGCGGTGCATTGGTCAATCGAAAGACATGACCGTGAACTCATCTGGTCCATATCGGGTTGAGAAGTCGTCTTGGGTATATCCTCTTGACGGATCTTCAACGATGGTATCCTGACCTTAAATCTATCTTAGAGAACACTCTGGCTCCCTTCAACTGATCAAACAAATCATTGACCCTGGGCAAAGGGTACTTGTTCTTGATGGTGACTTCGTTGAGTGAGTGGTAATCCACACACATCCTTTGGGTACCATGTTTTTTTGCAACAAAGATAACAGGCTCCCAAGGTGAGGAACTGGTCAAACAAATCCTTTTCTTGCATCTCTTGATTTGCTTCTTGACTCGACCAAATCATCAACAGGCAGGCGGTAGGGTCTCTTGGAAATTGGTGCGGTTCCTGGAACTAGGTTGATAACAAACTCTAGGTCCCTGTCTGGTGGCATTCCAGGTAATTCATCAGGAAAGACATCTGGAAATTCTCTGACTACCAGTACATCTTCCAAGAATAGGGTCTTGACACTACAGGCTAAAGCTCTATCATGCTTCTTCATGGGGGCTTCGAATTTTACTTTAGTCCCAACTGGACTGACCAAGGTGATACTTCTGCCACCATAATCCAAAACTGTTTGGTGATCGGCAAGACAATCCATTCCCAAAATCACATCTAGGTATTTGGTGTCAATGATTATCAGGTTGGCTAGGAATTCTACCCCTTCTATGATCATCTTAACTTGTGGGCAACGCTGGTTCGTGCTTAATTCCGAACCGAGGGATTGAACCAACAAGGTAGTCTTAAGGTTTGAAACCTTCAACTGATGCTTTGCAGCAAAAATCCACGAAACAAACGAATGCGAAGCTCCAAAATCAAACAAAACTGTAGCAGGTACTGAATTTACAAGGAACTTACCCAACACGACGTCCGAGGCTGTCTGGGCTTCCTCCACTATGATGTGGTTCACACGGCCTCTTCCATAAGACTGAGGGGTCTTAGCTGGTGCAGCTGGAGTCTGAGGTGCTCCACGTCCGGCTCCGGGCATGGCGGTTCTGGTTGGAGTAGCTCCCAAGTTGAATCTGACGGGCGAAGGACCTTACTTTTGCGGGCAGTTACTGGCGTAGTGCCCCAATTGCTAACAGTTCAAACAGGTGATCCTTGCGGCAGGATTGGTGTTTCTTGGAGGCTGGTTGTTGGTGGTGTTGTTGGGACTGCGAAATCCTAGTGCAGTCGGGCGAGGTGCTATTGCTGGGGTCTTGAATGTGACAGGAGGAGCAAAACGGGCGGGGTATTGCACATTCATCCTGGCTCTCTGTGAATGGCCTTGATGAGCACAAGGCTATTCATCTTCCTCTTATGAGACTATGCCAACTCGCGGCGAGACTCTTCTATGAGCATGGCCTTGTTCACCAGATGCTGGAAATCTGCATAGTCGTTGCCGATGACTTGTACCTTCAAGCTAGGGTTAAGTCCTCGCTTAAAGCGCTTCTGATGTGCATCATCGGTGGTGACGTCCTCTTGAGCATATCGCAAGAGTTGAGTGAACCTATTGAGGTATTCACTCACGGACATGTTTCCTTGCTTCAGCTCGTGAAATTCATTCTTCTTCATTTCCACCTTTCCATCGGGGATGTGGGAGTGGCGGAAAGCTTCGGAAAACTCAGCCCAACAGATGTTTTGGTGGTTTTCATGGGCAGCAAAGAGTTCTCCCACCATTCTGCGGCGGTACCTTCAAGCTGGTGTGCAGCATACAGAACTTTCTCACGGTCATCACACCGAGTAATAGCAAGCTTCTTTTCAGTTGAGCGCAGCCAGTCATCTGCGTCTAATGGCTTAGAGGAGCTAGAAAATGTAGGTGGATGAGTCCTCATAAATTCAGCCAGCCTGGATTGAGAGAAAGCTGCTGGTGGTGGTGGTGTCGTGGCAGTGACTTGGCTGTTCTGGTTCATTATTGAGAGAAGGGCAGCAGCGGTCTAGCTCTGCTGAGTCATCATCTGGTTCATATTTTGCATCATCGAGTTTATTAGCTGTGCCTGGGCTGCCATGAACTGACCCAAACCTTGATCTGCCATGGCTGCTGGAGGAGGTGGTGGTGGCGGGGTATTGAGATCCACAGGGTCAACTTGGCTTGCAGAGTTGCGGGTCTGAACCATCTGCACAAATCTTTCCATGTTTAATAGACGAGAGGGAGAAAGCACGATAGATAAGAGGGAAAAGCACAATAGACGAGAGGGAACAGGAGAGAGAAAGACGAAACAACCTAATTGGGGATGTTCGGTTAAACCCGAAGAACGGATAGCCGGAAAGCTACCAAGAAGCAACAAAACTCGAGCCTAACGGCCCTATTTCACAAACTAAACGATACTACAACTAGGAGGGAACACTACAAAACACCTATAATTTAACTTACTATGGACGGTCGACCGGAAACAAGGCTCAATCTTACATAAATTTCTAAGGTAAGGGAGATCAATTTAAATTTGAAAACAATATTTAGAATAGACAATATGTAAGAAGCTAAGAAGGAGATGAGAAAAGACTTAGGGTAGGCGAGAAAAGAATAGAATAAGGTAAGGGAAGAATAACTATTCAGGTTAATTGGTTGGTTTGATTTAGAAAATAAATTTTAAAATTTTGACTAAACGACCATGCTAGCTATGGTTACGTCCTGCAGTCGATATGGCTCTGATACCACCTCTTGTTGGGACCCCCGAGTATGCAACCCTAGGACCCTCTGTGCATTCTGAACTAGTCCCAGATCAGTAGCTAGCTCGCACAGTTACAACATTGATGTAATCACAACTATACAACAAAATAACGACGAAGCGAACAAATTAATATTACTTAGTAGCAAAAGGGACCTTATGGTCAAGTCTTACAAAGTGCACCACACAGGGCTTAGCAACAAAATACAACTTGCAGCGGAAACCAAATATCTCGTGGAGGCCATTCAACATGCCCACAGTGTCGAGTGGAGGGCGCGACCTAGTTATAAAGTCTTCGGATACTCCTCTTCGTAATACTCGAGTTCCACTGGTTCTTACGGGGATTAATCACACGGGCGCAAGCGTGAGTACTGAATGTACTCGGCAAGTCATAGGAAATGTATGCAATTAATATTCATGCGAGGCTAGACAAGGATAGCTTTATGTTTACTTTGCAGGAAGCGATATTGACAGTAAATGCAATAAGTAGATTGAAAGCACAATTTAAAAGATTAATACATAAGTAATTCAGTACTTTTGAAACAACTAGAGATCAACCCAAACTTTACATCCCAACCAGCAATTCCACCATTTTAAAGAAAACATCTACCCCTTGTGTGAAATCTCTGGGCATGTCCATAACCGGGGACACGGCTATTCAAATAGTTTTTACACTCTGCAGAGGTTGTACAGCTTTACCCACAAGAGATAATCATCTTATACTGTCCGCTCACACACTTCCGAGGTGTGCGACTAAGAGATTATCACAAGGCTATTACAAAGCTCTGTTTTGATTCGGTTACGCTTTCGCTAAGGATTAAACCGACGGGTCTTACTCTCGCCAGATTCATGCCCCCTCTTGCGCCGTTCTCAACCCAAAACAGAACTGACGCAAAGCATTGCTAATTATTTGGTCCAGTCCGCCCCATCCTGGACATGTGATTGCACGATATGACCCGGATCAATGGTTCAAGGTTAAGTCCTTAGTTGGCTGCTCAGGCGAGACTAATCCACGTCCCAATGTGCGTTACAGCACCCACACTTACCACCATCCACTCGCCCAAGCATAAAACATTTTTGGTTCAACCTGGCCAAAGACCACCCTAGCCTTGGCCCAACATCTTTTATCAAAAGTGGCTGCGCCATGATTCCATAATTCCTTTAGTCATGTTTATTCATACGAGCATGTGATCATGAGTCCCAACGTACAACTATAGCATGGCTAAGCATAATACGATACCCGTGTTGGTAATTTATCAATGTCCAACTAAAATAACCCATCCTATGGTGTCCAAGGGTTCGTGTCATTCAAGGATACATGTCAATAGCAATTTATCAAGGAGGCATACATCAATTAGGCCGTTATTTATTCCTGAAACCATTTAATATAAAACTAGCGATGCATGTTTATATCAAACAATATAGTTTTGTAAAAATGGGTTAAATATGGTCAAAGGTCTATGACTTGCCTTCGTTGAAGAGTTGAGGTGCTTCAGTCGTCGGGTCCAAGAAATCTTCCGAAATGCCGGTTTCTACATGAGCGAAAAGAGCAAAATAAATAAAACAACTCCAAATAAATTCCAAATAAATACTAAACTAGCACTAACAGCAAGAGAAGGATTTTAGATGAATTTAGAAATTTGAATCACTCGAATCGGAGTTCGAACGAAGAAGTTATGGCCTTCCGAAGTTGGAAAACACACGAAATGATAGAATTAGGGTTTTCTGATTTTCTGGAATTATTTTTCTAAAGTAAAAGGGATTTAATGCGCCAGCTGACGTCAGCGAGGGGATTTATTTTTTGGCTGAATTATTTTTCAACGGAAAAATCGGGAAAAACCACGGCGCCGACTAGGCGAGCACGCGGCAAAGGTGGCGTGGCGTGACTAGGCATGACCAGCGCCACATGGCAGCCACATCGGACCGAGCGCGCCGCACGAGTCAAGTGTCGTCGGCGAATGGCTGGCGGCGGCGATGGCGAGCACCACGGCTAGAGGTGCTCGCTGCGAACACGATGCTCACCGGTTTGAGGACACGACGTCATCGAAAGGTCGGCGCGAGCGAGGAAGACGGCAACGGTGACGGTCGAAGGTGGAGGCGGCGCTCCGGGGGCGATCCAGGGACGGGGAGGCGCGCACGAGGTGCCCCTCGGTGCGGTGATGCCGAAGGTGGAGGCGGCGGCGGCTGAGGGTGCTCGGAGGCGACGCTAGAGGCGGCGGTGAGGAGCTTGGTGGCGGCGGTGAAGAACGGCAATCGCGGCCGAAGGAGAGCGAGAGAAGGCGGGGGAGAAGAGGGAAAAGACAGAGGAGAGAGAGGCGTGCACGGTGCTCACTTTTATAGGCCTCGAGGGGGGAGGAGGAGAGCGGCGAGGAGCTCGCTTTGGCCATCAATGGCGAGCGGCGGTGTCGGAAGGAAGCGAGAAAAGGAAAAAGCGGGGCGCCGCAGTGCAGCGGAGGCGAGACGGCGACGAGGCGGCTAGGGCGAGCGAGGAGGCGGTGGTGCCGCGGGATCAGCGGCACAAAGCCGCACACACACTGACGGACCGCAGCGCTTGATTCGGCGAGGAAGAAGGGAGTAGGAGAAAGCCACGATAGGTGGGGCCCACGTGCGAGAGAGAGAGCGGGAGGCGGGAGGCGCGAGGGCGATAGCGTCCGATCGGATCGGACGGTGTCCGATCGAGCGATGCTGCGCAGTCGACGGGGCCATGCGAGGAGGAGGGGAGAATGGGCCGAAGGGATTCGGCCCAAAGTCCTGAGGGGATTTTCAAATGATTTTTTATTTTAAAAAATACCAGAAAAACAAATACCTTTTTAGAAAATAGCTACTATGGTCTAAAAATTCTAGGAAAATTCACAGAAATCCCAAGAATTATTTAGAACTTAATAAAAATACTTTTCGCTATACTTTAGTTTTTAATTTTTGCAAACAAAATAGATTTTGGCTTTAGGACAAAGCAAAAACCAAATTAAAATCCAAAAAATGCAATAAAAGACTTAAAATCCAAATAAAATCCAGGAAGCTCAAATAAACTAACTTTTTAATTTAATTAAAGTTAAATTAACTCAATTTAAATGGTTTTGTTTTTCTAAATTTCAATTTAAGCTTTTGCAACTCAATAAAATCAACTAGTTATTTTTATTTTGAAAATTTTCAAAAACTCTGCAAATTAGGGATGTTACACTTGCACCCTTTGATTGATCAGCAGAGGAGGGTGATCCAGGGAGCTCAGCGCTCTATGAAGAACAGTTCTGCGAAGACCTTGCGATCTACGGGATGTCCTTCACTTGATAGCCTGTGGGGCTAGTTGAATGGACCCTATGAGCTTTTGTGTTTCCGCTGCTATGTATTTCTCTTTTGTTGTAAGCCCAGTGAGGCTCCTCTGTAAAAACTTTGACCATAAGGTCTCTTGCTTATGTTAATATTAATTTGCTGCTCCATCTTTAGCTTGTTGTATGGTTATGATTCCACTCTCTGTTGTATTATGCGAGCTAGCCGTTGATCACGGGACTAGCTCGATTACGAGGGTCTCGGGTAGTGTTACAGGCGCCAGATAAAATGTGTATCGAGCCATATTGGCTGTAGGACGTAAATTTAGTTTGCATGGTCGCCTTAGTCAAGAATTTCAAAATTTTATTTTCTAAATCAAACCAACAGAGTGACATGAGTACGCTATTCTTCTCTCACCTTATTCTGTTCCGTTCCTATCTTGTTCTATTCTCTCTTCTCACCTCGTTCTTACATCTTTATACCTTACCCCTTCTGAACTATGTTTGCAAATTCAAGCTTGTCCCCCTTATCTCAGTAACCTCAATAGGATCGGCCTTGTTTTAAGTTGATCATCCCAATAGGTGAGGTTAGAAGTGTTGTTGCTAAGCTGCCCTTTTAGCTCTAGTACCATTTAGTCCAGTAAATCGAATCGTTTGTTGAGTTTTCATTGCCTCTTAGTAGCTTTTTTGGCTACTGGTTCTTCTGGGTTTAACCTACCTTTCCCCAGTAGGCTATTCCATCTATCCCTCTTGGTCTTGTTCGTCTTTGTGCTTTTCCTTCTTAACTAGTGTGCTTTCATCTCCTTATCTTTTAAGCTGGGATCTTGCTTGGAGAGAGGTGCAGGTTTGTCATTAATTTAGTCCCTGGAACTACTCCCATTTCCAAAAGACGTTATCGTTTGCCAGTGAATGATTTGGTCGAGCTAAAGCAACAGATTGAAGATATGAAGGCTAAAGGCTTTGTTAGACCAAGTTCCTCACCTTGGAGAGCTCCAATTATTTTTGTTGCCAAGAAAGGTGGTACACAGCGAATGTGCGTGGATTATCATGCACTCAACGAAGTCACCATCAAGAACAAGTACCCTCTGCCAAGGATTGATAACTTGTTTGATCAGTTGGAAGGAGCCGGAGTGTTCTCCAAGATAAATTTGAGATCAGGTTACCATCAATTGAAGATTCGCCAAGAAGACATACCCAAGACAGCCTTTTCAACCCGATATGGACTGTATGAGTATACGGTTATGTCATTTGGGCTAACCAATGCCCCTGCTTACTTTATGAACTTGATGAATAAAGTATTCATGGAGTATCTAGATAAGTTTGTCATTGTTTTCATTGATGATATCATGTATACTCTAAAAGCGAAGAAGAGCAAGAAGAGCACCTTTGCCTTGCCTTGAACAAGCTTAGAGATCATCAACTCTATGCTAAGTTCAATAAGTGTGAATTTTGGATGAAGAAAGTTACATTTTTGGGACACGTCTTGTCTGCAACGGGAGTTGCTGTCAATCCTAGCAAAGTTAAAGATGTGCTCAGCTGGGAGTCACCCAAATCAGTCCTTGAGATCAGAGGTTTTCTTGGAATGGAAGGTTACTACCGTCGGTTTATAGAAGGGCTCTCCCGGATTGCAAGACCTCTCACTCAATTGTTGAAGAAAGAAAAGAAGTATGTTTGAACGCCAGAATGTGAGCAAAGCTCTTAAGAAGTGTTTGACCACTGCTCTAGTTTTGATCTTGCCTGATGTTCGAAAAGACTTCGAAATTTTCTGTGATGCCTCGTGCCAAGGTCTCGGCTGTGTTCTTATGCAAGAAGGGAGGGTAGTAGCTTATGCTTCCCGTTAGTTGAAGACCCATGAAGCCAATTACCCCACTCATTACCTAGAGTTAGCAGTTGTGGTGCATGATACTTCTAACCGTGAAGGACTGGGAACAAGCTGATTCACGAACACAACACTGCGGAAAATCCAGACTTGTTGGAGGTATTAAAAAATCTGTACCTAAACAACGACACGTAGAACAAGTATGTATTTAGAGCTACAAGTTGTACTCTTTTTCCTTTGCCAAGGTTTTCTCATGTTGAGTTTTTACTTAGCAAAGGTTTTAATAAGGCAGACATTTGAACATTAATAAAGCACTTTACTACATTTTTAATATGCTTGTCTTATTTTTTACAATTTTTATATCTATTTCTGAATTCTACATATCTTCTTATTTTTTTGGGTTTTTTTTATTATTTTTTCAATTTTTCGGACCTGACGGGCGAAGTGGGCCGAAACCGGCCTGTTGGGCTAACTGGGCTCGGGCTGGCCTGGCCTTGCATGGCATGACAGGCCATCAGGTCATGCCTGGGCTTCCCCCCTAGCACGTGGGCCGCCACAGTACGACCCATCTATTAGCCGGGTGTCGGGACCACCTCGGGGTGTACCGAGAAGATCCCCCAAGACCTCTTAGGGAGGTCCGTCAGGACCACCCAGAGGTTGTGTAGGTCCTCTAAGGACACCCATGGAGGAGGTCTTCCAGGACCTCCCAAGAGATCGCAAGGACCTCCAAGAGGTTGTGGACGCTTGCGCCACTGAGTTAGTCCCAGGAATCGAAACTAACTCGCACAAGATAGCATAGGTGTAATCACAAACACAAAGTCCACAAAAGGAGCAGCGAAAAAGAACAACAATTAAATAAATAAGGGCCTTATGGCCAAGGTTGTTTACAGCAGTTGCCAACCAGGGCTACAAAATCCAAAAACAAGCTTTACAGCAAAACACTTAAAACATGCGGGCCATCCGACAAACCCAAAGGCTGTCGAGTGGAGGACGTCCCTAGAAGCTCGGGTCATCAAAGAACTCCTCCTCAAAGAGGTCCAGCCAGTCAAGACTGGATCATCTTCGGCCACTGCTTGCAACAGCAGGACAAAAGTCATGAGTACTTTGAATGTACTCAGTAAGTCACAGGGAATGATTATGCAAATAATATTCATGCTTTGGCTTGACAAAGGAGAGTTGTAGGGTTAGTTCGTAGAAAGCAACATTTTATAGAAGAACTAACATAAATAGGTTAAAAGCTCAAGTTAAAACAGTAAACACAAGTTCAAAGATTTCCAAAGGTGGTTGTGAGCACCAAGTCACTCCTAAAACCACATGTGGGAGGTCCTGGCCGCACCTACGTCCAGGACCACCCCCACGACCACCCTAGAGCACCAACTCCAGGACGTCTGAGGCACCTACCCCAAGCACCCTGGACCACCCATGAGCCAATCACGACCTCTCTGGAGCCGACCAAGGTCTCTTCGAGATAACAGCCATGACCTCCTGTGGGCGTCCAGGACCTCAACATTTTTCAAAAGGCTACCCCTTGCGCAAAATCACCAGGCAACTATCCATGACCAAGGACTTGGCTATTCGAATAGATTTTTACACTCTGCAGAGGTGTACAACTTTACCACAATTCACGACCTCTCTAGCAGGGCGGTTCCTGTCGAAACCTTGCTCATTTCCGAAGATGAGTAGCCTAGAGAGCGTGACAAGACCTTTACAAAGCTTGGAACTGGCTTAGAGGTGCCTGCTAAGGTTTCGCTTCTAACGGGCCTCGCACCACGTCAGACTCATGCCCCTTTTGCGCCAGCGAATCGCACGCTCAACCACAACAGAACCAAGCCAGCTCTTCACTAATTATTTGGCCCAGATCACCCCCATAAAGTGGTCTTGTGGTTGCACAAAATTACCCGGATCAATGGATCACAAAGTGAAGTCCTTATCGTCGATCAAGCAAGACCACCACAACCCGATGTGACACTAGGGCACCAACCTAGAGCACCCACTACTCACTCCCAACCTTCTTGCACGAGGAAAAACAGTTTTGGGTTCAATCAGTGCCAAAGACCACCAAGCCTAGGCACACGGTTTTAACAAAGTGGTATCACACCACAAGAGGTACCTGCAGGGCATCTCACCCATGGTACACCAGTGCACCAACCACGGTTCCAAGATTTTAGTCAAGATTATTAAAGAAAGTAAAACAAGGATTCTCTAACTGGGATTCTAGGCTAGGCTAAGCAATCTCGACCCCAAGTTGGCAAGACAAGGAGTGCTAACCGAAACCTACCCAACTAAGGTGGTCCGAGGGAAGATCATAACAACATGATGAGTTCAAGTATCCAAGGAGGAAAAAATAGTATCAAGTAGGAGAAACTACTGCCCCAAAAACCTTTTTACTAAAGTAGCCATGCAAGATAGAGTAAAACAACGTATATTTGAAATATTAGGCCCAACAATGATCAAGGTGCGTGACTTGCCTTGTTGAGCAAGGAGAGGCTTCTATGGCGGGCTCAAGCAAGAGAACTTAAAAACCTAAGAACTTAAATAGAAATCAACTCAAAACCGGAAGAACAGGAGGTCTGGCCAAAGAGGAGGTCAGGCTCAAGGAAGAGCTCGAGAACAAGCTCGAGAGAGGTCTAGCGAAGGCAAGGGAGTTAGGAAATAAGGCCAAAGGTGGTAAGGGAAGGCTCTCCGCTACAAATAGTAAGGGAGGCGGTGGAGCACCGAGGCTCGAGCAATGTGTCAAGGGTAGGTGGGGAAGAGGTACAAGTATAAGACAAGGCAGGCCATCAAAAGGAGAAAACAAGTACTCGGATGTGACTACATTCAATGTGCTACAAACACATTTAATGTTCAGAGACTTTCGACTGCAAAAAGTGTAGAAGGGAGACAAGGGGACAGGGTTGGCTCAAACAAAGAGGTTGGTCAAAGCAACAGGAAAAATTCATGACCAAGGGAGGAGGTCCTGCAAAGGAGGAGGTCTCGCAGAGGCCAAAGGTGGTCTGTTCCACGGGGTGGTCTTTGCAAAGACCAGAGGTCATGACCACATAGGGTGGTCGTGATGAAAGAGGGTGGTCTTTGCAAAAGACCGGAGGTCGTAATTGGTGGTCGTGACGAAAGAGGGTGGTCTTTGCAAAAAGACCACGGGAGGTCCAAAGGATAAAGGGTAGGCGCGGTGAACGAGCCACACGATCTAGATCTAACGGCCCAAGGATGGGGAAACGCGCATAGAATGCGGACTTAAGGGAGGTCTAGGCAAGGAGGAGTTTCAATGACAAGATCCAAAGAAGGCAAAGATCTAACAGAGGAGATCCAGGGTAGGAGGTCCAGGGCTACGAAACACAAGGATGAAAGGTACAAGGGGGTCCTGACGGTCAAGATCTACAAAGGGGAGGTCCTGACGGTCAAGATCTACAAATGGGAGGTCAGGCGAGAAGGAGGTCCAAACCCGAGGAGAGGAGGTTTGAACCTCAAAAGAGGTCCTGACCCTAAAGGAGGCCTGGACAAGGGAGAGGTCTAAAAGGGTAAAACCTAGCCGAGGAGCACTCAAAGCACCAAGAGAAAGGAAACTACAGGTCAAAGAACACCAAGGACTCCAACAGCGAACTAAGAGCTAAAAAGACTTTTAATTGAAGTTAAGTTAATTCAAGTTAAACCTCCAGCTTTTCAAAGGTTCCAGGTTCAGCTTGGGTAGATCAACAAATCGAATGCTTCCTTTTTAGGTTTTGAAATCCGACAAGAACTCTAAGACAAGCGGAACGTTACAAACCTTCACCCCTTAAAGGGAATCTCGACCCCGAGATTCGGGCTAGCTAGAGAATAGGTGCGAGAACTTCTTCTTGATGTCCTCTTCATGCTCCTAAGGTTCTTTTGCTTTAGTGTGATTGCTCCATTGCACTTTGCAAAGCTTGATGGTCTTGGTCCTGGTCACTCGCTCGAACACGTTCAGGATCTTGAGAGGCTGCTCTTTGTAGGTGAGGTCTTCTTGGAGGTCTAGAGCTTCTAAGGACATATGCTCCTCAGGTACTCGCAAACACTTCTTCAGCTGAGATACATGGAAGACGTTGTGCACTCCTGTTAACTGGGAGGGGAGGTCTAGCTTGTAGGCCACTTCTCCTCGACGTGTCAGGATTGGAAAAGGTCCAATGAATCTTAGTGTAAGTTTCCCGCTGACTCTGAAACGGTGCATCCCCTTGAGAAGTGACACTTTGAGGTACATTTGATCTCCAGGTACAAAAGCTAGATCTCGACGTCTATTGTCGGCATAGCTTTTCTGTCGGGTTTGAGCAGCCTTCAACTTCTCTCTTATTGATCTTACCTGGTCTTCGGCTTCTTTTAGGAGGTCTGGTCCAAGGACTTGTCCTTCACCAGACTCTGTCCAGTACAAAGGGGTTCTACACTTTCTCCCATAAAGAGCTTGAAAGGGTGACATTTGAAGATTTGCTTGATAGCTGTTATTGTAGGAGAACTCATCATAGGGTAACATTCGATCCTAGCTAGCTTGCTTTTCTAGAGCACAAGCTCTCAATATATCCTTAAGGACCTGGTTAATCCTTTCGGTTTGGCCATCAGTTTGTGGGTGATAAGTTGTGCTGAAGTTGAGGTCTGTGCCTAGGGCATCATGCAGATTTTGCCAAAACTTGGAGGTGAACTGAGATCCTCTATCCGACACAATCTTCGTTGGCACCCCATGCAAGCACACAATTTTTGCCATATAAAGCTCTGCCAATTTGTCTCCAGAATAAGTGGTCTTGACAGGTATAAAGTGTGCCACCTTTGTCAAACAGTTCACGATCACCCAAATGGAGTCAAAACCAGCTTGAGTCCTGTCGGGACCCAAAAATGCAATTCTGGACCCTCTGTGTATTCTGCACTAGTCCAGGATCACGCTAGTGCACACAGTGGTAACATAGGTGAATATCAATCCACACAAACGAAATATAACATAAACGAATAGTTTGAATAACAACTTAGAGTTTTGACCTTAAGGTCGGGGTTACAACTTATTAAGCCACGCAGGGCTAACACTAGAGAAATACTGCAGCGGAACGAAATAAACTCTGGCAAACTCCAATCGACATACCACAGCAACCGATCGGGATCGATGACCTAGCGATCAACCTTCTTCCACGAACTCCTCCTCGAAAGCGAAGACTCCTCCATACGTAGGTTTGGGCGCAAGTTTTACAACAAGCGTGAGTACACAACCATGCTATAAATCATACCATGAATGCAATATATAGATGCGGGCTTATTCCAAAGGAATGGCTTCGTGGTTATTTTGCGAAATGCAACATTGCAATTGAATACAAGTAATAGATTGAAAGCATAATTGAAACAAATAAGCAATAATAACCTTTATGATTGTTTCCACAAAGACACAAAGCTAATTAGATTGATCCACACGCCCACATAGCTTATGCCACACACGACTATCCCATACCCAAAGTTTTATGAACACTACCCTCATGTGAAATTCGGCGAGTGTCCATGATCATGACGCGCGCTATTCGAATAGATTGTTTAACACTCTGCGAGAGGTTTGTACACTTTACCCACACGATACAACTAGTGTAGCTAGCACTAATCGTAACAAAACCGTTCGAAACCGTCTCAACATTGGCGTTCTTAATCACACAATCCCATATCACAAAGCTTAACCTATCCACGAACCCCAATGTTGAAACTCCGTAACCTACTAAGTTAGGCTGTCACGGACATGTGGTCGTCAAAGATAGCTCAGTTCAATGTCGCACAAAGTTAAGTCCTTAATTGACCAAGGCAAGACTTCCATGTTCTAACTAAACCACACGATAACTCCCAATCACAAAGCCACCGGTTCACACAGTATCCACCACTTGCCTCGGTCTAAATCTTTTACCACCCGGTTGGTTTAGTGCAACACATGCCATCACGAGTAATAGCACACAAAGACACACACGTTTTATCACACAGTTCCATAGTCACTTAGTCAATTTCACAATTTCACTCACATGAGATGATGACTCGTAGCATGGCTAAGCAATTCTAGTCGTTCTAACCCACCATGTTGGCAATATGCTAATACCAACTAAGTAATTAACCAATCTAGGGCGACAAAATATCAAGATATACAAGTAGGCAAGGCGTACATAACAAGTTGGATTAATAACTAGCCCAAAACATTTAAATACATAATTAAAGTAAATGCAATAATTCAACTCAATATAATTTAGGAAAACTGGGATTCAATATGATCAAAGGTATGACTTGCCTTGGAAAAGGTCTATGTACTGGTCTTGAACTTGGTTGAAGCCTTCTTCGACGAAAACTCGAAATATCGGCGTCTACGCACAAACAAGCGAGAACAAACAAAACAATTAAATAACAGAGGCAAAACAAACTCCAAAAATTAAATAAAAATCTCAGATAAATAGATCTTGAATTTAGACAAATTTAGAAATTTGAATGGGCTCAATCGGAGTTGGGATGCAAAAGTTATGGCCTTTGGAAGATTGAAAATACATAAAATCTTGAAAATCGGTATTTCATGAATTTCGAATTATTTTCCTAAAGGAAAATCGGATTATTGCGCATAGCCGACGTCGTGAGGCGTTGGACGGGGTGGTTGTGGATCGGCGGTGGGTCCCACTGTCGGTGGCTCGGCTCACGGTGGACAAAGTCCACGAGCCTCGAGCTTTAGGCCGGTGGACCAAGCCACGCGAGCGCGCGTGGTGGCTGACCGAGCACCACGCGGGCGACACGTGGCGCGGCGCCCGACACGGCGCCGAGGTGGCACCGGCGTGGGCGACAACGGCAACGGCGGCGTCGGGGCCGTCCGACAACGGCGATCGCGGCCGCCGGCGGTGGGTGGTGCCGGGAGGTAGAGGTGGGCGCGGATCTCACGGGTGCACTCATCGGTGCCGCGGGGTCCACGGGAGTGACCGGCGGCGTTTGGCGGCGGAGGAGGTGCGGGCTTGTCGGGATCGAACTCGGCGATCGTTCGGCGAAACCAAGGATACGAGAGGTAGCCCTCGATCTTGCGAACTTCGAAGGAGGCGGCGGCGAGGTTTGGCAGCCGGCGGCGGCAGCGAAGCTCAACGGAGTTGCGGCGGCCGAGCTCTCTTGGCGATTCGCGGCTAGGGTTATGATCTCGGCGGCGGCGCTGGGAAGGGTGCGGAAGCCAAGGGGTCCTCTCCTTTTATACACCGCGCCGTGGAGAGTCCGGTGGAAACGGCGAGCGAGCGAGCAAGCGCGTGATAAGGAAAGAGAGTCCGAGTCGAGGGCGATGAGCAGTGCCCAAGGTGGGTCCGCATGTCGCGACGGAGGCTCGGCGCGGCCGCGTCGCACTGGTAGTGCGGTGACGGGTGGGAGTCGGGGCGCTTGTGGCGGAAGTGGAGGTGGGGTGCGCTCGGGAGCGAGCCAGAAAGCGGGAAGAAGATGGGCGAGCGGAAGGATTCGGCCACGACTATTCGAGATTTTAAATAGGTTTTCCAATTTAGAAAATACGAGAAATTCAAATAGGCAATAGAAAATAGCAAATGAACTTCGGAAAAATTCTAGAAAAATCTAGAAAATATATCGAGCACAAGGAACCCAAATAAAATAGTTTTGGCTAATATTCATGTTGGGATTATTCATATTAAATGTTTTTGTTTGCAAAGTCAATATTAAGCTTTTGAATTAAATTCAAATAAATCCAAATGGTGAATTTTTCCCTACTAACTATTTAAAAGATTTTTTTAAAACTCGAAAATTGGGATGTTACAAACCTCCCCCTTAAAGGAATCTCGACCAGAGATTCAAAGGCTAGCTAGAGAAAAGGCTAGGGAACTCGGCTTTGGCTCTTCTTCACGTTCCCACGTTGCTTCTCCTTACAGTGGTTGCTCCACCAACCTTGCAAAAGCAAGCAGTCTTGCTTCGGTGAGGCGCTCTGCGACATCAAGATCTTGACCGTTGCTCCTTGTAGGTAAGATCCTCTTTCAAAACAATTGATTCCAACGGGCTTGCTCTTACGGCACACGAAGACACTTCTTCAATCTGCGAGACATGAAAGACATCATGCACTCCTGCTAACGATCGGTAGCTCAAGCGTAAGCAACTTCCCACGGCGTTCCAAAATCTTGAGCGGACCAACATACCTAGGGCAAGCTTCCTTTGGCATGAAACCTTGACACCTCTCGGCGGGGTCACTCGAAGATAGACAAAATCTTACGGCTCGGCGAGATCTCGGCGGTTATCGGCATAACTCTTACGCCTTGGCGGGCTATTTTTAGCCTTTCCCCGATCATAGCAACTTGTTCTTACGCCTCTTGGATGATATCGGGCGAACATCATGCGTTCACTTGTCTCGACCAATTTAACGGGTTGGCGAGCACGGCCATACAAAGCTTCAAATGGCGACATTTGCGGGCGCTTGATAAGCGTTGTTATGCGAGAACTCGCATACGGCAAACTTTTATCCCATCGGGTAGCATTCGCTAGGCGCAAGCTCGGCATATCCTCAATATCGATTGACTCTTTCGATCTGTCCGTCCGTTTGTGGATGATAGCGATCTTGAAATTGGATGGGTACCCAATGCTTCATGCAAACTTTGCCAAAAACGAGATGTGAACGAGATCCTTGATCGACACTATCTTCTTGGGCACACCATGCAAGCCCGACAATTACGGCCATGTACAACTCCATGGCGATCTCCCGAGTCGTGGTTTTGGTAGCGAAAATGTGCGACCTTGGTCAATCGATCAACTATCACCCGGATCGAATCGTAACACGATTGGGTCTTGGGTAAACCGGTGATGAAATCCATCCCGATTTCCTCCCACTTCCATTCGGAATCTTGGCGGTTGCAGCAAACTGCTTGGTCTCTGGTGTTCGCCTTTATTTTCGGACGGTGTCGCACAAGGCAACGAACTCTGCGACTTCTCGCTTCAAATTTGGCCACCAAAATTTGGTCTTAACATCCTGGTACATCTTGGTACTTCGAGGGTGAATCGAATACTTTGAGTCATGGGCTTCTTTTAAGATTAAGCGTCTTAGACCATCGATATACGGTACCTGAATCGACCTTTAATCAGTATGTCTTGATCATCCTTGGTGAAATCTTTGAATTTTCATACGCCATTTTGATCTTGATCTCACGGCGACGACGGATCCTTTGGTTGTGCTTCACGAATCGCTTCTCCAAGGTAGACTGTACTTCCAAATTGGCCACAAATCCCTCGGACACAACTTCTAGCTTTAGCTTCTGAAATTCTTCATAAAGTTCTGGGAAACTTTCCTTTACTTCCAAAGCATTGCAGTAACTCTTACGGCTTAGAGCGTCTGCAACTACGTTGGCTTTTACGGGATGGTAGTGGATTCCAAGATTGTAATCCTTGATCAATTCCAACCATCTTCTCTGTCTCATATTCAGATCTGATTGAGTAAAGATGTACTTTAGACTCTTATGATCGTGTAGACTTCACGGCGATTCTGGAGTGAGGTAATGGCGCCAAATCTTTAAAGCATGCACTCTGACTAATTCCGGATCATGAGTAGGGTAATTCTCCTCGTGGGGTCTCAATTGTCTTGGCGCATAGCGGCGGCTCTTCCTTCTTGCATCGGGACACATCCTAATCCTTGTGCGAGGCATCACAATAGATATCGAAATCCTTGCGAATATCGGCAAAATCGCATCAATGAGGTCAAGCGCTTCTTTAACTCTTGAAAACTTTCCTCACGGTGGAGTCGGGTGAACTTTTTCTCCTTCTTCAACAATTGCGTAAGAGGCTTAGCAATCG
The DNA here is from genome assembly GCA_036346255.1 of Ampelocalamus luodianensis. NCBI lineage: Eukaryota > Viridiplantae > Streptophyta > Magnoliopsida > Poales > Poaceae > Ampelocalamus > Ampelocalamus luodianensis. The sequence goes on from CM070625.1 coordinate 37,857,220, forward strand.
ATGAGAATCCCTCGATGAAACGGCGGTAATAACCTGCCATCCCCAAGAAACTACGAATGCAGGTTCTGATCTTGGTGGTCGAGTGTATCTGCCTTTACTTTTCTGGGTCAATTGCTACTCCATCGGCGGTCATAACATGGCCAAGAAATCCACTTCCTTCTTCCAAAAGTCACACTTACTGAACTTGGCATACAGCGATGCTCCACGAGTTTCTCAAAATTAACCTCGGGTGTTCTGCGTGTTCCTCCTCTGATTTAGAATAAACCAGAATATCGTCAATGAACACCACTACAAACTTGTCTAGGTATTCCATGAAGACTTTGTTCATCATGTTCATGAAGTAAGCTGGGGCATTTGTTAGCCCAAATGACATGACCAAGAACTCATAATGTCCATACCGCGTTGAAAGCGGTCTTTGGTATATCCTAGGGTAGATCTTCAATCGATGGTAGCCCGATCGCAAGTCGATCTTTGAGAACACTCGGCTCCCTTCATGCGGTCGAGCAGATCATCTATTCCGGCGGTGGATACTTATTCTTGATAGTGACCTCGTTGAGAGAGCGGTGATCGATACACATCCTCATGCTTAGTCTTTCTTCTTGGCGAACAAGGCGGTGCTTCCACGGTGGCGAACTTGGTCTTACGAAACCTTCTCGAGAAGTTCTTCAATCGCTTCTTCATTTCCGCTTAACTCGTCGGTGGCATTCGATAAGGTCGCTTAGAAATTGGCGCCGCCCGGCACTAGATCAATGGCGCACTCGATGTCACGATCTGGTGGCATTCCGGGTAACTCTTCTGGAAACACATCTGGGTATTCTCGGCTATTGGTACACTCTCCATTGCAATGGTCTTCGGACTGTTTACTAGCAAGTGTCCTTCACGAACTGATGTGGCTAGAAACTCCACTTTCCTTCCATCAGTACTCTCAACCGTTCGCTCTTGGCCACAATCGGCCTGACTTTGTGCTTGGATAACCAATCCATGCCAAGAATGACATCTAGGGTCTGGGTATCTAGGACAATTAGGTTGGCTAGAAACTCAACTCCAGCTATGAGTAACTTAGCTCCTAAACAACCCACTCTAGAGCTTAGCTCTGCTCCGGGCGATTGAACTAATAAAGTATGCTTAAGTTGTATAGCCTCCAACTTATTCTTAGTTGCAAAAACTCCAGACACAAAAGAATGCGAAGCTCCAGAATCAAACAAAACTGATGCGGGTACTGAATTAACCAGGAACTTACCCAGTACGACGTCTGGTGCTTCCTGTGCTCCTTCCAGGGTGACGTGGTTGACACGGCCTCGGACCACGGACTGCGTTCCTCCTCTGGTGGTTGGGGCTTGAAAGTTCCACATTGGTGACCGGTCTTGGGGTCTTAGTCGGCGTAGCTCAAGGTTGAAAGCATCTGGGCGATCGTTCCCCTCTGTGGACACCGATTTGCATAGTGGCACGGTGGCGGCAAGTATAGCACACCTTGGCTCTTGCGACTTGTTGACCGTTGGATTCGCGTTGATCGGTCTTTGAAGTGCAGTGTTCGAGCAGCGGGCGAGTGCCGAGGTTGGTGCAGTGTCTGGCGGAGTTACGTGGAAAACCGGTTGAAGCTGCGGTGTACTTGTCCTTGCTCTCGTTGGAATTGCCGGCCTCCTGCTTTGGATCATCCTGCGTTGCGATTGTCTTCGGTTCCTTGCGCTTATCCTCCATGACCAAAGCTTTATTGATCAATTCTTGAAAGTCGGGGAAGGTATGTGCAAGGAGGTTGACTGAAGTCCGTGTTCGGTCCCTTCAGAAACGACTCTGCGAGCCTTGTGCATTGCAACATCTTCGCTGCGACATAGCGAGCAAGTTGTGAGAACTTGTTGAGATAGTCGGACACCGACAAGCTTCCTTGCTTTAGGGCACGAAATTCATCTTTCTTTAGTTCAATAATTCCTTCAGTGCGTGGTGCTGGCGGAATCTTGTGAGAATTCCTCCCAAGTGATATTCGTGGTGCCTCATGAGCGCGCGAAGTTCTCCACCATTCGCCGCAATGCCCTCCAACGGTGGGAGGCATAGAGAACTTTTCATGATCGCTGCATTGAGTGATCGACAACTTCCTTTCAATCACCCGGCCAATCGTCGACTTCCACAGGTGAGACATGTCGAGAAAATGTTGGTGGGCGAGTCCTCATGAATTCGCAAGTTTGGATGGTCCATGGTGACCATGAGCACCGGGCTCGTCTTTGGTGATTGTTGTTGTTATTGTTCGGTTGTGCATGGCTTGCATCCGAGTCATCATGGTATTCATCACCAGATGCGGCTGCCATGAAGCTCAAAGTTTTGCAAGTCAATTGGGGGTGCTTGTGGCGAATCGCTCTCATGTTGTAGTTGCTCATTGCTTCTTTGGTCTTTGTACCAACCACTTGCAAGCTGTTTGGCGAGTTGTAACCATCCGCGAGCTTCGGGGTTAGATAAGGTAGCAAGCATGGGGTGAGTTAAGAACTAGCGGGATTGGTTTAACCCAACAACAATCGAGAGAACCAAAAGCAACTTTATTACTTAAGAACTTAGTATGGCTTGCAATGATGCCTAGGGCCTTTGCGGCTCATACTAACACTCAAAGAAAATAGCGAACCTAAGCACACAATCTAACGCCTAAAGGGCGACACAACTAGGCTTAGGCGACGGCAACACACTAAGCCTCAGCTGCGAACCTAGGCCTTAGCGAACTCGGCCGGAGGTAACCTCCACAACCACGGCTGCGCTCCTGCCGTTGTAGACCTTGAGCTGTCTTGGCATCTTATGGCGCCGATCACGGTGCCGGGCGGTGCAACAGAACAGCGGCGTCGATGGCGCTGACAGCTCTTCAGTTACCGCTCCACCTCCTCTGGATCTTCCTCAGATTCTTCATGTTCTTCTAGATCTTCTTCCTCTTCTTGGTACGCACGGTGGTGGCGTCGATATCTCTTCGGGATGGCGATCTTCTCTTGACAGTGCGGGCTCTTGTAGGCACCGTCTAGATCAGCGCCATCATCTCCATGGATTCCTCTTGGCGACGACGTGCGAGCGAGGTGTACCAGCGTGGCATCTTCTTCTCCCTCGTGGATGGATAGTGTGCGAGTAGCTCCACGGTTTGCTGCTGGGGTGGTAGCGGAAGACGGTTCCTTGCAACTCGCGCATGTAGATGTGGCGAGATCGAAGCATGGCCAGCGCGATGATTCTGTATTCCTTCACTCCAAGTGATCCTCCGACGGAGATGTTCAGGCGGTGGCTTGCCTTGGTGTTCATCTGGCGTAGATCGTCAGCGACGGTCGTACCCGCTTATGTCCATCCACCATCCGATTGTTTCCTCGGTACAACGGACGATCAAAACCTCCAAGTACTGCAGGAGCTTCCAAAGTCGGTGGCGTAACCTCCACAACGCTCACCATAGGTGCAGGCGAGGCATCGACCACAAGGCAGAGAGGGTAAGAACAACTTAAAAGCAGCGGAGAGGGGAAACTCTTAGCAATAGATGAGTCTAGAGAGACATGAGAGGAGTTAAGCAATAGGTTACTCTTGCAAGTTAGTTTTCTTTTAGAAAATAGTTTGGACTCTCTAAAACGGCCGATCTAACTAAGGTCAAGACCTACGGTCAAGTATGGCTCGATACCACCTCCGTCGGGACCCAAAATGCAGTGGACCCTCGTGTGATTCTGCACTAGTCGAGGATCACGCTAGTGCACACAAGTGGTAACATAGGTGAATATCAATCCACACAAGCGAAATATAACATAAGCGAATAGTTTGAATAACAACTTAGAGTTTTGACCTTAAGGTCGGGTTACAACTTATTAAGCCACGCGAGCTAACACTAGAGAAATACTGCAATGAACGAAATAAACTCTGGCAAACTCCAATCAGCATACCACAGGCAACCGACTGGGATCGATGACCTAGCGATCAACCTTCTTCCATGAACTCCTCCTCGAAAGCAGGCGAAGACTCCTCCACTTCTGTAGGTTTGGACGCAAGTTTTACAACAAGCGTGAGTACACAACCGTACTCGCAAATCATACCACTGAATGCAATATATAGATGCAGGCTTATTCCAAAGGAATGGCTTCTGTGGTTATTTTGCAGAAATGCAACATTTGCAATTGAATACAAGTAATAGATTGAAAGCATAATTGAAACAAATAAGCAATAATAACCTTTATGATTGTTTCCACAAAGACACAAAGCTAATTAGATTGATCCACACACCACATAGCTTATGCCACACACTATCCCATACCCAAAGTTTTATGAACACTACCCTCATGTGAAATTCGGCGGTGTCCATGACCGCGACGCGCTATTCGAATAGATTGTTTAACACTCTGCGAGGTTTGTACACTTTACCCACACGATACAACTAGTGTAGCTAGCACTAATCGTAACAAAACCGTTCGGAAACTTCGTCTCAACATTGGCGTTCTTAATCACACAATCCCATATCACAAAGCTTAACCTATCCACGAACCCCAATGTTGAAACTCAGTAACCTACTAAGTTAGGCTGTCACGGACATGTGGTCGTCTGACATAGCTCAGTTCAATGTCGCACAAAGTTAAGTCCTTAATTGACCAAGGCAAGACTTCCATGTTCTAACTAAACCATACAGATAACTCCCAATCACAAAGCCACGGTTCACACAAGATCCACCACTTGCCTCGGTCTAAATCTTTTACCACCAGGTTGGTTTAGTGCAACACATGCCATCACGAGTAATAGCACACAGACACACGGTTTATCACACAGTTCCATAGTCACTTAGTCAATTTCACAATTTCACTCACATGAGATGATGACTCGTAGCATGGCTAAGCAATTCTAGTCGTTCTAACCCACCATGTTGGCAATATGCTAATACCAACTAAGTAATTAACCAATCTAGGCGACAAAATATCAAGATATACAAGTAGGCAAGGCGTACATAACAAGTTGGATTAATAACTAGCCCAAAACATTTAAATACATAATTAAAGTAAATGCAATAATTCAACTCAATATAATTTAGGAAAACTGGGATTCAATATGATCAAAGGTATGACTTGCCTTGGAAAAGGTCTATGTACTGGTCTTGAACTTGGTTGAAGCCTTCTTCGAAAAACTCCTAAGTATCGGCGTCTACGCACAAACAAAGCGAGAACAAACAAAACAATTAAATAACAGAGGCAAAACAAACTCCAAAAATTAAATAAAAATCTCAGATAAATAGATCTTGAATTTAGACAAATTTAGAAATTTGAATGGGCTCAATCGGAGTTGGGATGCAAAAGTTATGGCCTTTGGAAGATTGAAAATACATAAAATGCTGAAAATCAGTATTTCATGAATTTCCCGAATTATTTTCCTAAAGGAAAATCGGATTATTGCGCAACGCTGACGTCAGCGGAGACGTTCGGACGGGGTGACTGTGGATCTGACAGGTGGGTCCCACCTGTCAGTGGCTCGGCTCACGGTGGACAAAGTCCACCGAGCCTCGGGCTCTGGAAGCCGGTGGACCAAGCCACGCGTACGCGCGCGTGGCTGGCGACCGAGCACCACGCGGGCGACACGTGGCGCGGCGCGACGACGGCGCCGAGGTGGCACCGGCGTGGGCGACAACGGCAACGGCGGCAGACGGACCGTCCGACAACGGCGATCGGCGGCGTGGCGGTGGGGTGGTGCCGGAGGTAGAGGTGGGCGCGGGATCTCACGGTGCACTCATCGGTGCAGGGTCCACGGGAGTGGCCGGCGGCGAGTTTGAGCGGCGGAGGAGGTGCGGGCTTGTCGGGATCGGAGCTCGGCGATCGTTGGCGAAACCAAGGATACGGGAGGTAGCCTCGATCTTGCGAACTTCGAAGGAGGCGGCGGCGAGGTTTGGCGGCCGGCGGCGGCGGCGAGCTCAGCGGAGTTGCGGCGGCACCGAGCTCTCTTCGGCGATTTACGCGGCTAGGGTTACGATCTCGGCGGCGGCGGGAAGAAGTGCGAAGCCAGGGGTCCTCTCCCTTTATACACGCGCGCCGAGAGAGTCGGGGTGGAAACGGCGAGCAGCGCGCGGCGGAGATAAGGAAAGAGAGGGAGTCCGAGTCGAGGGCGATGAGCAGTGCCCAAGGTGGGTCCGCATGTCGGCGACGGAGGCTCGGCGCGGCCGCGTCGCACTGGTGGTGCGGTGGCGGGTGGGGTCGGGGCCTTGCGAGGAGGTGGAGGTGGGCTGCGCTCGGGAGCGGCCAGAAAGCGGAAGAAGATGGGCCGAGCGGAAGGATTCGCCCACGACTATCTGAGATTTTAAATAGGTTTTCCAATTTAGAAAATACCAGAAATTCAAATAGGCAATAGAAAATAGCAAATGAACTCAGAAAAATTCTAGAAAAATCTAGAAAATATATCTGAGCACAAGGAACCCAATTAAAATAGTTTTGGCTAATATTCATGTTGGGATTATTCATATTAAATGTTTTTGTTTGCAAAGTCCAATATTAAGCTTTTGAATTAAATTCAAATAAATCCAAATGGTGAATTTTTCCCTACTAACTATTTAAAAGATTTTTTTTAAAACTCTGAAAATTGGGATGTTACAAGTCCGGGGTAGACTAGTTAGAAAATCCATCCTGATCTCTTCCCACTTCCACTCGGGTATGGGCAAAGGCATCAAAAGACCTCCTGGTCTTCGGTGTATAGCTTTGACCTTTTGGCAAGTATCGCACTTGGCTATATATTTTGCGATTTCTCTTTTCATACTAGGCCACAAATACATCTCTTTGATGTCTTGATACATCTTTGTAGCTCCAGGATGAATGGAGTACAAAGCTTCATGGACTTCTTTGAGGAGCACCCGTTTGAGCTCTATGTTATTGGGTACACACAACCTTTTGTCGAACCAAACAGTTCCCTGTTCATCTTTCGAAAACCTCAAAGACCTCGCTCTTTTCATGTTGTTTTTGATCTCTTGAATGTCAACATCTTCAACTTGAGCTGCCCTGATATGTTTCTGCAAGGTGGGATGTACTTCAAGAGCTGCGAGGAACCCTTCTTCAACTATCTCAAGCTTGAGCTTTTGAAATTCCTTGTGCAAGGTTGGTTGGCTTTCTTTAATCATCAAGGTGCTGCTGTAGACCTTTCTGCTCAGAGCATCTTCAACTACATTGGCCTTGCCAGGGTGGTAATGGATTCCCACATTGTAGTCCTTAATTAGCTCTAACCATCTTGTTTGTCTTATGTTTAAACCAACTTGTGTAAAAATATACTTGAAGCTTTTGTGGTCAGTGTAGATCTCACAACGATTCCGAATGAGATAGTGGCGCCAAAATTTTAAAGCATGCACTATGGCAGCTAGCTCCAAATCATGAGTTAGGTAATTTGCCTCATGAGGTTTCAATTGCCGAGAGGCATAGGCTACCACTCTCCTTTCTTGCATCAAAACACATCCAAGACCTTGTTGGAAAGCATCACAATAAACCTCAAAGTCCTTTCGGACATTTGGCAAAACTAGAACTGGGGCAGAGGTCAAAAGTTTCTTGAGCTCTTGGAAGCTTTGCTCACACTCAGAGGTCCAGGAGAACTTCTTCTCTTTCTTCAATAGCTGAGTAAGAGGTCTTGCAATACAAGAGAACCCTTCAATGAACCTTCTGTAGTAACCTACCATTCCAAGGAAGCTTCGAATTTGAGGCACTTGTCTTAGGAGGTTCCCAATTGAGCACGTCTTGGACCTTCTCAAGGTTATCTGAACTCCTATTTGGACAGACTGTCCCAAAAGACCACTTCTTTCAACCAAAACTCACATTTGTTAAACTTGGCAAAAAGTTTGTGAGCTCTAAGCTTTTCCAGGACCAAACTGAGATGCTTCGCATGCTCTTCTTCACTTTTAGAGTACACCAGGATGTCATCAATGAACACGATGACAAACTTGCCAAGCTATTCCATGAGCAGTTGGTTCATCAAATTAGTGAAGTGCGGGAGCATTGGTTAACCCAAAGGACATGACAGTGAACTCAAACAACCCATATCTTGTCGAAAAAGCTGTCTTGGGGATGTCTTCTTTTCGGTGTAACATCCCAAGTTTTGGCTTGTGTTTCAAATGTAAGAAAATGTGTAGAAATTAAAAACTTTTCTTACATCTTGTATTTCCTGTATGGTCTGAAAAATTCTTGTAAAAGAATTATAGAAATACAAATCACAAGTCTCTTTTGACCTAAATCTTGCCTTTCAAAAATATTCTTGTCAAACATTGTGATCATCTCTTGGAAATATTTTTCCTAAGTTCTAGGGTTAATGTGTGACCCCTCTGAAAAATTTCATAATTTTTAGAAATTGTTTGAATATTTTTCGGGGGCAGCCAAACCTATTTGACCCTGGTCAAACCCTAGCTCAGTACCTTATTGAATTTTTGGAGGGAAATTCACTGCATGAAAACCTCTAAAAATTTTATACAAGGTCAATATCTAAGTTAGCAAGCTCTTGTAAACATTTTAGAATTTTTGGAGTTGTTTTGCTATCTTAAACAATTCCCCAAAGTTTCAGCTTAAATTAAAACCCTAAGTCAAATTCTGTTGGGCTCGAGTCAGACCAGAGCCAACCAAGTTATTGCGTTGAGCCGATCAACTAATCGCACTCGGGCTCACTTAAAGCGCGCGTTCGATCTCATCCGTCGGATCTCCATCGGGTGGCCCTTGTTCGCGTGAACCTTCGGACCTCCCGAGATGCGCTTCGCTTTTGGGCCGTTGGATCTCCATCGGGCGGTCTCTATTCGTTCGGCCGTTCGGACCGCCCAAACGTCCCAATCAATCTCAACCGCTCATTTCCGATCGGACCGTTCACACGATTCTAAACGTCGGGACCCCTGATCGTCTCCGTTAAATCTTGACCGTCCATTTCTAATCCAACCGCCCAAAATCTTTTGACTCATTTTGACCTAACCCCCTCGTCATTTTTGACCCGAGCCATTTCAACCCTTTCACTGACATGTGGGCCCCTCATCCCTGGTCATCGTCTTCAACCTCTGGTGCACGCGCGTGATGGAACAGGGCATGGGGGGAGAGCCCTTTTAAACACCGTGTTTCACCATTCAACAGCTCTAGTCGTCGGCATTTAATGCCCTTAGTGAGCCTTCGCGCTCATAGCCCTCCTCTCAGCTGCTCCCGTCAATTTCTTGGTCTATGGCCGCACCATGAACCGAGCTCACCATAGAACCCTTGTCCTTGCCCAAACCCTAGTTTTCTAGCTATAAAAAGCCCCCCAAAGCTCACCCTTGAGTTCCTTTACAACACCCTAGCTCTTCCTTGTTCTTGGAGCTCAAACCCACTGAAAATCCCAAAATCGCCATTAAAGGCCGTGGAGCTCTGTTGGTGACTTCGGCGCTCCAGTGGTTCTTCTTCAATTCTTCTTGTACCCTTTTGCGCTCCTTAACCCCCTAATCATTTTCCCTAACTTAATTTTGGGTTTCATTCACAAGAATTACCTAATTTTAAGTTGGGATCTTTTCGGCCGAAATCACCCCTTTCTTCCTCAACTCCGGTAAGTGGTTTCATTTAGCAATTAATTGCTCATGGACCTTCTGTGGGCCTTATTGCAGCTATTTTGACCACCCGGCGGTGTTCATCTTGCTCAGGTCGTATTTTTCATCATCATCTTCCTCGGCTCCGGCAAGCTCCTCCGCCGTTAAAGCTGCTCTGGCCATCTTTGAAGCTCTCCTTGGCTAAGGTAGCTTCTTATTAGTCCTTAGATGTTGTGGCACCCACTTCTTTGGACGATGGGGAGCTTTTTAGCCATTTTCGCTTTCGGCCATTTCTGTCACCATCACTTTTCTCCGGCTTGCCGGCGTTTTAGGTCGTCGCCACCGTCGAGGTCACCTCCAGTAGGTGTGCAAGGTTATTGCGTTTCCATTTTTTCCTTTAGTTGCCATCGCGGTGGCTGGAGCCGCCGACGACGAGCCTTTGTTGGCACTTGGGTGTTTGTCGGACGAGCCCCTCCCTCTGCTGTTGTCATTAGGGCAAAGATTCGGCCATTAATTGCTAATCATCGTTAATCATTAGATCTAGTAGTTAATGGTTGTCCTAAATGGCCCACTGAGTCACTGTCAGGTAGGCCCTATCACCTAACCCCCCCCGGCTGGTACTGTACAACACCGTTAGGACATTTTTAATGCAAATCATTGATAATCACTGTTAATCATTGTTTAGCAATAAATAGTTGTCTTAATGGGACTATATGAGTCACTGCCACGTGGGCCCGCGCACTTAACTCTCTCTGTGCACTTAGTGCTCACGTGCGTTGTGCGCAACACTTTGTTATAGTCAGCATGATGAACCAGTAGGACCAGACTGTTGCTACCCTTATGGCAATGGTGAGCTAGAACCATCATATTGCTATCATGCCACCACCACCTCAAGCAATTTTAGCATCAGAAGCCAGATCAGGGGAACCTACGATGACATATGTACATGGTTTTGCGCAAGTGCTTCAGCCACACACTCTCGGTATCATCTAAGTAGTGAGTACAGGCTTTGGCCCCTTTTGTACTCTAGCCCAACAGGTTATTAAGGGCAGGATAATAATTTATGGTGCAGAACAACGAGTGTAAAGTAAAGTTCACTCGTTTGTACGTATCCCATACCTGTACCCCTTCGATCCACAATATTTTTAGATGTTCCATCAATGGTGCTAGGTACACATCAATATCATTCCCAAGTTGCTTAGGCTCTTGGATAAGTATCGATAGCAAAATATATTTTCGCTTCATACACAACCAAAGAGGAAGATTGTAGATACAAAGAGTCACAGACCAAGTGCTATGTCGGCTGCTCATGTTACCGAAAGGATTCATTCCATCTATACTCAATCCAAACCTTATATTTCTTAGTTCCACACCGAAGTCTGCAAATCTCCTATCAATGTTTCTCTACTGAGTGGAATCAGCAGGGTGTCTTTCCTTCTTACACTCCTCCGAGTGCCAACGCAGCAGTTTTGCCTCCTTTAGGTTTGCAAAAAACTACTTCAAATAGGGAGTTACAAGAAGATACCATGTCACCTTAGCAGAAGGTCCTTTTTTCACCTCGATTCTCTTGTCGTCATCTAATTGATTCTTACGCTTGTATCGAGATGTGTTGCACACCGAACATACATACATGTTTGCATACTCTTTACCGTAGATGATAAAGTCGTTCGGACATGTATGTATTCTTTCTACTTTCACTCCTAATAGACAAAGAACATTCTTGGCTTTGTAGGTGGTTTTGGGCAACTCGTTTCCCTCCGAAAGCATACCCGCTAAGTGAAGGAATACAGGTAGGCTACACTAGCTGGTAATTCAAAAATTTTACCACATAAACCAGGAAGCCATGCAAGCAAGAGATCATAGATCATTACCACCAGACGCGCAGTGCAGCAAAAGAAGAGTCGGAGCAGCCTGGTCCAACGAAGAGCACATCGATGTAGTGGTCGTAGTCGATCGTCTAGCGTCCTCACGAGTCGATCGTCTCCTCCAGCAACCTCTGAAGTTTCTTGTGAAGATCGCGGATCATCCTCAAACGCAACACCAACCGCAGTAGTGCCTCTACGGTATCCACACGTCCAGGGAAGGAACACCGAACGCCGGTGTGCTAGCACAAAGTCGCACGGCGGAGCTTTCATGAAGATGGCGGCTAGGTTTTCGGTGGAGCAACTCAAGTCATGACTTTCGTATCTCTCGTCTATCACGCGTATCGTCCGTTTCCTAATAGCCTCAAGCATCTCTTTATATAGTGGCCATGACAGATCCTATCCGAACACGTTTTGTTCCAACCCGTTAAGTGTGTGACCTTGTAGGTTCATGCGTAATTGGTTGTGACTCAGAAACTCTTTCCGACCACGAGTCATCAACGGTTCCTAGCAGGACATAACGATTCTCGAATACACACAAATTATATCGGACGAACCTTAATGCAATATGATCTATGACCAGGTCCTTATTACTTACGACCAGGTTCTATCTTTATACGACCAGTTCGTATTTGGTCACGACCAGTTCGTAACTCCTTACGACTAGGTTTCGACTACTCTGTGATTACGTTCGACCAGTTTACGGCCAGCTCGTATCTCCATACGACTAATCTGTAACTGATCGAACTAAGTGACCTATTCATGCATTCTCCCTTTGCCTCACGATATATGTTTGAACTCCAGGTGAGATATTTGTCATACATAGACTGTTCAATACCTTCTCGATCGAGTGTCGGATAACATTATGTGGTCGAACTCTTCAACCACTGGTGGCATGGCTATGCACTTTCTTTATCCGACCACTTCGAGGGCCCCAGAGATATATCTCCTGTTATGTTAGGATATGCAAATCACATATCCGACCAGTCACATTTCTCCGCATATTTCATAGCAAACACAAGCTACCTTTATAACTACCTAGTTACGAGTAGCGTTTGACAACCGTAAGAGTGCTATTAAACATGTAGCGAACTATGCTAATCTCAAGTCTAAGGATTATACATCATCATTGCTTGAGACCAACTAATGACATATAGAATCATAATAATCTCAATAGTGTCTCAAGGTGGGTCTTATCCAACATCATATTCTCTAACATGTGTTTACACTATTGATTCGATATCCACATATCCATGACCAGTGAAATATGGTCATCAATCAATACATGTGTTGGTTGTAGAGTCACTGGTGTTCCGACTAGTGACATCTAACTAGGGATACAATTTAGAACGACATCATATAAGTTAAAGAGCTTCACCAGCAAGTCACATACTTGTTAATCTTTATAACCAATGATTCATTCAAGGAACAGAATAATATTTATTCAATAACTCATAAATATAGATGTGATACAATCATCTCTATGATATCCTCTAGGGCATATCACCAACACTAAGAAACCTAATTGCACCGTGAAACTCTTGTCGGATCAACCGTTGCTTGCCTTCAATTTCAGCAGTTCAAGTACGGATAACAACCTTGTGTACGTCGACTTGCAGCACGTGAACAAAGATTTCTCTGAGTCCTCCACCAAGCCCCGGAATTTAACATACTCTCTTGCATCACAGTTCCCTTTTGCATCGCGAAGCATCTGATATAGATTGTCATCGTGCAGTCTATCCAAATCGAAACCACAATCGGCATCATCCGACGGCATATCGTTGACTTCATCGGCGATGTCGTTATTATTACCTTCCTGTATAATCTACCCTTCATCGTGACTGATCCAACGTGTATACCCCTTTTTGAAACCTCTTCGAATTAAGTGTGCTTCGATCTGCGCTCGGTTCTTAAACATTTTCAGATTTTCACAGTCAATTCATAAATAGTACATATATTCCACCCCCTTATTCAATATATCCTCATCGACAACTTTTGTAAAAGCAGACATGCCATTAATGTACTCTTCACTCACACAGTTCTCGTGTATATCTAGTTTCGGTCCAACTACGCTATACATATAACAATTTAGTGTTAAATATTGAATTAATTAATTAGTATACTATATATGATCTAAAGTAGCTATATGTAGTAAGAATTAATTAAATTGAATTAAGTAGAAATAGACTATAAATTGACTAAACCTTAAATGCTAAACTGTAAACCATGCTAGATGTAAATAATTTTATCTCTACATTGAGCTAGATCTAAACCATCTTTAATTCTCCTTTTACCAAGTTAGATCTAGAATATAATGCAATTAGAAACAAATTACTAACCACAGATAGTCAAGAACAAATGGATCTACAATCACTCTTTCTAAATCCGCGGTCTCCTTTCACCAAATGGCCTCAAAGCCCTATCTCCTCAAAGCAGCAGCCTGTGAGAATTGAGAACAGATCTGGAATTTAAGATAGATCTGTGAGGGTCGGGTCTGTAAGTGAAATTATCGCAGACGGTTTTTAATATAAACCATCTGTGATGAGTTAATTATCACAGACGGGAAGTATCACAGACGATTTAAAAAAACCATCTATGATATTTAGTTAGAACCGTCTATGATACTTCATAAACGGTTTTCAGCATGAACCGTCTGTGATATTACATCTTCATAGACGGTTTTTAGCACAACCAGTAACACAGACAATCGCTAAACCAAAACCGTCTGTGATTGTATTTAATACTGATGGTTTTGGTCAACCGTCTGTGATGAGGCATTCAATATTAGCCTTTTGTAGTAGTGACATCTATGTAAAATTTCAGCATCAAAATTGATTGTATTTGAGAGATATGAAAAAGGACAAATGATTCATGAATAATGTTTTTTTACTGTCACCACTATTCATTTTGGCTGCTTGTCGATTTGTATCATCCAAATGCGACCAAGTTTGATGCTGAAATTTTACATAGCTGTAGAATATGTACTCCCTACATCTCCTATTTTTTTTTAGGAATTTTTGAAAACTTTTATACATAGATAATACAAAGGTAACAGCGCAAGTGGGGTAACACATGATGTTCTCTCTTGCCAAGCTAATGAAAAAAATATTTTACTATAACATCGACAGTTAGATTTTCAGAGCAACATTGAGTCATTGAGTAGCTTCAATCCTTGAGGTTCCACTTAACATCCACTCCACGCTATCATTTCAGTTAAAAAACATATATGATCAATTCTTAGGCTCAATCTCGAACGTGAAAACTATGAAACATGGGAACACGAGGCACAAAAAAAATTATCACTTAGCAAGAGAAACTGACCTGCACGAATTGTGAAACGATACTGTTAGCAATGAAGCAGTGAATGTTACATCTAGATTACCTTCTCAGTATTATGAAAAAGATAGGTTGCCACAAAAGTCTACGTAACAATTTTAAAAAAGAAAATGATTGCCTATGCTGTCCTTTTTTGGAAGCTAGTTGGTGTTGTCTTTACCTATCAAGCACTTTTCACAAAACAAGTTATTTTGGATATTAATATGATCTTTAAAATACAATTTTGACCACTAATTACATTATAATATATTTGTAAAACTCAATAAATTTATAATATTACAAAATTACTTTTCGAGATGAATCTACACGTCGATTTCATGTATCAAATCTAAATATTTTAAAATATATCAATAACTAAAGTTTTTAAAATTTAACTGCATGTTTCAAATACTGTTTTCAAGCCGAGTGAAAAGTCAGTCCCTGCGTGCCCATTGCCATCGTGTCGTGCTTCCCGGCTAATCACTTTCGGTTTCACTGTCAGGTAGGCCCCACGCCACCAAAGTCCGACCAACACCTCGTCACCTCATCCGGTTCAGGCTTTGGCTTCGCCCGTCGAGAGGACCGCCCCTTCCTCGATCCAAGCCGCCCATACGAAACTCAACAGCCCGGATCTCTATACCACCCAACGATAGGGTTACGGCATCCGCCTCCCATCTCGCAAGGCTGGCGATCCTACGTTGTCCATTGCGCAATCGACAGTGCAGATGCGCTCGCGCCCCTTCCTCGGCCCGTGCCAAGTCGAGGCGCCCCCACGCGTGCGTCCCATCCCGATTCGATAAACCCCTCCGCCTCCGCCTCCGCCTCCCCCCTCGGCCCTCTTTGTTTCCCCTTCTTCCCTCTCCGCTCCCACCCGCTCCACCCCCCAAAAACCCTACCCCTAGATCGCGAGGGCGGGGTCGAGATGGCCAGCAAGTTCGGGCTCGCCGGCGGCATCCCCGAGCGGCGGGTGCGGCCGATCTGGGACGCCGTAGACTCGCGCCAGTACAAGGCCGCGCTCAAGCTCTGCACCGCGCTCCTCGCCAAGCACCCCACCTCCCCCTACGCCCTCGTGAGCTCCCTCCCTACGCCCTCGTGAGCTCCCTCGCTCAGTTTTGCCCCCCATTTTTGGGTTGTTTTGGTCATGGCTTGATGAATCTGGCGTAGAAATGGGTGTCGTGGGTGTTTAATCAGGAGCCCCGTGCAGCCGCCCGATTTGTCTCGCTACTTTTCTTTTTGGAGCTGTTGTGTGAAATGTTTGATCTAGTTGCGTCGATGGAAAACTAGATGATTAGTTTTGCATTGTACCTAATTTGTTGCTAGCTCTAGCTTATCTAACGTGCTTGTGCTACTGAGACTGATTTCTAAGAGGTTTAGTTCATCTCATCTTTGTATCTTACTTATGTTAGGAGTTGCTGCAGTGTGCGTGCAAGTGTGCATATGTGCTTGCACCTGTGCCTGATCGGGGGCAAAAATTCATTCAGAGGCTTCCTATTGAGGGGTGTGGTGGTAAGGGTTTGGGAACAGTCCTATAGAACGGACAGCTCAGATTGATTCGAGGAACCATTAAGCCAAACACTTACGTTAAACTGAGCTACCTGTTCCAGATTGGATTGCTTTGAAAGCCTTCGAATCCTCTCCTTGGTAGAAGCTTGATATTGAATTTTTATTTGCTAGGTTGCTGCAGACAAAGTTGGATGGGAGGAGGAGAGGATAGGGAGGGAGTAAGGTGATGGTTGAGTAGGTTACAGTGGTAGAAATTAAACGGGGATGGTCCATTGATGGGTACTGGGAGGAAAATGAGATGCGACTGACATGAAAGCTAGAGAGGTAGGGAACAAGTGAGTGCTCGCAAATCAATTTAAAGCTTGAAACTCTGACATGCTCTGTATTTGTTGTATGTGACAGTGGTAAAATGGCCTTGATTTGTTTCCTTGATGTCTGTTAAAGATCCGATAAGGAAACCCCCTTTTTCATGTTGCTATCTTTTTAGTCAAAGGGATTAACTCAGTTTCTAAGGAAACCATAGGTTTTATGTTGGCTGTATTGAGAATTCGATTAAACCATACTATTAAATTATCTCATTTCAGGCTCTCAAGGCTCTTATTTTGGAAAGGATGGGAAAGCCTGATGAAGCATTGAGTGTGTGTTTGAATGCAAAGGAGCTGTTGTATTCCAATATCATTTTTCATTTTGATGACCTCACTCTTAGCACACTACAGATAGTATTTCAGAGGCTTGAGCGATGTATGTTTATACTTGCTGTTTGCTTTATCTCCTTAACATCATCTTTTTTTCTAAATTATCTTGTGCCCATGTTTGTACCAGTGGATCTTGCAACTTCATGCTATGAGTGCGCTTGTGCAAGTACCTAATAACTTGGAATTAATGATGGGCCTTTTTAATTGCTATGTCAGGGAGTATTCATATGTGAAGCAACAACAGGTATGATGTATTTTGCTTGTTGCTCGACATAATTTTTTTTGTGCTTCCTTGTTCAATGCTTGACCTTCCTGCTTTGTATGTTTTGCAGACAGCAATTAAAATGTACAAAACTGTAGGAGAAGAAAGATTTTTGCTTTGGGCAGTTTGCAGTATTCAACTGCAGGTGGGATGTTATAGTTTATCTTATATCCATGAATTTCTGCATTCACAATTTAGATCAAGTACTGTAACGACAAATTGCCATTTTTTTTTCTCATTGAAAACTTTTAAAAGCTTTAGATAACCATGCATTGTCATGGATGTATGGGTAAAATGATGGTTTTAGGCGCATGTGCGGCGAGTAGATGCTACAGGACAGGTAACAGAGGGAGCATGGTTATTAAGGCGTTGCTTAGGCGTCGCCTAAGCGGTAAGGCGCCACCGGGGGGCAAGGCGGCGCTAAGGCCGGAGAGGAAGAGGGGAGGAGAGCGGTGCGGCGTTGGCGGCGTTGCGTGAGGAGGAGCCGGAGGCGCGCGGGCGCGCGAAGAGGAAGGATCAAGAGCGCGACGCGCGAAGGGCGTGGAGGAGGCGGCGAAAGCAGCGATGGCGTGGCGTGCGGCATGCGCTCGGCCGCTCACCGCTCGCCGCTCTTTCCTGAACAAAGCGGGAAAAAGAGGAGGTGCTCGCCGCTCTTGGTCGGCGGGAAAGAGAGGCGGCGAGCGGAGGCGGCAGCGCGAGAGGGGCAAGGGGGGGCAAGCGGGCGGCGGTAGGCTAGCATAGTTAGCACCTTTGTTTAGGTAACTAGCGTAGTTCCTGGTTTTGCAAAAGAACACTTGTTTCAAAAGAACACAATAAGTATGCACGTGCCCTCGCCTTACGATGTTTATAAGGCGTCGCCTTGCTTCACGCCTTACCGCTTAAAAGGTGTGAGGGGGGTGGGTCGCCTTGTCTCGCCTTACCGCCTTAATAACCATGAGAGGGAGTGGAAGGTTTGGAGCAGAGGAGAATTTGTGTGTGCGTGGGGTGGGGGGAGTGGGGGATGAGAGGGAGTTGGGTGGACGTTCGTGCAGGACAGAAACGTTTGAGAAAGATGAGATGGGGGAATAAAAACATAGAAATGGTACTGGTCTCATGGGTTCAAACTAGGGTTGACCTAGGGCTGGGCATATTTTTCTCGAATCAGAACTCTACGAACCAACAAACCAAAATTGTAGGTTTATTCGGTTTTCGGTAGAAGGATCGTTTTTAATTTTTGTCCTAATCGGTGATCGGTATTTGGCTCGGTAGGCGCATCACATGGCCACACACTCTTGGCCTCTCGCCCCCTACCATTCCAGACCTCCAATCGAGAGCCTGAGAGACCAAGGCGAGTAGGCAGCAATGAGTAGCGACCTAACCTAGCATCCTGGCGAGGCGGCGTAGCATGGCCAAGAGCCCAAGACGGCGTGTGTGTAGGTGCTGCCGCTCGAAGCTCTAGATCTGGAGCCAGCGGTGACACACAAGTTCCTTTTTGGCATTTTGGTGGTTGAAAGATTTGGATTTTTGGCGTTTTGGACTCGATTATGGGAAATTTTGGTGCTAGCACCTTGTATCTTGTGTGAAGTTTAGATCTTGTGGTTAAATTGTTCCAAATTTTGGCAATTTTTTTCTGATCTGATTTCAATGTGTTGGATTTGTTCACAGTTCAATTTTTTTGTCACAATTTCGGTGTTACCGAAATACCGAACCAACTTAAATTCAGCTTATTAGGTTCGGTATGGAGTTCTTATTTGGTTAATTCGGCGGTGACATTTCAAAAACCGAAATTTTTTATACCGAAAAAACCGAACCGAATTAACCTAATAAACCGAATGCCCACCCCTAGGTTGACCTATCAATTCCTAGTGTACGGAAAGCCTTACAAACCAATAAGTATCATTTAAATTATTTTTGAGAAAGCTGCAAAATCACAAAGTTAAATTTAGGCAACCCTATGCTTGATTGTTAGCAGGGAGCACAATCCACATAGAAGTTCCAGTCATGGTTATTAAGGTGTCCATAAGGCGTCGCCTAGGCGGTAAGGCGCGCGCAGAGGTCAAGGCGCCGCGTCGCCTTGCCGCGCGAGCGTATGGTGTCCGCCTCAGGTGCAAGGCGTCGCTCAGGCGGAGAAAGGCATAAGGGAGGCCTGAGGCGACGCCTTGGACTGCTGGCCCGCGAGAGAGAAGGGGAAAGAGGAGAGGGCGAAGACCGAAGAGCTTTAGACTCACCCTGAACCTTAGGCGTCGCCCTCCCCGGCGCTGAGCGAGGAGGCGGCGCGGGCGAAGGGGCTCGGAGGGGGAGCGGGCGAAGGGGCTCGGAGGGGGAGGGAGAGCCAGAGAGAAAGAGAGGGAGGGGAAGTGGTGCGACACGGGCGCAGCACTGCCGTGAGGAGGAGGCGAGGAGGCGGCGCGCTTGGCGCGAGGAGGCGAGGCGGCGCGGGCAAAGGGGCATGGAGGGAGGCGGCGGGGCGAAGGCGTGGAGGAGGGCGAAGCGAAGCGGCGATGGCGTCTTGCGTCTGCAGCGGCGGGCTGGGAAAAGGGCAGCGGGCGAGCGGGGCGGCGGCGGGATCTTCTGCGATCGAGAGAATCAAAGCGTACCTGCGGGATCTTTGCGGCGCTGCTCTGCTCGTCGCTTAGGGCGTGAGTAAGCGCGCCGCCTTACCTTACGCCTTATGCCTTACCGCTTCAAAGGTGTGAGGGTGGGTCGCCTCGCCTTACCGCTTTAATAACCATGGTTCGATTTTGTAAGATGTGATGTATTTATCCATTTGATGCAATGCAATAACATGTTGTACTTTTGGACACTATTTTTGTACTCCTTCATAAATAGATATGGCATGTCGTTGGTTTAAACACAAATTATCTATCTGATGCAGTGCAATATTACATTACCGGAAGTATAGAAGTGAGGAAAAAACCGGCGATTCACGGATTTACGGTGGTACGGGATTTTAAAACCCGGCCGGTTTTTCTCCGGTTTAGCAAATTCAAATATCAGTTTTTGAATTTCAGCCAGTTTTTAAGCAAATTCAAATTTCAGTTTGCGAATTCCAACCGTTTATTTTCGGGGATTTCCGGTTACCGGCTGGTAACGGAGAATGGGCACCGGCCGGGATTTCCTCCGGTACCGGGTTTTCTATCCTTGGAAGTGACACAATTTTTGAAAGTGTTTAGTGTGTTGTACTTTGTTGCACTGACTTGTCCCTGCTGCACTAACTTGTCCCTGCCCTGATCCCGGTTATTCATCTTACAAGCATTGAATTAAATATCTAATAGCAATACTTGCTATGCTGTAGCTACTAGCTAAAACAAGTACATCGAGGATGTTTATGCAGTATTGTTTGCCAGGATTATCTTCAATTTGTTCTGTATGTGCTATTATGTTGCATGGAACTTATACTTTTGCCCATGGCAGGTATACTTTAGCAGTGGAGGTGAAAAATTATTAGCACTAGCTGAAGCATTGCTTAAAAAGCACATAAATTCGCATAGTTTACATGAGCCAGAAGGTATATCTGCTTATATAAAATGTGCCCTTTGCCATGCCATCTTCGCTTGCATAAGTGCTGTCCTCTTCTGACATAGTTACTACATGCAGCACTTGCTCTCTATATTTCAATTCTGGAACAACAGGCAAAGTATGATGCTGCTTTGGAAGTTCTTTCTGGAGACTTGGGTTCTCTTATGGGAAGGGAGGAGGACAAGCTTCGTCTGCAGGTAATTTCAATTTCAATTTTCTTTGACAATGTCTTGGTGTGGTAATTGCTGTTTATCTGGATTACAAGTTACGATTAACTACATTTACCTTTCCACATTCCATTTTCCCCATCTAAATGTAAATCAGAACATAATAAATAGCAATTTACTGGAGTGCATGACTGCATGTATATTATAGTAATATCTGAGTTGATAACTCACCCAGCTTACTGTTCTGTCTGCATTGATTTTCTATGAAATTCTCTGATTAATTGAAAGCTTGGAATTTTTTTGAAAGCTATAACGAACGTGAAGTTAAACTAGTTTATTAAAATGCGCTTTTAGTGAAATAGTTATCTCCCTTACTGTTTATACTGTTGACTTCCAGAAAAGTGCTATTTAGCAATGTCTGTTGCATGTTCAGCACATCTACTCTTTTCGTGCTTTTGTAGAAAATGCTCCTTTAACTTCTAGGTCTTTGTTTCTGCCCCTCCTTATCAAATATGTCTTCTTTTGAAAGTGACATTCACTTACATTATTGTCTGACTTCAAGCTGACAGGGATGGCTTCTTGCTCAAGCATGTAACTATGCTGATGCTTCCGAGATATATCAGAAGGTCCTTGAGTCTTGGTAATGTTTCCCATCATTGACTTCATACAATTCTCAATTGTTCTACAGAGTTGGCCATTGACCAATTGCTGCTTAATCATGTTTTATCAAATTGTTCCAAGATTGTAGTATTCTATGCATCTACAAATTTCTACCTGCAACAACTTGTAGGAAGCACCCTACCAAGTACCAACTGTTCTGTTCACGAGCATACTCCATGCCATGATATGCATAATGCCATAGATGTACTGCAAGCCCATCTGGCAGGCCTGGCATTTGAGCTCTTTGTTTGCTTTCTAGAAACTTATGGATTGATTTGCCCTATTTCAGTTATATAACCAGATTCCTTGGATCTACTGCAGTTTTTATTTAAATTTTAAGCTTGATTTTTAACATTAGCTTCTCAATCAGGGAGCACTGTTATACTTCGCATTGTTTTGTTTTCATGTGTTCTTTGTCCTTCCTCGATTTGTTGCAGCATATTTTGTCTGTATATTCATCCATTGGAAATTTTCTTTTACTTCTGTTTAGTTTTTGATGATTGTTCTCTCTTCTTTTGACTGGGCAGTCCTGATGACTGGGAGTCCTTTCTCCATTATTTAGGCTGTTTGCTGGAGCATGCCGTGAACTTGCCTAAACCAAGCACTGGCGAACACACTTGTTCTTCTTGCTTTGTAGATTCGACTTTGTCCAGCAAGACTTCGCTTAGTGAGGAGCTGGTACTTCCTCCACCTAAAGCACCTTTCTTTTACCTTGTGTTGTTGATGTGCATGTGATTTACTGAAAGTATATGCATGCAGGTTGAATCTCGCCTTACAAGTGCATTATCATTTGTGCAAAAGCTACAAGTAAATGACTCCAGTGACTGTGTCAGAGGACCTCACTTAGCGAATATTGAAATCGAACGGCAACACCGCCTCAATGGAAACACAACTGATAGAAAGTTTATTGAAGCTTTGATAATCTACTTCCACAGGTTTGTCTGAGTGGCTGAGTGCATCTTCTTTCTATTTCCGTGCCCATCTGTGAATCTCCTCATAGTTTATACATGAGCAAGCATGATGGAAATCACAGCCTTTTAGCTTGCAATAAGCCTGTTGCTTATGCTTTTGAGATCCACTACAAATCACAATTTATTGTATTAAATGGTGCATTTGAATCTTGAAAGCTGATTAAATATATCTCTAATTATATTTGTTTTTTTCCCTCTTGTCATGAGCTTGCTGATTCATTAAAAGTTATGTTCTTTGCTCTTAGAGTTTGCTAATGGCTATGTTTCCTGAACACTCCGGTATCTTCTTCCTATCACCTACCTACTTGGTATCGGATACAGCCAACCCAAAATGCTTGAGAGATTGTACCCTACCTTCCAATCTCCTCAATTCACCCTCAGTACCTAGTTTCCTATGTGTCTTGTCTATAGTGAAAAAATAAAAGAAAGGCATCACCATTCCCTTTTCTATTTTGCTTTAAATGATTCGTTCTGTTTGTTATATTGCCCATAGACAGATACACAGTAAGTTTTGGGGGATTGAATTATTGAAATATGTGAAGAAAAAGTAGACTATACCTAGGTATAAGATATTAATTTGTATCCATTTTTCTGTATCAATGCATGGATTGCTTCTACAATTTAGTAACTGACTCCGTGTATGCTGTTGCTACAAAAGCATGAGTATGAACTAAATTTGTGCATGCATTATGAACTAAATTTGTGCATGCATTTATATTTTTGTTCTATTTTATTTTATTTGCAAGGCTCTCGTCTCTTTGACTTTAAGGAGGTTTCATTCCTAGCCTACCCTAACTTGTTTGGGATCAAAGGTTTTGTTGTTGTATTTAAATATAAAAGTTTAGTTTATACCTGCCCGGTAGTATCATACATTGAAAGATAAAAGTTTAGTTATACCCTCCCTATATAAATGACTTTTATATTTAAATGTATTCTACTGTATTTCCATGTGACTGTGTCGGCATTTTTACATTTTAGGACAATATGTAGCTTGCCAAGTCAATATTGTGCAGTGTCTTGTACCTGTGTGTCCATATCTGTGCAATCTTGTGTAGTTGATGTCCAATATTTTGGTTACCAGTACATAGCAGAGCCACTTGTATCTGCATTCGTGAAGATATAGGCATATTTCTTAGAGGTTTTCACATTCGTTTCTAATCTATAGTTACAACACTTTTCGGCACATGCAGATTTGGTCACTTGTCCTGCTCAGCATCGGATGCTGAAATATACCTTCACATGCTATCAGGCGATGAGATAACCGAGTTGCTAGATGCAATTTCCAGATCTTTTGATGCGTCATCAGTTTCAGTAAAAGCACTGGGTTTGACAATAACTACTTTTAAGGTTCAAGAACTTTTGGGAACTTTATTCTCAAAATCAACTACAGGTCCACTTTCGTTAAAATGTCACGTCATTGTATTTCTATATGTTTTTCTTAAAAGCTTTATTGTGCTATTTGATTTATCTCAGTCATTTATTTTTATACCTTAAAATTCATATGTCAATCCATAGTCATTTATTTTTAGACCTTAAAATTCATATGTCAATCCAGAACTTCACTGCATTGCAAAAGGGATGGTTGAGACATTTTATAAAAACTTGCCTCTCTCAAGAGACCTGGATCCTCAGGAAAGCATGCATGGTGAAGAACTGCTGTCAATGGCCAGCAGTATTCTTGTGCAGGTATGTAGCTGTAGCTGATTATTACTAGTACGAAAGGAAAATGGAACAATTTAAGCTTTCTTCAAATCTCTGGGAAAAGGTGTCTAATTTATGATCGGGATAGGGTTCTTCATAATTCATATAATAGTTTGGATGAACTAATGTAGTAAAGTCTAACTTATTAATAAGTTGTAGATTTTTTTTCTTATTTGAGTGAAAGTGATATCTGACAAATTTTCCCTTATTGAAAAAAGAGAAAAATTATTCCATGCCCATGTGCTATTGTGAGCAATTTAGCCCTTATGCAAGAGAATTTTAAGCTAAATATGTATTCAGGTTAATCCAGCTATGGTTCTTCCATTACCATTAATTGTTGCCACCATAATATATTATTTATTACCTTCTTGAAAAGTGCATTCCTCGTGGTCAATATATTGTATTATATTGTTTTTCTTATCACGGAAATTGCCAGAAAAACTCCTATTCTTCAGTTACATTGAATTACATATTTCCCAGTGGCCTGTTCCATTTAATATTACAATTAATTATACACCATATCTTGGAACAGCTGTTCTGGCGTACAAGGAACTTAGGATACTTACTTGAAGCGATTTTGGTACTAGAGTTTGGATTGACTGTTCGAAAGTAAGTCTATTGTGATATGCACCCATCTTCTGTGGTAACTTGGGAACAAATGTTTCATTGTCTATGACTATCTTTTATCCTTTAATTGTGTATGATTAGCTTATTAAGTGTCAGTCAAATAGCTAGCTTTTTCAGGAAATATTATTGAGTTGACTAAAAATAGAAGAAATTTGAAGCATAAGACTATTAGTTGTACAATCGTTATTGCTGCATTTATACAGAAGTAGATCCTAGGTGGAATTTTATCCTAGAAGCCACAAAATCTACTATTTCATTTGTTCTCTTTTAATTTTAACAATGTCACTGCAATTAGCTATATAAAATTTGCCCATGCCCTGTAGTAATATAATGTCTAGTTAGTAAAGGGAAGAAATAAATTGGTCAGTTCCACTTCAATAAGGCGAGATAGTGTTAAAGTTAAACAGACGTTGCTATACCATATTAAATCAAGTTTGTTTGTGAAAGGAGAATATCAAGAAATGATAATGGGACCTGATTATTCATGTTTATGTAACTAGATGCTGAATGATAATATTTTGGTCATGTGCCCAGGTATGTCTGGCAATACAAGATTATTCTGGTGCATCTGTACTCTTACCTGGGAGCTCTTCCATTAGCTCATCGATGGTAATCTCTTTTCCTTACATGTTTCTTTTCGTTTATGCTCTCGCTATTTGGATCCTTTCATATTTTATGTATTGCTGAATGCTGAATTACTGGTATTAATGAGCTCCATGCAAATGCAAAACCATTGCCCTAGGTAACTCTCCATTATGGCATAAAGATGCTTCCACAAAGAACATCCCTTTCATTTGTTCCATCCGATGTGCTTCCCTTACACAGAAAGCTTGTTTTGTGTAGAATGCTTGCTCTGCTAATTACGTCTTCTTTGGACTGGTGTTTCTGGTTAATTTCCTTGAGATTATTCAATGAGATCAATTTTTCTCCTTCCTATCCTGAACGGTATTCTTATATACAGGTATGTAACCCTGGAGGTGAAAAACATCCTTCTAGAGTCTGTTTCACACCACATCTTGCCACAAATGTTGAGTTCTCCTTTCTTGCAACAAACTGCTGATCTTGTTAAGGATTATCTGAAATTCATGAATGATCATTTGAAAGAATCTGCTGACCTTACCTGTCTTGCATATAGGCACCGTGTGTACTCAAAGGTGAAGAACAACCTTTTCCTTTTCATTTATTTTGCATGTGTAAACATGAAAGTACTGTTGTTATATCTGTGTTTGCTGACTGATGATGAGTTCCATCACACAATTTCCACTATCCACTGTCATGGTTCATGGTCAAGGTTTAGAAAATCCTCACCCCAGTTACCAGCAGAATAGGTCCTCTGTAAACTGGACAATCTAGTGAATTTGTTCTGTGGTGTTCTTGCTTAGTCTGATTTATGTCATAATTTTTACAACTCTAACTTCCCACTTATTCTTTCAAGAAAAGTAAACACATTATTGAACTATGCTGTTTGATAATATTAAAAATAGAAAGCGAAATTGTGGTATGGATTTCTTGGAAACTTGTAAAAAGGGCCGGTTGGCAACCAAAGTCACAATCTGCCCCTCGACTTTTGTATGAAGTTCATGTGATATTTTCACTATCTGCATCCATGAACCAGGCTGAAACTGATATTTGACCAATGACCACCTAACAATAACAAGTCCCATACTGAGTCTTGAAACCCTCTCAATGTATCGTTATCGGATAGGGTAGCACAATTGATAGGAATTCAAGCTCTTCTCTGCATTACATAATTGTTAAGCTGATGCCATGTTTAATTATCATATTGTTTGTTCGCCATGCTTGGCATTGTATAGTATTGGGCAAAGTTCCATGACATGATTATTCTGCTACAAAAGGAGTTTGTTTTAGTCATGTGCCTTGCCATGTCACGGGTTGCATCAAAGCCAGATATTTCCTCCAGTTATGTTGGCATTCTCCCTGGAAATCATTTGCTGTCATTTTCACATTATTTTGTATTTTTGTGCTATTTTCGCTCAGGTAATTGAATTTGTTCAGTTCAAAGATCGCTTGCAACACTCCATGCAGTATCTTTCTGTAAGAACTGATTCCGTACTACTGAGTCTGAAGCAGAAGGCTGAGTCTCTTGAGGAAGTGGAGGTTAGTTGTCACTTGTCAAATTCAAATCACATTTTGGGGATTTATTAGTAGTTCAGTAAAATTACTGATGCGTGCTTTGATGCTTGAAAGGAATTGTATACTCCCTCTGTTCCCAAATACATGTCATTCTAGCTTTCAAATTTTGTTCTCAAATACATGCCATTCTACAATTTCAAGACAACTTTTAAACTTTTTTCCTTTGCATACCCCTACCTTCAGTTTTCCTAATGTTATTTACTACTGTGGATTAGAGTAACACACACACACTATCCAAGAGCAATAAGTGAGTTAACGAAGGAGGATAATATGGTCTTTCGTATACATGTCTTGGTTGCAGTGCAAAATCCTAGAATATCATCTATTGAGGAACGGATGGAGTAGCTATTTTCTTCAGCTTGTAACCATTTTGAACTTACCATTTTTGGAACCTTTAATTATGTTGTTATAAATGGGACCAAATATGCTGTGAGGATATCATTTCTTCGATGTTGATTAATTTCTCATACAATGATAAATTGATGCCGAGCATCTTTTTATGTCATCATACCAGTACTGATAATTCTGGTTTCACTGTCTCCCCAATTGCAGTCTGTTCTTGAAAATGTGAACCATGGAGCAAGGTTGGTTGAGCTATCAAATGAGGATAACATGGAACACTTAACTTTTAATGAAGATCTTCAGGCACGGCCTTGGTGGACACCAACAACGAGTGTAAATTTTTTGTCAGGTATTGGCTTCTCATATTGTGCGATTTTATCCTTTTTGTGTTTAACAATACCATCCTTTTGAAATGCTTGCGCTATGTTATACATGCTTGGCGATTACTTTTCTCCATTCATTTATGTTGGAGTCACTTATGAACCTTGCAAGCGCAAAAGTGCTTACTATTGTCACGATTTTACAGAACCATTCGATGAAGGTTCAACACCTACGTGCTTTAGGGCCAAAGTGGTATGCCATTTTCCTAGAACTTTATTTACGCAAGCTCAAGCAGTGTTTAGTTATCGTAATATTCTTATGTTAATACCAGAAGTTCTGGGTTTTGTCTTCATTCATTGTATTAGTTGATATTTTTAATATCTGGAGGATATGATATTAAATTTCACTTAATAGACAACTATTCTCTTTTCTTATCAAACACATATGTCCTGTATATATTTGTTTTCTCATCTTGACCTTTGCAAGCATTGTATCAGATTCATATTCCCGCAATGTCGTGATATGGCGAATTGGTCAGTCGGGACATCAGTCTTAGGATTTGATTGCAATGCTGCATACAAGCTATATGTTAAGGGTATTTATGGTATTCCATTCCTAGTTTAGGGTTTACTCTTGTGTGTGTCCTTGTACTATATATCGTCCCTTGGGCTATTGCAATTCAACTAACATTTCACATTGGTACTCTCCCTCTTCATCTAACATGGTATCAGAAACTCTAGCCTCCATCTTCTTCCACCGCTACCACCCCCGGGAGGAGCAATTTTCACTCCCGGGGCAGCACCCCAGTAAATTCTCGTCAAGTAGCAGTAGCTCCAAGCAGCAGCACTCATCTTCGTCCATGGTTAACTGCTCCGACGCCTTTACCAGCCACCAGCTCCCTCTGTTCACCGGGCCCACACTTCAGCAGGATCCATGCCTCGGATTCCACTGCCGATGCTCTGGCTCCGGGCCGTCACCTCAGCTCCCGCCCCTCCTCAATCCACGACGCCTCCATCGCTACCGATCCCCTCCACCTCACCGCCCGCTCGGGCACCACCTCCGTCGCGACATTCGGCGAGGACACCGAATTCGACGGCCAGAGGTGAGGTGCGTTGGCCTCCACCTTTGCGCCATCCGGCACTAACGTCGTCGGATCTGGCAGCCCTCGCATCGCCGATACCAGATCCGGGTGTCCCCGTTACTGTCGCCATCGGATTCGGCTCAGCTCGTCAATGCCATCCTTGAATCTCCTCAACGTCGCCGTCACATCGTGCCGCCTCGAGTGGTCCTCTGCTCCGGAGCTGCTCCTCCTCGAGCCCTGAGGACCGCCGCCCCCGCCCCCGCCCTCGAGCATCTTCTGCTTTGGATTCGTGCCGGCCCCAAGCTCTCGCCGCCCAACCCCGAATCGCCTTTGCTCCCGGCCACGCTGCCTCAGCTCCCCTACTCGCGCCGAGCTCCACCGCTTCAAGCGCTGCCTCCTCGATGTTACCCTGCTCGCGCCGAGCTCTCACCGCTGAGCTCCTCCGGCTCGAGGACAGCGGATCCGCGACGGTGGGCTTAGGGATGGCTGCCTTCTTCTTTGTCAGCAGGCGGTGCCACCTTCTCCATTGTCGGGCAGAGCTCCTCCGCCTCCCTGGCGAGCACCCGCACGATCTCCTTCTTCAGCTTGGCCTCCTCTCTCGCCAGCTTTCGCCGCCACCTCGCCTCCCTGGCGACCTCGTCCGAGAGGCCACCGTTAGGGCTGGAAACGAGCCGAGCCGGCTCGAGCCAAGCTCGTGTGGAAAGTTAGCTCGGCTAATTTCCAACTCCCAGAAATCAACGAGCGAGAACAAGCATGCATTTGCAGCCTTAGCCCCTCATTAGAAATGGGATCACAGTGCTCCAAATGTCCATATAGCAAGGTGATGTAGTCCTGTGTATGTGTGGTCTTGGGGTAAATTTAAAGATCTTAGGAACAGTCATACAGCTAAGATTTCCACTACACTTTGAAAAGGGAAAACCAAAATTAACTGACCTACAATATCATATCTCCAACTCCAGTAATATCTGAAGATGGTGTGTGGTTGTCTGTGTACCTAGGTACAATATCCTATCTCCACTAACATCTGAAGAGGTGAATGGCCACACACATTAGGGAAGGCCTGAGCTCTCTTCTATCATGGCAATGCTGAACACTGATGACACAAGTAAAAATTGCAAGAATGGCAATGTAGTGAATGTTAAAGAAAACAAAATGTCCCAATCATGTCACCCTTACTGAAAACTGAATACAAGGTGCTGCTGGACCGTGACATTTTTTTTTGAAGTCTTGTCACAGAAACTCCGTATGACCAGTTCTTAGAAGTGAGATCTAACAAAACAAATTCAGTATAACAGCCATTACAAGTTGTGTACATATGATAAACAAACAGAACAGAAAATTGAATTGAAATCAACAAATCCTGGGCGGGAGAGAGAGGAAGGCGAGCCTGAGGTTCAAGTCGCCGTATGGGTCGTCGGTGTCGCAATCCTCGTCGGTGGGAGGGGTGGGGAAGTGGACGTCCTGGGCGAGGTGGCAGGAGGGTGGGGCGGCGGAGGATGGAGCAGTGGAAGGAGGACGGGGAAGGAGAACGAGCAGTGTAGGAGGGGGCGGCGGAGGAAGAGGATGGGGAAGGAGAAAGGGGTGGTGGAGGAGGGGGCGGTCAAAGGAGGACAGGGCGGCGGAAGATTTGGCGACCGAGGAAGAGGATGGGGAAGGAGAAAGGGGCAGCGGCGGAGGACATCGGCCGAAGCAGGACGGGGCGGCGGCGGAGGATGGGGCGGCCGAAGCAGGACAGGGCGGCAATAGAGGATGGGTTAGTGGAGGACGGGGCGGTGGAGAAGCAGCGGGGCGATCTGCATATGGAGGATTGGGGATTTGGAATACATCGCGCCTGTGAACTCTACGGGATAGGGAGTCACTTGAATACTCGATGGTCGATGGAGTGTGGATTGTGGCCTATGGGCCGACAAGAAGCAGCTCAAGAGCCAAACGAGCGGCTCAGGCTCGGCTCAAAAAATTTACGAGCCAGAAGAGAGGCTTGGCTCGGCTTGAGAAGATCACGAGCTCGAGCCGAGCCGGCTCGCAAGCCGTGAGCTTTTTTTCCAGCCCTAGCCACTGTCCTCATCCTCTTCATCGCCTGCCTTATTGCCGCTGAATGGGAGGAGGAAATGGGAGGGGAGAGAAAGAGGTTGGCGAGTCAGGGAAGGAGAGAGAAGGGAGGGAGGAGGATGAGTATCTGACCGCTATTGTTGTTGCTGCTAGCTATCCTTTGAGTTTTTCTTTCTTAGTGTCATTGCTTCTGTTGTGTCCATCCAAGTTCGTAACACTCTATCTTTGAGTTCATTTAAGTCGTGCAAGTCCACAAATTCCTTATCTGTTAGCTGATTACTTTGCTAGCCACGGTCCGTCCTCTGGGATCGAGTGTGGCCCTCTTCTTTCCCTTTCTGCATGGCAGCAGCCATCGTTCCTCTCTGAGCCGCTGTAGATCGTAGAATTCGTTATGATGTCGCTGCTTCTCTCTAAGCCGCCCCAGAAGCTTCTAAGGCCGCTATGCTTCTATCCATTCACCTTACATTTGATTTGACAACTCTCTATTCTGTTGGTTTCATCATTTTTTTAAATCGTGTTGCCATGGTCGACTTTACTCCCGCTTGCCTCTGTTTTCTCAGCCGCTGCAACTTGTGTTTTATGGGCTGTTGCACGACCCTGGATGGGAGATCTTTTGATATTCAACATATTTTCCAAGAGTTGCACGATACAACGACATTATCAAGATTCAGACTTTGGATTTTCCCTATGTTAGTGTCAACCCTTTCAAATACAATGATATTGCATATGCCTTGCATTTGAGGAGGGTGTTAAAGGTATTTGTGGTATTCCACTCCTAGTCTAGGGTTTACTCTTGTATGTGTGCTTGTAC
Source organism: Ampelocalamus luodianensis (assembly GCA_036346255.1). Taxonomy (NCBI): domain Eukaryota; kingdom Viridiplantae; phylum Streptophyta; class Magnoliopsida; order Poales; family Poaceae; genus Ampelocalamus; species Ampelocalamus luodianensis. Next base: position 37,888,711 of record CM070625.1, read on the forward strand.
TATATATTGCCCTATAATTACCAGAAACGTAGTTCGTCCGAGTCACGGTACGAGATTCGGGTTCGTAGTTTGCTACTTTTTTTTTTTCCAATTTCCACTGCGAACACAAACCCTGTACCCTAAACCAGTTCGGGTTCGACGAATCTGGTTCATGATTCGCGTGATTTTATAGCGAATCCGGTAACTATGTATTGCCCCTTGGGCTATTGCAATACAACCATAGTTATCAAGGCGTCGCCTAGGCGTCCCGGTGCTCTAGGGTGGACGCCAAGGGTCATCGCCTAGGTCGCCCTTGCCTTGTTGCAGAGGGGAGGCCATGAGCGGCGACGCAAGGGGAGGCGGAGGCGTTAAGATCTGGGTGGGGGAGAAGGCGGCGGTGGCTCGGGGGGAGGAGGACCAGCGCGGCCGGGTTGGAGGGGGAGGGCCGCTGGCGGCTCACTTCCGGGGAGGAGCCCTGATCTACGCGGGGAGGCCGTGGAGGTGCACCGTGTGGGGAGGAGGAGAGGGAGAGGGCGGCGGCTCGAGGGAGGAGAGGGCGGTGGCTTAGAGGAGGAACGGCGCCGGTGCTGCTCGGGGGAGGAGAGGGCACTAGCGCGGCGCCGTGTGGGGAGGAGGAGGAGGAGGAGGAGGAGGAGGAGGAAGGGCGCGGGAGGAGGAAGGAGGGGCTCGGGGGAGCAGGGATTAGCAGCTAGCAGGAGCAGATGGTGGCGGTGGCTTGAGCAAGAGGGGGGAGCAAGGAGCAGTGGCTAGGGCGACTATAGTTTTGGATCTGTGCCCTGCTCCTCTTATATATGCACAAGGCTGGGCCGGCCTAGCCCAATTGCACTGGACCTTCATTTTTTTTTTTTTGGTTTGGGGGTAATCTAGCCAATTTTCCAGAGTTTCCAGAGGTCATCTAATCCTCGCCTAGGCACCCGCCTAGGCGTCATGGTGCCTTCGGAGCGCCTCGCCTCGCCTTGTCACCGTGACAACATAGAATACAACTAACATTTCACATTGGCACTCTCCCTCTTCATCTAACACTATAAACTATCCAAGTAAAATGTTGTTTGGTATTTACCGATACCATCCCAATCTGAGTTATTATTTGCTAATAATTTGCACTACCGAATTTTTAAAATTACTGAATAGTGACCCTGATATGGTCCTTGAAAGAATTGGTTGTCTGTAGATTATTATCGCTGAAATACCTGTTTGGATCGCGAAACAAGCAAATAGAAATATCATGGTCTCTTTGATGAGAAGAATAAATGAAGCTGGTTATCTTGATCATTTAGATTTCTGCTGAAGTCGTATAGCTAATTAAGTACTTCCACACTGCAGTTTTATTGAGTTTCAAGAAACGTTAGACGTGTTTTGATGTTGCAGTGTTTATTACAGTATTTTCTACCACAAGAAATCTGGGATATTAGCAAGCAACCACTTAACCTTTCGGTGATCAGAATTGGCAAGTCCATTTGCTATGATTATATGTTCTCCTTAGTGAAATATTAATCATTAAATTATTAAGAAATAACAAAAAAAAATCTCAAAAAATGTCTAATGATCGAATGAAAATGCCAAGAAATTCATATTCTCTTTATTATATATTTAATATATAGTATTCTTTTCTATGTATTAAATTACTTGTCCGAGCCATATCAAATTGAAAGTATCTGAAATAAATTCAATATAGAAATTGGAATAGATTTTTATTCTATTAGAAAAATCAGTTTGCAAATTAGAGAAATAAAAGGAAAGTTCAATAAATTATATAATCCTAAATATTTATGTGCCACCATAGATTTTCTTACCAAAGCGACATGCCAGTGTTTTCAGTTTAGGAATATGTACATTGAAAAGGCTGATGTGCCCCTTGGTAGATTTTTTATTTGCCACTTGTTGGTAATTCTTGTGAGAGCAAATGTTTTGAAGGAAAGTAGCTAATAATTGGTGGCTTGGTGCCCATATTGTTTTTGTTTGTTTTTATTTCAAAGGTTATTAAATTAGCTTTAAATTCAAAGGTAGACAACTAAAATTTGAATTCTAAACTTTGGAAGTACATGTTGATTCGTTAAATTTCAACGGGTAGAAGGGTAAGGTGAATTTGAAAGGGTAAATTTGATTAGGGCTTTCATAAGTTCTGCATGAATACAAATTACACACTTCCATACATGTATAAGAGAAGAAAATACAAGAAGCTTCTTCATAGATGGATAAGAGAACAAATACAAAAGGTGACAAAAAATGTCATTTACGTATCATTTCTATTCTAGTAAGCAAAATTTTCTTATACAAATTGTTGCATCCTGTTATTACTAAATCTACCAAGTTTTAGCCAATTATTCCTGCCCTCAAAGAATTGTTTATTTTGCAGTGCAAGCACAAATCTACTGAGAAGGATGGCCCTAAGATGAGAGATACTGAAAGAAAATCTCTTGTTCCTCGGCTTGTTTATCTTTCCATGAACGGTTGTGTTTCTTCCCTCAGGGAGACTGAGCCCAACGGTGCTGGTTCTGATATTACTGCTTCTGGGGAAATGAAAACCTTGCTTGAGAAATACGCTAGGAGCATTGGCTATTCCATTGATGATGCTCTAAGCGTGATTTTGGGTATGTCGTTGGGCAGGAAGTCTGTCAAGGTACAATTCAATTGAATATATATGTGATTTTCGCATTCAACTTTCCTACTGTCCTGTCTGTACTTTACTTTCCTACTATCTCAAGAATAATTGCTGCATTTTATACAGTAAGATTTCATATTGATCGCAGTTTCCAGAAAGAATATGCCTGAAAATTTAACTACCCTCCTATCTGTGCTTTAAATTTTCTTCTTTAGAAAAAGTGATATGGATATCCTGTGGATTATATAATGTGTTGCTCTAGCACATGTCATGGCCGTGAGGCCATGCATGAAGGCAATAGCAGCAGTCGGCAATCAAGCCAATCAATTAGATATTATTAGTTGGAGTTTTCCTTTTAGTTGCATTTGCTTGGGCCTTAAGCCAATCAGTTGCATTCTATCTTTAGTTGAAGTTGTTAGGGCCTACCTCTATAAAAGGGAAGGCAAGCTATTGAGATAAATCAAGCAAAGATTAAACAAGTTATCCAATCTCTCCCTCACGTCTCCCTCTAGCTCTATCTCCCTGTCGAAGGGCTCCATCTCTCTCTGTCTTTTTGCTGCTTCCAACCAATCTATTGCTACTTCTCCAATTCCTACCCCAGCTGCCCTCTCCCAAAACCAGTCCATGACAACTTGGTATCAGAGCGGTTGATCTTGGCACCTGCTGCCATGGCTTCCGACGGCGCGAACTCTATGACCATGGCGCAACTTGTGGAGCAAATGAAGGGGATGACCGAGCAGATGAAGGCGATGATTAGACAACTGGAGGGGTTGGCCAAGCAGATCGATGACACCAACGAAACTGTGGTGGACATGCAGCAGCAATCTGCTGCCAACACCGAGCGCGTGGTCACCCTAGAACAACAGGTGACCGCCATTCGCACAGAGGTGCTCGGCATGGTGGAAGCGCAAGGAGTGCGCCTCACATCGTTGGAGAAGAAGCTGGCCCTCAATTTTGGTGGCACTACGTCTGCGGGGTTGTTGCCGAAGCCGACACTTGCTGTCATTGCCGGTGTCAACCGGAGAGAGTGCTGCAACTGCGGTCAGTGGCTTGCTGCCTGTGTCGCCATCACAACTGTCGGCAATTGCACCAACAGTGCACCGGCCACAACCACCAGGATTAGGTGGTGAAGCTGTCCGAGTGCCACGTTTTCACAAGCTTAGAGTTTCCCATCTAATGATGGGAAGGAGGATCCTCTGGGGTGGTTGAATCGCTGTGAACAATTTTTTCGTGGCCAGCGCACCATGGAGGAGAAATCTTGGTTGGCGTCGTACCACATGAAGGGGGCTGGCCCAACAGCGGTAGTCTTCCGCCTGGAACACGATGAAGGCGTGCTGACATGGTCGCACTTCAAGGACTACTTGCATCTCCACTTTGGACCTCCAATACGGAGCAACCCGCTGACCTACACATGATGGGAACGGTGGAGTACCAGGAGAAATTCATGGCACTGCTCTGTCGCGTGGACACCCGTACTTTGCGACAACAAGTGTATCTGTTTATGCGAGGCTGTCAGACCTCATCTGCATCGATGTGGAATCCACAGGACCTACAAGTGGCCATGAGCTTGGCTCGGGCGTACAAGAGGAGGTTCCAACTGCTGCACGCCGCTAACTGAAGCACAGCTCGAGGACGAGCTGTCTTCCGAGGAGGGGAGAAATGTCATGGAAGGCAATAGCACCAGTTGGCAATCAAGCCAATCAATTAGATATTATTAGTTGGAGTTTTCTTTTTAGTTGCATTTGCTTGGGCCTTAAGCCAATCTGTTAAGATAAGATTAGATTGCATTCTATCTTTAGTTGAAGTTGTTAGAGCCTACCTCTATAAAAGGGAAGGCAAGCTATTGAGATCAATCAATAAAAAATTAAACAAGTTACCCAATCTCTCCCTAACGTCTCCCTCTAGCTCTATCTCCCTGCCTAAGGGCTCCATCTCCCTCTTTTTTGCTGCTTCCAACCAATCTATTGCTACTTCTCAATTCCTACCCAGCTACCCTCTCCCAAAACCGTCCATAACAGTACATTGTAATGAAATGATTCGTTCCATTTAACATTATGCGGTCATGTTATGGTCCCAATTTTTTTTATATGTTTCCCTCTTTTGGTTCTCCAATTTAACTATACTTTCCTTGGGATAGACTGTTTTGTATGCATGGATTAAAACAAGGACTTCATCTTAATTACATTTGAAATGGTAGTTATGACATATATTGGTCATAGTGAGGATTTTCTATTCTGGCTGAAGTAGAATTATTAATCTAGCTGTAGCTTACTGATAAATACTTTATGTACATTTGCAGGATTTTGCTCCTGATATAGTCAGCTGGATGAGCTTCGCCGTATTTATAAATGCATGGAACTTGTGGTCTAATGAGTTAGTGATCCCCAGACCTGACAAGAGCGGGCCCGATTCTTGGCAGATTGTGGATAGCTTGGTGAAAGTTTGCATAGAGGAGCAGCTGATTGATGCCAATCGATCCTGACTACCCCTGGAAATAGCATTCCAGTTTTAGTGGAGATGGTTACAGAACCCATTTCTTGGCATCTCATCGTAATCCAATCCTGTATGAGAGCGATGGCTCCACAAGGAAAGAAGAAAAGAAAGGCGGTCCAACAGAACGACCAAACATACCTCAGTTGCAGGCAATTCAAAGATCTGTTCAATGCATGATTGACACACTCCGAAGCGTCCAAACATGGTTGTCTGATCAGATGAGGCCAGAGGAGCAAGCTTTGGACATCTTGTTGTCATATTTGCAGGAACAAGCGATGAAGGGCCAGGACACATATTTCGTGTCTTGGAAGAGAATTCAACTGCACATAATTCTGAACTTGGTGATCGGATTGCTCAATCTTTGGAAACATGGAGTTCTGCTGGTGCAATCAGGAAAATTGTGGGAGCAGAGCATGAGCTGCTAGCTGAGCTGAAGAAATTATGCGACTCAAAACTAAAGATGCTCATGTCAGAATCGGCTTCTCTATCTTCAGTGTTACACTAGAGTCGAAAAAATTTTGCCCATGATTTTTGTTCTGTTCTTGATGTGGCTTTCCTTTGTATGTTGTAACAGTGTAACGGATCGGCGGCTGTACGCCATCCATTCTTTACCTTTGTTGCTATGCAATTTTGCTCTAGTAACATCCCTTTCTCACCCCTCTTTTGCGTCGCTGTTGCTGACCTGACATTGTTATGGAAGTGAATGTTGAGTTACTGAAATGTGAACTGAATAGTGGTGAGGCGCCTACTGATGGAAGTAACCTGATGTTATGTTGCTGCAGGAGTGATGTCTATAAATCCTGGTATACTTTTGATTGCCCCTTACTTAGGGTTTGTTTGGATAAGGAGGGATTTGGCCTAATTTCTTTGGATTGGAAGGGATTTATGTTCAAATTCTATGTTCATTTGAACGGATTGAGTCATATCACATTGTATCCAAACAAGCTGTCTGACGAGGGACAAGTAAAATAAAGGAAAGTCCATTTGACCCTTGAAGTATTGTTGTCTGGGCACACAACCTCTTGACCTAAAAAATAGGTCCTTTGACGTCCTCATATTGCATAACTAGTGCACTTAACTTCTTATGATTGTTTTGCTCGGTGGTATTGCTTGTGTAGCACCTAGTTAGTTTAGTTTTGCCACTTAGTTGATGTGTTAGCAAGGTGAGGTGGTAGGAGAGAGGGAGTTCGAGATAGACCCACCACTACACCCATCACCCTAAGTCCTCACCCCATCTCTCTCTCCTCATTCTCTTCTCTATCTCGTTATCTACTAAGAGTGACATCTACGACGTTACCTACTGAATTTTGGGCACTATTGATCCCTTAGTCCACCTAAATTCCAAATGTAGCCTCCCTACCTCTGAAATTCTATTTCTGGACCCCCTCCTCCCACGTGCTGCGCCTGAGCGATGCAGCAACAAAGGTGCTACATCACTAGGCCATCTTGCACCACTCATTCGCACCACCAAGTGCTTTGCACGACCACCCAGAATAACAAAGTGGCCCCGCACTCATTACATTTCGAATTTAATTTGGATTTTTATTTCATTTTGAGTTTGAATTCAATTTAGAATTTGAGCGCGGATTTGGGTTGTTTGTGTTTTTAAATTCAATTTTTTTTGCAAAGCATGAGCTTTTTTTGCCTGGGTAATTGAATTTGGATTTCTAAATTATGAATTGAACTCATAGTTGAATTTAATTTAGACTTGAATTGAGAAATGGATCATTCATTTCTTAATATTTATGTATCATTCATTTTCATGAAATCCAGTGTGTAGCTATTCTGCGATCCACTATAGTACGATATCTGACAACCCTACATTGAAGTGTTACTATTTATAGCATGGCATGCAAAATCCGTAATTTCAAGTTGGTCTCTGTAACATCCCAAGTTTTGGACTTGTGTTTCAAATGTAAGAAAATGAGTAGAAATTAAAACTTTTTCTTACATCATGTATTTCCTGTCTGTGCTAAACAATTCCTGTACAAGAATTATGGAAATGCAAGTCACAAGTCTTTTGATCCAAATCTTGACCTCTCAAAAACATTATTGTCAAATCTTGTGATCATCTCTTGGAAATATTTTTCCTAAATTCTAGGGATAGTATGTGACCCCTCTGAAAAAGTTTACAATTTTTAGAAATTGTTTGAATATTTTTAGAGGGCAGTCAAACCTGTTCGACTTTCAGTCAAAACCCTAAACCAGAACTTTGCAGAATTTTTGGAGAAAAATTCACTGCATAAAAACCTCTAAAAATTTTACACAAGGTTAATATCTAAGTTAGCAAGCTCCTGTAAAAATTTCAGAATTTTTGGAGTTGTTTTGCTACCTCAAATAAATCCCCAAAGTTCAGCTCAAAATAAAACCCTAAAACTAAACTCGGGTCTGAGTCAGACTTGGGCTCGAGTCAAACCCGAGCCCAAGTCATGTGACTCGGTTGGACCAAGCCACCTCGTTTCTGAACCGTTGGATTAAGATCCAACGCTCGCGATCTCCTCTGCTGTTTTAAACTTCAGGGATCTTGAGCAATCTCAGCGGTCCGATCAAAATCCAACAACCCACAATCGCCCTAGCTTTTTCTCTAGTCATCTTCTTCCTCGCGCGCGCGCGATCGTGAGCGGCATGGCGGGTCAAGTCTTGCTCCTTGTCACCTCTCTGCAGTCGGGCATTTAGTGCATGCGGCTCACTTTCGGCGGAGACATGCCCTACCCTACACCCCATCATTTCTCTTTTTCGGACTATGACAGTGCTATGGACCAAACTCACCCGAGCAATTCATTTTTGTCCAAACCCTAATCCTCTAGCTTTATAAGCTCCCCAAGACCCCTCCTGGTATTCCTTTACACCACCCCTAGCTCTTTAATTGCTTGTGGAGCTCAAAACACCAAAATTACCAAAGCCACCATTTTCAGCCATGAAGCTCCATTGTGAATCTTGATGCTCCAGTGGTTCTTCTTCAAATCTTTTTGTCCTCTTTTGAACTCCTTAACCCCCTATGCATTTCCCCTAACTCAATTTTGGGTTTCATTCACAGGGATTGACCAATTTTGAGTTTGGGTCATTTCGGCCAAATTTACCCCCCTTTCTTTCTCAGCTTCGGTAAGTGGTTCGTTTCGCAATTACTTGCTCATGGAGCTTCTTTGAGTCTTAGGGCCTATTTGGTACAGCTCCAACTCCTAGCTTCGTAGTTGGAGTAGTTGGAGCTGTGCCAAACGGGGTTGCTCCACAAAGTTTTTAGAGTTGGAGCAATCGGGAGCAGAGCAGCCCGTAGTGCAAATTTTGAGAGTAGGTGAAACCTTGCTTCAAGTGGGGAGCTGCGGACTAACAAAACAAAATACCCATTGAAGTTAGAGGTATTTACCCCCAAATTGCCACTGATATACCCCAACCCGCAGCCCCCCAAACCCTTCGCTCCCTCTCCCGCCGCCCCCCAGCCCCTTCACCGCCCCCAGCCCCTCCGCCTCCCTCTCCCCTTCGTCGGCCCCAACCCCTCTGCCTCCCTCTCCCGTTCGGCGACCCCAGCCCGTCCGCCTCCCTCTCCTGTTTGGCGCCCCAACCCCTCTGCCTCCCTCTCCGTTCGCGCCTCTGACCCCTTTGCCGCCCAGGCCCTCCGCCTCCCTCTCCCCTTTGCCATCCCCAGGCCCTCCGCCTCCCTCTCCCCTTTGCTGGCCCGAGCCCCTTCACCGCCCCAACCCCTTCGCCTCTCTCACCCGTTCGCAGCCTGGCCCTTGGCGGCTCTTCCTCCCTCGGCGGCTCCGCCTCCCCCGGCCCTCGGCATCTTCCTCCCCCAGCCTTCCGCATCTTCCTCGGCAACGGTGGTCCACCCTCGGCATCTTCAAGGTAAGCCCTGTGATGTCCACCCTCAGTTGTGATTGTTGTGATGTCCTGTGAAACTGATGCATCAGTGTGTGTGTGTGTCCGAAAGTAGATTGTAGTCTACTAATGCTGGAGGACTGATTGACAAATATTACCTTGATAAACTGACTGTGTTGGGTATTTGACAATTCTGATTGTGTTGGAGCACTGATCACAAATATTACTTTGAATTCTGATTGTGTTGGAGCTCATTTAACAAACATGGTAGAGCATGAGTACTAATGCTAATTGTAGTCTACTAATCTTTGGAGGACCGATTGACAAATATTACCTTGATAAGCCGATTGTGTTGGGTATTTGACAATTCTGATTGTGTTGGAGCACTGATCACAAATATTACTTTGAATTCTAATTGTGTTGGAGCTCTGTTTAACAAACATGGTAGAGCAGCAGTACTAATGCTAATTGGAGTCTACTAATGCTGGAGGACTGATTGACAAATATTACCTTGATAAACTGATTGTGTTGGGTGTTTGACAATTCTGATTGTGTTGGAGCACTGATCACAAATATTACTCCATTGGGTAACTGATCACAAATATCAGCTCCCTCTCAGTAGTAGATTGTAGTATATGCAATCTGCAAAATATACAATAAATTGCAGAATATACATTAGTGTTTGCTGATCATTGTATATCAATCTGTGGCTCATCCGTACCATGGTGTAACTGTTGCACAAAACTTATTGTGATGTGGTTAGTTTAAATTGATGTATGTATGAATGTCACAACATGCAGATGACAAGTTTTGTTGAGTGGAATGATGAACATATTAAGGTAGTGTGTGAGTTATTTGCCGAACAAGTTAGGATTGGGAACCGACCAAACACCCACTTGAACACTGTAGGATATGCCGAGGTAGCTAAGGGGTTTAAGGATATAACGGGCCTCGAGTACACTAAGACACAATTCAAGAATAAATGGGATTAGTTGAAGTCCGAGTACGCCATTTGGAAAAAACTCACCACAAGGGAGACCAGTTCTGGCTGGGACAATGAGAAAGGCACAATTTCTCAACCCCTTCTATGGTGGAAGAAAGTTATCATAGTAAGTGTTGTTTCATTTATTTCACTTTGGGCAGCAGCATGTACTTCTTATTTATCCTAATCGGTGTCCTATTTTTCACAGAAATTCACAGGGCAATAAAGTTTCGCAAAAAGGTCTTCAAAATGAAGGCCTTCTAAGGCGATGTTTGAAGATATCACCAATGATGGTGCGATCATTGGTCTCCGACAATGGGTATATTGCCTCAAACACAAGTTGGGAATACTCAATCACAACCTTGATCATCGAGAATGACATTGAGGAGATGGATGAGGCCGAGCTTGACGAGGAGCCCCCTCCAATGGCAAAGGCAAGCGAGTAGCTCCTGCATCTATTGGGACGGCAAAAGCATAAGTCAAGCACGACTCAAGTTACGCAAGACCAAATCATAAAGATAGCCAATATGGCTGAGAAATCGCAGTCATCATTGGAGTCATTTGCAACGAAAGATGACCCTTGCTCCATAGATGTTGTGATGAACTGGGTGGAAGAATGTGGTGCCTCTCGAGGTAGTGATGAGCACTTCATTGCCAGAGTTGTTTTTGAAGAGGAGCAAAGACAGATGTTCAAAACCTTGGGCACCCCACAAGCTCGTTTTGAGTGGCTTAAGAGGAAGTACAAGAAGGAGTATGGGAATTGATTATGGCATGTTGCAATATTGTATGAACATTATGTTTGTTTGCTTTGTATGTTAGCTTCCTTCTTATGTTGTCGTATTAGCTCATTCGCGAACCATGATCTATCTATGTAAGACTGATAACCCTATGTTGGGATATTGTATGAACTTTATATTAGCTTGCTTCTTATGTTACCTTCTTATGTTGTCGTATTAGCTTGCTTCTTATGTTACTGTGAGGACCCCGGTTTATTCGGTTTGTAATGCTTAACCATCCACTTGGTCCTAGCATTACAAATCAAATAAACCAAGCCTCGAGATATGTATACTTCCCAGAAATGCAGTATACACACCTCGTCACAAAACCATGCATCAATTCCATTCATTCACATAGAACCGAAGCACAACACAAAAACAGAAGACATACATAATATATAGAGAGAGAGTTATTACAACAAAGGCCAACAGGCCAAACGACAAACAACTAAATAAATAAACAGCGGAAGCAAAAGAGCCATAAGATAGCGATAAACAAAAGCCAATCAGTGTGCCTTTACCCACAAGGCAACCAACCGGACAGCCAAGCTAATCGTCCTAGAACCCGCACATCTCGCAAAAGTAAGGCCCTTGGGGCTCACCTTCTTCCTCTGCAACAACAATTAAGCATAGCATCTGAGTACAAAAATTGTTTTTGTACTCGCAAGACTGACGTGTGAGATAACAGAACTATAATTAGCTACATGCAAGCTTTATTTAAGTGGATGAGGCTCTGGACTTATTTTCAGCATAAAGCAAGTTTTATTTGCAATAATGTAGTACATTTAAAAGCAAGTTTGCAATTAATTTCTATTGTTCAAATAAGAGAGAAACAAATATAACAATAGGTAGATGACAACATCCTGGAAGTGACTAACCCAATAGCCACCACAACAATAGCATGAAGTCCCCCTTCATACCACCCATGTCAAGTTTAAGTTTTTAAAAGGTTGTAGTCTAGTTCTTGCACGACCTTACCAAGCAATGTCCATAACCTAGGACGAGGCTATTTGAATAGTTTTAACCCTGCAGGGGTGTACCAATGTACCCACACGATAGACCGCCTTTCCACCAGCCACGGTTAGCATACTTCCTTTGGTATGCGGGCACGGCTAAGTCTAACAAGACGCTTTCCAATGGACGATGCTAATTAAGAGCCGCAACCCACGGGGATAAGGACACATTAGACAGCCTAACCGGACTGCTAATGCTCCCCTCCCACACCACACACACACACACATGAACACACCCACCGACCAGCTCATAATTAACACCTCCCAGAGTACTTAGTCAAGAGAGGTCCCATATCCCTCCCGTGTGGTTAGCACGCAATAAGCGCTTGGCTTAGTGACACAAGTAACTCGGTCCTTGGGGACTTAGGCACCATTCCAAACACACCCAACAGATCACACCAACATACCATTGTGCCCAAGTCAAGATATAATTTTTGTTTTCAGTTTTTGGTTTGCAAATTGGTAAAACACAAGGGTTGGACATAATAGAATAATAATAGCATTAGTGTGATCAAGATCACCGACTAAGTCGATGATCGCCCAATACTACCGATAACTAGGCATGGCTAAGCAATATTCATTCGTAATCTACTAAGTGATAAGAGTTCATCCAACGAACTCTAATCACAGCAAATAACCTAGGCTCAAGTAGTAGATGATAATTATTTACCTACAGATTATGCAACTAGAGGCTTAACTAATCAATTTAACAACAAAATAGCAATGCATACATACAAGTTAAACAAAGTATTAGACTTTAAAAGTAATGGGATCAATTGGGAAATGATCAAACTGCTTGCCTGGCTGCTGCTGCTCAATATGCTGCAGAGGGTCACTCTCAAGTATCGCACAATCGTCGGAACCTATCGAAAGAGCGAAAAAGAACCGATAAGAACAAAGGAAACGAAAAAGACTCTAAAACCAAAATGCTCCAAATGCTTTGAAAATTTTACAGCAGCAAGAGCATGATTTATAAAAATTTAGAAACAAGAACCAACTGATTTGGACTCTCACAGCAAAAGTTATGATCGAAACAATTTTGCTCAGCTGGAAAAATTGCAATCTGTTACTGTTCATCATACTTAATTTGGTTGGCAAAAATTTCTAGAAATGTGGTGCAGTTGAAATTTTTATGATAGGTGGGTACTGACATTTTAAGGTTAACACAAGTGGTCTCACTTCCTTTAGAGTTAAAATGATTTAGTTATGATTTTTCAAGTCATAAAAATGAACAAAACTAAATTGCATATGAAAATTTGTTAGAAACAGTAATATACCTAAAACCAATTTTATCAGAAAGTTTGTTATTAGATGAAGCTAACATAATTGGATTAACTGAAAAAGGAGTTAAAATGAAAAAGTTATGCACATTTGAAATCTAGAACATTTAAAGACTTGGAAAAAATAGAGCTCTCGGGAGGTCTGAGGGAGCTAGCGAAAAGGAGGAGGTCTGGACCGTCGATGCGGAATCCAACGGTCATAGAGCACCGATGCACAGCGCACCAGCGCGGCGCGCACAGGGGAGGTCCTGACCATGGATATCGAATCCAACGGTCCCGACCACTGGAGCCACAGAACGCGCGAAGGATCTCCTCGCGCACTAGGGAGGTCGTGGCCGTCAGATCAGGATCTGGCGGTCCCGAGCTCCACGAGGAGGTCCTATGGCTATCTCACTAAGGGGGAGGTCTGGACGGTTAAGATCTCCCGAGGGGAGGTCTTAACGGTCTAGATCTGAGCGGAGGTGAGCTTAACAGCGAGAGGTCTTGACGGCTAGGATCTCACCGAGGAGGTCCTAAACGGTCACGATCTCAATGGGGAGGTCCTAAGCGGGTTTTTAACAGAGAGAGGTCTGGACGGCTTAGATCTCCCTGGGGAGGTCATAAACGGTCCAGATCTGAGGCGGGGAAGGTCCTAAAGCCACAGATCTAAAGGAGGAGGTCCTAGACGGTCAAGATCTCCAGGAGGAGGTCCTGAACGGCTAAGATGAAGCGAGGGAGGTTCTAGACGGTCAAGATCTCCAGAGGGAGGTCCTGAACAGCTAAGATGAAGCGAGGGAGGTCCTGCGGTTTCTTGATAAGGACCCGAGGTGGTCTTTTTGCAAAGAGGACCTCAGGGGTGGTCTTTTTGCAAAGAGGACCTCAGGGAGGTCTTTTGCAAAGAGGACCCCCAAGTGGAGGGTGATCCTAACGGCTGGGATTAACCTACGGAGGTCTTTAACGGCCAGGATACGATTAGGGGGAGGTCCTGGCAGCTAGAGACTTAGACTAGGAGATCTAACGGTCCAGACCAACATTGAAGAGGTCATGAGCGGCTAAGATCACCACAGGGAGGTCCTAGGACTTAAGCGGTTACAGAACAAAGGATCTACGGTTAGATCTAAACACGAAGAGATCACTAAGGGCTAGGATTAAAACTAAAGAGGTCCTGGGACATAAGCTTTTACAGACAAGATCCTACGGTGCGGATCTAACACGGGGAGGTCCTGGAGGGTCACGATGACCCCGGGGAGGTCCAGTGATTTGACAAAATCATGACAAAAGTACAGAGCACCGGACTCTCGTCACCGGCTCGTCGCCGGCAGCCACGGCTACGGCGGCGCGGACCCACCAGGGCAAAATGTTCGCAATACTATTGCGAACACTTTGAGGGCATTTTTGTCGCCGGAGACGACCTAAATCGCCGGCGAGCCGGAACGAGGTGGAGAGCAAAGTACGGGAAAAATGAAACTGACTCAGACCTTCGCCGCGACCTAAACCGAGGGGTGTTCGAGCTCGAGGGAACAGAAAGGAACTCACCGCAGCACAGGGGAGGTCCGAGGGGTGCCGGGAAGGTCCTGGCGGCGGAGGGGCGTGCCGGCCGTGAAGACGATAATGACGATACGGCGGCCTCGAGCAAAAGAGCAACGCAACATCAAAACGAGTCCCACATAGCTCGGGGTGCTTCGAGCAAGGAATCGGGGAAGGAGCTCCTTCACGCACGGGATGAAGGAGGCGATTTTCAAAAAAAAAGGGAAACCGAAATCGTGAAAAGTGACACGAAGACACAAACTGAAATAGGATTAGTGTCAACACTCCAGGAGACCAGAGGAAGGAGCTGGAGCAAAAGTTTGAAGAAAAGAGTCACTGGAGCACCGGCTGCACCAGGAGCTCGAAGCTTTAGTAATGGCAGCCAAGGGTGATCTTGGCGATTGAGCTCAAGCAAGAAGAGATGGTGCCAACTGGGGGTTGCGGAAAGGTGAAAGGAGGGCAAAGAAGGGGAGCCGGGTGCTTAAGTAGCAGAGGGGAGCTCGGTCCACAACGGCTCTCTCGCACGGGAGGTCCAGCTACGGTCATGGGAGCTGAGCGACGGGAGCAGGTAGAAAGAGACTTCTGTGGCAAGCCCTGAGCACAATAAATGCATTCCAGCGAGGAGCAGTTGGGGAGGTGACTAGGCGCTGCTCTCCCCGCTGACTTCACCGCCGCACAGTCGCACGTGGGCGAGCGGAGGAAGAAGATGACCAGCGGCGACATCGGGCCCACAGGTCGGCGGCACAGAGCGGCTCGAGTCGGGTGCTGCTAGTTGGTTCGGCCGAGTCAATTGACTCGAGCCCGAGCCTGACCCGCGCCTGAGGAATAGTGCAAACCCATTAGGGTTTTGATTTTTAAAGCTGAAACTTTGCAGGTTTAATTGGGATAGCAAAACAACTCCAAAATTTCTGAAATTTTAACTGGAGCTTGCTAACTTTAGAATTAACCTCCCATAAAATTTCCAGAGATTTTGGTGTGCTAGAGTTTCCTCAAGAAATTCCAGAAGGTTATCTCCGGGGTTTGACCAGGGTTTGACTTGCCTCTAAACTGTTTCAAATCATTTCCAAAAATTATGAAATAATTCAGTGGTGCCACCAAGCAACCCTAGAACCCAGGAAAAATATTTCCAGAGCATTATCACAAGATTTGACAAGATGATCTTTGCCTTGAGAGAATTGAAGGTTTTGATTTTGCATTTCCCAAAATTCCTTTGTAAGAATTTCAGAAAAGTTCGACAACAGAAGGGAGTAAGAAAAAGTTTTAATTTCTACCTATTTTCTTACATTTGAAACACAAGTTGAAAATGGGGATGTTACAGTTACCTTCTTATGTTGTCATATTGTCTTTTTATGCTTGCTTCTCACGATGGTGATGAAATATACAGATGTCGTCTTGTGAAAGTGATAGCGATGAAGAGAACAAAACTAGAGAGAAGATCATGCGAGCAAAGCATGCCATGGATGTCATTTTTCTAGCCGGGGCATCCATTGTTGCGGAGTACTACTCAACCTACATGGACAAGGCTGAAACGCGGACTTCACGCCTCAGTGGGATGGGTTGGTTGAAGGAAATATTGGAGGAAACATTGGCTACTCCGGGAGAGACTCATAGGATGCTTCCTATGAACCAAACAATCTTTTTTGACCTACATGACTTGTTGGTGAGTACGTATGAACTCAAACCTACCAAGAATATGAGTACACTAGAGGCACCTGCAATCTTCTTATGGGTATGCGGTGGAGGTGAATCGAATAGGAAAACACAAAACCGGTTCAAGCACTCGTGTGAGACCATTAGTAGGAAGTTTCAAGAAGTAATAGAATGTGTGGTTGCAATGTCTGTAGATTATGTGAAACCAAAGGATCCAAACTTCTCCACCATCCATAGTAGGATTAGAGATGATCGAAGGGCTTGGCCACATCTTAAGGATTGCATAGGTGCTCTTGATGGGACTCATATACGTGGGCTTGGCCACATCTTAAGGATTGCATAGGTGCTCTTGATGGGACTCATATACGTGCAACTCTTCCACTAGAACAACAAGTGAGATACATTGGAAGATCCGGAAATCCCTCTCAGAATGTGTTGGCAGTTGTGGACTTTGATATGCGTTTCACTTATGCATCCATTGGTCAACCAGGGGCTATGCATGACACAAGTGTGCTATATCATGCATTGAGAGTAGACCGAGGTGTCTTCCCACATCCTCCATTGGGTAACTATCTTTGCTCTTGGATAAATTACCTCTTCCTAAACCATATATTGATATTAAATTTATATTACTTTTGATTCAAGCAAATATTACCTTGTTGATGCCGGCTATCCTAATCGACCAGGGTACCTAGCCCCATACAAGGGCGAAAGGTATCACATTCCTGAGTTCCACAGAGGTGTCGAACCAACTACTGCCAAGGAAAAGTTCAACAGGGTACACTCCTCTATGCGTAACATAGTTGAGCGAACATTTGGTGTATGGAAGATGAAGTGGCCAATTCTACTCAAGATGCCAAGCTATCCAATGACCAAGCAAAAGATGATTGTGGCGGCTACTATGACGCTCCACAACTTCATATGTGAGCATGGTAGCGGGGATTGGCATTTTCGTAGGTGCGACCGAGATTCTAACTATGTGCCTACCATTCCTTCTAGATACCGAAAATATGCAATTTCACAAGATGCTTTGGATGGGTCAACATCACAATCGAATGATCGGTCTATGGATACATTTCGGGATGAGCTTGCTACTGGCATAGCTACTTCTTGGTGACCTAGTATGGTATGAAAATGAGTTAGCAAAGATAATATGACCTCTCATTTAATTTCTATCGGAGACGTATGTTAGTTTCTATTATGTACTTTTGTTAGTTTCTGTTGGTGACTTCATATGTTTGAGTTTATGAATATGCAGACTACAACAAACACATTTTTTTTCATGCACACGAATGTTTTTTTGACTCTCACATGCACATTTGGATGGACAGTAGCTAACGCATTTTTTTTTGTTCATGCACACGATTGTTTTTACCTCAAATTTATTTTTTATCCAACGGCTTTGCAAATCCGATAATACAACGGTTAATCTTGGTGTTAGTCAGCCCAAATACCAAGTAAACAGTAAAAAGTCTGAGAAATATACAAGTCACAAAACCAAGGTTACTCTCGTCTTTTTACATGGATCATTCTCATTCATGGAGTGGGAGCTGGCTTCCTAACCAAACACCTCCTCAGACTACTCCAACTTCTCAGGGGAGTGGATTCAAAAGTCAAGCTGGAGTTGGAGTTGCTAAAACTTGGAGCGGAGCTATACCAAATAGGCCCTTAATGTAGCTTTAGTGTTGATCTGGTTTCACTTATTTTGATAGATCAACATTTTTCAGTTCATCTTCCCCAACTCCGGCGAGCTTCTCTGCTGTCCAAGCTTCTCCGGCCATCTTTGAAGCTCATCTTGGTTGAGGTAGCTTCTTATTAGTCCCTAGAAGTCGTGGCACCCGCTTTTGTGGACCTTTGCGGAGCTTTTTGCTATTTTTGTTTTCGGTAGTACATGTTCCCACCATTCTTTTCCGGCTCGCCGACGTTCTAGGCCGTCGCCGCCGTCGAGGTCACCTCCACTGGGTGCACATTGTTATTGCAAACCCATTTTGGTACTTTGTGGGCGCCGCCGTGGCCGGAGCCACCGGCGACAAGCCGTTCTTTGTGTTCGGTTTTTGCCGGACGGGAACTCCCTCAGTGCCGTTGTCGTTAAGACATCATTAATGGGTAATCATTGTTTAATCATTGTTAATCATTGGTAATGATTGATTAGAAATTAATGGCGGTCTTTTATTGTGCGTAGCTGTCACTGACAGGTGGGCCCAATCATTTAAAATCCCCCCGGCTGGCCAGAATAATCCCGTTCGGACATCATTAATGCTAATGATTATCATTAATCACTGTCTTAACAATAAATGTGTCCGAAAGTGCCTCTGCTGTCACTGACATGTGGGCCCGTAGGCTTTAAATCGCAGTCACGGGGTCTTTATGACTAAATTTGAGTTCATTAAATGCGAATCATTGGTTAGCACTTAATGTGTCTTAAGCTGTCCAGGTGTGCCACTGTCAGGTGGGCCCCCAACCACTTAAACCCCCTCTGTGCGAAATCGTTAGGACACAATTAATGCTAATCATCACTAATCATTGGGTTTAGCATTTATTAGCTGTCCTAAACCACCCTCTGTATCGCTTACAGGTGGGCCCGCACATTTAACCCCCGCGCAATTAAAACCCACATGTGTTTATGCGTTGATCGTGGACCGTCGATCTTGAGATCAACGACCCAGATCTTCGGGAACTTTCGGGTCCCCGAACGTCCAAGTCACCGGGGACCGTCAGATCTAGATCAACGGTCTAGATCAGAGTGGCCGTTCGGACCACCCGAGCTCCCAATCGTTGCGGGTCGTCCATCTCGCGATGAGCGGTTGGGATCGATGTGCCATTCGGGTCACCCGAAGAGCGCAGCGCCCTGAGCCCTCCGTCCTTTGATCTGCGGTCGAGATTGTTTGGGCCGTTCGGGCACCCGAACGTCCCACTCCGCGTGGATCGTTAGATCTAGATCCAACGGCGGGCCTCTTTAGGATTGCGCGCGTGCGCTATTTCTCCAGCGCGTGGGCCATTGGATCTCGAATCAAAGGCCCACGTTCGTCCACGTCGATTTATTTTTGATAAGTTCGATTGTATTTCGGTAAGCCTTTATTTATCAACTGAAAATTATTTTAAAACTTTAGAAGCTCATATCTATTTCATTTTAAATCCTTTTTAGATGGTTCCAACTGTATTAAATTCATGTTTCATTAAAGTTTAATCTAAAAATGCTTTTAGGCATGTTTCTGCAACAGAAAATTTTATAAATATTGTTAACTTGATTCTAGCCATTTTAGAATATTCCAGAAATTAATGTGAACCTTGTAAAATGTATAACTTTTTTTGTATAACTCCAAAATGTGCAAACTCAATCTTGTTAAATCCCTCTGTTAGTATACTTTAACATGAAATAGGTTTTGATCATGGTTTTATTTATGAAGAATGATATGTGCTAGTTTTACAACTTAGAAAAATCACAATTAATTCATTTTAACTCCAAATTGAGTAAACTCAACTTTGCTGTTCTTAGAATGTCATAGACTACCTATCATAAAAATTTCAGACTCTAGATCATTCTAGAAATTTGTGCCATGAACAGTATCAGTAATTAATTTAATTGAATTAACAGGCTGAGCGAAATTATTTTAGCTATAACTTTTTCATACTAAATCCAAATGACTTGATTCTTGTTTCTAAATTCATTTAAAATCATAACCTTACTGCTGTATAAGTTTCATAAGATTTGGATGAGTTTTGCTGTTGAGTTTTGTTTGGTGTTCTTCGTTCTTATTGGTTTTATCGCCTTTTCTCGTTAGGTTCTGAAGAGATTGTTGATCTCGAATCTGAGCTACAGCAGCCAGACTCTGCCCTCCAGCAAGGAAAGCAGATGTAGCATTCATTTGATCATGTTGTTCCTATTATTTTTAAATTCTAATATGTTGTTTGCAAATTCTATGCATGCATTGCTATCTTGTTTTAAACTATTATCGATTGTTAACCCATTAGATGCATTATCAGTAGGCAAATGTTTATCCTCTACTACTGAGCCTAGGGATATTTGCTGTGATTTTGGGTTCGTTAGATGAACCCTTGTCACTTAGTAGTTTTCGAGTATATCGCTTAGCCATGCTTAGCTATCGGTAGAAATAGGAGGTTATCGACTTGTCGATAACCTTGATCACACAAAACTTACTATGATCTTTATGTTTCAGCTTTGTGCTATGTAACATCCCAAGTTTTAGACTTGTGTTTCAAATGTAAGAAAATGAGTAGAAATTAAAACTTTTCTTACATCATGTATTTCCAGTTGTACCAAACAATTCTCATACAAAAGTTATGGGAATACCAAGTCACAAGTCTTTTTGGATCCAAAATCTCATCTCCAAAAACAATTTTGTCAAATCTTTTGATCATCTCCTGGAAATACTTTTCCTAAGTTCTAGGATTGATGTGTGACCCCTCTGAAAAATTTCACAATTTTTAGAAATTGTTTGAATGGTTTGGAAGCAAGTCAACCCAAATTAAATCTTGGTCAAACCTTGGATCAGCACCTTGTTAAAATTTTGGAGGAAAATATACAGCACCCAAACCTCTAAAAATTTTATGCAAGGTTAATATCTGAGTTAGCAATCTCCAGTAAAAATTTTAGAAAAATTGGAGTTAGTTTGCTACCTCAACTAAATTCCCAAAGCCCAGCTCTTTTCAAAACCCTAAAACGAAACTCTAACTTGAGTCAGACTCAGGCTCGAGCCCGAGCACGCTCACCGACCAGTTGGACCGAGTCCACTCAACCGCACTCGGGCGCAAGCAGCTGAGCCGTTGGATTTACATCCAACAGCCACGATCTCCCCCGTCCCTTTTAACCTCGGGAGCTCTCGGGCGATCTGAACCGCCCGATCAAAATCAGACCGCTCACGGCCACCCCAGACTTCCTCTTCTTCTTCCTCCTCTCTGTCTTCTTCCTCGCGCCGCACGCGGCCACTGTGCGGTATGGCGCTGTCACATCCCGCGCCCGCCCCCTCGCGTGTTGTCGGAGCAGCCGCGACGTGTTAGTGCTTTCGGCTCAAAGCCGTGCCCCGCGCTGCCCTGTTCCCTTAGCTTTCGGGCTAGTTACGGAGGGGATCGCCGTAGCTCATCTTGGGCCCCCCTTCTTTTGTGCCGTTGCTCACTGATCTCTTAATGCCCCCGAGGACCTCCTTTGGACCTCTTCCACTCACAATCTCCCTCCAACTCACTCTCTGTGCGTTCGAGCGCAAGCCACCGTGAGCATTTGTTGTCCGCCATTGTTGCCGTGGGAGTTCCACCGCGATCGGGTGTTTCGATGGTCCTTGACCCTTTTCTTTGTCGCTTGGACCTCGATCATCGAAACCCAGTGATTAACTTGATTTTGGTTTGTTTCCTAGGAACAATCTGAAATTCAAATTCTAGGTCTTCGCGGCTTAATTTGGGGATTTCGTCGTCTCCAACTCCGGTGAGTGTTTCCGTCCAATCCTCTGTTCCTGGATCACCCCCGGGGTATCGCAAGTTTATTGCGATCTTTACTTTTACCTCTGTGTGCCCAGGCCCTTGGTCGTCGTTGTCTTCTCGGCCACGGCGTCGGTCTCCGCCGGGTCTTCTTCGACCTCCTGGACCTCTCCCGTGCCTCGGTAAGTTCCTTTTAGCCCCAGAGAGCTTAATCACTAGCTAGGTTAGCTCAGTGCGCCCCCCTGCGTTTTCAGATTTTGCCGAAAACACTCCTCGCCTCTCCATTTCCTCGGCGTTACATGTGCCCGCTCCGCCGTTGAGAGTGGTTCCAATATGTGCGCAATAGTATTAGGAACGTTTTAAATGCAGTTGGTTAGCGCCGCCGTGGTCTTGGTCGTCGCGACGTCTTGCGTGCGACTCAACTTCGATGCTATGTACTTTGTCGGGAGTTTGTCAAGTCACCAGACCTCCTCGGGTTAATCTCGACCGTCTATGACCTCCCCTGGGTTAGGTCTAAGCCTTAGATCCTTTCTCAAACAGTTGTGGTCCCAGGACCTCCCCTGAGTTAAATCTCATCCGTTTAGGATCACCCAAGATTTGATCTGAGCGGTAGATTCATTTCTATTGAATCGTTAAGTTGTAGGACCTCCTCCTGTTATCTTAGCCGTTGAGAACCTCCCAAGTTTAGATCTAAGCCTTTGATTCATTTCTGAAAAGCTCTAAGTCTTAAGACCCCCCCCCCATGTTTTAATCATAGCCGTCTAGGACCACTGTAATACTCCAGAGTGGAAAACGGGAGAAAACTAGTTATTCAAAGGAAAAAGGGTTAATTAGAAATTGATCCAGAAGAAGGATCTAATAGAAAATAGTTAATTAGTCAGTTAAAAAAAGGGGTTAGCAGCAGTTTTTGGGCAGCGTGGGCTGAGGCCTCAGGCCCATGAGCTTTCGGCCCATAGGTGGAGGGAGGAGTCCGGCTTTAAAAGGGGGCCAAACCTAGGCCGCCCCTCTCCTCCCCTATGGCCGCCACCCCACTCCCCTTTGCGCCTCCTCATGGCTGCCTCCACCCCTTCCCTCCCTCTCCAAGCTGCCCCATCTTCCATTGGTGCCTCCTCCTTGCTACCGGTGTTCCCTGCGCCAACCAAGCGAAGAAAGGACCGTAGGACTGCATCCTTTGAGAGGAAGGAAGGGAAAGAGGAGAGGATCTTCTTCATAGGGGTGGTTCATCATCTTCCTGCGATTATTCAAGGGTAACGACGAGTGTTCTTTGCTGTTTGATTAGTATATTATGCGTTTACAGTTTCGTTTAGTAGATCGATTACTTTTGCTGCTAGATCGCGTTCTGTCCAGATTAGTGCGTGGAAGTTTTGGCATCCTTAGAAGCGGAATCTGGGAATCCTGTCTCCTAGAGATAGTTGGGTTTTGTTCTTAGCTTTAATTGGCCGCCAA
The DNA here is from genome assembly GCA_036346255.1 of Ampelocalamus luodianensis. Lineage (NCBI taxonomy): Eukaryota > Viridiplantae > Streptophyta > Magnoliopsida > Poales > Poaceae > Ampelocalamus > Ampelocalamus luodianensis. The sequence goes on from CM070625.1 coordinate 37,911,705, forward strand.
GAACACCCAATTCCTATTTACGGTTTAGAAGTTACGTTGATTTAATTGCTGCTGTCCCAAAATCCTGACGAGAATCTGCAGTCGTTTTGATTAATAATTAAGAAGCTGTTAGAGGCCGAATTGGAGGTCTCCATCACCTAGAGAGTTGTAGGTTATCTCGTTATCTTTCATTGCCGACAAGAATCACATCATTTGGTCCTCTGTAGCAAAAGTTATGATTTTTCTTAGGAAGTCTGTGCTGTGGAATGATGGCTGGTCTAACAGGTTTTAGTGTTTCGACTTAAGCGTATACTTAGAGGAAAAATCAGAGGGGCTCACCATAACTAAAAATGTAGATAATCCTTCCAGATTTCAGTAAAACTAAAGATCATGAAATGCGGACGAACGTAGAAAGTTATGATAGTTTCTTTGTTGCTGTCCAGAGACCCGGCGAGAATTGATACTCTGTTGTATGGCTTGGTAGGGCTAGTAAAGGGATGAATCAGAGAACCTCACCAACTAGGTTTAGAAGGGGAATTCAATAACCTTTTCAGAATGTCCAAGATCTCTTTATTTGGATTTCTGTACAATTAGTTATGTTTTTTCGAAGGTGACTGTCCACTGGTAGGACAGACTGGTAGTTGGTAATAGAATTGGGGACCGCGTTTTAGTGGCGTTATGCTCAGTTGTATCTATAGTTTTGCTTTTGAATCTATATGGTAGCCTTAGCGTGTCTCATATGTTATCCGTGTGGGTTTGATTCGGGAGCAGCACCGTATCCCCAACCTCCTCGTTCGCACGGTTGAGGCAAGTGCATTGTTGTTAAATGGGTGTGATTGATTGGCTATGTTTGTGTGCTACTTGATATATGGTTGCATAGCAAGATGGCTTACTTGATGAATGTTTAAGTATGATGATGACTCAAATTATGCTTATGCTCTCTGTGGTTCAATGTTGTTGTCTTTTGGTAAGATTGATGATGAATGAGAGATGAGCATTTGCATATTGAGAGCATATTGAGGCTTGGTCACGCGTGACCAAGCATGTTTCAGAGATCCCGTCATGAATGTGACGGGCCCGAGATCCTCACTCGTGGAGCATGGGCTTGAGGTCCCGTTACTTGCGAAGTAACGGGCAATTGGTCCTGTGCGTGCGGCGCGCAGCATGGGTATGCGGCGACGGTTGCATACTCATTACACGTGTAATGCACACGAAAGTTAAAGATAAAGGTTCCTTGAGCATTGCATTTGCATATGAGATGTTCTATTGTTGATCTCCTTTACATGTATGTTGATGTTATAGTTTTTATGTACTTGCTGAATCTGTGGACTCACTCTTGCTTTTATTGTTGTTTTAGGTACACAGCCAAGAACGACATGCATGGGGAAGTAGTCTGCTAGTCACACACATGCCACATGAACTAAATAAAGTTGAATGATCTTGGATCGTAATTGTTTTTAGTAATTGGGCAAGATACTCAAAGGTTCATTATGTCTTGTCTCTTGCGGGGTTTAAGTATAATAATGATGAGTAGTGGAACTTTATACTTCATTGGATTGCTAGATACTTAGTATGTCTTTGATTATCTTTTGATGTGTCCGGATGATAGTTTAGTTAATTTATGAATTATCAGTATGTTGGAACCTCCGTGTAATTAATTTTACAGGAGGTTAAGAAATTTACTAAAGTTGCCTTGATTAGTATTATTAGGGTTTTGTTTAGTAGCATTCCGTGCTCATGTCGGGTGGGTGTTACAGATTGGTATCGTGAGCGGGCTTTAGGTCCGTGGTAGTTGAAATATTAAATTGACACACCGTACACTGATAGGTGGGTTGGGTTTTGCATTGCATTTACGCTTAGTATGTTGTATTGAAGAATCTGTTGTGAGTTGAACTAATATATCTATAATAGAATACTATTGTTATCTTGTATGGGGTTAACCCACGTTTGAGAGGTTGAGGTCGTGGTTGTGACCTTGGGCTTTACCAGGCTACACCACCATTCACGGTGTGAGAATAGGGAAGTGGTTTTCGCGAATATCTTAGTATAGGTGATAATTTGAGTATCTTTGGAGAGATTGTTCTCCTCCCTAAAAAAAAATTAAAAAAAAAATAATTGATTTGGTCTACTCGAGTTAAGGTGTGCTTGATGAATTGCTCTTAGATTTGAAGTTTCTTCCAGTTGAGGTGTTTCCATTGATTTAATTTGATCCTTTAAAGCAAATATTGTTTTCCAATCTGTTGAGCATTTCATGGTTGATGAACCTTCTTTGGTTAGTGGTTACAATGCGGTTGATGGGTTTCAATTGGTTTGTATTTGTTTTATAGAGCAAATGTTATCTTTTCTGACTCTTGAGCTATTCTTGCTACTTGTGATCGTCGTCTTTGATAGTATTGTTCCTTGTTATGGAGGTTCTACTTTCTTGATGGAAATCTTGACCCATTTATTCGCTTGATAATTTGGGTCATGAGCGTTTCCTATTGAAATACCTTTAGTACGTGGAGGATTTGACTTTATGTATTTCTTTTGGGTATGATGAGTGTTGAAGTTTAATGGTTCCATTCTATGAAACAAGATGTTCAACCCTTTAGCGATGTTTTGTTATGGATAAGTGAGAGGTTATAACCAAAGCAATTAACTAGTATGGTTTGAGTTATCAAGTTGGATATGTAGTGTGGAACATAAATGGTTTTAACCGGTTCCTTGGAATTAACGTTGATTAAGTCGAGGTTGTCTTCTAGTAGTTCCTGATGAAAACTATGAGTAAGGGTATGTTTATACCTACTAGTGAACCGAGATTTATTAAGAAGTGTGAGATATTGATGACTTGTTTTGATCATTAAGATGATGGAAATTCGACAGATTTATTGGATAAATCGGTGCAAAGTATCTCAATGGATTTGTCTACCCATTAGTGATGAATATGTTAAGGATATGATTGAACGATGACCTAGAGGATATTAATCCAGTAATTTTCATAAACTGGCTACTTGATGGTCATACATAATTGCTAGATCGAAAACATGTATATCGGACTAGATGGATGTAGAGGTAGTACCTTGTGACACCCTGTTTTACAAGGGATGTTGATATTAAATCTCTAGTTATAAATTGCCCTAAACTAAGAGCTTAAAATAGAGTGTTGACTCTACGTTTATAGATGGATATGTTGTAATACTCCAGAGTAGATTTTGAGAGAAAGCCGAATATTCAAGAAAAGGACTATTTAGAAATTGATCAAGGAGAAGGATCAAATAGAAAATACTTAATTACGCAGATTAACGGAGGGTTTGCAGCTTTATTTGGGCAACTTGGGCTGGGCCTTGGCCCATTTGGCCATGGTGGCCGGCCAAAGAAGGGGGAGCGCCCAACCCCAAAACCCTAGCCACCCTTCTCTCCCCTCTTGCGCACCCCTCCCTCTCCCCTTGGCGCCCCATCCCCTCTTTCCTCCTATGCCTCCCCATGTCCAGCAGCATCTCCTCCTCCCTTGAAGCCCTTGCTGCAGCCAAGAAGATGTTGCCATTGCGGTGTCGAGGAGGAAGAAGGAGGCTTGGCTGGGAGATAGATCGGCCAAGAAGAAGGAGGAGAAGAGGAAGAGGAAAGGGGAAGGAGGATCGTGGCCTGGGGTGAGTGTTCATCACGTTTGGTGGTGGTTCTTCAAAGGGTAATCCTGTTTCCCTAATTAGATGCATAATTAATTGTTGAAGCAATGTCGGTTTCTGTCTCCTCAGGACAGATCGCGTTAGAGGGACGTTTTGATTTAGTTAAGCGCGGATTCAGTCTCGGGCGTCTCCTAGAAAGTTGTAGAGGACGTCAATAGCTTTTAATGAAGTGCTAGATCGTGATTTTTGGACCTCTGTAGCAAAAGATATGATTTTATTGGTGCAGCTGTTCTGCAACCCTGTCAGTTTCTGGACAGGTTTTAGTGATCTGAACTTTGCGATCAGTTAAAGATAGAAGTAGAGGATCTCAGTATAACAAAAGTTGTAGATAATTGTCGTAGCTTTCAGGGAAGCACAAGAACGCGAAATTTAGGTAAACGAGCTGAAAGTTATGTTAGTTTTAGTGCTCTGTCCAGAAAGTCTAACGTGAAATCGATGTCTTGTTAATAGGCTTGAAAGTGATTTTAGATGGCCGAATCAGGGGAGCTCACCAACTAGGTTTAGTTGGGAAATTTGATAACCTTTCAATGAAGTCCAAGAACACGTAATTTGGACCTCTGTACAGAAAGATATGAATTTTAGAACTTGACTGTTCACAGAAGGTACAGAACAGCAATTAGAAATTTGGAGTCGGGATTGGGTTGCGAGCTATTGCTAGTTGTGTTTGTTTTAGAATTCATGTGGTTCGTTACTGTAGTCTTAGTCTATGTTCTTGATTGAATTTAGGTGGGGAAGAGTACGGAGGCAGCACCGGCTTCACGTTCCCGGTTAAATGCGCGGTTAAGGCAAGTGCATTGTTTGATTCGTGGTTGTGTTTGATTGGTCATGATTGTGTGCTTCTCGATATGTGGTAGCATAGTGAGATGGTTGGCTTGATGTTGATTTAAGATTGATGGATCGTCATATATGTCCATGCTCTATTGTTATATGTTCTTCTTGTCTTGTGGTAATTTGATGATGATTAAATGATGAGCATGTGCATATTGAGATCATATTGAGGCTTGGTCATGTGGTGACCAAGTATGTTTCCTTTGAGATCCCGTCATGAAGGTGGCGGGCCGAGATCCTCACTCGTGGAGTGTGGGCTTGAGGTCCCCATTACTTGCGGAGTAATGGGCAATTGGTCCACATGCGTGCGCGCCACGAGCATGGGTATCTTGGCGGCGGTTGCATACTCTGCATTACGGTGTAATGCACACGAAAGATAAAGAGAAAGGATCCTTGAGCATTGCATCCGCATGTGAAATGTTTGTTGTTGATCTTACGTATATTGATGCTGATGTTATGGCTTCTATTTACGTACTTGCTGAGTCAGTGGACTCACCCTTGCTTTTGTTGTTATTTTAGGTACCAGAGCCAAGAACGACATGCATAGGGGAAGTAGAAGCTGCTAGTCACACACATGCCACATGAACTAAATAAAGTTGAATGATCTTGAGATAGTAATTGTTATTAGTAAATGGGCGAGATGCTCAAAGGTTTATTATATCTTGTGTCTTGAGGTGGTTTAAGTGTAATAACGATGAGTAGTGGAACTTTATACTTCAACTGGATTCTTTGGATATGTAGCATATCTTTGATTATCTTTTGATGTCTCTAGCTGGTAGTTTGGTTAATTTATGATTCATTTGAATGTTGGAACCTCCGTGTAATTAACTTTACAAGGGAGGTTCTGCCGAAATTTATTAAGTTTGCTTTGATTAGAATTATTAGGGTTTGTTTAGTAGCATTCCAGGCTCATGTTGGGCTGGGGTGTTACATATGTGACTACAAGTAGAAGTAGAGCCCTTTTGATATTTGGAGTGGGTGTGAGTAACACTGATGGTGGTGTGGATGAATGAATAAGTGATATCTGAAAGCGTGCTTGGCGAAGTTGTTATTTGATAAGTATGATTTTGTTAAAAGAGATTTGTTTCAACCTTGTGACTGGTGTTTCTTTTGGAGAGATTTAGGATGGGATGAGAGGCGACGAGGATTCTCGCTAGGAGTATATTATTTTAGTGTTAGTAAGATTGCTAGTGAGGGATTATGATGAAAATATGGAATGTATGGTATAAAGGGATTGGATTGCTTGCCTGATATGGATTAAGTGAAAATATTTCTAGCTTTGCGTCTGTGAACTTTCAGACCTCTTGTCGATGTGGTAGCTGAATTTGTTTTTGCGCTTAATGACGTGTTGAGAGGTTTTATTAGCTTCTTAGTGATTTTTGTATTGAGGTTTATGAATCTCTTATTGTTGGAGTTGGCAAAGTGATGCTGTAACCAACGAAAGTCTTTTTCTTTGTTAAAGGTAAGAGTAAAGTAGCAAGTATCGGAAGCTTGATCAGAATTTTAGAGTATCGCATTTGGGTACTCAGTAAGATTGTGTAGAAGAAGCATGATGGTGTAGTTTCATGACGGTAATAGTGTGGAGAAAATTAATCGTTGTGTTAATTAACGGGATAGTAGGAATAATTGAGTTATTGTCGAGTATGACTCGGCCCCAGTGAGTAACCCCATAGGAGTTAGATTATCTCGATGGATGACTTGGTCAAGAATATATTTATCTTTTGACATTAAATGATTGAGTATGTTTGAATCTTGGTCAATCAGTTAGGGTATTGCGAAGAGGTATATTACAGTTGTGTAGTTGGATTGGATTGGTGTGGATTAGAGAAGGTCTAAGGTTGGTGAAATAAAGTATCTTGGAGCGGTTATCGATTAGTTAGGAATATTGATATTAATGACTAAGATTATTGTCGAGTGTGTGAAATTTTAGTAAGCGAATGTGAGGATTTCCTATCAACTAAACGAGAAATTCACGATAGGAGACTTGAAGGTTAAATTTGGGGCCCTGTATGTTATGCTAGGACTGAAAGACCCGATGAATATGTGCAGAGGTGGAAGAACAGAACTGAATTTTAAATAGTGTGTTGACCTTTGATAGAATTCTTTGGGTAAAGTAAATGAGTGGGAATGTGGTGAATATCAAGTTGATTATCTATAAAAGATTGAGGTGATGTGATTGTGGATGAAATTTATATTGAGGAGTGTTGGGAACTATTTGTCAAGATAATTCTTTTGGTAGAGAAGTTGATCGTAGTATGCTATTGTGGATTGGAAGAGTCTCTCTTCATGGGTGTGGATTTTGTGTTCAGTTTGAGCATAGCTTTGATATTGCCAAATAAAAATATGAATAAATTAGAGTGTTATGCGATGATTGGGAATCTCAAGGTTTAAGATAAAGATGAAAACCCTACAAGAAAGTTTGAGGAAAAGGTTGTATTCTTGGATAATGAAATGTTCTCTTGGCTTTTATTTGAGATTTGTCTTGGTGACGGATGCCAAACATTTATTAAGTTGGTTCTTCTCGGTATGCGAGATTCTTTCGGTTAAGACAAATAAAGGAAATGGTTGTTTTGAGCATTGAGTGATTTTGCCTTTGGCTTATGTGGTGTTCATTGGTAGCTTTGTCTAATTCGAAAGTGGAAGAGTTTCATGATGAATCTTTTGGTTTTGAATTTAACTCTTTTGGTGGGAGTTGGTGATGCGTGTTCGCGTTGAGAATTCTTTATTCTCAATTGGGTTTTGTTTTGTTAGAGCTTGTTTAAAATGAATTACGTAGTGCGTCCACGGTTAAAGAAGGTGCCCTTTGTAAAATTGAAAAGATCGAATGATACAAGGAACATGAGTTTATGTGCTATGTGCGAGTTGTGTGATTTGGTACTAAAGAAAATGTTGACCTTTGGTACTTTGGTGTTTACGAAATAGGCGAAGATTCGGAGATAACGCATTACTAGGACCGTCTCGAGTCCTAGCGTGCCTAGGCGTGAAGCTCGTTAGGGCGATGGCCCACGAGTAAGACCATGTCAACGAGGCGTGACCGTTGAGTAACTCGTGAAAGGTTGGGGCGTGAAGTAAGGCGTAACATTTCAATTATGTCGGTATGGTGGTCCCATAATTCCGACGGAAAAAAAACTTGGGAATGGGAGTCTCGCGTGTGCGAGCTTTGTCGGAGTGATTCATAGCGAGAGCATGGCAATGTTAGTAATCATAAGCGTGATTATTTGGCTTTAGCGTGTTGAATTGGGTCGAATTCGGTCTAAGGGGTAGAATGTAATACTCAGTGGAAAGCGGGAGAAAACCGGTTATTCAAAGGAAAAAGGGTTAATTAGAAATTGATCGGAAGAAGGATCTAATAGAAAATAGTTAATTAGTCGGTTAAAAGGGGTTAGCGGCAGTTTTTGGGCAGCGTGGGTGAGGCCTCGAGGCCCATGAGCTTTCGGCCCATAGGTGGAGGAGAGTCCGGCTTTAAAGGGGCCAAACCCTAGGCCGCCCCTCTCCTCCCCTATGGCGCCACCCCACTCCCCTTTGCGCCTCCTCATGGCTGCCTCCACCCCTTCCCCCCCTCTCCAAGCTGCCCCATCTTCCATTGGTGCCTCCTCCTTGCTACCGGTGTTCCTGCGCCAACCAAGCGAAGAAAGGACCGTAGGACTGCATCCTTTTGAGAGGAAGGAAGGGAAAGAGGGAGAGGATCTTCTTCATAGGGGTGGTTCATCATCTTCCTGCGATTATTCAAGGGTAACGACGAGTGTTCTTTGCTGTTTGATTAGTATATTATGCGTTTACAGTTTCGTTTAGTAGATCGATTACTTTTGCTGCTAGATCGCGTTCTGTCCAGATTAGTGCGTGGAAGTTTTGGCATCCTTAGAAGCGGAATCTGGGAATCCTGTCTCCTAGAGATAGTTGGGTTTTGTTCTTAGCTTTAATTGGCCGCCAAGAACACCCAATTCCTATTTACGGTTTAGAAGTTACGTTGATTTAATTGCTGCTGTCCCAAAATCCTGACGAGAATCTGCAGTCGTTTTGATTAATAATTAAGAAGCTGTTAGAGGCCGAATTGGAGGTCTCCATCACCTAGAGAGTTGTAGGTTATCTCGTTATCTTTCATTGCCGACAAGAATCACATCATTTGGACCTCTGTAGCAAAAGTTATGATTTTTCTTAGGAAGTCTGTGCTGTGGAATGATGGCTGGTCTAACAGGTTTTAGTGTTTCGACTTAAGCGTATACTTAGAGGAAAAATCAGAGGGGCTCACCATAACTAAAAATGTAGATAATCCTTCCAGATTTCAGTAAAACTAAAGATCATGAAATGCGGACGAACGTAGAGAAAGTTATGATAGTTTCTTTGTTGCTGTCCAGAGACCCGACGCGAGAATTGATACTCTGTTGTATGGCTTGGTAGGGCTAGTAAAGGGACGAATCAGAGAACCTCACCAACTAGGTTTAGAAGGGGAATTCAATAACCTTTTCAGAATGTCCAAGATCTCTTTATTTGGATTTCTGTACAATTAGTTATGTTTTTCAAGGTGACTGTCCACTGGTAGGACAGACTGGTAGTTGGTAATAGAATTGGGGACCGCGTTTTAGTGGCCGTTATGCTCAGTTGTATCTATAGTTTTGCTTTTGAATCTATATGGTAGCCTTAGCGTGTCTCATATGTTATCCAGGTGTGGGTTTGATTCCGGGAGCAGCACCGTATCCCCAACCTCCTCGTTCGCACGGTTGAGGCAAGTGCATTGTTGTTAAATGGGTGTGATTGATTGGCTATGTTTGTGTGCTACTTGATATATGGTTGCATAGCAAGATGGCTTACTTGATGAATGTTTAAGTATGATGATGACTCAAATTATGCTTATGCTCTACTGTGGTTCAATGTTGTTGTCTTTTGGTAAGATTGATGATGAATGAGAGATGAGCATTTGCATATTGAGAGCATATTGAGGCTTGGTCACGGTGACCAAGCATGTTTCCTTTGAGATCCCGTCATGAATGTGGCGGGCCCGAGATCCTCACTCGTGGAGCATGGGCTTGAGGTCCCGTTACTTGCGGCAACGGGCAATTGGTCCTGTGCGTGCGCGCCGCGAGCATGGGTATCTTGGCGGCGGTTGCATACTCTGCATTACAGTGTAATGCACACGAAGTTAAAGATAAAGGTTCCTTGAGCATTGCATTTGCATATGAGATGTTCTATTGTTGATCTCCTTTACATGTATGTTGATGTTATAGTTTTTATGTACTTGCTGAATCTGTGGACTCACTCTTGCTTTTATTGTTGTTTTAGGTACACAGCCAAGAACGACATGCATGGGGAAGTAGTGCGCTAGTCACACACATGCCACATGAACTAAATAAAGTTGAATGATCTTGGATCGTAATTGTTTTTAGTAATTGGGCAAGATACTCAAAGGTTCATTATGTCTTGTCTCTTGCGGGGGTTTAAGTATAATAATGATGAGTAGTGGAACTTTATACTTCATTGGATTGCTAGATACTTAGTATGTCTTTGATTATCTTTTGATGTGTCTGGATGATAGTTTAGTTAATTTATGAATTATCGTATGTTGGAACCTCAGTGTAATTAATTTCTGAGGAGGTTCTGAAAATTTACTAAAGTTGCCTTGATTAGTATTATTAGGGTTTTGTTTAGTAGCATTCCAGGCTCATGTCGGGCTGGGGTGTTACAACCACCCTTGTTAAATCCTAGCCGCTAGGACCATTTCCTGCACAAAAAGACCTCCCCGAGGACCTCTTTGTAAAAAACCACCCTCAAGACCTCCTCTGAGGACCTCTTTGCAAAAGACCGCCGATTGGTCTTTTGCAAAGAAAACCTAAGGACCTCCCTTTCCCGTGTATCTAGGCCTTTAGGACCACCCCTGATGAAATCTCGACCGTTCAGGACCTCCCAGCGGAGATCTGGACCGTCAGGACCTCCCTTTGTTAAGTCCTTGTCTTTGAGGACCTCCCCAGCTCAGATCCTGACAGTTAAGACCTCCCCTGATGAGATCTTAGCCATTAAGGACCTCCCTCCGTTAGACCTCGTCGCGTAGGACCTCCCTGTGAAATCCTAACCGCGGGACCTCCTTCCAGTTCATCTCGACCGTTGAGATCTTCCTCCGTGAAGATCTCTGCTGCCAGGACCTCCCCCATCTAGATCTTGGCCGCCCAGGACCTCCTCTGGTAGATCCTGAGCGTCCAGACCTCCCTCACTAGGACCTCCCTTCAGACCTCCCTGGTAGATCTCAGCCGCCAAGACCTCTCCTCCTTTAGATCTCACCGTCCGAACCTCCCCCATTCGATTTTTACCTTTAGGACTTCCCCGTGGAGCTCTGGACCGCCATATCTAGATCTGACGGTCACGACCTCCTATAGGTGCGAGGAGATCTCTGGTGTGCGCTAGACGTACATCTGGGCCATTAGATTCCATCTCGACGGCTTGGACCTCCCAGTGCGCGTGGACCTCCTCCGTACGGTTGCGCTGTGCTCCCGTGCTCCATAGCCGTGCGATCTCGGATCAACGGTCCACGACCTCCCTGTCTTCTCTGGTTCGTTTGGACCTCCCCGAGAGTGTGTTTTCAAAAGTATTTAAGTCTTCAATTTTCAAACATGCATAACCTTATCATTTTAACTCCTTTATGAATGACTCAAACTACATTAGCTCTGTAATAGAGTAGACTTTAAATTGAGGATGATTTGAGGCTCTGTTCTACACTAGAGATGGGAATATGTTGTAGTGGAAGTTTAAATGAAATGAGGGTTAGAAAAATCACTTCAAAATTTGTAAAATGTATAACTTTTTGTGTATAACTCCAAATTGAGAAAACTCAAAACTGTAAAATCCCTCTGGTAATGTACTTTAACCTAGCATACGTTTTGTTCATATTAGTGCTTCCGAAAGATGAAATGTGCTAGTTTTACAACTTAGAAAAATCATAACTATTTCATTTTAACTCCAATTGTGTAAACTCAATTTTGCTGTTGTTAGGATACTATTTCCTACTCACCATAAAAATTCGGGACTTAGATCATTCAGAAATTTATGCTATGAACGATGAAGATAGGATTTTAGTTGATTTATCAGGCTGAGCAAAATTGATTTAGCCATAACTTTTGCATACTAAGTCTAAATGAAGAAATTCTTGTTTCTAAATTTGTATAAAATCTTAATCTTGCTGCTGTATAAATTTCATGGTATTTGGAGAACTTTTGCTGTTGAGTTTTATTTGGTGTTCTTGTTCTTATTTGGTTATCACCTTTTCGCGTTAGGTTCCGAAGGAATTATTGATTACGTGAGTGAATCCTCTGCAGCAAGAAAGTGATCTACAACAAGGCAAGCAGTGTAACATCATTTGATTATATTACTCCTACTACTTCTAAATTCTAATATCTTGTTTGCAAAACCTAAGTATGCATGCTTCTTGTGTCAAGATTTATTTTGTCAATTAGAGGTAGCTAATCCCATTGCATGGTTGCCCTTAAATTGTTTACCCCCTGCCACAAAACATAAGGTATTAATATCGCTGGTGAATTAGAGCCCGGTGATTTAATTATGTTATTTTATTGTCTTTATGGTGTCATGCTTAGAATGCTTAGATACCGGTAGAATTGGGCGGTTATCGACTTGTTGATAACCTTAATCACATGAAACTTATTATGACTTATGATTTCGGCCTTGTGCCATGTTTACTTGCAAAAACTAAAAACTGAAAACAAAATGATTTGGACTTGGGCACAATGGTAAGATGGTGTGCTTGTGGGTGTGACTGGAATGGTGCCCGAGTCAATTAAGGACCGAACTACTTGTGAGTACTTGTTATCCGAGCATTTTGGTGCGTGCTAACCACACTAGAGGGTATGAGACCTCTCTTGACTTAGTACTTTGGCATGTGTTGGCTACGCGTCGCAGGTGGAGCATTGTAGTTGTCCGTAAAGCTTTACCCCGAGGGGTAGTTGTCTTTACGACTTTACAATGTAGCGTATGGATCGCGGTCCATCTGACGGCTCGTAGTTGATGCATAATATTGGAAATATCTCGTAAGACTTAGCCGTCTTGCATACCTTGAAGTGTGCTAATCATGTGGCTTAAAGGCGATGCCGAGGTGTGGGTACATTGGTACACCCCTGCGAGGTTAAAACTATTCGAATAGCCTCGTCTAGGTTATGGACACGCTTGGGTAAGCTTTTCAAGAGTTAGACTACAACCTTTTAAATTAAAACTTGACATGGGTGAGTACGAATGGGTAATTCGTGCTATGGTTGTGATGGCTATTGGGTTAGTCATCTCGGGTTGTGGTTATTACTTATGGTATCGTTTGTTATTTATGCAAATAAAATTCAGATTGTCAAGATTGCCTTCAACATATTATCTATTGCAAATAAAACTTGCTTTATCTTTGAAAACTAACCTTGAGCCTTCTCCTTTGATTAAAGCCTACATATAGTAGTAACTAGGTTTTGTTACCCGTAAGTCTTGCGAGTACATTTTTGTACTCATTTGCTTTGCTTAATTGTTGCAGAGGAAGAAGGTTGATCCCCAAGGGATCAACTTTGGTGAGTTTTGCTACGTTATGGACGACTAGCTTGGCGGCTCGGTTAGGCTTGGGTAAGCTTTTCAAGAGTTAGACTACAACATGTTAATTAAAACTTGATGGGGGGTATGAATCAGGGATTCATGCTATGTTGTGGTGGCTATTGGGTTAGTCATCTCTAGGTGGTTACTTGATTATTTATTGTTACTCGCTGTTATTTCAATGATCAAAAACTGATTTAATAAATTGCCTCTAATATATTACATTATTGCAAATGAAAATTGCTTTACGCGTCCAATTAACCATATAACCAACCTCCTTTGATACAGCTTTCATGTAGCTATGTATAGGCTTGTTACTCGTAAGTCTTGCGAGTACATTATTGTACTCATTTGCATTGCTTGTTGTGTGCAGAGGAAGAAGGTGAGCCCCAAGGGCTTCACTTTTGTGAGTTATGCTGTGGTAGTGTTTGGGGCGACTAGCTTGGTGGCCCGGTCGGTTGCCTTGTGGGTTATGGCTAACCGGTCGTATTTTGGTTAAAGCCATCTTATGGCACATTTTGCTTCCGCTGTTATTTGATACTTAATGTCATTTGGCCGGTCGGCTCTTTTGTAATCACTTTATATTATGTATGTCGTTGCTAGACTTGTTATAATATGATGTATGGAATTGATGCATGCTTTTGTAAAGATGTATGTGTGCTGCATTTCTGGGAAGCACATGTCCATCGAGGCACGGGTTATTTTGTTTGTGATGCTAGGGCCAATGGAAGGCTAAGTATTACAAGCAATAAACCGGGTCTCTGATCTCATAACCATAACCTTCACATTTTCGTAATAGATTCCTTGCTTATGCCATTAGAAACTACGTTGTTGCTAGAGAATATGTTCTATATTAATGTTTCTGGACGAATTAACCTATTCCTAGCGTATTATCCTTTCCTGAAGCTGCAAACTATCTTTTGTGCATGTATGTTTGTCCAAGCTCATTTACATGTTCAAAGATGCTCTTATTTAAATTGCACTGTGCTTGCTTTTGGTATAATCTTCTAACAATTGAGTTGTGCATCAGTTATGCAACCTCTTTCAACTGACTTGCTATTGTTTCAAAGGAGGCTTTATTGTTTATTACTTACTATATCTTCTATTAAACAGTGGCAATGGACAGTTTTTTGGAGACGTGCTTGTATATAAACATCCTGGGTTACATTTTGGTGATATACATATCTTGATAGTAAGGTATATTAGCGGTATAGAGGAGGTTGTGGGATATTCCAAATATACTATACTTTTCCCTACTTCTGGAAAATGACCTTTGGCTGATGAGATGGCCAATAGTGATTTTGACGACGACATGTACTGGGTCTTGAGAAACACAAAGATCAATTGACTGCTAATCGGCCGAAGGTAAAGTGCGAGACACGGAACCAGAACTACATTAGAGTCCACAGACAGAAGCACGTTACACGTGGTCACATAGCATGATGGTTCGGCTAATTATTTTAGTCATCATCGCTACTACTATGGTACACTGCGACACAAGCATCCGGACTAAATAAGTGTACATGCCTTTAGGAGATAGGAATAACATGACGGGTGGGACAGGGGACTACTATGGAATGGCTCGACCTATTGCGTGGACCAGGGCCATTTGCCCTTCCTTGCGAGCTCGGTGTTGTATTCCTCGCCGGCTGCCTTGGACTTGGCCGCCATTTTCCTCTTTTTGTCGCACTCCCTCTCGCAAGCCTCACGCTTCCTGCGCCTACACGCCTCGAGATGAGCTTGCGTCTCCCGCCGGATATGCTTGTTGTGCTCTTCATTGCGGCACTCCTCCTCCCTCTTCTCGTGGTCCTTCTTAGCATCCCACTCGCAGTCGAGACGCCATTGGTCGCGTGGGTAGATCCCTTGGTCGATCCACTTGCGGTATCCACATAGCGAATCCGGGGATTACGGGTTGACGGGAGAGGTTGTTAGTGTGTACTTTGAAAGAGAAATGGTAGGAAACATCATGCTTGGTCCTTACCAGTTGCAGATGCGGCCGTGTCCTAGCACCGTCGGGATAGTCACATGAGTAGTTCGTGCAACCCTAGTAACGCATGCCCATGCTGAGTCACTCATTGGACTTGAAGAACTTGCATATGTCTCTGCACCAACAGAGGGGCGGCGTCTCCCCCTCAGGCGGGTGTTGCGGCGAATGCTCGGTTGGAATATTCAGGTAGGGGTTGCTACTACGAGGGGGCGTCATTGCGGGGAGGTGCCCTCCTGGCATGCTCCGCTTGTTCGTCCTGGGCTGCAGCACCCCTTGCGAGTTCGTAGATCTCGTCCCATTGGTTCTTCATCTGAGCGATATTGTGTTGAAGTCTAGATACAGGAAAACCCGACATGGAAGGGGTAGTATTTATATACCAAGCCGGCCATGCGTACGTGATTGAATTGTAATTCGATTAAACAAAATTCGCGTCTGTGAGGCAGTGACCTTGAGGAGGAATTGTGTGGCAGCGTTGTGTCACATCTTTGCGGGAAGCAGACTCGTTGGGTCACGTCGCTGCGCAAAGCTGCATCGTCGGATCACATCGCTGCATAAAGGTACCTCGCTGGGTCATGTCGTTGTGCAAAGCTGCCTCATCTTGTCACATTGCTGCGCAAAGTTGTGTCGTCCGGTCACATCGTCTTGACGTGTGGGACTACCCTACCCCAACGTCTGCAAATTGTTGTTACTTTGGGACATTGCGGTGCTATTTTTCTGTTACCGTACGAGTTACTGTGATGCAAAGTCGTTGAAGCGGTAGTAATAACTTGCAACCATCTATTATGGTAAAGGCGTGGACATGCATTGTACGGACACACGTCATGTGGAGGAGTTCACATAACGATGCAATGGTATTGAAGACATCATACGTTAACTTATGGTACATCCGCCCACCACTTGCCCCGACGGCATAGCTAATCGTCAGGGAAGGTGAGCCTCTCAGGTTTCCGACGTACATCTCGGAAGTTGTAGTAGGGGCGCTGTGTGGGAGGTGTCGCTGTGGAGATCTCAGTTTAGGTGTCCAAGTGAGGCCTGAGCATATCGTCGACCCAGTGGTCCACATCGTACAGGAAGGGTACTGGGTGAGTTCTTGGTTTCGTGCAACGAAAAAATTGTTGTAACTATGTTAAAGTATACCTGAGTATGTGGCTGTGTGGCCGACAATTCTCCTGGCCAGTCTGTGTCGTAATGCTGCACAATGTACCATTGGTACGTCTGTCAAACCACTGGTTGCACTCACGCACGTGCGACTGAACGTCGTGTGCTAATGAGCCCAACCCGTCGTCTTGGCGCTGCGGCAAGTCAGGGTCACTGTCTGGAGTGGAACACCATCGCCCCGGTGAGGAAGTCTGGTCGTGTGCCTTCCTCTGTGATGACGACGACTGAAGTAGAGTGCTGTCCCCTCGCAAGTGCTGGAAGAACAAACAGTAATGTGAGATACGTTCAAAAGGAGTATGGACAACTACTGACAACAACCACTCGCAGCTGACATACCGGTGGCCTGAGGCGCGTTGAGACTAAGTGACCATATCTCCGATGACTCCCGGAGTGCGACGGACGTGCGGAGGGCAGTGCCAATGGAGGTGCGAAGGGAGGTGCCAAAGGCGGTGGGGATGAAGGGTGCCCACGGTGTCTGCGGTGCTGTATGTCAACATCGTAGTGGCGACCTCAAGTTATGGTCCTCATAGCAGCCCTCGTGTCATCGTAAATGGCATGCACCGCAGCTAGGAGGTGATCAAAGGTGTTAGTGTTCCCATGGCGTAGAGCATCAGCAGCCTCACGCTAGATACGAGCAAGGCGGTAGTACTGCAAGGAAACCAAAAAAAAGTTAGAAACGTCTTGCCGGATGAAAATTCTACGAAGAATGTTTTACCGTCTCGTCGTGGCGTGTTGCCCAGTGATGGTCAGGACCTTCTCGTACAACGGCATCGTGCATGACCTCCACTAGACGCTGTGGCGTCGGCCTAGTAAGCTTGCATCTGGTGCACGGAACGTACCACCACAAGTATGCAGCATATTCCTCGACGTCGTAGGGTCGTAACTCCTGCACCATGTCCGTCGCCGTGCTCTCGCTCCACAGTGTCGTCCACGGCTACTGTGTCTGTCTCCAGTCATTGCTCCTCCGGCCTTTCCTCGTTTGCCAACAATTGAATTCGGATGTCACGCAATCGAAGTCAGACATGCGGCTAATAGGAAAAGTGATGATACCAAATAACAACATACCCGTGGTCTTGCGCTGCAAGAGGTCGTCCCGGTGGTGGTGGCACTTGCTGGTAAAGGCCAAACTATCTCATGACCTACTGTGGGTTGTACGGCTCAATCATGTGGGAGAAGACTAGGTGGCAGGTCATCAACCAATGCGTGTGGTCCTGAGTGCACTACAAGGACAATCTGTAGGGGGCCGTGTCTGCAAGGAACTGTGCAGTCCATGGCCATTAGATGACTCGTCCTCGTGTAGAGTCTCGAATAGGTTATGGAACTCAGGGTACACACGCCTCGGTCTCTCCCTGGCCCACCCTAGCGTAGCACATGTCCAACGCATGCCCATGGTAGGCCCATCGATGGGGTCATCGCCTCTACCATGACCGTACAACTCGACGCTCAACTGGATAGGATGCATGGTGTTCCAGAAATACGATCGGCGAATCGGGAAGTTGTGAGGACCCCGGTTTATTCGGCTTGTACTGTTTAACCATCCACTTGGTCCTAACAGTACAAATCAAATAAACCAAGCCTCGAGATATGTATACTTCCCAGAATTGCAGTATACACACCCCGTTACAAAATCATGCATCAATTCCATTCATACACATAGAGCCGAAGCAAAAGCAACAACTTAAAGACATAGATAATATAAAGAGAGTTATTACAAAAGAGAGGCCGACCGGCCAAAAGTCATACAAATAAGTAAATACACAATGAAGCAAAATGGCCATAAGATGGCGATAAACAAAAGCCAATCGGTGTGCCTTTACCCACAAGGCAACCAACCGGACCGCCAAGCTAATCGTCCCAGGCAGCGCATAACACAACTCACAAAAGTGAGGCCCTTGGGGCTCACCTTCTTCCTCTGCAACAATTAATATTAAGCAAGCGGATGAGTACAAAACTTGTTTTTGTACTGCAAGACTGACGTGTGAGATAACGAACTATAATTAACTACATGCAAACTTTATTTAAGTGGATGAGGCTCTGGACTTATTTTGAGCATAAAGCAAGTTTTCATTTGCAATAGGGTAATAGATTCAAAGCAAGTTTGCAATTAACTTTTATGGTTCAAATAAAGAGAGACAATAACAACAATAGATATAGAACAACACCAACCTAGAAGTGACTAACCCATAGCCACCACAACAATAGCATGAAGTACCCTTCATACCACCCATGTCAAGTTTAAGTTTTTAAAAGGTTGTAGTCTAGTTCTTGCGACCTTACCAAGCATGTCCATAACCTAGGGCGAGGCTATTCGAATAGTTTTAACCTGCGAGGGGTGTACCAATGTACCCACACGATAGACCGCCTTTCCACCACCACGGTTAGCACACTTCCTTTGGTATGCGGGCATGGCTAAGTCTAACAAGGCGCTTTCCAATGGGCGATGCTAATTAAGAGCGCAACCCACGGAGAAGGACACATTAGGCACCTAACCGGTGCGCTAATGCTCCCCTCCAAAACACACACACAAGAACACACCCACCGCCAGCTCATAATTAACACCTCCCAAAGTACTTAGTCAAGAGAGGTTCCATATCCCCTCGTGTGGTTAGCACGCAATAAGCGCTGGCTTAGTGACACAAGTAACTCGGTCCTTGGGGACTTAGGCACCATTCCACACACCCAACAGATCACATCAACATACCATTGTGCCCAAGTCAAGATATAGTTTTGTTTTCAGTTTTTGATTTGTAAATCAATAAACACAAGGGTTGGACATAATGGAGTAGTATAAGTAGTTGTGTGATCAAGATCATCGACTAAGTCGATGATCGCCCAATACTACCGATACTAGGCCTGGCTAAGCAATATTTATTCGAAATCTACTAAGTGATAAGAGTTCATCCAACGAACTCTAATCACAGCAAATAACCTAGGCTCAGGTAGTAGAGGATAATCATTTACCTACAGATTATGCAACTAGAGGATTAACTAATCAATTTAACAACAAATTAGCAATGCATACATAGAAGTTAAACAAAATATTAGACTTTAAAAGTAATGGGATCAATGGGAAATGATCAAACTGCTTGCCTGCTTGTTGTAGCTCAAATTGTTGCGGAGGGTCGTTCTCGGGGTTACCGCAAATATCGAATCCTAAGCGAAAGAGCGAAAACAACCAATAAGACGAGCAACGCTTAAATGAAAGAGCAAGCAAAAATTATCCAAATGCGACGAAAATTATACACAGGGTATAATAGGAATATACCTAGACATAGGAACTGGAAAAACCTAATTTGGATTTGTGGTGCAAAAGATGTTCTCTAAAAACCTATTTTCGGCCATAATTAGCACTGTAGCAAAAATATTTTCTAGAAAGATTTTGAAGCTGAAATTTTTATGGTAGCTACCTACTGGTATAGTGGTAACCCTTATAAAATTTCAGGTCATTTGGAGTTATATTGAAAGAGCTATGATTTTTCAAGTCATGAAAATGAACCAATTTAAATTGCATGTGAAATCTTGTTAAACACAGTAACATGCCTGAAACCAATTTTATCATTTAGTACTGTATTAGGGGAAGCTAACAAAATTGGTTTCACTAAAATTTGATTTTCAGAGAATTAGTCATGCAATTTACAAGTTAATTACTAATTTTAGAATAATAAGTAGAACCTATTTCTAAACAAATTTTAAAATATGTTTTCTGGAGCCGAACTAAACTCCTATTCATTTTTAAATTAAAGTACAACTCAATCTAAAGCTAACAAAATTTGAATCAACCGATTTGGGTTTAAAATGAATTAGTTATGTATTTTTGAAGTTTAATACCTTTTTCAGTTTGCAAATAAAGCTTTCGGGAAACTCATAAAGGCTATTACGACGTGGCTGAATAGGGACCGTCGATCTGGATCGGACGGCCACAGCGCCGCAGCGCGCCAAAGACACACACAGCGCTCACGAGGCTCACCGTTGGATCAAGATCCAACGGTCCAAATGATGATGGCATTCGACCGAGCGAATGCGCCATAATCCCACCGTTGATCTTCGATCCAACGATCCGATTGAACCACGCCGACGCGTTTGAAAAGCGCGCGCGCGCGGCGGGCTGGCGGTGTGGACCGTCGATCGTGATATGGGCGGCTCACAATCAACGCTACACAAGACACCGCAGAACACACGAAATCTCGACCGCAGATCTAAGGATGGGCGGCGCACGTTGAGCCACGTCGCGCCTGCGGCGAGCGTCCGACAACGCGACCGAGAGCTTCGCCGCCAATCGCCGCGACCAAAACTGGGCGCGAGGATGCTAACAACGGAGTGCGCAATAGCATTGCGCACCCTCCGCACCACCCACACCGACGGTGGTGGACGAGCGGCGCGCGCGGCGGCGAGCGAGCGGGAAAAATGACAACGGCGACAAGCGACAAATAGCTCCGCGGCGGACCATTCAAGCGGTGCACGAGCATCTAGGGGCTACGAGGAGCTACGGATCGACGCGAGTGCGAGCGGTCGGGCGGCTCGGCGACGAACTCGCGACGGACCGAGGAAGATGACGCGAGGAAGGCGGCTGGGCAAAATCAACCATGCCGCGTCATCACGATGGGTTCTAGAAACGAGAAGCTCCACGAAAAGGAATTAGAAAAGGAGCACTCACCGTGGCTGAGACGAAGAAGGATGCTCGCGGCGATTTGGGAAATCAAAATCCGGTGCTCCGTTGAAGCAACTTTGAAATGGAGCGGTTGTTAAGCACCACCGAGGTGAGAGGGAGGTGCGGGAGCAAGAAGGGAGCAGAGGAACCACTGAGCACGGCCTTCACCGAAGCTCGCGGCAACAATGGCGCGAGAGAAAACGAGGCGTTTGGGAGCTCCACGAATGCGATGGGTGCAAGGAGAGCTCACGGGTGCGTAAAGGAAGGCGGGGAGGAAGATGGGAGCTTAAGTAGGCGAGAAAGCCGAGAGCAACGGCAACAAGCCTCGGATGCGGCGCCTCTCACGGTCGTGGCGAGTGGCGGAGCGGTGGCGATGGACTTTCGAGGCGGCTGGCGCGCGCATTTAATGCACTGCCCGTTGGCGTCGAGGTGAGTGGGCGCGGCGCTCGCCCACGAGCCTCTGCCATGGCGCGAGCGAGCGCGAGTGTGGCAGCGCGAGAGGCGGCGATGGCGGCCGTCCGATTTGCATCAAGGGCTAGCGTGCGTCGCGTTGAAGCGACATCGGATGAGCGACGACCGCCGATTGAAATCCAGCGGTGCGAATCCGGAAACCGGAGTTGTCGAATGCATACACGAACGCAAGCCTCGATGGAGATCCAACGGTCCGAGCGCGCGCCGATCGATCGCGCGTGCGATTAGTTGACTCGGCCAAGTCGGTTGGCTCGAGCCCGAGTCGACTCGAGTCAATGAGCGATTGCAAACCCATTAGGTTTTGATTTTTGAACTGAAACTTTGAGGATTTAATTGGGGCATCAAATCAACTCAAACTTTATGAAATTTTAACTGGAGCTTGCTTACCTTGGGGTTAACCTTCCATAAAATTTCCAGAGGGTTTTGTGCTGGAATTTTCTCAAGAAATTCGGAAGGTTAAAACAGAGGTTTGACCAAGGTTTGACTTGCCTCTAAAATATTTCAAATAATTTCCCAAAATTATAAAATAATTCAGAGGTGTTACCAAGCCACCCTAGAACCAGGGAAAATTATTTCCAAGGGTTTGACAAAAGATTTGACCAAGGAGGTTGTTGACTGGATAAATGAGGCCTTTGATTTTTAATTTTCCAAAATTCTTTTACAAGAATTTCAGAAAAGTTTCAAAAGTAAAAGGATGAAGGAAAAGTTTTAATTTACCCTCAATTTCTTACATTTGAAACACAAGCCAAAATTTGGGATGTTACAGAAGTGCTCCCACGACCATAGCTACAGTAGTGTGTAGCATACCGCGAGGCCTGGCTCTCCACCCGTACTGCGCTGAGAGGCATCACACAACCCTCGACGCATGGCGCAAAGTAGTGCTAAGCCTCAACTGTATTGTGGTACCTCGTCGAGCCAAGCGTTCGCCAAAGACTCTGCGAGATGGATGTAGCTAGGGTACACGCAGTCTCCCTGAGTCGTAGGAAACAAGATCCATCCGAACAGGAACAAAATGTATGCGAGTAAGTGTGTCCTCACTACCTCCCCAGACGCATGCACGGGGCAGGTCATGTACTCCCGTAGCCAGGAATGTGGCACACCTGCTATGTTATCAGGGATCGGGTGACTGAATCTGTCAGCCATACGCACCTTCCAGTCTACTCGCTTTGGAGGTGGCACTACTGGAAGACTACGCAGTGGCAGACCTGTAAGCATAGCTATGTCCTGTAGAGTAATGGTCATCTCCCTCCACCGGAAGTGGAAGGTGCGAGTCTCCAGTCTCCAACAGTCCACAAGCACAGATAGGAGCGTTGCGTCAAATAGGAACACGTGCGGTAGGTCCAACATGCGAACAGGGCGGGAGGCGGTGTCTCGCGATTTTGGGCACCTCGGGACCGAGCTCGAAGGGGCGGCGCCAGCAACCACACGGGCATCGATGTTGCCCATCCCAGCATGCATCGGCAGCTCATACGTAGTGTCAACTAGAAGCTGCGCCATCTCCTGTCGAGAGTGAAATGACATGTTAGTCCGTAGTAAAAACAAGATGTACAGTAAATGAAAACAAAGCGAAACATATGATAGTAGATCAAAATGTGCATACCATTCTTGAATGTATTACAACATAAACAAATTAGGGTCATGAATGACACTATACGCACACCCGACATGTCGTACACATTGCAACTCATACAGCAAGAGAACATATGACCAGGGTGCCTTTCAACGCATTAAAATAAGCATGCAACATCACGACAGGGTAATTATATCTTGGTCGCTATGGTGCACTGCTTGTGCTAGGTCTGTTTGGGCAGTCGCTGATAGAGTGCCCAACCATCTTGCATAGTTCGCATCTGGGGTGACAAACCCATTGCCCATGATGGCTATCGTCCATGTTGTTACGGATGCGTCATGGTATGCCGTCTTTCATGGTGGCTTTTTTGATCGTCGTTCGGCACCCACTTTACTTGGCTCGGCCAGAGGTCCCTGTAGTGCATGTCTAGGCCATACGAATGGAACTCGGCACTTCAAGTGCCATACAGGTGGTGGATGTTGTAGTACTCGGAGATGTAGCGCGAGGCACAGTGCCATCTTTGTACGCGCTAACGTACACATGGGAGCATGGTTTTTTGGAGAAGCTGCGGCTTGTTGCGGGTGTAGGATGCTGTAATATCCCAATTTTGGGCTTGTATTTCAAATGTAAGAAAATGAGTAGAAATTAAAACTTTTTCTTACATCATGTATTTCCTGTATGTACTAAACAATTATTGTACAAGAGTTATGGAAATACATAGTCACAAGTCTTTGATCCAAATCTTGATCCTTCAAAAACATTCTTGTTCCATCTTGTGATAATCTTTTGGAAATATTTTTCCTAAATTCTTGGGTTGGTATGTGACCCCTCTGAAAAATTTCACAATTTTTAGAAATTGTTTGAATACTTTTGGAGGTCAGTCAAACCTACTCAAATTCTGGTCAAACTAGGGACCAGCACTTTGTGGAATTTTTGGAGGGAAATGTATAGAACAAAAACCTCTGGAAATTTTATACAAGGTCAATAACTCAGCTAGCAAGCTCCTGTAAAAATTTCATAATTTTTGGAGTGAGTTTGCTATCTCAATCAAATCCTCAAACTCCAAATCAGCTTGAAAACTCAGTTTAGGTCTGAGTCAGACTCGGGCTCGAGTCAGACCCGAGTCCGACCCAGCTTTTGGTCTCGGTCGAGCCAACCGCTTAGACCTCCTCGGCTCGATCTCGTGCGCGCGCGTGCCAGGCCGTTGGATTCTCATCCAATGTTCCCGACCTCCCATTGCTCCACTAAGCATTGGAGCACCTCGGTAGTGATGTTGATCCTGCGGTCACGACCTCCCGGGACCTCCTCTCGCTAAGATCTCCTCTGCCTCGGGAGATGCAGGCCCAGACCTCCCGAGTGCATGCGGGACGTCCGGGACCTCCTCACCCTGTTTTCTTCCTCACGACCTTCCCGAGGTTGGTCATCATGGTTTTCCCGCACCTGCACGTGTGTCAGGACCAGAGCAGTTGGGGGCAGTGAGATGTCACCTTTTTAATTCTTGTCAACGGCTCTTTTTGCTACCATGCATTTAATGCCAGTCAGCTTTAACCTCCAAAGTCTCCACCCTGCTCTGCCCCCTACCTTCCATGCGTGCTTTTGGCAGGGGCATGGACATTGTTCACAGTGAACTTGCCCATGCCATTGCCAAGCTTCCAGGCTATGAATAGCCTGAGACCTCCCTTCTCCCTTTCCTTCTCCGTTCTTTGTGGTGCTTGAGCTCCCTCAGTTGAGCTGGTTCCCAAACTCAAACACCTAAGAACACCACCTCTCTCTCCCACCATTGTCGGCTTTGGAGCTCTTTGAAGGCCTCGAGCTCCAGTGGTCCCATCAACATTCTTGCCTTCTTCGTTGTCATCTTGATCACCTAGGGCTTGCTCTAACTTAGCTTGGTTCACATTGCAGAGGTGGACAAGTTTGGGAGCTGCTTTTCGTGGTCGGGATCACCTTCTTCCTCGGCTCCAGCGAGCTGCTCCACCGCTGGGTCCCCTCCGATTTCCTCTGGACTTTCCCTACACTCGGGTGAGTTCATTTTAGTCCCTAAGAGCTCTAGGTCTAAGTAGTTAGCTGTGAGGACCCCAGTTTATTTGGTTTGTAATGCTTAACCAACCACTGGTCCTAGCATCACAAATCAAATAAATGATCCTCGAGATATGTATACTTCGAGCGTATACACACCCGGTACAAAATTAGACATCAACTCCATTCCACACATAGAGTCCAAACACCACACTTCCAAGCGGAAGATAAACAAATAGTAACAATATTACGGACATAGGCCGGCGGTGCCACGAGATACACAAATAACGAGCGGCGGCGAGCAAAAGTGCCATAAGATGGCTATAAACAAAGCCAATCGGTGTGCCTTCAACCCACAAGGCATCGGCCGGACCGCCAAGACTAGGCGTCACCCACGGCGGCAGCCTGACTCACGAAGTGAGGACCACGAGGCTCACCTACTTCCTCGCAACAAAAACATTAAGCAAAGCACTGAGTACAAAGATTGTCTTTGTACCCGCAAGACGGCGTGTGAACTAGCGGAACTGTTCATATGCTACATGCGAGCTTGTTTAGTGGAGGCCATATGTTTCATTTGCATAAAGCCAACTTTCATTTGCAATAATATATCTGATTTTAAAGGCAAGTTTGCAATTCATTTTTAAGATTGAAATAACAGTGGGATAATAATAACAAAAGCGAAAGATAAACAACCTAGAAGTGACTATCCCAATAGTCACCACAACAATAGCACGAATCCAGTTCGTACCACCCATCAAGTTTTAATTTAAATGTTGCGGTCTAACTCTCGATAAGCTTACCCAAGCGTGTCCATCACCTAGGGCGAGGCTATTCGAATAGTTTTTAACCTGCGGGTGTACCACTGTACCCACACCTCGGACCGCCTTTAAGCCAAAGCACACTTCCAGAAGGTATGCTTCACAGCTAAGTCCTCGAGATCTGTTTCCAATATTGTGTATCAACCCGAGCAGCTCGTATGGGTAGAAACACCATACGCTTACATGGTAAAGCCGAAAAGACAACTACCCACTCGGGATAAAGCTTTTGGACAACTACCATGCTCCCACCTCCGTCCCTCCCGCGACCTCCTGCGACCGGGACCAATACACGCCAAAGTACTAGGTCAAGAGAGGTCCCATACCCTCTAGTGTGGTTATGCGCCGAAATGCTGGATAACAAAAACTCACAAGATGTTCGGTCCTTAATTGACCGGGCACCTTTCGATCACACCCAAAGATCACACCATTCTTACCATTGTGCGCGTCCAAATCATTTTTGTTTTTGGTTTTAGTTTTGCAAGTAAGCATAGCAAAATCTGAAACATAAAGTTGTAGTAAATTTTGTGTGATCAAGGTTACCGACTAAAGTCGATAACCGCCAGATTCTACCGATAGCTAAGCATGTCTAAGCAAGTTGACCCGGATCTACTAAGTGACAAGAGATCATCCAATGACCTCTAATCACGAAGAAATAACCTAGGCTCGGTAGTAGAGATCAATATTTTGTCTACAGGATATGCGACTCTGGATTTAACTAATCAATTTAACACAAATTAAGCAATGCATACATACAAATTGAAACAAAATATTAATCTTTAAAATTCTCGGGATTAAACATGATCAAAGCGCTTGCACAGTTCTTTGTTGCTCGATATGGTGCGGAGGATCGTTCTCGGGGTTGCCGCAAATATCGAAGCCTAACGATCGAACATAACGACAAATAAGAGCGAATAACACCGACAAAACTCAAACATACAACAACACCAAAACAAGCTAAAACTCACACAGCAACCTAAGCAAGATATAACAAAATTTTAGAAACAGAGAACAAATTATTTTAAGTTATTAATAATTTTCTATGAATTTTCTAAGCTAAAAACACAACATGTCACTAGTTAATTATCCAACAAATTTTCATGAACAAACATAGTATCTAAAACCTATCCTAAAATTAGTATATTAAAATGAAATTTTCAGAATTGGATTATTGGATTTGGACAATTATTGAGAAAGATATGAATTTTCTAATTTAGAAGATACATAAGACATCATTTTATTAACTAACAAATTTTTGCTACAGAGACATGGGTGAAGTTAATTTTATCAAGTAGCACACTTAAAATGAAAATTAACAAGACTGGTTTCATGCAATTTGGATAAAAATTGAATTAGATATGAATTTTCTAAGTTTAAATGAATTATCGACA
This sequence comes from Ampelocalamus luodianensis, assembly GCA_036346255.1. NCBI lineage: Eukaryota > Viridiplantae > Streptophyta > Magnoliopsida > Poales > Poaceae > Ampelocalamus > Ampelocalamus luodianensis. The sequence continues at coordinate 37,938,792 of CM070625.1, forward strand.
AACCGAAAAGCATTACGAAAATCAAAAGCATTTAATACTTATTCTACCGACAGCCGGCTAGCCCACGGTCTCGACAAAGGGACGGGACGCGCGGCGACCAGTCGGACTTGACTCGGCCCGTACGAGGGCGTCGGCAATGGGTTCAAAGAATACGCCGGGCGTTCGGCGTACTAAAAATCGCTAGCTCATCCGACAACAGAGCCGCAGAGCTCGAACTTGCGGCGCGCCGCCGCGAGCCAAGCCCCGCGATGCGGCAAAAGGCCAAAATGGGATCTGATGCTATGCGCACCGGCGACACCGGGGCAAGTCGAGGTGACTGACGAGAGCGACGGCGAGGGGCGGAGTTCATGCTACGGCAAAGCGGCAGCGACAAGCTAGCGATACATAACCCGAACTAGCGTGCGCTAAAGCTATACTAAGGTCCCAGAACTTACTAGGATGATGCGGAGGAGAGGAGATTGCGGAGATGAGTGGCGGCGATGAGCGAGACGGCGGTCAAGGCGACAACGAGGAAGCAACTGAGCAAAGATAGGAGGGGACGAAGATGTAGATAGCTCGGGTAAGTGCGGGGCGGTCTTTGAAGCAAGCAATCGACCAAAGGACCAACTCACCGGTGATGAGGACGAAGCCCGAGTTTTCGGCGAAAGGAGAGGAACTCAAAATTCAACGGTCCTGCGAGTGAAACTCAAAATTAGTTGAGGAATTCAAGAAGGGGATCTGGAACACGATATGGCGCATAAAGAAGGGATGATCTTCAGCGTCGCGAGGGCGACACGGCGGAGCGACACGTAGTGAACGAGTTTGCGCACTCTCTCGGTTGGAGCTCGGGAAGTAATGGAGGGTAGGAAGTGTCTTATGGTGTCCACGAAAGGATAAGGGAGCTCTGGTAGGGCTTAAGTAGGGAAGAGGCGGAGGAATACGAGTGGAGGCGCTCTCGGCACCGAGGAGCTCAAGAACGGTCTTGACAAGCGGTGAGCGAAAAGTGGGTGATTGGTGCTGCGCGGGGCATGGCCTCTCGGCGGAAGATCTGGCCGAGGTAATGCGCGCCTGAAAACCGGAAGCGGTGGCGGGGCGAGGCGAGGTGGCGTCCATGCGCAATGTCGCCGCACTCGGCTCTCATGCGAGAGGTAGGTGGCGACCGACAAGTGGGTCCACCCGTCGGTGATAGCGGCGAAGTAGTGCGGCCGAGTCAAGTCGCGGTGCGAACGGTGGTTTGACTCGACCGAATGTATCGGCCGATGGATCTAAAATGAGCGGTCGAGATCGATGTATCTGTCAGACGGTCGGTTGATTCGGCGCCGCGCGGCGCCACGATGCGCGCATCGGACGGTGACAGCCATCGGGCTCACGCGGTGCAGCTAGGCGGTGCGACCGAGTCAAGTGGCGTGATCGCTTTCGAGTCGGGCTCGGGTTCGAGCCCGAGAACGATAAATCGATTTGGAGTTTTAAAAGGCTGAGAGAGTTTGGAGAATTTTTAGAGTAGCTCCTCAGCTCCAAAAATTTCGAAATCTTTATGGGAGCTTGCTAGGACCGAGGACAACCTTGTGTAATTTTCCAGAACTTTTATGCACTGCATTGTTCTAGAGAAAATTCACAAGCTCTTTGTCTGAGGAGTTTGACCAGATTTCAAACAGAGTTGACTTGGCCATTTGAAATAGCAAACAAAATCTAAAATTTGTGAAATAATTCAGGGAGGTAGATAGGATGATCAAGATGCTAGGAAAAATAGTTTCAGAGGATGATCACAAGTTTGAAGGCTAAGAATCGATAACAACAATTTCCAATTACAAGAATTAAATTCTACAAATTGGAAATTGCTAGGAAAATTTGGAAAACTTCCAAATGATTTGAAGAGACAACAAAAGTTTTATTTCTCCTCAAAATTTTACATTTGAATTACAAACCTAAGTTAGGGTGTTACAAATCTCCCCCACAGGGAATCTCGCCGAGATTACGATCCTTCGAGAAGAAGGATGGGTAATTTGCTCGGAGGCGATCTTCCGCTCCCAAGTGGCTTCATCCTCGGAGTGGTTCGACCACCGAACTTTAAGGAACTTAATCACACGGTTCCTTGTTCTGCGTTGACTTCTTCGAGGATCGAACGGGGCGCTCACGATAAGACGGATCTTCACGCACGCCGATATTTTCCAACGGTGTTTCCTCAACTGGAATACGGAGGCACTTCTTCAATTGTGACACATGGAAAACATCATGCACCCCTTCGAGTGTAGCTGGCAACTCCAACTTGTATGCAACAGCTCCCACTTTCTTGATGATGCGATACGGCCCGACATATCGAGGAGCGGTTGCCCTTGACAATCAAAACGACGATGTCCCTTGAGAGGTGAGACTTTGAGATACACAAAGTCATTGGGCTGGAAACTCAACTCACGGCGACGCCGATCTGCATAGCTCTTCTGCCTGGACTGAGCTACGCGCAAGTGCTCACGAATCAACTGCACTTGACTTTCAGCCTCATTGATGGAATCTGAGCCAAAGAACTCGCTCTCCCGTCTCGACCGGTTCAATGGGGTTCGCATCGCCTCCCATACAAAGCCTCAAGCGGTGCCATACCGAGACTAGCTGGAAGTCGTTGTTGTAGGAGAACTTCGGCAAGCGGTAGGCACTTCTCCCAATTCTTCCCATAGGAAAGAACACAAGCACGAGCATATCTTCAAGAACTTGGTTGACTCGCTCGTCGACCATCGATCGAGGATGATAGGTGAGCCAAAGAAAGACGGGTCCCCATGGCTTCACAGAAAGCGTGCCATAGCCGAGAAGTGAAAAGAGAGCCACGATCGACACAATCGTTCGTGGCACACCATGCAAGCTCACAATGCGGGAGATATAGAGATCGCCAATTTATCGACGCTAAGGGCGGTACACACCGACGAAAATGTGCTACTTTTGTCAATCGGTCAATAACCACCCGGATAGCATCCTTCCCGAAGAAGTGCAGGGTAGACCGGTGATGAAGTCCATACCAGCGAATCCCACTTCCACTCCGGTATGGGCAAGGGGCGGAGGAGACTGCGGACGCGATGCTCGGCCTTCACGCGACAACATCGTCGCATCGGCAGCGAACACAGCAATCTCGCGCTTCATGCGAGTCCACGAGAATCTCGGCGCAGATCTTGGTACATTTTAGTGGCCCGGGATGGATGGACAAAGGCGAATCATGGGCCTCTGAAGAATCAAATCCGCAACTCCGGGACCTTTGGGACCACAAGGCGCTGCCCAAACCATACAACACCGCGTGCTCATCTTACGTGAAACACTTGGTGATCCACCCTTGATATTACGCTGATTTTACCCACACCATCATCGATTGTCTTGCTCTGCCTTGATTTGATCCACCAAGGTTGGTTGCACAACCAAGGCACAAGGGAACCATGTTCAATCAAACCCAAGTTGAGGCGTTGAAATTCGCAATCGATGCGAGTTCTTGCTCTTGGATCATCAGTATTGCAATACACTTTTCGCTAAGTGCATCGGCAACCACATTGGCTTTGCCGGATGATCTCAATACCCATGTCATAATCTTTGATCAATTCTAGCCATCTCCTGCTGCCGAGGTTCAGATCTGCCGAGTGAACAAGTATTTCAAACTCTTGTGGTGGAATACACCTCCACGGTTTCAGATCAAATAATGCCGCCAAATCTTGAGTGCATGAACTCTGCAGCAAGCTCTAAATCATGGGTGGGATAGTTGAGCTCATGAGGCCTCAATTGCACGGATGCATAGGCAAGCGCCTTGCCTTCTGCATAAGAACACATCCGAGTCCCCGACGAGGCATCGCAATAAATATCGAAGCTCTTGTGGATATCGGAAGAGTAAGGACTGGAGTGAAGTCAATCGCTGTTTGAGCTCTGAAATCTCTCATCACAAGCGAGGACCATACAAACTTCTTGTCCTTCTTAAGCAATTCGGTCATCGGCTGCGATCTTGGAGAAGTTCTCGATAAAGCGGCGATAGTAGCAGCTAAACCAAGAAAACTCCGCACATCGTTGGTGACTTGGTGGCCCCAAGATAGAACATCGGCGACTTTCTTGGGATCCACAGCTATGCCTCCACTGAAAGAACATGGCCCAAGAATGCCACTTCCTTCAACGGAACTCACATTTCTTGAACTTCGCATCGGTGATGCTCCCAATTTGCCCAAAACAATCTTGGATGCTCGATGCTCGCTTGATCTTGGAATAGATAAGAATATCATCAATAAAAACCACCACAAATTTGTCCAAATACTCCATGAATACGAATTCATAAGGTTCATGAACAACGGCTGGAGCATTGGTCAAACCGAAAGACATGACGGTGTACTCGTGCGAGGCCATAACGAGTAGTGAAAGCCGTCTTGGAATATCCTCGGCCGATCGGACTTGATGATAGCCCGATCTCGGATCAATCTTGGAGAACACACGAGCTCGGACAAGCGGTCAAAAGATCATCAATGCGGGCGGAGGATATTTGTTCTTCACCGTCACTTCATTGAGAGGACGGTAATCAACACATGCGCAAAGTCTTGTCCTTCTTCTTCACAAAGATCACGGACAACCCCAAGGAGATGGCTGGGGGACGGATGAAACCCTTTGCTTGGAGCTCACCAAGCTGCTTCTTCAATTCTTCTAGCTCATTGGGAGGCATCCGATCTGGCGCCTTGAAATCGAGCGATGCGGGCAGCAACTCGATGACAAACTCGAGTCTCGAACGGAGGCATCCCGAGCAAATCTTGGAAAGACATCCACAAAGTCGGATACTATGGGAACATCTTGAATTTGCAAGGTGGCTTTGTCTCTAATGCACATAGATGTGGCCCCTGCAATGCGCGAAAATCCGACTTGCTTGCCCGAAGGGTGGTAAGGTGACAATCTTCTGGCACAATCGATTTGCCCCAAATGTTGGGACAACCAATCCATGCCAAGAATCACATCGGACTCATTGAATCGAGCGAATAAGATTTGCTAAAACCCCACTCCTTGGACTACGATAGGAACATCCGACATCAAGCTCGGCTCTCATTTCCGATCCGGAGAGCGGATGAGCAACGGAACTCCCAAAGGAACACGAAAGACCACTAACAGCAGCAAATGATCTTGAAATAAAGAATCGATGCTCGAGAATCAAATAATCTGCGGCGGGCGAGAATTAACAAGAAGTGTACCAATCACGACATCGGCGCCTCTGAGCCTCCTCGGTGATAGATGGTTGACTCGACACGCTGCTCGCACCACAGGGCTTCGGATCATCTTACGGTCGGTGGATGACCACTCCCACCGCGTCCTCCATTAGGGCGAGTGCTCGCAACACTCGAGGCGAGCATTCGCATAATGGCCCTTGTTGTGGCAGCGGCTCAAGTAACCTCGGCCGCCGGATTGCGGAGGCCGCTCTGTCTTTGGATCGCGGCGCACGTGGCTGGCACTGATGCGGTGGGCGAGGAGTCGGTGCGATGGTCTCGGCGCGGTGGAGCAAAAGAACAGACCATCGTGCCGGCCCACCGAGGGACGAGCGAGGCCGGTGTGAGTAGGCGATCGCCTCCCATTTGCGCTTGCGGGACTCGCCAGCCTTCGCCTTATGCTCTGCAACGATGGCCTTATCTACCAAGGCTGAAAGTGAGAAGTCCACAATAGATAGCTTGTCCTGCGGCTCCTCGGACAAGCCATCCATAAACTTCTCTGCTTAGCCTCATCGAGGCCACCTCTCCCGGAGCATAACGAGCGGATGATTAAACTCGTAGAGGTACTCAAATCACGATTTGCGCCCTTGTTTGGCGCGAAACTCCTTCTTTTGACTTCATCGGACCATCGGGATGTGGGCCCGACGAAAGTCGATCGAACTCCTCCACGCGACCACATGGCCCGCGGGTGCATGGCGAGATAGTTCTCCCACCATGAGAGTCTTTGCGCCCTCAAGGTGGTGGGGCGCGAAGAGTGCCTTATCTGCGCGACATCGAGCTATGTTGAGCTTTCGCTCAACCATGCGCGACCAATCGTCCGCATCGAGAGGTCCTCGAGGCGGGAGAAAGTCGGCGGTGTGTGCGGAGGAACTCGCAAGTCCTCCGCGAGTCCGGTGGCCGCCACCACGGCGGAGTGGAGGTATTCCTAGCAATAACCTCCAAGATGCGCGTCTGGTCCATGCGGTTTCGCTCGATCGGCGAGAACCTCGACCATGGTCGGAGGAGGGGAAGCTCCTCATCATGACCAGCCTGCTTGACGCCACGCGTTCTCCGGCCATCTGTTTCACTAAGACAAGTTAACAATAGCCTGAAAACATGAAGTTGATGACCCACTTGCAAATAACTTGCTATGACACAAAACAAGCACAAGACTTTGAAGTTACAAAACCAACTGACAAAAATCAGACACTTAGCAAACTCATACATATCTTACCCTTATGCTCCCACAAATTTTAATTAGACTAATTATCTATGGTTCTCCCAAAGGCTGATTCCACCGGTAGTAACTATCTTTTGAAAGGAAAGAGAGAAACCAAGTTTTATACTCAAATTAGAGTAAGATGAGAGTAGAAGGCTAAGATAGGTAAGGAGTAAAATCTGAGAACCTGCCTAAGTTTTCATAAACCTTTTTATAATTTGAAAATAAGACTTTCAAAATACCCTAAGGACGACTATGCTTGGGTTACTACGGTCAGAATGGCTCTGATACCAACTTTGTGAGGACCCCAGTTTATTTGGTTTGTAATGCTTAACCAACCACAGTCCTAGCATCACAAATCAAATAAGCGATCCTCGAGATATGTATACTTCCCGAAAGCGATATACACACCGGTACAAAATTAGACATCAACTCCATTCCACACATAGAGTCCAAACACCACACTTCCAAACGGAAGATAAACAAATAGTAACAATATTACAGACATAGGCCGACAGGCCACGAGATACACAAATAACCAGAACGACAGCGGAAGCAAAAGTGCCATAAGATGGCTATAAACAAAGCCAATCAGTGTGCCTTCAACCCACAAGGCATCTGACCGGACCGCCAAGACTAGACGTCACCCACGGCGGCAAAGACTGACTCACGTAGTGAGGACCACGAGGCTCACCTACTTCCTCTGCAACAAAAACATTAAGCAAAGCACACAGTACAAAGATTGTCTTTGTACCCGCAAGACTCGACGTGTGAACTAGCGACACTGTTCATATGCTACATGCAGGCTTGTTTAGTGGAGGCCATATGTTTCATTTGCATAAAGCCAACTTTCATTTGCAATAATATAATCTGATTTTAAAGGCAAGTTTGCAATTCATTTTTAAGATTGAAATAACGATGAGATAATAATAACAAAAGCGAAAGATAAACAACCTAGAAGTGACTATCCCAATAGTCACCACAACAATAACACGAATCCCGTTAGTACCACCCATCAAGTTTTAATTTAAATGTTGCGTCTAACTCTCGATAAGCTTACCCAGCGTGTCCATCACCTAGGGCGAGGCTATTCGAATAGTTTTTAACCTGCGGGGGTGTACCACTGTACCCACACCTCGGACCGCCTTTAAGCCAAAGCACACTTCCAAGGTATGCTGGCACGACTAAGTCCTACGAGGCTGTTTCCAATATTGTGTATCAACCCGAGCCGCTCGTATGGGTAGAAACACCATACGCTTACATGGTAAAGCCGAAAAGACAACTACCCACTCAGGATAAAGCTTTTCGGACAACTACCATGCTCCCACCTCCGTCCCTCCTGCGACCTCCTGCGACCCAGGACCAATACACGCCAAAGTACTAGGTCAAGAGAGGTCCCATACCCTCTAGTGTGGTTAGCACGCCGAAATGCCTGGATAACAAAAACTCACAAGATGTTCGGTCCTTAATTGACGGGCACCTTTCGATCACACCCAAAAGATCACACCATTCTTACCATTGTGCGTCCCCAAATCATTTTTGTTTTTGGTTTTAGTTTTGCAAGTAAGCATAGCAAAATCTTGAAACATAAAGTTGTAGTAAATTTTGTGTGATCAAGGTTACCGACTAAAGTCGATAACCGCTTGATTCTACGATAGCTAAGCATGTCTAAGCAAGTTGACCGGATCTACTAAGTGACAAGAGATCATCCAATGACCTCTAATCACGACAAATAACCTAGGCTCGGGTAGTAGAGATCAATATTTTGTCTACAGGATATGCAACTACGGTTTAACTAATCAATTTAACACAAATTAAGCAATGCATACATACAATTGAAACAAAATATTAATCTTTAAAATTACCGATTAAACATGATCAAGCGCTTTGCTGGTTGCTTTGTTGCTCGATATGGTGCGGAGGATCGTTCTCGGGGTTGCCGCAAATATCGAAGCCTAACGATCGAACATAACGACAAATAAGAGCGAATAACACCGACAAAACTCAAACATACAACAACACCAAAACAAGCTAAAACTCACACAGCAACCTAAGCAAGATATAACAAAATTTTAGAAACAGAGAACAAATTATTTTAAGTTATTAATAATTTTCTATGAATTTTCTAAGCTAAAAACACAACATGTCACTAGTTAATTATCCAACAAATTTTCATGAACAAACATAGTATCTAAAACCTATCCTAAGAATTAGTATATTAAAAATGAAATTTCTGAATTGGATTATTTAGTTTGGACAATTATTGAGAAAGATATGAATTTTCTAATTTAGAAGATACATAAGACATCATTTTATTAACTAACAAATTTTTGCTACAGAGACATGGGTGAAGTTAATTTTATCAAGTAGCACACTTAAAATGAAAATTAACAGACTGGTTTCATGCAATTTGGATAAAAATTGAATTAGATATGAATTTTCTAAGTTTAAATGAATTATCGACAAACCGAGAAAAGCATTACGAAATCAAAAGCATTTAATACTTATTCTACCGACAGCCAGCTAGCCCACGGTCTCGGACGGCGGGACCACGCGGCGGCGCCGACGGTCGACTTGACTCAATTTCGGCGAGGCGGCGTCGGCAGCGGGTTCAAAGAATACGCCGCCGGGCGTTCTCGGCGTACTCACGAAAATCGCTAGCTCATCCGACAACAGAGCGTGAGCTCGAACTTGCCGTGGCGCGCCACGGCGAGCAAGCCTCGCGATGCGGCAAAGGCCAAAATGGGATCCCGATGCTATGCGCACCGACGACACCGGCGGGCAAGTCGGAGGTGACTGACGAGGCGCGACGGCGGGGGCGGAGTTCATGCTACGGCAAAGCGGCAGCGACAAGCTAGCGATACATAACCCGAACTAGCGTGCGCTAAAGCTATACTAAGGTCCCAAGAACTTACTAGGATGATGCGGAGAGGAGAGTGCTGGAGATGAGTGGCGGCGATGAACCGAGACGGCGGTCAAGGCGACACCGAGGGGAAGCAACCCGAGCAAAGATAGGAGGGGCGAAGATGTAGATAGCTCGGGTAAGTGCAGGGACGGTCTTTGAAGCAAGCAATCGACCAAAGGACCAACTCACCGGTGATGAGGACGAAGACCCGGTTTTTCGGCGAAAGGAGAAACTCAAAATTCAACGGTCCTGCGAGTGAAACTCAAAATTAGTTGAGGAATTCAAGAAGGGATGCGGAACACGATATGGCGCGCAAAAGAAGGGATGATCTTCAGCGTCGCGAGGGCGACACGGCGGGCGACACGGCCGTGAACGAGTTTGCGCACTCTCGGTTGGAGCTCAGGAAGTAATGGAGGTAGGAAGTGTCTTATGGTGTCCACGAAGGATAAGGGAGCTCTGGTAGGGCTTAAGTAGGGAAGAGGGCGGAGGAATACGAGTGGCGACGCTCTCGGCACCGAGGAGCTCAAGAACAGTCTTGACAAACCGTGAGCGAAAAAGTGGGTGATTGGTGCTGCGCGAGGCATGGCCTCTCAGTGGAAGATCTGGCCGAGGTAATGCGCGCCTGAAACCGGAAGCGGTGTGGGACAACGAGGCGAGTGGCGTCCATGCGCAATGTCGCCGGCACTCGGCTCTCATGCGAGGTAGTGACGACGACAAGTGGGGTCCACCGTCGGTGATAGCGCGAAGTGGTGCGGCCGAGTCAAGTCGGTGCGAACCGGTGGTTTGACTTCGACCGAAATGTATCGACCGATGGATCTAAAATGAACGATCGAGATCGATGTATCTGTCGGACGGTCGGTTGATTCGACGCCGCGCGGGCCGCACGATGCGACGGACGGACGGTGACGACCATCGGGCTCACGCGGTGCAGCTAGGCGGTGCGACCAGAGTCAAGTGGCGCGATGCGACTTCGAGTCGGGCTCGAGTTCGAGCAGAGGAACGATAAATACGATTTGGAGTTTTAAAAGGCTGAGAGAGTTTGGAGAATTTTTAGAGGTAGCTCCTCAGCTCCAAAAATTTCAGAAATCTTTATGGAGCTTGCTAGGACCGAGGACAACCTTGTGTAATTTTTCCAGAACTTTTATGCAGTGCATTGTTCTAGAAAAATTCACAAGCTCTTTGTCTGAGGAGTTTGACCAGATTTCAAGCAGAGTTGACTTGGCCATTTGAAATAGCAAACAAAATCTAAAATTTGTGAAATAATTCAGGAGGTAGATAGGATGATCAAGATGCTAGGAAAAATAGTTTCAGAGGATGATCACAAGTTTGAAGGCTAAGAATCGATAACAACAATTTCCAATTACAAGAATTAAATTCTACAAATTGGAAATTGCTAGGAAAATTTGAAAACTTCCAAATGATTTGAAGAGACAACAAAAGTTTTTATTTCTCCTCAAAATTTTACATTTGAATTACAAACCCTAAGTTAGGGCTGTTACAAGCTGGTAGCGCTCATGTTCGCTGTTTTCGGTTTACCGAAAACTTGCACTCCTAGCCTATCTCCGGCTCGCCGGCGTTCAAAGCCGTCACCGCCGTCGAGAGTGTCCCTGGTAGGTCCGCGACGTTATTGTGAGTGTAATGGTGCCCTTAGTGGCGCCGGCGAGTCCCCATCGCCGCGGTGAGCTATGACCGAACTCGTGTTTCTGCCGTGTGTCGCACTCGACGAGGAATCACAGTCGTATGATTAGCATTAATGTGTCCGAGGTTGCTTATTAATGCGGTCTTGCTGGCAAAACGCGCGTGCCGCTAAGTACTAGGACCTCCTCGGGTTGTTCTTGGCCGTTTAAGACCACCGTAGGTTAAATCCCAGCCGTTAGGATCACCCTCCGCCTTGGGGTCCTCTTTGCAAAAGACCTCCTTGAGGTCCTCTTTGTTAAAGACACCCCTGGACCTCCACCGAGGTCCTCTTTGCAAAAAGACCTCCCCCTTGGTCATTTTGCAAAGACCACCCCTAAACCACCCATCGGAGTCCTCTTTGTAAAAAGCCACCCCTGGTCGTTTACAAAGAAAACCCCGCTCAGGACCTCTTAGGCTCAATCCTAGCCGTTCACGACCTCCCCGGATTTAGATCTAAGCGTTAGATCTCTTTGTAAAATCCTTAGTCTCGGGACCTCCTCGCGTCGATCGGGATCGTTCGGACCTCCCTAGGTCTGTCTGAGCCGTCCGGATCTCCTCCGATTAAAACCCTATCGCTTAGGACCTCCCGAGTAGATCTTGGCCATCCAAGACCTCCTCGTGTTAATCGGCCGATCAAGACCTCCTCTGGAGATCTTGGCCGTCTAGGACCTCATCCTTTAGATCCGTAGCTTTAGGACCTCCTCCTCGGTCTAAACCGTTAGATTTAGATCTAACGGGCTGAACCTCCTTCCTCGATTTAAAGCCTTAGGACCTCCCCTAGTGCTCGGGACCGCGGATCTTGATCGACGGTCACGACCTCTGATAAGCGCGAGGACCTCCTTTGCGTCTGTTGTGCATGCATCGTGTCGTGGCCGTTGGATCGGATCTCAACGGTCTAGACCTCCCGGTCTGGGAGGAGGTCTTTTGTGCGGCAGGTTGAGGTCCGTGGCGATGCGATGAAGGATCGACGGCCACGACCTTTCCTTTGTCTTCCAGTTCATTTGGACCTCCCGAGAGCTCAAATTTCTAAGTCTTTTATTGTTTCAAATTTCAAAAGTGCATAACTTTGTCATTTTAGCTTCTTTTTGTATGATTCCAGTTGTTGTAGCTCTGTTAGAGTATGGACTTTAATCTGAGAATGAATTTAGGCACTGTTGTGTAGCAGAAAATGATAGAAACTGCATGATCTTGTTTAGTGAAAATAGTGGCTTAGAAATTCATTGAAAATTTGTAAAATGCATAACTTATTCTCTGTTATTCCAAACTGAGCAAACTAAGTTTTGCTAAAACCCACTAGGAATGTACTGTAATATAGAATAGGTCTTCATATGATCCTTGCCACTGAAATTAATGATTCACTAGTTTTAGAACTTAGAAAAATCATAACTAATTCATTTCAACTCCAAAGTGTGCAAACTCAGTTTTGCTGTTGTTTAGATAAGCATATCTGCCCACCATAAAATTTTCAAGTTCCAGATCATTCTAGAAATTTTCGTCATGAACAGTAACCGTAATTAATTTAATTAGGATTTTTCAGGCTGAGAGAACTTAGTTTAGCCATAACTTTTTCATGCTAAGTCCAAATAAAGTGATTCTTGTTTCTAAAATTGTCTAAAATCAACCTCTAGCTGCTGTAGAAATTTCATTGGATTTGGATGTTCTTTGCTATTGAGTTCCTTTTGGTGTTCTTCGTTCTTATCGGTTTTTATCGCCTTTTCGCATTAGGTTCCGAAGAATTTATTGAACATGAGCACTCCCCTCTGCAGCAGGAACAAATCCAGCAAGGCAAGTAGTTTGATCATGTTAATCCCAGTATTTTAAGTATTTATGTTGTTTACAAATTCTATGTATGCATTGCTAGTTTGTGTTAAACTATTGTCGCTAGTTGACCTAGTAGATGCATTTCCTCAAGACAAATGATTATCCTCTACTACCGTGAGCCTAGGTTATTGCTGTGATTTAGGGTTCGTGGATGAGCTCTTGTCACTTAGTAGTTTGCGAATTAATTGCTTAGTCATGCTTAGCTTCCGGTAGAAATGGGCGGTTATCGACTTGTCGATAACCTTGATCATATAAAATTTATTATGATTTATGATTTCCACCTTGTGCCATGTCTACTTATGAAAAACTAAAACTAAAAAACAAAATGATTTAGACTTGGGCACAATGGTAAGATAGTGTGATTTTCGGTGTGTATTGGAATGGTGCCCTAGTCAATTAAGGACCGAACATCTTGTGAGTACACATTATCCGAGCAATTTGTGCGTATAACCACACTAGAGGGTATGGGACCTCTCTTGACTTAGTACTTTGGAGTGTATTGGCTTGGTCGCAGGGAGTCGCAGAGGATGGTGTTGGGAGCATTGTAGTGTCCGAAAGACTTCACCCATGATGGATTTGTTGTCTTTAGGCTTGCAATGTAGCGTATGGGTTTCTATCCATACGAGCGGCTCGTAGTCAATGCGCAATATTGGAAAGCGTCTCGTATGACTTAGCCGTGCGCCTTGCACACCTTCTAAGTGTGCTTTGTGGCTTAAAGGCGTGCAGTGTGGGTACATTGGTACACCTCTGCGAGGGTTAAAACTATTCGAATAGCCTCGTCTAGGTTATGGACACGCTTAGGTAAGCTTTCAAGAGTTAGACTACAACCTTTAATTAAAACTTGATGGGTGGTACGAATCGGGGATTCGTGCTATGTTGTGGTGGCTATTGGGATAGTCACTTCTAGGTGGTTACTTGTATTTATCATTATTTTATTGTTACCTTTAACATTAAAATTTATTTGTAAACTTGCTTTCAAATGTATTACATTATTGCAAATAAAGTTGGCTTTATGCAAATGAGACATACAACCTCCACCTAAATAAGCTTGCATGTAGTTTATGAATAGGTCCTGCTATTCCACACGTCGATCTTGCGAGTACCTTGTGTACTCGGTTATCTTGCTTAAATGTATTTGTTGCGAGAGGAAGAAGGTGAGCTCGAGGGCCTCACTTTTGTGAGCTTTGTTGTGGTAGCTTGCAGGCGACTAGCTTGCGGCCTGATCGGTTGCCTTGTGGGTGGTTTGGCTAACAGTCGATTTTTGTTCTAGCCATCTTATGGCACCTTTTGCTTCATTGTCTTTCTTGTATATTATTCTATTTGGCCGTCGGCTCTTTTGTAATAACTTTACTTTAGGTATGTCGTTGTTGAACTTAGTGATGTATGTTGTATGGAAATGATGTGTAATTTTGTGATGATGTGCATATGCTGCAGTGCAGGAAGCATATGTCCATCGAGGCTTAGAATGTTTAATTAGTAACGCTAGAACCATTTGGAGGTTAAGTGTTACTAGTTAAATATTCCGGGTCCTCACAGATGCTTCGTCAGCAATCGTGCAGACCTGCTTCCGATCCCTTCTAGCTTGGCCCATGACGTACTTCTCCCTGAGCCGGATCTTGAACTTCTGCCTAACGCCATCCATGGTACGAGGGACATGCGAATGAGCCTTGTTGATCTTCTTCTCTATGTACGCGTGCATTACTTCCAAAAACTGCTTTTCCATCCTCCGGATGCTTCTTGGCCATCATGGCTCATAACAAAGTACCGATGGTATGGCTCGGCTCTCCTCCACAATTGCAATGATCGACGGGGATCAGACACCCTTGAGGACACCATTGTACACCTCGAACATGTTGGTCATCATGATTTCGTTCCTTGCACCATCGGTGTCTTGCAGCAGAGACCATTTCTCAAAGTCGGGTGCGTGCGAGTTAACCCAATGCGTGAACTCCCCAACTCTCGCGGACCCTCCTGCAGATGCTCTTGCCTCGGCGTCCTGCGAGTTCCTTAAATGCTTGTCGGTCTCCTCGTCGAGCTGTCTCCACACGGCCTCGAACTTCCGTCTTTGGTTTTGCATGCAGAGCTTCTTGAACATCTTCATCAGGTTCTTGCTCTAAAATCTTGTGTGGAAGTTCACTGTGAGATGCATCATGCACCAACGGTTTCGGACATCGTTCCACTGGAATGGTGGCTACGTCCCATTTTGCATTGTGGTCAACGTGGACAGTAACCCAACATTGCGATCCGATATGACCCACACATTTGGGCGGTCGTGGACCACCGCCTGCTTCACATTCGTTAGGAACCACAGCCAGTTATCGGTGTTCTCACTCTCAACAATTGCGAAGGCCACGAGGAGTAATTGGTCGTTCGCATCGGCTGCAATCGCGATGAGGATGTGTCGGGACCCAAAAATACATCTCAGGAACCCTCTGTGTATTCTGAACTAGTCCCAGATCAGTAGCTAGCTCACACAGGAAAACAGTGATGAAATACCATCCATTTATTCGATTTAACTAAAAAGATATCAAAGTAACAAAGAATAATAATAACTAGACCTTATGGTAAACGTCTACTTAAATTGCCACGCAGGGCTAAAGAAACAAATAACTCTTGCAGCGGAACGAAACTCTTCAAATGGCCAATCAACATGCCCACATGCAATCGAGTGGAGAACGCATCCTAATCCGAAAAACCTTCATGGTCCTCCTGGGCGAAAAACTCTTGGGCAGCTTGATATTCTCCCTCCACTGCTGATCAAACAAAGGGCATAAAGCCATGAGTACTTTGAATGTACTCAGCAAGCCGTGGGGAAATGTATGCAAATAGTATTCATGCAAGGCTTGACCAAAGGTTAGCTATATGACTCTTTTGCATAAAGCAGCGTTTACGACAAATACAATAAGTAGATTGAAATGCGGAATTAAAAACAAAACAGTTGGGCCTGTCCATAGGATGCACCCACTCAAGCTTGTTTATGTATGTCCTAGAATTTGATTCTTCAATTTGATGCAACATTTTTGGGACTAGGTTGTAAGCCTCTTCGAATGTGCCGAACTTCGCTCCACGACCTTCCGTTTCGCCCACCATGCCTTCTTGTAGCGGCTTAGAACCCCACCATGTTGACAACATCCACCAATAGAAGCTTTGGTGAAATGGAAACATCTGCGCAGATGAGGTGGCTAGGCTGGCAACATATGAGGACGTCATGTTGTGGTGCCTATGAAGCGGCTCAGCTATCTTGCATGTGTGATCCTTCAACACCGTTATCCGAAAGCCCGTGACCGCGTCCCTGAACTACTGCACACGGACCTTGCTAGCACAAGATTCATTAACACACCTAACGATGTAGGTGTCGGGGTTGGACCTCTGCACCCGATACGTTTGGCCAATGTTAATGGCATATCGGGCAATAGCATGCTGGGTGATGCTCTTGTCAAGGAAGCGTTGCCCTAAGAGTATAGTGTCTTCATTGAACCCCCACTCGGCCCCCTCTAGCTGTGGTAGAACCAGTGATGTCGTTGCGACATCGTCCAATCTAGAGGCGATGTAAGCAATGTCGGTGGTCACAACACCACCAACTGTACCTCCCGTAGTAGCTTCTCCATCTTCCTCGTCTGCAGAATTGGTTGTTTCCATGTCCTCCTCCTCGCTTTCGACCTCTTCCACCTGGTCGGCTAGATACTCGTGGTAATCAATACGGGCTACCCACCATCTCTCTACTCCTTCATTGGGCTCAAAATTGTCGGCACGCCTCCTCAGGGCTCCATTGCCCACTTCCTCGCTCGCGTCTCCTCCAACACCAGAGACCAACGCAGTTCCTCCTCACCAGCAGCTTCACCAGAACCACCCACGCCGAATGTCGCCATCCTCTCCACGAACTGAACATAGACCACCGGCGACGCATATATCGCAACAGCAGGGTTGCAAACAACCTCCATGCAATTGTCCCATGAAGCGTCACTTGTCATCTTCATGAGTTGCCAAACGGTCTCCCCTGCGCAACCCACCACCGAGACATACAATGCCTTGATGCGCAGCTTCTTCCTTGCAGTGGCGCGATCGAACGCATAATGCACGCACCGCCTTAGCTCTAAGAGGCATGTCCTTCAGACCCGGCGCCCGGATCACGATCCGGTCACAATTTGACAGGTTCTCCCCATACGATCCATCGCGTACAACACCAGAGAACTCCAACAACGAACAAAGAGCTAGTTGACATTAGTTGAAGTTAAGTTAGTTCAAGTTAAATCTCTAATATTTTTCAAAGTTCCAAGTTAAGTTCGAGCAAACCAATAAATCGAATGGTTCTTTTTTTTTTTTGAAATCTGGCAAGAACCCTAGGACAAATGGGACGTTACAAGACACCCTTTGGATCCGGTTGCCCTAGTCCATGTTCTTGGTTTTCTTGGGGAATTTGTTCATGCAATTCTTGATGATGGTGAAATGGGTCAATGTTCTTGATTCATTTTTGGAATTTGTTCATGCAATTCTTGCTGATGGCAAAATTGCAAAGATTTGGGATTGGGTACGTTTCAGATCCGAACGTGTGAAGGGTTTCTATTTTCCTGATATTTTCAGTGAGAGATTGAAATTCACATTGATGACATACGAAAATTCCAACTGTAATGTCCCATTTGTACATTTGAGTTTGTTGGTGTGGCTAATCCGAGCATATGAGTTTGATGGTGCGACTAATCCGAAAATAATGTCCAAAATGACATTATTAGTGTATAATGACCATTTTAATTTATTCTTTAAGAAATATTAAACATT
Organism: Ampelocalamus luodianensis; assembly: GCA_036346255.1. Taxonomy (NCBI): domain Eukaryota; kingdom Viridiplantae; phylum Streptophyta; class Magnoliopsida; order Poales; family Poaceae; genus Ampelocalamus; species Ampelocalamus luodianensis. The sequence goes on from CM070625.1 coordinate 37,956,346, forward strand.
GCTCAAAGGAAGAAGCCCATATGAGTTTGATTTGTTGAGTTATCGCCACGTCGCTACCACATAGTCATCATGGTGGTGAAACCGGACTGACTGGGTGCCAGGAAAACAATACCACTAAGCAAAATGACCATAAAGGGTTAAGTGCACTGGTTTTGCAACATGAGGGTGTCAAGCGGCTAATTTTTTAGGTCAAATGGTTAAGTGCCTTGATAGTGATACTTCAGGGGGTCAAATGAACTTTTCCTAAAATAAAACAGTTAAGTATGCCTCAACTGTGCTGTAGGTGCAACCATAGTGCTGCCAAGTAGTTGCAGCAGAAACAAGGCATTTTTTTGGCTTATTTAGCATTTTTTTTAAACAAAAAAGCAAAAGTACCCCCAACGAAATGTTAAATGACACCCCTACCGTGCGATTTTGCCCCGAAAAGCCACGTGCTGCTGACTAGGACCACTGCATGCAACATTTCGGTAGGTGGCATGCATGTAACATCCCAAATTTGAATTCTTTTGAAGCCTTTCAAAATAAAAATAATCGTTTGAATTTTCTTGAATTAATTTAGAGCTTAATTTGAATTTTCAAAAATTAAAACCATTTAATGTGAATAATATAAACATCAATTAAATTCAAAACCTTTTTATTTAAGTTCCTCTTGTTCTTGAGTATTTTCTGCAATTTTCTTGGAACTTTTGGAGTTTGTTTGCTATTTCATTGAGCTCGATTTGATTTATATCCTTTTTAGAAATTCAGAAATCCTTTGAGCTCTCCAAAATCCTTTAGAGCTCAATCACTTAGTCGCATGTCTAAGGAAGCATATCATGGCTAGCATTATAAGTTTATTATCTCTTGTGTATCAAGCTGCACAACATCTACAGAGCGTTAAAAACTATTCGACAACGGTGTCACCAGTCATAGAGAATGTTTGGGGATTTCACACGTGGTATAGAATTTTTATAAAAATGTGTCGATATTGGAATTGTTGGAAGGTGAATGGGGATGTTCACTTGGTGGTTTGTTTGAGAAGTGAATGGAAGGTTCGGTGGCTGTTTTAAAGCAATTGTTTACTTTAATTGCTATATCTTTTTAATTATGCTTTACAATTTACTTACTGTATTTATTCTCAACACTTACTTTCTACAAAAGTACCATATGTCCATTCCTTTGTTCAAAGCCTTGCATGAATATTATTTGTATACTGTTTCCTACGACTTGCTGAGTAATTTACGTACTCACGCCTTTAGACATTATTGCTTAGTTGAAGAAGGAGTAGTCAATCAAGAGTTTTACAAGGAGTACTTTGAAGACTTTGCGAATTAGGATGGGCTTCCCACTCGATTGCTTATGAGCATATCGTTAGGCCACCACAAATTATCTTCTTTTTTTCTACTGCAAAATTTTATTTGTTTATTTAGCCATACGTGGCAAGTTAAGTAAATATTAATCATAAGGTCCAGTTGTTACTATTTATTATTAATTTGCTACCTTCTTAGCTATTCGTTGAATAGATGATATTTCATCGATGTTGTCACTATGTAAGCTGGTATTGATCATAGAACTAATTCGAATACATAGAGAGTTTCATATGTAAAAATCCGGATCCTGACACTGCACACGTACTTAGTGTTGCGATCTGGGATCACCCTCCACGGTCCCCATTTTTCGTGGCAAAATGGTAAGGTAGATATATCATTTGTTGTCGTTTTTCGTTTGCGGGGAGAGTCGTCCCTGGATACGGCGCTAGGCTACTGGAGCCATCAACGAAAACGAAAGGGCTCCCCGATGGTCTCAGCGAAATCTACGTATGCCCGGCTCAAAAACAGCAAGAGCCAAGCAGATAGCTTCAAGGCGACGGCGAAAAGGAGCGCAAGAAAAAGAGACGAGACGTGAGGTGAGACACCTCCCTCTCTGCTGTCTCTCTCTCATGGAGTCATGGGTGGGGTCAGGTCGGCCTTTTTCTACTGTATGTCAGGTGTGCAGCAGGCTGCATGCGTTGGGCAGGCAGGAACAGAAAAGAAGCCAGCAACTAGGGCCTTGCCATTGTTTACTGTGTCTTACTGTGCGTACTCACTGTACTCTTCTACTACTACTATGTGAACACATGAGTAATTGAGTACATGACATGAGATGAGAATATGGTCATGGTCATGCAAGAACAAAGGTGCAGCAATGCACCTATTTTATTTGGAGCGAATAATGCGCATGTCACGCTCCGTATCTTCTTCATTTCTTTCTCTTGTCCAAAGTGAAGCGTGATTTGCGCTGTCGCCACTTTTTTTTCCTCTTTGTTTTTGGTTGCTTGTTGGACTTGGACAGCTCTCTCTCTCTCTCTAAGGTGTTGGATTTAGGCGGCAATGGTGGAGTGGTGGGGCTTCCCTGCTCTCCTGCGATAAACGCGAAAGACGAGCGAGAGTGACACAAAGTCAGAGGGAGAGTGATGGCGAATGCCTCAACTGTTGCACTCTATCGCCAAACGGTGGCTTCAAGCCTGCTTCGCCAACATATTTATTAGTACACCCGTCGTAACGCCCAGCTCTTCCCATGTCGTGCATGCAACGCAATTACCTCAAAATACATTCGATGAAAACACGCATGGGCATGGCACAGAGGGTGTTTGGATGGAACCACCATTTGTCACACTTCTAAAGTGTGGCTTTGCAGCGGCCGATTTGATCCGCGCACACCGGGACGGATCCAGGTCTTAGGTCAGATAGTCATACTCCGAAACTTAAAAATTTTATTAATGTTAAAACTCATAATTTTTTTAAAAATCATCAAACATTCGAGTTTAACGTAAGAACAGCCGCAGCACACCTGTCTGCACGGTTAGACAAATTTCACTAAAGCAACGCATTTATGGTAATCGTGCTAGCACTAAGAAAGCGTGGCTAGCTAATCAGGTCCGTGCACCGTTGTCAGAAAAGGAAAGGAAAGGAAAGGAGGCCAGACGGAGCGGGGGCATCAATTTTATCAGGCCGTGCACGCCATCGAAAACTCAGGTTGCCATGGATAAAAAAGTGCCACCACTTGTGATAATGTCGCTGTGGTGTGCTTCATGTATGCGACGCAACGTGACAATCAATAATAGCAAACGCCACCCGTGATCTCCCTTTCGTCGACCACTCACCACCTTCTTCACCTCCGTTTAATCGATTCACGGATGCGACACAAGCACTGTTCACGCATACACTCGCTTTCTTCTCAAAGGTCATATCTATGGATCACTGGGAAATGGGAACGGGGTTGTGGGAATCTTGCATGATTCCTGTATAGGTTACACTGTTTTCAAACTAGTAAATTTCTCCGTCTAGGCCGGCTTGGAACACGGGAATTTCATATAAATTTTTTACAGAATTTTTTCATTTCCTGCGTTTCAAACGACGCCATAGGTCCTAAAGAAAAAGAAACTCGATACAATAAGTAGTTGCTGTTGTTGAAGGGTGGATAGGTTGCTTCTTGAATCACCCTCTTTCTAAAATAGATGCCATTTTAAAGTATGTAAAATTAATTTTCTTAGACCATTAATATAAACAAAAGTTTTTAGGACAGTTACATGGAGACGCTATTAGTTATTTTTTTCACAAAAAATATTTTTTTGTCATTGAACTTTTTAAGAAAATAATGGCTAAAGGTGTTTGTTGAATGTGATGTCTGAATTGATATGTATTCGGAAACTGAGGACTGTGCATGTATTTGGACACGGAGCAGGGTAATTTTCTAAAACAAATATTGTGAACATGTAAGATAATTCATAATTTATTATTATTTTTTCTTTTATGCAGACTTGTAAGAGTATGTACAATGGTGTGACGTCAGCTGTTTGTAAGTCTTACACGTAGGACACGAAATGATATGGAGGAGAGAAGGAGATCATAGAGAATTAGATCATCTCTTATGCAGTAGTCGACTGTAACACGAGAAAAAGACACATTGTACATGAAGAAACTGTCTATAGAGATATATAAAAAGACAACCTATTTTAGAAACTATCTTTGTTGTCTTTAAATAAAATGAAAAAATACTATAGATAATCGTTGTTTATAATATTGTACATGTCTTACGAGGACCTGTTGATCTAATTACTAGGGTATCATACCTTCACTGTTGTACTTCACTGGTAGTAATTGACTGAGTGGACACATCTTTTGAAGCAAAAGATGAAGGCATCAAAATGCTTTGAGTTTTTCCACAGAAAATTAAGCAAGATTTTGGGCTGTCAATGGCCCCCACGGCCACTCCAACCTGCACCTAACTAGAGTTTGAACCCTACCCAAAGGGCGTAGAATAAGGCTATTTCCCCACCTTTGATGTAGCCAATCAACCCTGGGACACTGCAGTTGCAATGATGCGAACATGTAATGAGTAGGAATCATTCTACTTTAATTAGCTGGTGATATCATTGATCCATGTGCATGCCTGTGAATTGTCATGCTAATCCTTTTGGTTACTTTCTAAGCACACATGATTAATCAAACACTCGCGTGTACAAACCATCTTTTTAATATTTTGTAATGCTTTTTTGTAAATGGTGTGAGTTACAACACACGCACGAGTACAATCTCATCTCTAGGTGCAAACTAACATGCAAACTCACGCGCAGTCCGGGGCGGACCCAAAGGGCTGACGCCTCCCTTACCGACGGCCGACTCAATGTGTACCCATAGTATTCTAAGTCCAGTTGTACTCAGGCAAACTAATATTGGCTGGCAATTCGGTATTTAACAAGCCGTAAATAGGTGAGTAAGTCTTACTAGTATTGTCTAAATTTTGGTTCAAAGTTCGCTACTGCACGCAGATCGTCGCATGAGGGATGGAATCCAGCTATCTTTCATCCAGAAATTCACATGCACAGTTTGCATGCTTAGACTTCTAGATGAATCCGCGCTAGATATGTCCCATGTTTCTAATGTCCCAAGTTGGAAGTAGTCGTGGAGAACTCTACAAAATCCTTCGAGACAGCCTTTCTCGGGACATCGGAAATTTTCCCGATTCCCAGGTACCGGAGTATTTTCAGTGAAATTCTTGAGAAATTTCTATCATCCAACGAGACCTTAGACTTAAAACATGACCTTTTCCTTGACTCCAAACTACTCATAAGCATGATCCCAAGCAAAAGAACATACATTACAGCCTTTTTTAACCTCCTAATTAACCACACTCTACTTCCCAGAGCAAGGCTAACAACAACAGGGGGCAGCTTTATTTGTAGCATTGGCAGTGTTCTGAGAGAGAGAGAGAGAGAGAGAGAGAGAGAGAGAGAGAGAGAAAAGATAAAGTGTGTGCACACTTGACCATCTGACCGGCGACACAGATGCGAGCACACCTGCCTCTGCCTGCCTGCGATAGCCTGTGATGACAGTAGGACCAGCTAGGAGAGGCAGGAGTTTTTTAGGACCACCCATCAGATGCTCTCTCCTCGGCTAAGCACCCATGCAACTCTCTTTATGCTAATCTAAGCCCTAACTTTGCGGCAGAAAGTGATCAAGGCCATTGTAGTACGTACAAAAGCTTGTACTAAGCCACTATTACTTGTTCTAACCTGTCAGAAATGTATGTAGTTTGTCTATGTACACACAGTGTCAAGGCCTCGTATCCCATAGCACATATGGCTTTTACTATGTAGTACCCTCTCGGTTCCAAATGCGTGTAGTCAAATTTTATAAATTTTAACTACCGATATTTTGATGAATTAGCCAAATCATCCGCGTAATTGCGTAACTAGATACATCAACATGGAAAGTATTCAGTATGTTTTGGCAGCAGCTCTTTTTTTCATTGCATGCATGATTTCTTTGTTTATTTTCTTTTTCTTTCTACCGCAGGTGCATGCCCTCCAGCCTTTCCCGTGCGCAGACCCAAGCCAGGCGTGGGGTTTGGGTTTTCCTTTATTAAAAACCATCGGATGCTTTTTTAACCCTAAGTAATAGAGCAAATATAAGCCTCTAAAATTAGGGTTGGCTAAATAAAGGATTGGATATTTTTCCATTTCTTTGGAATTTCTAGTACATTATTTTTTTCGTGAGTAACCGTAAACTACATGTCATCGAATTTTATTATATAATAGATATTTATATTGAACATGTGAAAACGATATGGGTAGATTTGTCTCAAAAAGTACTTTTATAGTATTTTATTTTTATCAGGCTTTATTAATATATTACAATATAAATTAGTGTCGAGTTGCATTTGGAGAATGTAACATGTCACCGAGGGATTAAGATAGAGTAGTCCAATACTTATTTTACTGTGGTATATATTTATAGCCATAATTTTAAAGAGGGTGTAGATTAGCCTAATCAAACAGACATGAGTAAATTTGTATTTTGCAGTGGAAAAAAAAATCATGGTTTGTGTTTTTTCATCTTTTACCAGGACGTTACAGTAGTAGTCAAAATTGTATACCAGAGATCATCCCGATACCTTTTTTTAGAGGAGAATCATGAGTTTTTTTGGACCGGAGGTACCAGTGGAAATCCCCCTGTGAAAAGCTAGACTTACCTGCAAATGGTCCTCTCCATAACAAGCACGTATGTCTCATTGGAGACATCTGAATTCTGATAACAAGCATATATATATATCTCTAGAGGAATCCAAAGAATTGTTTCCGTGAATTAACAAAGGTAATTAAATTGCCCAAAAAGATTGAACTCACTAGCTTTATAACGATAATGACAAGTACGATCTCACAGCTCTTACATTATATTCTACATATGGCATAATACATGCATGTCATTATAGCGCTAACTAAATAGCCCCTAAATTAACCTCTCCTCTCCAAGACTAACAAAGCCAAGCAAGCAAAGCATTTTCACTTCACCATCCATAGCAAACACCCCGGCCGGCCAAGCGGGCCGGCAAGCCGCCGGCCGCCGCACGCAGTAGAGTAGCAGCCTACACCGACGGCTTGCGCACGAAGTACCGGTACGCGGCGACCTTCCGCTTCCGGGAGCCCGAGTTGTCGATGGAGAGCACCATCTTGCCGTGCTCCCTCGCCGTGAATGCGTTGTGCACGGGCTCGTCGGCGCTGGCCGGCACCTTCCTTGTCTTCTCCACGCACAGCGTGTAGCTGTCCTCCGCCGCCGGCACGTACTCTGCGCCGTACTCCAGGTCCCAGCCGCCGACGACCAGGTCCCACGTTATCGTCGCACCGGCCTGGAAATTGCAATTAAAGGTGTTGTTGATTAAACTCCAGAAAAAAAAAACAGATTAGTAACACCAAAGATTACCCTGATCAGTTCTTGGCAAAAATACAAGCCATAGTTTGATTCTTAACAAGGGCCCTACCATGTGCAAGACTCACATGAGCATTGGCTATGCAGAATCCAATACAGGGCAGTCCTCAATTTTTACTGTGGTTAAAGAAAACCGTTGACACTGACAGAAATAGCAAACAAAGGGGTGTTTGGTTTGAAGGCTAATCTTGCCACGTCTAACCTTAAGACGTGTCACAACTTTTGAGCAGATGCTTGGTTCGCTGCCACATTTTCTTAGCCCCATAACCCATGCGTGCGGTATTTTGTTGCCACAACTTGAGTAAGATTAGTTGTGGTAAAGTTAGGCATCAACCAAACACACAAAATGAACCACCCTTTTTCGCCACCAGTTTACGCCTAGATTAGGGAAGACAAAAGCTTCTAGGGGCAAAGATTAGCGGCTTTACTAATTTACCCTGCTAATTTGTGCTTCTACCGGTAGCAGTAACAAACACTGAGCACTTTGTGTTGAGTGCAACCTCTTTTTTCACCTTCACTTCGCGGCAGAACCGAAGACTGAGGAGGTGACAGTGCGTGGAAACTCGCACCGTGGCGTGAACTGTAAACAAAAGTAAAGCTACAAAAAGAGAGCGCTGCCGCTGCTGCTGCGTGTGTACCATGGCAATGCATTGCACCACCCGCTAATTCATCTCGTAAAATTCTCGCATCATCCGCGTTGCATACGAGGTCAGGACAAAGGTGCAGCGCAGTGCAGGCGTTGCAAAATTCAAACCTGACCAAGAAACTCATGCAAATGGGTAACTCTCTCTTTTTTCTTCACAAGAAGTTGCATTCCGAGCAGGTAGATGTGTGCGTGAGCTGTGCCAAATAAGTGAAGAACAGCTAGCTTAGCCACACCGTTTCATAAGTCATATAACTCCAGCTTTTGCAGCGTGTGAGCTGTGCTCTCTCTCTCTCTCTCTCTAGATTTCTCTCTTTCTCTGTCCCCGTGTCCGTGTGAACTCAAAGAAACCGAGGAACGGGCAGCGTGCCATGCCCGTGTCAGTTTCACAGGGGATGCGTTGCATGCCGCAGCAGCTGCAGCGGCAGGGGCTACTGCTTGGCGCAGTGTTTACTGGTAGCATTGCAAGAACGCACGCAGAGCTCAAAGTTTCATACTATTGCAGCGTGTGCCAGTCATCGATACTAGGTGATGTTTTGGGTTGGTGGCACAAGTTTTACAAGTGTAGCTAGTGCATGGTTCATGTCCACAACTATGGCGCAACACATTTTCTTAGGCACACAACCCACTTGTCATACAAACATTTTCTAACCAAATATTGCCATAGCTGTGGCAAAGAATTCTTTTGACCCCAGAATGTGCGGCTCGCCACTATTTACCGTAATTTTCGTGGCAATATCTGATGCCCCATCCAAACAGGCCCCTAGTTCCACACCACACCAGACCACAAATTTCAAAACCCAAAGGGGTCCCTCACATGCTCCTGCGCCACTGCCAATCTGCCATCCACCGATTCCATCTCATCCATAGATGCTACTGTAGCAGTCAGTACATACCTACTTTTGAGAGATGAAATGATAAAAAAAAACTTGACACAAAGCACTGGAGCCAGCGAACCTAGGACACAGCAAAAGCAAGAAACAAAGCCATAGTTTGTGTTCTTGTCTGATCTCGAGCACAAAACTTACTCACAAAGCATAAGAGTGATGCAATTGTTTAGCCCCAATTTGGCAACCCAGAGAGAGACAGACAGAAGAGGGGGGTGGATAGGCCAAAGTAGAAGTTGGAGTACTAGTTTAAAGATCTTGCTTGTGCCCATTGCAAGCTCAATTTATAGTAGATATAAACTAAGGCAATTGTATATCTAAACCCATAAAGATTAGGAAAATTTGAGCTCCCAACGGGAAGACGAAGTGCAATGCAGAGAGCACTTAGTATACCTCAATGCCGTCGATCTCTAGGAAGACCTTCTCGCCGCCCTTGATGGTGAACTCGGACGCTGGCTTGGGCGGGCCGTTCTCGAGGTCGCCAGCGTGGCTGAGCCCGCCGTACTGCACCGGTACCAGCTCCGGCCGGATGAACCTGCCCAAAGAAAGAAATAAAGCAAGAACCGCCGTCAGTGTAATAGCAAGGCCGGAGCGCGAAAAAAAACGATTTCTTTAGCGGCCATTAGAGCTAGCGTGCTTACTTGTAGAGCGTCTCGGCGACGTTGCCCTCGCGCGCGATGACGAACTTGCTCTTGGTGCGCTCCGTTAGGAACGGCGAGATCATCGCGAACAGCACCGAGAAGTACCACGGCACGTTGACGAACACCTGCAATGCAAGTACCAGTGGTGTAAGAAGAAACGGCAGGTGCTCGACGAAATGCGCACAGGGCAAGAACAAAGGGAGAAAAGGCGAGTGTGAAGGTTACCTTGCGGGCGACCATCTCGGGGTAGTTGTCCTGGAAGAGGGAGAGGATCTGGTTGGATGCGGCGCGGAGCTCGCGTTTGGGCATATCCTTGAGGTCGGTGACCTGAATGATGGCGTTGACGCCGCCGGGGCGGAGCTGGAGCGCGCGGACGCCGCGCTCCATGACCTGGACGCGCCAGCGGAGGAAGCGGCTGAGACGGTCGCCGTCGCCGAAGACGCGGTCATACATGTCCCTGTCCTTGAAGACGCCGTAGGCGTTGTAGCAGACGGGGTGACCGTCGCGGTCCCAGCCGTGCATGTAGGCGACGACGCCCTCGAGGTCCTTGAAGCCCAGGTCCTCGTCGAGCACGGCGTCGGCGCGGAACTCGGCTCGCCAGGAGGCGCAGCGGAGGAGCATGGCGTGCGCGTCGCGGACGCGGAAGTCCCGCGCGCGGAGGAACTTGAGGAGCACGACGTCGGCGCGCTCGTCGGCCGCGGGGGCGCCGTCGCCGGAAGACGGAGGGTTGAGGGACACGCCCCAGATGGAGATGGGGTCCTGGTGGGTGGCGAGGAGCGCCCTGAGGTCGGCGAGCGCGCGGAGGTCGGAGGCCGGGAGCGCCGCGGCCACGTACGAGTCCTCCTTGAAGGAGGCCGAGCGGAGCAGCGCCGTGGCGTCCATGAGCGACGCCATTAGGCTGCGCTTGGCGCCCCCGCCGGAAGACGGCTTCGTCGCCGGCGCGGCGGTAGTGGTCGGAGACATGGACGTGTTTGCGGAAATGCGAGCGAGCGAGGTGGAGGGGGAGGGGGAAGACGGAAAAGGTGGTGTAGTATTTGAAATGGAATGAGGAGGAAACTGGTGTGGAGCGTGGCGTTATGAAGGTGGCGTGGGATGGCGGTGGCCTGGCCGGCGTCCGTCCGCTCTCGCTCGCTGGCTCGCTCGCTCTGGTTTGGTTTGGGGGTTTTAAGAGAGGAGGAGCAAAAAGTATGACGGGGAGCTGCGGAGGGAGGTTAATAAATTCTTCTTCTGTTTTGTTGTTGCGATTTGTTTTTTTTCCCTCCCAAATGTGCAGTGGTCATTTCAAAGAGAATTAATTTCGCGACGAATCTAAGGGCTTGGAACGTAGGAATTTCATAAGATTTTTCATATAATTTTTATTTCCTATTCATTTCGGGGAAACTCCGTGCGTATTTTCACCCTTGTTCTTTTCCATCTGAATGTTGTAGTGCCTTCGTCCTGACGGCCTTGCCCGAATTTGTCAAGAGTGTTAGAAGATACAGGCCCATTGGAACGAAGGAAAAATTGTATTGAGTTTAGAGGATAAAAATCCTATAGAAATTTTTTTCCTACGAGGCCATTTCGAACAAAACACTGGACATATGAATTCCTTTGAAGTTCCTACAGAATGGCTATTCCATAGAAATTTTTGAGCAGGATTACAAGATGTCATTCCCCATGTTTTCTTTCCTTTGTGTCTTTCAATCCTGTGTTGCAACAAAACACCTCTTTTGAAGTTTACCTGAATTTTTTTTTCCTGCAGGATTTGAGATGTCATCACATTCAATTTGCGCATTTTGGCACATTCAATTTGTGCATTTTGGCTATCCTTCTGTTTTAAGCTTCTAAGTTCCAAACAAGTCCTTACTATGATAAAAACACGGTTATCGAATGTTTTTATGCATTTTCCCTATCTTTTTTCTACAAAGCATGCAACAAACAAGAAATTGTTTAAGACTATTTCTGCCCTAGACCGTAAAATGTAAATAATTCTTTGAGAATCTGTTCTTGTTTGTTAAAAAAGTGCCTGTCGATTTTGTCAGCATTTTATCACACGCAGTGCTCTATTTTTGGATTCATGCGTAATTCGCTTAGTGATGGTATGCATGTGGTGGTTCAAATTTCGAACCTTCTTCAAGATGGCCATGCAAGGCCAGGAGTCGTACGTAAAATTTTTGTGATTTGTGGATGATCAATCCTGTCGTTAGTTCAATGTATACGAAATAATATGCCAAATAATGTTTCTACCGTAATAATACACTGACTACTGCCCTACGTGTCCAAGGTGATTATGATGAGCTGCTCATTTGCACTTGCATCATTAAGGAAATCGATCGATGTCCGTGCTATTCAACAATTGTAAAAAGAAGTTCATGATTAAACTACTTTTACATATTACCAAAATTTACCCTCTTCAAATCCATGACTTTGAGCTATATATAAATCATGTTTCAATTTTTTTCCCCAAAATAGACCAAATAATTCTTCGGATAGTTCGGAAATAAAGGAGTTGTTTGGTCTACCTTCGACAACAGATTGTCGGTTTTTAAAGCCAAATCAATTTATTTCATTACAGTGCTAATTCAATAAGTTGAAACCCGTTTGCACTCGAGTTTGAGTCTCAGTCATATCTTATTTGAATGGAAGTGCTCTTATCCAAATTCAAAAGAAAAAGGAAGGACTTACATGTTTAGAATACGAAGCATAAATAAACTGATTTGTTAGAGAAGCTAGCTCCACAAACAGAACAAAACCATAAATCAATTAGAAAAGAGGAAACATATCTAAAAAAGGGGGAAAAAAGTGGAAACATACAGCAGAGCAAAATCAGTAAAGTTCACAATAAATTAAAGAAAATAAAATGAATCCACCAAAATCCGTAATAATAGACCTCATCCTTGGGCTCATGCCGGAGTAATTCGATCTTGAGAGTTTTTGGCTCATTTAGCATCTTTTTGAAACGAAATAGCAAAATTAACCCTCTCTTCCCCTCTGAAATGACAAAAATGACCGCGGAAGCCACATGCCCTGCTCTCAGACTATGGCAGGTGACCTGTCGTGATCCCAGTCCGCTGCAAGATGGCATGCGAGCGCGGCAGATGGCATGCGCACATCCCTACCACGGAATGGGAGCGTGGCAGATCGATGCGGTATGTTGTCTGTCGTAGTCTAGGAGTAGGGTACATAGCTTCTGCGGCAAATTAGCGTTGTAAGGGTGTTATTTTTGTTATTTCGAATGTGGAGGACTAGTTTTGCTATTGCAAATAAAAAAACATGTTATTTCAGCACAAGACTCCGATCTCTGGGAGCAAAAAGACCATATTTGCTTAATCTATCACATAGCGCCAACCCATAATAGGATAGAAAATTAAAACAGCCGGCCCATGGGCACCAAATTAATCCGTAGCTACTTTCTTATGCTTGAAAAGCTTACAGTAGTGTGATGCCTATTTAGAATGGAGAGTTTCAATAAGGAATGTGGAAAATTTGGGTTTGTATTCTTTCGTGTTTAATCCATACATTTCAAATAAGCGCTCAAAGTTTGTGGTATCTTTCCTATGCAGTAGAAAAAAATCTTTCATGGGATCATATTATCGTCCGTTCAATTTTTATTTGATGTAGAATTTTATGCAGCCAAACATTCTAAAATTTGACTATCAGTATGTTTAAATCTATCAAGATTGGACATATGAAAACTAAATGCTACATTGGTTGTTAAAATTAGTTTTATAACATTGTAATTTACTAATTTCTAGTAATATAAATAAAAAAAGTTATAGTCAAAGTCATATATCGAAGACCATAAAAAGTGAATAACATTTAAAAAAGATGGAGAGATTACTCAAGCTATTTGTGTACAAGAGCAAAAACACAATGGGACCATTTGAGCCTAATTTCGCTTTATGTTGAAAAAAATACAGAAGAAAGGGCACATGAAAGACCAATTTTGACTATTTATGGTTAACGTTTGATTCACTGTCACGGCGTGACACACATTGTTGGCCCTACGTCCACCTATCTTATATTCGTTTTGTGCCAAAAATTTTCAATCCTTTTAATAATCAGTATATATAGAGAGAGGAAGCCTATTTGCCACTGTCAGGTGTAGTTACTCTCATTGTATCTATCATCTATCTGTCTCGGATACCATATGCTTGATTGGATTATTGAGTCGGATACCACTCCATAATAGTCGCTAGCAACCCGCTAGCATACTTCTTAACATATCCAGCAAAGATAACCAGCATTAATATGCAATCCCTATGTACACGTAATTTGCTTTGATGTTGGCAACCGCTCCCGTAATTCTCGACCTTGATTAGTCTTGGACGTACTGCCTGGTTGGTTATAGTTGATTTGCTGCTTTTTTTCCATTGAGTTTTCATCGTCGTCCTCAAGCGAGAAGAAAAGACAGCGAATTCGTCATCCATGTACTTAGGTAGTATGTATATACCTAAGGGAGTATTTTAGTACATGTACTTAGGTAGTATGTATATACGTAAGGGAGTATTTTAGTACATGTACTTAGGTAGTATGTTGTAACACCCCAGGACCCACATTACCCTGGGATGCTACTTAACCACTCTACAGCTAGCCAAGAATTTCAAAATTTAATATTTTGGCAGCAACTCTAGGCAAGAATCAATAAGCGGAAGCATAAACCACTATGGGAATAAAGATAACAGTAACAAGTTTAATAATTAAAACAACCTCTAGCAGATTAATCCAAGTGTAGTCCACAAATGCATCAATAATAAATCAACAGAACACTCGTGAATAACTAGTCATTAGGCTAAATTCCTCTCAACTTTATTACAGCATGAAACTACGAATTGAGTGCATTATTGAAGTGCCGCTCTACCCATCCCAGGAATGCTTAAGAATCACCTGAAAGGGGGAAAGAAACAACAAGAATGAGATAAAATCTCAGCAAGTAAGTTGAATAACAGGTTAATCAATTGACAAGCAAGCTACAACACAGGTTATATTATTGCATGCCCACAACCACATTCCACTATCTCATTCAATAAACCACATGGACTATCATGAGTCCTGCCTCATAAGAATTCAACCATTGACAAAAGTATGCATGTCCTCCATTCACAATGCTTAATGCAAATGCATGCCATGCTCCACTGCACTCTTACCCATCAAGGTAAGAGCGTGCATCGTCTCTGACAATGTACGATCTTTCAGACTGCATCTGATCGTGACCATAAGCGGCGACATCCACAATGCAATGTAATGATATGTTATGAATGATATGATAATCATAAACCACATATGTGACATCTCATAAGGGCACCAACAAGATTATCTTGTACAACTACCACATAATCATTATGGAAAAATACCTCCATGATCCACATTCGGCACATAAAGCAACCATTTCATGACTACACACAAGATATCCAATGTAAATCATTAAAATAATAATTATGTCATCATCTCATATGTAAGTCAACCAACCATGGCATAATACTTCAAAATACGAAACTCATATGGATTGCAAGTAGTAAGAACAACCAATTAAACGGTAGTAACATCTGCTACAATTACTTGCCTTCCACGATGTGACGCGTTAGCGGCCAAGGTGATACTCCTAAACCCGAGGCTTCACCTCCTAAACAAGTAAAATAATTTCAATAAGGTCATAATATACCCAGCGCTACTAATCGGCATTCTACAACGCTTACTTGACGACTCAAAACGAGTTTACAAAGTCGAAACCGAAAACAACGTTTCTGCCATATTCGATTCTGGACAGCAGCACGGTAAATGACATAACTCATGATCTGGAAGTCAAAAAGAGGTAAACCCAATTTCTGTAGATTCTTAACTGACTAATCTACAATACTCTAGTTGACACGATAATCCAATTCGGCCAAAATATTAGGCTAACCATTGTCTGAACTTTTAGTACAGAAACTGCCTACACAAACGAACAGCAAAACTAAAATGACCATAACTTTTAATAGGTAACTCCGAATTGATCGTTCTTTATCAATATGAAAAGGTTATCGAATTACCTACAATAACCTAGTTGGGTGAACTTTCAGATTCTACCAAATTCCCTGTCATATTTTAGAAAATAACCAGTCAGATTATTCTCGTCAGATTTCTGGCAGCAGATACTACATCGACCATAACTTTTGACTCAGACCTCGGAATCGAGTGATCTTCATGGCTACTGAAAGATAACGACATAACCCACATATCTCTAGGAGATGGAATCTTAAAATTCAGCCTCTAAATACACGAAAAAACCCACGCAAGGTTCTGGACAGAATTGCATCTTCTGCAGCCCAACAATTAACCAACAATTCTAATCGGTTTCGCATCTACTAAGGATCAAACAGCGGGGAAGGCATCTCGTTACCCTTGTAGAACCGCTAGAAATCGCTGAACCAAACCCCACACAAAATCTTCTTCTCCTTCTTCTCCTTCTTCTCCTTCTTTCCTCCCTCTCTTTCTTCTTTCTTGCAAGGGACAGACCTTGGGAGAGGGGAGGTGCGAGGGGCAGCACCTTGGGAGAGGGAGGTGCAAGGGGGAGGAGAGGAGTCGGCCAAGGGAGAGGAGAAGGGGGTGGCTGCAAGTGGGAGGAGGAAAAGGGGGGAGGGGAGGGGGGCGGCTAGGGTTTGGGGAGGGTGGCCCTCCCCCCTATGGCCGGCCACACTAGGAGATGGGCCAAGGCCCAGCCCCAAAAGGAAGAGAAAATAACGGAAAAGCCCCTCTCTAAGCTGGATTTTACGAAAACTGAAAATAAAATCTTCCCCGATTAAATAATTCTCTACCGATTAATTTTAATTAATCCGATTCTTGACTTCTCACACTTCCGGAGTATTACATTCTTCCCACCTTAAAAGGATTCGCCCTCGAATCTAATTCTCTGAACCACAAAGAACAAAACAACATGCAACAAAGAACCAAAACTAGGAGTACTCACCACCTCAAGAGCTCGGGGTACTTCTTTCGCAAAAGATCCTCCAACTCCCACGTAGCCTCTCTCTCAGACTGATTCGTCCAAAGAACCTTCACATACTTGATGGTCTTATTCCTCAAGACCCGCTCCGACGTATCCAAGATACGAACTGGCCGACTCTCCACAGTGAGATCCTGCTCCACTGTGACCTGTTCCAGGTCAATCTTGTGTTCTGGATCCCGCAAGTATTTCCTCAGCATAGACACATGGAAAACATTGTGCACACCACTCAATGAGTTTGGCAACTCCAAACGATAAGCCAAACTACCCACCCGAGCAACCACTGGAAAAGGACCGATGTACCGCGGGCTAAGCTTCCCGGTGGTACCAAAACGAACAATACCCTTGGTTGGAGACACCCGAAGGAGCACAAGGCTACCCACCGCAAACTCCAACTCTCGGCGCCGAACATCCGCATAACTCTTTTGTCGGCTCTGAGCGACCAACAGTTCGACAAACCTCCGCACTTTCTCCACGGTCACGAACAAGATCGGGACCAAGCAACGACCTCTCACCCACTGCATCCCAACAAAGAGGGGAAACACACCTCCGACCATACAAAGCCTCAAAAGGAGGCATCTTGATACTCGCCTGATAACTATTGTTATAAGCGAACTCTGCCAAAGCCAGATAGTCCTCCCAACTGCCCTTCCAAGATAGCACGCAAGCACGAAGCATGTCCTCCGTGGTCCAATGGTCCGCTCGATCGACCATCCGTCCGAGGTGAAAAGTCAGATCGAGGAAACTGTCGTGCCCAACGCACTGAAGACTCGCGAACTTAGAGACGAACTTGGCATCTCGGTCGAAACAATGGACTTGGGTACACCGTGCGCCTCACCACCTCTCGGATGTACAACGGGGCTAGGTCCTGCTATTGTGTTGGTCGCTTTTATCGGTATGAAGTGTGCGGACTTGGTAAGCTCGCCCACCACGACCCATATTGCATCTCGCCCTCGGGCAGCGCGCAACCCAACCACAAAGTCCATAGTGATATGCTCCCACTTCCACTCGGTACCTCCAAGGGTCGCAACAAACCAAGCAGGACGCTTGTGCTCACCTTTACCGTTGACAAACGCCACAAGCAATGACATATTTGGCAATATCCACCTCATCCGCTTCCACCAAAAGATTTGTTTCGATCACGATACATCTTGGTCTCTCCCGGATGTACCGAATATGGGGTCCGGTGAGCCTCACGAAGAATATCATCCTTCACCGGTGATTTAGGGTACACACAACGCCTTTGAATCGAACCGCACCGTGTTCATCCACACTAAAATCTCGAACGCCCCGAGATCCTCTTCCGCACTCTGAAAGGAGCCGATCGTCTTTGTTGAGCTTCAAGAACGCGCCGGGGATGGCGATCGATGATCATTTGTATCTCGCTGCGCAGAACTGATGAAGACGAAAGAAATACCCATCTTCTCAAACTCCGAGGCCAAGGACAATGCTACCTGAGGTACCCCTGTCCTGCTTAGGGCATCAGCCACCACATTAGCCTTACCAGGGTGATACTGGATAGTCAGGTCATAATCCTTGATTAACTCCAACCACCTCCGCGCCTCAAATTTAGCTCTCATTGCGTGAATATATACTTAAGGCTCTTGTGATCAGTGAAGATATCGCACTGTTCCCCATACAAGTAATGCCTCCAAGACTTCAGAGCAAACACAACTGCTGCCAACTCGAGATCATGAGTCTTCAACTGTCTAGAAGCATAAGCGATTACTCGGCCCTCTTGCATCAGTACACATCCGAGTCCAATCCGAGAAGCATCCGTGTACACCGTGAAGCGCTTGCCACTCCCGGGCAAGGATAGAATATGTGCATTTACCAGCTTGTTCTTCAAAGTCCAAACCCACCTCAAAGCGTCCGTCCACACAAAAGGAACCCCTTTGCGTGAGTCGGGTCATTGATTTAGCAATGCTAGAAAAATCTCGCACAAAGCGCCGAATACCCAAGACCAAGGAAACTCCGGATCTCGACACATTGGTTGGCCTCCGCCATCAACCACTCGCGCCACATTCTTCTGGATCCACTGTAATACCGTCGTCGATCGATGGTATGACCCAAAAATCCTACTTGGATAACCGAAAAGCACACTTCTTTAGCTTCGCATAGTATTTATTCCTCCAAGAGTATCTAGGACCAGTTGAGATGCAATTTGTGGTCCTCCTCCGTTTTGGAATAAACCAGATGTCGTCGATGAAGACCACCACAAAAGAATCTAGGTACTCATGGAGCATCCTGCTCATAGCTTCCATAAAGACAAAGCAGAGCATTAGTCATCCAAAAGACATAACGACATATTCGTAATGCCCATACCTTGTCTTTGAATGTCGTCTTCTCTATATCCTCCTCCCGATTCGCAGCTGATGGTAACGGTACAAATCAATCTTGAAAATATTTTGGCACCTCTCAACCGATCGAAGAGATCGTCAATACGAGCGAGGGATACTTGTTCTTGATTGTCACTTGGTTGAGTGCTCGATAATCCACGCAAAGCCTCTTGGTGCCATCCTTCTTTCCCACAAACAAAACCGGAGCAGCCCAAGGTGACGTGCTCGGTCTAATGAACCCCTTAGCTAAGAGTTCATCCAACTGCTTCTTTAATTCCACCTGCTGAGTCGGCCAGTTCGTATCTTGGATACGTCGGAGCGGGTCTTGAGGAATAAGACCATCAAGTATGTGAAGGTTCTTTGGACGAATCAGTCTGAGAGAGAGGCTACGTGGGAGTTGGAGGATCTTTTGCGAAAGAAGTACCCCGAGCTCTTCGAGGCTGGTGAGTACTCCTAGTTTTGGTTGTTGTTTGCTTGTTGTTCTGTTCTTTGTGGTCTGTAGAATTAGATTCGAGGGCGAATCCTTTTAAGGTGGGAAGAATGTAATACTCCGGAAGTGTGAGAAGTCAAGAATCGGATTAATTAAAATTAATCGGTGAGAATTATTTAATCGGGAAGATTTTATTTTCGCCAGTAAAATCCACTTAGAGAGGGCTTTTCTGTTATTTTCTCTTCCTTTTGGGTGGGCCTTGGCCCATCTCCTAGTGTGGCCGCCATAGGGGACGGCCACCCTCCCCAAACCCTAGCCGCCCCTCCCTCCCCTTTTCCTCCTCCCACTTGCACCGCCCTTCTCCTCTCCCTTGGCGACTCCTCTCCTCCCCCTTGCACCTCCCCTCTCCCAGGTGCTGCCCCCTGCACCTCCCTCTCCCAGGTGCTGTCCCTTGCAAGAAAGAAGAAAGAGAGGAGGAAAGAAGGAGAAGAAGGAGAAGAAGGAGAAGAAGATTTTGTGTGGGGTTTGGTTCAGCGATTTCTAGCGGTTCTACAAGGGTAACGAGATGCCTTCCCTGCTGTTTGATCCTTAGTAGATGCGAAACCGATTAGAATTGTTGGTTAATTGTTGGGCTGCAGAAGATGCAATTCTGTCCAGAACCTTGCGTGGGTTTTTTTGTGTATTTAGAGGCTGAATTTTAAGATTCCATCTCCTAGAGATATGTGGGTTATGTCGTTATCTTTCAGTAGCCGCGAAGATCACTCGATTCCGAGGTCTGAGTCAAAAGTTATGGTCGATTTAGTATCTGCTGCGAGAAATCTGACGAGAATAATCTGACTGGTTATTTTCTAAAATATGACAGGGAATTTGGTAGAATCTGAAAGTTCACCCAACTAGGTTATTGTAGGTAATTCGATAACCCTTTCAGATTGATAAAGAACGATCAATTCGGAGTTACCTATTAAAAGTTATGGTCATTTTAGTTTTGCTGTTCGTTTGTGTAGGCAGTTTCTGTACTGAAAGTTCAGACAATGGTTAGCCTAATATTTTGGCCGAATTGGATTATCGTGTCAACTAGAGTATTGTAGATTAGTCAGTTAAGAATCTACAGAAATTGGGTTTACCTCTTTTTGACTTCCAGATCATGAGTTATGTCATTTACCGTGCTGCTGTCCAGAATCAGAATATGGCAGAAACGTTGTTTTCGGTTTCACTTTGTAAACTCGTTTTGAGTCGTCAAGTAAGCGTTGTAGAATGCCGATTAGTAGCGCTGGGTATATTATGACCTTATTGAAATTATTTTACTTGTTTAGGAGGTGAAGCCTCAGGTTTAGAGTATCACCTTGGCCGCTAACGCCACATCGTGGAAGGCAAGTAATTGTAGCAAAGAGTTACTACCGTTTAATTGGTTGTTCTTACTACTTGCAATCCATATGAGTTTCGTATTTTGAAGTATTATGCCATGGTTGGTTGACTTACATATGAGATGATGACAGTAATTATTATTTTAATGATTTACATTGGACCCACATTACCCTGGGATGCTACTTAACCACTCTACAGCTAGCCAAGAATTTCAAAATTTAATATTTCAGCAGCAACTCTAGGCAAGAATCAATAAGCGGAAGCATAAACCACTATGGGAATAAAGATAACAGTAACAAGTTCAATAATTAAAACAACCTCTAGCAGATTAATCCAAGTGTAGTCCACAAATGCATCAATAATAAATCAACAGAACACTCGTGAATAACTAGTCATTAGGCTAAATTCCTCTCAACTTTATTACAGCATGAAACTACGAATTGAGTGCATTATTGAAGTGGCGCTCTACCCATCCCAGGAATGCTTAAGAATCACCTGAAAGGGGGAAAGAAACAACAAGAATGAGATAAAATCTCAGCAAGTAAGTTGAATAACAGGTTAATCAATTGACAAGCAAGCTACAACACAGGTTATATTATTGCATGCCCACAACCACATTCCACTATCTCATTCAATAAACCACATGGACTATCATGAGTCCTGCCTCATAAGAATTCAACCATTGACAAAAGTATGCATGTCCTCCATTCACAATGCTTAATGCAAATGCATGCCATGCTCCACTGCACTCTTACCCATCAAGGTAAGAGCGTGCATCGTACTATGGCAATGTACGATGCTGTACCGGTACGGTCGCGGCCATAAGCGGCGACATCCACAATGCAATGTAATGATATGTTATGAATGATATGATAATCATAAACCACATATGTGACATCTCATAAGGGCACCAACAAGATTATCTTGTACAACTACCACATAATCATTATGGAAAAATACCTCCATGATCCACATTCGGCACATAAAGCAACCATTTCATGACTACACACAAGATATCCAATGTAAATCATTAAAATAATAATTACTGTCATCATCTCATATGTAAGTCAACCAACCATGGCATAATACTTCAAAATACGAAACTCATATGGATTGCAAGTAGTAAGAACAACCAATTAAACGGTAGTAACACTGCTACAATTACTTGCCTTCCACGATGTGACGCGTTAGCCGGCCAAGGTGATACTCCTAAACCTGAGGCTTCACCTCCTAAACAAGTAAAATAATTTCAATAAGGTCATAATATACCCAGCGCTACTAATCGGCATTCTACAACGCTTACTTGACGACTCAAAATGAGTTTACAAAGTCGAAACCGAAAAACAACGTTTCTGCCATATTCGATTCGGACAGCAGCACGGTAAATGACATAACTCATGATCTGGAAGTCAAAAAGAGGTAAACCCAATTTCTGTAGATTCTTAACTGACTAATCTACAATACTCTAGTTGACACGATAATCCAATTCGGCCAAAATATTAGGCTAACCATTGTCTGAACTTTTAGTACAGAAACTGCCTACACAAACGAACAGCAAAACTAAAATGACCATAACTTTTAATAGGTAACTCCGAATTGATCATTCTTTATCAATATGAAAAGGTTATCGAATTACCTACAATAACCTAGTTGGGTGAACTTTCAGATTCTACCAAATTCCCTGTCATATTTTAGAAAATAACCAGTCAGATTATTCTCGTCAGATTTCTGGCAGCAGATACTAAATCGACCATAACGTTTGACTCAGACCTCGGAATCAAGTGATCTTCGTGGCTACTGAAAGATAACGACATAACCCACATATCACTAGGAGATGGAATCTTAAAATTCAGCCTCTAAATACACGAAAAAACCCATGCAAGGTTCTGGACAGAATTGCATCTTCTGCAGCCCAACAATTAACCAACAATTCTAATCGGTTTCGCATCTACTAAGGATCAAACAGCGGGGAAGGCATCTCGTTACCCTTGTAGAACCGCTAGAAATCGCTGAACCAAACCCCACACAAAATCTTCTTCTCCTTCTTCTCCTTCTTTCCTCCCTCTCTTTCTTCTTTCTTGCGCAAGGGACAGCACCTTGGGAGAGGGGAGGTGCAAGGGGGAGGAGAGGAGTCGGCCAAGGGAGAGGAGAAGGGGGCGGCTGCAAGTGGGAGGAGGAAAGGGGGAGGGAGGGGCGGCTAGGGTTTGGGAGGGTGGCCCTCCCCTATGGTCGGCCACACTAGGAGATGGGCCAAGGCCCACCCAAAAGGAAGAGAAAATAACGGAAAAGCCCCTCTCTAAGCTGGATTTTACGAAAACTGAAAATAAAATCTTCCCCGATTAAATAATTCTCTACCGATTAATTTTAATTAATCCGATTCTTGACTTCTCACACTTCCGGAGTATTACATATGTATACCTAAGGGAGTATTTTAGAACATGTGCTTAGGTAGTATGTATACCTCGGGAGTATGTTAGTACATGTAATTGGGGAGTATATACACCTATGATAGTATATTAGTACATCTGTACATGGATTTGGGAAGGGAGTAATTCATGTATGAATGTGCTTTATGGATTATGTTGATTGTATATACCTAAGGGAGTATTTTAGTACATGTACTTAGGTAGTATGTATACATCAGGAGTATGTTAGTACATATAATTGGGGTGTATATATGTGAGACCCCGGTTTATTTGGCTTGTAATGCTTAGTCTTCCATTGACCTTAGCATCACAAATCAAATAAACCAAGCCTCGAGATATGTATACTTCCCAGAAATGCAGTATACACACCCTGTTACAAAATCATGCATCAATTCCATACATCACAATATAACAAGTCTAGCAAAAGACATACATAATATAAAGTTATTACAAAAGAGCCGACAGGCCAAAAGACATCCAAGTATCAATAACAGCGGAAGCAAAAGGGTGCCATAAGATGGCTTTAACCAAAATACGACCGGTTAGCCATAACCCACAAAGCAACCCACCGGGCCGCCAAGCTAGTCGTCCATACCGCAGTAATACTCACCAAAGTTGATCCCTTGGAGATCAACCTTCTTCCTCTGCAACAATTAAGCAAAGCAAATGAGTACAAAAATGTACTCGCAAGACTTACGGGTAACAAACCTAGTTACTACTACATGCAGGCTTTAATCAAAGGAGAAGGCTCAAGGTTAATTTTCAGCATAAAACAAGTTTTATTTGCAATAGATAATAATTTGAAGGCAATTTTGAATATCTGAATTTTAATTGTATAAATAACAGCGATACAATAAGTAATAACATATCAACAACCTGGAGATCACTAACCCAATAGCCATCACAACAATAGCACGAATTACCCATTCGTACCACCCATGTCAAGTTTTTAATTTAAAAGGTTGTAGTCTAATGCTTGCGGGAAATAACCAAGCGTGTCCATAACCTAGGATGAGGCTATTCGAATAGTTTTAACCCTGTAGGGGTGTAACAATGTACCCACACTTCAGACCGCCTTTTCGCCAAGCTATTTAGCACACTCTCTTTGGTATGCCGGCACAGCTAAGTCCTACGAGACATTTCCAATGAATGATGCTAGTTAAGAGCTGCACAACCCAAAGAGTAGGAGACACCGGCCCAGCCGAAGCAACTGCGGGAGCTCTTCCTCTATAAAAATAGTTTTACCCACCAGCGACCCCTAACTAACACCTCCCAAAGTACTTAGCCAAGAGGGGTTCCATATGCCCCTAGTGTGGTTAGCACGCAATATTGCTTGGATCAATGGCGCAAGTATTCGGTCCTTATTGACTCGGGCACCATTCCAGTCACACCCAAAAGCACACCAACATACCGTTGTGCCCAAGTCCAAATCATTTGTTTTCAGTTTTTAGTTTTCACAATTTAAACATAGCTCGAAGCTGAAACATAGAGTTATAATAAGTATTTGTGTGATCAAAGTCATCGCCTAAGTCGATAACCGCCCAATTCTACCGGTAACTAAGCATTGCTAAGCATCATATTGCAAAGACAAATAAAAAGACCATAAATCATCCACCGGGCTCTAATTCACCAGTGAGGATAATAACCTAGGGTAGTGGCGGGGGTGAACAATTTCAGGGAAACTATGCAATGGGATTAGCTACCTCTAATCGACAAAATAAATATTGACACAAGAAGCATGCATACTTAGGTTTTGCAAACAAGATATTAGACTTTTAAGAATAATAGGAGCAATATGATCAAATGATGTTACACTGCTTGACTTGCTGGAGATTACTTTCTTACTGGAGAGGATAACTCACGTAATCAATAATTTCTTCGGAACCTAACACAAAAATACGATAAAATCAATAAGAACGAAGAACACCAAAAGAAACTCAAAAGCAAAATTATCGAAATCTCATGAAATTTACACAGCAGCAAGGGTATGATTTTAAATGAATTTAGAAACAAGAATCAAGTCATTTGGATTTAGTATGAAAAAGTTATAGCTAAAACAATTTCCCTCAGTCTATTAATTCAACTAAATTAATTACTTGTACTGTTCATGGAATAAATTTATGGAATGATCTAAAGTCTGAAAATTTTATGGTAGGTAGGTTATGACATCCTAAGATCAGCAAAGTTGGGTTTACTCAATTTGGAGTAAAAATGAATTAATTATGATTTTTCTAAGTTGTAAAACTAGCACAAATTATTTTTCAGAATTAAAACCATGATCAAAACCTATTTCATATTAAAGTATGCTAACAGAGGAATTTTACAAGGTTGAGTTTGCACATTTTGGAGTTATACAGAAAAAGATATGCATTTTACAGGGTTCAATTCAATTTCTGGAATATTCTAAAATGACTGAAATCAAGTTAATATTGTTTATAAAACTTTCTGTTACAGAAACATGTCTAAATGCATTTTTAGATTAAACTCTAATTAAACACGAGTTTATCCCAACTGGAATCATCTAAAAAGGGTTTAAAATGAATTAGATATGAGTTTCTAAAGTTTTAATACAATTTTCAGTTGACAAATAACGATTTACCGAAATAAAACAAAGCTTATCAAAAAGGAATCGACATGGACGAACGTGGGCCCTTGATTCGGAATCCAACGACCCACGCGCGATTCTCAAAGGAACTCACCGTTGGTTCAAGATCCAACGGTCCACGTGGATTGGGCCGTTCGGGCGACGCGAACGCTTAAACCAACCACGACCGTAGATCTTGAGATGAAGGGCTCAGAGCGCAGTGCACTTCGGGTGGTCCGAACGTCTCCGCGATCTGAGCCGTAGATCTAAAGATAGGCGGCCTAGGTCCATGCGCGGTCCGGGTGACCCGAACGGCACATTGATCTCGGCCGTTGATCGCGAGATCGACGGTTCCCGGTGACGTGGAGTGTTCGGAGGTGCGAAAATCCCAGAAGATCTGGGCCGCAGATCTTGAAATCGACGGTCCACGACACGCGCATAAAACACGTGTGAGTTTTAAGTGCGCGGGGAGTTTTAAACGCGCGGCCCACATGTCAGTGATACAGAGGGCGTTTTAGGACATCCATTAAATACTAATTCCAATGATTAGTGATGATTAGCATTAATTATTTCTTAATGTTTTCGCACAGAGGGGTTTAAGTGGGCGGGGGCCCACCTGGCAGTGACACATTAGGATGATTTAGGATACATTAATTGTTGCCTGTGATTAGCAATTAATTAAACCCAATCTTTGTCTTAATGGCCTTGTTACTGCGGTTTTTGGCCTACGGGCCCACACGCCAGTGACTCAGTGGACCAGTTTAAGACATATTAATTACTTCCAATGATTAACAATGATTAGGCCATTAATGATGTCCTAACCGGCAACGACACAGAGGGGCTTCCGTCCGGCAAAAACCGAGCGGCAAAGAATGGCTTGCCGCCAGCGGCTCTGGCCACGGTGGCGCCCACAAAGTACCAAAATGGGTTCGCAATAGCCTTGCGGTCCCGATGGTGATGACCTCGCCGGCGGCGACGGCCTAGAATGCCGGCTAGCCGGAAAAAGGGCACAGTGACACTAAGGCCGAAAACAAAAATAGCTCAAAAGCTCCGCAGCAATCCAAAGAAGCGGGTGCCACAGTATCTAAGGACTAATTAGAAGCTACCTTAAGCAAGATGAGCTTCAAAGATGGCAGGAGGAGCTTGGACCGCAGAGAATCCCGCCGGAGTTGGAGAAGACAAAGTGAAAATGATGTTCTGAGCAAAAAGAACATGAAAGAATGGTAGGGTTAGCTTCAATATAGCCCATAGAAGCTTCATGAGCAAATAATTGAGAAAAGAAGCCCTTACCGGAGTTGGAGAAGAAAGGGGTAAAATCGGCCGAAATGATCCAAACTCAAAATTGGTCCATTCCTGTGAATGAAACCCAAAATTGAGTTAGGGGAAATGCATAGGGGGTTAATGTGGGCGCCCCGGATTATTGGAAATGTACTTAATTAAATTCATACTGTAGCACAATCGTTAATGAAGGAACAGTACTGCCCCTTTATTAAAGATCATGCTAAAGATATAAATTTAACAAGTGACAATTCCAATAAACAGGATTCCCCGGATATATATATATCTCACAATGGTTCCCAGGATCAACGACCATTGCATATATATATATCCTTCATCAACATTGCATCAAATACATACAAGTCATACATTGACATAATTAAACATAAGTTTACAACATTTGGTTTGGTACTACAATATTAAGTGACTTGGTCACTTCAAAAGTCTAACAAATGGAAGCAAAACAAAATATTAAGATCCACCAATGGCCTCATCCACCATGCAGCAATTGCGTGGAGGAAAGAAGTAGCTTTACTCGTTAGCGTCACCCTGATCGGCGCTAATGGGTACTTCATAAAGAAAACCGTCCTCACCTGCAACAATAGGTGATAGCACCTTGAGTACGGAAGGTACTCAGCAAGTCTTACACAAACTAATAAAATAAAGTGTTTATTAGAACCTAATCAAAGGAATAGAATTGTTACATGCATAAGGTTACAACAGGAAGGCATAAAGGTTCAAATTTGCATAAAGCGATACACCTTATCCTACAAATGCTACATTTTGATAAAGCAATTTAATAAATCAAAGTTTACTTAAAACAGTAAGTAAATGAAATAATGGTAAACAGTACAGTGCATGAATCCCTAATGCACAGCCAAAAACCGAAACCAGATTTTGAAAATCAAAACTTCTATACAGGTGACATCAATTCAAGTTATCGTCCATGACCGTGGACATGACTATTCGAATGCTTTATACCTGCGGGTGTACATCTTTACCCACATGACTTAGCTAGCCCGTTGCCTTCGGATGCCTCCGAATGATGACATACTTCCTTTGGTATGCCGACCGGGGAAACTAAGATTTGGTATTTTTCAACAAGCTAACACTATTGAGTTGGACCCCCATGTGTGAACTGATCCCGCTTAAACAACGACTGATAGCATCTGCTTAACCGAGGCACACATGTTGCGTCAGTAATGTCGATCCAAACAATTAAATGCGAACTGGGCTCACTACCCATATTAGGATGCAATCGGCACCTTTAAGGTATCGTATATGCTACGGAGCACATATACGCCCTCACCCTTCTAAGAACATCTGATACTGACATACAAGCTCACATGGCATACAACGCAGTCATCAGACCAAAGCATCTATGCCATACAAGGTCAATACACATATTCTTACTTTCCTGTTTCCAACCCAATAGTCTTAACATTTTACTTAACCAAACAACGCCCATACACTGCATGTGGAAGTACATGGGGGACTTGAATTGAATAATCAGAGTTCGGTCCTTAATTAACCCGGACAAGTCCACCACAAAACCCAATCTCGTGCACAAAAGCACCATCACTAGCTTCCTCTTGTCCAGATCAAGTTAAATTTCAAATACAAGTCTGATTTAAAGAAACTGGACAAAGAGTTTAAAATAACAAAAGTTCATTTGTGATTCCCATGTTTGACAAGGTATTCTTGTCAAACTCTAAAATCTCTAGACTGCATGTCTAAGCCAAATCTGAAAATATATGCTATAGTATACATTACTATGCTAAGGTTGAGTGTATGGTGACAATTGAGGTAATCCATCATGTTAGGTCATAACTAACTACTAACAGATCACAATTTGTATTTTCAGAAAATAGCATGCACAGTTGTCACTGGATTTGCAAAAGCTATTGTATAAAACTTGGGATCAACATGGTGCAGAGAGGAAGCTTGCCTTGATAGTAATAAACTTCTGTTGCAGGTTCAGGTTGCTCAGAGACAAATTCAAAAACTTCAGATGAACCAGATTCTATAAGAAGCAATAAAACCCAATAAATACCAAAACTGACAATAAGTCCAAAATGGAAGAAATATGCATGATCAATCTGGAAATGCATGATTGACAATATGCTTAAGCCATAACTACCCATAATAGTAATACTAACCCATATTATAACTTACTGTTTTTAAAAGACAGAAACTAGGGTTTAGTGCAAAGTTCCAGTTTTCAGATTTTGAAAAGAACCGAAAACAGGACAGATAACAGATTTTGAGAAAATGAAGATAGATCAAGCAAAGGTTCAAAAATGAAGCTTAGCCTGATCTATTAAGGTAGTTAATACCCTAAACTAACCTTAACCCAATCCTACTCGGTTAGATTACAAAAGCTAAAGAAAAACCTATTTTATCGGTTGAGCCGACAAAAGAGAACAGAGACCTATTTCGGCTATGAGTCCAAAATAGATGATGACAAGAATTGAAAGATTAACTTGTTATGCTACTAGTGTTTAGTTGAAACCTAACTAGGATAACAAGTCGACAGGAGAAACCCTAGGTCTTGAAAATGACATAAAAGACTGAAAAGTTAGAATAACAACTTTTCAGGTTACAGCAAGTTGAAGCTACTGATGTTCAAAAGAATGATTCACAGGAGCTTCTAAAGTCCTTAAGATGCTCAAGATGTTAGAAACTAGGGTTTTAGCTTACCAGTAAAGGAAAGACACCACAGTCTTTGAAAACCGAAGTGGATTGACAGAGAAATAAACTCTGGATTTAACCTACAAAAGATAGCCAATCTTTATTGCAAGGTAAAACCAGTGCTTAAGGTGGATAAGCAATGGACAAGAGCAAGAAACTCCACCGGGCAAACAAGGAAAATGATGAGCTTGATGGTCAACAATGGCGATGAGCTCAAAAGTTAGGGTTATATATGGATGTTGAGCTACAGGGCAAGATGGAAAGATCTAGAGTTGATGAGGTGTCTACTTAGCTAAATATCCAAAAATTTGTGGCATAATCTTTGGATAATCCTCTCCTCTGCTCTCAGAAATGGCTGCGCGCAGAGATAAGGAAGAAGGGAGGCAAAATATGACATGTGGGTCCCTTTGTCATCCTCAGCCGCACGCGCCTCATAAAAGCTCAAAAGAATATCAGCCGTCCGATTGGAAATGGGCGGCTGTGATAAATAGAGAGGTTAAAAGGTTTTAATCGGTATCTTTTAATATGGACCGTGCGATCTCAATCGGTCGATCGAGATTAAAACAGAGCCCAAAAGGAATCTCGGGATCTACTTTCAAATCTGGACGTTGGATTGGAATCCAACGGTCAATTAAAAGGAATACACGTCACTCGATTAGATGAGATGACGCGGCACCGTTAGATTGGATTTCCACGGTCGAGATGGGGCAAAGAACCGGATGGTCCGATTGCATACACTCATATGGACCCTACGATTGAAATCCAACGATCCACCGAATTTGGGCTTTAAAGGCCCACGGTCAAAAAGGAGCGCCGTGGGATTTAAATCCAAAGGCCCAGATAAAAGCGCGCCTTTGATTTCAAAATGAAATGAGCGACGCGGTTAGATCAAGAATGGACGGCTGAGATCGTGAGGGGATCCGGAGTCGTCCGAATGCATACACCAATCTGGACCACACGATGAAGATCTAACGGCCCAGAGGAGCGCGGGCCTTAATAGCACGCGGTAAAAAGGAAAGCCATAGGATTTGAATCTAACGGCTCAGATAAAAGCGCGCCTTTACGTTTACAACGAAAAGGGAGGCGCTGTTGGATCGGAAATGAACGGTGGAGATTGAGAAGGGCTCCGGAGTTGTCCGATTGCACACACTGATCTCGATCGTTAGATCAAGATCCAACGGCAGAGATTAAGGTGCACACGTGGACAGCTCGTGGGACGTTGCGGCCCCGCCCGTTCGATTGAAGATCAACGGCTCACATCGCGTAGGAGGTTTGAGCTTGCGCTCGAACGTGACAGAGCCGGACCATTCGCACGGGGTTGGACTCAACCACATGGCTCGAGTCGCTACAGTGCTAGGGTTTGGATTCAAACCAGTTTGGTTGACTAGAACCTATTCAAATGCTTAAAAGGTTTGACTGGGCTTTTAAAAATAGCAAATAAATTTGTAAAATCATGAAATTTTTACTGGAGGCTACTGGGATGATATATTTCCCAGATAAATTTTAAAATCACACAATCACTTTGTAAAATACATAAATATTTATTTTAGCCCGAAAGTATTCATTTAAAGACAATTATTTTTCTTTAAGTCAATTTAATTTCTAAAAATGCAACAAAAATATTTTCAGCCAAGATAATTTATCTAGGCTTTAACAAAAATACTTCCCAGTCATAATACAAGTTTTATCTTGTAATCCCTTAAGACTTTAAATGGTTCTTTTGGATTTTAGCTAAAAAGGAAGGTTTTTAATTTGTAACATACTGCCCAAATGATAGGAATGAACAGTAATGCTATGAACAGCACCTCATTACTGTTCATAAAGCATTTAGTTACTGTTTATAAAATTGGGGATGTTACAGTTAAGGAGTTCAAAAGGGTACAAGAAGGATTTAAGATGAACAACTGGAGCACCCAAGTCCACAAAAGAGCTTCACGGCCGAAAATGGAGGCTTGGCTATTTTTCGGTGTTTTGAGTTCCACAAACAAAGAAGGAGCTTGGGGTGGTGTAAAAGAACACCAGGAGGGGTTTTGGGGACCCTTTTATAGCTAGGAAAATTAGGGTTTGGGTAAAACGAGCTCCACGGGTGAACTTGGCTCACGGTACCATCGTGGATCAAAAGAGAAATGATGGGGGGTAGGAGTAGGGCATGACTATGGCCGAAAGCAAGCCGGCACACACCAATTGTCGACCAGGGAGAGGTTGACGAGGGAGCAGACACGACCGAGGCCATGCCGCGCACTGTTCACGCACGGCTCGAGGAAGAAGAAGAGCAGAAGAAGGCTAGGGTGCACGTGAGCCGTTAGATTGAAAATGGACGGCTCAGATCACACCGGAGCTCCAGAGGTTAAAAGAGTAGGGAACATTGTGAGCCCTAGGATTAGATTCGGACGGCTGAGATTGCTCAACGCTTCTGAGGTTTAAAACAAAAGAGGAGATCGTGAGCGGTTAGATTGAAAATGGACGATCACGATTGAATGCGATAATCGGGTGACCCGAACAACCCAAATCATCTGGATGGTTGGATCTTGATCTAACGGCCCAAACGAGTTGGCGCGATCGCGAGGTCCGAACGTTCACGCGAACGAGGGCCGTGCGATACAGATCCAATGGCTGGGATTGAATGCGCATTTTAAGTGAGCCCGGGTGCAGTTAGTTGACTGAGCCAAGTCAAGTGGCTCGAGACCGAGACTGGTCCGCACCCGAGGAACAGTGAAACCCGGTTTAAGATTTTAAATTTAAGTTGAGACTTTGAGGGATTTATTTGAGATAGCAAAACAACTCCAAAATTTTCGAAATTTTTACTGGAGCTTGCTAACTTAGATATTAACCTTGTGTAAAATTTTCAGAGGTTTTTATGCAGTGCATTTTTCTCCAAAAATTCTGCAAGGTTCTGGTTTAGGGTTTGACTAAAAGTCAAACAGGTTTGACTGCCCTCTAAAAATATTCAAACAATTCCTAAAAATTGTGAAATTTTTCAGAGGGGTCACATACCATCCCTAGAACTTGGGAAAAATGTTCCCAGAAGATGATCAAAAGATTTGACAAGATTGTTTTTGGAAGATAAGGTTTTGGATCAAAAGACTTGTGACTTTGTATTTCCATAATTCTTGTACAAGAATTGTTTAGAACATACAGGAAATACATGATGTAAGAAAAAGTTTTTAAATTCTACCCATTTTCTTACATTTGAAACACAAGTCCAAAATTAGGATGTTACAATATACACCTATAATAGTATATTAGTACATCAGTACATAGATTTGGGAAGGGAGTATTTCACGCATGAATGTACTTTATGGAGTATGTAATAGGAAAGAATCTGTTGAGGAAATATCTCCAAGGCAAGAATCGGCTAACAAGAAAAAAAACTCCTATAAATCACATTCGGTTGAGGAGTTTGTCAGAAAAGAAAACAGTTGAGGAATTTGTTAGCCAGGATTAAATGCTAGATAGGTATTGGATCGGGTCTCTCTCCTATCTGTGATTTTCGGGCCCGTTAAGCTCAGAAAGACGCACGAATCTCATCGAGAATTAAAGGGTGAATGGAGAGGGAGTAACTATACCTGAGAGTAGATAGTATTTTTCCTATATATATATATATAGGACGCCCATTTCGTACTCTTGGGAGTATGTATTCCCACTTTCAATATACCAGTTAAACGAACATATTATACTTCTTTATCACTTTCAGTATACTTAAATACCAATTATAAGATACTCTAATGTGACTTGATTGAAAATTTTCCATTGCAGAACTTCATTTTTGCTATACCTATTGAAGTATGTTTAAATTGATAAAGCGGTATCATCATACGATTTAAATGGTATATGAGATGTGGGAGTATGTACTTCCAGGAGTACCATACTATATATATATATATATATATATATACAAGGTGGCGCTTGCGCGCTGAATAGCTTATTTTGCACGTGGGCCGTAGCCTGTGCAGCGCTGTGCGCAACACGCTAGCCCCAGCGCTTCCCATATGGGATACACGTGCGTGTTGAGCTCGGTAGCATTCAAAGTCGGCAGTAAAAATGTCCCATTACGCAATTGGCGGTAAAAATCGACAGTAAAAATGATTGTGCGTCGCCTGTGGCATTAAAAAAATATTTTACTACCATTTTGGCAAGAAAAATGGGACTGTAAATCCGCGAGGTTGGTTTATTACGAAAATACGCATCGTGGTACTGATCCAGTAAATGTTAGCGTAGATTTGGTGATCGTATTACTGTAAATGACACTTAATATTACTTCTTTCTATGCATCCGTTCTGCTATTGTCCTCCCAGCTTGTGCTTTATGTTTTTTGGGAGTTACTATCAATGTGGTAACGCTTTACTACTATTTGATGCTGATATTACTGGTATACACCGAAACTCGAATACGCAAATTCTTTCAGGATTCATAAGTTTTACTATAATATACATGTGTCTTTACTATCTGTTACAAAAAAACGTTTATTGGATGTTTATATATATATATATATATATATATATATATATATATATATATATATATATAAACTACTTCAGCTTGCTACGCGGCCTAAACTTCTCTAGTACGTCGGGTAGGGGCTTGACGCTATTGACCTTGTGGAACAACAGGTAGATCATCAGCTCGGCCCTATACTCGTTTCCCTTCTCCTGCATACAGATGATAACTTGCGTGTCAAACACAATACATCTAATTATTGTAAATTGCGGAGGTAATTATTTCTTACTA
The DNA here is from genome assembly GCA_036346255.1 of Ampelocalamus luodianensis. NCBI lineage: Eukaryota > Viridiplantae > Streptophyta > Magnoliopsida > Poales > Poaceae > Ampelocalamus > Ampelocalamus luodianensis. The sequence goes on from CM070625.1 coordinate 37,990,545, forward strand.
GCTCTATTCGTGTGTAGAGCATCTGGCCTTCGCCATCCCAAAACTCCAAGAGCTTCATTACGAAGAACACACAGTCATTCTCTAGGACCTGCTTCGGCATCACCATGTTGTGCACCCTCTAGTTCGCGACGATGGGGGCTTGAAGAGCTGCACACAGACGAGGGATGACCTTGGCTCTCACTGGATTGTGGTGGTCTTCCACTTTTGTGTATTTTTTTGTAGTCGTTGGAGTCCAACACTTCAACACGCTTTTGCACCTTGTTGAAGTAGTAAAACAGACCAGTGTGAGTTGTGTAGAATGGGGAGGAAGATCTGTAATTCAAAACCATTTTGTCGATACATGTCCAGTAAAAAAAGCTATAAGATGTATGAGATTTACTGGAATGAACAATTGCATTTACTAGATCATAATGTGATATTTACTACGAGTGTGATCTAAGAATAAAAATTACTTATCAGTTTTACACGTTTGATGTCCACCACCCCATATGCTCCTTTAGCATGCTCACGACCTGTTCGCTGCTGCACTACTCGTTTTTCACATACTCCTCTATGTTTAGCAGTTTCTGACAAAAGGTAGATGTAGTGTTGTTGATATTACCGATGGCGACACTATGCTTTACTCGTACGTGCTTAAACATTTATTGTAAAATACATTTCATAAGAAACTTACTAACAATTTGATGGGGAGGAACACCCTATACCCAGCACTGTCTGTGTAACAACCCCAAAATTAGGGTTGGTATTTTAACTATGTAAAAGTATTAAAATTTAAAAACTTTTGGTTGTGTCTCTTAAATCATGCTCCTGGTGTTCCAAAAATTTGTGCACAATTTTAAAATTTTGGAGATTGTATTAAAATTTGTGTTGAAATTTCAAACTTTTAAACTTAAATTCCATTTCTATTTGAATTCCAGAAAAGTGTGTGAATGAAAGTTTCCAAAAACAATTTATTCAAATACTAGATTATTTATCCTGAATTATCATTATTTTTACCAAATTTTTAGAAGTCATTTTGCCTTCCCCAAAATTCAAAACAAATCCCAATTGCAGATTTAAACATAAATTAAATCTAACAAATTATAATATATAAATTGTGTAAAATTATTTTTCCTAAGTACCTTGTGATCCTCAGAGTACCCACAAAAAGTTTTAGAATTGTTAGAATTTTATTTCTATTTCAAACTGCCCGGTCAAACTCAGTTGCTTTCGGTCAAAACTTAAATTAAAACCTAACCCAAGTCGCACTGTTCCTCTGGTCTGGACCCGAGTCCGACTGAAACCGCGCCACCGGGCTTGACTGAACCAGTTCGCCCGAGCCACCTTCTCCCCCTCTCACTTACCAGTGGGCCCCCGTCGTCAGCTCATTCTCTCCACGTGCCTCTTCTTCTCTGCCGAGTGAGAGCGCATGCGCGCCAGCGCAGCCTCACCGCCTCGCCGCTTGCCGCCTACTTCGTTCCCTTTTCCCGTGGGAGCAGCGCCGAGTGCATCGTCTTCACCTTGAGCTCTCTGCCTTCCCACAGCTAAGAAGCCTCCTGGAGCTTCCGAAGCATTCTTTCCCCCAGTGAGCTCTCCTCTTCCACCGAAGGTCGGCGCCGGCCCTCCTCCGCGCCACCTCGAGCCGCCCCTGAGCCGCTTCGATCCCGCCTCCGGCTTTCCCCACCGCCAGTGGCCGTGCGCGCTGCCGCCATCCTCCCGCGTCGCCGCTGGCCGGGCGCCGCACCCGCTCCGACGCCGCCGCCTTCTTCCCCAAATCCGCCGCACCGCCGAGCGCCTCCGGTGCACTCGATCCACCTGCCGCGCTCGAGCACCGCGCCACCACCACAACACTTCCCAACCGCGGCCGAGCCTCCCGCGCCTAGGCCGCCACCACCGCTGAGCTTCCCGCGCGCCCCTGTCTCCGTCGCCGGCCACTCTAGTACTCCCGCCTCCACCGAGCGCATGGTGAGCTCCCTACCACCTCCCTCAAGCCCATGCTCACCTCCCCTTCTCCTCTCCTCCCTCCGTGCCGTCGCCTTTTTCTCCTCCACGCCGCCGCCGCTTCTTTGGCCGCGCCGCCACAGAGCCTCTCGAGCTGCGCGCCGCCACCCTCATGATCGCCTCCACTCCCGGATCCATTTCAGCCCTTCCGCCACCTCGTCGCCGTCCAACCGCGCCACGTTGCCACACTCGAGCTCGTCGCATTACATTCTCGTAGCTCATCGCTCAAGATGTTCTCTATAATTGAAAATATAACCTTCTTGCTAAATCAACTCTCTTAAGCTAACTAATTTTGTGTATGTAGATTAATCACTAAATCTAAATTTAACAAACAGATAATTAGTTGACAAATCAGTTTAGTCTTTGGCTGGAGAGATTGATCAGAAGAGAGAAGAAGAAAGTTCAGCATGACAGTGCAACCCTCCTACAAAAATCCATGGTCTTGATACCAAATTTTGATGAGGGTAATTTGTGTCACTCATTTGGGTTAGCAAGTCTAGAAGTTCAAATTGTGGGAGACTAATTGTAGCACTCTGTCACGAGAATTTGGTTCGGTTGTAGGTGTTTGAACAGTGATATGGGCATGTAAGAATTGTCAGTAGGTTGATAGCTTTGGATTGTGGACAATTCTGATTTTTGTGCTTAGAAGTTTCAGTAGTCAGAAAATTGGATCTGCCTAATGCTATTGCAAACAACCTTGTGTTTAAAAATGGAACCACTCAAATGCATTAACCTATTTGAGGTTTGATGGTTGAAAGAAGTAACCAGTAGCTCCATTTTTTCAGAAAGTTGTCTGTTATGTCTTATGAATAGAGAAGGTGTAGATGGCAAGTTTGTTTTGTCAAGAAGCTTTTGGATTTGCTATTGCGTGAGTTAGAGATTGTCATGATTCTCTAGTCTCTTGGCAATCATCTAGCAAATAGCATCCAAGTCTGGGAAGGATCTTTTGAGTGGTGAATGTTCAGAACTAGCAGGAGTGCCCCAAATCCGAGAATTATGTGTGGGTTTCATTTTCAGGAAACAGGAGAACAACCTTGATGTTTGACAGTAGTGTTACTCAAGTTAGTAATTAGAAATGATTGGTTTTCAGTTAACCAATTGAACACTTAAGCTTTCAGGACAATCTTTTTGAAACCAAATATGGAGATGTTAAGCATGGGTGATAGTCCAAAGCTTGTAATATGGCAGTAGGCTAATTTTTGCTAAGTCTAGTAGTTAGTATTACTTGTGTTCTTTTAGACTTACCTAGTGGTAAAACATTAAGATCAGTAATCTTTGGTATGGTCATAGCATAAAGTATTAAGATTATTGCCCCTAGTTAAATCCAAAATAAATTGTTTACAACTTGAAATTTGGTAAACTTCACAATTACTTAACTAATTCAAATCATCTCCGAGTTCTATAATTTTGTGTCTTTAAGTTTATCTAGAACCATAATCTGCCTTCTGTGTTGTTAATTTTTGGATCTTTTGGCGTTCTGGTGTTTATTTGCTGTTTTTCGCTTTGGCAGTTTTATCGCTAGATGACGCTGATATCGAGAGTGATCCTCTGCGACAAAGTCGAATATCTCAAATAAAGCAAAGGCAAGCGTTTGATCATATCCAGTTCATTCCCATTATTTTTAAGTCTAATATTTTGTTTAACTTGTATGTATGCATGCTTTTGTGTCAAAGTAATTTTGTCGATTAGAGGTAGTTAATCCCATTGCATTGTTGCCCTGAAAATTGTTCACCCCTGCCACTAACTTAGGAATATTATTCTCACTTTGTGAACTAGAGCCCGGTGAATGATTTAGGGCCTTTTATTTGTATTTACGATATGATGCTTAGCCATGCTTAGATACCGGTAGAATTGGGCGGTTATCGACTTAGTCGGTAACCTTGATCACATAAAATTATTATAACTTTATATTTCAGCATTTTTGCTATGTTTATTTGTGAAAACTAAAAATGAAAACAAAATGATTTGGACTTGGGCACAATGGTAAGTTGGTGTGCTTTTGGGTGTGACTGGAAAGGTGCCCGAGTCAATTAAGGACCGAGTTACTTGCGCCACCGTACTGAGCATTTTGCGTGCTAACCACACTAGAGTATATGGGACCTCTCTTGACTTAGTACTTTGGCGTGTATTGGCTCCGGGTCGCAGGAGGTCGCAGGAGGGATGGAGGTGGGAGCATGGTAGTTGTCCGAAAAGCTTTATCCTGAGTGGGTAGTTGTCTTTTCGGCTTTACCATGTAAGCGTATGGATTTCTATCCATACGAGCGACTCGTAGTTAATACACAATATTGGAAAACGTCTTGTTAGACTTAGCCGTGCCTGCATACCAAAGGAAGTATGCTAACCGTGGCTGGTGGAAAGGCGGTCTAAAGTGTGGGTACATTGGTACACCCCTGCAGGGTTAAAACTATTCGAATAGCCTCGTCCTAGGTTATGGACACGCTCGGATACGCCCCCCAAGAACTAGACTACAACATTTAATTAAAACTTGATGGGTTGGTATGAATGGGCGTTCATACTATTGTTGTGATGGCCATTGGGTTGGTCATCTCCAGGATGTCTTTATGTTACTACTTCATCAGATCGTTGTTATTTCGCAAATAAAAATTGAATTGTTAAAACTGCCTTCAAAACTATTACATTATTGCAAAAGAAAACTTGCTTTCTGCTAAAAGTAAGTCCAGAGCCCTCTCCACTCAAATAAAGCTTGCATGTAGTTAAATTATAGTTCTGTTACCCTTACACGTCAGTCTTGCGGGTACAAAGACAATCTTTGTACTCAGGTGCTTTGCTTAATGTTTTTGTTGCAGAGGAAGAAGGTGAGCCCCAAGGGCTTTCCTTTTTTGGTGAGCTGTGCTGCGGGTTTGACGACTAGCTTGGCGGCCCGGTTGGTTGCCTTGTGGGTAAAGGCACACTAATTGGCTATTTTATTTATCGCCATCTTATGGCTTTTGCTTCCGCTGTGTAGTTTGTAATTATCTTGTAAGTTCTTTCTGTTGTATATTTGTAGTTTTATTTTTGTTACCTCTCGTGTATGGAATTGATGCTTAATTTTGTAACGGGGTGTGTATACTGCATTTCTGGGAAGTATACATATCCTGAGGCTTGGTTTATTTGAATTGTAATGCTAGGGTCAATGGAAGGCTAAGCATTACAAGTCGAATAAATCGGGGTCCTCACAAAGTTGGTATCAGAGCTGTGCTGACCGTAGAAACCCCTAGCTTGGTCGTCATTAGGATATTTTGAAAAACTTATTTTCAAAATGACAAGTGGATTATGAAAGCTTAAGTAAATCCTCAGATTTTACTCCTTACCTATCTTAGCCTGCTCATCTTGCCTTATTCTTGTTAAATTTTCGAAAAAGTTGTTCCCCTCTCTTCTCCTTTCAAAGTTAGTTGATTATCGGTTAAATTTGGTCTGGGGAATAATGAGTGTTAAAAACACGAAGCGTTGGTTGTGAAGAGTTGAAGCACTCATCTCGGAGCTCGGATACAGGATCTGGACAGCAAGCACAAGTTTCGGACTTCGAGCACTTAGTTCGTCGTTAGGGTTAAAAATGAGATGTTAAAATCAACTAAAACTCATGGGATTAAAAGGGTAAGATGTGATATTAGATGGCTAGTGCCTAATGCACCCTTATATGGTTTTTGGCCATGCCTTTTAGATGCGTTAGAACTCGAGTTGTGTTCTAAAATGTTATCATCCTAAACGATTGCTCGTTCGTTCAATACGAGTTAGTCGCATGCAGGAAGCAAATCTTTTGCTTTGTGGTTTTGCGCTGGTCTTATGTGTTCATACAAACATTTGGAGTTCATTTCTCGCTTGTTACGTGTTTGCAATCGGGTTAGGGTAATGTCAATTTCCCCTAGACGATGCCTTATTGCGATATTAGGATTAAATTAGGGTTATTCGTAAAATATATCTACACCCTAATGATACTACTTAGCTTGTAGACGCTAGATTTTGTAACCACTTGCTCTCTTTGTTCCAAGTAGTTGCACATCGCCTACGGACGGTATGTATAGCAACTATGTCGGAACCTTTTGGAGTAGTTAGTACATGTTAGAATTAAATTGCATACCCATTGCCATTCCCTCACCTTATGCCCATTCTTTCCTCAACTTATCTTTTATGCACCGAAATATTTAAGGGGGGTAGAAGATACCTCAAAACACTTGTTAGGCATCTTGATTCTTATACTTTGATCATGCATATAGTTTCTAAATTAACTTAAGCATGTCATGTTACTCAAGTTACATAAAACAAGAAGCATGTAAGCATGCATGTAAGCATTTGCACTCTCATTAACCAAAATTTAAAATCTGCCTTAGGATTAATTTGCACACATGCATCCCCTCGTGCATTCATCCTGTGCATTTCCTGTCCCAGCCAAGCAAATAGAACCAAATAAGTGAGGTTAAGTGAGACCACCTTAAAACCTTGCTTGACTTCTCTTTTCTACGCCGAGTCCTGGTGTTGATGCTAGAATACCACCTAACCAGTCTTTCCGTTCTATCGATCGATGCCCCTTTTCGGTCGACTAAGTGGAGCAGAGTCTTTCATACTACCAGAAGACGATGTGAAGCATGATGTCAAATTATCTTCGAATCAAGAAAGGAAAGGTTAAGCAAAGCAATGGAAAGGAAAATGTGTCAGCAACGTCAGGATACTGCATCGTGATCTTCCAGCACTATCTTTGAAGGAAATTGAGACAACAGATGGTGCATTTCGTTTAGAGTTGAAAAGAACCACTTAGAAAACACTTATCAGAAAGACATTAGAAATCCTTCAGCAAAGTTTCCCTCTTTAGCACCTAAAACATCCGAAGAACCTCTCTGGATTCAGATTTGGGTTCGGTTTGCAGTCGAAATCCGAAAAGTGACCCCATGACCAAACCCACCTAGGTTGCCACAGCCTTCCGTTCTGACTTCCGAACTATCGGAATCTCGGGACGAGATTCTGTTTAAGGGGGGTAGATTTGTAACAACCCCAAAATTAGGGTTGGTATTTTAACTATGTAAAAGTATTAAAATTTAAAAACTTTTGGTTGTGTCTCTTAAATCATGCTCCTGGTGTTCCAAAAATTTGTGCACAATTTTAAAATTTTGGAGATTGTATTAAAATTTGTGTTGAAATTTCAAACTTTTAAACTTAAATTCCATTTCTATTTGAATTCCAGAAAAGTGTGTGAATGAAAGTTTCCAAAAACAATTTATTCAAATACTAGATTATTTATCCTGAATTATCATTATTTTTACCAAATTTTTAGAAGTCATTTTGCCTTCCCCAAAATTCAAAACAAATCCCAATTGCAGATTTAAACATAAATTAAATCTAACAAATTATAATATATAAATTGTGTAAAATTATTTTTCCTAAGTACCTTGTGATCCTCAGAGTACCCACAAAAAGTTTTAGAATTGTTAGAATTTTATTTCTATTTCAAACTGCCCGGTCAAACTCAGTTGCTTTCGGTCAAAACTTAAATTAAAACCTAACCCAAGTCGCATCGTTGTTCCTCAGTCCGACCCGAGTCCGATCAAATCGCGCCACCGGCTTGATGAACCAGTTCGCCCGAGCCACCTTCTCCCCCTCTCACTTACCAGTGGGCCCCCGTCGTCAGCTCATTCTCTCCACGTGCCTCTTCTTCTCTGCCGAGTGAGAGCGCATGCGCGCCAGCGCAGCCTCACCGCCTCGCCGCTTGCCGCCTACTTCGTTCCCTTTTCCCGTGGGAGCAGCGCCGAGTGCATCGTCTTCACCTTGAGCTCTCTGCCTTCCCACAGCTAAGAAGCCTCCCGAGCTTCCGGCATTCTTTCCCCGATGAGCTCTCCTCTTCCACCGGGTCGGCGCAAGCCCTCCTCGCGCCACCTCGAGCCGCCCGAGCCGCTTCGATCCCGCTCGGCTTTCCCCACCGCCGCAGTGGCCGGTGCGCTGCCGCCATCCTCCCGGCGTCGCCGCTGCCACTGGCGCCGCACCCGCCCCGACGCCGCCGCTTTCTTCCCAACCGCCGCACCGCCGAGCGCCTCCGTGCACTCGATCCACCTGCCGCGCTCGAGCACCGCGCCGCCACCACAACACTTCCCCAACCGCCGGCCGAGCCTCCCCGCCGCCCTAGGCCGCCACCACCGCGAGCTTCCCCGCGCCGCCCCTGTCTCCCGTCGCCGGCCCACTCTAGTACTCCCCCGCCTCCACCGAGCGCATGGTGAGCTCCCTACCACCTCCCTCAAGCCCATGCTCACCTCCCCTTCTCCTCTCCTCCCTCCGGCGCCGTCGCCCCTTTTCTCCTCCACGGCCGGCCGCCGCTCGCCTTGGCCGCGCCGCCACAGAGCCTCTCGAGCTGCGCCGCCGCCACCCTCATGATCGCCTCCACTCCCCGGATCCATTTCAGCCCTTCCCGCCACCTCGTCGCCGTCCAACCGCCGGCCACGTTGCCACACTCGAGCTCTGGCTGTTCTGTTCCTGTAGCTCATCGCCCTGAAGATGTTCTCTATAATTGAAAATATAACCTTCTTGCTAAATCAACTCTCTTAAGCTAACTAATTTTGTGTATGTAGATTAATCACTAAATCTAAATTTAACAAACAGATAATTAGTTGACAAATCAGTTTAGTCTTTGGCTGGAGAGATTGATCAGAAGAGAGAAGAAGAAAGTTCAGTATGACAGTGCAACCCTCCTACAAAAATCCATGGTCTTGATACCAAATTTTGATGAGGGTAATTTGTGTCACTCATTTGGGTTAGCAAGTCTAGAAGTTCAAATTGTGGGGAGACTAATTGTAGCACTCCTGTCCTGAGAATTTGGTTCGGTTGTAGGTGTTTGAACAGTGATATGGGCATGTAAGAATTGTCAGTAGGTTGATAGCTTTGGATTGTGGACAATTCTGATTTTTGTGCTTAGAAGTTTCAGTAGTCAGAAAATTGGATCCGCCTAATGCTATTGCAAACAACCTTGTGTTTAAAAATGGAACCACTCAAATGCATTAACCTATTTGAGGTTTGATGGTTGAAAGAAGTAACCAGTAGCTCCATTTTTTCAGAAAGTTGTCTGTTATGTCTTATGAATAGAGAAGGTGTAGATGGCAAGCTGTTTTGTCAGTAAGCTTTTGGATTTGCTATTGCAGTAGTTAGAGATTGTCATGATTCTCTAGTCTCTTGGCAATCATCTAGCAAATAGCATCCAAGTCTGGGAAGGATCTTTTGAGTGGTGAATGTTCAGAACTAGCAGGAGTGCCCCAAATCCGAGAATTATGTGTGGGTTTCATTTTCAGGAAACAGGAGAACAACCTTGATGTTTGTGAAGAGTGTTACTCAAGTTAGTAATTAGAAATGATTGGTTTTCAGTTAACCAATTGAACACTTAAGCTTTCAGGACAATCTTTTTGAAACCAAATATGGAGATGTTAAGCATGGGTGATAGTCCAAAGCTTGTAATATGGCAGTAGGCTAATTTTTGCTAAGTCTAGTAGTTAGTATTACTTGTGTTCTTTTAGACTTACCTAGTGGTAAAACATTAAGATCAGTAATCTTTGGTATGGTCATAGCATAAAGTATTAAGATTATTGCCCCTAGTTAAATCCAAAATAAATTGTTTACAACTTGAAATTTGGTAAACTTCACAATTACTTAACTAATTCAAATCATCTCCGAGTTCTATAATTTTGTGTCTTTAAGTTTATCTAGAACCATAATCTGCCTTCTGTGTTGTTAATTTTTGGATCTTTTGGCGTTCTGGTGTTTATTTGCTGTTTTTCGCTTTGGCAGTTTTATCGCTAGATGACGCTGATATCGAGAGTGATCCTCTGCAGCAAGTCGAATATCTCAAATAAAGCAAAGGCAAGCAGTTTGATCATATCCAGTTCATTCCCATTATTTTTAAGTCTAATATTTTGTTTAACTTGTATGTATGCATGCTTTTGTGTCAAAGTAATTTTGTCGATTAGAGGTAGTTAATCCCATTGCATTGTTGCCCTGAAAATTGTTCACCCCTGCCACTAACTTAGGAATATTATTCTCACTGGTGAATTAGAGCCCGGTGAATGATTTAGGGCCTTTTATTTGTATTTACGATATGATGCTTAGCCATGCTTAGATACCGGTAGAATTGGGCGGTTATCGACTTAGTCGGTAACCTTGATCACATAAAATTATTATAACTTTATATTTCAGCATTTTTGCTATGTTTATTTGTGAAAACTAAAAATGAAAACAAAATGATTTGGACTTGGGCACAATGGTAAGTTGGTGTGCTTTTGGGTGTGACCGAAAGGTGCTCGAGTCAATTAAGGACCGAGTTACTTGCGCCACCGTCTTGAGCATTTTGCGTGCTAACCACACTAGAGTATATGAGACCTCTCTTGACTTAGTACTTTGGCGTGTATTGGCTCCGGGTCGCAGGAGGTCGCAGGAGGGATGGAGGTGGGAGCATGGTAGTTGTCCGAAAAGCTTTATCCTGAGTGGGTAGTTGTCTTTTCGGCTTTACCATGTAAGCGTATGGATTTCTATCCATACGAGCGGCTCGTAGTTAATACACAATATTGGAAAACGTCTTGTTAGACTTAGCCGTGCTCGCATACCAAAGGAAGTATGCTAACCGTGGTGGTGGAAAGGCGGTCTAAAGTGTGGGTACATTGGTACACCTGCAGGTTAAAACTATTCGAATAGCCTCGCCCTAGGTTATGGACACGCTCGGATACGCCCCAAGAACTAGACTACAACATTTAATTAAAACTTGATGGGTTGGTATGAACAGCGTTCATACTATTGTTGTGATGGCCATTGGGTTGGTCATCTCGGGATGTCTTTATGTTACTACTTCATCAGATCGTTATTATTTCGCAAATAAAAATTGAATTGTTAAACGCCTTCAAAACTATTACATTATTGCAAAAGAAAACTTGCTTTCTGCTAAAAGTAAGTCCAGAGCCCTCTCCACTCAAATAAAGCTTGCATGTAGTTAAATTATAGTTCTGTTACCCTTACACGTCAGTCTTGCGGGTACAAAGACAATCTTTGTACTCAGGTGCTTTGCTTAATGTTTTTGTTGCAGAGGAAGAAGGTGAGCCCCAAGGGCTTTCCTTTTTGGTGAGTCAGTCTTTGCGGGTTTGACGACTAGCTTGGCGGCCGGTTGGTTGCCTTGTGGTAAAGGCACACTAATTGGCTATTTTATTTATCGCCATCTTATGGCTTTTGCTTCATTGTGTAGTTTGTAATTATCTTGTAAGTTCTTTCATTGTATATTTGTAGTTTTATTTTTGTTACCTCTCGTGTATGGAATTGATGCTTAATTTTGTAACAGGTGTGTATCTGCATTTAGGAAGTATACATATCCTGAGGCTTGGTTTATTTGAATTGTAATGCTAGGGTCAATGGAAGGCTAAGCATTACAAGTCGAATAAATCGGGGTCCTCACAGTCTGGCCTCAGATCAGCGTCATCTTGGCACAAGAACTCGATGAACTGCGAAATGAACACATCTTCGGCCATTTGCTTGTCCTTGAATGACTTTCCAGGTGGCCGATATGATTTCATCATTAGCAATAAAATATACGCGGATGTGAAGTAATAAATGGGTGGCAAAAACTATCGGATAAAAACACGATACAACACAGTAAAATGCTTATCGGAAGAGCAGTAAAAACTCGTTGTATCGGTAAAGGTGGTAAGATCTCTGTGCATACCAGCTCCCTCACCTTCATGGCCATAGCGACGGGCACTTTCGGCCACCTGATTTATGCCTTGAATGGTGACACCAGCTTGCTGGGAGCTTTGGTCAGCCTCTTCCCAAATACACTAGCGTGACTGGTGCCCTTTTGGACTATTGGAGCCACGCTCTTCCCCACCGTTGTCTTCTCCATAGGTGCCGCCTTGCTGGTCACCGTTGTGCCCATCTTCTTTGGCTTCCTGGCAGGGGTGAGTTTTATTTTAAGCTTTGGTATGGTGGTAACATCATGTAGTAAGAAAAGTCTCATATTTTATTGATGTATGCTTTTGTGTTTACTGTATATAGCGTGACAAATTACTGCTATGTAACCTATACCTTTCCCATGCTAGGTCTACCCGACAAGTCTTTACTCACATCGGTGGGCGCCTTCTTTACCTCCTTTACTGGCGGAGGCACCTCTTTTACTGGCTCCTACGATAAAAAGGGATCAAGTTACTGTCAAGAAGTTAGTAAATTTTCTTGATTTTCATCTCATTTTTACTACATCATTACCTCTGTGTGCTCCTTTATTGTCAGAGACTCTACCGAGGCATCGTTTGAGCCCTCGTTTACTGTCTCCTACATTAAACATGAATAAAAGATTATTTACTGGCAAAAACGAATAACTTTACTACAATGAACTACTTGTGTTACTACTAAGCAGGTAAGGTAGAAAGACCACTCACGCTGAGCTTGCCAAGGGTAGGGGTGAAAACGGATTAGATAGTTTCCGACCGATCCTGACGAAAACGAATTCGGATTGTCTCGGATTGGATTTTTCTCAGATAATTCTCAGATCAGAAATGAATATAGTTTTTTTTGTCAGAAATGAATATGAATACGGTATCCCTATTATCCGGCGAATATGAATATGGATTATCCGGATAGTAATAAGACCAGATATCCGGCATTTCAGCCCACAGCCCAACTGGCCAAGCCGGCCCATCAATCCTTAGGATTTTTGTGGCATCCTGGATCCCCATGGATAAAAATTCACATGAAGAAAAATCCCTAGCTTTGTTTGGAAAGGGTGGTGAGTGAAAAACCCCTCCCGATCAGAACCTCAAGAACAAATTAAAAAAAGCGAACACAATCCAAGGAAAATGAAAAAAGAAGAAAAATTGGAGAAAAGGAAAAGGAGTTCGCCGACGTATTGGCGTCTAGTTAGGTGGTAGAGATTGTGGCCACCGGACCTAGGGACAACCGACGATGACAAGCTGCCTGCTCCTCTCCACGCGCCACACCGTGTCTTGACGTCGTCGAAGCTTTCCGAGGACCAGATCTTATTGAGGTGGCGACGGTGGTGCGGTGGTGGAGTTGTGGTCACTGGACTCAGGGACGACCGACAAGCATCCTACGTTTCTTCATGTGCCATGTCTCGTTGTTGCCGGACTTCACCAGCGAGGAGCCACTGGCGCAAGATCTGGTAACTCTCCACCGCCTCCTCCTGCACCCTCTATCACTTCCTCCGATGCGGCGACGACAACAACAAGTGGGAGGAGGAGGAGGGCTGGACAGGTTGTGTTGGGAAGGTTGGGCGACGAAAGTCATGAAGGCAAGGAGCTATGGTAGTGTTGCATGAGGGGAAAAATTCCTGACCTCGAGATATGTCTGCCATGTTGCCATCCATACCTCCCTCTTTAGCTTTCTGTAATTCACGTAACTTTTGGAAGCAAACACAATGGGCTAATGATATTGCTTTCTGTTAATACTTTAAGTTTGATGTCCAATAACTTGTTAGTTCTTGCTATCATTTATAGTCTACCTTATCCATTGCAGCCATGATTGCCAATGTTATGTGTGTGATTGCTAAAAATATGAACAATTCATGAATGTTTGGATCAAATAAACTAGTTATATGTTTTCGTTAATGTCTGGCTTAGAATTTAAGGGGTTTTCACGTTTTGAAAAATATTCGTGACCATATCCATTTTGATTCGTATTCACTCTGTATTTGTATTCGATATTATTCATATTCGTATTCGTATCTAGGGTATTCGTAACTGTATTTGGGAAAAAAATACGAAAACAAATATGGTAGAGTCATTATCCGTCCGTATTTGATCTGTTTTCACCCCTAGCCATGGGTGTCCCTCCCGTCCGGGCCCTTCACCCTGTTAGTCATGATGATCTTATCGACGAGGGGGGCCGTGAAGTGTGTGGCGCGTGGGGTCTCTACGGCGTCGATGTTGTGGACTCACTTCAAGCTGTCAAGGCAGTGGATCTGTGACATAAAAATTACTACTTGTTAGCATTTGTACTACTATAGTTGTAGCATGTATTTACTGCATGTAGTATGCTACGTTTTTATGTTAGCCTTTTACTGACGTGTGCCCTCTGTTTTACTGGAATGTAAGACGGTGTTTAGTATGGTCATGATCTACATGTTTACTGCTTGTTAATGTACATATTATCAAATGTAACATGTAGATTTACTGTGAAAACTTACAAGCACAAAGGCGGCCCATCCGCTGATGGACTTGGTGGTGCTGTCCTTCTTCTTGTCCCAAATGCGCACAGACTCCCTTAGGTCGTCTACGACGACCTTGCATCAGTCGATGTCAGCAAAGTTGTCCAAATCCTTCGTCAGCAATGCATCCTTCCCCGTTATGTTGATGTTGGTCGTCGGGAACAGCAGCTTGCTGAAGATGACAAGGAAGAAACACCTCATCATCATAGTGTCTGTGCCACCAGTTTTTGTCCTCTTGATCAACGTTGCATTGTTTACGTTGGCGTTCGGCTGCACCCCGAGCAGTCTCTTCAACTCAGTCAGCTCGGCAGTTCCTACGGCCTGGGACACCATTGGTGCGTCTGTGCCCAGGGGCGGACCCACCATTCTGGCAAGCTCTGGCATCTGCCAGAGCTACCGCCGACCGGGAATCCCCCTACCCCGGTCTTTCCTCCACCGGCGTCGGAGAAGACAGGCTGCGTGCCTGCGTACGTAGCTCGAGCCTCCCGTTTCTTCAGACGGCTGGGCTCCAAATCCTCCGTTGTTGGGTCGGCCCACCCAGCCCAACTGAGACTCCCCAAGTCCCCATTTACTCTGTCTCTCATCAACTCGCCCAATTGACCAATTCGTCCAATTCCTAATTCCCTCCTCTCTCTCACACGGTCTCGCCCAACCCTAGGTGGCGGCTGCGGCGGAACGCAGGCGGGGCGAGGTGACGAGCGCGGGGCGCGGGTGTGCCCGCGTGGGGGGAGGAGCTAGGCGGGTTGCACCGCGATAGCCGGCACGCGAGTGGTGCAACGCGACTCTGCGGCTGGGTGGGCACGCGACGGCGCAGGCGCTGGTGCTGGGTGTGGCGGGGCCGCCGGGGCGAGCAATGGTCGACGGAGCGTGGCGCTCGCTCCCGTGTGCCGGGCGACGCCTCCCTAGCGCAGTGGCGCTGCTTGCCGCTTCCCGGCGGCTAGCGCTAGCGTGGCGGCGGCGCCACCAGTGGCTCGCTCTGAGCCAACAAGGGGCGGTGTCCGCGGCAAAGCCAAAGCCGTGGCCGTGGGAGGCGCACATGGCAGGAGGCTAGCAGTGGGAGACTGGGACCATGGTGATCGGGCTGCCACACCTGAGTGTGCGAGACGCTGAGGCCAAGCACCGCATGGCAGGAGGCCAGCAGTGGGAGACTAGGAGCAGAGCAGTAGCACTGAAAGGTACATAATGTATTTTTACTTTGCGTTAGTCGTAAAATCTCCATATGATCTATGCAAATTTGCTAATTTATTTCCCATAAGAAGCTTGTGTATGGATTTATTTGCTTTTGGGGGTAATACTTTTCCACACTGTTGAATCTGCCATACCTAAAATTTGATCCTGGGTCCGCCACTGTCTGTGCCACAGCACGGGATCCCAAGAACACACTTCATGATGTGGGGCATAATTGGGATGCTCCTGTCATCGCCGATACGAATAACCATTTCAACTAGGTCTATCCTGTCCATGAGGAAGCATAGAAGATCCCTCCTCTCCAGTCCCTCTAGGTTGAACTTCAGAATGCTGTCGAATCCCAGTCTCGAAACCTCGTTCATATGCCCTATTGTCAGCTCACTGATGATGGAGACAACAAGGGTAGGAGCGCACTTGATGCACGTCGTGTACGGTCCGTGCTTCCTCTCGACCGTAGCCTGCATTCGAAGTAACATAGTTTTACTATTGGCATAACTGCTTAGTTACTATAACATATCTTGTTTTTTACTTCTAAAGTAATGCCATGTTGGTTCGATGAACAAATCATTGTAATATGAATAAGAATTTACTGCTATATATGCACATTTTTACCATGGCGGACTCGGCCACAGGCTCATCGCAAGGCATCAGAGTGATGATGTCCTCTAGCTCGGCTACCTTCCCCTTCTTGCCCGACTGTTTCTTCCGCGAAACACTAGCATAAGCATCTGTGACCGGTGGATCCGATGTTCTTGCCACGACGGGTTCGGGTTGGGATGGGTCCATGAAGATCACTAGTGTGGCCTGGCTGTCCTCAATGTTGATCTTCCTCACCTTGGAGGGTGTGTCGCTGGATGTCCTTATTTATTGCCACAAGCAGGAAGACAAACAAAAAGGACACCATGTGATTTACTGCATTGGTAGAGTGGATTTACTTATAATTTGGAGACCCAACCCCCTAGTCGAGCCGCCTCTGTAAATGTGAATTTGGGAGGAAAATCACCCAGGATAGCAAGATTGTGGAATTTGAGGGAATTTTTGTTCAGAACCCTAGAAATGTCCATGTCGTGAGAAAAAATACAACAAGAATTTACTTTTCCTCGTACCCTTGAGGCGTGCGGGTCGTGAGAGGGCGTTGAATCCGAAGATCAACGGGAATGCGGGCCGGTATAGCTCGTAGGAGAACTTTGGGGTTTTTTTAGGGTTGAGCGCACCGACAGAAAGAGAAACTTTGATTTGCTGTAGTGCAAGGAATCCCCGAATGGTGCACCCCCAACACGTAATATACGCAACTTCTGCATGCGTTCAATAAAAACTTCTAACAGTTACTAGTAGTAAACATGAGTGTGAAAAATTACTTTCGTGTACATACAATATTACTACATTATAACTTTTACTGAATTGCTCGTGTGCGTTTACTTTAAGTTACTTGTAACTTTACTACCACTTGTTGATTTTGGAATTACTGTATCTACGACTTGGTTTTACTATACCAGGGGTTGGTTTTTATTGTTATACTTGCGTGCGAACGAAATGACACAACGTCACCTGAATACTCGATTAAGCGCACCAGTGCTGCTATGGCTCCCAATGCATGTCTCACGCGCCGATATTACTACTTGTTTTATAAAAATATCCATTTGCCACCGAAGTTGAATTCTCACATCAATCAACTCTCTTCAACCTCCAAAACATCCAAATAGAAAGTAAATGGTTCCCCACTCTTCTTCCTTGACGCCAGCCATGATGACCTACCTCACAATTTTGTATGAGCACCTCTCTAGCTGTACAGTGGCAGATGCTGTAGAGAAGCACTGTGCCAACAATGTCCTCCCTCTTTTGCACAAGGTTATGCCAGGAAAGTGACGACCATCTTCTGTTGTCTGGACATCCTCCTTCAGCGCATACATGCGGTGGTCTCCAACTTCCGCTGGGCTAACCTCGCTATCGAGATAGTCCTCTCGAACCATGTGGGACGCCTCGAGGAGACTGTTCGGTGGTTCGACGACTACATCCAAGTGCAGGGCAAGTGGGTCGGCCTCGCTGAGACCACGCAAGCAAGGTAAGCAAGCCTTTGGGCGCACTTCCACTTGTTTCTTCGGTCCAAACGGCTATGGGCAACTCTTGAATGAGCGAGACAACAGGTGGATGTGTTTCATGCTACATACGTTGATCCCAAACCCTCCGAGGCTAACGATATCACTTATGAAGATTTGAAGACCGAGATAGGATCCTACCTTGGCCAGTAGAATGTTAGTCTTTTGGCTGTCAACTTTGTTTTTTATCTTTTCTAAAAAAGCGATTAGCCATGCTACTTGGCCTTAGATAAAATACAATGAAGATCTGCTTTGGACTCCTATTTATTGTTTATGATGCTAACATTTACTAGATCGCATGTTTGTGATTACTGCCTTCAATATATAGATTCTTAGTTAAACAATATAAACATATGTACTTATAAACACATTCTTTTTTACTGTCCTACGTATAACCATTTACTACATTAGACCTACCCAATAAACAAATCTAACACATTTATCTTATAGGAACCTACCTTTACTATTTTTGTCACAAACTTTTACTGTCAATTGACAACTTGTCCACATGTGTGGTCTGGTGGTAAAAAGGGGAACATGATTACTTTGCTCTCTTTGCAAGTTTTACTATCAGACGTCTGTTGTTAGTTACTCAAATAAAAAGGGCCAGACTCCTATGTGGTAAGCTGATAGTAAAAATGATGTTTGTTTACTATTGCATGCACATCGTTTTACTTCCGATATGCGTGGCATGTGGTGCAGGAGATTCCTGTATCATAGCTATTCTTATTGGGCTACCCTGAAGTAGGATTGTGCGTGCGCGGATATTACTTGGACTAGCTGGTGCGGTGGGCTGGCTGGGCGTAGAATATTTATTCTACGCTTGGCTAGAGAATAATATATCTATATATGTATATCACAAATTGGCAAGTAACCCTCTTCGTCTAATTGAAACAAGGGTGTATTTTTTTAAGGATGCAGAAGGGCGCTTTTGGTATTTCTAGGTATTTTTGGATCGTAGGAATTTTGGATGGTTTTTTTAAGGAATCTAAATATACAGGAAAATTTTCCTATATAGCCCCTTGAAATAAATGATTAACCTAACAGAATTCCTATAGAATGGCTTGTTACTCAGAAATTTTGGAGGAATTCTAAATTGAGGTTAGTCCTCTCAGATAAAATCCTCTGCCTTGCTGTACCCATTCTCTCCTCATTCCTGCAAAATTTCTATGAAGCATCCATAGTTCCACACATAGCTTTTGAACCACTCATCTATTTTGTATTTTTGTAGGATTACTCCGGTATTCCTATATAATTCCTATTCCTTTTTATACTCCTGTGTTTTTCATTTCTATGTTCCAAAAGTTCCTAGCATTTTTGAACGACTCTTTGTGCTCATACGATTTTGTAGGGACAAATATGGGAGTTTTTGGCCGAATTGGTGCTCTTCCGGTCCATTTTATAAAAAATGGCTCTATTCCTCCCGCATTTGCAAAAATGGTGCCCTAGACCGCACGGCCACTATGGGAATGTCTATTAGGCCGACACGTACCCAGTTCCGCATGGGGACCGTGCGGATTAGCAAAAATCGCACGGCCACCGTGCGGTGGTGCTAAAACCACACAACCACCATGCGGTGATTCCCAAAACCGCACGGTCACCGTGCGGTGGCACCAAAACCGCACAGCCACCGTGCGGCCTCTCTCTCTCCTCCAAAATAATTGTTTCTATGAATTTTAAAGTATAGGAAATGTGCAATTGTTCCATAATTTTATCCATTATGAATTTTTCTCAAAAATTCATTTAAGTATACTATTTGTAGGAATTTATAAATATAGAAAATGAGCTCCAAAAATTATAATTTTTTAAGGCTCCTTACACAGTGTACTTGATTGTGTAATTTTTTAGAATTTTATATGTTCTGAAATTATCTAAAAAATTAAGGGTTTATGTCTAAAAAATTAGGATTTTAGGTTTCGAAGATTAGGGTTTCATAATTTCATGTGTTATTGTCCTGGTACCTCCATTTTGACTTGCATGTTTGTAGATATATAGATTATTGGCTCGCCACCCATGAGCCTTGCCACACCATCGCCAAGCTGGCATCGACATGCGTCATTAGCCACATCGTGCTAGGAGCATCCGTGGTAGCGCTCCACTTCAGCGGCCACGTGGCCATTGCCAGCTTGCCACCCTTCGATGTGCTTCAGAGGCGGTTCTGCCGCCTCATGCGCATGTACATGGAGACTACTTCGATGTGATGCACTACGGCGATGTGATGCACTACGGCCACTGCAACACTTTGCGCTAGGCAAGCCCTAGGAGACGAGCTCATCGTCGGCGTTATCAATGACAAGGAGATTATGTCCAACAAGGGCCCACTGTTGGTGATATGCTCTAGAGGCAATCATAGAAATGATTGTATCACGTATATGTTTATGAGTTATTGAATAAATGTTATTCTGTTCCTTGAATGAATCGTTAGTTCTGAAGATCAATGAGTATGTGACTTGTTGGTGAAACTCTTTAACTTATATGATGTCGTTCTAAAAGTATCTATGGTCGAATGTCACTGGTCGAAACACCAGTGACTCTACAACCAGCATATATATTGATTGATGACCATGTTTTACCGGTCATGGATATAGTGATATCGAATCAATAATGTGAACACATGTTGGAGAACATGGGGCTGGATTGACCCACCTTGAGACACTATTGAGATTGTTATGATTCTATGTGTCATTAGTTGGTCTCAAGCAATGATGATGTATAATCCTTAGATATGAGATCAACATGGTTTCCTACATGTGTAATAGCACTCTTAGGGGTTGCCAAACGCTACTCGTAATTGGGTAGTTATAAAGGTAGCTTTCGGGTATGCTATGAAACATATGGAGGGATGTGACTGGTCTGATATGGGATTTGCCCCTCCTAACATAATGGGAGAGATGTCTCTGGGCCCCTCGAAGTGGTTGGATAAAGAAAGTGCATGGCCATGCCACTACTAGTCGAAGTGTTCGACCACATAAGGTTATCCGATAACTCGATCGAGAAAGTATTGAACAGGCCATGGATAACATAATATCTCACCTGGAGTTCAAACATATATCATGAGGCAAAGGAAGAATGCTAGAGTAGGTCGCTTAGTTCGATCAGTTACAGACTAGTCGTATAGAGATCCGAGCTAGTCGTAGACTGGTCGAACGAAATCACAGAGTGGTCGAAACCTAGTCGTAAGGAGTTACGAAATGGTCGTGACCGAGTGTCGGGACCCAAAATTATGATTCTAGAACCATATATGTATAATGCACTAGTCCAGGATCATGCTAGTGCATATAGTATCAACATAGGTGAATATCAATCCACACAAGCGATAAATAAAGTAAACGATTAGTTTGAATATCAAATAAGGGTTTTGACCTTATGGTCGAGTTTACACTTATTGAGCCACGCAGTGCTAACAGGGAATAAAATAGCAGCGGAACAAAAATAACTTCAGCGTAGATCCCATCAATTCACCTCAGGCAACCGACTGGGATCCAGACCTTAACGATCAACAACCTTCGACGAACTCCTCCTCGAAAGCAGGCATAGACTCCTCCTCTTCTGTAGGTTTGGACGCAAGTTTTACAACAAGCGTGAGTACACAACCGTACTCGCAAATCATACCACAGAATGCAATTTATAGATGCAGGCTTATTCCAAAAGAAAAGGCTTCTATGGTTCTTTTGCATAAAAGCAACATTTGCAATTGAATACAATAATAGATTGAAATGCAGTTCAAAAAAAAATAGATAATATTAATTTAACAGTTATTTTCACAAAGACACAAAGCTAAACAGATTATTTCACATAGCCATATGACTTAGATCACATAGCTCCCATCCCAAACGTTTTATGAAAACTACCCCTCGTGTGAAATGCCCGAGCATGTCCATGACCGCGGACGCGGCTATTCGAATAGATTAATTTAACACTCTGCAGAGGTTGTACACTTTACCCACACGATACAACTAGTGTTGCAAGCACTAATCATAACAAAACGGTTCAGAAACTTCATCTTAACATTGACACTCCCGACGTGCTTACAAACCGCTATGCCAACCCAAACGAAGCGCTTTGGCATAACACACATCGTTGGACAGGGACACGGTGAGCCACCCCGTGATGCGACTACCTTGTAGTACACACCTCCACCCATAGCCTAACCTACAGCCTGAGTAATCAGTGCCAAGAATCCATAACCTACTAAGTTAGGCCCGTCCCATCAGGCATGTGGTCGTACAGTAAGGCTGAGTTCAATGGCGCACAAAGTTAAGTCCTTAATTGACCAAGGCAAGACTTCCATTCTCTAACTATGCCACAAAAAGATCATTATTCCCATGCACATAGCTTCCACCATATCACACAGTATCCACCACTTGCCTCAGTCTAAATCCTTTACCACCCAGTTGGTTTTAGTGCAACATATGCCATACACAAAGTAATAGCACACAGTATACACAGTTTTATCATATAGTTCCCTAGTCACTTAGTCAGGTTTAATATTTGCAACTCAAATGAGATGTGAGACTCGTAGCATGGCTAAGCAATTATACTCGCATCTAACCAACCCACGTTGGTGCTATAATATTACGAACTAATAACCAATCTAGGGTGACAAGGTATTATGACATACAAGCCAAGGTGGTAATAACAAATTGGATAATAACTATGCCCAAAATATTTAAATAAATAATTAAAGTAGGATGCAGTACTTTGAAACAAAGTAATTTGAAAACTGGGTTCAAGATGATCAAAGGTATGACTTGCCTTGGAAAAGGTCTAAGTACTGGTCTTGATCTTGAGGTGCTCCTTCTTCTCCTAAATTCCCCGATGTATCGACGTCTACTCGCAAACGAAATAAATAAATAATAGAGGCAAAAAAACTCCAAAAATTAAATAAAAATATCATATAAATAGAGCTCGAATTTAGATAAATTTTGGAACTTGAATGGGCTCAAACGGAGTACGGATGCAAAATTTATGGGCTCTAGAAGTTTAAATCTAAAAGAAACCCTAATTTTGGATTTACTGGAATTTCTGAATTATTTCTTAACAGAAAAATTAGATTATTGCGCAAGCACGACGTCAGCACAGAATTTCAGGAATAAAAGAAATAAAAGACATTACTGACATGTGGGACCCACATGTCAGTGAGATAGCTCATGGTAGACTAAGTCCACCGAGCCTATGGAGTTTGGGACCAGTTCGGGTGGCACGCTCGTGCCCACGCGGCACTGACGTGGCGCCACCTAGGACGACATGCACGCACACACGCTAAGGTGGCGAGCCACGTGGCGTGACACGTCAAATCGACGGGCGGCGGCGCTCGGGAGCCGATGACAACGGCGAATGGCGGCGATCCACCGGCGGTGAGTGGTACCGGCGTGTAGCTGAGGTTATTACGAATCTCAGGGTGCAACTCCGGGTGCTTGGGGTGGACGGTGGCGACCGACGGCGAGCTCGGAGCGGCGGAGAGGTTCGGCTTTTGTTGGACGGGGGTTCTGTTGGGGTGCTGGCGACGGCGAGGGCTCTTAGAGGTAGCCCGGACGACAGCGAACCTGGCGGTGCAGACCACGAGGGCAGGGCGACGTCGACGACAACGCAAAACGGAGAAAAAGGCCGGTGGCGAAAAACCCTAAAACTCCGATTGCGGTGGCGCTAGGGCTCTCAGGGCAACGTGGGTGGCGGCTCTGGGTTGCGGAGGGCAGGGCGAACCTCGGGGACCAATTTATAGGGCCGGGGCGGCACAGGATAAGGAATCCCTAAATCGAGTCTGTGAAGAACACGAAACAAATTTTGGAAATCAGGGGATAAGATATGATTCGGGATAAGATTTTAATAAAAACGGGTATGGAGAGGTTAGAGATAGGATTTGGCACGTTTTCTAGAAGGGGTTTAGATAGAAAAACGGCGTTGTTGTACGGAGCTCGAGCTCCAATCCATGGCGGACGGCGCGGTCGCGTGCGGAGACGAAGCCGGGCACGAGGAGGATGACGACCTGACGCGTGGGGCCCACACGTCAGCGAAAGCCCACGCACGTGCACGATCGGACCAAGAGAGTTAACCGTCCAGATCTGATCGAACGGCTCACAATCAAGGGGACGTTCAGGTCCCCGAACGATCACGCCGCATCTAACCGTTCAACCTTGATCGAACGGCTCAAAACGCTGGTGACGTTCGGGCCACCCGAAGGGCACAACGCCATCGGACCGTTCAAAGAGAATCGGACGGTTGAGGTTTAACGCGCTCGCGCGAGGAGAGAGGAAGGGAGGCTGACATGCGGGGACCACCTGTCAGAGGGAGGCAGCTCACGGCATGGTGTGGCAAGCAGAGCTAGGCCAGAGGAGGATTTGGGCTGGGTTTCGGCCCAAGAGCTTTTCTGAGATTTTAATTAGTTTTTCTATTTTATAAAATACCAGAAATTCAAATAAGCAACAGAAAATAGCAAATGAACTCAGAAAAATTCTAGAAAATCTAGAAAATATATCTGAGCACATAGAACCCAAATAAAATAGTTTTGGCTATTGTTCATGTTGGGGTTATTCACATTAAATATTTTTTGATTGTAAAGTCCAATATTAAGATTTTGAATTAAATTCAAATAAAACCAAATGGTGATTTTTTCTCCCTACTAACTATTCAAAAGATTTTTAAACTCAGAAAATTGGGATGTTACACCGAGTGCGAACTGGTCATATAGAGATTGGACCTGGTCGTAAGTGATGAGGACCTAGTCATAGATCATATTGCATTAAGGTTCGTCCGATATAATTTGTCTGTATTCGAGAATCGTTATGTCCTGCTAGGTACCGCTACGACTCGTGGTCAGAAAGGGTTTTCGAGTCACAACCGATTACACATAAACCTAACGGGTCACTCATTTAACGGGTTGGAACAAACCAGTATGAATACGATTCATCAAACGTGTTCGGATAGGATCCGTCATGGGGCACTACATAAGGAGATGCTTGAGGCTATTGTGGAGATGTGACACACGTGAGTTGTTCCACCGAAACCCTAGCCGCCATCTTCCTGAGAGCTCTGCTGTGCGACTTCGTGCTAGCACACCAGCGTATGGCTGTTCCTTCTCTAGATGTGTGGATACCGTAGAGGTGCTACTGCAGTTGCTGTTGCACTGAGGATGATCTACGATCTTCACTAGGAACGTTGGAGGTTACTGGAGGAGACGATCGTCTACGAGGACGTTGGGCGATCGACTAAGACCACTTCATCGACGCGCTCTTCGTTGGATCAGGCTGCTCCGACTCTTCTACCGCTGCACTACGCGTCTGGTGGTAATGATCTGTGATCATCTAACTTGCTTGGCATCTTGGTTTACGTGGTAGAAATTTTGAATTGTTGCTAGCATAGTCTACCCGTATCCCTATAGTGGTATCAGAGCCATCCTGCATAGTTTTTGATCTAGATCGGTCGCATATACTGGATATATGGCAGTAGTAGATTGGATATATTACTGGTTTGGTCTGATAACCTAGATTGGTTCATATGGATGAAACAATCTAGGCACTGGTCGATAGGATCGATCAATGTTCGACGATAGTAGATGTGTTTTTTCTAGGAGGCACAAATTAACAGCACTAGATGATTTACTCGACTTGTTTTTCGACTGCCTTGCATGATACTCCTACCGGTCAGAATCTCGCCATCGGAGTATGTCGCAGTTTGTGGTCGTATCAAGGCAGTGATAAGATTGGTTTGGAAGAGGGTTAATATGATTAATCCGATGATTTCCAAGGCTTGTATATCTGAATAAGATTCATGTCTCGGGAAAATTTTCTGAGAGCGCTGCCCCTTCGAACCCCGCCCGCTAACCGACTAGCGGGACCGCCGTGCTGGGTATACGTACCGTGCGTTATAGATAGTATGTGTTCATGTCACCCGATAGAATTGGATTGTATGTATAACTCGTTTTTGCAGGGTTTGATGTGAATAGTATGGCCCATTGTGTATGTGATGCATAAATGGATTTTCATGGCCTACGTGTCATGCTATGAGATAGCCATCAAGCTACATATTATTGTATAACGGTCTGCATACCGACTTGTGATGCTTAAAATTATCCTATATAATTCTTTACTAGCTTTTAGGAGTAAATGCTTAGTAGATGAATGAAGTCGGAGACATCAAGCATGGTGGTCAGAGAACAGGAAGCATGCTGATGAAGATCGACATGTTAAGGGCCATACTATTTCACAGTTTAATTTGATTATCTATGATTGTTTGTGTTTATTCCTGTTATGCTATTTGACCATGTTTTATCATTAGATGTTTTGACATGATAGAGTAGTATCCCTCAGGAAAAATTAATTAAAATTGAGGCCTTTCCTATTGCTGCACCTATCACAATTTTGATTGTTAATTGGCAATCTACCAAAGTAGGGTGCCATTAACTATCTTAATAAGATGGGGTGGGCGTCGGACACCCACATGCATAGTGTTGGTTTGACTTGATAAGGCTATCAAAATAGTTTTGGGCCTTGAGGCATGGTGTTGGTAGCCGGGGCATAAAGATGCCACCCAACAAACAAGAGTCATATGCGATATGATTGGCAAGAGGTTGCCTACCTTAAATCACTAGGTTTCTAGCAGTGATACCAAAGCTCGCTAGAACTTAATGATTTATGGATCTTGAACTCACTATATGTTGTTTGAGGGAAACATGGTTTATAGTGGGAGCATCTTTTATTATCTATTGTTAGTTGAGCTCGACCATTGGTCGTATGGTGATACGACCAGGTCCAGACAAGACATATGGTGATACGAGCAGGTTGTAGACTGGTCGAACATAACCACTGACATGAGTGATTAATAGAAGGTCTTTTATAAACATAGTGCTAAATATTTACATATATTTTCTGTTGTAGATCATAGCACCTACTACTTTTTCTGCACCTACCTTTAATTTGCGATCTATTCTTGAAAAGGAAAAGTTGAATGGTTCAAATTTCATTGACTGGTTTCGTAATCTGAGAATTTTTCTCAAGAAAGAAAAGAAGGAATATGTTCTAGAGAGTCCCTTTCCCAAGGAACCGAATGCTGATGCTACTCGAGCTGAAAAGAATGCTTATGAGAAGCATTGCAATAACGCAGTCGATGTGCACTACCTAATGCTTGCAACCATGAACTCTGAGCTTCAGAAGCAATATGAGACCACGGATGCTTACAATATGATTGTGAGTCTGAAGGGTATGTTTCAGGATCAAGCAAGGGCAGAGAGGTTCAACACCTCTAAGGCATTGTTTTCTTGCAGGCTGTTAGAAGGTAACCCGGTCAGTTCTCATGTGATGAAAATGATTGGTCTCATTGAGAGCTTCGAAAGGCTTGGTTTTTCCCTTAGCCAAGAGTTGGCTACTGATGTGATTCTTCAATCGCTCCCTACGAGCTTTGAGCCTGTCATACTGAATTTTCATATGAATGGCATGGAGAAATCAATGACCGAGTTACATGGTATGCCTAAGGGTCCTGAGGTGAGCATCAAGAAAAGTTCTAATCATGTGATGATGGTTCAATAGACCACAACCTTCAAGAAGAAGGGTAAGTCGGGAAAGGGAAAAGGCAAAGCAAATATTAAAGATGAGATCGAGAGTCTCAAGGCTAAGCTTAAGAAGCTTAAACTGGGTCCTAAGCCTGACACAGAATGTTACCGTTGTCATGAGACTGGGCATTGGAAGAGAAATTGCAAGAAGTACTTGGCAGAAACGAAAAAGAACAAAGGAAGTATGACTTCCAATTCAGGTATAAATGTTATACAAATTAATCTTGCCACTTCTCCGACCAGTTCTTGGGTATTTGATACCGGATCGGTTGCTCATATTTGCAATTCGATGCAGGGACTGATAAGGAGTAGAAGCTTGGCAAGAGGAGATGTTGATCTTCGCGTGGACAATGGAGCAAGAGTTGCTGCATTAGCTATTGGCACTTTACCATTAGCTTTACCTTCAGGATTAGCTATGGAACTAAATAATTGTTATTATGTTTCAGCCTTAAGCAAAAACATTATTTCTGCTTCATGTTTAGGAGCAGAAGGTTATGAATTCAGAATAAAGAACAATTGTTGTTCAATTTATTTTGAAGATATGCTTTATGGCCATGCTCCATTGGTGAATGGATTGTATGTTTTGAATCTTGAGGATATGCCTATTTATAACGTTAATGTTAAGAGACTTCGACCCAATGAAATGAATCCCACTTTTATCTAGCATTTTCGACTAAGTCATATAAATGAGAAGCGCATGATGAAGCTCCATAAAGATAGTCTTCTAACCTTATTTGATTTTCAATCATTTGAAACATGTGAATCTTTTTTACTTGGCAAGATGACAAAGGGACCTTTCACAACCAGAGGTGAAAGGGCGAGTGACATGTTGGCCCTTGTACATTCGGATGTATATGGACCAATGAGCACTTTAGCCAAAGGTGGTTTTCAGTACTTCATAACTTTTACTGATGATTTCAGCAGATATGGCTATGTCTATTTGATGAGACATAAGTTGGAATCCTTTGAAATGTTCAAGGAATTTCAGAATGAGGTACAAAATCAATTTGACAAGACAATCAAATGTCTGCGATCTGATCGTGGAGGTGAATATTTGAGCCATGAGTTTGGTGATCATCTAAAGAAGTGTGGAATTGTTCCACAACTCACTCCGCCGAGAACGCCTCAATGGAATGGGGTGTCTGAACAACGGAACCGAACATTGTTGGACATGGTTCGGTCAATGATGAGCCAATCTGATCTTTCATTGTAGTTCTGGGGATACGCTATAGAAACAATGACTTTCACTTTAAATAGGGTTCCATAAAAAACAGTAGAGAAGACACCATATGAGATATGGACTAGGAAGTGTCCCGATTTGTCTTTTATCAAGGTATAGGGTTGTGAGGCATATGTCAAACGTTTGACGTTTGATAAACTCACACCCAAGTCTGATAAGTACTTCTTTGTGGTGTATCCTAAAGAAACCAAAGGATATTACTTTTATAAGTGGGATGAAAACAAAGTATTTGTTGCCCGTAATGGTGTCTTCTTGGAGAAAGAGTTTCTTTCCAAAGGAATCAGTAGGAGTAAGGTGCAACTTGAAGAAATTCAGGAAACATCTGAAAATGTTTCAACTACTGCTGAACCAGTACAGGATGAACAAAATATTGTTGAACCTGTAGATGAAGCATCAGACCCACGTAGATCTAAAAGGCCACATCAATTGCCTGTAAGGTTTGGGCATAACGTTTTATTATTAAATAATGATGAGCCTAATACTTATTCGGAAGCGATGGTAGACCCAGACTTTGAGTCATGGCTTGAGGCCATGAGATCTGAAATAAAGTCTATGCATGACAATCAAGTTTGGAACTTGGTTGATGCACCTGATGGTGTCAAAACCATTGAGTGCAAGTGGATTTTTAAGAAAAAGATAGATATAGATGGAAATGTTCACATTCATAAGGCACGACTAGTTGCGAAGGGTTTTAGACAAATTCAATGTGTTGATTATGATGAAACCTTCTCTCCTGTCGCTATGCTTAAGTCTATCCGGATCATTCTAGCTATTGTTGCATATTTCGATTTTGAGATATGGCAGATGGATGTCAAAATGGCTTTCTTGAATGGAAACCTAAGTGAGGATGTGTACATGACATAACTTGAGGGTTTTGTCGATCCAAAGGAAGCTAGAAAGGTATGCAAGCTTAAGAAGTCCATCAATGGATTAAAGCAAGCATCTCGGAGTCGGAATATTCGTTTTGATGAAGTGGTTAAAGGGTTTGACTTCAGCAAGAACAAAGAAGAACCTTGTGTTTACAAGAAGGTTAGTGGGAGCAACCGTGTTTCTGATCTTGTATGTGAATGACATACTACTGGTCGGAAATGATGTTTCAATACTTGAATCTGTTAAATCTTTATTAAGAAATAGTTTTTCAATGAAAGATTTAGGAGATGCAGCATATATTCTTGGTATAAGGATCTATAGAGATAGATCTAAGAGGCTAATTGGATTAAGCCAAGATATGTACATTGATAAGGTGTTGAAACGGTTCAACTTGCAAGATTCCAAGAAGGGTTTCTTGCCCATGTCACATGGTATTAATCTTAGCAAGACTCAATGTCCTACGACCACTAATGAGCGAGACAAAATGAGTAGAATTCCATATGCTTCGGCTATTGGATCTATCATGTATGCCATACTGTGTACACGACCAGTATGCTCTAAGTGTTACGAGCAGATATCAGTCAGATCCAGGTGAAGGTCACTGGATAGCAGTCAAGAATATCCTTAAGTACTTAAGAATGACTAAGGATGCATTCCTTGTATATGGTGGTGAGGAAGAGCTGGTCGTAAATGGTTACACCGATACTAGCTTCCAAACCGATAAGGATGATTTCAGATCGCAATCAAGGTTTGTGTTTTGTTTGAATGGAGGAGCAGTAAGCTGGAAGAGTTCTAAGCAGGGAACGATTGCCGATTCTACAACAGAGGCTTAGTACATTGCAGCTTCGGAAGTTGCAAAAGAGGCCGTATAGATTAAAAAGTTCATTAATGAACTGGGTGTGGTTTCGAGTGCTTCCAGTCCAGTGGATCTCTATTGTGATAATAGTGGAGCCATTGCACAAGCAAAGGAGCCTAGATCGCATCAAAAGTCCAAGCACATACTTTAGCAATATCACATTATTTATGAGATCGTTGAGAGAGGTGATGTGAAGATATGCAAAGTGCACACGGATTTGAATATTACTGATCCGTTGACAAAGCCTCTCCCGCAACCTAAGCATGAGGCGAACACAAGAGCTATGGGTATTCGATACCTATATGATTGACTCTAGTGCAAGTGGGAGATTGTTGGTGATATACCCTAGAGGCAATGATAGAAATGATTGTATCACGTCTATGCTTATGAGTTATTGAATAAATGTTATTATGTTCCTTGAATGAATCGTTAGTTCTGAAGATCAACGAGTATGTGACTTGTTGGTGAAACTCTTTAACTTATATGATGTCGTTCTAAAGTATCTCTGGTCGAATGTCACTGGTCGGAACACCAGTGACTCTACGACCAGCACATGTATTGATTGATGACCATGTTTCACCAGTCATGGATATAGGGATATTGAATCAATAATGTGAACACATGTTAGAGAACATGGGGTTGGATTGACCCACCTTGAGATACTATTGAGATTGTTATGATTCTATGTATCATTAGTTGGTCTCAAGCAATGATGATGTATATGTAACATCCCAATTTTAGGCTTGTGTTTCAAATGTAAGAAAATGAGTAGAAATTAAAACTTTTTCTTACATCCTGTATTTCCTATGGTACCAGGCAAGTATTGTACAAGAAGTCATGGAAATACGAAGTCACAAGTCTTTTGATCCAAATCTTGAGCTTTCAAAAACAAGCTTGTCAAACCTCTTGATCATCTCCTGGAAGTATCTTTCCTAAGTTCTTGGTATGGTATGTGACCCCTCTTTCCTAAGTTTCACGATTTTTAGGATGAGTTTGAATACTTTTGGAGGTCAGTCAAACCTACTCCACTCGTCAAACGTGGGCAAAGAGCTTGTGGAATTTTGGAGGAAAAAGCATAGCACGAAAACCTCTGAAAATTTTATACAAGGTCATTAACTCACTAGCACGCTCTGTAAAATTCCTAATTTTTGGAGTTGGTTTGTTACCTCAATTAAACCCCAAACTTGAGATCGGTTGAAACCCAAATTTGGGTCGAGTCGACTGGGCTCGAGTCGGACCGAGTCCGACCCACCAACCGGCATGGTTGAGCCAAGTTCGCCGGCGCCATGCTCGGTCTCGCACGCAGTGCCGGGCCGTCATTGAGATCATGGGGCTCGCGACCTCCCGTGGCGCCGCTCGTTCTTCTTCCTCCTTCCGCGTGCGCGGTGGCGAGTGGTGGGCGCAGCTCGATCCACGTGGGGCCCCGCAACGGCTCGGAGCCCTGTTGTCAACCATGCCGCCTTGCTCGACCTTACCCGCCTCCTTGCCTCGTTTTCCGCGCGGCGCCGCTTAGGTCACTCGCCATTAGAGCTCCGTCCTCGTGCTCGGGGACCTTCGAGTACTTGAGCACCTCTGAGCCTTCCTCGAGTCTCCTTCGCTCTCACAACCTTCTACCCAAGCTCACCTGCACTGTGGAGCTCGAAACCCTTGAAAACACCAAACCACCATTGTTGGCCGAGGAGCTCCATTGGTGAACTTGGGGCCTCGGTGGTTCTCTCGCCTGATTTTCGTTTCCACAGGACCTCGGTCATCGCAAAGTCGGTCCCTAACTCCTTTTGGGTTGTTTTATCGAGAGCAACTTGAATCGAAGTTTCGCGGTTTGCGGTAGAAGGGGGCTTCGTCGTCTCCGGCGCGGTAAGCCTCCTCCGTCCCATCGTGTGGTTCTGGACCACCGGTGGTTTGTGCGAACCCTCCGACCATCCCTTTGCCGTTGGTTGATCGAGATCCGTCCGCCGTCATCTCCTCCGCCTCCGGTGAATCGCTCTGCCGCGGCACTCCTCGACCTCCTCTGGACCACCCCGTGCCTGGTGAGTCCGTTTTAGACCCTTAGAGCTTAAGGTCTAGCTAGGTTAGCTCGTAGCGCCCTTTTCGCGTTTCCGGATTTTGCCGAAAACTTGTCCTCCGCCTCGCTCGGCCATGCCGGCGTTCAAGGCCGTCGCCGCCGTCGAGAGCACCTCTGATAGGTTCGCAATAGTATTAGTTTCGTTTTGGTGGCCTTGGTCCCCGCCGCCGTGGTCTTGGTCGTCGGCGACGTGCCGGCGATCTTAGCGCGGTGCTTTGTACTTTGTCGGGTTTCCGACAAGTCCCCAGACCTCCTAGGGTAAATCTTAGCCGTTTAGGACTACCCCTAGTTAGATCTGTACCATAGAGGGTTTTCCGCGTAAAGTTCTAAGTCCTAGGACCTCTTTGGGTCGATCTTAACCATTGAGGACCTCCCCAGGATTAGATTTGGACCTTTAGATCTTTCCCGTAAAGCTCTTATCACACTAGGACCTCCCCGGGTTAGATCCTAGCCGTTTAAGACCTCGTGGGACTCCATCTGAGCCGTTAGGACCACTCCTGCGCAAAAAAAAAGACCTCCTCGAGGTCATTTTTGTAAAAACCATCTTCTGGACCTCCACCGAGGTCCTCTTTGCAAAAGACCTCCCTTGGTCATTTCGCAAAAACCACCCTAGGCTCCCATCGGGTCCTCTTTGTCAAAAGCCACCCCGGCCTTTTACAAGGAAAACCCCTCCAGACCTCTTTAGCTCCATCCTAGCCGTCCATGACCTCCCGGCTTTAGATCGAGCGTTAGGTTTTATTTGTAAACCTTTAGCGCTGGACCTCCTCCGCGTTGTTCTCGGACCGTTCAAGACCTCCCTTGGTCTAATCTCAACCGCCCGCATCTCCTCCCGATAAAACACTATAGCTTAGGACCTCCCGAGAAGATCTTGGTCATCCAAGGTCTCCTCGTTTCAATCTCGGCCGATCAAGACCTCCTCTGAAGATCTTGACCGCCTAGGACCTCCTCCTTTGGATCGATGGCGTTAGGACCTCCTCCTCGGTCTAAACTGTTAGATTTAGATCTAACGGTTAGACCTCCTTCGTGAATTTAGCGTGGGACCTCTCTCCGGAGATCTAGACCGTTGGGACCTCCTCTGTGAGATTCTGACCGTCCCGACCTCTTTCCTCGGATTTAAAACCTTAGGACCTCCCCTAGTGCTCGGGACCGCCAGATCTCGATCTGACGGTCACGACCTCTGTTAGGCGCGTAGACCTCCTTGCGTGCGCTGTGCGCGCACTAGTCGTGATCGTTGGATCAGATCTCAACGATCCAGACCTCCCCAGTGCGGGAGGAGGTCTTGTGCGCGCTGTGTTTCGAGGCTCGTAGCCGTCGGACCTTGATCTAACGGCCCACGACCTCTCCTTGTCCTCCAGTTCGGTTGGACCTCCCGAGAGCTCAAAATTTCCTAAGTCTTTTGCTGTTTCAAATTTCAAAAGTGCATAACTTTGTCATTTTAACTCCTTTTTGAATGATTCCAGTTGCTGTAGCTTTGTTATAGTATGAACTTTAATCTGAGAATGAAATTAGGCCCTGTTTTGTGGCAAAAATGATTTAAACAACATGATCTTGTTTAATGAAAAATGATGTCTAGGAATTCATGGAAAATTTGTAAACCACATAACTTCCTCTCTGTAGTTGCAAAGTGAGCAAACTCAACCTGGTAAATTTAGCCTATAGACATGCTTTAAATTGATCTAGGCTTTGTCTTTATTTATGTTCCTGAGGAATGATATATGCTAGTTGTAGAACTTAGAAAAATCATAACTAAATCATCTTAACTCCAAATGACCTAAAATTTTATATGGGTTACCACTATACCAGTAGGTAGCTACCATAAAAATTTCAGCTTCAAAATCTTTCTAGAAAATATTTTTGCAACAGTGCTAATTATGGCCGAAAATGAGTTTTTAAGTAATATCTTTTGCGCCACAAATCCAAATTAGGTTTTTCCAGTTTCTATGACTAGGTATATTCGTAGTTTACCTTGTGTATAAATTTCGTCGTAATTGGATAAAGTTTGCTTGCTCTTTTGTTTAAGTTTTGCTCGTCTTATTGGTTGTTCTTGGTTCTTTTTGCCTTTTCGCTTAGGATTCGACATTTGCGGTAACCCCGAGAACGACCCTCCGCAACAAATTGAGCAACGACAAGCGAGCAAGCGGTTTGATCATGTTAATCCCAGTATTTTAAGTATTTATGTTGATTACAAATTCTATGTATGCATTGCTACTTTGTTTTAATAGTTGGCCTAGTAGATGCATTTCCTTAGCAAATGATTATCCTCTACTACCATGAGCCTAGGTTACTTGCTGTGATTTAGAGTTCGTGGATGGGCTCTTGTCACTTAGTAGTTGCGAATTAATTGCTTAGCCATGCTTAGCTTCGGTAGAAATGGGCGGTTATCGACTTGTCGATAACCTTGATCACACAAAACTTATTATGATTTATGATTTCCACCTTGTGCCATGTCTACTTATGAAAACTAAAACTAAAAACAAAATGATTTAGACTTGGGCACAATGGTAAGATGGTGTGATTGTGGGGTGTGACTGGAATGGTGCCCGGGTCAACAAGGACCGAACGGGTCAACAAGGACCGAACATCTTGTTACACTAAACCAAGCATTTTAGCGTGCTAACCACATTAGAGGGTATGGGACCTCTCTTGACTTAGTACTTTGGCGTGTATTGGCTCCGAGTCGCAGGGAGTCGCAGGAGGGATGGTGTTGGGAGCATTGTAGTGTCCGAAAGACTTCACCCGTGATGGGATTTGTTGTCTTCGACTTGCAATGTAAGCGTATGGTGTTTCTACCCATCTGACGACTCGTAGTTAATACACAAGATTGGAAATGTCTCGTAGGACTTAGCCGGGCCGGCATACCTTGATAGTGTGCTTGTGGCTTGAAGGCGATGCAAGTGTGGGTACATTGGTACACCCTGCAGGTTAAAACTATTCGAATAGCCTCGTCCTAGGTTATGGACACGCTTGGCAAGGTCTTTCAAGAGTTAGACTACAACCTTTTAAATTAAAACTTGATGGGTGGTACGAATCGGGATTAGTGCTATGTTGTGGTGACTATTGGGATAGTCACTTCCAGTGATTACTTGTATGTATCTTTACTTATCATTACTTTGATAACAAAATAAATTTGCAAACTTGCTTTTAAAATGTATTACATTATTGCAAATAAAGTTGGCTTCATGCAAAATGAGACATATGACCTCCACCTAAATAAGCTTGCATGTAGTTTATGAATAGGTCTGCTATTCCACACGTCAGTCTTGCGGGTACAAAGACAATCTTTGTACTCAGTTGCTATGCTTAATTGTTTTGTTGCAGAGGAGGAAGGTGAGCCTGAAGGGCCTCACTTTTGTGAGCTGTGTTGTGGTAGCTTGCGGGGCGACTAGCTTGGCGGCCCGGTCGGTTGCCTTGTGGGTGTGTGGCTAACCGGTCGACTTTTGTTCTAGCCATCTTATGGCGCTTTTGCTTCCGCTGTCATTCTTGTATATTGTTCTATTTGGCCGGTCGGCTCTCTTTTGTAATAACTTTACTTTATGTATGTCGTTGTTGAACCTAGTGATGTATGTGTATGGAATTGATGTGTAATTTTGTGATGATGTGCATATGTTGCAATTCTGGGAAACATATGTCCATCGAGGCTTAGAATGTTTAATTAGTAATGCTAGAACCAATTGGAGGTTAAGTGTTACTAGTTAAATATTCCGGTCCTCACAAAGTTGGTATCGAGCCATCTTGACCGTAGAAACCCTAGCTTGGTCGCTTTTAGGATATTTTGAAAACTTACTTTCAAATAGTTTATGAAAACTTAAGTAAGTTCTCTAATTTTATTCCTTACCTGTCTTAGCTTGCTCATCTCACCTTACTCTCACTTAAGTTTGAAAAAGTTGTTCCTCTCTCCCTTTCAAAAATTAGCCTCTATCGATTAAATTGGTTTTGGGAGAACCATGAGAGGGCTTGGAGAAAGAAAATAGGACAGCTAGCTAGTGGTGAGTAATTAGGGTAGGAAATGAGAGGTAAATACAACTAAAAATTTGTGGGAATAAAAGGGTAAGAAGTAATATGAAATTAGCTAATGCCTATACTCTAGTAGGTGGGTATACCTTGAATTTTGGACTGGTTTGAGCTGGAAATTAGTGCTGAAATTTTGGGTCTTCTCAAACGATTACTCGTTCTTCCATACGGGATTGTCGTTTCGGGAAAGTGGATTCGGTGACTTGTGATCTCATGTTCTTTTGTGGCTGTTCGTTGGTCGTTTTAACTAAGTTTGGATTTCGGTACTCTTGGGTCTTGAACTGTATCTAACTTGTCTTAGTAAATCAGGATGGCTGGTGGGACACGTAGCGGCCGGAATCAGCCAGGTAGTCCCGATGAGGAGCTTCCCCCTCCTCCAACCATGGCGGAAGTCCTCATGCAGATCGAACGCAATCGTTCGGAGGACCGTAGGGTGTTGGAGGTTATCGCCAGGAACACCTCCACTCCCTCTGGTGCCTCTGGATCTGGTGGTGGACACCAGACTCGTGGGGGGCTTGCGGAGTTCCTCCGTACGCAGCCTCCTACCTTCTTCCGGTCCGAGGATCCCTTGGACGCAGACGACTGGCTGCGTCGATTGAGCGAAGCTCAACGTTGCTCGCCCGGGAGCAGAGCGCACTTTTCGCATCCCATCACCGGAGGGTGCGGCACTCTCATGGTGGGAGAACTTCCTCGCCATGCGACTGCGGGACACGTGGTCTCGTGGGAGGAGTTCGGCGGCTTTCCGTCGGGCCCATGTCCCCGCCGGCCGATGAAGTCAAGAAGGAGGAGTTCCTTGCGCTCAAACAGGGCGCAGATCGTGGATCGAGTACCTCCACGAGTTCAACCATCTCGCGAGGTACTCCTCGCCGAGGTGGCCACCGATGAGGCCAAGCAGAGAAGTTCATGGAGGGTTTGTCTCGAGGAGCTTCGGACAAGCTCTCTATTGTGGACTTCCACGACTTCCGCACCTTGGTGGACAAGGCCATCATCGCCGAGCATAAGGCGAGAGCGCCGGCGAGTCCCGCAGCGCAAGTGGGAGGCTCGGCCGATCCGCACAGCCGCCTCGTTCGTCCCGAGTTGGGCTGCACGGTGGCCCGTTCGCCTTGGCTTCACCACCGCCGAGGCCTTCAAGACCGACTCCACGCCCTCCGCAGTCGTGACTCGATCACGTGCGCTGCGACCAGCCAGCAGGTGTTCCCGCAACCCGCGCCGACGCCACCGCTTATTGCCACAACAAGGGCCACTACGCGAGTAGTTGTCCTAAGAAGATCGGAGCGCCCTCGTCCTAATGGAGGACGCGGCAAGGGAGTGGTCACCACCGACCGAAGACCGGGCTTGGGAGCGGCGGGTCAACCATATCTCGGTGAGGAGGCACAGAGGCGCCCGACGTGGTGTTGGGTACGCTCCTTGTTAATTTGCGCCCTGCTACGCTTTTATTCGACTGGGCTTCGCATTCTTTTATTTCGAGGTCTTTTCTTTGTTGATTGTGGACTTCACCGTGTTCCTTTGGGATTCCACTGCTCATTCGCTCTCGGGTTCGGAAATGAGAGCGACCAAGTATGCGGGATGTTCCTATCCACATCGAAGGAGTGGGATTCTTGGCGAGTCTTATCTCGCTCGACTCGGCGCGCTTGGATGTGATTCTTGGCATGGATTGGTTGTCCCAACACTTGGGGCAAATCGACAGTGCCGAAGATTGTCTACCTCACCACCCTTCAGCGAACAGGTTGGGTTTTCGCCACGATTCGAGCCCCATCTTTATGTCCTTGAAGCAAAGCCGACATTGGAGATCCGGATGTTCCCACAAGATGTGAGTTCGTGGATGTCTTTCCCGAAGACTTGCGGGCATGCCACCTGCTCGAGATCCGAGTTTGTGATCGAGTTCTTTGCCGTGCATCGCCTATTTCTAAGAGGCCGACGCATGCCTCCTAATGAGTTGGAGGAGTTGAAGAAGCAACTCGGGTGAGCTGCAAGAGAAGGGTTTTATCCGTCCTAGCTCATCTCCTTGGGGTTGTCGATTATCTTTGTGAAGAAGAAGGACAAGACCTTGCGCATGTGTGTTGATTACCGTCCGCTTAATGAGGTGACGGTAAAGAACAAGTATCCTTTGCCCCGATTGATGATCTCTTCGATCGCTTGACCGAGCACGAGTCTTCTCAAAATTGACTTGAGGTTGGGCTATCATCAAGTCGGGATCGAGCGAGGATATTCCTAAGACCGCCTTTGCTACTCGTTATGGTCTTTACGAGTACACCGTCATGTCTTTTGGTTTGACTAATGCTCTGCTTTATTCATGAATCTTATGAACTCGATATTCATGGAGTATTTGGATAGATTTGTGGTGGTATTCATCGATGATATCCTTATGTACCCAAGAATGAAGAAGAGCATGCCGAGCATCTTAAGTCGGTGTTGGGCAAGTCTGCGTGAGCACCACCGTATGCCAAATTCAGAAGTGCGAGTTACGCTGAAAGAAGTGGCATTCTTGGGCCATGTTCTTTCAGCAGAGGTGTGGTGTGGATCCTAGCAAGGTCGGTGATGTGCTATCTTGGGGTCACCAAGTCGATCCACGGATGTGCGGAGTTTTCTTGGTTTGGTCGCTACTATCGCCGCTTCATCGAGAATTTCTCCAAGATTGCAAAGCCTATGACCGAACCGCTCAAGAAAGACAAGAAGTTTGAGTGGTCCGCTGCTTGTGATGTGAGTTTTGGAACTCAAGAATCGCTTGACCTCACCCAGTGCTTGTTCTCCCGATATTCACAAGAGTTTTGATATCTATTGTGATGCTTCTCGTCGGTGCAGGTTGTGTTCTTATGCGGAAGGCAAGGTTGTGGCCTATGCATCGCGGCGCTTGAGGCCTCCTGAACTCAACTATCCTACTCATGACTTGGAGTTAGTCTTGTGGTCCATGCACTCAAGATTTGGCGGCATTATCGATTGGTAACCGTTGTGAGGTGTATTCACCACAAGAGCTTGAAGTACTTGTTCACCCAGCCAGATCTGAACCTCAGGCAAAGAAGATGGTTGGAATTGATCAAGGACTATGACATGGGCATTCAGTACCATCCGGGCAAGGCCAATGTCGTTGCGGATGCACTCAGCCGGAAAGTGTATTGCAACGTGTTGATGCTCCAAGAGCAGCAGCCTACCCTCATTTCGAAATTCCAATACTCAATTTGGGTTTGATCGAGCACGGTTCCCTTGCTACCTTGGTTGTGCAGCCAACCTTGGTGGACCAAATCAAGGCGGCACAGCAGACAGATACCGGTGTGAGCCAGATCAAGCAGAACATCAAGGATGGGATAGCCAAGTGCTTTTCAGAGGATGAGCATGGCGTTGTGTGGTTTGGGCAGCGCCTTGTGGTTCCTAAGGTCATGGAATTGCGGGGATTGATTCTCCGCGAAGCCCATGATTCTCCCTTGTCCATCCATCCCGGGGCTACCAAGATGTATCAGGACCTTCGTCAGAGGTTCTGGTGGACCCGAATGAAGCGCGAGATTGCCAAGTTCGTTGCCGAGTGCGACGTGTGCTGTCGTGTGAAGGCCGAACATCAGCGTCAGCAGTCTTCTTCACCTTTGCGGTGCGAGTGGAAGTGGGATTCCGTTGGCATGGACTTCATCACCGGATTGCCCGCTCGTCCAAAGGGAATGATGCTATTTGGGTCGTGATCGACGAGTTGACTAAAGTGGCACATTTCCTTCCCGTCAAGACTCGGCCGTGTGGGGCCTTTGGCGAACTTTATGTCTCGAGGATTGTGAGTCTTCACGGTGTACCAAGACGATTATTTCGATCGTGGTGCGCTTTTCACCTCGCGGTTTTGGCATAGTCCGCAGAGGCTATGGGGACCCGCCTTCATTTGACTGACCTTTCATCCTCGGATCGATGGCCGACGGAGCGAGTCAACCAAGTGTTGGAAGATATGCTCGTGCTTGTGTTCTTTCCTATGGGAAGAAGTGGGAGAAATGCCTACCATTTGCCGAGTTCTCCTACAACAACGACTTTCAGCCGCGGTCTTGGCATGGCACCATTTGAGGCTTTGTATGGGAGAAGGTGCGAACCCCGTTGAACCGTCGAGATCGGTGGCGGCGCTTTTTCGCCCGGCCGATCAATGAGGCCGAAAGTCAAGTTCGATTGATCCGCGAGCATCTGCGCGCACGCCGATCCGCACAAAGAGCTATGCAGATCGTCGTCGCCGTGAATTGAGCTTTGAGCCCAATGACTTTGTGTATCTCAAAGTCTCACCCTTGAAGGGCCATCAGCGTTTTGGCATCAAGGGCAAGTTGGCTCCTCGATATGTTGGGCCTTATCGTATCATCGAGAGAGTTGGAGCAGTTGCATACAGATTGGAGCTACCAGCTGCACTTGAGGGTGTGCATGATGTGTTCCATGTGTCACACTTGAAGAAGTGCCTCCGTGTCCCGACTGAGGAAGCTCCGTTGGAAACTCTCGATGTGCAGGAGAATTTGACCTATCGCGAGCATCCTGTTCGCATTCTTGAGGAGTCTGAGCGGAGAACGAGGAACCGTGTCATCAAGTTCCTTAAGGTTCAGTGGTCAAACCATTCTGAAGATGAGGCAACTTGGGAGCGAGAAGATCGCCTTCGCGCAGATTTTCCTTCTTTCTTCTCCGAGTAAACGGAATCTCGGGTCGAGATTCTTGTAAGGGGAGAGTTGTAACATCCCAATTTTAGGCTTGTGTTTCAAATGTAAGAAAATGAGTAGAAATTAAAACTTTTTCTTACATCCTGTATTTCCTATGGTACTGTGCAAGTATTGTACAAGAAGTCATGGAAATCTGAAGTCACAAGTCTTTTGATCCAAATCTTGAGCTTTCAAAACAAGCTTGTCAAACCTCTTGATCATCTCCTGGAAGTATCTTTCCTAAGTTCTTGGTATGGTATGTGACCCTCTTTCCTAAGTTTCACGATTTTTAGGATGAGTTTGAATACTTTTGGAGGTCAGTCAAACCTACTCCACTCGGTCAAACGTGGGCAAGCAGCTTGTGGAATTTTTGGAGGAAAAAGCATAGCACGAAAACCTCGAAAATTTTATACAAGGTCATTAACTCAGCTAGCACGCTCCGTAAAAATTCCTAATTTTTGGAGTTGGTTTGTTACTCAATTAAACCCCAAACTTGAGATCGGTTGAAACCCAAATTTGGGTGAGTCGACTGGGCTCGAGTCGGACCCGAGTCCGACCCGACCAAGCGCACGGTTGAGCCAAGTTCGCCGGCGCCATGCTCGGTCTCGAACGCAGTGCCGGGCCGTCGGATTGAGATCACGGGCTCGCGACCTCCCGTGCGCGCCGCATTCTTCTTCCTCCTTCCGCGTGCGCGGTGGCGGGTGGTGGGCAGCTCCATCGCCGTGGGGCCTGCAACGGCTCGGAGCCCCCGTTGTCAACCATGTCGACCTTGCTCGACCTTACCGCCTCCTTGCCTCGTTTTCCGCGCGCGATGCTTTAGGTCACTTCGCCATTAGAGCTCCGTCCTCGTGCTCGGGGACCTTCGAGTACTTGAGCACCTCTGAGCCTTCCTCGAGTCTCCTTCGCTCTCACAACCTTCTACCCAAGCTCACCTCGCTGTGGAGCTCGAAACCCTTGAAAACACCAAACCACCATTGTTGGCCGAGGAGCTCCATTGGTGAACTTGGGGCCTCGGTGGTTCTCTCGCCACGATTTCGTTTCCACAGGACCTCTGGTCATCGCAAAGTCGGTCCCTAACTCCTTTTGGGTTGTTTTATCAGAGCAACTTGAATCGAAGTTTCGCGGTTTGCGGCGAGAAGGGGCTTCGTCGTCTCGGCGCACGGTAAGCCTCCTCCGTCCCATCGTGTGGTTCGGACCACCGGTGGTTTGTGCGAACCCCTCGACCATCCCTTCGCCGTTGGTTGATCGAGATCCGTGCCGTCGTCATCTCCTCAGCCTCCGGTGAATCGCTCTCGCCGGCACTCCTCCGACCTCCTCTGGACCACCCCTGTGCCCTGGTGAGTCCGTTTTAGACCCTTAGAGCTTAAGGTCTAGCT
Organism: Ampelocalamus luodianensis; assembly: GCA_036346255.1. Classification (NCBI taxonomy): domain Eukaryota; kingdom Viridiplantae; phylum Streptophyta; class Magnoliopsida; order Poales; family Poaceae; genus Ampelocalamus; species Ampelocalamus luodianensis. Next base: position 38,032,574 of record CM070625.1, read on the forward strand.
AGGTTAGCTCGTAGCGCCCTTTTCGCGTTCCGATTTTGCCGAAAACTTGTCCTCCGCTCGCTCGCTCGGCCACGGCGTTCAAAGCCGTCGCGCCGTCGAGCACCTCGATAGGTTCGCAATAGTATTAGTTTCGTTTTGGTGGCCTTGGTCCCCGCCGCCGTGGTCTTGGTCGTCGGCGACGTGCCGGCGATCTCAGCGCGGTGCTTTGTACTTTGTCGGGTTTCCGACAAGTCCCCAGACCTCCTAGGGTAAATCTTAGCCGTTTAGGACTACCCCTAGTTAGATCTGTACCATAGAGGGTTTTCCGCGTAAAGTTCTAAGTCCTAGGACCTCTTTGGGTCGATCTTAACCATTGAGGACCTCCCCAGGATTAGATTTGGACCTTTAGATCTTTCCCGTAAAGCTCTTATCGCACTAGGACCTCCCCGGGTTAGATCCTAGCCGTTTAAGACCTCGTGGGACTCCATCTGAGCCGTTAGGACCACTCCTGTGCAAAAAAAAGACCTCCTCGAGGTCATTTTTGTAAAAACCATCTTCTGGACCTCCACCGAGGTCCTCTTTGCAAAAGACCTCCCCTTGGTCATTTCGCAAAAACCACCCTAGGCTCCCATCGGGGTCCTCTTTGTCAAAAAGCCACCCCTGGCCTTTTACAAGGAAAACCCCGCTCAGACCTCTTTAGCTCCATCCTAGCCGTCCATGACCTCCCCGGCTTTAGATCTGAGCGTTAGGTTTTATTTGTAAACCTTTAGCGCTCGCACCTCCCTCGCGTTGTTCTCGGGACCGTTCAAGACCTCCCTTGGTCTAATCTCAACCGTCCGGATCTCCTCCCAGAAAACACTATAGCTTAGGACCTCCCGAGAAGATCTTGGTCATCCAAGGCCTCCTCGTTTCAATCTCGGCCGATCAAGACCTCCTCTCGGAAGATCTTGACCGCCTAGGACCTCCTCCTTTGGATCAGTAGCGTTAGGACCTCCTCCTCTGGTCTAAACCGTTAGATTTAGATCTAACGGGTTAGACCTCCTTCGTGAATTTAGCCGTAGGACCTCTCTCCCGAGATCTAGACCGTTGGGACCTCCTCTCGTGAGATTCGACCGTCCCACCTCTTTCCTCGGATTTAAAACCTTAGGACCTCCCCTAGTGCTCGGGACCGCCAGATCTCGATCTGACGGTCACGACCTCTGTTAGGCGCGTAGACCTCCTTGCGTGCGCTGTGCGCGCACTAGTCGTGATCGTTGGATCAGATCTCAACGATCCGCACCTCCCGATCGGGGAGGAGGTCTTGTGCGCACTGTGTTTCGAGGCTCGTAGCCGTCGGACCTTGATCTAACGGCCCACGACCTCTCCTTGTCCTCCAGTTCGGTTGGACCTCCCGAGAGCTCAAAATTTCCTAAGTCTTTTGCTATTTCAAATTTCAAAAGTGCATAACTTTGTCATTTTAACTCCTTTTTGAATGATTCCAGTTGCTGTAGCTTTGTTATAGTATGAACTTTAATCTGAGAATGAAATTAGGCCCTGTTTTGTGGCAGAAAATGATTTAAACAACATGATCTTGTTTAATGAAAAATGATGTCTAGGAATTCATGGAAAATTTGTAAACCACATAACTTCCTCTCTGTAGTTGCAAAGTGAGCAAACTCAACCTGGTAAATTTAGCCTATAGACATGCTTTAAATAAATCTAGGCTTTGTCTTTATTTATGTTCCTGAGGAATGATATATGCTAGTTGTAGAACTTAGAAAAATCATAACTAAATCATCTTAACTCCAAATGACCTAAAATTTTATATGGGTTACCACTATAACAGTAGGTAGCTACCATAAAAATTTCAGCTTCAAAATCTTTCTAGAAAATATTTTTGCTATAGTGCTAATTATGGCCGAAAATGAGTTTTTAAGTAATATCTTTTATACAAATCCAAATTAGGTTTTTCCAGTTTCTATGACTAGGTATATTCGTAGTTTACCTTGTGTATAAATTTCGTCGTAATTGGATAAAGTTTGCTTGCTCTTTTGTTTAAGTTTTGCTCGTCTTATTGGTTGTTCTTGGTTCTTTTTGCCTTTTCGCTTAGGATTCGACATTTGCGGTAACCCCGAGAACGACCCTCCGCAACAAATTGAGCAACAGCAAGCAGGCAAGCAGTTTGATCATGTTAATCCCAGATTTTAAGTATTTATGTTGATTACAAATTCTATGTATGCATTGCTACTTTGTTTTAATAGTTGGCCTAGTAGATGCATTTCCTTAGCAAATGATTATCCTCTACTACCATGAGCCTAGGTTACTTGCTGTGATTTAGAGTTCGTGGATGGGCTCTTGTCACTTAGTAGTTGCGAATTAATTGCTTAGCCATGCTTAGCTTCGGTAGAAATGGGCGGTTATCGACTTGTCGATAACCTTGATCACACAAAACTTATTATGATTTATGATTTCCACCTTGTGCCATGTCTACTTATGAAAACTAAAACTAAAAACAAAATGATTTAGACTTGGGCACAATGGTAAGATGGTGTGATTGTGGGGTGTGACTGGAATGGTGCCCGGGTCAACAAGGACCGAACATCTTGTTACACTAAACCAAGCATTTTAGCGTGCTAACCACATTAGAGGGTATGGGACCTCTCTTGACTTAGTACTTTGGCGTGTATTGGCTCCGAGTCGCAGGGAGTCGCAGGAGGGATGGTGTTGGGAGCATTGTAGTGTCCGAAAGACTTCACCCGTGATGGGATTTGTTGTCTTTCGGCTTGCAATGTAAGCGTATGGTGTTTCTACCCATACGAGCGACTCGTAGTTAATACACAAGATTGGAAATGTCTCGTAGGACTTAGCCGGGCCGGCATACCTTCGGTAGTGTGCTTGTGGCTTGAAGGCGGTCTGAAGTGTGGGTACATTGGTACACCCCTGCAGGGTTAAAACTATTCGAATAGCCTCGTCCTAGGTTATGGACACGCTTGGCAAGGTCTTTCAAGAGTTAGACTACAACCTTTTAAATTAAAACTTGATGGGTGGTACGAATCGGGGATTCGTGCTATGTTGTGGTGACTATTGGGATAGTCACTTCAGTGATTACTTGTATGTATCTTTACTTCTCATTACTTTGATAACAAAATAAATTTGCAAACTTGCTTTTAAAATGTATTACATTATTGCAAATAAAGTTGGCTTCATGCAAAATGAGACATATGACCTCCACCTAAATAAGCTTGCATGTAGTTTATGAATAGGTCCGCTATTCCACACGTCGATCTTGCGGGTACAAAGACAATCTTTGTACTCGGTTGCTATGCTTAATTGTTTTGTTGCAGAGGAGGAAGGTGAGCTCAAGGGCCTCACTTTTGTGAGTCAGTTGTGGTAGCTTGGGCGACTAGCTTGGCGGCCTCGGTTGCCTTGTGGGTGTGTGGCTAACCGATCGACTTGTGTTCTAGCCATCTTATGGCGCTTTTGCTTCCGCTGTCATTCTTGTATATTGTTCTATTTGGCCGGTCGGCTCTCTTTTGTAATAACTTTACTTTATGTATGTCGTTGTTGAACCTAGTGATGTATGTGTATGGAATTGATGTGTAATTTTGTGATGATGTGCATATGTTGCAATTCTGGGAAACATATGTCCATCGAGGCTTAGAATGTTTAATTAGTAATGCTAGAACCAATTGGAGGTTAAGTGTTACTAGTTAAATATTCCGGGTCCTCACAGTATAATCCTTATACCTGAGATCAGTATGGTTCCCTACATGTGCAATAGCACTCTTAGGGGTTGCCAAACGCTACTCGTAACTGGGTAGTTATAAAGGTAGCTTTCGGGTATACTATGAAACATGCAAAGGGATGTGACTGGTCGTATATGGGATTTGCCCCTCCTAACATAACGGGAGAGATGTCTCTGGGCCCCTCGAAGTGGTCATATAAAGAAAGTGCATGACCATGCCACTAGTGGTCGAAGTGTTCGACCACATAAGGTTATCCGACAACTCAATCAAGAAAGTATTGAACAGTCCATGGATGACATAATATCTCACCTGGAGTTCAAACAGATATTGTGAGGCGAAGGGAGAATACTAGAGTAGGTCGCTTAGTTCGATCAGTTACAGAGTGGTCGTATGGAGATACAAGCTAGTCGTAGACTGGTCGAACGAAATCACAGAGTGGTCGAAACCTGGTCGTAAGGAGTTACGAACTGGTCGTGACCGAGTGTGAACTGGTCATATAGAGATAGGACCTGGTCGTAAGTGATGAGGATCTAGTCGTAGATCATATTGCGTTAAGGTTCGTCCGATATAATTTGTGTGTATTCGGAAATCGTTATGTCCTGCTAGTTACCGCTACGACTCGTGGTCGGAAAGGGTTTTCGAGTCACAACCGATTACACATAAACCTAACGGGTCACACACTTAACGGGTTGGAACAAACCAGTACGAATACGATTCGTCAAACTTTTCGGATAGGATCCGTCACAGGGCACTATATAAGGAGATGCTTGAGGCTATCGTGGAGATGTGACACGTGAGTTGTTCCATCGAAACCCTAGCCGCCATCTTCCTAAGAGCTCTGATGTGTGACTTGGTGCTAGCACACTGGCGTATGGCTGTTCCTTCTCTAGACGTGTGGATACCGTAGAGGCGCTACTACGATTGCTGTTGCGCTGAGGATGATCCACGATCTTCACTAGGAACATTGGAGGTTGCTGGAGGAGACGATCGTCTACGAGGACGTTGGGCGATCGACTATGACCACTTCATCGACGCACTCTTCGTTGGACCAGGCTGCTCCGACTCTTCTTCCGCTGCACTGCGCGTCTGGTTGTAATGATCTGTGATCATCTAACTTGCTTGGCATCCTGATTTACGTGGTAGAAATTTTGAATTATTGCTAGCATAGCCTACCTGTATCCCTACACCCACTGGTCACATCACTCCACAAGAGGTCATTCATTTTCCAATCCCTTCACCCTCGCTTTATCACTTTTTCATCTCTCGTATGTGATATGCTACTAGTTTCTGTACATAATTCTACCGTGTGCTTGCGTGATGTATAAGAATAATACAAATTGCTAGGGAAAAATTGTGGTAGTTGCTCATTGCAAGGACTCAGGACCAACTTTTGGTGTCATTGTGTCACTTAATGTGTTAGTTGAGGTGTTGCTGCATAGAGCATTTGCATCAAAGTTTTCATTTTTTTGTTTGGCTTCAATTTAAGCTTTGAGATGTTTTTTCTTCTCATAACAGTGGGTTGGATAAACTGTTTTTGTGTTTTTGTAGTTGCTTGGATCTAAATCAGACCATTCACTAAGAAGGTTAACACTATCTAGTTCCGTGATTAGTAACCACAGAAAATGTAGCTGGGAGTTATGGTTACTTGAACTAATATTGGTGTGGTTGTATGGTATGAATGATTTGAATTGTGCAATTAGTATTCCATCTGGAATTAAATGGGTTTTTGGACATATATTCCATCGCCCGCTTCGACCGGATCCAGCCAAGTTGCACAGCGAGCAGGCCCACCACCAAAATTGAGTTTGGTTCACGTTGGTAACAAACCAAACAGGCTCTAAATTTTGACATTACCAAATTTTGATAAGGCTTACAGATAAATTTGCTACCAAACCAAACAACCCACTAGTTGCTACGGTGGTAGAGGATTTGTGCCCCACCACCATGCACCACTGTCCAAACCAAACAACCCCCTAATTACTGTTTTATCGATTGATTTACGTGGGCCTATAACGTCTAGTAGCAAAAAAATTGTGCTGCGCGCAAGCGAATCAAGCGGGAGTCGGGCCTAGAGATTCGGCATGCAATAAAAGCGAGCAGGTCAGACAACACATCACATCACATGTGACCAGAGATGTTTTTGTTTGTATGTTGATTTGATACTGTACCTAGATATTGGATGTTGGACAGTTAAGGTATACGTACAGTTGTAGATGTACTTCATTTAGCCTAAGTTGTATATATGTCTTATTGGTAGATATTGCTGTATATCAAGAGAGATATAGAATATTTGGCATGAGATATATTACAAGAAAAATGCTAGGAAGTTGTTTTTGGTAGTGTATATCTGAATTATACTATAACAAATTACTGATACCTTATACCAACAATATCAAAATATTACATCGACATCTATATATCTACAAACAGCGGGCGAGGGTGTGGCAAGGCCCATGGGTGGCGAGGCCAATAATCTATATATCTATATATCTACAAACATGCAAGTCAAAATGGAGGAACCAGGCCAATAATGTATGAAATAATGAAACCCTAATTTTCGAAACCTGAAATCCTAATTTTTGAGATATAAACCCTTAATTTTAGAGACAATTTTAGAACATACAAAATTCTAAAAAAATTACACTATCAAGTACACTATGTAAGGAGCCTTCACAAAAAAATTAATAATTTTTAGAGCCTTCAATGAACCTTGGGAAACTGAGACATGGACTACTACACTTTCTGATAGTTCAGACTTCAGAGACATCACTGGCTAGTACTAGAAGCCTGTAGATCTAGTGTGGATGTGACGACCAGGTAAGACCATAGGACAATGGCTCCGGTAAAGAAATAAAAAAAATTATTTTATGAAGTAGCATGGATCATAGTTGTCGATTCCATTTCAGATCTCATTCCAGTTTGCCTCTTGATTTGGAATGAGCTGGTACCAGTCCATTCCAGCGTACCATTCCGGATTTTAATATAATAAAATATATTTATTCATAAATATATATGTAATTATATGCACATATAATTTCACTTAGAATCTCACTTAAAATACATATTTTATTAGAATAAAATGACATATAGTTTAATGACTTCATAAATGCAAAGGTCATACGTAGTTAAATAATACAACACAAGTTCGTAACTTCATACATTTTACCATAGTCTAGCATACTAGTCTAACATAATTTCACTTACCGATGAAGTAGTATTGGACTGGGCCTTCCGCACTAATTCAAATGAGTGGTCACATCAATTATGCCCAATATCAGAATTACCAAAATGACCGGAATGGGCCGAAATGGACCAGAATGGACCAGATTGAACGATATTAAGGGTGGTACGGGATTGAGGCTACTGTGTGCCGCTTTGGGTGCCGGAATGGCATATTCCAACCATTCTGGCCGGTACTGGAATTGAATTGATAAGCTTGGTAGGGATAACTATTCTAGACCCACTCCAGAATTGCTATGAATTTGAACTAATTAGACTTTTTATTGCTTTTCACTTTTAAAATAAACCAGTCTCAAACTTACTTTAAAAATCAAACTCTATCAGCAATGCTTCGTAAGGCGGCACATACTAAGAAAATGATTAAGTAATTGCAGACTTACTTTTGTTCTTCATTGTGGCTTGTCTATGGCAACACAAAACACATACCTTGTGCCATCGCGTCTTCCTCCCCCGCCGTTGATGGCCTCTTTGCTCTTTACTGTCCAATATCGACTTGCATTTGGGTGAACTAGACAACGAGGACCTCCGTAGAAACCATAACCCTTGTGCCGCCTCGGCGCATCACATGATACGCCTATCCACTTCAACCTCCCCCAAACACACACACGAACCTAAAAAAATATCAAGGTGGGTTTTGAGTTGAAAGCATACAAATTTTGTGTTTGAAAGTTTAACTTTTGGGTTAAAAGTTTCGATTTGTATGAGTTGAAAGATTAATTTGTGTTGATAGTTTCTATCTGTACATTTTAGTTATTTGTTGAAAAGTTCATGTTGAAGGTTTTGATTTGTCGAGTGTTGAATTTTTTGGGATGAAAGTTGACTTCTCGAAATGAATGTTATTGTGTTTTATATTCTTGTATTTTGCATTTGCATTTAGTTGCTTTCTTATGTTTTCGTACTCCCACCTTTTTACTTTGGGAAAATTGATGATTTGCCACCACTAAATAGAGTGACCTTCGATGATTTGCAATTAATAATTTGTCACTCTATAGAAGGTGTAATTCATTGCAATTTGCCACTCTATAGAATGTGTAATTCATCATATGCCACTTTAGAGAGTTTTGCCCCTCTTCTTCCTCCTCTTTTCTTCTTCTTGTCTGGCTATGGTGGAATACACTTCCATTTCTATCAGTGGTCATGATTGAATAATCTGGGCCCCATTTTAGTGTTTTGATAATTAATGACAATCGTCAATTGTAAACTAACTTGTTTTGTCAAGTGTTTGAAAGGGTTAGTCTTGGATAAAGATAAAGACCAATAAAGGTATTCAAGTATTGGTTATCAATATCGTCTAGCTCAAGGCAAAGGTATCCAGTCGAATATGATCTTTTCATAGTTTTACTGGTCTAAGAGTGTGAAGGATAAAAGACCGGATTGCTAGTGTAGGTAGCCGTACTATGAAGAGGGATCAATAGATAGTAGCTTGATAGCAACGTGTGCCACAATGCTCAAACTCATTTGGTTGAATCTTGGAGTTCTTAGTATTCTTTCAGCTACAAATTTATTTGTTCTTTATTTCTTTGCTAGACTGACCGTAGTTGGAGGGCAGGATTGACCGGACCTCCGGTTCATCTTTACGATTAGCTTTTTCTAGAGATCTCCTTTTCATAATTCTGCTGGCCGAACTGACCACAAGTATTCGCCCAAACTAACCGGACCCTTGGTCTGAGTAAGGCGGTCAGCTTTTTCCAGAGACTCTCTTTTTGGCTTCAACCCTTCTTTATTCTGCTATCCAGATTGACCGCAGTTGGATGGCCGGACTAACCGAAGCTTTGAGTCATTGATGCAGTCGATTTTTTCCAGAGAAGGGTGTTCTTGCGTCTTACTACTTAATTTTTCATGCCGGACTAACCGCAGTGTTTTCACCGGTTAGACCGGAACCCTGGACTAATTGTGAGGACCCCAGTTTATTTGGCTTGTAATGCTTAACCATCCACTTGGTCCTAGCATCACAAATCAAATAAACCAAGCCTCGAGATATGTATACTTCTCAGAAATGCAGTATACACACCTCGTTACAAAATCATGCATCAATTCCATACATTCACACAGAACCGAAGCAAGCGACAAACCAGAAGACATAATTAATATAAAGTTATTACAAAAGAGAGGCCGACTGACCAAATATCATAGAAGAGCTAAGTAAACAGCGGAAGCAAAAGTGCCATAAGATGGCGACAAACAAAAGCCAATCAGTGTGCCTCAAACCCACAAGGCAACCGACCGGACCGCCAAGCTAGTCGTCCCAGAAACCGTACATCTCACAAAAGTGAGGCCCTTAGGGCTCACCTTCTTCCTCTGCAACAGATCATTAAGCAAAGCAAATGAGTACAAAAATTGTTTTTGTACTTGCAAGACTGACGTGTAAGATAACAGAACTATAATTAACTACATGCAAGCTATATTTAAGCGGAGGAGGCTCTGGACTTATTTTCAGCATAAAGCAAGTCTTATTTGCAATAAGGTAATACATTTAAAAGCAAGTTTGCAATTAATTTTTATGGTTCAAATAACAGAGAGACAATTATAACAATAGATAGATGACACAACATCCTAGAAGTGGCTATCCCAATAGCCACCACAACAATAGCATGAAGTACCCCTTCATACCACCCATGTCAAGTTTTAAGTTTTTAAAAGGTTGTAGTCTAGTTCTTGCACGACCTTACCAAGCAATGTCCATAACCTAGGATGAGGCTATTCGAATAGTTTAAACCCTGCATGGGTGTACCAATGTACCCACACGATAGACCGCCTTTCCACCAGCCACGGTTAGCATACTTCCTTTGGTATGCCGGCACAGCTAAGTCTAACAAGGCGATTTCCAATGGATGATGCTAATTAAGAGCCGCAACCCACGGGAGAAGGACACATTAGACAGCCTAACCGGTCTGCTAATGCTCCCCTCCACACCACATACACACACACACACACATTTTTAACACACCCACTGACCAGCTCATAATTAACACATCCCAAAGTACTTAGTCAAGAGAGGTCCCATATCCCTCTCGTGTGGTTAGCACGCAATAAGCGCTTGGCTTAGTGACACAAGTAACTCGGTCCTTGGGGACTTAGGCACCATTCCAATCACACCCAACATATCACACCAACATACCATTGTGCCCAAGTCAAGATATAATTTTTGTTTTCAGTTTTTTTTGATTTGCAAATTAGTAAAACACAAGGGCTGAACATAATGGAATAATATTAGCATTTGTGTGATCAAGATCACCGACTAAGTCGATGATCGCCCCATACTACCGATAACTAGGCATGGCTAAGCAATATTTATGCGTAATCTACTAAGTGACAAGAGCTCATCCAACGAACTCTAATCACAACAAATAACCTAGGCTCAGGTAGTAGAGGATAATCATTTACCAACAGATTATGCAACTAGAGGATTAACTAATCAATTTAACCACAAATTAGCAATGCATACATACAAGTTAAACAAAATATTAGACTTTAAAAGTAATGGGATCAAATGGGAAATGATCGAACTGCTTGCCTTGCTGGAATTGCTCTTGCTGCAGAGGAGGATTCTCAGGTTCAATATAATCTTCGGAACCTAACGCGAAAATACGATAAAACCAAATAAAAACGAAGAACACCAAACAAAACTCAACAGCAAAAGACATCCAAATCCCATGAAATTTATACAGCAGCTAGAGGATGATTTTAGACAAATTTAGAAACAAGAAACATGTCATTTGGACTTAACATGCAAAAGTTATGGTTAAAACAATTTTTCTCAGCCTAATAAATCCCAGATTAATTCCTATCTATTACTGTTCATGACACAAATTTCTAGAATGATCTAGAGTCTGAAATTTTTATGGTAGGTAGGTTAAGATATTCTAAGAAAATCAAAATTGGGTTTGCACAATTTGGAGTTAAAATGAATTAGTTATGATTTTCTTAAGTTGTACAACTAGCATATTTCACTTTACAGGAACACAAATATGAACAACACCTATGCTAAGCTAAAGTACACTACCAGAGGAATTTTACAGACCTGGGTTTGCTCAAAAAGGAGTTATACACAAAAAGTTATACATTTTACAAATTTTTAAGTGATTTTCCTATCCCTTACTTCATTTAAGCTTCTACTGCAAGTATCAATAAATTCCAGACTAGAAAAGCGACCACAAATACTCTCAAATTAAAATTTATCCTACCACAAAGCTACTGCAACTTGAATCATTCAAAAAGGAGCTACAGAGACAAACTTATGCATTTATGAAAATTGAATCTACAAAATACTTAGAAAACTGGAGCCCTTGGGAGGTCCAAAAGAACTAGAGAGCACGGGGAGGTCGTGGCCGTTAAGATCAGATCCAATGGTTACGTGTAACATCCCAAGTTTTGGCTTGCGTTTCAAATGTAAGAAAATGAGTAGAAATTAAAACTTTTTCTTACATCTTGCAATTCTTGTATGTTCTAAACATTCTTGCAAAAGAATTATGGGATTACAAGTCACCAGTCATTCTGATCGAAAACCTTGTCTTCCAAAAACTTTCTTGTCAAACCTTTTGATCATCTCCGGGAAATATTTTTTCTAAGTTCTTGGGATGGTATGTGACCCCTCTGAAAAATTTCACAATTTTTAGAAATTGTTTGAACATTTTAAGAGGCAGTCAAACCAATTTGGCAATTAGTCAAACCCTAGAATAAGCTTTGTTAAATTTCTAGAGAAAAATGTTGTGCATAAAAACCTCTGGGAATTTTACTCGAGGTTCAGCTCAAAGTCAGCAAGCTACTGTAAAAATTTCATAAATTTTCGTGTTAGTTTGCCCCTCCTAAAAATTCTTCAAGGATTTCAGCTCAAAAGGAAACCCTAAGTCTACCTCTGGGGTCAGGCTCGAGTCAGACTCGGGCTCAGCCTCTGGACTTGGTTGAACCCTTCCTGTTAGCGCACCCCAGGCTCTGCCCAGTTGGCGCAAGCGATGTCAACCGTTGGATCTATGCCCTATCGCTGCGATCCTGGGAGCTCTAAGACCTCCCACGCGCTAAGACCTCCCACTCGCACGACCACCCCGTGTCCGTTTTGCAAAGACAACCCTCCCGGGCATCCTCCAAGAACTCCTTAGGAAACCCTTGGAGACCTCCCCGAAAGTTCTCCAAAAGACCTCCTCCAATCTTCCGCAGGACCCCTCGAAGACCTCCTTAAACCACGTTGGCACTTTTGCAAAGACCACCCGCTGGTCTTTCGCAAAACAACCCTCCTTGACCTCCCTCGGACCACCCTTTTTCACTTTTGCAAAGACCACCTAGCTCATCCTCTCGGACCTCCGACCACTTCTTTTAGTCCAGGCCCTTGATTCAAATCCAACCGCCGGACCTCCTAACCCGAGCTCCACCCACCCGAGCGCCATGCTCCTTGACCGCTTTTGGGCCTCACTTTGCTGGTGGGACCTCTGGGACTGGTCATCATCGCTTTGCGAGCATGCGTGTGTGCGAGCTATAGCGCTTGGAGCGGCGCCTTGTCAAATCATGTCCTTGTCAATCGCTAGCTCTGCAAACCTTTAATGCATGTCAAGACCTTTTCCAAAGTCCTCTTTTCCACCGCCTGTCATTTCATGTACTTCCATGGCGGGGACTTTTGACTCGAGTGCACCGTGGAGCTCAACCTTGCCCCACTCCTTTGCTCTCTCGGCTTAAATGAAACCCTAAGCTCTTCCTTAGCTCCTCTTAGACACCTTTGTGCCCACCGAGCTCCTTCTCTCTGTGTTCTTGTGCTCGAACACCAAGACCTCCTAGCCACCATTGCCGGCCTTGGAGCTCCTCGAAGCCTTCTGGGCTCCAGTGGTTCACTTGGGATTCTTGTCCCACAACTAGTTTATTTGAATCACCTTGAGCATTTCCCTAACTTGCTCTGTTTGGCCTCCTCGAGATTTGGCAAAGTGGGAACTTGTTCATTGAAGCCGACCGCTTTTCCCCATCTCCTAAGACTTTTGTCGCTAGAGCTCCTCCGACGGTTTCCTTGATTTCACCGTCCTCGTGTTAGTGCCCAAGTGTTTGAGCTCATCACGATTAGACCACGTTAGTTTTTCTTTTGTCGCTTTTGTACCTCCGTGGTCATCTCGGCTAGCCGCCAGTAGGAGGTGTTTTAGCCTAGTGTTTGGCACCTTTAGGTTCTCCTCGCTTTTAGAGTCCATCTGTGCCCTTGGTTCCTACCGGCGTGGTCCACTTCGCCGGCAGTGAGCTAAAACCCAACTCGTGTTTTGTCACACCTTCCTCGGACAAGTCCTCGTGGCCAATGATTAGCATTTATGTTGTCCTAAAGCCTAATCTTTAGCGCTCAATACGCTTCCTATCGGCTAAACGTATGCGTTAGTTATGTTTGCACCTCTTAGGTTAAATCATGACCGTTAAAGACCTCCTTAGATCTAATCGGCCCGTTGATCGCCCTCGAGTTCCCTCGCCAGACCTCCTCCGAGGACCTCCTCCCGCATTGATCCCGGCCGCCCATGACCTCCTTGGTGAAGTCCTAGCCGCCTGTGTGTCCCTCTGTTGACTTACCGCTCGGACCTCCTTCGCTTGATCGTGACCGTTAAGACCTCCTCGCGAGATCTTGGCCGTCAAGACCTCTTTGTTTGGACCTCGGTCTCTAGGACCTCCCCTAACTCGTGTCCTAGCCGCTAAGACCTCCCCGTTTCTATCCCGGTAGTTTAGGAGCTCCTGGTTTAGATCTGTGCTGTTGGGAGTTTTCTATGAAAACTCTAGGTCGCAGACCTCTTCGATTTTGAATCTCACCACAAAGACCTCATCTAGGTAGATCTGGACCCTTAGATCCTTTTTGTAAAATCCTTAAGTGCGGGACCTCCTCAGGGTCCTCTTTGCAAAAGACCACCCCGGTCTTTGTAAAGGGAATCTTAGGCCACCCCGAGCAAATCTGGGCCGTTAAGACCTCCCCCTTGGGAGATCTTAGCCATCGGGGGTCATCCTCCACAAAATCCTCACCCCAAGACCTCCCTGTAAAATCCCAACCACTCGAACCTCCTCCGGGGTTCATCTCGACCGTCGAGATCTTCCTCCGTGAAGACCTCTGCTCTCAGGACCTCCCCCTAGTTTAATCTCAGCCGTTAGGATCACCCCGGTTAGATCTGTACCGTAGAAGGATTTCCGAGTAAATTCTAAGTCCCAAGACCTCCTAGAGTAATCTCCGCCGTTAAAGACCTCCCTGGTTTAGTTTTTAGCCGTTGGATCTGGCTCTGTGAGAAATCTTGCGCGCTAGGACCTCCCCTTGAGTCGATCCTAACCGTCTAGGACCATCCTGGTTAAATCCTAGCCGTTTAGATCTTTCCCCGCGCAAAAGACCTCCCTTGGTCATTTTGCAAAGACCACCCTTAGCCCACCCGGGGTCCTCTTTGTAAAAGCCACCCCGGTCTTTTATAAAGACAACCCGAACCTCCTCCTCGTGTCTCAACTGTTAGATTTAGATCTAACAGCCGGACCTCCTCGCTAGATCTAGACCGTCGAAGACCTCCTCCGTGAGATCTTGGCCGTCTGCACCTCCTCTCGTAGGTTTAACCTTAGACCTCCCCTAGTGCTCGGGACCGCGGATCTTGATCCGACGGCCACGACCTCTGATAGCGCGAGGACCTCCTTTGTGTGCGCTGTGCATGCATTGGTCGTGGCCGTTGGATCGAGATCTCAACGGTCCGCACCTCCCGATCTGAGGAGGTCTTTGTGCGCCAGCTTCAGTCTGTGGTCGTGCGATGCAAGATCAACGGCCCACGACCTCTCCTTTTTCCTTCGCCATTTGGACCTCCCAGAGCTCAAATTTTCTAAGTCTTTTAATGTTTCAAATTTCAAAAGTGCATAACTTTGTCATTTTAACTCCTTTTGAATGATTCCAGATTCTTTGTAGCTCTGTTAGAGTATGAACTTTAACTGAGAATGAATTTAGGCCTTTGTTATATAGCAGAAATGACTTTAATCGCATGAACTTGTTTAATATGAAATGAGTGTTTAGAAATTATCTCAAATTTGTAAAATACATAACTTTTTCTCTGTAAATCCAAACTGAGCAAAATCAACTTGGTAAAATTTGTCTGTAGGCGTGCTTTAATGTGAACTAGGCCTTGTCTTATTTATGTTCCTGAAAAATGATATATGCTAGTTTTAGAACTTAGAAAAATCATAACTAATTCATTATAACTCCAAATGTTGTAAACTCAAGTTTGCTGTTCTTAGGATGACATTATCTACCTTCCATAAAAATTTTAGACCTTAGATCATTCTAGAAAATTTCGCCATGAACAGTACCAGTAATTAATTTAATTGAATTAATAGGCTGAGAGAACTTAGTTTAGTCATAACTTTTTCATACCTAATCCAAATGACTTGATTCTTGTTCCTAAATTTGTCTAAAATCTTAATCTTGTTGCTGTATAAATTTCATGGTATTTGGAGAACTTTTGATGTGGAGTTTTATTGGAGTTCTTGTTCTTATTTGGTTATCGCATTTTCGCGTTAGGTTCCGAAGGAATTATTGAATACGTGAGTGAATCCTCTGCAGCAAGAAAGTGATCTACAGCAAGGCAAGCAGTTTGATCATGTTAATCCCAGTATTTTTAAGTATTTATGTTGTTTACAAATTCTATGTATGCATTGCTAGTTTGTGTTAAACTATTGTCGATAGTTGGCCTAGTAGATGCATTTCCTTAGACAAATGATTATCCTTTACTACCATGAGCCTAGGTTATTCTTTGTGATTGAGAGTTCATTGGATGAACTCTTGTCACTTAGTAGTTGCGAATTATAGCTTAGCCATGCTTAGCTTCCTAGAATGGGCGGTTATCGACTTGTCGATAACCTTGATCACATAAAACTTATTATTACTTATGATTTCAGCCTTGTGCCATGTTTACTTGTGAAAACCAAAAACTGAAACAAAATGATTTAGATTTGGGCACAATGGTATGTTGGTGTGCTTTTGGGTGTGACTGGAATGGTGCTCAAGTCAATTAAGGACCGAACTTCTTGTGAGTACCTGTTATCCAGGCATTTTGTGCGTGCTAACCACACTAGAGGGTATGGTGTTGGAGATATGCCCTAGAGGCAATCATATTGATGATGATATTTCATTGTATCCATGATTTAATAAATGTTCCTTGAATATTGCCTTTGTGTTGATTAACAAGTATGTGACTTGTTTGTGAAACTCTTTACTTGTATGGTTATTCTAAAGTTGTCCCTAGTCGGAGTTCATGTGAGGACACACGTGAATGATGGATTAGCACATGTATCGGTTGATGACCATGTTTCACAGGTCATAGACATGGAGATGTCAAACCAATAATGTGGACACATGTTTAGAACATGGGGTTGGACCGACCCAACATGAGACATAGTAATTATTCTTATGGTTCTCTCTACACAATGTGTACGCCTTGTCCTTAGACACGAGATTGTCGTATGTACTTGAGATGTGAATCGACCTACTTAGGGGCTATCAAACGCTACTCCGTGAATCGGGTAGTTATAAAGGTAGCTTTCGGGTTTGTCATGAAGCATGTTTGCGAGGCATGGTCGACGAGATGGGATTTGCCCTCTCTACCGAGAGATATCTCTGGGCCTCGAGTGATCGGATCCGTAAATGCATGGCCATGCTACTTAAGGTTAAGAGTTAACCTAGTAAGGGATTCCGGATCACAGATCGAAAAGAGTGGTCGACTTGGAGCTCGATGAATATCGTGAGGCAAAGGGATTGGCATGTACATAACGTTGTGATGGTTCGTCCGATATGATCTTTACGTTTGTTTAGGAGTTGGCATGTCTTGCTAGAGGCCGCTACCAACTATTGACCAAGTATGTGTACTCGCGTCATGTCTAAACATATGTGAACCATAGGGTCACACACTTAAGGGTCTGAAGCCTAATTCGGATTGGATCCGAATTAGACTGGGCATTGAGTCCTAATGGGCCTCTATTCGTAGAAGCCCATTATAAGGACGTCTATAAAAGGAGGGCAGGGGCGCACTGGTTAAGGGTTGAGTTTTTCGTGACATCCTCAAACCACGCCGCCACCCTCCCACGCCCTAGTCGCCGCGCGGATCTAGTAGTCCGGCGTGCGTCGCTTCCTCCCGTACGTGTGGATACCTTTGGAGGCGCTGCATCTGTGGCGTTGGGACGAACCGCAAGAAAGGAGCTGTACGTGGGACGCCGCGACGAGGACGAGGAAGTAGTACGACTACTCTGCCCCGACGTACTGCATCAACTGAGTACGACTACACTGCCCCGACGTGCTGCATCAACTTCCGCACCTGCGCGTCTAGTGGTAAGACCGTGATCTATAAATCGCAGTGATCTTGGTTTACGGGTAGAATTTTTAATTTGCGCTAGTGTAGCCTACCGCTTTCCCAACAAGGGTATCGAGCGGTTCTTTGTCATGTTATAGGTTCGGTGATTTGCATATGGCGATATGTAAATCGGTATGATCGATGTGATCGATTGTATAGTTACGTAATGGATTGATCTGGTTTCGTGATCATGCCGCTAAGGTCGTGAAACAACATACCCCTACGGTCGGATTCGCCATCGGGTAGACGGTGGCGAGTAAAACCGATTGAATGCGAAGATCAATATGATTGATCGAATCGGAACCTAGATTAATAATCGATGTACCGTGATCATGTCCGCTAAGGTCGTGAAACAACATACCCCTACCGGTCGGATTCGCCATCGGGGTGACGGTGACACGTAAACCGGTTGCGGCATGCGAAGATCATTACAAATTGGTCGAATCGAACGATGAGTCGATTTGTGGTAAATATGATTTGCCGATCAAAATCCTATGTAAAATTGCATAGATTGGATCTGTTTTTTTACGCGATAGGCGCCGCCTTCGAACCCCGATGAGAAACCCCTCGACCCTCTATCCCAGAGATTGCGATTCTATGCATAAACTTGTTTTTGCAGGATGTATGTGACCAAGATGGCCTAATGTGTATGTGATGCATGTTTGTAATATTTGCATGACTGCAGTGTCGTACGATGCGGCAACACTGGAGCCATTGTGTTGCCAAAGTATTGTATTAACGACTGCGTCTTGACTTGTGATGATTCCTAGTATCCATGTATTTTATTACTAGTCGTTATGAGTAATAGCTTATAGTAGTACTCGGAGGACACATCACTTGGAGGGATGGCACACATGAACCATGGAGATGGAGATCATCATGGTGGATGATTCTATGGCGATGGAGATCACCATGAGAAAATGGGCCATCTTGAGTCACAACTGTGTGAATGTTATTCCTATTGTTTTACTCCTATGCATGTTTGAATGGTAGAAGTATAGCGATCCTCACAAAATGTTAAGTTAAACATATGCCCTCCCAATTAAACTTTGCACCATCCCATGTCTTGTAAATTGATGGTGGGTCTATAAAATTAGGGCACCATCAACTTTCCTTGACTAGATGGGTTTTGTATCTGATACTTACATGCATAAGGATTGGTGAACTTAACAAGGTTATCATAAAGGTTATGGGCCTTGGGGCATAAAGGTTGGGCGCGGGGCATAGAGATGTCACCCAACAACAAGAGTCATATAGAGATATGATTAGCAAGTGTTGCTTATCGAATTACCTTGTCTCCTAGCGGTGATGCAAAAGCTCACTAGTAGACTCGTTAATTGCGGATCTTGAATCGCTAAGAATCAACAGAGGATGTTGATTTTAGTGGGAGTACATTCTATTAAATTTGTTTAATACAGTTTACTCTATCATGGTTTTATTTGTCTTAGTATTTTGCATTTCCTATTGTAGATCAATGGCATCTAGCAACCACGCACACCCTTTTGCTTTGCGATCGATTCTTGAGAAAGAGAAATTAAATGGAACAAACTATTCTGATCAGGTCCGTAACCTGAGAATTGTTCTCGTGCGATAAAAGGAAAACGTTCGACACCCCAATCCCGTAAGAACTCGCAAATAATGCGCTCTGCTGCTGTTAAAAATGCCTACAAGAAAGCATGTGATGACTCTCTTGAGATTAGTCGTCTTATGCTTGCATGCATGGAACCCGACCTTCAAAAGCGCTTTGAGGATCGAAGCGTATGATATGATCATAGCGCTTAGGACATGTTCCGCACACGTGCCAGATCGAACGGTTCAATGTCTCTAAGGCTTTTCTCGAATGCAAGTTAACGTAGGTGCACCGTAGGCCCACATGTGATCAAAATGGTTGGTTCTGATCGGACTTTGGATAAACTTGGTTTTCCAATTGGCCAAGAATTGGCAATCGATTTCATTTAGCGTCTCTTCCACCTAGCTATGGGCATTTCATTTGAACTACCATATGCATGGGGCGGATAAGGGCCTTAATGAGCTTTGTGGGATGCTCAAAACAGAGAGTGACATTAAGAAGTGTGGGGCCTAGCCATGTGATGGCCGAGAACAAGTCTAGCTTCAAGAAAAAGGGTAAGAAGCCATGGCCAAAGAATAAGGGCAAGGTTAAAGATATGATCTCAAGCCAACGCCTAAGCCTAATCTTTGGACTCGAGCCGAGACAAGATGCTTCTATTGTAAAGAAACCGCCACTGGAAGAGAAACGCAAGAAGTACATGGATTCCGATGAATGCAAGAAGAAGGTCGAAGTAAGACTTCCACCCATGGTACACTTGTCATAAATGTTTTAGACATTTTCTCGCAGATTCTCCTATTAACTCTTGGGTATTTGATACCGGATCAGTTGCTCACATTTGCAACTCGATGCAGGGGCTAATAAGAAGTAGAGGAGTCGCAAGAGGTGAAGTTGATTTTCGCGTCGGGAATAAAGCAAGGGTTGCCGTTGACCGTCGGCACCATGCAACTTCAGCTTCCTTCAAGATTTATTATGGAATTGAATAATTGTTATTATGTTCCTAGTATGAGTCGAAACATTTTATCCCCCTCATGTTTGATGAGAGATGGTTATTCATTTGCAAGTAAAGACAATGGTTGTTTGATCTCTAAAATGGAATGTTTATGGCTTTTGCGCCATTGTGAATGGGTTATTTATTTTAAATCTTGATGATGCGCCTATCTTTAACATAAATGCTAAAAGACTTCGACCTAATGATTTGAATCCCACCTCGCTTGGCATTGTCGTTTGGGTCACATAAGTGAAAAGCGCATGAAGAAGCTCCATGTCGATGGTCTTCTAACTTCGCTTGATTTTGAATCATACGAGACATGTGAAGCTTGTTTGCTTGGTAAGATGACCAAATCACCTTTCAAAGGTTCTTTTGAGAGGGCGTCGACTTGTTGGAAATCATACATACCGATGTATGTGGACCAATGAGCACGATCGCTAGAGGTGGATTTCATTACTTCATAACTTTCATCGATGATTTTAGTAGATATGGCTATGTCTACTTAATGAAGCATAAGTCCAAACTTTTGAAAAGTTCAAAGAGTTCCGAATGAGGTTGAAAATCAACGTGCCAAGAAAATTAAGGCTCTGCGATCCGATCGTGGTGGCGAGTATTTGAGTCATGAATTTAGCAATCATCCAAGAGTTGCGGAATTGTTCCACACTAACACCGCCGAACGCCTCAAAGAAACGGGGTATCCGAGCGCGTGTCGGACCTTGTTGGACATGGTTCGATCGATGATGAGCCAATCATTTACCATTATCCTTTGGGGTTACGCTCTAGAAACGGCATTTTCACACTTAATAGGTACCGTCTAAATCCGAGTTAAGACACCATATGAGATATGGACCGGAAGAGTCACGCTTGTCTTTTCTAAAGATTTGGGGATGTGAGGCGTTTGTCAGCGACTCTGATCGGACAAGCTCACACCCAAGTCTGATAAATGCATTTTCGTGGATATCCGAAGGAAACCTTTGGATATTACTTCTACAACCGACTAGAGGGCAAAGTGTTTGTCGCTCAAGTGGTGTTTTCCTAGAGAAAGAGTTTCTCAATAGGGAGACAAGTGGAAGAACGTGCGGCTTGAAGAAGTTCAAGATGAACCAATCGGGAAGACTCGACGAATGATGCCCATGTGGCGTAACAAGTTGAGGAACCCATGGCAAAGGAAGCACCACCACCACGAAGTCGGAAAGGCTCGCAATGCGCGAGATATATTATTGTTAGACAATGATGAGCCTACGACCTATGCGAAGCAATGATGGACCAGACTACGAGAAATGGCATAGTGCCATGAGATCCGAGATAGCATCCATGGGAGACAATCAAGTTTGGAATTTGGTTGACCTTTGATGGGGTTAAAACCATAGAGTGCAAATGGATCTATAAAAGGAAGATTGATATGGATGGAAATGTTCATATCCATAAAGCTCGACTTGTCGCAAAGGTTTTCAAGCAAGTTCAAGGAGTTGACTACGATGAGACTTTCTCACCGTAGCGATGCTTAAATCAATACGGATCATTCTAGCTATTGCTGCATATTTCGACTATGAGATATGGCGGATGGATGTCAAAACGGCTTTCCTTAATGGAAATTTAACCGAGGACGTGTATATGATACAAATGACCAGGGTTTTGTCGATCCAAACAATGCTAGAAAAGTATGCAAACTTCAAAATCCATTTATGGATTGAAGCAAGCATCTCGAGTTGGAACATCGTTTTGATGAAGTGGTCAAAGGGTTTGACTTCATCAAAAACGAAGAAGAATCTTGTGTTTACAAGAAGACAAGTGGGAGCTCACTCAGTATTTCTAATCTTATATGTAGATGACATATTACTGATTGGAAATGATATTCCTATGCTCGAGTCCGTTAAGACCTCACCAAAAAATAGTTTCTCAATGAAGGACTTAGGGAAGGCATATATTTTGGGTATTAAGATCTATAGAGATAGATCAAAAAGGCTAATAGGATTAAGCGTAGTACTTACATTGACAAAGTGTTGAAACGGTTCAACATGGAGGAGGCAAAGAAAGGGTTCTTGCCCATGTCTCATGGCATAAATCTTGGCAAGACTCGGTGTCCTTCGACAACCGATGAGCGAGATCGCATTAGTAAGATTCCATATGCTTCGCCATTGGATCTATCATGTATGCTATGATGTGTACTCGCTAGATGTTTCCTATGCTCTAAGTGTTACGAGCAGATACTGGTGATCGGTGAGAGTCACCGGACAAAGATAAAAACATCCTCAAATATTTGAGAAGAACTAAGGATGTGTTCCTAGTCTACTGAGGTGAGGAAGAGCTCGTTGTAAATGGTTACACCGATGCAAGCTTCCAAACCGACAAAGATGATTACAAATCGCAATCGGGTTTTGTGTTCCTTTTGAACGGTGGTGCGGTAAGTTGGAAGAGTTCCAAGCGAGAGATCTTGCGACTCTACAACGGAGAGTACATTGCGAGGCTGGCGGCAAGGAAGGTGTTTGGATAAGGAAGTTCATAATCAACTAGGTGTGGTTCCTAGTGCGTGCGAATCTTTCTTGTGATAACGGTGCAAGCCATGCGAGCCACAATCACAAAGAACAAACACATATCGCGGTTTCATCTCATTCGAGATCCTTTGATTTAAAGATATGCAAAATACACCTTGAATATTTGAGATCCTTTGAAGCCTCCCACACCCTAAGCATGAGGCGCACACAAGAGCTATGGGTATTAGATATCTTCTAGATTGACTCTAGTGCAAGTGGAGATCATTGGAGATATGCCCTAGAGGCAATCATATTGATGATGATATTTCATTGTATCCATGATTTAATAAATGTTCCTTGAATATTGCCTTTGTGTTGATTAACAAGTATGTGACTTGTTTGTGAAACTCTTTACTTGTATGGTTATTCTAAAGTTGTCCTAGTCGGAGTTCATGTGAGGACACACGTGAATGATGGATTAGCACATGTATCGGTTGATGACCATGTTTCACGTGTCATAGACATGGAGATGTCAAACCAATAATGTGGACACATGTTTAGAACATGGGGTTGGACCGACCCAACATGAGACATAGTAATTATTCTTATGGTTCTCTCTACACAATGTGTACGCCTTGTCCTTAGACTCGAGATTGTCGTATGTACTTGAGATGTGAATCGACCTACTTAGGGGCTATCAAACGCTACTCCGTGGCTCGGGTAGTTATAAAGGTAGCTTTGGTTTGTCATGAAGCATGTCACGAGGCATGGTCAATCGAGATGGGATTTGCCCTCTCTACCGAGAGATATCTCTGGCCCTCGAGTGATCGGATCCGAAATGCATGGCCATGCTACTTAAGGTTAAGAGTTAACCTAGTAAGGGATTCCGATCACAGATCGAAAGAGTGGTCACTTGGAGCTCGATTGAATATCGTGAGGCAAAGGGATTGGCATGTACATAACGCTGTGATGGTTCGTCCGATATGATCTTTACGTATGTTTAGGAGTTGGCACGCCTTGCTAGAGGTCGCTACCAACTATTGACCAAGTATGTGTACTGCGTCATGTCTAAACATATGTGAACCATAGGTCACACACTTATGGGTGAAGCCTAATTCGGATTGGATCTAAATTAGATCGGCATTGAGTCCTAATGGGCCTCTATTCGTAGAAGCCCATTATAAGGACGCCTATAAAAGGAGGGCAGGCGCGCTGGTTGAGGGTTGAGTTTTCGTGACATCCTCAAACCCCGGCCGCCACCCTCCCACGCCCTAGTCGCCGCGCGGATCTAGTAGTCCGGCGTCGCCGCTCTCCCGCACGTGTGGATACCTTTGAGGCGCCGATCTGTGGCGTTGGGACGAACCGCAAGAAAGGAGTCAGACGTGGACGCCGCGACGAGGACGAGGAAGTAGTACGACTACTCGCTCGACGCATCGCATCAATCGAGTACGACTACACCGCCCGACGTCTTTGCATCAACTTCCGCGCGCGGCGCGCTCTAGTGGTAAGACCGTGATCTATAACTGCAGTGATCTTGGTTTACGGGTAGAATTTTTTAATTTGCGCTAGTGTAGCCTACCTGTTTCCCAACATATGGGACCTCTCTTGAATTAGTACTTTGGGAGGCATTAATTAATGAGTCGCTGGCTGTAGTTTATAGAGAAAAAGGATCACAGAGGCGTGACCGGGGTGGTTCCTTTCTAGGTCCTCCACCCCGACCGGGGTCTTGCAAATGTCCGGCTAGCGTTACCCTAAATGGCTAATGACTCCCGGCTTTCCTTGACTCCACCACAACGTGTGGTCCTAGTGGCCCTTTTCGCTGGCTGGTCACTAAGGGTTAACCCCATACGTGCGGCTCTTAATTAACGCATTCCATTGGAAACGTCTCGTAGGACTTAGCCGTGCCGGCATACCAAAGGAAGTGTGCTTAATAGTTTGGCAAAAAGGCAGTCTGAATTGTGGGTACATTGGTACACCCCTGCAGGGTTAAAACTATTCGAATAGCCTCGTCCTAGGTTATGGACACGCTTGGGTAAGCTTTTCAAGAGTTAGACTACAACATTTTTAATTAAAACTGGATGGGTGGTACGAATCTGGGATTCGTGCTATGTGTGGTGGCTATTGGGTTAGTCACCAATAGGTGGTTACTCTTGTACTTATTGTATCTCGTGTTATTTCATTCAATAAAAACTGATTGCAAACTTGCTTTTGAAATGTACTACGTTATTACAAATAAAGTTGGCTTTGTGCAAAATGAGACATATAACCTCCACTTAAAAAGCCTGCATGTAGCATATTGATAGGTCTGCTATTCCACACGTCAGTCTTGCAAGTACATTTTTGTACTCATTTGCTTTGCTTATTTGTTGCAGAGGAAGAAGTTGATCCCCAAGGGATCGACCTTTGTGAGAATTGCTGCAGTATGGACGACTAGCTTGGCGGCCCGGTCGGTTGCCTTGTGGGTTATGGCTAACCGGTTAGATTTTGTTTATAGCCATCTTATGACACTTTTGCTTCCGCCGTTAACGTTACTTTGATGTTGTTTGGCCGGTCGGCCTTCTTGTGTAATAACTCTATTATGTATGTCTTTTGTTAGGATTAATGTTATGTGATGTATGGAATTGATGCGTGATTTTGTAACGGGGTGTGTATACTGCATTTCTGGGAAGTATACATGTATCGGGGCTTGGTTTATTTGATTTGTGATGCTAGAGTCAAGGGAAGACTAAGCATTACAAGCCGAATAAATCGGGGTCCTCACATTACGACCAGAAGGGCTCATAGCGCACGCGAGAGGAGCCCCTCGCGCGCAAAGGAGGTCGTGGCCGTCAGATCAAGATCTGGCGGTCACGAGCACTAGGGGAGGTCCTAGAACTGCAATCCAACGGGGGAGGTCT
The DNA here is from genome assembly GCA_036346255.1 of Ampelocalamus luodianensis. NCBI lineage: Eukaryota > Viridiplantae > Streptophyta > Magnoliopsida > Poales > Poaceae > Ampelocalamus > Ampelocalamus luodianensis. The sequence continues at coordinate 38,057,760 of CM070625.1, forward strand.
GGACGGTCAGGATTTCTCGGGGGAGGTCCCGACGGTCTAGATCTACAGAGGAGGTCCTACGGCTTAAGACCACCGAGGAGGTCCCGACGGCTAAGATCTCCCAAGGGAGGTCTTAACTGTAATATTCCAGAAGTGTGAGAAGTCAAGAAACGGATTAATTAAAATTAATCGGTAGAGAATAATTTAATCGGGGAAGGTTTTTTTTAGTTTTCGTCAAATCCAGCGAGAGGGGCTTTTCTCGCTTTTCCGCTACCTTTGGGGCTGGGCCTTGGCCCATCTAGTGTGGCCGGCCAAGGGGGAGGGCCACCTCCCCAAACCCTAGCCGCCCCCTCCCTCTCCCCTTCCTCCTCCCACTTGGCAGCCGCCTACTCCCCTTCCTCCCTCTTGGCCGAATCCTCTTCCCTTGCACCTCCCCTCTCCCAAGGTGCTGCCTCTGCACCTCCCTCATCCAAGGTGCTGTCCATTGCGCAAGAAGGAAGAAGGAGAGGAAGAAAAGAAGGAGAAGAAGGAGAAGAAGGAGAAGAAGGAGAAGAAGATTTGCGTGGGGTTTGGTTCAGCGATTTCTAGTGGTTCTACAAGGGTAACGAGATGTTTTCCCCGCTGTTTGATCCTTAGTAGATGCGAATTTGATTAGAATTGTCGGTTAATTGTTGGGCTGCAGAAGATGCAGTTCTGTCCAGAACCTTGCGTGAGTATTTTCGTGTATTTAGAGTCTGAATTTTAAGTTTCCATCTCCTAGAGATATGTGGGTTATTTCGTTAGCTTTCAGTGGCCGCGAAGATCACTCGATTCCGAGGTCTGAGTCAAAAGTTATGGTCGATTTAGTATCTGCTGCCAGAAATCTGACGAGAATAATCTGTCTGGTTATTTCCTAAAATATGAAAGGGAATTTGGTAGAATCTGAAAGTTCACCCTTCTAGGTTATTGTAGGTGATTCGATAACCTTTTCAGATTGATAAAGAACGATCAATTCGGAGTTACCTGTTAAAAGTTATGGCCATTTTAGTTTTGCTGTTCGTTTGTGTAGACAGTTTCTGTACTGAATGTTCAGACAATGGGTAGCCTATTATTTTGGCCGAATTGGTTTATTGTGTCAACTAGAGTATTGTAGATTATTCAGTTAAGAATATACAGAAATTGGATTTACCCCTTTTTGACTTCCAGATCTTGAGTTATGTCTTTTACCGTGCTGCTGTCCAGAATCAGTTTACGGCAGGAAATGTTGTCTTTCGGTTTCAGCTTTGTAAACTCGCTTTGAGTCGCCAAGTAAGCGTTGTAGAATGCCGATTAGTAGCGCTGGGTGTATTATGACCTTATTGAATTTATTTTTACTTGTTTAGGAGGTGAAGCCTCGGTTTAGGAATATCGCCTTGGCCGCTAACGCGTCACATCGTGGAAGGCAAGTAATTGTAGCAGTGTTACTACTGAGTAATTGGTTGTTCTTACTACTTGCAATCCATATGATTTTCGTATTTTGAAGTGTTATGCCATGGTTGGTTGACTTACATATGAGATGATGACAGTATTTATTATTTTAATGATTTACATTGGTTATCGTGTGTGTAGGCATGAAAGGGTTGTTTTATGTGCCGAATGTGGATCATGGATGTATTTCTTCCATAATGATTATGTAGTAGTTGTACAAGTTAATCTTGTTGGTGCCCTTATGAGATGTCACACATGTGGTGTATAATTATCATATCATTCATAACATACCATTACATTGCATTGTGGATGTCGCCGCTTATGGCCGCGATCAGACGGTGACAAAGATCGCATACTGTCAGAGATGATGCACACTCTTACCTTGATGGGTAAGAGTGCAGTGGAGCATGGCATGCATTTGCATTAAGCATTGTGGATGGAGAACCTGCATTCTTTTGTCAATGGTTGAATTCTTATGAGGCAGGACTCATGCTAGTCCATGTGGTTTATTGAATGAGATAGTGGATCGTGGTTGTGGTCATGCAATATTATAACCTGTGTTGTAGCTTGCTTGTCAATTGATTAACTCGTTATGCAACTTACTTGCTGAGATTTTATCTCATTCTTGTTGTTTCTTTCCCCTTCAGTGATTCTTAAGCATTCTCGGATGGGTAGAGCGGCACTACAATAATGCACTCAATTCATAGTTTCATGTCAGAATAAAGTGGAGAGGAATTTAGCCTATTGACTAGCTATTCACGAGTGATCTGTTGAATTATTTATTGATGCATTTGTGGACTACACTTGACCGAATCGCTAGAGGTTGTTTAATTATTGAACTTGTTATCGTTATCTTTATTCCCTTAGTGGTTTATGCTTCCGCTTATTGTTTCTTGCCTAGAGTTGTCGCCAAATTTTATATTCTTATGAAATTATTGGCTAGTCAGAGAGTGGTTAAGTAATATCCTGTGGTAATGTTGGTCCCGGGTGTTACAATTAGTATCGAGCCTAGGCTTTAGGTTCTAGGAGAAGTAAGGAAATTGACACACTTGCACATGTAGGATGGGGAAGGGTTTGCATATCTTGCATATACCTTGTTGAATTCTTTAATTTATTGCTTGTGCTTCACTTGTCTGAGATTATTGTTTGTTTGTTTGTGGGTTGCGGTGGCTGCAGGAATGCCACCTAAGGGTAGTGGCCGTGTTCGTCCTGCTACGCCGGCAGTTGAGGAGGCTGAGGATGCTCAGCCAGTGGGTGGTACCCAAGAGGAGCCGTGGTCGTGGTCGTGGCCATGCAAAGAAGAGTTGAGGGCTTTGAAGCGGGGCGGTGGCCTCGGTGCCGATGCCGCCCGGTGCTCGAGGTTGCGCACTGGGCAAGCGGCATCTCACTTCGTGAGTGGGTAGGGTTGAGGCCGACGCTCGACGCGCGCCACTCCGTCTGTGTCGGCCGATCGGTCATCCCACGTGGAGGACAAGATGGAGGCTTTTGAGGTAGTGGTTTCCGATCGCGGCGCTATGTGGCGCAATCGCCAAGGGAGAGGCCCAGATCCGTGGAAAGGAGTGCGATCGCCGCACGGCCGCCCATGGACTCCCATCGTGGCGGAGTTTGTCCGGCAGCTTGAGAGGCGGTTCTATCCGAGACCTTTCGACAAGATGAAAATTGACTTGGGCAAATACACTCAAGATAAGCGATGCAGGGCGCGAGTATGAGGTGGGCTTCAATCGATAGTCCGCCGTCCCCACATGTGGCTCGGGATGATGCGGAGAAGGCCGCGGCTGGCTGGGGCTTAGGCCTTCGATCCGCCACTGCCGGGTGCCTTCCGATCACAGATTTTCGCACTCGTGGAGCAGCCTTGGGGATCGAGATGCAAGATGCGACACGAGGACACTCGCAAGGCCTCGGAGGAGATCACCTCGAGGTCATAGCGAGAGGAGGGGCCATTCTGGGGCCCTATGTTTAAGAAGGCAAAGGGTCGTCGCCATCACCCTACCGTAGAAGCGCGCACCAGCTCACCGGAGGGAGCTCTGCAGCATCGCACCACCTCGGCCCTGAATGGGCTTAGTGTGTTTCGTTGTGGGGATCCGCACAGCGGAGTGATCGCTCTGGAGGGGAAGCAGCTATCGTGGGTCAAAACCACAAGGATGTGGTGTGCGTGCGTAATCCCAAGGGGAAACTACGGTGGGAGTTGGCGCCTACACCTTCGACGGATTCTCTCGCCCCGATGGCACCGCTCGATGATGGTCGTGGCTCCTACCGCGCAGCCCCTACCGCGGTCCCTCGCACCGCGTTACCGCCGCGCCTCCAACACCTTCATCGATCGTCTTGGCGCCCCACCGAGGATACCGGGTTCAAGACCTACTCCCATCGACCCCTGCACTCGGTGGACACCGCGCCGACCTACCGAGTGTGGGAGATCCTTCTTCTTCACTGTCCTCGCGCATTCTCCATGCCGACATCGGATGGCGTGGATCGTGGAGATGTTGTGACAGTACCTTATCGCTGACTCTTTTGATGCTCGCGCATTTTTGATTCTCGGAGCCGCTTTCTTTGTCTCGAGAATTTTGTTGAGCGGGCGTGGCTTTCTGCGCTTAATTGGGAGGGCAAAGGTCGTTAGTTCTCCTAGTGGGCTTATATCCAGCCTCCGTGTTTGCCCCGTTGTGTGGTGGTTCTAGCGATGAGGAGTTCGTGGCGAATTTGGTGGTTATATCCTCGAGCCCTTCGATGTGATCCTTGGCATGGATTGGCTCACGCGTATCAAGTCGTCATCTCTTGTTTCGAAGACGGTCACCTTGCGCGCTCTCTCGCTCGGGCGTGAAGTTGTTTTCCAAGGAGTGCTCCGCAGCATTTCTCTCGTTGTTGTGCCGCTTGTTTCCTAATCGGCGGATGCGAAGTCGTGTGTTGTGGGCTTTGGTGGAGGGTCACGAGGTCGCCTTTGAGGTTAGAGAACATACCGTAGTCCGCAAGTATCCGGATGTTTTTCCCTGAGCTCCCGCTTGCCACCGAGCGGAGTCGATCTTCGCATTGAGCTGCCCGCACGCGCCTATTTATAAGTCCTCGACTGGATGGCACCGCTTGAGCAGTGGAGCTAAAGAAGCGCTGGATGAACTCTTAGCTAAGGGTTCATTAGACCGAGCACGCCACCCTGGGTCGCTCCGGTTTTGTTTGTGGGAAAGAAGGATGGCACCAAGAGGCTTTGTGTGGATTATCGAGCGCCAATCAGTGACAATTAAGAATAAGTATCCTCGCTCGCATTGAGGATCTCTTCGATCGCTTGAGGGGTGCCAAATTATTTTCCAAGATTGATTTGCAGTCTGGTTACCATCAACTGCGGATCAGGGAGGAAGATATAGAGAAGACAGCATTTAGCACAAGGTATGGGCATTATGAGTATGTTGTTATGTCTTTTGGACTGACTAATGCTCCTGCTGTCTTTATGGAAGCTATGAACAGGATGCTCCATGAGTACCTAGATACTTTTGTGGTGGTCTTCATTGACGACATCCTGGTTTATTCCAAACGGAGGAGGACCACGAGTTGCACCTTAACTGGTCCTAGATACTCTTCTAAGAATAAATACTATGCGGCTAAAGAAGTGTGCTTTCGTTATCCAAGTAGGATTTTGGGTCATACCATCGCCAAGACGGTATTACAAAGGATCCAAGAATGTGGCGGCAGTGGTTCAGGGCGAGGCCAACCAATGTGTCGAGATCCGAGTTTCCTTGGTCTTGCCGGTATTACGGCGCTTTGTGCAGATTTTTCTAGCATTGCTAAACCAATGACCCGACTCACGCAAAGGGGGTTCCTTTTGTGTGGACGGACGCCAGAGGTCGGGTTTCGACTTTGAAGAACAAGTCGGTAAATGCACCTATTCTATCCTTGCCCGGAGTGGCAAGCGCTTCACGGTGTACACGGATGCTTCTCGATTGGACTCGGTTGTGTACTCGATGCAAGAGGGCCGAGTAATCGCTATGCTTCTAGACGCTTGAAGACTCATGAGCGCATTATCCCACTCATGATCTTGAGTTGGCGCAGCTTGTGTTTGCTCAAGTCTTGGAGGCATTACTTGTATGGGGAACAAAGGCGATATCTTCACCGATCACAAGAGCCTTAAGTATATATTCACACAATGAGAGCTAAATTTGAGGCAATGAGGTGGTTAGAGTTAATCAAGGATTATGACTCGACTATCCAAAGATCACCCCGTAAGGCTAATGTGGTGGCCGATGCCCTAAGTAGGACAGGTACCTCGTGGCGTTATCCTTGGCCTCTGAGTTTGAGAAGATGGGTATTTCTTTCTGCTTCTTACGGTTCTCAAGGCAGCAGACACAAATGATCATCCGATCCGCCATCCCCGAAGCGCGTTCTTGAAGCTCAACACTGATCGGCTCCTTTCAGAGGTGCGGAAAAGGATCTCGAGGGGCGCTTCGAGATTTTAGTGTGGATGAACATGGTGCGGTTCGATTCAAAGGTCGGTGTGTGTACCCTGTAAATCACCGGTGAAGGATGATATTCTTCGTGAGGCTCACCGCATTCCCATATGCGGTACATCCAGAGAGACCAAGATGTATCGTGATCTTAAACAAATCTTTGGTGGAAGCGGATGAGGTGGATATTGCTAAATATGTCGCGCTCGTGGCGCTTGTCAACGTGTAAAGGTCGAGCACAAACATCCCGCCGTTTATTGCAGCCCTTGGAGGTACCGAGTGGAAGTGGGAGCATATCACTATGGACTTTGTGGTTGTTGCCGCGCCGCCGAGGCGAGATGCAATATGGGTCGTGGTGGACAAAGCTTACAAGTCCGCACACTTCATACCGATAAAAACGACCAACACAAATAGCAGACCTAGCCCCGTTGTACATCCGAGAGGTGGTGAGACCGCACGGTGTACCCAAGTCCATTGTTTCGACCGAGATGCCAAGTTCGCCTCTAAGTTCGCGAGTCTTCAGTCGCTGGGCACGCATGGCTTCCTCAAGATCTTTTTCACCCTCGACGGATGGTCACCGAGAGGACCATTCAAACTCGAGGACATGCTTCGTGCTTGCGTGCTATCTTGGAAGGGTAGTTGGGAGGATTATCTGCTTTGGCGAGTTCGCTATAACAATAGTTATCAAAGTAGTATCAAGATGCCTCCTTTCGAGGCTTTGTATGGTCGGAGGTGTGTTTCCTCTTTGCCGGGATGCAGCAAGGCGAGAGGTCGTTGCTTGGTCCGGATCTTGTTCACAGATCGTGGAGAAAGTGCGAGAGGTTCGCCGTAACTCATTGGTGCTCGTCAGAGCCGACAAAAGAGTTATGCGGATGTTCGCGCCGAGAGTTGGAGTTTGCGGTGGGTAGCCTTGTGCTCCTTCGGTGTCTCCAACCAAGGGTGTTGTTCGCTTTGGTACCACCGAAGCTTAGCCCGCAGTACATCGGTCCTTTCCGGTGGTTGCTCGGGTGGGTAGTGTGGCTTATCGCTTGAGCCGCTGACTTTTGAGTGGTGTGCACAATGTTTTTCATGTGTCTATGCTGAGGAAATACCATGGATCCGAACATAAAATTGACTCGAACAGTCACAAGTGGAGCAGATCTCACCGTGGAGAGTCGCCGCTCAGTATCTTGGATACATCGGAGCGGGTCTTGAGGAATAAGACCATCAAGTATGTGAAGGTCCTTTGACGAATCACCGAGAGAGAGGCTACGTGGGAATTGGAGGATCTTTTGAAAGAAGTACCCCGAGTTCTTCGAGGTCGTGAGTACACCTAGTTTGGGTTGCTGTTCTGCTTGTGGTCTGTTCTTTGTGGTCTGTAGAATTGGATTCGAGGGCGAATCCTTTTAAGGTGGGAAGAATGTAATATTCCGTATGTGAGAAGTCAAGAAACGGATTAATTAAAATTAATCGGTAGAGAATAATTTAATCGGGGAAGGTTTTTTTTTTAGTTTTCGTCAAATCCAGCGTCGAGAGGGGCTTTTCTGCGCTTTTCCGCTACCTTTGGGGCTGGGCCTTGGCCCATCTAGTGTGGCCGGCCAAGGGGGAGGGCCACCTCCCCAAACCCTAGCCGCCCCTCCCCTCTCCCCTTTCCTCCTCCCACTTGGCAGCCGCCCTACTCCCCTTCCTCCCTCTTGGTCGAATCCTCTTTCCCCCTTGCACCTCCCCTCTCCCAAGGTGCTGCCCCCTGCACCTCCCCTCATCCAAGGTGCTGTCCATTGCGCAAGAAGGAAGAAGGAGAGGAAGAAAAGAAGGAGAAGAAGGAGAAGAAGGAGAAGAAGGAGAAGAAGATTTGCGGGGTTTGGTTCAGCGATTTCTAGTGGTTCTACAAGGGTAACGAGATGTTTTCCCCGCTGTTTGATCCTTAGTAGATGCGAATTTGATTAGAATTGTCGGTTAATTGTTGGGCTGCAGAAGATGCAGTTCTGTCCAGAACCTTGCGTGAGTATTTTCGTGTATTTAGAGTCTGAATTTTAAGTTTCCATCTCCTAGAGATATGTGGGTTATTTCGTTAGCTTTCAGTGGTCGCGAAGATCACTCGATTCCGAGGTCTGAGTCAAAAGTTATGGTCGATTTAGTATCTGCTGCCAGAAATCTGACGAGAATAATCTGTCTGGTTATTTCCTAAAATATGAAAGGGAATTTGGTAGAATCTGAAAGTTCACCCTTCTAGGTTATTGTAGGTGATTCGATAACCTTTTCAGATTGATAAAGAACGATCAATTCGGAGTTACCTGTTAAAAGTTATGGCCATTTTAGTTTTGCTGTTCGTTTGTGTAGACAGTTTCTGTACTGAATGTTCAGACAATGGGTAGCCTATTATTTTGGCCGAATTGGTTTATTGTGTCAACTAGAGTATTGTAGATTATTCAGTTAAGAATATACAGAAATTGGATTTACCCTTTTGACTTCCAGATCTTGAGTTATGTCTTTTACCGTGCTGCTGTCCAGAATCAGTTTACGGCAGGAAATGTTGTCTTCGTTTCAGCTTTGTAAACTCGCTTTGAGTCGCCAAGTAAGCGTTGTAGAATGCCGATTAGTAGCGCTGGGTGTATTATGACCTTATTGAATTTATTTTTACTTGTTTAGGAGGTGAAGCCTCGGTTTAGAATATCGCCTTGGCCGCTAACGCGCCACATCGTGGAAGGCAAGTAATTGTAGCATGTTACTACTCGAGTAATTGGTTGTTCTTACTACTTGCAATCCATATGATTTTCGTATTTTGAAGTGTTATGCCATGGTTGGTTGACTTACATATGAGATGATGACAGTATTTATTATTTTAATGATTTACATTGGTTATCGTGTGTGTAGGCATGAAAGGGTTGTTTTATGTGCCAATGTGGATCATGGATGTATTTCTTCCATAATGATTATGTAGTAGTTGTACAAGTTAATCTTGTTGGTGCCCTTATGAGATGTCACACATGTGGTGTATAATTATCATATCATTCATAACATACCATTACATTGCATTGTGGATGTCGCCGCTTATGGCGCGATCAGACGGCAGACAAAGATCGCACATTGTCAGAGATGATGCACACTCTTACCTTGATGGGTAAGAGTGCAGTGGAGCATGGCATGCATTTGCATTAAGCATTGTGGATGGAGAACCCGCATTCTTTTGTCAATGGTTGAATTCTTATGAGGCAGGACTCATGCTAGTCCATGTGGTTTATTGAATGAGATAGTGGATCGTGGTTGTGGTCATGCAATATTATAACCTGTGTTGTAGCTTGCTTGTCAATTGATTAACTCGTTATGCAACTTACTTGCTGAGATTTTATCTCATTCTTGTTGTTTCTTTCCCCTTTCAGTGATTCTTAAGCATTCTGGGATGGGTAGAGCGCACTACAATAATGCACTCAATTCATAGTTTCATGTCAGTAATAAAGTGGAGAGGAATTTAGCCTATTGACTAGCTATTCACGAGTGATCTGTTGAATTATTTATTGATGCATTTGTGGACTACACTTGACCGAATCGCTAGAGGTTGTTTAATTATTGAACTTGTTATCGTTATCTTTATTCCCTTAGTGGTTTATGCTTCCGCTTATTGTTTCTTGCCTAGAGTTGCTGCCGAAATTTTATATTCTTATGAAATTATTGGCTAGCTGTAGAGTGGTTAAGTAATATCCCAGGGTAATGTTGGTCCTGGGGTGTTACATTAACGGTCACGATCAAGCGAAGGAGGTCTGAACGGTAAGATCTAAGGAAAGGGAGGTCGGGACGGTCAAGATCTACCGGGGAGGTCTTGAATGATCCAGATTTAATCGAGGGAGGTCTGATGCGACAGGGTTTTAGCGGGAGGAGGTCTGGACGGTTCAGATGGATCTGGGGAGGTCCTGACGGTCCAGATCTGCCCAAGAGAGGTCCTGAGACTTAACGATTTTACAGAGAGAATCCAAGGGTCCAGAGTGACCCTCAGAGAGGTCCTCACGGCTGAGATTGATCTAAGAGGTCATAAGACTAAGGATTTTTACAGAAAGCATCTAACGGCACAGATCTGACCTGGGGGTGATCTTAACGGTTGAGATTAAACAAAGGGAGGTCCAAAGGACTTAAGGTTTTCGGAAAACACCCAATGGCTCAGATCTAATCCTAGGGTGGTCTTGAACGGCTAGGATCAACCCGAGGAGGTCAAATGACCAGACAAAATCGCGACAAAGGTGCGAGTGACGCCAAGGTCTTGACGCGTCGCCGCGACCTAGACTACAATGCGAATCCAACTAAACCAAAATGTGCACAATACTATTGCGATCCTATTGGTACCCTTCTCAACGGCGGAGCTGGCCCAGAACGCCGGCGAGCTGGAGCGAGGCGAAGGATGGTTTTCGGCAAAAACCGAAAACGACTAAAAGCTCTACCCCGCGCTAAACTATCGGGTCCTTAAGCTCTACGGGGACAAAACGAACTTACCAGGGCACCGAGGAGGTCTAAAGGAGGTCGGAGGACGGCTGGCGGCGGAGACTGACGCCGGAGATGAAGAAGATAATGCCGAAGCGGTGCGCGGAGCTGCCAGGAGTAAAAAGGGTGATCAACACGGGTTTGCGATGGTCCAGGGGTGGACCAGGACCACAAAATTCAGAAGGAGGAACTCACCGGAGACGAAGACGATGAAATCCCCCTTTTTCGGCCGCAATACTAAAATCCAAATTCAACTTGTTCCTGAAAAACAAATCGAACCTTGAGTTAATAGGAGAGCTTAAGATGACCAAGAGGTCCAAAAAAGAATTGAAATAAGGGCTCAAGAACCACTGGAGCTCCGACGACAGCGAAGAGCTCCAAGGTCCCAAAATGGCGATTATGGTGTTGAGGGAATTTTGAGCTTGCAAGTCAAAACGAATCGGGTGGCGGTTATGAGTGAAAGAGGGCTGGGAAGGTCCTCGAGGTATCATGAAGCTCGGGAGCAAGGGTACAGGGAGAGGGCCCCGCAGAGATCTCATGAGCGGCTCGACTGTGGCGAGCGGGAAACAAGGGGAACAAATGATAGGTGCGGCTTTGCGGAGGTTCGGCCGCGCACACCGCCCGACAGTAGGCGTGGACGCGCCGTGACGGGACGAGTGGTTATGCCGCGCATCGTCGCGCGCCGGCGGCGAGGAAGACGGCGACCGAGGAGGTCGGGTGGTCGTGGACCGTAGGATTGAACTTGATCGGCTCAGTCACAAGGCTCGGTGCTTTTAAAACAACAGAGGAGATCAAGCGCCCTTGGATTAGATTTGAACGGCCACGATTGAATGTCCCTGTTGGACAGTCCGAAAGTCACCCTCAAACTGGACGGTTGGATCTTGATCCAACGGTTGGAAATGGATGGGGGCTTATAACGAGGGTCCAGTGCGGTTAGTTGATTCGACCGGATCAATTGACATCGAGCCCGAGTCTGACTCGGACTCGAGGAACAGTGCAACCAGATTTAGGGTTTTAAATATGAACTGAGACTTAGAAGATTTATTTGAGGTAGAAGAAAGACTCCAAAAATTCTGAAAATTTTACAGGAGTTTGCTGACTCAAATATTGACCTTGTGTAAAATTTTCAGAGGTTTTCATGTAGTGCACTTTGCTTAAAAAATTCTACAAGGTTCTGATTTCAGGTTTGACTAAGATTAGGAACTTAGGAAAAATATTTCCAAAGCATGATCATAAGATTTGACTTGAATGTTTTTGGAAGACAAGGTTTTTGGATAAAAGGACTTGTGACTTTGTATTTCCACAATTCTTGTACAAGGATTGTTGAGTACATGCAGGAAATACATAATGTAAGAAAAAGTTTTAATTTCTACACATTTTCTTACATTTGAAACACAAGTCCAAAGTTAGGATGTTACACTAATCGACGCGGTTAGTTTTTTCCAGTAGCAAGTCTATTCCGTTTTGGAAATCTTTTGAACCCGATCGACCAAACCATTTGTTGAGTGAGCAAAGGTTCTCTTATAACAAATAATGTCTTGGTTTTATTCCCAAGAAAGGATAAAAAGGCCAATCTACAATGCTACAAGGTTTGTGAAGAAAAATGGTAACTTTATTTTTACAAATGTCATGATGTAGGGCATTTAGCTAAAGATTGTGCAACTGGTAATTCTTCCAAGTCCTTTGTATTTGATTCTTATTATATGCTTAAGAAATCTAAGGATAGTAGAATTGTAGCTAAGTTTATTAGCACTCCTATACTTGGTGATAAAAAGAATGTCATTTGGGTGCCCAAAACCTTAGTAACTGACCTCCAAAGACCAAACAAATTTAGAACCTAAAAGATTATAATTTTGTTTTGTAGGTGAACTACAAGACCGGTGGAAGACATTGGGTGCTTGATAGTGGTTGCACCCAACACATGATCGAAGATTGAAAATTGTTCACAACATTTGAAAAGGGAAATGGAAACAATGACAAGATCACATTTGGAGATAATAGTAAAGGGAACGTAATTGGATTGGGTAAAATTGCTAGTTCCAATGATCTTTCAATTTCTAATGTATTTTTAGTTGAATCTCTTAATTTCAACTTACTCTTAGTTGCGCAAATTTGTGATCTTGGTCTTACTTGCACATTCTATCAAAAAGGTGTTTCTATTTTAAATGAGAAATATAACTCCTTAGTTTTCAAAGGTTTTCGTTTTGGCAATCTTTATTTGGTGGATTTTTCCTCAAGTGATTCTTGCCTCAAAACTTGTTTGATTGCAAAAATCTCCTTGGGTTGGCTTTGGCATAGAAGGCTTGCACATGTGGGGATGATTCAACTCAAAAAGCTTTTTAAACATGATTTAGTTGTGGACTTGAAAGATATGAAATTTGAAAGGGATAAGCTATGTAGTGCTTGTCAAGCCGACAAGCAAGTAGCAAGTTTTCATCCATTCAAGAGTATCATGTCCACTTCTAAACCATTAGAGCTCTTGCATATGGATTAGTTTAGATCAACAATCTACAAGAGCATAGGAGGAAATAGTTATTGTCTCGTGATTGTGGACGATTACTCAAAGTACACTTGGGTCTTCTTTCTACATGATAAAACCGAAACATCCGACATTTTAAAAGCTTTGCAAAAGAGCCCAAAATGAATTTGAGTTCAAGTTGAAGAAAATCCGAAGTGACAATGGTTCCGAGTACAAAAACACTAGAATTGAAGACTTTTGTGATAATCTTAGAATAAAATATGAACTTTCTGCTACCTACACTCCGGAACAAAATAGATTTGTAGAAAGGAAAAATCGAATATTGATTGAAATAGCTAGGACAATGCTTGATGAGTACAATACTTCCGACGATTTTTTAGTAGAAACCATCAATACCGCTTGTCATGCCATAAATCGTCTTTATTTGCATCGCCTTATTAAAAAGACTTCTTATGAGCTTCTCATTGAGAGAAAACCGAACATATCGTATTTTCACATTTTTTGTTGCAAATGTTTTATTTTAAGAAAAGATGTTCATCTTTAAGAAAAGATGTTCATCTTTCAAAATTTCAAAATCGTTGCAATGTTGGATTTCTTCTTGGATATTCTTTAAATAGTAAAGCCTACCGTGTCTTCAATCAAACCACTGGTTTAGTTGAGGAGACGTGTGATATTAAATTTGATGAAACTAATGGCTCTCAAGAAGAACAAAAAAAATGGGATAATGTAGGTGATGAAGGCTTAAGACAAGCTATGAAGAATATGACACTTGGCTACATCAAGCCAAAGGAAGACAACGATGATTCACCTTCTTCTATTCAAGTTGAGTCCTCTACTTCCGCTACACCAAGTCAAGCTCAATTTGATAATGTGGAAGATGGACATCCTCTGATCATTCATCCAAAGATTCATAATGATGTTGCCAAAGATCACCATATTGATCAAATTTTGAGTGACGTTAGTAAGGGTGTTATAACTCGATCCTGTGTTGCTTCTTTTTGTGAATATTACTTGTTTGTTTCTTCTATTGAGCCAAAATATATAGATGAAACAGTAGATAATCCAGATTGGGCAAATGTTATGCATGAAGAATTAAACAACTTTGTCTAAATTGACGTTTGGACACTAGTTGAGAGGCCCAAGGATCACAATGTCATTGGCACAAAATGGATATTTAGAAACAAACAAGATGACAATGATATTGTGGTGAGAAACAAAGCAAATTGGTGGCACCAGGTTACACCCAAGTTGAGGGCTTGGATTTTGGTAAAACTTTTGCTCCCGTAGCTAGACTACAAGCTATTAGTATTTTGCTTGCATTTGCATCATGCTTTGAAATAAAGCTTTTCCAAATGGATGTGAAGAGTGCTTTTCTAAATGGCAAAATTTCCGAACTGGTCTTTGTTGAGTAACCTCTCGGTTTTAAGGATCCTAAAAATCATAACCATGTTTACAAACTCTCTAAAGTGCTCTATGATCTCGAACAAGCTCCTAGAGTATAGTATAAACAACTTAGAGATTTTGTTGTTTCAAAGGGCTTCAACATTGAGAAGGTTGACACCACTCTTTTCACAAAAATCATTGATGGTGATTTCTTTGTTTGTAAACTTTATGTTGACGATATCATATTTGGGTCTACTAATCAAGAGTTTTGTAAGGAATTTGGTGATATGATGTCTAGGGAATTCGAGATACTTGGACTTCAAATCAATCAACTTAAGGATAGGACATTCATGAGCTAAACCAAGTATGTGATGGACTTACTCAAGAGATTTGGCATGGAGGATGCAAAACCCATCAAGATAACCATAGCTACAAATGGTCATCTTGACCTTAATGAGGGAGGTAAACCGATAAATTTAAAGCTTTATAGATCCATAATTGGTAGATTGCTTTATCTTACCGCATCTAGACATGATATAATATTTAGTGTTTGCATGTGTGCACACTACCAAGTTTCTCCAAAAAAAAAAGTGTCATCTTATGGCTGTAAAAAGGATTATTAGATATTTAAAGTATTCATCTTGCATTGGCTTATGGTATCCTAAAGATGCTAAATTTGATTTAATTGGATATTCGGATTTTGATTATACGGGTTGCAAAATGGATAGAAAAAACACCTCCAGAAGTTCTAGGAAGATCTTTGGTTTCTTGGTACTCAAAGAAATAAAATTTTGTAGCGCTATCCAACGCTGAAGCGGAGTATGTCTCCGTAGGAAGTTGTTGTGCTCAATTGCTGTGGATGGGACAAACTTTGATGGTTATAGAATTAACTTCTCTAAAATGCCTCTTTTGTGTGACAATGGTAGTGCCATAAAGATAGCAAATAATCCGGTTCAACACTCTAGAACTAAACACATAGATATCTGCCATCATTTTCTTAGAGATCATGTAAGCCAAGGTGATATTGTGATTAGCCACATAAGAACTGATAATCAATTAGCGGATATCTTCACCAATCCATTAGATGAGAGCTGCTTTTGCAAATTAAGGAATGAGTTAAATGTCATATATCTTTCGAATGTTGTTTGATCTCTTGCACCTTGCTTGGTTCTTATTTGTAAGTCATTTGGATTTCGTAAAGGGTTTGTTATCTTCGAAAGTTGTAAGTGGGAAACACATTTATGGGGAGTGTTATACAATCTTCATGTATGTCACATCTCTATTTTGTGAACACATTGAAATACTTGCTAGAATACCTTTCAAAATAAGCCTATTTTTGGTCAAAAGTCAAAATTTGTCTATTAAAAGCCAAGAAAAAAAATCATGAAAAACTAGTTATATCTACTCAAATATGTATTTCAAAGGTTTTTGGTTGGTTAGAACTCAACAATAACTATCTTGGAAAGAAAATTCAGTTTTGCCCCCAAAAATGAACTTACAGTATCTTATACTTGACCAAAACTAGATTTTTATGCAAAATCTATTCTAAAAGGAATTTGATATTGGTCCTAAAAGGAAAATCCTAGAGTTGGCTATTCTAAACTTTTTTTGTATTCTTAAGTTTTTCAAAATACCAACCTAGTAAAAGTTATTTGATTTTGAGTTTCACAAAAAACCATCCTTTGACCCGAAAAGTCACATTCTAGCATATATTGAGTATTGCCATTTGGGCCACAATTTTTCACGTATATTAGCTCAAAATAGTATTTCATACTCATACATTTCAAAATAAGTGAAAATTTCCGATTGTTGACCGTTTTGACCATTTTGGTCCCTTCAATGTTGTTTTCACAAAAAATTGTCCTGTTTTCATTAAAAAAAACTATGTCAAAATCTTGTTTGATGATCTAATCTAGTTGCGATTGCTCCAAGTAGGCTGTGTTTCAAGTATTTGGAGCAAGACCAACATTTTTTCTGATTCGCGGTCTAACTGCCATCTTATACCCGGTCTGACTACACCTTCTCTGGTCTAACCGTGCCCTCTTCGTCCATGTGACCACTCCCATGCAGTTAATTCCCATCCTCCCAACCGTCTTTATATATTTACCCCTCCATTTTTACCTCCTCTACATTAGTTTTTACCCTTCTTCCTCCTAAAATTGTCTCTCCCCACCCTACCACCCTCGACCTTGCACCGCCGTCCTTAACCATGTAGCTAGCTACTCTCCTCCTCCTCCACCACCACCGGCCTTCTCCTTGTCCGCACCATCGACATCATTCGCAAGGTCTGACCTGGTTTCCTCTCTTTTATTCTATTTCTTTCCTCTAGATAGATCTAGATCTGAGATGTGTTACTCATCTTAGTTGTGCTTTTACCTTGCTACATAGTTCCCTTGTATCAATGTATGTCTCTTTCTTGTGCTATCTCGTCGTAATTTTTGTCAAATGGATGCTATCTAGGGTTTCAATTCTAGCAGGCCCGGTCTCACCGATGCATAACATGCGGTCAATCCACCCCGCGGTTTGACCAACATGTATTACGCAGTGTGACCTTTCCTGCCAGAATGGTGCAGCATTGATTCTATTTCATTCTCTTTCGCTAATTCTTCGTGTCCTTTCTCTTCAATCATCATGCCAAGGACAAAGACTGCCAGCCATCCCGGGGCTTCTTCGTCCCATTCTCTTCCCCCTAGCAAGCTACTTGTCGTCCTCCTGTCGATCATAATGACTTAGATAGTGCCGAGGAACATCGTCAGTTCTCCACATGTCTGGTTGTCAGTGATAGTGATGATGTGGACCAAGACTATGAAGAGGATGACCCACCGCTCAGCCCTTTCAGGAAGTGCCTCGAGTTGACCTCCGGTCCATCAAGAATGAGGATTTCATGATACTGAGGCACAAGAACCAATATGAGATGCCTAGGAATTCCACAGATGAGCGCTTCCGTACTCTCTTCCAAGAGGATGCCTTTCATCATGTGTTTTTGCACAAGTAGTTTGCCATTCACAAGTATGTTAATAAGAATTATCTTAATGAGCAAACTCGCTATGAAGGTCTATATTCTAGGTTTCGTGTAGCCGGTTTGGACGGGATTGTTAGTTTGAAGTGCGACTTTCATGAAGACATCATCAGACAGTTTTATGCAACCATCAACATTGCCACGAACCTATCCACTATATCTTGGATGACTGGCTCGATGCACTATTCGACCACCAAGCGCCACTTTGAGGAGGCCCTGAACTTGTCCTAGACAGATTATGTCAAGATTCACCTTGAACTAGCTCTTCAAACTCCAGAGCAAGTTCGATATTATGATCCAGCTTATGTTTGGTTTTGTCCTTGGAAAAGTGGCTGGCCTTCTCCCTCTTCCAAGTGTAATCAACAGGATCATCAGAGCCACCATCTTGCCAAGAAGTGGCAATAATGATGCTATTCGAGGTCATGCTTGGAATGTCATCGACTTTGTCATGAGAGGGAAGAAGTTTGATGTGATACACTTGATCTTCATAGAGCTGGCGTCTTGCAAAGGAGATTTGGGAAAGCAAATGTATTTCGCTCCTTTCATCATGAAGCTCATCCTCCGAGTCATTACAATGGTGTTCTTCCTTTTCCCCACAAGCAATACAAGCCTGAAGGTGATAATCAGAGGGATTTAAGGAACCAACCTTTGGAAATGCAACCTGGGCAGCTGGCTAACAATGATCAAGAGCACCCACCACAAGGAGTGCAGCCCACTCCACAGCAGCAAGGTGGAGTTGATCCCCTTTTCTTAGATGCTTTGCATTCTGGGATCAACACCATTGTTTCTCGCTTTGACATAGTGGATCATTGCTTGGAGGTCCTTGATCATCGCATGGACAACATTGATCGCCGTTATGAGGACATGGATAGTTGTTTTAATGCCATGGATCAAGATAATGTTGCAATGATTCAATGCCTTGATCAGCTTTATGGGTGGGTTTATGAGATTCAGTCACTTCAGGGGCAGATTTTGACCAACATTTCTGAAGTCAACTCTAGGGTGTCTTCCGTTGAGCAGACAATCACTTATTCCCATCACCGCCGCATCGATCCTTCTCCTTCAGATCCATCTACGTCGGCTGGTGCTCCTCCTTCTTCCTCTTAGACTTCGTTTTTAGTTTTTGGTCCTTGATGCCAAAGGGGGAGAAGTACTTCTAAGAACTACTATATACTACTATATACTCTTTTATTATTTTTAGACTTTGTGGTTTGTAATAGGATAGAGGATAACCTTATTACCTTTTGCTTTAACTTTGTAAGCTTATTGAACCTTATTACCTTTATTGTCTGGATGATTATGGATGCTTGAAATAATTTTGATTGTTTATCTATCCTGTGATTATGTCGATGAGTTTGATTGAATGGATATATCTTGATGATCATATTATTATTGTTTCTCGGATCCAAAACTTAAAGGAAACTCTGTCGTTTTTTTTAAAAGACCTCATATGTGCAAGATTTCCTCATCTTAATGCTGCGCACATCTTCAAGGGAGTTTCTCCTATATTTGGTGGTTTAGCTAGCATGTTGTTCAATTTCACTTCCTTCCTGCTATTCATGTCATATGATATATAAATCATATCCTAGAATATGCACCTTGTTTGGCACTTGTTGTATATTCAAATCATTTCATTATATCTCTGATTTTAAGGTTGTCATCAATTACCAAAAAGGGGGAGATCGAAAAATCTATGCCCCATTTTAGTGTTTTGGTAATTAATAACAATCATCAATTGTAAACTAACTTGTTTTGTCAAGTGTTTGAAAGGGTTAGTCTCGGCTAAAGATTAAGAGCACTAAATGTACTCAAGTATTGGTTATCAACATCGTCTAGCTCAAGGCAAAGGTATCTAGTCAAATAGGATCTTTTCATAGTTTTACCGGTCTAGGAGTGTGAAGGATAAAAGATCAGGTTGCTAGTGTAGGTAGCCGTACAATGAAGAGGGATCAATAGCCAGTAGCTTGATAGAAAAGTATGCCACAATGCTCAAACTCACTTGGTTGAAGCTTGGAGTTATTAGTGTTCTTTCAGCCACAAATTTATCTGTTCTTTATTTCTTGGTCGGACTAACCATAGTTGGAGGGTCAGACTGTTCGTACCTTTGGTTTATCATTGCGATCAACTTTTACCAGAGAACACCTTTTCGCAATTCTGCTGGCCGGACTAACCGCAAGTATTCGCCCAGACTGACCGGACCCTTGGTCTGAGTAAGGCGGTCAGCTTTTTCCAGAGACTCTTTTTTGGCTTCAAACCTTCTTTCTTCTGCTATCCAGACTGACTGCAGTTGGAGGGCCGGACTGACCAGACCTCTGGGTCATTGATGCGATCAGCTTTTTCTAGAGAATGGTGTTCTTGTGTCTTGCTACTTAATTTTCCATGCCGGACTAACCACAGTGTTTTTAGCGGTCAGACAGAACCCCGAACTGACTAGCGTGGTCAACTTTTTCCAGTAGCAAGTATTTTCCGTTTTGAAAATCTTTTGAACCCAGTATGACCAGACCATATGTGGGCGGACTGACCGGACATGGCATAACGGATATATTTTGTTGTAATGATTACTACAGAGTTTACCGTTATATTATAGTCTGGTCTGACTGGCCCTGTGCCTGTGGTCTGACCGACATTGCCGTTTTTGCATAGTCACGTGTGCCAATGGCCAGTGGAGTGGGGAGGCTATAAATACCTCACCCCCTGCAGCACGGGACTCTTTAGAACCTCATTTGAACACTATTGAGCCCTTTTCTTCTTCTTCTACTCTTTGAGAGCTAAATTTCCATCTTGCAAAGGTTATAGAGGTTTCTCCAAGTGCTTTGAGTTGAGTTTGATTATTGTGGCACTTGAGCATCTTCAAGCGAAGCGTTAATGGTTTATTACTCTTAGACGTTGCTGCCTTCTAGACGGCTTGAAGAAGGTGAATCGATGACCTTCTCAAGAAGCTTGTGAGAAGGCCCAGTTGATTGTGAAGGTTGGAGCTCACCTTTCCGGAGTGGAGAAGAGATACCTCTAGTGATCGAGGGGTGTGCTCGTGTGGAGCCAGCTTGATTCGTTCAAGCTTCCTTAACGTGGATTAGGGGAGACCGACAAGTCTCTGGGACCACGAGAAAACATCGGTTGTCTCTATATTATGGTTTATCTCTTTTACTCTTCTATTTGTGCATTTAATTTTATAAGCAACTTTGTCTCTTAATTAGGTTGTTTAGTTTAGCCTAGAGTGATTAGTATACTAAGAAAGATTTACATTATTTAGGCCTTGAATTGTTATATTATATTTCATTGCTTTACTTGCTAAAATTATGTTTTTAACCTAAAGATTTAAAAACCTCCTGTTCACTCACTCTAGTCAGTTATCCTTGATCCTATATTGATTTCTACTGATTGCTCCACCCATGTGCTCCCCATCATTGAATCCCCCTCGATGTTGATGTTGATTCTTGTTCTGTAAGGGAGGAGAAGGGGTTTGATTGGGGAGATAGAGGAGGGGTGGAGAGGTCGCGGTTGAATATCCGGGCACTACTGCAAAACAAGCTATAGCAGACACCTTATCACAGATAGTTTATTTGGAACCGTCTGTGATAAAATTATCACAGACGGTTCCAAGTGATATGGAACTATCACAGGCAATTTTTAAATAGGACCGTCTGTGATACTTCATAGACGGTTCTTAAAAAGAACCGTTTGTGATTACTAAGACTATCACAGACGGTTCGTTTTAAGAACCGTCTGTGAAGTATCATAGACAGTTCGTATTAAGAACCGTCTATGATGAGATACTTATCACAGATGGTTCATGATACGAACCGTCTGTGATATGTCATCACAGCAGCGCGGGAGTTCGAATTTTTTTTGAACGTGTATGCGGGAAGCAAAATGCTTTGGCGCTATCTTTATATATTGAACGCTAGAGAAAGAGATCGAGGCGGAGGACGCCGCCAGGAGGGCACGCAGGAGGAAGTCCACGAGGGCAGTGCTAAAGTCCGCTACTGCGGCGGTGGCTGCAGACAAGGTGGTGGTGGCGGAGAAGGAGGAGAACATGATCTTGGCTTTGGTTTTGTCTCGTATTACCAGCTTGTCTTTTCTATTCCGTGTATTTTTGTTCTCAAAAGCATTTGATGACTTGTGCTTCATTGGTTTCTATTGGAACTGCCACTACCTCCCCGACAACATGCCCAGGGAGGAGAAGCGTGCCCTAGTTGAGGGCATGATCGTCGAGATGGGGCTGCAGGACTGCGCCGACATGGTCGTCGGCAACTAGCACCTGAGGGGGATCAGTGGTGGTGAGAAGAGGAGTGTCGGTGTTTTAGAACCGATCTTACGTAAATATTGTTTGATTCGGGGTGTCTCCACAATTGATCACGCAGACAAAAGAGACACGAGGATTTTTTAACAGGTTCTGACCTTCTCCAGAGAGAATAACAACCCTACTCCTGTGTGTATTGTATTGGGTATCCTGGTTACAATCAGTGGAAAGACTTGTGCTAATACTGCTACTAATTGTCTCTCAAAAAGTCCTCCCAAAAAGTCCCCTCCATACATCTCTGAAAGAAACCTATTTATAGTATACAGAGAGGGAGGTTGTCATTCCAGGTCAAGAGGCGCTCATTATTCCGTAATAATGAGAGTAATCACCAGAGTAGTAAACTCCCCACGTTGCCTGACGGTTATCAATCAGAGATAATGGTGAGTTACCTGCAGTTATTCCAGAGAATAACTACGTATCTTGACTGCTCAGATCTCATAGTTAATAAGGCCTACTGGCGAGTAGACCCAGTTATCTGTGGAGAAGTCGTGGCAGGACTGGTCGTAGAAGGACTTACGACCAGGAAGCAGTCGTAGAAAAGCTTACGACTGGATACTGGTCGTAAAAAGACTTACGACCGGAGGTAATCGTAGGAGGACCTACGATTACGTGGTAGTCATAGGGGAACCTACGACTATCGGGGTGGTCGTAGAAAAGCTTACGACCACCTGATTGATTTCTCCCTTACTATTTTGTAAGGGATATACTCGATAGCTATGTGACGTCATATTTACCCATAATACTCAATTATAGATAAATAGTAAAATAAGGATTATTAGATCCTCATCAAGGAGGGTCAGCATTGCCCTGGAGATACTGATGAGGCCTAGGCTGCTCTTCCTGGATGAACCCACCATTGGTCTTGATAGGTATCTATTGTGTATCATGTCGTTTTCGCCACTTCAGTCTTAGTCTTTTAGTTCGTTTGTTTGTAATTCATTTCTTGCATTACTAGATCAAGGGAAATGTTAGTTCACCTACCTTACTCATTATATGATGTGTACAGCTTGTACTTTGCTTGCTCAGCATGTAGTATTCAAGTCATTATATGATGTAACATTCAGACGAAGTTGACTTGCCTTTGTTGTCATGTTATTATAAGAGTTCCAGTAGGAGATAGCTTCCTTTGGTCGTCACTATAGGTCTACGACCACTCCCAGGTGGTCTACAACCACGTCTTGGTGGTCTACGACCACGTCCAAGTCCTAGAGGAGATCCTGGAGAGGTCCTAAGGAGGTTCTGGAGTGGTCCTGGAGAAGGTCCTAGAGAGGTCTTGAGGAGGTCCTAGAGTGGTCCTAGAGAGGTCCTGAGGAGGTCCTGGAGGAGGTCTTGGAGTATTCCTGTAATATCCCGAATATTCGTCAGTAAATGCAATAAAGATTAGAGAGAACAATATTATTTAGAGAAGGAAATTAAAAGAAAATTCAAGATTTGAGGGAGGATTGGACCTTGGGCTTTCGGCCCAAGGCGTCCTAGACAAGTGGGTCGACCATGTAGTGGAGTCAAGAAGGGGGGGTGCCCTTCCCCAAAACCCTAGCTTCACATGCACATGTCGCATCAGAGCACGCTGATCAGAGACCCCTCCCCGCCGCTTCTACCAAGAGGAGGAAGAAGCTCTGAGGTGCTGCCGGCCATGGTGGAAGGAGAAGAAGGGAGAAGAAGGGAGAAAAAGAAAGGAGGAGAAGAAGAAGATCCTCTTCGTGGGTTTGGTTCAACGTCTTCTTGGGGTTCTACAAGGGTAACGTAAGACGTTCTTCGCTGTTTGATTCATATTAGATGCGAATTCGATTAGGTTGATTGGATCGAATTGCTGCTGCTAGTAGAATAGTTCTGTCCAGTATGTTGCGCGGTTGATTTCATGTTCTTAGATGCCGAATCAGGGGATCCCATCTCCTAGAGTTATGTGGGGTTCATTCTTAGCTTTCCGTGGACGCAAAGATCACTCAATTCCATGTTATGGTTCAAAAGTTATGATGAATTCTTTGCTGCTGTCCTAAAAGTCTGACGAGAATTAACAGTCACTGTATTTATTAAAATATGACAAAGTTAGAGGTCGATTCAAAAGTGTTGCCCAAAATGATTTTCGTAGTTAATCGCATTAGCTTTCAGGATTGATAAAGAACACCCTATTTGGATTTATAGAACGAAAGTTATGTACGTTTCAATCTGACAGTCTAGAGTATGTGTCGGTTCCTGTCCATAGTTTTTGACCCGTGTGCCACTTTTTGATAAGGGCAAAATATGAATGTCGTGCCAACTAGGATTTTGAAGATGGTGTTCTTATCTTTCCATAATGATAAGAATATTTGTTTTTGGTTAACCCAATCAAAAGTTATGAATATTTCTTTACCGATATTTAGTTCTGCTAGACAGATTGTATATTAGACTTTCGCCTGAATGTTATCCTAGGTTTTTGGCCGAATTGGAAATTTTCGCCAACTAGACTAACATGGAGGTTTTTGATACCTTTTCATAGGATCTGAGATCGCTCCGTTTCGAGTCTCAGAGCAAAAGATATGATGTTTTTAGTACCACTGTCCAGATTATCATCCCACTAGACTGTTGGTTTTATTGTATAGAACAATTATTTGAACCTTGGGTTTAGGTTGATGCGATTAAGCATTTTGAGTAGTGTCCTATTCATGTTATTCCTTATTCAAGTAATTCAATTGTGTAGGAGGAGAGGGTTCAAGATTAGTGGCTTCGTCCTTGCCTCCTAATGCATCGTAGTTCGAAAGGCAAGTAAAATTGATTTGTCTTGATTGCTATTTGTTCTAATTGATTGAAGAATGTGCAATGAGTAATCCCGGTATTTCTTGTTTCCCTTCAAAATTAATATAGCATGATTATTCGGTAATATGTTTACGTTCGATATATTCATTCATTCCTTCTTTCATATACATCCACGGAAGTGGGTAGTGAAGTCCCATTATTCCCATATGGGCAAGTACCTTGTAATTCTTATTATCGGTGAATGCTGAGTGCATGTTGTTCATACTGTTATTTCTATGATCTATGAGTAGATTCAATGCTTCATGTTCTTTTCATGTTCGTTAATCCATGTTTAATGAGATGATGTCTTTCATAATTCATTCCATTCATTCATTGTTCATGTTTCATCCACGGGAGTGAAATGTAAAGACCCATCAATTCTAGTATAGGCACGTAAGACCCACCATTCCAAAGTGGGCAGATTTGGATCCCCGTATGAAACGTTCTTCATACGGGCCTTGGATCCCCGCATTTTGTTAAATGCGGACCTAAGTGAACACCGACGAGTGTGTCACTAGCTATACCGATATAAGCAGAAGTGGAGTTCATGCATTTAATTCATTCATATGATTTCTGTTATTCTAAATTCATATTCTATAATATGACTATCATGTTCCTATTCATTTATTCTACATTCAAATTCTATTATGTGATGTTATGTTCTTACTCGTTCATTCTATTACGTTCTTATTCAGTATAGCTCATATTGTTCTGATGTACTTTTTGAGTCGTGGACTCATTCTTGTCATGTTTACTTGTTTTAGGTAAACATTGAAGACGGCATGCTTGAAAGGGAGTAGTCACGAATCATTCATTCACTTCACATTATTCAATTGTTAATTAGATGAACCTATTATTACCTTTCTTTCGATAATCTTTGGATTGTAATAACTGGAGTATGATGGTTGATATTATCATTTCTTAAGATATGATTGAATTGGTAATTGCCTAAGATCTTCGTATAGTATATTGATATGATTATCGTAGATGCCTCTTCATGATTAGATAAATAGAATCTGATATGTTGTTAAATTCTGTTTCATTTCTTATGTTCATTCTATCAATTGTTGATTCCTACTGGTTATTAGTTGATAGATGGATGAAAGTATTTCGTATTGTTGATGTATGTTTGTCTTTTAGGTAATATCTTGGCTTCCGCATAGCTAAGGTATTACAGTTCCTGAGGAGGTCCTAGAGGACGTCCTGAAGTGTTCCCGAGGGGGTCCTGGAGGAGGTCTTGAGGAGGTCCTGAAGTGTTCCTGAGGAGGTCCTAGAGTGTTCATGAGGAGGTCCTAGAGTATTCCTAAGGAGGTCCTGGAGTGTTCCTGAGGATGTCCTGAGGAGGTCCTGATGAGGTTCTGAACAACAAAAAATCTGATTTTTTTTAACAGAAAAACTATCACAGATGGTTCTGAACAAGAACCGTCTGTGAAAATAGACTATCACAGACGGTTGGTAAATAGAACCGTCTGTGATATGTGCCTTATCACAGACGGTTCTAATTACTAAGCGTCTGTGATATGTATGCAATCATAGACAGTAGGTAAATAGAACCGTCTGTGATATGTGCCTTATCACAGACGGCTCAATAACCGTTTGTGATAACCGTGTTATCACAGACGAAAAAACTCAGACGGTTTAAAAACCATTTGTGATGATGGTTCCGAACTGTCTGTGATGAGGCTTTCTGTAGTAGTGGGGCAAAGTGCTTGTGAAGTAGGCTCAGCGCGGTCCAAGCAAGGTCAACCCCTCCGATGGTAGGAGGTCCCGCTGTAGTACTATGAGCTGCGCGCCTGCAACCAATACTGGCCCTTCTTGGTTACCGTAGCACTACCGCGGCCTCTTGCGGCGACCGGTGGGGTCCCGACCACATGGAGCCACTCCACACGAATGTTGCTAGAGCTGGTCTCATCGCGGCAGCCGGATGGAAGAACTGGCACGTGACAATAGCGTGCACTTTACATAGAATGATAAATCAAGAATTGCATCCTATATATTAACAAATTATCAAAGGCTACTACGCAGAGTGATAAATCATAAATTTTCCCTCTTTCTTTCCTTAGCTTGCATCATAGTCAGAGAGTTATTGGCTATTTGGTCTCTTTTTTAAACGAAATAGCAAATCTAGACCCCTTGCGCCCGAATAACAAAAATGACACCCCTACCGCGCTCCCTGTGCGCGGCACCCCTCCCATAGCGCTCCCCATGCGTAGCATCCCCTACCACGCTCTCCGTGCACAGTAAGCCACCTATCGCACTCCTAGTGTGCAAATGTGCCTGCCCGCGCTGCCCACGTGCGCACGTCATCCTGCCGTGGATTGGGGGTGTGATAGGTGGCCTGCAGCGCACTCGGATCGTAGATGGTGGATTCAGCAAACCTGGGGTGCGGTAGAGGATACGTGTCGCCTACCTAACCTTCCGCGATGTCATTTTTTTCATTTCGATCGTGGAAGAGTTATATTCCCTATTTCATTTTGGAAAGAAGCTAAATAAGCCCAAAACTCATAGATGGGGATCTGCCTGGGGATAAGGTTGGAAAAATAGCTCGAGGCTCGTGAGCCTGTTCGAGCTCGTCACGGCTCGGCTCGGTTCGGGCTTGTGAATTTTTGAGTTGAGACGAGTCCCATTTGTAGCTTGTTGAAAAATCGAGCCAAGCTCGAGCTGGTTCATGAGCCAAGTTTTGTTCGGTAGTCGCCTAGGCCCTGCCCAGTAGGAGCCCACTAATTGCATCTCCCCTAGTCCCCCTGGTTCCCCATTTGGATCCCGATCCCGATCCCCTTCCCCTCCAGCTCCCGGCTCCCATCCCGTGACTCCCGTCCGCCACCTAGCTCGCCTCGTCCTCCTCGCCGGACATCTGCTCCATCCGCCGCCGCCTCCTCATAGGCCACCTGCTCCATCCGCCACCTTCTTCTCCTTACCGGCCACCTGTTGTATCCGTCGCCTCCTCCTCCTTCTCACCCGCCATCTGCTCCATTCGCCGCCCCGTCCTCCCCCCTGGCCGCGTTCTCTTCTCCCTCCGTGCTCCTACCTCCCCCCGATGCTCTCCTCGTCCTCCCCTCGGCGGCCTGGCCCGTTCTCCACCCATCCAAATCGCGAAAGTCCCTAGAAAACTATGAAGCTTCGGTTGTGGTCCATGGACATGGGCTGCGGCGGCGGCTCCGCCGAGACCCATGACTGTTCTCTCCGATCTGAAGGCCTTCCTCGCCGCCAAGCTCTCCGGTGAAGCGCGATTGATTCTTGAGTTTGATTTGGTGGTGGGAGAGCAAGATTTTTGTTTTCGGGGGATTTCTTGAGAGAGGGATGGCTGTGAGGACCCCGATTTATTTGGCTTGTAATGCTTAACCATCCACTTGGTCCTAACATTACAAATCAAATAAACAAAGCCTCGAGATATGTATACTTCCCAGAAATGCAGTATACACACCCCGCTACAAAATTGTGCATCAATTCCATCCATTCACATAGAACCGAAGCACAACACAAGTTCAAAAGACATACATAATAATAAGTTATTACAAAAGAGGGGCCGACAGGCCAAATACCATACAACTAGATAAGAACCCAGCGGAAGCAAAAGTGCCATAAGATGGCGATAAACAAAAGCCAATCAGTGTGCCTTTACCCACAAGGCAACCAACCGGACCGCCAAGCTAGTCGTCCCAGAACCCGCACATCTCGCAAAAGTAAGGCCCTTGGGGCTCACCTTCTTCCTCTGCAACAAAACAATTAAGATAGCATCCGAGTACAAAATTGTTTTTGTACTGCAAGACTGACGTGTGAGATAACAGAACTATAATTAGCTACATGCAAGCTTTATTTAAGTGGATGAGGCTCTGGACTTATTTTCAGCATAAAGTAAGTTTTATTTGCAATAATGTAGTACATTTAAAAGCAAGTTTGCAATTAATTCTTATTGTTCAAATAAGAGGGAAACAAAAATAACGATAGGTAGATGACAACATCCTGGAAGTGACTAACCTAATAGCCACCACAACAATAGCATGAAGTACCCCTTCATACCACCCATGTCAAGTTTAAGTTTTTAAAAAGGTTGTAGTCTAGTTCTTGTGGGAAATAACTAAGCGGGTCCATAACCTAGGACGAGGCTATTCGAATAGTTTTAACCTCGCAGGTGTACCAATGTACCCACACGATAGACCGCCTTTCCACCAGCCACGGTTAGCATACTTCCTTTGGTATACAGGCACGGCTAAGTCTAACAAGACACTTTCCAATGGATGATGCTAATTAAGAGCCGCAACCGACGGGAGAAGGACACATTAGACAGCCTAACCGGTCTGCTAATGCTACCCTCCACCACACACACACACACACACACACACACACAGTTTCAACACACCCACCGACCAGCTCATAATTAACACCTCCCAAAGTACTTAGTCAAGAGAGGTTCCATATCCCCCTCGTATGGTTAGTACGCAACAATTGCTTGGATCAATGGCACAAGTAACTCGGTCCTTAGGGACTTAGGCACCATTCCATTCACACCCAACAGATCACACCAACATACCATTGTGCCCAAGTCAAGATATAGCTTTTGTTTTCAGTTTTTGATTTGTAAATCAATAAAACACAAGGATTGGACATAATGGAATAATATAAGTATTTGTGTGATCAAGATCATCGACTAAGTCGATGATCGCCCAATACTACCGATAACTAGGCATGGCTAAGCAATATTTATTCAAAATCTACTAAGTGACAAGAGCTCATCCAACGAACTCTAATCACAGCAAATAACCTAGGCTCAGGTAGTAAAGGATAATAATTTACCTACAGATTATGCAACTAGAGGATTAACTAATCAATTTAACAACAAAATAGCAATGCATACATAGAAGTTAAACAAAATATTAGAATTTAAAAGTAATGGGATTAAATGGGAAATGATCAAACTGCTTGCCTGGCTGTTGTTGCTCACTATGCTGCAGAGGATCACTCTCAAGGACGGCACAATCGTCGGAACCTACCGAAAGAGCGAAAAAGAATCGATAAGAACAAAGAAAATGAAAAAGACTCTAAAACCAAATTGCTCCAAATGCTCTGAAAATTTTACAGCAGCAAGAGCAAGATTTATAACAAATTTAGAAACAAGAACCAACTGATTTGGACTTTCTATGCAAAAGATATGGACAAAACACTGCAGTTCGGCCGAAATTAAAATTAAATAGGTTACTGTTCATAAATAATTTTCTAAAGGTTTTCTGGACTTAAAAATTTTATGATAGGTTTTTACTGACATTTTAAGTCTAACACAAGTGGTTTCATCTTAATTGGAGTTAAAATGATTTAGTTATGATTTTTCTAAGTTATAAATTTAAGGTATGTTTAATTTCGGGATTAAAGACTACTGTAAAACCTATACTATGCTAAAGTACTTTAACAGATGCAATTATAGAACTTTAGTTTGTTAAATTTGGAAATACATTGAAAAAGATATGCATTTTTGAAGCTTAAAACAATTAATAAGTGCAAATAAAAGCTCTCGGGAACTAAATCTGAAAAACCAACGAAAACTGGGGAGGTCGTGGGCCGTTGATCAAAGATCGCATGGCTCACGAGCTCCGATGCCAAAAACCCACACGAGCACCTGGGCGCAAAGACCTCATCGCGCCTAGGGGAGGTCTTAACCGTTAGATCTAGACTTGACGGCCCAGATCCAACAGGAGGTCCTTAAGGTGGAGGTCTAAGAGAGGAGGTCTGGACGGCTAGATCTGAAGGGGGGAGGTCTTTGACGGCTAAGATCTACTGAGGAGGTCTTAACTGCCAACGATTCCACCGATGGATTTAGATCCGATGGCCCACGATCAAGATCGCATCCAGAGTGGTCCGAATGTTCTCCAGATCTTAGCCGTAGATCTAGAGATGAACGACAAAGAGAGAAACTAAGCGATAGAGTTGTAAATAGACTGAGGAGGTCTAGCCCATTAGATCTAAATCTAACGGTCCAGAGCTGACGGGGAGGTCCTAAAGCTACGGATCTAATGGAGGAGGTCCTAGACGGTCACGATATCCAGGGGGAGGTCGTGAACGGCTAAGATGAAAATGAGGGAGGTCGGGACGGCTAGGATTTCACCGAGGAGGTCATGGATGGCCATGATCTTCGCGGGGAGGTCCTATGAGACAGGTGTTTAATAGAGAGAGGTCTGGACGGTACAGATCTCCGCGAGGAGGTCCTGAACGGTCCAGATCTGAGCGGAGGGAGGTCTTGCGGTCTTCTTCACCAAGGACCAAAGGTGGTCTTTTTGTAAAGAGGACCCCAAAGGTAGTTTTGAAGGTTCTCTTTATAAAAGACCAGGGGGGATCTTTTGCAAAGAGGACCTCGGGGAAGGTCCTTTGCGGAAACATAGAGGTGGTCTTATACGGCTAAGATTTAACAGGGGTGGTCCTGGACGGCTAGGATCACCACCAAGGGGAGGTCCAGAGACTTAGGATTTTTCGGAAAAGATCCTAAGGCCCAGATCTAATCTTGGAGAGGTCGTGAACGGCTAATATTAGCCCAAGGAGGTCCTAGAGTGGTTTTAATGGCGCAGGACCTCCGGACAACGACAAAAAGGTGGCGGCTAAGACAAATTAAAAGCATCTAATGATTGACAATAAATGAATCCAACAGGAGCACTAAAAGACTTCCGGACTTTAATTCTAAACCCATGGCCCACACGTCAGTGACCCCACGGCACAGATTAAGACACCATTAACGCACCAAATGATAAGCAATGATTTGAGCATTAAAGTTGTCCGAAGAACATGATGAAAACGGGAGGTTTTGACTGACAACACTCCACAGCTTGCCGCCGGCGACGTGGACCTCGTCGGCGGAAACCAAGAACACGGATAAGTCCCAAATAGGGAGGAGAACCTAAAGGTGCCAACAGCTAGGGCTAAAGCACACCCTACCAGCGGCTAGCCGGAGATAACCGCCGGAGACCAAATGCGGCCGAAAACGAAAACCGAAGAGGTCTAAGAGGATCGGGTTTTTGGAACTAAAGTACTCACCAGGGATTGAAGGAGAACTGGGAGGGGTCGCAGGAGCTCCGGTAACGGTGGAGGTCGCCGGAGGTGAAGAAGACCAATCTCCCAGCCACGAACATCAGGCTCCCACTTTGTCAACCTCTGTGAAGGTTTAAACAAAGCAAATTAGGGAGATTTAGAGGTGACCAAGAGAACAAAAGACAGCCAACAACTGCAATATTGAAGCACTGGAGATCGGAGGTCGCCGGAGAGCTCCAAAGTTCAGCAATGGAGGCAAAGAGTTTTCGGGTGTTTTGAGCACAATAGGAGGGGAAGAACTAGAAGTGCAAGAGAGATTCAAAAGAAGCTTTTGGGAGAAGCTAGGGTTCCTCTTTATAGCCATTTGCAAAAAGGAACCCGGCCACCATGTGCACCGATCTAGGCACCTCGAAATGATGGGAGTAGGTTGTCAGAGAGACTTTTGAGCAAAAAGGGGCTACCAAACATTTAATGTTGGCAGCACATAGCCGTTTGTCAGCCCTAGGGTTGACAAGGCACTGCTCTCTACTGCCATGCACAAAAATTGATAATGACAAGCCCCACCAGTCAGTGAGAGAACTCGGGAGGACCTGATCAAAGAATTCAACGGCTAAATCAGCGCTGAGCTCCACTAGGGAGGTCGTGAGCTGTTGGATTGAAATCTAAGGGCTCAGATTTAGAACTATGTGTTAGAGGTCCTAACACTTAGGGGAGTCCGAGCCACAGATCTCAAGATGGACGGCCCACGATCACCCAAGTGCTAGGGGTGGTCATGGAGGGCTGAGGAGGTCGCCCTAGGGTGGTCTTTGCAAAAGGTGCAAAGGAGGTCCTAGGGGAGGTCCTCGAGGGTCGTCTTTGCAAATAGAACCTGAGGAGGTCGTGCGGGTGGGAGGTCTTTGATCGTCGGATTGAAATCCAACGGTCCCGCACTCACACGTACAATGCCCGAGCCCGACACGGCTAAGCGGCTCGGTGCGACCGAGACCTGGAAGTCTGAGTCTAAGTCTGACTCGGACCAGGGCTTAAGGTTTATTTTGAACTGAGATCTTGAAGGGACTTTTAGAGATAGCAAACGTTTTTATGTTGAGCATTTTTCTCCAAAAATTATACAGTGTGCTAGGCTAGGGTTTGACTACAAGTCAAACAAGTTTGACTGGCCCTTAAAACTATTCAAACAATTTCCAAATATTGTAAAATGTTTCAGAGGGGCCAAAAACCATCCCAATAACTTAGGAAAAATATTTCTAGGAGATGATCAAAACATTCGACAAGATTATTTTTGAAGGATCAAGATTTGGATCAAAAGACTTGTGACTTTGTATTTCCATACTCTTGTACAATAATTGTTTAGTACACACAGGAAATACATGATGTAAGAAAAAGTTTTAAATTCTACTCATTTTCTTACATTTGAAACACAAGTACAGAATTTGGGATGTTACAAAACCTCCCCCCCTTACAAAAATCTCGTCCCGAGATTTGTCTCACTCGGAAAAGAAAGAGGGGTAGTCTGCACGGAGACGATCTTCTCGCTCCCAAGTAGCTTCATCCTCAGAATGATTCGACCACTAAACCTTAAGAAACTTGATGGTCTTATTCCTCGTTCTTCGTTCAGCTTCTCCAAGGATGCGAGCAGGATGCTCATGATGGTCAAATCCTCCTGGACATCAAGAGTTTCCAACGAGCTTCCTCGGTTGGAACACGGAGGCACTTCTTTAGTGGGACACATGGAACACATCATGTACCCCGCCAGGCAAAGCAGGTAACTCCAGCTTGTAGGCGTGCTCCTTCTTTTTCGATGACACGGTATGGACCGACATATCGAGGAGCTAACTTGCCTCGGCGCAAACGTTGATGGCCCTTCAAAGGGGAGACCTTGAGATAAACAAAGTCATTGGGCTCAAAACTCAACTCGCGACGACGGCGATCTGCATAGCTCTTTTGCCTGGATTGAGCCGTGCGCAAACGATCACGAACAAGCTAGACTTGACTCTCGGCTTCATTGATCGAGTCCGGGCCAAAGAAAGGTCTCTCGCCGGTCTCAGACCAATACAACGGGGTTCTACACTTTCTTCCGTATAAGGCCTCGAATGGTGCCATGCCGAGACTGGCTTGGAAGCTGTTGTTGTAAGAAAACTCGGCGAATGGCAAACACTTCTCCCAATGCTTCCCATAGGATAGGATACAAGCTCGAAGCATGTCCTCTAAAACTTGGTTGACCCTTTCAGTCTGACCATCAGTTTGGAGGTGATATGCTGTGCTGAATGAAAGACGAGTTCCCATAGCTTCTTGCAAGCTATGCCAGAACTGAGAAGTGAAGATGGAACCACGATCAGAAATGATCGTCTTCAGCACCCCATGCAAGCTCATGATCCTGGCAATATAGAGCTCCGCAAGGTGACCGGTACGAATCTTGGTCTTGACTGGGAGGAAGTGTGCCACTTTAGTCAACCGATCAACGACAACCCAAATAGCATCATTGCCCCTCGGTGACCTGGGTAGGCCGGTGATAAAATCCATCCCGACCGAATCCCACTTCCACACGGAACAGCGCAAGGGTCAAGCGATCTGCCGGCGATGTTCGCCTTGTCACGACGGCACACGCCGCACTCGAACGAACTTGGCGACTTCCTCTTCATTCGGGTCCACCAAAATCTCTGGCGGAGATCATGATACATCTTAGTGGCCCCGGGATGAATGGATAAAGGAGAATCGTGGGCTTCGCGGAGGATCAACTCCCGCAACTCCATGTCCTTTGGAACTACAAGGCGTTGCCCGAACCGCACAACACCAAGCTCATCTTCCGAGAAACACTTGGCTCTTCCGTTCTTGACATTTTCCTTGATGCGGTTCACTCCAACATCCGACTGTTGAGCGGACTTGATCCGATCCACCGAGGTTGGCTGTACAACCAAGGTAGCGAGGGAACCATGCTCAACCAAACCCAAGTTGAGACGCTGAAACTCCTCCAGAAGGGTGGGCTGGGGTTCTTGGAGCAACAATGCATTGCAATGCGCTTTGCGACTAAGCGCATCCGCAACGACATTGGCCTTGCTCGGATAGTAGTGAATACCCATGTCATAGTCCTTGATCAACTCCAACCATCTCCTTTGCCTGAGGTTCAGATCTGATTGGGTGAACAAATACTTCAAACTTTTGTGATCCGAATACACTTCACAACGATTACCGATTAGGTAATGTCGCCAAATCTTAAGTGCATGAATCACGGCGGGCAACTCCAAGTCATGGGTACGATAGATGAGTTCATGAGGTCTCAATTGCCTGGATGCATAGGCCACCACCTTGCCTTCTTGCATAAGGACACAACCGAGGCCTCGACGAGAAGCGTCGCAAAAGATATCGAAGCTTCGATGGACATCGGGAAGAACAAGAACGGGAGCGGTGGTCAACCGCTTCTTGAGTACTTGGAAACTTTTGTAACAGCCCCAGTTTTATAAACAGTAATAATCTGCTTTATGAACAGTAATGGGATACTATTCATGACATTGCTATTCATAATTAACAGTTTGGGTTTGCTGTTACCAATTAAAACCTTCCCTTTTGACCAAAATCCAAAAACCCATTTGAAGTCTCAAAGGAAATACAAGATAGTGCTTGTATTATGACTGGGAAGTATTTTTATTAAAGCCTGGATCAATTATCTTGGGCAAAAATAATTTTTGTTGAATTCTTACAAATTATTTTGATTTGGAGAAAAATATTTGAATTTAAATAAACCTATTCGGGATAATTAAATTATTTATGTATTTTAAAAAGTGAAACAGTGGTTTTCAAAATTTATTTGGGGAATATATCATCCCAGTAGCAACCTTGCAAAATTTCATGATTTTCCAAATTTATTTACTATTTTTAAAGCCCAATCAAACTTTTAAATCTTGGAATAGAGTCTGGTCAACTATTCCGGTCCAAACCCAAACCCTAGCACTGTAGCGACTCGAACCCATGAGGTTGGGTCTAAACTGTGCAATCGGGGCGCACCCGACACGTTCGTGTGCGTGCCCAAGTTTTCTAGCGACGTGAGCCGTCGATTTCTTGATGAACGGCCGAGATTCGCAAAGCCGTGCGGGACATCCACGTACTCAGTGAGATTTCCGCCGTTGGATCTTGATCCAACCACATCCAACCTTGATCTAAGATCCTAAACGTATCTCCATTTGTGGCCGTTGATTTCCAAACCAACATCCCAGATCCTTTGTGCCGTTCGAGCCATCCTATAGGGCTCATTCAATCCTGGCCGTAGGATCTTAATCGTGCGGCGCTCACTTTTTGGACTATACCACTTTTCCTATGGAAAGGTCCAATTAAACGTGAGCCCTTGGATTCTTAATGGATGGGCCAGATCTGGTGGGCCGTTCGGGTTACCCGAAGGCACCACTCCACCTCCACCTTTGGATCTTAATCGGACGGACCGCCTAGATTGGGCCGTTCGGGTCGCCAGAACCCCTCTTCAATCCTCACCGTTGATCTTAAATCCAACCGCGCCGCTCTTTTCGTTTTTGAACTCAAGGGCGCACATTTATTCCTGGCCGTTGGATCTCCATCCTACGGTGCCCTTTTTGACCGCGTGCGTTTAGGGCCCGATCTTCATAGGACCGTTGGATTCTAATCCAACGCTCCTCTTTGAATGTAACCTTCGGGTTACCCGAAGGCTCCATTAAATCTCAATCGTCCATTTGAGATCGCACGACCCATATTAATCGATATCGTTTAAATTCTTTTAACCCCTCTTTTCATCGTAGCCGTCCATTTCTAATCGGACGGCTGATATTCTTTTGAGCTTTTAGGAAGCGCGCGCGGCTGTGACTGCCAAAGGGACCCACATGTCAGATGTTGCCTCCCTTCTTCCTTATCTCTGCGCGCAGCCATTTCTGAGAGCAGAGGAGAAGATGTAACATCCCAACTTTGAGTTTGTGTTTCAAATGTAAGAAAATGAGTAGAAATTAAAACTTTTTCTTACATCCTGTATTTCCTTTTGTACCAAGCAAGTATTGTACAAGAAGTTATGGAAATACGAAGTCACAAGTCTTTTGATCCAAATCTTGAGCTTTCAAAAACAGTCTTGTCAAACCTCTGGATCATCTCCTGGAAATATTTTTCCTAAGTTCTTGGGATGGTATGTGACCCCTCTGAAAAGTTTCACAATTTTTAGAAATTGTTTGAATATTTTTGGAGGTCAGTCAAACCAATTCAAAATCTGGTCAAACCTTGGACCAGTGCCTTGTAAATTTTTGGAGGAAAATCCACAGCACCTAAGCCTCTGAAAATTTTATGCTAGGTCCTCGTTTGAGCTAGCAAGCTCCTGTAAAAATTTTATAATTTTTGGAGTCGGTTTGCTGCTTCAAACAATTCTCCAAGGAGCAGCTCCTTCTAAAACCGTAAAAACTAAATCGGTTGAGTCGGACTCGGGCTCGGACCGAGCCCAACTCAACCGACTTGGTTGGACCACGTCGCCACCGCACTCGGGCTCAAGCTTTTGCTGCGCGGTGAGCCATTGGATCCCAATCCAATACTCTCGACCTCCCCCTGATCCGAGGAGCTCTTGAGCGCCTTCAGCGCCTTGGGGTGGTCCTAGCCGTGGGATATCCATCGTGTGGCTCACGACCTCCCAGGACCTCCTCGCCCGCGCTCGGACCTCCCCACCTCGGCGATTCTCGGACGTCCAGACCACCCCAAGCAAACTGGGACATCCAGGACCTCCTTGGCGCCAGAGCTTCCTCACGACCTCCCGAGTCCGCGCTCGCCATGAAATTTCGCACCTCTGTGCATGTGTCGAACCAGGCGGTTGGGAGCGATGGCCTGTCACTTTTGGTCCTTCCCAACGTCTCTTTCTCACATACATTAAATGTGTCAGAGCCCAGCCCTAGAAGTCTTCCCTACCTACCGCTCTTGTCAAATCTAGCGAGTCATGGCAGGGCATGGACCTTGCTCACAGTGGGTTTGCCCTAGCCTTGTCCAGCGCCCGGCTATGTATAGCCGTGGTTCCTTCCTCCTTTTCTTTCCCGTCACTTGGTGCTGTTTAGACTCTCTCGGTTGTGAGTGTGAGCCCCAAACCTGAGCACCCGAAAGCCCCTTCCTTACCTCCATTGTCATCTTTGGAGCTCCCTGCCGAAGCTCGAGCTCCAGTGGTTCCATCAACGTTCTTGCCTGTTTTCCTTGTCATCTCGAGCACCTCGAGCATTCTCTAACTTGCTGTGGTTGTCCATCGCAGAGGTGGTCAAGTTGGGGAGCTGCTTGTCGGGGTCGAGGTCGTCTTCTTCTCCTTCGCCGGCAAACACCTCACCGCGGGACTTCGTCGACCTTCTCCAAGTCCCTCCGTCTTCCTCTGGACCTTCCCTACACTCGGGTGAGTTCATTTTAGTCCCTTAGAGCTTAGGGTCTAGCTAGCTTAGCTCGTGGTGCTCAGTTTTGTCGTTTTCGGTTTTTGCCGAAAGGCTTGTCCTCCACCATTCTCCGGCTTGCCGGTGTTTAAGGCCGTCGCCGCCGTCGAGAGTGCCTCCGCTAGGTCCGCGACACTATTGCGAGTATATCGGTGCCCTTGGTGGCGGCCGGCGAGTCCCCATCGCCGTGGCAAACCGTTGAGCCCGCTCGGGATTTTGCCGTTCAAGACTCCGTTTCGTCATCTTGTTAGGACATCTTAAATGCCCATTTATTACCAATCATCGATGCGATGAGTTGTCTTAGCCGCCACCCTTTGTCGCCGTCCGGAGGTCCCGCGCTTTAACAAACCTTGGACCTCCTCGGGTTCTTCGTGACCGTCTAGACCTCCCCAAGTTTAGATCTGGACCTTTAGATCTTTCCCGCGAAAACCTTTTAGTATAAGACCTCCCTCGGTCCTTTTTGCAACGACCACCTCTGAGCCACTCCCGAGGTCCTCTTTGTAAAAAGACCACCCCTTGTCGTGTTGTCAAAACCACCCTCTCGGACCTCTTCGAGGTCCTCTTTGCAAAGACCTCCCTTGGTCATTTTTGCAAAGACAGCCCTCGAGTCCTCTTTGTAAAAGCCACCCCGGCCTTTTACAAGGAAAACCCCCGTTCAGACCTCCTAGGCTCAATCCTAGCCGTTCGCGACCTCCCCGGTTTAGATCTGAGCGTTAGATCTCATTTTGTAAAATCTTTAGCGCTCAGACCTCCCTCCGCGTCGATCTGGACCGTTCAGGACCTCCCTAGGTCTAATTCGAGCCGTCCAGATCTCCTCCGATTAAAACCCTATCGCTTAGGACCTCCCCGAGAAGATCTTGGCCATCCAAGACCTCCTCGTGTCAATCTCAGCCGATCAAGACCTCCCTCTGGAGATCTTGACCGCCTAGGACCTCCTCCTCTGGTCTAAACCGTTAGATTTAGATCTAACGGGCCAGACCTCCTTCCTCAGATTTAAAGCCTTAGAACCTCCCTCGTTCATCTTGATCGCCAGGACCTCCCTCTCTTGATCGTGTCCATTAAAGACCTCCCTCTGGAAATCTAGACCGTTGAAGACTTCCTCCGCGAGCTCTTAGCCGTCTAGACCTCTCTCCGAAGGTTTACCCGTAGGACCTCCCCTAGTGCTCGGGACCGCCAGATCTCGATCCGGCGGTCACGACCTCTGTTAGGCGTGTAGACCTCCTTGCGTGCGGCGCCGTGCACGCCGGTCGTGATCGTTGGATCAGATCTCAACGGTCGGACCTCCCGGTCTGCGGAGGAGGTCTTCCGTCGGCCGTGCCGTGATGCGTGGCCTGCGATGCAAGATCGACGCCCACGACCTCTCCTTGGTCTTCGATTCGGTTGGACCTCCGAGAGCTCAAAGTCTCCTAAGTCTTTTGTCTTTCAAATTTCAAAAGTGCTTAACTTTGTCATTTTAACTCCTTTTGAATGATTCCGATTCTTTGTAGCTTTGTTATAGTATGAACTTTAATCTAAGAATGAAATTAGGCCCTATGTTGTAGCAGAAAATGATTTAAACAGTATGATCTTGTTTAATGAAAGATGATGTCTAGAAATTCATGGAAAAGTTTGTAAAACACATAACTTCCTCATTGTAGTTGCAAATCAGTGCAATCTCAACCTAGTAAATTTGGCACATAAACATGCTTTAATTTGAACTAGGCTTTGTCTTTATTCATGTTCCTGAGAAATGATATATGCTAGTTTTAGAACTTAGAAAAATCATAACTAAATCATTTTAACTCCAATTAAGATGAAACCACTTGTATTAGCCTTAAAATGTCAGTAGCAACCTATCATAAAATTTTCAAGTCCAGAAAACCTCTAGAAAATATTTTTGCTACAGTACCTTGTTATGGCTGAAAATGGATGTTTAGGTAATATCTTTTGCACCACAAATCCAAATTAGGTTTTTCCAGTTTCTATGTCTAGGTATATTCGTATTCTACCTTATGTATAAATTTCGTCGGATTTGGATAACTTTTGCTTGCTCTTTTGTTTAAGTGCTGCTCATCTTATTGGTTGTTCTTGGTTCTTTTTGCCTTTACGCTTAGGATTCGACATTTGCGGTAACCCCGAGAACGACCCTCCACAACAATTTGAGCAACAGCAAGAAGGCAAGCAGTTTGATCATGTTAATCCCAGTATTTTAAGTATTTATGTTGATTACAAATTCTATGTATGCATTGCTACTTTGTGTTAGTAGTTGGCCTAGTAGATGCATTTCCTTAGCAAATAATTATCCTCTACTACCATGAGCCTAGGTTACTTGCTGTGATTTAGAGTTCATGGATGGGCTCTTGTCACTTAGTAGTTGCGAATTAATTGCTTAGCCATGCTTAGCTTCGGTAGAAATGGGCGGTTATCGACTTGTCGATAACCTTGATCACTTAAAACTTATTATGATTATGATTTCCACCTTGTGCCATGCCTACTTATGAAAACTAAAACTGAAAACAAAATGATTTAGACTTGGGCACAATGGTATGATGGTGTGATTTTTGGGTGTGACTGGAATGGTGCCCGGGTCAACAAGGACCGAACATCTTGTTACACTAAACCAAGCATTTTAGCGTGCTAACCACATTAGAGGGTATGGGACCTCTCTTGACTTAGTACTTTGGCGTGTATTGGCTCCGAGTCGCAGGAGTCGCGGGAGGGATGGTGTTGGGAGCATTGTAGTGTCCGAAAGACTTCACCCGTGATGGGATTTGTTGTCTTTCGACTTGCAATGTAAGCATATGGGTTTCTATCCATATGGCGGCTCGTAGTTAATACACAAGATTGGAAATGTCTCGTAGGACTTAGCGTGCCGGCATACCTTCGATAGTGTGCTTGTGGCTTGAAGGCGATGCAAGTGTGGGTACATTGGTACACCCTGCAGGTTAAAACTATTCGAATAGCCTCGTCCTAGGTTATGGACACGCTTGGCAAGGTCTTTCAAGAGTTAGACTACAACCTTTTAAATTAAAACTTGATGGGTGAGTACGAATCGGGATTAGTGCTATGTTGTGGTGGCTATTGGGATAGTCACTTCCAGTGGTTACTTGTATGTATCTTTACTTCATCGTTACTTTGATAACAAAATAGATTTGCAAACTTGCTTTTAAAATGTATTACATTATTTCAAATAAAGTTGGCTTCATGCAAAATGAGACATACAACCTCCACCTAAATAAGCTTGCATGTAGTTTATGAATAGGTGCGCTATTCCACACGTCGATCTTGCGGGTACAAAGACAATCTTTGTACTCGGTTGCTACGCTTAATTGTTTTGTTGCAGAGGAAGAAGGTGAGCTCGAGGGCCTCACTTTTGTGAGTGTGTTGTGGTAGCTGCGGGCGACTAGCTTGGTGGCCCGGTCGGTTGCCTTGTGGGTGTGTGGCTAACAGGTCGACTTTTGTTCTAGCCATCTTATGGCGCTTTTGCTTCCGCTGTCATTCTTGTTTATTGTTCTATTTGGCCGGTCGGCTCCCTTTTGTAATAACCTTACTTTATGTATGTCGTTGTTGAACTTAGTGATGTATGTGTATGGAATTGATGTGTAATTTTGTGATGATGTGCATATCTGCAGCCTAGGGAAGCATATGTCCATCGAGGCTTAGAATGTTTAATTAGTAATGCTAGAACCATTTGGAGGTTAAGTGTTACTAGTTAAATATTCTGGGTCCTCACAAAGTTGGTATCAGAGCCATACTGACCGTAGAAACCCCTAGCTTGGTCGCCTCTAGAATATTTTGAAAACTTACTTTAAAAAGGTTTGTAAGACTTAAGTAAGTTCTCTAATTTTGCTCCTTACCTATCTTAGCTTGCTCATCTCACCTTACCCTCACTTAAGTTTGAAAAAGTTGTTCCTCTCTCCCTTTCAAAAATTAGCCTCTATCGATTAACTTGGTTTTGGGAGAAACATGAGAGCTTGGAGAAAGGAAATTGGACAGCTAGCTAGTGGTTAGTAATTAAGGTAGGAAATGAGAGGTAAATTCAACTAAAACTTGTGGGAATGAAAGGGTAAGAAGTGATATGAGATTAGTTAATGCCTATACTCTATTAGGTGGTTATACCTTGATTTTTGGACTGTTTTGAGCTAGAACTTAGTGCTGAAATTTTGGGTCTTCTTAAACGATTGCTCGTTCTTCCATACGGGTTAGTCGTTTCAGGAAGTCGATTTGGTGGTTTTTGGTTCCGTGCTCTTGGTGGTTATTCCTGAGCCCTTTTTATTGAGTTTGGATTTCGTTGCTTTCCTTTTATCTCGGGCTTGTGGCTAACTTGTCTTAGTGAAACAGGATGGCTGGAGGGACCCGTAGTGGTCGAAATCACCGGAGTAGTCCCGATGAGGAGCTTCCTCCTCAGACCATGGCGGAAGTCCTCATGCGATCGAGCATGTCGTTCGGAGGACCGCAGGGTGTTGGAGGTTATCGCCAGAACACCTCCACTCCTCCGGTGCCTCTGGATGCGGAGGTGGTCACCGGTCTCGTGGGGACTTGCGGAGTTCCTTCGCACGCAGCCTCCCACCTTCTCCCGGTCAGGATCCCTTGGGCGCAGACGGCAGCGCGTGCGTCGGTTGAGCGGAAGCTCAACGTTGCTCGATGCCGAGAGCGAGGCGGGCACTTTGCATCCCATCGGTTGGAGGGTGCGGCACTCTCATGGTGGGAGAATTTCCTCGCCGTGCGGCTGCGGGACACGTGGTCTCGTGGGAGGAGTTCGGTCGACTTTTCGTCGGGCCCATGTCCCGCAGCCCGATGAAGCTGAAAAGAAGGAGTTCCTTGCGCTCAAGCAGGCGCAAGTGCGTGACGGAGTACCTCCATGAGTTCAACCATTTGGCGAGTGCGCTCCGCCGAGGTGGCCACCGATGAGGCCAAGCGGGAGAAGTTCATAGAGGGTTTGTCCGAGGAGCTTCAGACAAGCTCTCTATTGTGGACTTCCCGACTTCGGACCTTGGTGGACAAGGCCATCATCGCCGAGCACAAGGCGAGAGCGCGGGCGAGTCCCGCATAGCGCAAATGGGAGGCCCATGCGCGCACAGTGGCCTCGTTCGTCCCGTGTTGGACTGCACGGTGGCCCGTTCCTTGGCTTCACCATCGGCGAGGCCTTCAAGACCAGCTCCACGTCCTCCGCGGCCGTGACTCGATCCACGTCGCGCCGCAACCCGCCAGCAGGTGTTCCCGCAACCCCGCGGCCGGCGTCACCGCTTCTCTCGCCACAACAAGGGCCACTACGCGAGTAGTTGTCCTAAGAAGCTGGGCGGCCCTCATCCTAATGGAGGACGCGGCGCGGGAGTGGTCACCCACCCGACCGAAGACCCGGGCTTGGGGAGCGCCGAGTCAACCATATCTCGGTGAGGAGGCACAGAGGCGCCCGACGTGGTGTTGGGCGCTCCTTGTAAATTTGCGTCTGCTACGCTTTTATTTGACTCGGAGCTTCGCATTCTTTTATTTCGAGATCTTTTGCTGTTGATTGTGGACTTCACTGTGTTCCTTTGGGGATTCCACTGCTGATTCGCTCTCCGGGTTCGGAAATGAGAGCTGACCAAGTATGCCGGGATGTTCCTATCCACATCGAAGGAGTGGGATTCTGGGCGAATCTTATCCTACTCGATTCGGCGCGTCTGGATGTGATTCTTGGCATGGATTGGTTGTCCCAACACTTGGGGCAAATCGATTGTGCCAGGAAGATTGTCTACCTCACCAGTCCTTCCGGTGAACAGGTTGGGTTTTCGCCACAATTGCGAGAGCCCCATCTTTATGTCGTTGAATCAAAGCCAGCATTAGAGATTCGCGACGTCCCCACGGTGTGTGACTTCGCGGATGTCTTTCCTGAAGACTTGCCCGGGATGCCTCCTGTTCGAGATCTGGAGTTTGTGATCGAGTTGCTGCCCTGCATCGCCTCTATTTCTAAGAGGCCGTGACGCATGCCTCCTAATGAGTTGGAGGAGTCAAGAAGCAACCGGGTGAGTTGCAAGAGAAGGGTTTTATCCGTCCTAGCTCATCTCCTTGGGGTTGTCGATTATCTTTGTGAAGAAGAAGGACAAGACCTTGCACATGTGTGTTGATTACCGTCAAGCTTAATGAGGTGACGGTAAAGAACAAGTATCCTTTGCCCGTATTGATGATCTTTTCGATCAATTGGCCGAGCACGTGTCTTCTCAAGATTGACTTGAGATTGGGCTATCATCAAGTCGATCGTCGGGGCCGAGGATATCCCTAAGACGCCTTTGCTACTCGTTATGGTCTTTACGAGTACACCGTCATGTCTTTTGGTTTGAGTAATGCTCCTGCTTTATGAACTCGGTATTCATGGAGTATTTGGATAGGTTCGTGGTGGTATTCATCGACGATATCCTTATCTACTCCAAGAGTGAGGAAGAGCATGCTGAGCATCTTAAGCTTGTGTTGGGCAAGCTGCGTGAGCACCAGCTGTATGCCAAATTCAGCAAGTGCGAGTTCTGGTTGAAGGAAGTGGCATTCTTGGGACATGTTCTTTCAGCAGGAGGTGTGGCTGTGGATCCTAGCAAGGTCAGTGATGTGCTATCTTGGGGTCAGCCCAAGTCGGTCATCGATGTGCGGAGTTTTCTTGGTTTGGCTGGCTACTATCGCCGCTTCATCGAGAATTTCTCCAAGATTGCAAAGCCTATGACTGAACTGCTCAAGAAAGACAAGAAGTTTGAGTGGTCCGCTGCTTGCGATGTGAGTTTTCAGGAACTCAAGAAGCGGTTGACCTCAGCCCCAGTGCTTGTTCTCCCTGATATTCACAAGAGTTTTGATATCTATTGTGATGCTTCGTCGGTCTTGGTTGTGTTCTTATGCGGGAGGGCAAGGTTGTGGCCTATGCATCGCGGCGATTGAGGCCTCATGAACTCAACTATCCTACTCATGACTTGGAGTTAGGCTGTGTGGTCCATGCACTCAAGATTTGGCGGCATTATCTAATTGGTAACCGTTGTGAGGTGTATTCGACCACAAGAGCTTGAAGTACTTGTTCACCCGACGATCTGAACCTCGGACAAAGGAGATGGTTGGAATTGATCAAGGATTATGACATGGGTATTCGGTACCATCCGGCAAGGCCAATGTTGTGGCGGATGCACTCGATCGGAAGGTGTATTGCAACATGTTGATGCTCCAAGAGCGCACCTACCCTCATTTCGAATTCCAGCGCCTCAATTTGGGTTTGATCAAGCACGGTTCTCTTACTACATTGGTTGTGCAACCAACCTTGGTGGACCAAATCAAAGCGACA
This sequence comes from Ampelocalamus luodianensis, assembly GCA_036346255.1. NCBI lineage: Eukaryota > Viridiplantae > Streptophyta > Magnoliopsida > Poales > Poaceae > Ampelocalamus > Ampelocalamus luodianensis. The sequence continues at coordinate 38,102,693 of CM070625.1, forward strand.
CAGTGAGCATGGATGTTGGTGTGAGCCAAATCAAGCGAACATCAAGGATGGGATAGCCAAGTGCTTTTCGAGGACGCGAGCATGGCGTTGTGTGGTTTGGGCGTCTTGTGGTTCCTAAGGTCATGGAATTGCGAATTTGATTCTCCGCGAAGCCCATGATTCTCCTTTGTCTATCCATCCGGGGCTACCAAGATGTATCGGGACCTTCGTCGAGATGCAGTGGACCCGAATGAAGCGTGGATTGCGGTTCGTTGCGAGTGCGGCGTGTCTTTGTCGTGTGAAGGCGAGCATCGGCGTCCAGCGAGTCTTCTTCACCTTTGCGGTGCGAATAGAAGTGGGATTCGTTGGCATGGACTTCATCACGGGTTGCCCGCTCATCCAAGGAATGATGCTATTTGGGTCGTGATTGACCGGTTGACTAAAGTGGCACATTTCCTTCCGTCAAGACTCGGCCGTGTGGGGCCTTTGGCGAACTTTATGTCTCGAGGATTGTGAGTCTTCACGGTGTCAAGACGATTATTTCGATCGCGATGCGCTTTTCACCTCGCGGTTTTGGCATAGTGCGCAAGAGGCTATGGGAACCCGCCTTCACTTCAATCTGACCTTTCATCCTCGGGATCGATGGTCGACGGGCGAGTCAACCAAGTGTTGGAAGATATGCTCGTGCTTGTGTTCTTTCCTATGGGAAGAAGTGGGAGAAATGCCTACCTTTTGCTGAGTTCTCCTACAACAACAGCTATCAGGCCAGTCTTGGCATGGCACCGTTTGAGGCCTTGTATGGGAGAAGGTGTAGAACCCCATTGAACCGGTCGAGATCGGCGGCGCGCTTCTTGGCCCGTAGTCGATTAATGAGGCCGAACGCCAGGTCCAGTTGATTCGCGAGCATCTGCACACGGCCCAGTCCAGGCAGAAGAGCTACGCAGATCGCCGTCGCCGTGAGTTGAGCTTTGAGCCCAATGACTTTGTGTATCTCAAAGTCTCTCCCTTGAAGGGCCATCAGCGTTTTGGCATCAAGGGCAAGTTGGCTCCTCGATATGTTGGGCCTTATCGCATCATCGAGAGAGTTGGAGCTGTTGCTTACAGGTTGGAGCTACCAGCTGCACTTGAGGGTGTGCATGATGTGTTCCATGTGTCACACCTGAAGAAGTGCCTCCGTGTCCCGACCGAGGAAGCTCGTTGGAGGTTCTCGATGTGCGAGAGAATTTGACCTATCGCGAGCATCCTGTTCGTATTCTTGAGAATCGAGCGGAGAACAAGGAACCGTGTCATCAAGTTCCTTAAGGTTCGATGGTCAAACCATTCGAAGATGAGGTAACTTGGGAGCGAGAAGATCGCCTTCGTGCAGATTTTCCTTCTTTCTTCTCCGAGTAAACGGAATCTCGGGTCGAGATTCTTGTAAGGGGGGGAGAGTTGTAACATCCCAACTTTGAGTTTGTGTTTCAAATGTAAGAAAATGAGTAGAAATTAAAACTTTTCTTACATCCTGTATTTCCTTTTGTACCAAGCAAGTATTGTACAAGAAGTTATGGAAATACGAAGTCACAAGTCTTTTGATCCAAATCTTGAGCTTTCAAAAACAGTCTTGTCAAACCTCTGGATCATCTCCTGGAAATATTTTTCCTAAGTTCTTGGGATGGTATGTGACCCCTCTGAAAAGTTTCATAATTTTTAGAAATTGTTTGAATATTTTTGGAGGTCAGTCAAACCAATTCAAAATCTGGTCAAACCTTGGACCAAGTGCCTTGTAAATTTTGGAGGAAAATCCACAGCACCTAAGCCTCTGAAAATTTTATGCTAGGTCCTCGTTTGAGCTAGCAAGCTCTGTAAAAATTTTATAATTTTGGAGTCGGTTTCTTGCTTCAAACAATTCTCAAGGAGCAGCTCCTTCTAAAACCGAAAAACTAAATCGGTTGAGTCGGACTCGGGCTCGGACCGAGCCCAACTCAACCGACTTGGTTGGACCACGTCGCGTGCCGCACTCGGGCTCAAGCTTTTGCGCGCAGTGAGCCATTGGATCCCAATCCAATACTCTCGACCTCCCCGATCAGAGGAGCTCTTGGCGCCTTCGCGCCTTAGGGTGGTCCTAGCCGTGGATATCCATCGTGTGGCTCACGACCTCCCGGACCTCCTCGCGCGCTCGTACCTCCCCACCTCGGCGATTCTCGGACGTCCGGGACCACCCCAAGCAAATGCAGGACATCCAGGACCTCCTTGGCGTTTGTGTTTCTTCCTCACGACCTCCACGAGTGCGCTCGCCATGAAATTTCGCACCTCTGTGCATGTGTCGTAACCGGGGAAGTTGGGAGCGGTGGCGTCACTTTTGGTCCTTCCCAACGTCTCTTTCTCACATACATTAAATGTGTCAGAGCCCACCCTAGAAGTCTTCCCCTACCTACTGCTCTTGTCAAATCTAGCGGTCATGGCGAGGGCATGGACCTTGCTCACAAGTGGGTTTGCCCTAGCCTTGTCCAAGCGCCCGGCTATGTATAGCTATTGGTTCCTTCCTCCTTTTCTTTCCCGTCACTTGGTGCTGTTTAGACTCTCTCGGTTGTGAGTGTGAGCCCCAAACTGAGCACCCGAGAGCCCCTTCCTTACCTCCATTGTCATCTTTGGAGCTCCTGCCAAGCTCGAGCTCGGTGGTTCCATCAACGTTCTTGCTGTTTTCCTTGTCATCTCGAGCACCTCGAGCATTCTCTAACTTGCCGTGGTTGTCCATCGCAGGTGGTCAAGTTGGGAGCCGCTTGTCGGGTCGAGTCGTCTTCTTCTCCTTCGCCGGCAAACACCTCACCGCGGGACCGTCGACCTTCTCCAAGTCCCTCCGTCTTCCTCTGGACCTTCCCTACACTCGGGTGAGTTCATTTTAGTCCCTTAGAGCTTAGGGTCTAGCTAGCTTAGCTCGTGGTGCTCAGTTTTGTCGTTTTCGGTTTTTGCCGAAAGGCTTGTCCTCCGCCATTCTCCGGCTTGCCGGCGTTTAAGGCCGTCGCCGCTGTCGAGAGTGCCTCCGCTAGGTCCGCGACACTATTGCGAGTATATCGGTGCCCTTGGTCGGCGCCGCGAGTCCCCATCGCCGCGACAAACCGTAGAAACCGCTCGGGATTTGCCGGTTCAAGACTCCGTTTCGTCATCTTGTTAGGACATCTTAAATGCCCATTTATTACCAATCATCGATATGATGAGTTGTCTTAGCCGCCACCCTTTGTCATTGTCAGGAGGTCCCGCGCTTTAACAAAGACCTTGGACCTCCTCGGGTTCTTCGTGACCGTCTAGACCTCCCCAAGTTTAGATCTGGACCTTTAGATCTTTCCCGCGAAAACCTTTTAGTATAAGACCTCCCTCGGTCCTTTTTGCAACGACCACCTCTGAGCCACTCCCGAGGTCCTCTTTGTAAAAAGACCACCCCTTGTCGTGTTGTCAAAACCACCCTCTCGGACCTCTTCTGAGGTCCTCTTTGCAAAAGACCTCCCCTTGGTCATTTTTGCAAAGACCGCCCTCGGGGTCCTCTTTGTAAAAAGCCACCCCTGGCCTTTTACAAGGAAAACCCCCGCTCAGACCTCCTAGGCTCAATCCTAGCCGTTCGCGACCTCCCCGGTTTAGATCTGAGCGTTAGATCTCATTTTGTAAAATCTTTAGCGCTCAGACCTCCCTCCGCGTCGATCTGGACCGTTCAGGACCTCCCTAGGTCTAATCAGAGCCGTCCGGATCTCCTCCAATTAAAACCCTATCGCTAGGACCTCCCGAGAAGATCTTGGCCATCCAAGACCTCCTCGTGTCAATCTCGGCCGATCAAGACCTCCTCTCGGAGATCTTGACCGCCTAGGACCTCCTCCTCTGGTCTAAACCGTTAGATTTAGATCTAACGGGCGGACCTCCTTCCTCGATTTAAAGCCTTAGAACCTCCTCGTTCATCTTGATCGCGGGACCTCCCTCTTGATCGTGTCCATTAAAGACCTCCCTGGAAATCTAGACCGTTGAAGACCTCCTCCGCGAGCTCTTAGCCGTCTAGACCTCTCTCAGAAGGTTTACCCAGGACCTCCTAGTGCTCGGGACGCGGATCTCGTCCGGCGGTCACGACCTCTGTTAGGCACGTAGACCTCCTTGCGTGCGTTGTGCACGCACCGGTCGTGATCGTTGGATCGATCTCAACGGTCCGGACCTCCCGTCGCGGGAGGAGGTCTTCCGTCGCCAGTGCCGTGATGCGTGGCCTGCGATGCAAGATCGACGGCCCACGACCTCTCCTTGGTCTTCGATTGGTTGGACCTCCGAGAGCTCAAAGTCTCCTAAGTCTTTTCTTTGTTTCAAATTTCAAAAGTGCTTAACTTTGTCATTTAACTCCTTTTGAATGATTCCAGTTGTTGTAGCTTTGTTATAGTATGAACTTTAACTGAGAATGAAATTAGGCCCTATGTTGTAGCAGAAAATGATTTAAACAAACATGATCTTGTTTAATGAAAGATGATGTCTAGAAATTCATGGAAAAGTTTGTAAAACACATAACTTCCTCATTGTAGTTGCAAATCAGGCAATCTCAACCTAGTAAATTTGGCTCAGTAAACATGCTTTAATTTGAACTAGGCTTTGTCTTTATTCATGTTCTGAGAAATGATATATGCTAGTTTTAGAACTTAGAAAAATCATAACTAAATCATTTTAACTCCAATTAAGATGAAACCACTTGTATTAGCCTTAAAATGTCAGTAGCAACCTATCATAAATTTTTCAAGTCCAGAAAACCTCTAGAAAATATTTTTGCTACAGTACCTTGTTATGGCCGAAAATGGATGTTTAGGTAATATCTTTTGCACCACAAATCCAAATTAGGTTTTTCCAGTTTCTATGTCTAGGTATATTCGTATTCTACCTTATGTATAAATTTCGTCGCATTTGGATAACTTTTGCTTGCTCTTTTGTTTAAGTGCTGCTCGTCTTATTGGTTGTTCTTGGTTCTTTTTGCCTTTACGCTTAGGATTAGACATTTACTGGTAACCAGAGAACGACCCTCCACAACAATTTGAGCAACGACAAGAAGGCAAGCGGTTTGATCATGTTAATCCCATATTTTAAGTATTTATGTTGATTACAAATTCTATGTATGTATTGCTACTTTGTGTTAGTAGTTGGCCTAGTAGATGCATTTCCTTAGCAAATAATTATCCTCTACTACCATGAGCCTAGGTTACTTGCTGTGATTTAGAGTTCATGGATGGGCTCTTGTCACTTAGTAGTTGCGAATTAATTGCTTAGCCATGCTTAGCCGGTAGAAATGGGCGGTTATCGACTTGTCGATAACCTTGATCACTAAAACTTATTATGATTATGATTTCCACCTTGTGCCATGCCTACTTATGAAAACTAAAACGAAAACAAAATGATTTAGACTTGGGCACAATGGTATGATGGTGTGATTTTTGGTGTGGCTCGAATGGTGCCGGGTCAACAAGGACCGAACATCTTGTTACACTAAACCAAGCATTTTAGCGTGCTAACCACATTAGAGGTATGGGACCTCTCTTGACTTAGTACTTTGGCGTGTATTGGCTCCGAGTCGCGGGAGTCGCGGGAGGGATGGTGTTGGGAGCATTGTAGTGTCCGAAAGACTTCACCGTGATGGGATTTGTTGTCTTTAGACTTGCAATGTAAGCATATGGGTTTCTATCCATATGAGCGGCTCGTAGTTAATACACAAGATTGGAAATGTCTCGTAGGACTTAGCGTGTGCGGCATACCTTGATAGTGTGCTTGTGGCTTGAAGGCGATGCGAAGTGTGGGTACATTGGTACACCTGCGAGTTAAAACTATTCGAATAGCCTCGTCCTAGGTTATGGACACGCTTGGCAAGGTCTTTCAAGAGTTAGACTACAACCTTTTAAATTAAAACTTGATGGGTGAGTACGAATCGGGATTAGTGCTATGTTGTGGTGGCTATTGGGATAGTCGCTTCGGTGGTTACTTGTATGTATCTTTACTTCTTCATTACTTTGATAACAAAGCAGTTTGCAAACTTGCTTTTAAAATGTATTACATTATTTCAAATAAAGTTGGCTTCATGCAAAATGAGACATACAACCTCCACCTAAATAAGCTTGCATGTAGTTTATGAATAGGTCCTTTATTCCACACGTCGATCTTGCGGGTACAAAGACAATCTTTGTACTCGGTTACTCACGCTTAATTGTTTTGTTGCGAGAGGAAGAAGGTGAGCTGAGGGCCTCACTTTTGTGAGCTGTGTTGTGGTAGCTTGGGCGACTAGCTTGGCGGCCCGGTCGGTTGCCTTGGGTGTGTGGCTAACAGTGTCGACTTTTGTTCTATCCATCTTATGGCGTTTTTGCTTCCGCTGTCATTCTTGTTTATTGTTCTATTTGGCCGGTCGGCTCCCTTTTGTAATAACCTTACTTTATGTATGTCGTTGTTGAACTTAGTGATGTATGTGTATGGAATTGATGTGTAATTTTGTGATGATGTGCATATCTGCGATTAGGAAGCATATGTCCATCGAGGCTTAGAATGTTTAATTAGTAATGCTAGAACCATTTGGAGGTTAAGTGTTACTAGTTAAATATTCCGGGTCCTCACAGAAGATTATCCCAAGATTATGCAACTAATTTTTTTGGGATAATTAGCCCTAAATGGACACCTCATCAACTCTAGACTCTTCTCCTGTGCCCTGTAGCTCAACATCTATATATAACCCTAACTTTTTGAGCTGCTGCCATTGTTGACCACTGAAGCTCATCATCTTCCTTGTTGTCCAGTGGAGTTCTTGCTCCTGTCCATTGCTTATCCATTCTAAACCCTGGTTTCACCTTGTAATAAAGATTTGACATCTTTTGTAGGTTAAACCAGAGTTTATTTCTCTGTCAATCATCATCGGTTTTCAGAGTCTTTGGCTCCTTTCCCATCCTGGTAAGCTAAAAAAAACCCTAGTTATAATCTCTTGAGCACCTTAAGTACCTTAGGAGCTCATATGGATCATTCACTTGTACATCAGTAGCTCCAACTTTCTTTAAACTGAAAAGTTGTTATTCTAACTTTTCGGTCTTTCATGTCGTTTTCAAGAACTAGGGTTTCTCCTGTCAAGATACCATCCTACATAGGTTTAAACTAAACCCTAGTAGCATAATAAGTGGTCCTTTTAATTCTTGTCATCATCTATTTAGCTTGTTAGCAAAGATCATCTCTGTTCTTTATTGTCGGTTTAGCAGACAATACAAGTTTTCTTCGGCTTTGGATGCTCTAATCGATTAGAGTTAGATTAGGGTTAGCTTGGGATATTAATTACCCTAAAAGATCATGCTAAGTTTCATTTCTGAACCATTGCTTGATCTATCTTCCTTTTTCCCAAAATCTGCTAGCTGTCTGTTTTGGTTCTTTTCAAAATATGCAAGCTGAAACTTTGAACTAAACCTTAGTTTACGCCATTCAAAGCAATGAGGTTATAATATGGGTTATTATCACTATTAGGGTAGTTGTGACTTAAGCATGCTGTTAATCATGCATTTCTTTATTGATCATGCATTTTCTGTTGATCTATACTAGTTGTCGTTTTTGGTGTTTATTGGAGTTTATTATCTTTTATAGAATCTGGTTCTTCTGAGGCTTTTGACACTATTTCTGAACAACCTGAACCTGCAACGGAAGTGTATTATTATCAAGGCAAGCTTCCTCTCTGCACCATATTGATCCCAAATTTTATACATTAGACTTTCTAAATTCAGTGACAATTGTGCATGCTATTTTTCTGAAAATACAAATTGTGATCTGTTAGTAGTTAGATATGACCTAACATGGTGGGTTACCTTAATTATAATCATACACTCAACCTTAGCATATTACTGTATACTATAACCTATATTTTCAGATTTGGCTTAGACATGCAGTCTAGAGATTTTAGAGTTTGATAAGAATATCTTGTCAAACATGGGAATCACAACTGAACTTTTGTTATTTTAAACCCTTTGTCCAGTTTCTTTAAATCAGACTTGTATTTTAAATTTAAATTGATCTGGACAAGAGGAAGCTAGTGATGGTGCTTTTGTGCACGAGATTGGGTTTTGTGGTGGACTTGTCCGGATTATTTAAGGACCGAACTCTGATTATTCAATTCAAGTCCCCACGTACTTCCACATGCGATGTATGGGCGCTGTTTGGTTAAGTAAAATGTTAAGACTATTGGGTTGGAAACAGAGAGTAAGGATATGTGTATTGACCTTGTATGGCATAGATGCTTTGGTCTTATGATTGCGTTTTATGCCATGTGAGCTTGTATGTCGATGTCGATGTTCTTAGAAGGGTGAGCGTATATGTGCTCCGTAGCATATCGTACCTTAAAGATGCCGATTGCAATCTACTATGGGTAGCGAACCCAACCTGCATTTCTTTTGATTGGGTGGCATTCTGACGCAACATGTGTGCCCTTTAGCGGATGCTATCAGTCGTTGTTTAAGCGAGATCAGCTCACACATGGGGGCCCAACTCAATAGTGTTAGCTTGTTGAAAAATACCAAATCTTAGTTTCCCCGGTCGGCATACCAAAGGAAGTATGTCATCATTCGGAGGCATCCGAAGACAACGGGCTATGTAACAGCCCCAAGTTTATAAACAGTAATAAGATGCTTTATGAACAGTAATGAGATGCTGTTCATAGCATTACTGTTCATTTCTACAATTTGGGAAGCATGTTACAAATTAAAAACCTTCCTTTTTGCCAAAAAATCCCAAAAGGACCATTTAAAGTCTTAAAGGAATACAAGATAAAACTTGTATTATGACTGGGGAATGTTTTTTATTAAAGCCTAGATAAATTATCTTGACTAAAAATGATTTTTGTCGCATTTTTAGAAATTATATGGACTTAAAGAAAAATAATTATCTTTAAATAAATATTTTCGGGCTAAAATAAATATTTATGTATTTTACAAAGTGATCATGTGGTTTTAAAAATTTATCTGGGAAGTATATCATCCCAGTAGCCTCCAGCAAAAATTTCATGATTTTACAAATTTATTTGCTATTTTTATAAGCCCAGTCAAACCTTTTAAGCTTTTGAATCGGTTCTGGTCAACTAAACCGGTTTGAATCCAAACCTGGTACTGTAGCGACTCATACCTTTGCGGTTGGGTCCAACCCTTTAAACCTGGTCCGGCTCTGTCACACTCGGGTGCGAGCCCGAACTCCACGCGTGATGTGAACCGTCGATCTTCAATCGAACGGGCGAGGCTATAACGCCCCGCGAGCTGTCCACGTGTGCGTTTTAATCTCCGCCGTTGGATCTTGATCTAACGATCGAGATCAGTGTATGCAATTGGACAACTCCGGAGCCCTTCTCAATCTCCACCGTTCATTCTCGATCCAACAGCGCATCCCTTTTCGTTTTAAACTTAAAGGCGCTTTTATCGGCCGTCGATTCAAATCCTCGGCTTTTCCTTTTACCGCGTGCTATTAAGGCTCGCGCTCCTCTGGGCGTTAGATCTTCATCGTGTGGTCCAGATTGGTGTATGCATTCGGACGACTCCGGATCCCCTCACGATCTCAGCCGTCCATTCTTGATCTAACCGCGCCGCCCTTTTCTTTTGAAATTAAAAGCGCGCAGCTATCTTGAGCCCTTAGATCTAGATCCTACGGAGCGCCTATTTGACCGTGGGCCTTTAAAGCCCAAATTCGGTGGATCGTTGGATTTCAATCGTAAGGTCCATATGAGTGTATGCAATCGGACCATCCGGTTCATTTTTCCATCTTGACCGTAGAAATCAAATCTAACGGTCTTTGTGTCATCGCATCTAAAAGGGGTGACGTGTATCCTTTTATTTGATCGTTGGATTCCAATCCAACGTCCAGATTTGAAAGTAGATCTCGAGATTCCTTTGGGCCACGTTTAAATCTCGATCGACCGATTGAGATCGTGTCGGGACCAGTGCGATTCGGAACCCTCGTATATCTTGCACTAGTCGAGATCACGCTAGTGCACACAGGGTTAACACGGTAAATATCGATCCACTGGCGATAGATAAAGTAAGCGATTAGTTTGAATAACAAATAATGGTTTTGACCTTGTAGTCGAGTTTACACTTATTAAGCCACGCAGGCTAACAGAAATAAAGCGGCGGCGAACGGAAAACTCAGCGTAGATCCCACCAATTCACCACAGGCAACCAACTGGGATCCAGACCTTAACGAACGATCAGCCTTCAACGAACTCCTCCTTTAAAAGCAGGCGTAGACTCCTCCTCTTCTGTAGGTTTGGACGCAAGTTTTACAACAAGTGTGAGTACACAACCGTACTCGCAAATCATACCACAGAATGCAATGTATAGATGCAGGCTTATTCCAAAGAAAAGGCTTCTGTGGTTCTTTTGCATAAAAGCAACATTTGCAATTGAATACGAATAATAGATTGAAAGCATAATTCAAAACAAATAGACAATATCAATTTAACAGTTATTTCCATAAAGACACACAACTAAACAGTTTATTTCACATAGCCATATGATTGAGATCACACAGCTCCCATTCCCACATTTTATGAAAACTACCCCTCGTGTGAAAGCACCGAGCATGTCCATGATCATGACGCGCTATTCGAATAGTTTGTTTAACACTCTGCGAGAGGTTGTACACTTTACCCACACGATACAACCGGTGTAGCTAGCACCAATCATAACAAAGCAGTTCGGAAACTTCATCTCCAACATTGACATTCCCGGTGTGCTTACAAACCGTTATACATATCACATAGCCCATGCATAACACACAGTTGGGCGGGGCGGCGAATCCTCCCGTGATGCAACCACCAAGTAGTCACACCTCCACCCTATCACAAAGCCTAACCTACCACACGAACATCAATGCGAGAATCCATAACTTACTAAGTTAGGCCGTCCCATACGGGCATGTGGTCGCAAGCTGATGAGCTCGATTCAATGGCGCACAAAGTTAAGTCCTTAATTGACCAAGGCAAGACTTCCATGTTCTAACTAGGCCACACAGATTATCATACCCATCACATAGTCCACCATATCACACAGCTTCCACCACTTGCCTCAGTCCAAATCCTTTACCACCCAGTTGGTTTTAGTGCAACACATGCCATCACGAAGTAATAACACATAGCACACGCTTTTGCACAAAGTTCCATAGTCACTTAGTCATAATTAATATTTGCAACTTACATGTGATGATGACCCGTGGCATGGCTAAGCAATTGTACTCGCATCTAACCAACCCACGTTGGTGCTATAATATTACCAACTCAACCAATCTAGGGTGACAAGGAATTATGACATACGAGGCCAAGGTGTGATAATAATTTGGATAATAACTATGCCCAAAGCATTTAAATAAATAATTAAAGTAGAATGCAATAATTTAACACAAAGTAATTTGAAAACTGGGTTCAAGATGATCAAAGGTATGACTTGCCTTGGAAAAGGTCTATGTACTGGTCTTGATCTTGGGGTGCTCCTTCTTCCACGAAATTCCCCGACGAATCGACGTCTACTCGCAAACGAGACACAAACAAACAAAACAAATAAATAACAGAGGCAAAATAAACTCCAAAAATTAAATAAAAATCTCAGATAAATAGATCTTGAATTTAGACAAATTTAGAAATTTGAATGGGCTCAATCGGAGTTAGGATGCAAAAGTTATGAGCTTTGGAAGATTGGAAATCTAAAAGAAACCCTAATTTGGATTTTCTGGATTTTCCGAATTATTTCTCTAAAGAAAAATCGGATTATTGCGCAAGCACGACGTCAGCGGAGGAATTTCGGAAAAAGAAATAATAAAAGAAATCCCTGACATGTGGGACCCACATGTCAGAGGCTAGGCTCACGGTGGACTAGGTCCACCGAGCCTCTGACTCGGAAACAGTGGACCATGCCACGTGAGCACGCGCGTGGGCGTTGGCAGGCGCCACGTGGGGCGACACGCAAGCGCGGGGCTGAGGTGGCGGTGGCGTGGCGACATCGACGCGGCGCTTTCGGTTCCAACGGCAACGGCGAACGGCGGCGATACACCGGCGGTGAGTGGTACCGTGTAGCTCTCGCTATTGCGAACCTCAGGTGCAACTCGGGTGGTCGGGGACAGCGGAGGTGGTCGGCGAGCAAAGAGCGGCGGAGAGGCCGGGTTTGGCGGCAACGGCGCTCGGTGGCGCTCCGGCGAGCGAAGGCCACCAGGAGGTAGAGGAGCTCCGTGCGATGCCAGCGGTGCGAGCGAAGAAAGCGGCGCGCACGGCGGAGAACGAGCTCGTCGGGCCGGGCGGCGCGGTCGATCTTCGGGCTCTTGCGGCGGCTAGGGTTCGTGCGCGGGTGACGGCGGCTAGGGTTGAGATGCGGAGACCGAGGGCTACCCTCCTTATATAGGCGGCGCTTGGGAGAGTCGAGGCACGAACGCCCAAAGCGGAGGCGGCGGCGAGATCGTATCCCTAACGGATTCAGAGCGAAGACGGCGTGGCAAGGCGGGACCCACACGTCAATGACACGGCTCGCGTGAGTCGCGTCGCGGCGCGGCGCAAATGCACTCAAGATCTGACCATTGGATCTTGATCGAACGGCCCACAATCAAGGAAACATTCGGACAACTCCGGTTGCCTTACGCGCATCTAGCCGTTCATCCTTGATCCAACGGTGGAGGATGATCGGGCGCTCCGAAGGAAAGAGAAAGAAAGACTGACATGCGGGGCCCGCATGTCAGGTGGAGACAGCGCGTGAGCGAGCTGGGCCGCGCGAAGCTGGCTGGCGGCGGGGAGAATGGGCCGGAGGGTTGGATTTCGGCCCAAAGGAGATTTCTGAGATTTTAATAGATTTTCTATTTTAGAAAATACCAGCAATTCAAATAGGCAAAAGAAAATAGCAAATGAACTCAGAAAAATTCTAGAAAAATCTAGAAAATATATCTGAGCACATAGAACCCAAATAAAATAGTTTTGGCTATTGTTCATGTTGGGATTATTCACATTAAAGGTTTTTTATTGTAAGTCCAATATTAAGCTTTTGAAATTAAATTCAAATAAATCCAAATGGTGAATTTTTCCCTACTAACTATTTAAAAGATTTTAAGCTCGAGAAAATTGGGATGTTACAAACCTCCCCCTTAAAGGAATCTCGACCCGAGATTCGGGCTAGCTAGAAAAAGGCTAGGAAACTCGGCTTTGGCTCTTCTTCACGTTCCCACGTTGCTTCTCCTTACGAGTGGTTGCTCCTTTGGACCTTGCAAAACGAACCGTCTTGCTTCTAGTGAGGCGCTCTGCGACATCCAAAATCCTGATTGGCTGCTCCTTGTAGGTAAGATCCTCCTTCAAGTCAATTGATTCCAACGGGCTTGCTCTTACGCACACGAAGACACTTCTTCAATTGCGAGACATGAAAGACATCATGCACTCACGCTAACGATGCGTAGCTCAAGCGTAACAACTTCTCCACGGCGTTCCATAATCTTGAATGGACCAACATACCTAGGCAAGCTTCCCTTTGGCATGAAACCTTTTGACACCTCTGGCGGGTGACTCGCGGGTAAACAAAATCTTGGGTTGGTCGAGATCACGGCGACGATTATCCGCATAGCTCTTACGCTGGACCGAGCTATCTTCAATCTTTCTCGATCATGGCCACTTGTTCTTACGCTTCTTGAATGATGTGCGACCGAATCTCGAGCGTTCATTGTTTCACCAATTCAGCGGGGTTACGCAGCGCGCCATACAAAGCTTCAAATGGTGACATTTGCGGTCGCTTGATAACTATTGTTGTACGAAAATTCTGCATACGGTAAACTTTTATCCCATCGGGCAGCATTAGCTAGAGCACAAGCTCTCAGCATATCCTCTAATATCTGATTAACTCTTTCAGTCTGTCCATCCGTCTGTGGATGGTACGCAGTACTGAAATTAAGATGGGTACCCAATGCTTCATGCAAGCTTTGCCAAAAACGAGAGGTGAACTGAGATCCTCGATCTGACACTATCTTCTTGGGCACACTGTGCAAACTGATAATTCTGGCCATGTACAACTCCGCAAGGCGATCTCCGGAGTATGTGGTTTTGACTGGCAAGAAATGGGCGACCTTGGTTAGACGATCGACTATTACCCAGATCGAATCGTAACCCGATTGAGTCTTGGGTAAACCGGTGATAAAATCCATTCCGATCTCTTCCCACTTCCATTCTCGAATCTTGGCGGTTGCAAACAAACCTGCTGGTCTCGTGTTCGCCTTTACTTTACGGCGGTGTCGCACAAGGCAACGAACTCTGCGACTTCGTTTCAAATTTGGCCACCAAAATTTAGTCTTAACATCTGGTACATCTTGGTACTTCGGTGGTGGATCGAATACTTTGAGTCATGGGCTTCCTTTAAGATTAAGCGTCTCGGACCATCGATATCCGGTACACGATCGACCATTAATCAGTATGTCTTGATCATCCTTGGTGAAATCTTTGAATTTCCTTACGCCATTTTGACCTTGATGTCTAACAACACAGATCCTTTGGTTGTGCTTCACGAATTTGCTTCTCAGGTGACTGTACTTCCAAATTGGCTACAAATCCTTCGAACACAACTTCTAGCTTTAGCTTCCAAATTCTTCATAAAGTTCTAGGCAACTTTCCTTTACTTCCAAAGCATTGCGGTAACTCTTACGACTTAGGCGTCTGCGACTCGTTGGCTTTTCCGGATGGTAGTGGATTCCAAGATTATAATCCTTGATCAATTCCAACCATCTTCTCTGTCTCATATTCAAATCATTGGGTGAAGATGTACTTGAACTCTTATGATGCGTGTAGACTTCACGGCGATTCTGATGAGGTAATGGCGCCAAATCTTTAAAGCATGCACTACGGCTAATTCCGGATCATGAGTAGGGTAATTCTCCTCATGAGGTCTCAAGCGTCTTGGCGCATAGCGGCGACTCTTCCTTCTTGCATCGGGGCGCATCCTAATCCTTGACGCTAAGCATCACAATAGATGTCGAAATCCTTGCGAATATCCGTGAGAATCGTGCTTGGATCAATGAAGTCAAACGTTTCTTCAACTCTTGAAAACTTTCCTCATAGGCTGGAGTCCAAGTGAACTTTTTCTCCTTCTTCAACAATTGCGTAAGGGGCTTAGCAATCGATGAGAATCCTTTGATGAAACGGCGGTAATAACCTGCCATTCCCAAGAAACTGCGAATCTGAGTCACGGTCTTGGGCTGCTCCCAATGTAATCTTTGCTTTAACTTTAGGGGTCAATCTGCTACTCCTCATTGTCATCACGTGACCAAGGAAATCGACTTCCTTCTTCCGTAAATCACACTTACTGAACTTGGCATACAACCGATGCTCTCGAGTTTTCAATATTATCCTTAAGTGTTCGTGTGTTCTTCCTCCGACTTGGAGTACACGAATATCATCAATGAACACAACTACGAACTTGTCCAAATATTCCATGAATACTTTATTCATCATGTTCATGAAGTATGCGGGGCATTAGTCGGACAAAGGACATGACTAAGAACTCATAATGTCCGTACTGCGTTGAGAAGGCGGTCTTGGTATATCCTTAGGACAAATCTTTAGTTGGTGGTAACTTTGATCGCGGTCGATCTTCGAGAATAATCCGGCTCCTTTCATCCGATCAAGCGGATCATCTATCCGGGTAGTGGGTACTTGTTTTTGACTTAACCGTTGAGAGAGCGGTAGTCAATACACATCCTCATGCTTCCATCTTTCTTCTTGACAAACAACACTGGCGCTCCCCACGCGACGAACTAGGTCTCACGAAACCTTTCTCAAGAAGTTCTTCTATTTGCTTCTTCATCTCTACCAATTCATGGTGGCATTCGATCGGTCTCTTTGAAATTGGTGTTGTCCACGGCACTAGGTCGATGACAAACTCAATGTCACGATCCTGGCATTCTGTAACTCTTAGGAAACACATCCGGATATTCACCGACTCTGGTACTTCTTCTAAGGCAAGGGTCTTGGTGTTTACTAGCAAATGTCCATCACGAATCGAGGTGGCTAGAAACTCTACCTTGTTTCCTTTGGCGTCCTCTCATTCGGCTCTTGGCCACAATCTAGCACAACTTTATGCTTGGATAACCAATCCATGCCAAGAATGACATCTAGGGTTTGGGTATCTAGGACTATTAGGTTGGCTAGAAACTCAACTCGACTATGAGTAACTTAGCTCCTAAACATCCACTCTAGTACTTAGCTCTGCTCGGTAAGTGAACTAACAGAGTATGCTTAAGTTGCATAACTTCCAATTTATTTTTGGTTGCAAACATTCCCAAACAAAAGAATCGAAGCTCGAATCAAACAAAGCGATGCAGTCTTGAGTTAACGAAACTTACCCATCTGACGTCCGGTGATTCTGGGCTCCTTCGAGTGGCGTGGTTGACACGGCCTCGATCACGGCTGTGGTGCTCCTCGGCTTGACCGCGACTTGTGAAGCTCCTTGGTTGATACCGGTGTTGGCGTCTTGGATGGAGTAGCTCCAAGGTTGAAGCGTCTTCAAGTGATTGTTCCCCTTTGCGAACACCGGTTGGCAAAATGTCGGTGCCGACGAGCGCAATGCACCTTTGATGCGTTCTGTGGTTGCTTCTGGATTGAGGTTGGCAGTGCGGGGTTGCGGAAGTTACGGCGGTAGGCGGGTGTTGAAGTTGGTGCGAGTGCTCAATGAAGTGCAGGGTGAAACACATTGAACTTGTCTTGGCACTATTCTTGCCCTCTGCTGTGATTGATGGTTCCCTTGCTGAGCCATCCGGCGTTTACGGTTATCCTCCAGTTCCTTGCGTTTGTCCTCTAGAGCAAAGGCTTTGTTGACCAATTCACGGAAATCGGGGAAAGTATGGCGATCAAACCGACTTGTAGTCGGTGTTTAGTCCCTTCAAAGCGACTCTGGCGAGCCTTGTCGTGGCTACATCTTCCGCCGCATAGCGAGCTAGTTGAAAACTTGTTGAGGTAGTCGGACATCGACATAGCTCCTTGCTTGAGAGCGCGAACTCATCCTTCTTGGATCGATAATGCCTTCAGTGCGTGATCTTTGGCGGAATGCCGCGAAAAATTCCTCCTGGGTGATATCTGTGGCGTCTCATGAGCGGCACAAGTTCTCCACCATTCGGCAGCGGTGCCTTCCATCGGTGAGTGGCATCTGAACCTTTTCACGATCGCCCTTTGGGTGATCGCAGACTTCCTTTCGATAACCACGAGCCAATCATCCGCTTCCACCGAGAGCGTGTCGGAAAATGTGGGTGGGCGAGTCCTCATGAATTTCGCAAGTTTGGATGGTCCATGGTGACCATGAGCGGTTTGGGCTCCATCTTGGTGATTGTTGTTGTTATTGTTCGGTTGTGCATGGCTTGCATCCGAGTCATCATCGTATTCATCGGTGAGTCGCGTGCTTCCATGAAAGCTCAAAGTTTTGCAAGTCAATTGGGGTGCTTGTGGCGGAGCGCCTCCTGTAGTGGTTGCTCATTGCCTCGATCTTTGGGACCGAACCACTTGCAATCGTGCGCGAGTTGTAACCATCGCGAAGCTCAAGGGTTAGATAAGGTAGCAAGCATGGGGTGAGTTAAGAACTAAGCGGGATTGGTTAAACCCAACAACAGCGAGAGAACAAAAGCAACTTTATGCCAAGAACTTAGTATGGCTTGCAACAGATGCCTAAGGGCCTTTGCGGCTCATACTCACACTCAAAGAAAATAGCGAACCTAAGCACACAATCTAACGCCTAAAGGGCGACACAACTAGGCTTAGGCGACGCGCTTAACACACTAAGCCCCACTACGAACCTAGGCCTTAGCGAACTCGATCGGCCGAGGTAACCTCCACAACCACGGCCGCGCTCTGCCGGCTGAGACCTTGAACGTCTTTGGCATCTTCGCATGGCGATCCTCGGTGCCGGGCGGTGCAGCAGAGCAGCGTCGATGGTGCGACAGGCTCCTCCGGTTCTGGCTCCACCTCCTCTGGATCTTCCTCAGATTCTTCATGTTCTTCTTCCTCTTCTTGGTCTGCCTGGTGGTGGGCGTCCAGTATCTCTTCCAGGATGGCGATCTTCTCTTTAGCTTGGTGCAGGCTCTTGTAGGCACCGTCTAGATCAGCGGCCATCATCTCCATGGATTCCTCTTGGGCGACGACGTACCGGGCGAGGTGTACCACTGTGGCATCTTCTTCTCCCTCCGTGGATGGATAGTGTGCAGGTAGCTCCACGGCGGCTGCTCTGGGGTGGTAGCGGAAGACGGTTCCTTGCAACTCGCGCATGTAGATGTGGCAGATCCGAAGCATGGCCAGGCGTGACGATTCCTGTATTCCTTCACTCCAAGTGATCCTCCGACGGAGATGTTCAATGGTGGCTTGCCTTGGTGTTCATCTGGCGTAGATCGTCAGCGGCGGTCGTGCCCGCTTATGTCCATCCACCATCGGTTGTTTCCTCGGTACAGCGGACGATCAAAACCTCAAGTACTGCGAAGCTTCCAAAGTTCGCGGCGTAACCTCCACAACGCTCACCATAGGTGCGAAGCGAGGCATCCGTCAAGACAGATTTAATCGGGTAAGAGCAACTTTTAAGCAAATGGGAAAGAAAGGTTATAGCAAAGTTGAGGCAAGAGAGATATGAGGAGAGTTAAGCATTTGATTAACTTTACAAGTTAATTTTTTCCTTTAGAAAATAGTTTGGACACTCTAAAGGCGGCCAATCTAACTAAGGTCAAGACCTACGATCGGTATGGCTCGATACCACCTCTGCCGGGACCCGCATTACGATTACGGAACCCTGCTGTATATCTTGCACTAGTCGGGATCACGCTAGATAAAGTCGGGGACACAGTGGTTAACACGGTAAATATCGATCCACACAAGCGATAGATAAAGTAAGCGATTAGTTTGAATAACAAATAATGGTTTTGACCTTATGGTCGAGTTTACACTTATTAAGCCATGCGGGGCTAACAGAAATAAAGCGGCGGAGCGGAAAACTCCAGCGTAGATCCCACCAATTCACCACGGGCAACCAAGCGGGATCGGACCTTAACGAGCGATCGACCTTCAACGAACTCCTCCTCAAAAGCGGCGTAGACTCCTCCTCTTACGTAGGTTTGGGCGCAAGTTTTACAACAAGCGTGAGTACACAACCGTACTATAAATCATACCACCGAATGCAATGTATAGATGCGGGCTTATTCCAAAGAAAAGGCTTCGTGGTTCTTTTGCATAAAAGCAACATTTGCAATTGAATACGAATAATAGATTGAAAGCATAATTCAAAACAAATAGACAATATCAATTTAATAGTTATTTCCATAAAGACACACACTAAGCAGTTTATTTCACATAGCCATATGATTGAGATCACGACTCCCATTCCCACATTTTATGAAAACTACCCTCGTGTGAAAGCACCGAGCATGTCCATGACCGTGGGCGCGCTATTCGAATAGTTTGTTTAACACTCTGCAGAGGTTGTACACTTTACCCACACGATACAACCAAAGTAGCTAGCACCAATCATAACAAAGCAGTTCGAAACTTCATCTCCAACATTGACATTCCCGGTGTGCTTACAAACCGTTATACATATCACATAGCCCATGCATAACACACACCGTTGGGCGGGGACGACGAATCCTCCGTGATGCAACCACCAAGTAGTCACACCTCCACCTATCACAAAGCCTAACCTACCACACGAACATCAATGCGAGAATCCATAACTTACTAAGTTAGGCCCGTCCCATACCGGCATGTGGTCGTGCAGATGAGCTCGGTTCAATGTCGCACAAAGTTAAGTCCTTAATTGACCAAGGCAAGACTTCCATGTTCTAACTAGGCCACACATTATCATACCCATCACATAGTCCACCATATCACACGCTTCCACCACTTGCCTCAGTCCAAATCCTTTACCACCCAGTTGGTTTTAGTGCAACACATGCCATCACGAAGTAATAACACATAGCACACAGTTTTGCACAAAGTTCCATAGTCACTTAGTCATAATTAATATTTGCAACTTACATGTGATGATGACCCGTGGCATGGCTAAGCAATTGTACTCGCATCTAACCAACCCACGTTGGTGCTATAATATTACCAACTCAACCAATCTAGGGTGACAAGGAATTATGACATACGAGGCCAAGGTGTGATAATAATTTGGATAATAACTATGCCCAAAGCATTTAAATAAATAATTAAAGTAGAATGCAATAATTTAACACAAAGTAATTTGAAAATTGGGTTCAAGATGATCAAAGGTATGACTTGCCTTGGAAAAGGTCTATGTACTGGTCTTGATCTTGGGGTGCTCCTTCTTCCACGAAATTCCCCGACGAATCGACGTCTACTCGCAAACGAGAAACAAACAAACAAAACAAATAAATAACAGAGGCAAAATAAACTCCAAAAATTAAATAAAAATCTCAGATAAATAGATCTTGAATTTAGACAAATTTAGAAATTTGAATGGGCTCAATCGGAGTTAGGATGCAAAAGTTATGAGCTTTGGAAGATTGGAAATCTAAAAGAAACCCTAATTTGGATTTTCTGGATTTTCCGAATTATTTCTCTAAAGAAAAATCGGATTATTGCGCAAGCACGACGTCAGCGGAGGAATTTCGGAAAAAGAAATAATAAAAGAAATCCCTGACATGTGGGACCCACATGTCAGAGGCTAGGCTCACGGTGGACTACGTCCACCGAGCCTCTGGACTCGGGAACCCGCGGACCATGCCACGTGGGCACACACGTGGACGTTGACGCAGCGCCACGTGGGACGACACGCAAGCGCGAGGGCTGAGGTGGCGGTGACGTGGCCGACATCAGACGCGGCGGCGCTCGGATTCCAACGGCAACGGCGAACGGCGGCGATACACCGGCGGTGAGTGGTACCGGCGTGTAGCTCTCGCTATTGCGAACCTCTGGGTGCAACTCCGGGTGGTCGGGGACAACGGAGGTGGTCGGCGCGAGCAAAGAGCGCGAGAGGCTTCGGTTTGGCAAGAACGGCGCTCGGTGGCGCTCCGGCGAGCGAAGGCCACCAGAGGTAGAGGAGCTCCGTGCGATGCCAGCGGTGCGATTTAAGAGGCGCGGCGGCACCGGCGGAGAACGAGCTCGTCGGAGCCGGCGCGCGCGGTCGATCTTCGGGCTCTTGCGGCGGCTAGGGTTCGGCGCGGGTGGCGGCTAGGGTTGAGATGCGGAGACCGAGGCTACCCTCCTTATATAGGCGGCTTGGGAGAGTCTAGGCACGAACGCCCAAAGCGGAGGCGGCGGCGGAGATCGTATCCCAACGGATTCGGGAGCGAAGACGGCGTGGCAAGTCGGGACCCACACGTCGGTGACACGGCTCGCGTGGTCGCGTCGGCGCGGCGCGGCCGCAAAATGCGACTCGAGATCGACCATTGGATCTTGATCGAACGGCCCACAATCAAGGAAACATTCGGACAACTCCGGTTGCCTTACGCGCATCTAGCCGTTCATCCTTGATCCAACGGTGGAGGATGATCGGGCGCTCCGAAGGAAAGAGAAAGAGAGACTGACATGCGGGGCCCGCATGTCAGGTGGAGACACATTGGTGGCCCAGCTGGGCCTTGGTCTGGTTGTGGCGGGAGAATGGGCCGGAGGGTTGGATTTCGGCCCAAAGGAGATTTCTGAGATTTTAATAGATTTTCTATTTTAGAAAATACCAGCAATTCAAATAGGCAAAAGAAAATAGCAAATGAACTTAGAAAAATTCTAGAAAAATCTAGAAAATATATCTGAGCACATAGAACCCAAATAAAATAGTTTTGGCTATTGTTCATGTTTGGATTATTCACATTAAAGGTTTTTGATTGTAAGTCCAATATTAAGCTTTTGAAATTAAATTCAAATAAATCCAAATGGTGAATTTTTCCCTACTAACTATTTAAAAGATTTTTAAGCTCAGAAAATTGGGATGTTACAGATCGTACGGCCCATATTTTAAGGTATCGATTCAAATCTTTTAATCTCTCTATTTATCACAGCCGCCCATTTCCAATCGGACGGCTGATATTCTTTTGAGCCTTTATGAAGCGCGTGCGGCTGAGAATGACAAAGGGACCCACATGTCAGATGTTGCCTCCCTTCTTCCTTATCTATGCGCGCAGCCATTTCTGAGAGCAGAGGAGAAGATTATCCCAAGATTATGCAACTAATTTTTGGGATAATTAGCCCTAAATGGACACCTCATCAACTCTAGACTCTTCTCCTGTGCCCTGTAGCTCAACATCCATATATAAACCCTAGCTTTTTGTTGTTGCCATTGTTGACCGAAGAAGCTCATCCTCCATTGTTGCCCAGTGGAGTTCTTGCTCTTGTCCCTTTTGCTTATCCATCCTAAACTCTGGTTCCACCTTGCAATAAAGATTGGTTATATTTTGTAGGTTAAATCGAGTTTATTTCTCTGTAATCCACTTGGTTTTCAAATTCTGTGGTGTCTTTCCTCTCTTGTAAGCTAAAACCTAATTTTCGATATCTTGAGCATCTTGAGGACCTTAGAAGCTGCGTGAATCATTCTTTTGAGCATCGTAGCTTTAACTTGCTCTAAAAACGAAAAGTTGATGTTATAACTTTTGGTTTTCCATGTCATTTTCAAGACCTAGAGTTTCTCCTGTCAACTTGTTATCCTAATTAGGTTTAGACCAAACCCTAGTAGCATAACAAGTTATTCTTTAATCCTTGTTATCATCTATTTAGGTTGATAATGTAAATTGCTCTGTTCTCTTTTGTCGGCTCAACCGACAAAATAGGTTTTA
This sequence comes from Ampelocalamus luodianensis, assembly GCA_036346255.1. Lineage (NCBI taxonomy): Eukaryota > Viridiplantae > Streptophyta > Magnoliopsida > Poales > Poaceae > Ampelocalamus > Ampelocalamus luodianensis. The sequence continues at coordinate 38,125,430 of CM070625.1, forward strand.
CTTTAGCTTTTGAAATCTAATCGATTAGGGTTAGCTTAAGGTTAGCTTGGGATATTAATTGCCCTAAAAGATCATGCTAAGTTTCATTTATGAACTTTTGCATGTTCTATTTTCCTTTTCCAAAATTGCAATCATCTGTTTTGACTCTTTTAAAATCAAAATTGGAACTTTGCACTAAACCCTAGTTTCTGTCTTTTGAAAACAGTAGGTTATAAAATGGGTTATTATCACTATTATGGGTAGTTATGGCTTAAGCATACTGTTAATCATGCATTTCCAGATTGATCATGCATATTTATTCCATTTTGTGCTTATTGTCGATTTTGGCATTTATTGGATCTTATTGCTTCTTTTAGAATCTGGTTCTGCTGAAGCAATTGAATATATTTCTGAGCAACCCGAACCTGCAACAGAGGTTTATTATTATCAAGGCAAGCATCCTCTCTGCACCATATTGATCCCAAATTTTATACATTAGATTTTCTAAATCCAGTGACAACTGTGCATGCTATGTTTCGGAAAATACAAAATATGATCTGTTAGTAGTTAGTTATGACCTAACATGATGGATTACCTCAATTGTCACCATACACTCAACCTTAGCATAGTACTGTATATTATAACCTATATTTTCAGTTTTGGCTTAGACATGCAGTCTAGAGATTTTAGAGTTTGACAAGCATATCTTGTCAAACATGGGAATCACAACTGAACTCTTGTTATTTTAAACTCTTTGTCTAGTTTCTTTAAATCGACTTGTATTTGAAATTTAAACCGATCTGGACAAGAGGAAGCTAGTGATGGTGCTTTTGTGCACGAGATTGGGTTTTGTGGTGGACTTGTCCGGTTAATTAAGGACCGAACTCGACTATTCAATTCAAGTCCCCACGTACTTCCACATGCGATGTATGGGTGCTTTGTTTGGTTAAGTAAAATGTTAAGACTATTGGGTTGGAAACAGAGAGTAAGAATATGTGTATTGACCTTGTATGGCATAGATGCTTTGGTCTTATGATGCGTTGTATGGCATGTGAGCTTGTATGTCGAGATCGATGTTCTTAGAAGGGTGAGGCGTATATGTGCTCCGTAGCATATACGATACCTTAATGGTGCCGATTGCATTCTAATATGGGTAGTGAGTCCATTCGCATTTAATTGTTTGGATCGGCATTCGATGCAACATGTGTGCCCCTGTTAGCGGATGCTATCGATCGTTGTTTAAGCGGATCACTCACACATGGGGTCTAACTCAATAGTGTTAGCTTGTTGAAAATACCAAATCTTAGTTTCCCGGTCGGCATACCAAAGGAAGTATGTCATCATTCGGAGGCATCCGAAGGCAACGGGCTAGCTAAGTCATGTGGGTAAAGATGTACACCCTGCAGGTATAAACTGTTCGAATAGCCGTGTCCACGGTCATGGGCGATAACTTGAGTTGATGTCACTGTATAGAAGTTTTGATTTACAAAATCTGGTTTCGGTTTTATGGCTTTGCATGAGGATTCATGCAATCGCATCGCATACAATTATGTCATTTACTTATCGTTTCTAGCTAAACTTTGATTTACTAAATTGCTTTGTCAAAATTTAGTAGTTGTAGGTTAAGAGGTATCGCTTTATGCAAATTTGAACCTTTATACCTTCCTGTTGCAACCTTATGCATATATAAATTCTACTCCTTTGTGTAGGCTCTAATCAACACTTTCTTTTATTAGTTTGTGTAAGACTTGCTGAGTACCTTCCGTACTCAAGGTGCTATCACCTATTGTTGCAGGTGAGGACGGTTACCTTTATGAAGTACCCGTTAGCGTCGATCAGGGTGACGCTAACGAGTAAAGCTACTTCTTTCCTCCACGCAATTGCCTGCGGGTGGATGAGGCCATTGGTGGACTTTGATATTTTGTTTTTGCTTCCGCTGTTAAACTTTTGAAGTGACCAAGTCACTTAATATTGTAGTACTAAACCGAATGATGTAAGCTTATGTTTAATTATGCAAATGTATGACTTGTATGTGTATGATGCAATGTTGTTGAAGGATATATATATATGCAATGGTCGTTGATCCTGGGAACCATTGTGAGATATATATATATATATCCGGGGATCCTGTTTATTGGAATTGTTACTTGTTAAATTTATATCTTTAGCATGATCTTTAATTAAGGGACAAGATCTTGTTCCTTCATTAATAATTGTGCTCTGATATGAATTTAATTAAGTACATTTCAATAATCCGGCCACACGGCTAGCTAAGTCATGTGGGTAAAGATGTACACCCCTGCAGGGTATAAACTGTTCGAATAGCCGTGTCCACGGTCATGGACGATAACTTGAATTGATGTCACCTGTATAGAAGTTTTGATTTTCAAAATCTGGTTTGTTTTTGAGGTGTGCATGAGGATTCATGCAATCGCATCATTACAATTATGTCATTTACTTATCGTTCTAGCTAAACTTTGATTTACTAAATTGCTTTGTCAAAATTTAGTAGTTGTAGGTTAAGAGGTATCGCTTATGCAAATTTGAACCTTTATACCTTCTGTTGCAACCTTATGCATATATAAATTCTACTCCTTTGTGTAGGCTCTAATCAACACTTTCTTTTATTAGTTTGTGTAAGACTTGCTGAGTACCTTCCGTACTCAAGGTGCTATCACCTATTGTTGCAGGTGAGGACAGTTATCTTTATGAAGTACCCGTTAGCGCCGATCAGGGTGACGCTAACGAGTAAAGCTACTTCTTTCCTCCACGCAATTGCCTGCGGGTGGATGAGGCCATTGGTGGACTTTAAGTTTTTATTTTGCTTCCGCTGTTAAACTTTTGAAGTGACCAAGTCACTTAATATTGTAGTACTAAACCGAATGATGTAAACTTATGTTTAATTATGCGAATGTATGACTTGTATGTGTATGATGCAATGTTGTTGAAGGATATATATATGCAATGGTCGTTGATCCTGGGAACCATTGTGAGATATATATATATCCGGGGAGCCTGATAATTGGATCGGTTACTTATTAAATTTATACTCCTAGCATGATCTTTAATAAAGGGGCAGTACTGTTCCTTCATTAACAATTGTGCTACAGTATGAATTTAATTAAGTACATTTCCAATAATCCGGGGCGCCCACAACTTTCCTCGCAATCGGCAGACCACGAGAACTTCTTGTCCTTCTTGAGCAACTCCGTCATTGGCTTCGCTATCTTGGAGAAGTTCTCGATAAAGCGACGATAATATCCTGCTAAACCAAGAAAACTCCGGACTTCGGTGACCGAAGAGGGATCACTCCAAGAAAGCACATCGCTGATCTTGCTAGGATCCATAGCTATGCCTCCTGCTGAAAGAACATGGCCTAAGAAGGCCACTTCCTTTAACCAGAATGCGCACTTGCTGAACTTCGCATACAGCTGGTGCTCACGAAGTTTGCCCAACACAAGCCTCAGATGCCCAGCGTGTTCCTCATCGTTCTTGGAGTAGATAAGAATATCATCGATGAAGACCACCACAAACTTATCCAAATACTTCATAAACACCGAATTCATGAGATTCATGAACAAGGCAGGAGCATTGGTTAAGCCGAATGACATGACGGTATACTCGTACAAGCCATAACGAGTAGAGAAAACCGTCTTGGGAATATCCTCCGGTCGAATCCAAACTTGATGATATCCCACTCTCAAATCAATCTTAGAGAAGACTCGAGCTCCAGTCAATTGATCGAAGAGATCGTTGATACGGGGCAGAGGATACTTGTTCTTTACCGTTACTTCATTAAGCGGCCGGTAATCCACGCACATGCGTAGAGTATTGTCCTTCTTCTTTACAAAGATTGCAGGACAACCCCACGGGGATGAGCTGGGATGGATGAAGCCCTTCTCCTGAAGCTCCCCCAGTTGCTTCTTCAACTCCACCAACTCGTTTGGAGCCATCCGGTAGTGCCTCTTCGAAAATGGAGCAGTACCGGGAACCAACTCAATGGCAAACTCGAGGTCACGGACTGGCGGCATCCCTGGGAGATCTTCGGGGAAGACATCAGCGAAGTCACATACTGTAGGGACTTCACTAATATCTAGAGCTGGCTTCGCTTCGAGCACGAAGAGATGCGGACCTTGCAGCTTCGGCGAAAAGCGAACCTGCTCGCCAGAAGGACTGGTGAGGTAGATGAGCCTCCGGGCGCAATCGATTTGTCCCATGTGCTGAGACAACCAATCCATGCCCAGAATTACATCTAAGCTTGCTGAATGGAGGAGGATAAGGTTCGCTAAAAATCCTACTCCCTCTATCTCAACAGGGACATCCCGACACTCAAGCTCAGCTCTCAACTCCGAACCTGGAGAGCGAATGAGCAAGGGAACCAACAAAGGAGCAAACTGAAGCTCACCAATAGCAGCAAATGATTCAGAAACAAATGAATGAGATGCTCCTGAATCAAACAAAACGGTAGCAGGATGAGAGTTAACCGAAAGTGTACCCAACACGACGTCAGGCGCCTCCTGTGCCTCCTCCGCGGAGATGAGGTTGACACGGCCACTACCCACGCCTTGGGTAGCGGAGACAACCTTCTGATCCTGGGAAGGACCACCTCCTTGCCCGCGTCCTCCATTAGGACGAGGGGCTGCTCCAGTCTTCTTAGGGCATTGGTTCGCATAATGCCCTTCCGTGCGCAGAAAAGCAAGTGACCCCGGCAGCCGGATTGCGGGGGCCACTCGGCTGACTCGCAGGTGCTCGTGACTGGGGCACGGCCTGCGGAGGGCGAGGGGCTGGTGCCGACGGCCTCGGCGGTGGTAAGGCCAAGGAACGGGCCCCTGGTGCGGGACCAACACGAGGACGGGGAAGGCCGGCCTGTACAGACCGCTGGGCCTCCCACTTGCGCTTGCGGGACTCGCCTAGCGCCTTCGCCTTGTGCTCAGCAACAATGGCCTTGTCCACCAAGGTCTGAAAATCGGCAAAGTCCACAATGGATAGCTTGTCTTGTATCTCCTCAGACAAGCCCTCCATGAACTTCTCCTGCTTGGCCTCATCAGTGGCCACCTCAGATGGAGCATAACGAGCCAAGTGGTTGAACTCGTAAAGATACTCCATCACTGACTTACGCCCTTGCTTGAGCGCGAGAAATTCCTTCTTCTTCAGCTTCATCAAGCCGGCAGGGATGTGAGCTCGACGGAACGCAGTCCGGAACTCCTCCCAAGAGACGGTGTGGCCGGCGGGCTGCATGGCCAAGAAGTTCTCCCACCAAGATAGTGCTGCCCCCTGCAGCTGATGGGAGGCAAAGAGTGCCTTGTCGACATCCTGGCACCGAGCAACGTCGAGCTTCCGCTCAACCTGACGCAGCCAGTCGTCTGCGTCCAGAGGGTCCTCAGATCTGGAAAAAGTGGGGGGCTGGGTGCGAAGGAACTCAGCAAGGCCCCCACGAGGCTGAGGTCCACCCCCTTGCCCGGATCCTGAGGCACCGGCAAGGGCGGAGGTGTTGCGCGCAATAACATCCAGCAGGACCCTCCTTTCCTCTGAACGGTTGCGCTCAATCTGTAGAAGAACCTCAGCCATGGTCGGAGGAGGCGGGAGCTCCTCATCCAAACCAGGCTGCTGACCACGGCCGCTACGAGTACCCCCAGCCATCCTGGTGCAAGAAAATTGGGTTAGCAACGAAAACACTAAAACTTAGAAGTTGATGAAAGCAAGAAGCTATCGATTAGGGGAATGAGGTATCACCCTAAACGAAGGCCAAAATAACAAGCATATAAACTTTAAATGCTTCCAAAGAGGCTTCAAAACAGCAAGGGGAATACCAAACCAAATCTCAACTTCTCGATGCCATTAACCCGTATTGAATGAACGAGCAATGGGTGGAGAAGATAAAATTTCAGCACACTACCTCAAGTCTAACACTACTCAAGAGCAAGGTTAAGGCGGCAAAAATAGGGTTAGATACTTAGCTAACTAGTATCACATCCTACCCTTTTATTTCCACAAGTTTTAGTTGATTAACCTCTCATTTTCTACCCTATTTAGGACCTTTGAGCTTGCTGTCCGAAAATTGACGCTCGCTGTCCAGATTTTGCATCCAAGCTTCTAAGCCGAAATCTTCAACTTCCGAAGCTTCAAAACCTTGTAGAGGGCAGCTAACACTTCAATTTGCCAAACTCAATGGTTCCCAAAACCCAATTAACGATACAACTATCTTTTGAGAGAAGGAAAGGAGAACAACTTTTAAAACTCAAATTAGAGCAAGATGAGATAGAAAGCTAAGATAGGTAAGGAGTAAAATCTGAGAACTTACTTAAGCTTTCATAAATCATTTGATACTTTGAAATTAAGTTTTCCAAAATATCCTAAAGACGATCAAGCTTGGGTTACTACGGTCGGAATGGCTCTGATACCAACTTTGTGAGGACCCCGATTTATTTGGCTTGTAATGCTTAACCATCCACTTGGTCCTAACATTACAAATCAAATAAACCAAGCCTCGAGATATGTATACTTCCTAAATGCAGATACACACCCACATAAAATTGTGCATCAATTCCATCCATTCACATAGAACCGAAGCACAACACAAGTTCAAAAGACATACATAATAATAAGTTATTACAAAAGAGGGGCCGACATGCCAAATACCATACAACTAGATAAGTACACAGCGGAAGCAAAAGTGCCATAAGATGGCGATAAACAAAATCCAATCAGTGTGCCTTTACCCACAAGGCAACCAACCGGACCGCGAAGCTAGTCGTCCCAGAACCCGCACATCTCGCAAAAGTAAGGCCTTTGGGGCTCACCTTCTTCCTCTACAACAAAACAATTAAGCATAGCATCTGAGTACAAAAATTGTTTTTGTACTCGCAAGACTAACGTGTGAGATAACAGAACTATAATTAGCTACATGCAAGCTTTATTTAAGTGGATGAGGCTCTGGACTTATTTTCAGCATAAAGCAAGTTTTATTTGCAATAATGTAGTACATTTAAAAGCAAGTTTGCTATTAATTCTTATTGTTCAAATAAGAGGGAAACAAATATAACGATTGGTAGATGACAACATCCTGGAAGTGACTAACCCAATAGCCACCACAACAATAGCATGAAGTACCCCTTCATACCACCCATGTCAAGTTTAAGTTTTTAAAAAGGTTGTAGTCTAGTTCTTGTGGGAAATAACCAAGCGGGCCCATAACCTAGGACGAGGCTATTCGAATAGTTTTAACCCTGCAGGGGTGTACCAATGTACCCACACGATAGACCGCCTTTCCACCAGCCACGGTTAGCATACTTCCTTTGGTATGCAGGCACGGCTAAGTCTAACAAGACACTTTCCAATGGACAATACTAATTAAGAGCCGCAACCCACGAGAGAAGGACACATTAGACAACCTAACCGGTCTGCTAATGCTCCCCTCCAACACCACACACACACACACACAGTTTAAAAACACCCACCGACCAGTTCATAATTAACACCTCCCAAAGTACTTAGTTCCTTAATTTATTTCAGTAGGGATTTTTCCCTCCTGTTTACCGTAAAAAAAAAGTACTTAGTCAAGAGAGGTTCCATATCCCCCTCGTATGGTTAGTACGCAACAATTGCTTGGATCAATGGCACAAGTAACTCGGTCCTTAGGGACTTAGGCACCATTCCATTCACACCCAACAGATCACACCAACATACCATTGTGCCCAAGTCAAGATATAGTTTTTGTTTTCAGTTTTTGATTTGTAAATCAATAAAACACAAGGATTGGACATAATGGAATAATATAAGTATTTATGTGATCAAGATCATCGACTAAGTCGATGATCGCCCAATACTACCGATAACTAGGCATGGCTAAGCAATATTTATTCGAAATCTACTAAGTGACAAGAGCTCATCCAACGAACTCTAATCACAGCAAATAACCTAGGCTCAGGTAGTAAAGGATAATTATTTACCTACAGATTATGCAACTAGAGGATTAACTAATCAATTTAACAACAAAATAGCAATGCATACATAGAAGTTAAACAAAATATTAGCCTTTAAAAGTAATGGGATTAAATGGGAAATGATCAAACTGCTTGCCTGGCTGCTGTTGCTCACTATGCTGCAGAGGATCACTCTCAAGGACGGCACAATCGTCGGAACCTACCGAAAGAGCGAAAAAGAATCGATAAGAACAAAGAAAACGAAAAAGACTCTAAAACCAAAGTACTCCAAATGCTCTGAAAATTTTACAGCCGCAAGAGCAAGATTTATAACAAATTTAGAAACAAGAACCAACTGATTTGGACTTTCTATGCAAAAGATATGGACAAAACACTGCAGTTCGGCCGAAATTAAAATTAAATAGGTTACTGTTCATAAATAATTTTCTAAAGGCTTTCTGGACATGAAAATTTTATGATAGGTTGCTACTGACATTTTAAGGCCAACACAAGTGGTTTCATCTTAATTGGAGTTAAAATGATTTAGTTATGATTTTTCTAAGTTATAAATTTAAGGCATGTTTAATTTTGGGATTAAAGACTACTGTAAAACCTATACTATGCTAAAGTACTTTAACAGATGCAATTATAGAACTTTAGTTTGTTAAATTTGGAACTACAGAGAAAAAGATATGCATTTTTGAAGTTTAAAACAATTAATAAGTGCAAATAAAAGCTCTCAGGAACTAAATCTGAAAAACCAACGAAAACTGGGGAGGTCGTGGGCCGTTGATCAAAGATCGCACGGCTCACGAGCTCCGATGCCAAAAACCCACACGAGCACCTGGGCGCAAAGACCTCATTGCGCCTAGGGGAGGTCTTAGCCGTTAGATCTAGACTTGACGGCCCAGATCCAACAGGAGGTCCTTAAGGTGGAGGTCTAAGAGAGGAGGTCTGGACGGGTAGATCTGAAGGGGGGAGGTTTTTGACGGCTAAGATCTACTGAGGTGGTCTTAATTGCCAACGACTCCACCGATGGATTTAGATCCGATGGCCCACGATCAAGATCGCATCCGGAGTGGTCCGAATGTTCTCCAGATCTGAGCCGTAGATCTAGAGATTAACGACAAAGAGAGAAACTAAGCGATAGAGTTGTAAATAGACTGAGGAGGTCTAGCCCGTTAGATCTAAATCTAACGGTCCAGAGCTGACGGGGAGGTCCTAAAGCTACGGATCTAATGGAGGAGGTCCTAGACGGTCACGATATCCAGGGGGAGGTCGTGAACGGCTAAGATGAAAACGAGGGAGGTCGGGACGGCTAGGATTTCACCGAGGAGGTCATGGATGGCCATGATCTTCGCGGGGAGGTCCTATGAGACAGTGTTTAATAGAGAGGTGCGGGCGGTTCGGATCTCCGCGAGGAGGTCCTGAACGGTCCAGATCTGAGCGAAGGGAGGTCTTGCGGTCTTCTTCACCAAGGACCAGAGGTGGTCTTTTTGTAAAGAGGACCCCAAAGGTAGTTTTGAAGGTTCTCTTTATAAAAGACCAGGGGGATCTTTTGCAAAGAGGACCTCGGGGAAGGTCCTTTGTGGAAACACAGAGGTGGTCTTATATGGCTAAGATTTAACAGGGGTGGTCCTGGACGGCTAGGATCACCACCAAGGGGAGGTCCAGAGACTTAGGATTTTTCGGAAAAGATCCTAAGGCCCAGATCTAATCTTGGAGAGGTCGTGAACGGCTAAGATTAGCCCGAGGAGGTCCTAGAGTGGTTTTAATAGCGCTGGACCTCCGGACAACGACAAAAAGGTGGCGGCTAAGACAAATTAAAAGCATCTAATGATTGACAATAAATGAATCCAACAGGAGCACCAAAAGACTTCTGGACTTTAATTCTAAACCCATGGCCCACACGTCAGTGACCCTATCGCAGATTAAGACACCATTAACGCACAAATGATAAGCAATGATTTGAGCATTAAAGTTGTCCGAAGAACATGACGAAAACGGGAGGTTTTGACTGACAACACTCCACAGCTTGCCGCCGGCGACGTGGACCTCGTCGGCGGAAACCAAGAACAAGGATAAGTCCCAAATAGGGAGGAGAACCTAAAGGTGCCAACAGCTAGGGCTAAAGCGCACCCTACCGGCGGCTAGCCGGAGATAACCGCCGGAGACCAAATGCGGCCGAAAACGAAAACCGAAGAGGTCTAAGAGGATCGGGTTTTTGGAACTAAAGTACTCACGAGGGATTGAAGGAGAACTGGGAGGGGTCGCAGGAGCTCTTGTGACGGTGGAGGTCGCCGGAGGTGAAGAAGACGAAGCTCCCAGCCACGAACAGCAGGCTCCCACTTTGTCAACCTCTGTGAAGGTTTAAACAAAGCAAATTAGGGAGATTTGGAGGTGACCAAGAGAACAAAAGACAGCCAACAACTGCAATATTGAACCACTGGAGCTCGGAGGTCGCCGGAGAGCTCCAAAGTTCAGCAATGGAGGCAAAGACCTTTCGGGTGTTTTGAGCACAATAGGAGGGGAAGAACTAGAAGTGCAAGAGAGATTCAAAAGAAGCTTTTGGGAGAAGCTAGGGTTCCTCTTTATAGCCATTTTCAAAAAGGAACCCGGGCCAGCTCATGTGCACTGATCTAGGGCACCCTCGAAATGATGGGAGTAGGTTGTCAGAGAGACTTTTGAGCAAAAAGGGGCTACCAAATATTTAATGTTGGCAGCACATAGCCATTTGTCAGCCCTAGAGTTGACAAAGCACTGCTCTCTACTGCCATGCACAAAAATTGATAATGACAAGCCCCACCAGTCAGTGAGAGAACTAGGGAGGACCTGATCAAAGAATTCAACGGCTAAATCACCACAGAGCTCCACTAGGAGGTCGTGAGCTGTTGGATTGAAATCTAAGGGCTCAGATTTAGAACTATGTGTTAGAGGTCCTAACACTTAGGGGAGGTCCGAGCCATAGATCTCAAGATGGACGACCCACGATCACCCAAGTGCTAGGGGTGGTCGTGGAGGGCTGAGGAGGTCGCCCCAGTGTGGTCTTTGCAAAAGGTGCAAAGGAGGTCCTAGGGGAGGTCCTCGAGGGTCGTCTTTGCAAATAGAAGCTGAGGAGGTCGTGCGGGTGGGAGGTCTTTGATCGTCGGATTGAAATCCAACGGTCCAGACCACACGTGGCCAATTGCCCAAGCCCGACACGGCTAAGCGGCTCGGTGCGACCGAGACCTGGAAGTCTGAGTCTAAGTCTGACTCGGACCAGGGCTTAAGGTTTATTTTGAACTGAGATCTTGAAGGGACTTTTAGAGATAGCAAAGTAGCTTCAAGTTTTACGAAATTTTGACAGTAGCTTGCTAACCTAGAGATGGAACTTGTGTACGTTTTGAGGTTTTATGCTTTGAGCATTTTTCTCCAAAAATCATACAGTGTGCTAGGCTAGGGTTTGACTACAAGTCAAACAAGTTTGATTGACCCTTAAAACTATTCAAACAATTTCCAAAAATTGTAAAATGTTTCAGAGGGGCCACAAACCATCCCAATAACTTAGGAAAAATATTTCCAGGAGATGATCAAAACATTCGACAAGATTGTTTTTAAAGGATCAAGATTTGGATCAAAAGACTTGTGACTTTGTATTTCCATACTCTTGTACAATAATTGTTTAGTACACACAGAAAATACATGATGTAAGAAATTTTTTTAAATTCTACTCATTTTCTTACATTTGAAACACAAGTACAGAATTTGGGATGTTACAATGGCGACTGCGGGGAAGGTGATCTACTCCGTGGATGGCCTCTGCTCCAATTCGTCTTCTTTCTTGTTCTTGCCATTGCGATTTGGCGACCAATGTGGGGGGATTTTAGACATCAATGGTGCTTCTCGGGCTGGGAGGACTTGTGTTAGTGTTCTTATTACATAGCTCTGAAGGATCTGCTTGTGTACGAACTCGAGCTCGGCGACGGCCGACGGTCGACGGTGGCGGAGAGACGAGCGCGGTGAAGAACCTACTAGAGGCGGACACGAGAAGGTGCTCGAGCTCGCGAGCCGGCTCGAGCCGCCTTTCGAGCCGAACCGAGCCGCCCTCCGCCGAGCCGAGCCGCTTCTTGGGAGAAAGAAAGGACGCTGGGTCTTGCATCGATTGAATTCAAGTGTAACGCAGAGAATCTGATTCCGGTAGCGAGTAGCACGTACTAGATTGTACGTAGGTAAGATAGTGCGTGCCCAACTGCCTAGCCAGCATGGGAAAAAAAAAGTACGACGCAGCGTGCAGCGTGCCGATTAGACTGTGTGTAAGTGGCCCGTACGTACCTACGTGCACGCCGCATGCACATCCATCGCTGACGCTACTGGGATCAACTACTTATATAGGCTAGCTTGTAGACTAGCTGCATATGCGTACTAGTTAGTGCATTTCTTTTCATACAAATATACAATTGGCTTCCAATTAGTATATGCATGGTGATCTTAAAAAAAGAGAAGTGGTAAACAACTTAACATGACGTACTAGGGTCACATATTACTTGACTCGAGCTTTGATTCGAACGGCAAGGTTTGTGCTTGGATTCTACATTTCTAATGCGATACTACCTTGGTGACATGATATGCAACTTTGACCGTTATTTCTTGTCACAGTTGTCGGGATGCAAGTTGCACAATCTATCAAGTATATATCCATTTTGACGATGTTGCGTGATTTTCTTCTTTCAGTGTATACAATACTACACTAAGAGAAATATGGAGTCTCGAGTTTAGATCCCATTAAGATCGGGTATATATACATTACATAAAGATGAGAACCATGTAGGGTGTAGTTTCTATATATCTAAATTTTATTAGCTATACAGCATTAATTAATCTTCACCAAAAGCATTATAATTTCTTTGGAAACCCACGTGACTACAGTGATAACAAAGAGATCACGGCATCAAATTCTGAATAATCCATAATAACCATGGCCACCAGCCAGATGACACGGCCACACGAGTTACACACTTAAGAGTAGCCGGCCTTTGGCACGCGGTAGCTCGTAAATACTTCTGTACCAGCAAGCGGGGAGAAGTGGGGATGGTAATTGGGTACGACGGGCACGAGTAGTGCTCGTTTATACCTATGATCGTGAGCTCGATTTCCCCCATAGCATACCTGTAAAGGGAGATTGATGAGGATATAACCCCTACGAATACAACCATATTTGTTATGATTGCTATTCCAATTATAAGAGCTCATACACTTTACTTAAATTATCAGATAGGTTCATTTTAGGAGTGTATTTTTATTATATGAACTACATGATGCTACCTAATAATGAAAATGTATATTTGTGCAGCATCACGTCACTTTTTGTACACGCCAAGCAAGAGTTCAAGTTGGACATCTTCTATAATCCAATTCGGCCTCCGGAGACAGTTTCGACTTCAAACGAGCATAACTTTCACATACGGACTCCGTTTGAGGTCCACGAATGCTTGATTGAAAACTTATCTCGTCCTCTTTCCAATAGATCTAGCCTCACCTTCAAATTCCTTTTATGCGCACCGCAATCATCAAAACAAGGTGCGGTGTCACCTATTTGGGCTAATATAGGCCTTGTAATCATACTGGATTAGCCCATATGTTGGCCAGCCACCGAATGGAGCCTGTACTGCTTCACATGAACAGTACCACCTCTATAAACAGTGCCATAAATAGTACCATCCTATTATCTCTTAGCTATATGTGGCTTCTCCTCCCCTATTTAAGGTGGTCGCACTCCTCTAGTCTCTTTGGATTTTGTTTAGTTAAAAGTTAACTCTTTTGTAACTTCGTGTATTGGTTTGTGTCGATTAGAACAACCATAATACTACTTCAGAATCCTAATTTTATCAAATATTTTAATCCTATTTGCAATTTCAGATTGCTTATTATCTTGTTCTTACGTGTTCTTCAATTGCATGCAGGAATAGACCTTCGTGGTCAGGTCGATCGTGCTTCTAGCAAGGTCGATAATAATCTTGGAGTTGGTCTGTGATCGCAGGTATATTGGTCTTGTATGATTGGTAGTCGAATCATGAGAGTCATCTCCACCAAAATTGAGTTATCGTTCTCATCGAAAGATCAGGACACCCATCATCGCATCAGGTGGTATCAGAGCTACAGTTGATCGATGAGACTTTTTGTTTATATGTACAGTCCACGAAAATCACAAAAAAAGGTTAGTTCATCCCTGTCCAAGCCCCTTTGTGCTTTGCAATTTTCCTTTCGGTAATTTACTTGTTGAATTTTTGGTTGCATCGTCGTATCAAGTGCTAATTTCTAGTTCTCGTTATTGTCTAGTTAGTATTTGTCTAGTTGCATCTCGTGTTTCCTTTGCGCCGCTTGATCGTTCTTTTAGGGTTCTTAGTTTTGCATCTAAAATAGAAAATTCGTGGGTTAGAACTCCTCTAATTTGCACCAAAAATAGCATTTCGTTTGCACTTGTAACACCCCAACCAAACATGGGTCTAGAATGCTACCGATGAAACATTAACAAAGCTAATATAGGACAATTTTACTAAATTTCGGCAGAACCTCCTTTGTATAGCTAACGAAACGGAAGTTCCCAAAAGATAAAGGTATAACATAATTAAATATTCCAACATCCAAACCATCACTAGGCGTTGAAATATGCTGTTCAGCTAGGACACATTCAAAGATAACCAAAGTACGTTACTCATCATTATTACAAATAATCTCGATGCATAATGTCTAACCATAATCATTACTTAAGCAGTTCACTTAATTATTAATGGACACTCTAAAAGATTAATCAACTTTCAAAGATGCGTGGCAGTGTGTGACTCCAACTTAAGTCTACTCCCTCCCATGCATGCCGTTCTTGCAAAAGGTACCTAAAATAAAAACACAACAAAAGCAAGAATTCAATCCCAAAGACTCTACAAGTACCAAAAATGAAACATTAACTTCACAATTATAGCATCAACATTCAATCCCAAAGCTTTACTTGGAAACATATATCATGATGTATGAATGTAAATATGCAATGCATCTTTTCTCTTTCACTCTTTTCGCATTTTACCGGTAATGCGAGGTATGCAACCGTCGCTGCATACCCATGCCTGTGCTCGCAAGCGTAGGGACCAATTGTCCAATACTCCGCAAGTAAAGGGGACCTCAAGCCCACACTCCACAAGTGTGGGGACCATAAGCCCATCGTTTTCATGATGGGGACTTCTTCTCAATGCCCACATTCCACGAATGTGGGGACCTCAAGCCCGTCATCTATATAATGGGGACCTCAAATATGCATTCCTGATCACCACGTGACCAAGTCGTATGTATTCTCTCACAGTGCACATAAACAATTACAATTTTGCAATAATCATGAACAACATCAACACCATACATGAATAACAATCATTCGTATCATAAACATTCACCATCCTTAACCAACATATCACACTATCAATCAAACACAGCTAATATATATCAAATACTAGCATTAACTGTCAAACAATTCATAATTACTTTATCAAACAGAGTACTTACCTTAACCGCGTGAGAACGGAGGATGTGAAGATGGTGCTGCCTCCGGGACCAGTCCCCCACCCTTTAAGAACCACCGTCGAACGTGATGAACACTCACCCCAAGCCACGATCTCTCCCTTCCCCTTTCCCCTTCTTCTTCTCCTTCTTCTTCTTGGTCGATCTGTCTTCCGAGCGAACCTCCTTCTTCCTCCTCGACACCGGCAGCGGGGAACACCTTCTTGGCCAGCAGCAAGGGGTTCAATGGAGGAGGAGGTGCTGCTGGACATGGGGAGGCGCAGGGGGAAAGAGGGGGGTGGGGGCGGCCAAGGGGGAGAGGGAGGGGGTGCGGCCAAGGGGGAAGAGGAGGGGCGGCTAGAGTTTTGGGGTGGGGCGCCTCCCCCCTTATTTGGTCGGCCACCTCATGGCCTAATGGGCCAAGGCCCATGTAACATCCCAAGTTTTGGCTTGCGTTTCGAATGTAAGAAAATGAGTAGAAATTAAAACTTTTTCTTACATCTTGTAATTCATGTATGTTCTAAAGAATTCTTGCAAAAGAATTATGGGATTACAAGTCACAAGTCACTCTGATCGAAAACCTTGTCTTCCAAAAATATTCTTGTCAATCCTTTTGATCATCTCCGGGAAATATTTTTCCTAAGTTCTTAGGATGGTATGTGGCCCCTCTGAAAAATTTCACAATTTTTAGAAATTGTTTGAACATTTTAAGAGGCCGTCAAACCACTTTGACCCTTGGTCAAAACCCTAGCTCAGCACCTTGGGAAATTTCTGGGAAAATGCTCAACATAAAAACCTCTAGAAATTTTTCACAAGGTTCATCTCAAGGTTAGCAAGCTACTGTAAAAATTTCATAAATTTTGGAATTAGTTTGCTATCTCCTAAAAATTCTTCAAGGATTTCAGCTCAAAAGGAAACCCTAAGTCTACCTCGGGGGTCAGGCTCGAGTCAGACTCGGGCTCAGCCTCTGGACTTGGTTGAACCCTACCTGTTAGCGCACCCCAGGCTCTGCCCAGTTGGCGCAAGCGATGTCAACCGTTGGATCTATGCCCTATCGCTGCGATCCTGGGAGCTCTAAGACCTCCCACGTGCTAAGACCTCCCACTCGCACGACCTCCTCATGTTCTATTTGCAAAGACAACCCTCCACGACCTCCCCTCGGACCTCCTTTGCATCTTTTGCAAAGACCACCCTGGGGCGTCCTCCTCAGACCTCCCCGAACACCTTGATTGCACCTTGGTGATCGTGGGCCGACCATCCTTAGATCTGTGGCTCAGACCTCCTGGTGCGCTAAGACCTCCGATCACCTCTTTAAATCGGGACCCTTCATTTCAAATCCAACCACCCGGACCTCCTAACCCGAGCTCAAGTCCACCCGAACGCTATGCTCCTTGACCAATTTCTTTTGGGCCTCTCACTGCCTAGTGGGACCTCTGGGACTGGTCATCATCGCTTTTGCAGGCATGCGTGTGTGCCAGAGCTACAACAGTTGGAGCAGCGCCTTGTCAAATCATGTCCTTGTCAACGGCTAGCTCTGCAAACCTTTAATGCATGTCAGCACCTTTTTCCAAAGTCCTCTTTTCCACCTGCCCTGTCATTTCATGTACTTCCATGGCAGGGACTTTTTACTCGAGTGCACCGTGGAGCTCAACCTTGCCCCCACTCCTTTGCTCTCTCGGCTTAAATGAAACCCTGAGCTCTTCCTTAGCTTCTCTTAGACACCTTTGTGCCCACCTAACCTCCTTCTCTCTGTGTTCTTGTGCTCAGAACACCCGAAGACCTCCTAGCCACCATTGTCGGGCCTTGGAGCTCCTCGAAGCCTTCAGGGCTCCAGTGGTTCACTTGGGATTCTTGTCCTGTCAACTAGTTTATTTGAATCACCTTGAGCATTTCCCTAACTTGCTCTGTTTGGCCTCCTCGAGATTTGGCAAAGTGGGAACTTGTTCATTGAAGCCGATCGCTTTCTTCCCATCTCCAAGAAGACTTTTTGTCGCTAGAGCTCCTCCGACGACTTCTTTGACCTCACCGCCCTCGTGTTAGTGTCTTGGTGCTTGAGCTTCCGCTCTGTTGGACTAGGCCGCTTTCTTTGTTGTCGCTTTTGTACCTCCGTGGTCATCTCCGGCTAGCCGCCGGTAGGGTGAGCTTTAGCTCTAGTTTTTGGCACCTTTAGGTCCTCCTCGTTATTTAGAGTTCATCCTTGTCCTTGGTTCCCACCGGCGTAGACCACGTTGCCGGCGGTGAGCTCAAGCTCCGACTCGGGCGTTTTGTCGGGCCTTACTCGGACAAGGGCTGTAGCCTAATGATTAGCATTTAAGTTGTCCGAGAGCCCAATCTCTGGTGTTAATTGTTGTTCTTGTCGGCAGCGCGTGCGTTCCATTAAGTCTTCAGATCTCCTAGGCTCAATCTAGACCGTTGATGATCTTCTAGCGTTAGCCCTTGGCCTTTAGATCTCCTGGTATAAGTCTCTTGCAGCCAGGACCTTCCTTTATCTGAAATCCTGGCCGTTAAAGACCTTCATAGATTAAATCCCAGCCGCTAGGATCACCCTCCACCTTGGGGTCCTCTTTGCAAAAAGACCTCCCTTAGTCGTTTTATAAAAACCACTCCTGAGCCACCCCCCGAGGTCCTCTTTGCAAAAATACCACCACTGGTCCTTGTAAAGAAGCTGCAGGACCTCCTTCCGTCTAGATCTAGACCGCTAGGACCTCCTCGGTGAGATCCTAGCCGCCCAGGTGTCCCTCTGTTAACTTACCATTTCGGACCTCCTTCGCTTGATCGTGACCGTTAAGACCTCCCTCGCGAGATCTTGGCCGTCAAGACATCTTCGTTTGGACCTCAGTCTCTAGGACCTCCTCCTAGATCAGATCCTAGCCGCGCAAGACCTCCTGGTTTCAATCCCAGCCGTTTAGAAGCTCCCCAGTTTAGATCTGTACCGTTGGGAGTTTTCTATGAAAACTCTAGGTCGCAGGACCTCTTCGGTTTTGAATCTCAGCCGTCAAAGACCTCTTCTAGGGTAGATCTGGACCCTTAGATCCTTTTTGTAAAATCCTTAAGTGCGGGACCTCCTCCGAGGTTCTCTTTGCAAAAAGACCACCCCTGGTCTTTGTAAAGGGAATCACAGACCTCCCCGAGCAAATCTGGGCCGTTAAGACCTCCCCCCTGGGAGATCTTAGCCATCGGGGTCCTCCTCCGCTAAATCCTCACCCCCAAGACCTCCCTGTAAAATCCCAACCGCTAGGACCTCCTCCGGAGTTCATCTCGACCGTCGAGATCTTCCTCCGTGAAGACCTCTGCTCTCAGGACCTCCCCGATTAAATCTGGACCGTCCAAGACCTCTTCTGGTAGATCTTGGCCGTCCCAGACGTCCTCCGTTATGTCCTTAGCTTTAGGACCTCTTTTCAGTTCCGGACCGTTAGATTTAGATCTAACGGGCTAGACCTCCTCGCTAGATCTTAGCTGTGGGCGCCCCGGATTATTGGAAATGTACTTAATTAAATTCATACTGTAGCACAATCGTTAATGAAGGAACAGTACTGCCCCTTTATTAAAGATCATGCTAAAGATATAAATTTAACAAGTGACAATTCCAATAAACAGGATTCCCCGGATATATATATATATCTCACAATGGTTCCCAGGATCAACGACCATTGCATATATATATCCTTCATCAACATTGCATCAAATACATACAAGTCATACATTGACATAATTAAACATAAGTTTACAACATTTGGTTTGGTACTACAATATTAAGTGACTTGGTCACTTCAAAAGTCTAACAGCGGAAGCAAAAACAAAATATTAAGATCCACCAATGGCCTCATCCACCCGCAGGCAATTGCGTGGAGGAAAGAAGTAGCTTTACTCGTTAGCGTCACCCTGATCGGCGCTAACGGATACTTCATAAAGAAAACCGTCCTCACCTGCAACAATAGGTGATAGCACCTTGAGTACGGAAGGTACTCAGCAAGTCTTACACAAACTAATAAAATAAAGTGTTTATTAGAACCTAATCAAAGGAATAGAATTGTGACATGCATAAGGTTACAACAGGAAGGCATAAAGGTTCAAATTTGCATAAAGCGATACATCTTATCCTACAAATGCTACATTTTGATAAAGCAATTTAATAAATCAAAGTTTAATTAGAACAGATAAGTAAATGACATAATTGTAATAGTACAAATGCATGAATCCCTCATGCACACCCAAAAATCAAACCATATTTTGAAAATCAAAACTTCTATACAGTGACATCAATTCAAGTTATCGTCCATGACCGTGGACACGCTATTCGAAGCTTTATACCTGCAGGTGTACATCTTACCCACATGACTTAGCTAGCCCGTTGCCTTCGGATGCCTCCGAATGATGACATACTTCCTTTGGTATGCCGACCGGGAAACTAAGATTTGGTATTTTTCAACAAGCTAACACTATTGAGTTGGACCCCATGTGTGAACCGATCCCGCTTAAACAACGATCGATAGCATCTCGCTAACCGAGGCACACATGTTGCGTCGAGAATGCCGATCCAAACAATTAAATGCGAATCGGGCTCACTACCCATATTAGGATGCAATCGGCACCTTTAAGGTATCGATATGCTACTGAGCACATATACGCCCTCACCCTTCTAAGAACATCCGACATCGACATACAAGCTCACATGGCATACAACGCATCATCGGACCAAAGCATCTATGCCATACAAGGTCAATACACATATTCTTACTTTCCTGTTTCCAACCCAATAGTCTTAACATTTTACTTAACCAAACAGCGCCCATACACTGCATGTGGAAGTACGTGGGGGACTTGAATTGAATAATTAGAGTTCGGTCCTTAATTAACCCGGACAAGTTCACCACAAAACCCAATCTTGTGCACAAAAGCACCATCACTAGCTTCCTCTTGTCCAGATCAAGTTAAATTTCAAATACAAGTCTGATTTAAAGAAACTGGACAAAGAGTTTAAAATAACAAAAGTTCATTTGTGATTCCCATGTTTGACAAGGTATTCTTGTCAAACTCTAAAATCTCTAGACTGCATGTCTAAGCCAAATCTGAAAATATATGCTATAGTATACATTACTATGCTAAGGTTGAGTGTATGGTGACAATTGAGGTAATCCATCATGTTAGGTCATAACTAACTACTAATAGATCACAATTTGTATTTTCGTAAAATAGCATGCACAGCTTGTCACCGGATTTGCAAAAGCTATTGTATAAAACTTGGGATCAACATGGTGCGAGAGGAAGCTTGCCTTGATAATAATAAACCTCATTGCGAGTTCAGTTGCTCGAATATATTCAATTGCTTCAACAGAACTAGATTCTAAAAGAAGCAATAAGACCCAATAAATACCAAAACTGACAATAAGTCCAAAATGGAAGAAATATGCATGATCAATCTGGAAATGCATGATTGACAATATGCTTAAGCCATAACTACCCATAATAGTGATACTAACCCATTTTATAAACTACTGTTTTCAAATGGCAGAAACTAGGGTTTAGTGCAAAGTTCCAGTTTTCAGATTTTTAAAAGAGCTGAAAACAGGACAGATTGCCGTTTTCGGAAAAAGGAAAAATAGAACATGCAAAAGTTCAGAAATGATACTTAGCATGATCTTTTAGGGTAATTAATATCCCAAACCAACCTTAATCTAACCCTAATCAGTTAGATTACCAAAAGCTAAAAGAAACTTGCATTGTCGGTTGAGCCGACAAAAAGGAACAGAGGCAGATTTCTGTTATCAACCTAAATAGATGATAACAAGGATTAAAAGAATAACTTGTTATGCTACTAGGGTTTAGTTTAAACCTAACTAGGATAACAAGTCGACAGGAGAAACCCTAAGTCTTGAAAATGACATAAAAGACCGAAAAGTTAGAATATCAACTTTTCAGTTTAGAGCAAGTTGAAACTACTGATGTTCAAAAGAATGATTCACAGGAGCTTCTAAGGTCCTTAAGATGCTCAAGATGTTAGAAACTAGGGTTTTAGCTTACCAGTAAAGGAAAGACACCACAGACTTTGAAAACCGAAGTGGATTGCCAGAGAAATAAACTCTGGATTTAACCTACAAAAGATAGCCAATCTTTATTGCAAGGTAAAACCAGTGCTTAAGGTGGATAAGCAATGGACAAGAGCAAGAAACTCCACTGGACAGCAAGGTAAAAGGATGAGCTTCAGTGGTCAACAATGGCAGTAGCTCAAAAAGTTAGGGTTATATATGGATGTTGAGCTACAGGGCAATATGGAAAGATCTAGAGTTGATGAGGTGTCTACTTAGCTAAATATCCAAAAATTTGTGGCATAATCTTTGGATAATCCTCTCCTCTGCTCTCAGAAATGGCTGCGCGCAGAGGTAAGGAAGAAGGGAGGCAAAATATGACATGTGGGTCCCTTTGTCATCCTCAGCCGCGCGTGCCTCATAAAAGCTCAAAAGAATATCAGCCGTCCGATTGGAAATGGGCGGTTGTGATAAATAGAGAGGTTAAAAGGTTTTAATCGGTATCTTTTAATATGGACCGTGCGATCTCAATCGGTCGATCGAGATTAAAACAGAGCCCAAAAGGAATCTCGGGATCTACTTTCAAATCTGGACGTTGGATTGGAATCCAACGGTCAATTAAAAGGAATACACGTCACTCGATTAGATGAGATGACGCGTCACCGTTAGATTGGATTTCCACGGTCGAGATGGGGCAAAGAACCGGATGGTCCGATTGCATACACTCATATGGACCCTACGATTGAAATCCAACGATTCGCTAAGTTTGGGCTTTAGAAGGCCCACGGTCAAAAAGGAGCGCCGTAGGATTTAAATCCAAAGGCTCAGATAAACGCGCGCCTTTGATTTCAAAATGAAACGAGCGACGCGGTTAGATCAAGAATGGACGGCTGAGATCGTGAGGGGATCCGGAGTCGTCCGACTGCATACACCAATCTGGACCACACGATGAAGATCTAACGGCCCAGAGGAGCGCAGGCCTTAATAACACGCGGTAAAAAGGAAAGCCGTAGGATTTGAATCTAACGACTCAGATAAAAGCGCGCCTTTAAGTTTAAAACGAAAAGGGAGGCGCTGTTGGATCGGAAATGAACGGTAGAGATCGAGACAGGCTCCGGAGTTGTCCGATTGCATACACTGACCTCGATCGTTAGATTAAGATCCAACGGCGGAGATCAAAGCGTACACGTGGGCACCGCTCGGACGCTGGCGTTGCGCCTCGCTCGATTGAAGATCAACGGCTCACATCACGTAGGAGGTTTGAGCTCGCGCGAACGTGATGAGCCGGACCATTTGCACGTGGTTGACTCAACCACATGGCTCGAGTCGCTACGGGCTAGGGTTTGGATTCAAACCGCTTTGGTTGACTGTAACCTATTCAAATGCTTAAAAGGTTTGACTGGCTTTTAAAATAGCAAATAAATTCGTAAAATCATGAAATTTTTACTGGAGGCTACTGGGATGATATATTTCCCAGATAAATTTTAAAATCACACAATCACTTTGTAAAATACATAAATATTTATTTTAGCCCGAAAGTATTCATTTAAAGACAATTATTTTTCTTTAAGTCAATTTAATTTCTAAAAATGCAACAAAAATATTTTCAGCCAAGATAATTTATCTAGGCTTTAATAAAAATTACTTCCCAGTCATAATACAAGTTTTATCTTGTATTCCCTTAAGACTTTAAATGGTTCTTTTGGATTTTGGCTAAAAAGGAAGGTTTTTAATTTGTAACATACTGCCCAAATGGTAGAAATGAACAGTAATGCTATGAACAGCACCTCATTACTGTTCATAAAGCATTTAATTACTGTTTATAGAATTGGGGATGTTACATTAGCCGTCGAAGACCTCCCTCTTTCTGATCTCACCGTCCAGACCTCCTCTTTTAGACCTCCATCTCAAGGACCTCCTCGTTAGATCCAGACCTTTGAGTCTAGATCTAATGGCTCAGACCTCCCCTAGGCGCGTTAAGGTCTTCTCGTTTGGGTGCTCGTGGAGGATCTCGCGCCGGGTTCGTGAGCTGTGCGATCTCTGATCAACGGCCCACGACCTCTCCTCCTCACTCAGTCTGTTGGACCACCCGTGAGATTTTTTATTTTCAAATTGATTTTGGTGTAACTTCAAAATTTCATATCTTAGTATTTTTGACTCCTTTTTGGGTGATTCCAATTTCATTAGCTTTGTAATACACTGAACTTCAATCTGAAAATGAACTTAGGTACTTTTCTGTAGCAGAAACTAATGTAGGCTATGTTAACTTGTTGCAATATGAAATATTGTCTAGAAATTCATCAAACTTGTAAAATACATAGCTTTTTCTCTGCGTTTCCAAACTGAGCAAACTAAATCTTGTTAAAGTCCTCTAGTAATGTACTTTAGTGTAGAATAGGCTTTCAGGTGGTCTTTGCCACTGAAATAAATGATACCCTAGTTTTACAACTTAGAAAGATCATAACTAATTCATTTCAACTCCAAATAAAGTAAACTTAACTTTGCTGTTCTTAGGATGACCTTATCTACCTACCATAAAATTTTTAGATTCTAGATCATTCTAGAAATTTATGCCATGAACAGTAACCGAAATTAATTTAATTAGGATTTTCCAGGCTGAAATTGTTTTTTGTGTAGGCCATAACTTTTTCATGCTAAGTCCAAATGAAGTGATTCTTGTTCCTAAAATTGTCTAAAATCATGATCTTGCTGCTGTATAAATTTCATGGGTTTTGGAGAACTTTTACTGTGGAGTTTTATTTGGAGTTCTTGTTCTTATTTGGTTATCGCCTTTTCACGTTAGGTTTCGAAGGAATTATTGAGTGCGGGAGTGAATCCTCTGCAGCAAGAAAGTGATCTACAGCAAGGCAAGCAGTTTGATCATGTTAATCCCTGTATTTTTAAGTAATTATGTTGTTTACAAATTCTATGTATGCATTGCTAGTTTGTGTTAAACTATTGTCGTTAGTTGACCTAGTAGATGCATTTCCTTAAGCAAATGATCATCCTTTACTACCATGAGCCTAGGTTATTGCTGTGATTAGAGCTCGTTGGATGAGCTCTTGCCACTTAGTAGTTGCGAATTAATTGCTTAGCCATGCTTAGCTTCCGGTAGAAATGGGCGGTTATCGACTTGTCGATAACCTTGATCACATAAAACTTATTATCACTTATGATTTCAGCCTTGTGCCATGTCTTCTTACGAAAACTAAAACTGAAAACAAAATGATTTAGACTTGAGCACAATGGTATGATTGGTGTGCTTTTGGGTGTGACTGGAATGGTGCCTGAGTCAACAAGGACCGAACATCTTGTTACACTAAACCAAGCATTTTGTGCGTGCTAACCACACTAGAGGGTATGAGACCTCTCTTGAATTAGTACTTTGGGAGGTATTAATTAATGGGTCGCTGGCTGTAGTTTATAGAGAAAAAGGATCACAAGGGCGTGACCGGGGTGGTTCCTTTCTAGGTCCTCCACCCCGACCGGGGTCTTGCAAATGTCCGGCTAGCGTTACCCTGAAGGGCTAATGACTCCCGGCTTTTCTTGACTCCACCACAACGTGTGGTCCTAGTGACCCATTTCGCCGGCTGGTCACTAAGGGTTAACCCCATACGTGCGACTCATAATTAACGCATTCCATTGGAAACATCTCGTAGGACTTAGCCATGCCGGCATACCAAAGGAAGTGTGCTTAATAGCTTGGCAAAAAGGCGGTCTGAAGTGTGAGTACATTGGTACACCCCTGCAGGGTTAAAACTATTCGAATAGTCTCGTCCTAGGTTATGGACACGCTTGGCAAGGTCTTTCAAGAGTTAGACTACAACATTTTAATTAAAACCTGATGGGTGGTACGAATATGGGATTCGTGCTATGTGTGGTGGCTATTGGGTTAGTCACCAATAGGTGGTTACTCTTGTACTTATTGTATCTCGTGTTATTTCATTCAATAAAAACTGATTGCAAATTTGCTTTTGAAATGTACTACATTATTACAAATGAAGTTGCCTTTGTGCAAAATGAGACATATAACCTCCACTTAAAAAGCCCGCATGTAGCATATTGATAGGTCTGCTATTCCACACGTCAGTCTTGCGAGTACATTTTTGTACTCATTTGCTTTGCTTATTTGTTGCAGAGGAAGAAGTTGATTCCCAAGGGATCGACTTTTGTGAGAATTGCTGCAGTATGGACGATTAGCTTGGCGACCCGGTCGGTTGCCTTGTGGGTTATGGCTAACCGGTTGGATTTTGTTTATAGCCATCTTATGGCACTTTGCTTCTTCTGTTAATGTTACTTTGATGTCGTTTGGCCGGTCGGCCTTCTTGTGTAATAACTCTATTATGTATGTCTTTTGTTAGGATTAATGTTATGTGATGTATGGAATTGATGCGTGATTTTGTAACGGGGTGTGTATACTGCATTTCTGGGAAGTATACATATCTCGGGGCTTGGTTTATTTGATTTGTGATGCTAGAGTCAATGGAAGACTAAATATTACAAGTCAAATAAATCGGGGTCCTCACAGCCCAGGCCCAAGTTGCCCAAATAATGCTGCAAACCCCTCCGTTACCTGTTTAATTAAGTATTTTCTATTTGATCCTTCTCCTGGATCAATTTCTAAATAGTCATTTTCTTCAAATATTTGGCTTTCTCTCAAATTCTACTCTGGAGTATTACAGCACTTCATCTAACACTACTACAAAAAGGCTAATACTGGATGCCTCATCACAGATGGTTGATCAAAACCATATGTATTATATGCAATCATAGACAGTTTTGGTTTAGAGACCGTCTGTGTTACTTGTTGTGCTAAAAACCGTCTGTGAAGAGATAATATCACAGACGATCATGATGAAAATCGTCTGTGAAGTATCTTAGACAGTTCTTAAAAATAACCGTCTATGATATTTAGAAATATCACAAACGGTTTTCAACAAACAATCGTATGTGATACTTCCCAGACGGTTCTTAATTACAACCGTCTGTGATAATATCCCTTCAGCTCCCCGATGAGTTTCTTCATCGCCGTCGTCGCTGATGTGTCTCTTCGTCGCATCAATGCCGCTTTGGCTCCCCGATGTGTCCCTTCATCTCACGCATCAAATTTATTCCTTGTTTAATAAAAAGATTGTGAGACCCCGGGGTATTTAGCTTGTAATGCTTAGTCTTCCATTGACTCTAGCATCACAAACCAAATATCTCGTGCCTCAAAAAAATGTATACTTCCTAGAATTGCAGTATACACACCCTTTTACAAAATAATGCATCAATTCCATACAAGCTCCACACAACTGAACTAAAGCTTTAGAAGCAAAAGACATGCAGTATAGTTATTACAAAAGGGAGGCCGACCGGCCAAGTACAAGCTAAAGAAAAAGAATGAACAACGGAAGTAAAATACCATAAGATGGCTATGAACAAGAGCCAACTAGTTTGCCATACACCCACAAGGCAATTTGACTAGGCCGCCAAGCTAATCATCCACACCGCAGCAAAACTCACAAAAGTCAATCCCTTGGGGATTAACCTCCTCTGCAACAATTAAGCAATGTAAATGATTAAAAAAAATGTACTCGCAAGACTTACGAGTAACAAACCTAGATATTACTACATGCAGGCTTTAATCAAAGGAGAAGGCTAAATGTTCATTTTCAGCATAAAATAGATTTTATTTGCAATAAGTAATAGATTGAAAGCAGTTTTAACAATCTGATTTTATTTGTTCAAATAACAGCGAGACAATAAGTAACAATAATAAGACATCCTGGAAGTGACTAATCCAATAGCCACCACAACAATAGCATGAATTACCCATTCGTACTACCCACATCAAGTTTTAATGAAAAGTTATAGTCTAGTTCTTGCACGACCTTACCAAGCATGTCCATAACCTAGGACGAGGTTATTCAAATAGATCAAACCCTGCAGGGGTGTACCAATGTACCCACACTTTAGACCTCCTTTTTGCCAAGCTATTAAGACACTTCCTTTGGTATGCCTTGTATTAATTAAGAGTCGCGCGTATGGGGGTTAACCCTTAGTGATCCGCCGGCGACGAAGATCACAAGGATCCATACGTTGAGTCGGAAACACCGGCCCAGCCGTAGCAACTATGGGTGTTCCTGGGTATGGAGAACCTAGAAAGGAACCCATCTCTCTCATCCCAAAACGAACATTTTTCTCTATCACTACCACCAGTGACTCATTAATTAACATCTCCTAAAATACTAAGTCAAGAGAGATCCCATATCCCTCTAGTGTGGTTAGCACGCAAATATCGCTTGGCTTAGTGACACGAGTAACTCGGTCCTTGATGACCCGAGCACTATTCCATTCACACCAACAGATCACACCATCACACCAATGTGCCCAAGTCTAAAACATTTTATTTTCAATTTTAAACTTTATGAAATAACAAAGCACAATGTGCTGAATATAATATAATTGTAAGATTTGTGTGATCAAGGTCATCGACTAAGTCGATAACCGCCTAATTCTACCAGTAACTAAGCATTGTTAAGCATCATATCGTAAAGACAACAAAAGAGCATAAATCATTCACCAGGCTCTAATTCACCAGTGAGGATATTAACTTAGGTTGGTGGTAGGGGTGGATAATTTCAGGGAAACAATGCATTAGGATTAGCTGTAACATCCCAAGTTTGGACATGTGTTTCAAATATAAGAAAATGAGTAGAAATTAAAACTTTTTCTTACATCTTGTATTTTCTGTATGTCCTAAACAATTCTTGTAAGAGGAATATGGAAATACAAAGTCACAAGTCTTTTGATCCAAATCTTGACCTTTCAAAAATATTCTTGTCAAATCTTGTGATCATCTCCTGGAATTTTTTCTCTCCAAGTTCTAGGGTTGGTGTGTGACCCCTATGGAAAATTTCACAATTTTTAGAAATTATTTGAATATTTTTGGAGGACAGTCAAACCTGTTTGACTTTCCGTCAAACCCTACCCCAGCACCATGCAGAATTTTTGAAGAAATATGTTCTACATAAAACCTCTGAAAATTTTATACAAGGTTAATATCTAAGTTAGCAAGCTCCTGTAAAAATTTCATAATTTTTGGAGTTGTTTTGCTACCTCAAATCAATCCCCAAAGTATGTCTCAATTCAAAACCCTAAAATCTAAACTCTGGTCTGAGTTAGGCTTGGGCTCGAGTCAAACCCGAGCCCAAGTCATTTGACTCGGTCGAACCAAGCCACCTCGAATCTAAACCGTTGGATTAAAATCCAACGCTCACGATCTCCTCTTTTGTTTTGAACCTCAGTAGCTCTTGGGGAATCCCGACCGTCCGATTAAAATCTAACCGCCCACGATCACCCTAGCCTTTTTTGCCCTTCTTCTTCCTCGTGCCGTGCGCAGCACAGTGAGCAGTATGGCCTTGGTCATGTCTACTCCCTCATCAACGTCTTGCTGGTCGGGCAATTAGTGTGTGTCGGCTCGCTTTCGGCCGTAGTCGTGCCCTACTCCTGCCCCTCATCATTCCTTTTGGTCCACAGTAGAGCCGTGAGCTACGCTCACCGTTGAGCTCACCCCTGGACCTTCCTTTTTGGCCAAACCCTAGTTCTCCGTCTATATGAAGCTCCCTAAACCCCTCTTTGAGCTCCTTTGCAGCACCCCTTACCTCCCCTTTGCTTGTGGAGCTCAAAACACCGAAAACACCAAAACCACCATTTTCGGCCGTAGTGCTCCATTGTGGATCTTGGTGCTCCAGTGGTTCTTCCCCCCTTCTTTTTGTACCCTTTTGGGCTCCTTAATACCCTAGTCATTTCCCCTCACTCAATTTTGGGTTTCATTCACAGGAATCGACCAATTTTGAGTTTGGACCCTTTCGGCCGAAATCATCCCCTTTCTTCTCCAACTCCGGTAAGTGGTTTCTTTTAGCAATTAATTGCTTGTGGACCTTCTGTGGGCCTTTTTGCAACTATTTTGACCACCCGGTGGTGTTCATCTTGCTCAGGCCGTGTTTTCTTCATCATCTTCCTTAGCTCCGGTGAGCTTCTCCGCTGTCCGAGCTTCTCCGGCCATATTTGAAGCTCTTCTTGGCTAAGGTAGCTTCTTATTAGTCCTTAGATGTTGTGGCACCCGCTTCTTTGGACGATACAGAGCTCTTTTAGCTATTTTCGTTTTCGGTAATCTTATCACCGGCGTTCAACCCCGGCTAGCCGCCGGTGTAGGCCATTTCAGCCCTGCACGTTAGCACCTTTGGGTGTGCAATAGCTTTTGCAACCCATTTTGGCACTTTGCAGGCACCGCCGTGGTCTCCTTCGCCGGCGACGAGCCTTAGAAAACCGTCAGAGGAAATCTCCGTTGTCGGATTTAGACAGGCACTGTAGCACAATCGTTAGCCTTTAATTGGGATCTTTGTCGGAAGCACGTGTGTATGTGTTAAGTGTGTGGTCCTTTGAATGTGGGCCCAATCACTTAAACCCACCCGTTGGCCCTGTGCAACGCCGTTTGGACATCATTAAATGTTAATCATTAATGTTAATCATTGTTTAGCAATAAATGGTTGTCCTGAAATGACTCAGTGAGTCTCTGCCATGTGGGCCCATATGTTTAAACTACCGTGGCATGGTCATTAGGACAAAGATTGGGTTCATTAATTGTTAATCACTGTTAGCAATTAATGGCTTTCCGTAATGGCCTACTGTGCCATTGTCAAGTGGGCCTCGCCCACTTAAACCCTCACTGTGCGATATCTTTAGGACACCATTAATGCAAATCATCTTTTGGTTAAAGTCATCTTATGGCACCTTTTGCTTCCGCTGTTATTGATACTTTAATGTCATTTGGCCGGTCGGATCTTTTGTAATAACTTTATGTTATGTATGTCGTTTGCTAGACTTGTTATATTGATGTATGGAATTGATGCATGCTTTTGTAAAGATGTATGTGTGCTGCAATTCTGAGAAGCACATGTTCATCGAGACACGGTGTATTTCATTTGTGATGCTAGAGCCAATGGAAGACTAAGTATTAAAAGCTAAATAAACCAGGGTCTCACATTAGCTATCTCTAATTGACAAAAATTAACTTTGACACAAAGAAGTATGCATACTTATTCTTTGCAAACAAGATATTTGACTTTAAAAGTAATGGGATCAATATGATCAAAGGAATGCTACATTTGCTTTCCTTGCTGGAGATCATTTGATTGCTGCAGAGGACCACTCTCGAACTCAACAAATTCTTCAGAACCTATCACAATAACGAGAAAATCCAATAAAAACGACGAACACCGAAAAAGACTCAAAAACCATAGTCAACCAAAATCCATGAAATTTACACAGTAGGTAGAGCATGATTTTAAATGAATTTAGCAACAATAATCATTCAATTTGGACTAAGCATGCAAAAGTTATAGCCTAAACAAGTTTGATCGGATAGAAAAATCCAAATTAATTGCTTTCTGTTACTGTTCATTGCATAAATTTATAGAAAGTTTTTGACCATGAAAATTTTATGGTAGGCAGAGAATGACATTCTAAGAACAACACAATTGGGTTTACTGGATTGGGAGTTAAAATGAATTTATCATGATTTTCTTAAGTTATGACACTAGTGCATAATTAATTTCAGAGGCAAAGACAATATTAGAACCTATTCTACACTAAAGCATATTAATAAAGGACTCTAACACATTTTAGTTTACTAAATTTGGAGTTACAGGGAACAGCTTATGCATTTTTCAATGTCAACTGAATTTTTAGAGTAGTATTTTAAAGTTAAACCTAAAATGAATCTACTAACACATTTTTCCGGAATAAAACCAAGCTTACAACTATTTTTAGATTAAATCTTAGTTAAAACCAGAACTAACAAAATTTGAATCAACCAAAAAGGAGTTACCATGAAATAGTTATGCAATTTTAAAGTTTAACACCATTTTCAGTTTATAAATAAAAAGGCTCTCGGGTTTTTATTAAAACTAACACAACCGGAAAAGACATGGGCCATTGATCAGCAATCGCATGGCCCACAACGCACTGAGCACAACACACGCGCAAGCGCGCGCTCACGGCCCAATAGTGCCCACCGTTGGATTTAGATCCAACGGTCCACAAGAGATGGAACATTTGGACTTCCCGAATGCCTCACCAAATCTGGGCCGTGGATATAAAAAGGAACGGCTCAGATAAAGCTCACATTCGGAGGTCCGAAAGTTAACGCGATCTGAGCCACAGATTAAGAAATGGACGGTCCAAAGGGACTGGGACGTTAAACTCTGAACACGCCGAGGAGGTCTAGACCGTTGGATCTAGATCTGACGGTCCAGATCTACACGGGGAGGTCCTAAAGGTTAGATCTACAAGAGGTGGTTCTGAAAGGCTCAGATCTCTATGGGGAGGTCCTGAACGGTCAAGATCTACCTAAGGAGGTCCTAAAGGATAAGATCTAAAAGAGGAGGTCCTGGAGGTTTCCTTTACAAAAAGACCAAGGGGGTGGTCTTTTTCAAAGAGGACCCTGAGGGTGGTCTGAAGGGTTGTCTTTGCAAGAGACCAACAGGGTGGTCTTTGCAATAACACAGAAGGTGGTCTGAGAGTGATCCTTGGGGTGGTCTTTGTAAGAAGACCAGGGGGTGGTCTTAACGGCCCAGATCTGCACGGAGGAGGCCTTGGATAGTCAAGATCAACATGAGGTGGTCTTGAAGGTTGTCTAAGGGGTGATCTTAGCTTACGACAACAGGACTTCAGTACCACCTAGTTTTGCTCGTCGGCTCACCGCCGGTGACTCCGGCCACGGCGGCGCAACCCAAAGGCGGCAAAACGTTCGCAATAGTATTGCGCACGCCCTGAGGGTATTCTTGACGGCGGAGCCAGCCTAAAACAATGACGAGCTGGAGTGGGCGGCGACGCAAACACTGCCAAAGTGAAAACATCAAAGAGCTCCGTAGTAGTTTAAGGTAGCTTGTGCCACAGCTACTAGGGGCTAACAAGAAGCTACCTGAGCACAGAAGAGGTCCAAAGGAGGTCGAAGGAGCTCTAGCGACGACGACCAGCGCCGGCGCTGAGGAAGACAACATGGAGAAGAGGTCCTGAGCAAAACGAAAATGAACCAAAGGTAAGGATAGCTTCAAAAGACCTCCTAGATGGTCCAGGAGCAAGTAATTGAAGCATATGTGTCCTTACCGGAGTTGGGGACGAAGGGGATGAACACAGCCGAGGAGATCCAAAAACCCAAAATTAGGCTGCTCCTGTGAAAGCAACCCAAAATCAAGTAGGGGATTTGATGAAGATGATGAGAGGCTCAGGGCAGAGCAAAAAGATTGACAAAAGAAACCTCGTAGCACTGCCGTCACCGAGGAGCTCCACGGTCCAACAATGGTGGCAAAAGGGCTCTCTGGTGTTTTGTGCACGAATACACAGAGAGGGAGCTAGAGTTTGCAAGGAGTGCTTAAAGGAAGCTAAGGAAGAGCTCGAGGACCTTTTATAGCCGGAGGGCAAAGGAATGGAGCAAAGCAAAGCTCCACGGGTGCGTCGAGTCAAAACTCTGCCATGGACACACTGGAGGAGATGGGAGAAGGTAGAAGGAGGACTTCGGGGGCGAAAGCACTTGCAGCAATTAATGCTTGCAGCAAAGAGCCGTTTGAAGGACTCCAAGGAGGTGGCCCTGCACTGCCTCCTTTGCCATGGCGCACGCGCGCGGCGAAGAAGATGACCAGCAACGGTGAAGGGCCCACCAGTCAGGGACACAAACAAAGTGGTCTGAGCCAAAACTAACGAGTGGGTTAGGCTGAGTCAAAAGCCTGAGCCAAAACTCTTGACTGTTGGATTTGAAATGGACGACTGAGATCGATTGGGCCATTCAGAGGTCCAAACGGCACAACCAATCTTGAGCGTCTGATTAAGATCCAAGGGTTTAGATTGAAAGAACGATAAGGTGGTCCGAACGTTCCAAACGAACGTGGATGGCCCGATGGAAATCCAATGGCTGTCATTGATCGCGTGTTTTTGAACAGGCTCGAGTACAATTAGCTAGTTGGGCTCAACCAAGACAAGGGTTTGGGCTCGAGTCTGACTTGAACCCAAACAGGACTTTGACTTAGGGTTTGAAATAAGCTGAAAACTTGGAAGAATTTTTAGAGGTAGCAAACTAACTCAAAAATTTCTGAAATTTTTACAGCATCTTTTTTGCTCTAGGATTGACCTTGTATAAAATTTCTAGAGGTTTTTATGTAGAGCATTTTTCTCCAGAAATTTCTCAAGGTTCTGAGTTAGGGTTTGACCAAGGGTCAACAGGTTTGACTGACCTCTTAAAATATTCAAACAATTTCTAAAAATTGTAAAATTTTTCGGAGGAGTCACACAACATCCCTAAAACCAAGGAAAATTATTTCTAGAGGATGATCATAGGGTTAACCAGAAGCGTTTTCAAGAGGCTTGTGATTTTGAATTTCTAAAATTCCTTTATAAGAATTTTCAGAACATTCAAACAACATCAAGATGTAAGAAAAGTTTTAATTTCTTCCCATTTTCTTACATTTGAAACAAAAGCCAAGATTTAGGATGTTACAAAGATCATCCACCATCGAAGATGATCATCATCCCCCATATATAAACTCTACTATTCTAAAGTTAGCAGAAATGGCTCCTTCTTCTATTTCCTTGTTGCCGACATTAATTGCCTACCTGGCCATACTGTACGAGGACTTCTTCGGCCATACATTGGCGGATGCGGCGAAAGGACACTGTTTGATCAACAGTGTCCTCACTCCTCTGTCTGAGGATTTGCCGGAGCAAGTGGTGGCCACCTTCCGCCGTCTTGACATCCTCCTCCGCCACGTCTTTCGAGTGATCTCCCACTTTCGGCGAGTTTACTGCGTCATCGACGTGGTCCTCCACAACGATGTTGCATGTCTCTAGGAGGCTCACCGTCACTTGAACTGCTTAATCGAGGCGGCGGGCGACCAAGTCGACCATGCCGAGACCCCTCAAGCAAAGGAAGAGACTCGATTCTTCTTGACAATAGTCCGAGGGTCTTCGGGAGACACTCGAACGAGCGCGTCAGTGGGTGGACACATTTCGGGCTTCGTTCGCTCACGAACCGTCCGATGCCAACGCCGTCGCCTACGAAGTTTTGAAGACGGAGATACTTTGTTTATTTAGGTTTCTAATTTTTTTTAATCTTTATATGAAGCAATTGGCCATGTTATTTGGCCATATATATGTAAATTCCAAAATAAAAAAAAACTAGTTTGGAAGTGATCGAATTGCTATATTATATGTTGAACCATATGCAAATTTTCAGTAGTATTTAAATGACAAAATTAACATATAAACATATAATTTCTTCATGTCATGTAAATGGATACATGATAGTATATGCTCAAAATATATATAGAACTTTGAACAACCATATAACAGATGGTTCCATAATAGAACCGTCAGTGATGTGGTCTCATATCACAGATGGTTCCATGATGGAACCGTCTGTGATATGAGACCATATTACTCACGATTCTATTATGGAACCATCTGTGATAAGTATTACTGACGGTTCCATAATAAAACCGTCTGTGATAACTCTTTATTAATAGGAGCCCGCTAGGGTTTGCGTCCTAACTCGTCACTCCCCAACGCCCTTACTCTCGCTGTTCACCTGCGCACCTCGATGCCGCTGCCGCCACCCGAGGCCTCCTCCCCGACCCCGTCGTCGACACCGCCGCTGCCGCCAGTCCAATTGACCTCCCAGCGGCCAAATCCACCAGCGATGTCGAGGTAAGACAGATCTATCACCAATTGCTTTGGGCTATTGGTATTCATGTGAACCGAGCTGCAATGTGACTGATGGCTGGCTGGATGGTGGATAGATCTGGAGGTAGAGAATGGGGTTGTGTTCGGGTGTGACTACTAGTGCTGCTAGTTGTGGATAGATCCTATTAGGTTGCTTAATGTGTTAATATGGCACAATCACTGATTTTTATATGCTCTGTGTGATTTGTCTGTGCCTAGCACTAGAAGGTATTATAAATTTGTATGCACTGTTGAACTGCTCAATGATGTTAATAGTCTTGTGCTGAAATTAAATTGATAATTTGTTCATATTTGAGCTCTAATGAATTGCTAACTGCTGTGCACATACAAATTTATACATTCTGATATACAATTGAATTGCTAACTGATGACACAAATGTAATTGGATGTGATATTGTGTATAGATTATGTGTCTTTTAAATGACCTGAAGGATTCACATGTTTATATGTCAATTATGCCTTTTAAATTTGCTGTTCAATTCCAAAACAAGACCAAATGAGTTAAAAACTAATACAACACCTCTTCACCTGCCTCTCGCCATTCATTTCACCTTTGCCTGTGTAAA
Source organism: Ampelocalamus luodianensis (assembly GCA_036346255.1). Lineage (NCBI taxonomy): Eukaryota > Viridiplantae > Streptophyta > Magnoliopsida > Poales > Poaceae > Ampelocalamus > Ampelocalamus luodianensis. The sequence continues at coordinate 38,161,223 of CM070625.1, forward strand.
CGTGTTCATGCTAGTCAAATTCTTGTCCCATGCGTCCCAGGTATGTCCTGCCATTCTATTCCTGATCTCTTCTCTATAAAGTCTCAAAGTAGTGGCTGCTTATGCTATATATATTGTTCGTAGTTCCTCAGCCAATTTTGAGGGGTCGTCCACGTAACATAAGGAGGATGGGACAGCAGCCACAGGCAACTTTGTCGTGCCCTTGCAAGTTCAAGAAGCATGACGGCCAGGAGAGCGCGTGGATATCCAATTGCCTAGATGTCATCGATACGTAATTAGACGTCGCTATGTTCAGAAAGTGACGTGGACGCGCAGGTACTCCGACTGGGAGGTGGCTTCATGTATCAGTAACCAACCATTAGTTCCATGATCTAAGTTCTACAGTGACTTGACATCAAGGAATGGTTGGTTACTGATAAATGATGCCACTTCCGAGTCGGAGTACTTGCGCGTGCATGCCACTTTCTGAACATAACGACATCTAAATTCCTATCGACGACATCCTGGTAATTGGATGTCCACGCACTCTCCTGGCAGCTATGCTTTTTGAATTTGCAGGGGCTCGATGAAGTTGCCCATCGCTGCTGTCCCTTCCTCCTCAAGCTGCGTGGATACATTATAGAGAAAAGTAATCACAGACGGTTTCAGCTACAACCCGTCTGTGATACATCAGCTATCATAGACGGCTTCAGCAATAAACCATCTGTGATACATCAGCTATCACAAACAGTTACATCTACAAACCGTCTGTGTTATTCAACTATCACAGATGGTTCTGAGTTAATAACCGTCTGTGATAGTCTGCATCACAAATGGTTCAAAAACTGTCTGTGATGATCTCATGCCATTACTGACTCATAAACTCATACGGCTCACAAAACCATCTGTGATGATGTTTTTGAACCGTCTGTGATGACCTTTTCTGCAGTAGTGTAATCCGAATTGCTTGCTGGAGTTCAAGCCGATTTCACCACAAAACCGAAAGGATTGCCATGTTCTTTTGGGGGAATTGGTGTCTGAGTACGGGATCCACCCTTTGCTGTTATTTGTGACTTGCGGCACACCCTAGGGCCGGCCAAATATTAGAAGGAGAAAGAGGCAGCCGTATAGAACAAAAGCCACGGTAGAGAAAAAAAAAGAGAAAAGAAAAGTACGTGAAAATTGGTGGAGACATTCTACATATAGCCACAAGCTTCCACAAAAAAATTTCAGTAAGTTTGCCCCACGGGTTTGAAAGATATAATATTTTCAAATTTGAACCGAAGATGGTTTCGAGTACGAGTAGGATTCTGTTTCTGAGACACTTTCAGTAAAACGGGCATAACTTCTGCATACGGTGTCCATTTTCAATGTTCTTGTGCTCATTTGAAAGCTAACGATGAGGCGCATCCAGAAAAAATCGAAGAGCTTAATGCTGGTCAACCTCTAAGACCCCCCAAAACGGCCATCTTCAGCCTTGAATTCGTGTCGCAAGTTTTCAGTTTCTGTTTTTGCTATTTCTTTCTGTCTTCCCTTCGGAATTTGGGGTTTGCGTCAACTACAAAGTTGTAGATCTCATCGAAACCTTTCAAAAGAGCATATATAAGCCATATAAACTTTGCTTTTTCATCTCTTGAGACTAGCTGTTGTTTGCTACTTAAATTAGAGGGTTGTTTACATCGCATGTTATTACGTCTTTGTACTCTACATCGTGTGAACAATCTTGTGCCCCTACACAGAAGTTTGAGTAGTTGGCTAGCGTCTCTCCTAGCACTTGGTGTGAGATTTTTCTTTGCTTACATCAAGTCACATAGATCTTTGCGTGTTTGTTCATACACTTCCCTTCATAGGCTTTGATTAGTTAGCTTTGATTAGGCTTTTGTTCATACACTTCCCTTCATAGGCTTTGATTAGTTAGCTTTGATTAGGCTAGAATCAGCAACATTGACTAATATTTTGAATAATTTTTCAACTTGCATTTACTAATTTGATTGTTGCTAATCCTTGTTACCATATTAAAGCCTATCTTAGCTCCACCCTCTACCATTGCATATGTACCAGTTGCTTGCAATTGCTTTGTCAATCTTTGGAGAGCGTTTGATACCGACACTAGTGGCCGGCCACCGCCTGGTTTGCTTGGTAAGAACTGATAAGAACTTAGTATTAGCTTGAGTGAGTGACTTTGAGCCTCCAGATCCTAGTAGTTGATAGGAGCATATACTTGTGATTTATTTTCTTGTCTTCTACTAACAATGACAAGTTTGAGGAAGTTGGTAGATTACGATGACATCGCAGACAGATTTGAACTCAAAGGAAAACAACTACAGGCATCTATCTTGCCACTCACTGTTGAGAGTACGTCGTTGGACTACTTTCTATGGGTTACTATGTTGGATAGCTACTTTGAAAGACATGACCTTGATCCTTATGAGAAGGTGAGCATGGCAAGGACGGTCTTGATCGGTGATGTTCAACATTGGTGGTCAAATCTTAAGTACCACTACATGTACACATGGGAGGAGACGAAGAAGAAACTACAACATTGTTTTGTACCTCCACCACTCACGGCCGCAAGCGAGGTGCAACCTAAGGTAACTGAAAATGCTGACATTATTTTGGTTCCTATTCTATCTACAGATACTGCCGAGACGCTTGAAGAGATGAAGGATGATCTGTCGCATGTTATGTCATTAGAGGAGAAGTTTGAGGTACCTATAGTATTTGATGAGGATGATAATGACAAAGGTACTGATTTGATATTACAGCAAGACATAGAGCAACCTTGTGAGTATATACCTACTGTAGTGCAATATTTTGATATTTCTTATGTTGACTTGAATGAACCATGACTGATCTAAATTCTCATAATTTTATACATGTCGAATTAATTACACATAAGGAAGTATTTGATAGAATATCCCCTGCTGATGCATTGTACTATATCATGCTTAATGAGCCCGTTAGTTTGGAATGTGCTATGGAGAAAGTTTCTAAAATTTTATCTCTAAATTCTCTATCTAGCACCTACACCTACTGTTTTAAATTAATTGGAGATTATGGTGTTGACAATCAATTTCTTGTATATCGAATATGCATAACTTGTGACCACGTGAATGTGAAGCTTGTTGTTTTGAACAATAATTCTTGTGTGCTGAATCTTGTTTATTATGAGAGAAAAATAAAATTAGTGATCATTCGATACATATGTATTCATCTCTTATTGCACCATCTAGTATTGACAATTTGAATAATGAAGTTAACATATGGAAGAGCTTACAAATCTTTTCACCCTTGCTAGATGAATTTGCTATTGCTCGATTGAAATCTGATTATATGGATGGATTTTGTTTGATTCCAAAATTTGTAGCTTGGCCCATATGTGCTACCACTGTAAGTTTACAACTTCAGATATTTGAATTTCATAAATGTTTCACTTACATTTGCAAAACTAGTTGCAATAATTGTTGTGCGAGAAATTTTATTTTGTTCATTAACATATATGATTATTCTTCAGGTAATAATATAATGAGCTTGTATGATCGCTGTTGTTTTATAACATTAATTGTGCAAGAAAGAAGAACCGTTAAAACGGATGACATATACTATCGGGACCCGACTTTGCAAATCCGGACCCTCTGTGTATTCCGAACTAGTCCCATGATCAGTAGCTAGCTCACACTGTTGCAACATCGATGAAATCATATCCATACAATGAAGCATAAGCCTGGTACTTGGAGAAGACCCGTCTGTGATACTCTAACTTCACATACGGTTTTTACACAGAACCGTCTGTGATACTCTAACTTCACAGACATTTCGTGTACAGAACCATCTGTGATACTGGCATTCACACACGGTTTTTATAAAGAAACCGTCTGTGATATTCATATCACAGACGGTTTGCAGACCGTCTGTGATAACCACCTGTTGTCAGAGACCAACTTATCCAGACGGTTCGAAAACCGTCTGTGATGACGGTTCCGAACCGTCTGTGATGGCTATTTTTGTAGTAGTGGAAACAACTAAGAAATAAGTAAATTATTATTAAAAAGTAACAACGGACCTTATGGTAAAGGTTTTACAATTATTGCCACGCGGGGCTTAACGACAGAATAATAAACTTGCAGTGGAAGAAACTCTAGTGGTAGCCATCCGACATGCCCACAGGCAATCGAGTGGAGGGCGCACCCTAGTTCCCATAGTCTTCGAAGTACTTTTCTTCATAGAACTCTGAGTTCCCTGATTCTTCTTCAGCGACTGATCAATCAGAGGGCATAAAGCCGTGAGTACTTGGAATGTACTCAGCAAGTCGTAGAGAAATGTATGCAATTAATATTCATGCAAGGTTTGACAAGGATAACTTTATGGCTATTTTGCAGAAAGTAGTATTGACAGTAAATACAAAAAGTAGATTGAAAGCATAATTTGAAAGATTAATACATAAGTAATCAATTTTTCTTTGAAACAACTAGTGAACACCTCCGTTCACTTCCCAACCAACAACCAAAATCAACTAATCCATCCATCCAACCCATTCCAACAATTTTACAAAAAACTAACCCTCGTGTGAAATCACTAGGCATTGTTCATAACCAGGGATACGGCTATTCGAGTAGTTTTTAACACTGCAGAGGTTGTACAGCTTGACCCACAAGAGATAATCATCTTATAATGTCAGACATAACACGCTTCCGAAGGCGTGCGAATAAGTGATTATCACAAGGCTTTTACAAAGCTCTATATTGACTCAGTTCTGCTCGCTAAGGATTTGCCATTCTAGGCCCCCTCTTGCGATGCTTATCAACCAAATCAAAACATTGCTAATTATTCAGCCAGGTTCACCCCATCCTGGACATGTGGTTGTACGGTATGACCCAGATCAATGATGCACAAAGTTAAATCCTTAGTGACTACTCAGGCGAGTCAACCTCATCCCAAATCATCCCCTTTATTGCACGATCAATCGCCTGAGTATGAATCATTTTTGGTTCAAACCCGACCAAATGGCAACCCTTGCCATGGCACAACAAATTTTAATAATAGTGGTCGCGCCACAGTTCCATATATCATTCAGTCAAATTTTCATGATTTACATGGTGAAGGAAACTATCGTACAACTAAAGCATGACTAAGCATAATACGATACCCATATTGGTAATAAAATATGTCCAACTAAAATTAACCCAGCCTATGATGTCCAAGGGTACATGTCAACATGTCATTCACAATTATTCAAGGAGTCATACTGTCAAGTAGGTATTTAACTATTCCTGAAAGCCTTTATTATAAATTTAGCAATGCATGTTGATACAAAATAATATAATTTTATAAAATAGGTACAAAATGATCAAAGGTCTACGACTTGCCTTTGTTGAAATTTGCAGATGCTTCGGTAGATTGCTCCTGGAAGGTTTCGGAAACACCTTCCAGAAATATTTAGAGTTCGCATGAAAGAGAACGAGTGTTTGGAAGCTTGATATAGCAAAATGATGAAAAACAAGATATAGTACTGTTCACAGAACACTGTTCATGCCGAACAAAGAAGTTCAGTGCATGGCAATGGCGTCGGTGAAGCAAGTGATGGGGTGGCTGGCGAATGGGCAAAATGGAACCCCGACGATATCCTCTATCCAATGGTGGTGGCAGTGGTGCCGGAGACGGAGCAAGGCAGCGGCAACGGCGTTCGGGGCGCACGGTCGTTGGCGGCGGCGCTTCTGGTGATGACACTGGCGAAGAGAGGTGAGAGAGGGAGTGTGGTTTGAGGCGAATGGAAGATGAAAACCAGGAACACACGATGCTCCTCTTATAGGGTGAAGGTGGTGCTCCAATCGTCATGAAACGTTTGGAGAAATAAAGCTTTAGTTTTTGGTGTAAATGGAGAAACGGAAAATTGAATGCAAGGAGTGGAGGTGGTAGCAATTGATGATATGGTAACATGGGTGAGGTTAGTGGGAATGTTTCGCTTCAGACGGAATCAATTTTGATGCTTCGTGTGCAAATAAATGAAAGAAAGAGTGATGACCGGCCATTAATGGTAGATGGAGCTCGAGTTGCCTTGGCTGCATGGCACCGGCGCAGAGAGGGAGCAAGGAGAGGGCAGCGTAGTGGTGGAGGTGGCCGGCGGTGTGGGCGGCGACAGCAGTCGGAGGTGGCGAGGGTGGCGGCCGAGCTAGGTGGAGGAGCTGCCATGGATACTCTCGGGAAAGTTTCCAACAGAAAAGAAAACGTTTCGTTGAAGAAGATAGGAGAGAGAAAGAAATAAACAAAGGAATAAAAGAGAGGATAAAATCAATTGAAACAAAAAGGGAAAGTGGCAGCGCATGCACTCAAGGCTAAGGTTAAGTGTGTTAGCTCCAAAGAAGGAAAATAATGGGTGACCTAACGGGAATTATGTTTTTTAATATATTTTTTTTAAAAAAGAGAAAGATCTAAATAAAATCCAGAAAAATTTTAATTAATTAATTTGAAATTACATTTTTAGAGAAAGCAAATTTTGGGATGTTACATATACATATACCATGCATAACACCTTGGCTTCTTTGTTACCCTATTTTCAGCTTATCAAAAGCCAAGGACGGCTTTGTTTTCAAGAAGGGGAGGATAATGAGGACATTACCCCTATAGATACAACTATATTTGCAATGTTTGTTATTCTAATTACAAGAGCTCATACACTTCACTTAAATTATCAGGTGAGCTTGTTTTTAGGAGTGCATTTTTATTATATGAACTATATGATGCTACCTAATGATAAAAATGTATATTTGTGTAGCACCGCATCACTTTTTGTACAACCAAGCAAGAGTTCAAGTTGGACATCTTCTGGAATCCAATTCGGCCCTTAGAGACAGCCTCGACTTCAAACGAGCATAACTTTCACATACAGATTCCGTTTAAGGTCCATGAGTACTTGATTGAAAGCTTATCTCGTCATCTTTCCAATGGATCTAGTCTCACCTCTAAATTCCTTCTATGCACATTGCAATCATCAAAATAATATACTATATCACCTATTTAGACCAATTTAGGCCTTGTAATCGTACCGTAATTGGCCCATATGTTGGTCGGCCACCCAAGGGAGCCCATACTGCCCACGTGGATAGTACTACCTCTATGAACAGTACCACGAACAGTACCATCCTATTATCTCTTAGCTATGTGCGGCTCCTCCTCCCCTATTTAAGGTGGCCGCACCCCTCTAGTCTTCTTGGATTTTGTTTAGTTTAAAGTTAACTCTTTTGCAACTTCGTGTATTAGCTTGTGTCATTAGACCAACCATAATATCGCTTCAGAATCCCAACTTTATCAAATATTTTAATCCTATTTGTAATTTCAGATTGCTTATTATCTTATTCTTGCGTGTTCTTCGATTGCATGCAGGAATAAACCTTTGTGGTTAGGTCGATCGTGCTTCTAACAAGGTCGATAACAATCTTGGAGTTGGTTCAGTGATCGTAGGCATATTGGTCTTGTATGATTGGTAGCCAAATTGTGAGAGTCGTCTCCACCAAAATTGAGTTATTGTTCTCATCAAAAGATTGGAACACCCATTGTCGTATCAAAGACGGGCGAAGAACCTCGCCCATACCCGATGCCCACGGGTACCCGCCGCCCGCGGGTAGGGTGGATAACGAGCTAGCTCGGCTCGGCTCAATCAAGCTCGTTAAGGAAGTAAGCTTAGCTCAGCTCGGCTCGTTAATTTAATGAGTAGAATAGCAAGCTCGACTCGGCTTGTTGTTTACAATTCAGCTAGTGTTAATATGTACAGTGTACACCATGAAAAGGAACTTATAATTTGTATCCAATCTCAATTCATAATTTGTATCCAAACTCAATTACATGCAAACAATAACTAGTAAATTATGCTTGAATTTTGGTAGCAACATGCCAACATGCTTTCTCTATTTCACCACAAACACAACATAAGACCACAACCACAAGATCACAAGTTCACAACCAAAAGTTCATAATATTACTTAAAATGGTTCGTGGTGCATACTAGACAATCCCTTTTGTGTACGAAAACATGCAACCAATTAAAAGATGCTAACATCTAATCCACCAATTAGCATGATAGTTCATGAAGAGCTAGTAAAAACATGAAACATAAGGTCTTGAGTATTCTTGAATGAACTTCACCACCAAACAAAATGTACTCTTGTCAACTTATCCTCCACCAAACAAAAGGCCTGCTTAACAGGAGGAAAAGTAGGCCAAAATTTCGTATTGGAGATGTATGGACGACAAGTGAAAGAGAATGACTAAGAGTAAATAAGCTTTTTCTTTAGTATAATACCAACCTAAATCCACCCCTCAGTACACCACAGGTTGTTGATGTAATATCCCGTTTAGTTACAGAGAAAATAAGGAGATTGAGAGATTCCTTATTTACCTCGCAAAGAAACGGGACATAATCGGTAATCATCTTGCAGCGTGATTTTCGCGACTGGAACATCTTTGATTGGAAAACCTTATAACTATAAAGTTGTAGATCGTTTCTCATAGTACAATTTAGAGTCCTCATTGACCTAATTTGGAGTTCTGAGGTTTGAGATATGGGGCCCGCAACGCAGGCTGTACAGAGAATCAAGGTCCGCAACTGAGTCAACTTCCAAGGCAAATTTCATAATGAAGACTGAATTTTCAGAACAACTCCACAACTAGGAAGTTGAAGTACTATAAGTTAGCTAAATTTGAAGACAAGAATCACTCCATTCTGAGTTTTGGAGAGAAAGTTATGACCTCCGAGGTATTCGCTGCACAGAAAGAAACGTTCCGAACTTGGGCCTCGGGCCTTTAACCTTGGAGGCCCATGTGGGGTGCGGCTAAAAACCCTAGAACTCCTCCCTCCTTGTGCCTCCTCCCCCTAGAGCCGCCACTCTCTCTTCCCCATGCGCCACCCCTCCTCTCCCACCCCCATCTTCTCCACCTCCTCCTCCCCATTGGTGCTGCCCAAGCGTTGGCCGAAGCAAGGAAGAAGGGAGAGCCCTGAGTTTTGCCGTCGGCTAAGGAAGAAGAAAAGGGGAAGTGGGGGAGAGGAGAACCTCGCAAGGATTCAGCAGTCTCATACGAGTCTTCAAGGGTAACAAAGAGCGTTCTTCACTGCTATGTTCTTATTAGATGCGAATTCGAATAGATTGATTGGATCGAATTGTTTCTGCTGTTAGTTTGGTTCTGTCCAGTATGTTGCGTGGTCTGTTTCATGATATTAGAAGCCGAATTTGAGTTGTCCATCTCCTAGAGTTATGTAGTTATTGTTCGTAGCTTTCGGTGGCCACCAAGAACACTTGATTCCGACGTACGAATCAAAAGTTATGATCGTTTTAGTTTCTGCTGTCCAGATTTCTGACGAGAATTACCTTTTAAGTTGTCTTCTAAAATATGTGTATGTTAATGGACGAATCAGGGTTTACTACCAACTAGGTTATTGTAGATAATTTCAGAACCTTTTCAGATTGATAAAGAACGCCCAATTCGGAGTTGTATACTAAAAGTTATGGTCGTTTTAATTCTGATGTCTTAGCTGTTCAGACAGATTCTGTTCTGCTGTTTCATTTAGCTGTTAGCAAATTAATTTAGCCGATTTGGGTTATCTCGTCAACTTGATTGTTGTAGATATGTTCGTTAAGTTTATGTAGGATCTGGGCTCACCTCGTTTCGGGCCCCATGTTATTAGTTATGAGTGTTTTCGCGCTGCTATCCAGAACTAGTTCATTGTTGATGTAATCTATTTTTAGATTAGAATAAGCTAGATATTGTGGGTCGTCGGGAAGGCGTTGTAGAACGTTATTGAAAGCGCCCTGTTATATGTTGTTCTTATTTCAAGTATACTGTGTAGGCGGAGAGGCTTCAGGTTTAGGAGCACCGCCGTTGACTCCTAACGCGTCGCATTGCGGAAGGCAAGTATATTGACTTTTGTGTGATTTGTAAATACTGGATGCTCGATGATTAGTATTGTGTTTTGTTTGATATTAGAGAAGCTTCAATATTCATGTTCCGTCCACAGGAGTGGAGATTAAAGAATACAAGAGGTTCCAATGATTATGTTCCTTGCGTATGTTCTTTCATATGTGTGCAGATGATGTTAGTCATAATACTTACGTTCATTAATGCATCCATGTTCATGTTCCGTCCACGGGAGTGGAGCTCCACGGGAGTGGAGTCTAAAGTCCCATCAATTCCAGTATGGGCATGTGAAGTCCCACCATTCCAATGTGGGCGTTTGGACACCGTATGAAAAGTTCTTCATACGGTATTTTGAATCCCGTATTTCGATAAATACGGGCTTAAGTGAACACCGACGGGTGTGTCACTAGCTATACCGGTATAAGCATTGTGTGCAGTCCATTCCTTTCATTAAATCCATACATTCTATTATTCCATTTATAATCCTTCTGCATATGTTTCGCTTTCTTTAATGATGAGTATTCGTTCGTATTTGTGGTATGTTTAATTATTTACTGTACTTGCTGAGTACCGGACTCATTCTTGTTGTTTGTTGTTTATTTTAGGTGATCATTGATGCTGGCCGACTGGGAGGGAGTAGACATGCACTCATTATACGTTTCACCACATTCCAGTTCAACTTTATGATTTAGTCTCTACCGTTCTTTCATTATTGACGAATTGTAATAAATAACTCTAAATGGAGAAGGAAGGATACCTTCTCCGTGATACAGTTCAATCATTGTTACTTGTGAACCTTCATTATTGATGAACATTAAACAAAATAAGTTAAATGGTGAAGGAAGGATACCTTCACCACATCTTGTTGATTTAATATTGCCATTAGATGTTTATCTTTATTCATATTCTTCCGCATTGTGTTGAATGTTAGAGTAAATAGGTGGCATCTTGGCTTCCAAATAGCCAGGGTGTTACAGTTGACCACGATAAACAACATACCAAGCGATGAAACCTTTTAAATAAGAGAACATAGTGATGTTAGAGCGACGACAAGATAAATCGCACATGCAAAAACAAATTGAAATAGAATGGTAACAGTTTCGGTTTTAGCCTCAAAATGCGATAGTATCCACATCACTTGATCTTAGTTCTGCGAGTCTTGTCTAACATTACCAGAACACCCAAATAGTGAAGTATAATTAGTAGGCTTAATGTTATTACATCTTTGGACTCATCATTTGCAACCAGATGGTAGTTAATTTGCAAGGCATGAGGAAAAATACAGTAAAGAGGGAGTACTAATTAAAACAAAATAGTGCCAAGCATGAGGTCTGAAAGCAAAACGACAAGGTGTGATTGTCTAGCTGGATGGTCAGTAGCCATCACAAAAAACTGTAAGAGCAAAGAGTGGTTTGTAACACCCCAATCAAGCATGAGCCTAGAATGCTACTAAATACCAAAGTAACAATTTAAATCCTAAGACATTATACTAAATTTCGGTAGAACTTAACCATTCCGGAGGTTCCAACAGACATCAATAATCAATAATTCAAACATCCAATCTAAAACGTAATCATAATAACATCCATAAGACGCTAACAATTCTATTACAGAGCATCACAAGCATAAGACATAATCAATAGTAATTTGCTAGGCAGTTTTCTCAATTATTAGTTCATAATCTAAAAGCAATCATTCATGAATGGTTCATGGTTGTGTGCAACAGATCTCAATTCTAGCCCTTCCCATGCATGACGTTCACGCAAGTGGTACCTAAAAACATAAGCAACAACAAGAGTGAGTCCACGACTTAGCAAAGTACAAATAATTACAGTAATTCAATATAAAACACTAACATTATCATCCAATCACAATTCTTTATAATAAACCATTTCACATGCTCATGTAATGCAAATGCCAGATGCACCTTTCCTTGTCTCTTTGCATATACCGATAATACGGAGTATGCATCTGTCGATACATACCCATGCCTGTTCCTTCTAGCACAGGGACCAAAAGCCCATATTCCACAAGTGTGGGGACCTCAAGTCCGTCTAATACATGACGAGGACCTCAAAATCAATGCTTGGTCATCACGTGACCAAGCCTCAAAGATGATAACATGATGCATATGAATCAATTTTTTTTTATCCAACATAAACATGTATTAGCCAGCAGCAACATACATGAATAAAGTGTATACTCATACTTCTAGCATTCATGAACAACGACATACACATCATTCTAGCATCCATGAGTAGAGAATATACACATAAAACTTGCAAACATGAACAATCACTCTTAATTATTCTATAACTATTTGTACTTGCCTCAACCGTGTGAAGCTTGATGATGCAGAGAGGGCGCTGCTCCCAGAATCAAACCACCTGAATATATATAACAATCACACTAAGAGAACATTTTTGGACAACACATTGCTAGAAATAAATACACGATGAACTACGCTTCCTAGCGTAGCCCAAAATACCAACTTCTATAGACATTGATCTGTCCCAAAACAGAACAATTTTCTTCTAAAATTCATAACTTTTCGTCTACTTATCCAAATCTGGTGTTCTTTGATTCTCTAGAAATCTTATTAAGTTATCCACATAAAACTAGTTCGTGAGATTCCTAGATTCTGTCATCCTTTATGCTTACCAAACAGATTACTAAAACTACTAAATCCCGTCAGAGGTTCTGGACAACGAGACTAAATCTTACATAACGTTCAATACAATTATCCAAAAAATATTTTCTTTAGTTCTCTGAAAACCTTACAAATATACCTACAACTTTCATGTTGGTGGTATCCTTCAAATAATTTGTTAACTAATTTCTATTACCCAGTTAATACAATCTATCCGAATCCTGACAGAGCCTCAGGACAACAGCGTTGTAAAATCCATATCTAACAATCCGTTCATCCAAATGACCTGATCTAAGACTCTATTGAAATCTAAAGACGTTACCCACAAATCTCTAGGAGATGGCCAGATTGAATTTCGCAGTTATCATCCTCAAAACAGTCGGGCACTACAGACTGCCCTAAACCAATCTAATACCGACATTGCTTAAATAGGGTTTTGGGGGAGGGTGGCGCCTCCCCCTATGGCTGGCTCCCACCAGGCCTCTTGGGGCAAGGCCCAAGTCTAGGTTGTCTACCCTTTGCAAACCCCCCCTCTAATCCTCTGTTAAATCGCTTTGCTAATTGGTCCTTCTCCCTAATTTTAATTATTCTCTCTCGTATACATTTGGGGTATTACATTCTACCCCCTTTAAATAGAATTCGACCCCGAATTCTTACCACGCTTAACGCCAAAGAATAATCATAGCTAAAATTTACCAACATTATCACGTACCTACTGTGAATAATTCTGGATATTGCTTGCGCATGCGAAAACTCCAATTCCCAGGTGGCCTCTCTCTTAGTCTGATGCGACCATAGCACCTTGACATACTTCAATGTCTTATTTCTTAAGACTCTTTCTGACTTCTCTAGGATTTGTACCACCTTGGATTCAAAAGATAGATCTTGCTCAATGGTTAGAGGTTCTAGCGGAATAATGTGCTCCGGATCCCTCAAATACTTCCTCAACATGGAGACATGAAATACATTGTGCACACCTCTAGCATTGCATAATCCTACATCACAGCAGTTGTCTCATATCATTTGCTACCACCTTTACCAAAATCATTTACCTACAAAATCCATTATTCAGTACATTGATCTAGCTAGTTCCAATTAATTCAAGGAATTTTAGAAATATGAATGTTCTATAGAAAACTGCAGTGTGTGCATCATGAAAAACAACTTACTACTTAACTAGTTGCTAGCCACCACACCCTCAGGAAATGGTACAGATTCAACATCATCCTCATCGTCTTCTTCCTGTAGAGGAAAATGGTAATTGAGTTAGATATAATATTAACAAATAGGATATGAAAGAGGACAAGAGAAATATGGGAAAATGTATCACAAACATTGGGGGTGTCATGTCATTTTGAGAATCTTGTATCCAGCTAGAACTACAAACTAATGCCTCAACCATAGATGGGCACAGAGCACTACGATAATCATCAAGAACTCTACCTCCAGCACTAAAGGTTGACTTAGAGGATACGCTTCTCGTAGGTACAGTCAAGAATTTCTTGGCCATCTTTGACTCAACCGAGAACCTATGAGCATTCAATCTCCACCAAGCAAGCAATTTAAAATTTGTGTCTGCTAAAGGATGATTTGGTTCATCTAGATAGATGAGTAACTTTGATTTAGATGGCTTTGTAGAAGTAGATCGCAGAAAGGTCTGAAACTCACTTGAAACCAAGACTAATGAGCAACTGGTATCAATGGTTTCAATGGTTGAAGAGGACTCCGCCCTGCTGTTGACAGCCTTGTTGTGGCGATGTTGCATCTCATTATTAGGCATAGAGATCAAACAACCCGTCACGGATATCACTCACTAGTGACTTTGGATGAGTCGTACATTTGTGTAAAACACCAACTAACAAATTCATCTTGAACCTTGGATCAAGAATAGTAGCAATAACCATAACATTGTTTTTTTTCAGCCCAATATTTGTTGAACTTATCCAACATTGCTTTACCCATACTCCTCAAATGTTAATCACTAGAAGTACTTGCAGCCCTCAATGCAATCTTAACATTCACTATATGAGGATAGAAAATATTTGTTGTTCATAAACCTTTATGCATTCACTTCTTATAGTCTTCCTACCAATAAACTGATATGATGCATTCATATACCTCATCAACACATTAAACCAAATGTGTTCTACCATCTTAAATGGATACTCATGGACAACTATCATCTTAGCAATTATTCTATAGGTTTCCTTATGATCATATTCTGTGGGAGTAACTACAAGAGATGAACTTGGCTTGTTTGGATCATAGTTGAGTGTACCTTGAGCTTTCTATCTCCCCACTTTGTTCAAATAGGCTGTGCACTTTGGTATATACCTTAAGAGACTTGAAGTTGACCCCCCTGGCTTGTAAGCAAAGAGCTCGTAACAAAACCTGCACTTCGCCTTTGTCTCAATCTTCCCTTTCTCCTTCTTGGATGGAACATTGACCACCTTAAAAAGCTCCTAACAATTTGAACGCTTTCCTCTGCTCCTTTTGGTTCTTCTCTTTGCCTTGGGAGATCTAGACACACCACCATCATTTGACACCTCATCTTCTTTCTCATTATGAGTTGCAGAATCAATGGACACATGTGAAGAATCGCCCTTAGATGACCATCAGGCATGTTGAAATCACTATATTCGGAGTCCTGCATAGATACATATCATTATTAAATGGAAGGCAACTAATAAATGGAAGGTTATCATCATTTCTATTTATGAGATAGAGTCCATCGATATGGAGGCAACTAAGCAACAATTAGTTACTACAAATAATAAATGGAAGGCAATTAAGCAACAATTAGTTAGTAGACATAGTAATAACTAACACAGGTACACAAACCATAAATATGCCCTTTTTCACCAATCACCAACAAACAGAGGAGAACAGCATATATCTATAACTGTATGACATCCCAATCCAATTTCCTTATGTGCTTTCATTTATGATTCATATTAGCACAATAGCATATCTTATGTTCTGAACAATTGCAAAAGGCACTTATATCAAGGTGACAGAAAACATATATTCATTTATGTGAGTAACATGTCATACACTTATTCATACTAGTCAATATTTAATTCAATGGATAATCCAAATCGGAGGAGAGTAATCTAAAGTGAATCATGACACACACCGAGGGGAGAACCATAGTAGGGGTCAGTGCCGGACTTGCTGGTTGGCCAGGGCGAGGTGGCTTTCTAGCAGACGAGACAAGGCATTAAGGGGTTGCACTTTCACGGTTTAACGCCAGTGTTGAGATCGAGGGTGAACAAGAGTCGGAGGCGGATGACCTCCTCTCTCCACAGTTCTTGGACTCTAGGCTCGGTTGTCGATCCATCGTGGGAGCTAGAGGCAGGGGAGGGGCAGAGCGCAGGAGATGGGAGGCCTAGGGCCAAGCTCGGGAGGCGGGAGGCCTAGGGCCGAGCTCGGGAGGCCATCCCGGAGCTGACGAGCGAGGCCGGATGTGGAAGGCCAGAGGCGGGAGGGCCAGAGGCCGGAGGCGGGAGGCCGTGGGTGAGATTTTGACACCGAGGTGGGAGGCCGCAGCCAGAGCAAGAGGTGGAGGAGGCAGGAGGCCGGGACAGGCCAGGGCGCCAGGTGAACAAGGGGGTGAGCGGGCGGTGACGATTATGGGTGTGTCGTGCGGGGCAGCAGCCAAGAGCCAATGGGTGCAGGTGGATAGGAATCCCTTGCGGCTTGCTCATGGCAGTGTGGGGTAGGGAGTGGGGACTGGGGGTGCAGGGTGGACTAGAGTTGTGCAGTTGGTAGTTGCGTGGGCTGGACCTTGTGTGGATAGTGGGCCTCTCTTATAGGCTTGTTAGGTAAACAAGCTACTTGTGAGCTGGCTCGAACTCGGCTCGTTAAGATAATGAGCAGAAATGCCAACTTGGTTCGGCTCATTTATGGCTTGAGTTCGAGCCGAGTCCTTAATGAGCCAAGCTGGCTGGCGATTTTCGAGCATTTTTTCCCACCCCTACCTGTGGGCATGCCCGTGTGCCCACCCGCCACCAATCCATCTAGCTAGCAACACATCACAAATCACAAATACAATGGACATATCAATAGACAAGGAGTAGTTCAAGACATCCAAAAATGAACATAATAAGGAGTACTTTAGTTCAGCAATTAAACTAGAAATACAACTAAAGGAGCAATACTTCAATTCATCACAAAGCAATAAAACGGGTAGTTCAAGACTTAAAATGGAAATACAAATCACAAGAACAGACTAGGACTTAAGAGAGGGAATGAAAGAAAAGCGTACCTGGTACCCGATTGCCATCCCTACACTTGATGCTATTCATGGAACTTCATTGATTGTCATTACAAAATCACATGATACGTGCTAACAGGTTCTTTGATGCATAGACACACACATTTAGTTAAAAAAAAAAGCAAGTGCTCTTACAATTCCAACTACACTCAGTCACAATTACAAGCATTAATCAAGGATTGTGGTTACTCCGATTCACAACTACAAGCATCAGGCACCGCTGGATGTCAGGAGTAG
Organism: Ampelocalamus luodianensis; assembly: GCA_036346255.1. Taxonomy (NCBI): domain Eukaryota; kingdom Viridiplantae; phylum Streptophyta; class Magnoliopsida; order Poales; family Poaceae; genus Ampelocalamus; species Ampelocalamus luodianensis. The sequence continues at coordinate 38,178,271 of CM070625.1, forward strand.
AGCCCTGGGAGGTGGCGGGGTTGGCCCTGGGAGGTGGCGACTAAGCGACCTGGGCCAGCGGCATCGCGTAGGGGATAGCAGATGGCGACCCAGGGCAACACGTCCTGGGGGCGAGCAGATGGCGCTGTCGCCGGATGGGACCAGATGGTGACCCAGGGCGGCGTGTCTTGGGGGTGAGTAGATGGCGCCGTCGCAGGACTAGGATGGGAGGTCTCCGGGTAGGGGAGAGGGACTGGGGAAGGAGGCAGACAACCGAGGAGGATGGAGTCCGCGGCATGCACTGGCCGGCCGCTGCCGAGAGATATGGGAAGAGGATGGAACACAGGTGGGGATATGGAGCAAATCTGGGAGGAGGGAGCTGAGGAGTGCTCAGGTGGAGTTTGGTGTGTGGGGTGCGACACCAAGTGGAGAGACCGGGGCTGAGTATGGAGTGGAGGGGTAAGGCCGAGAACATGTGATTTTTATATGGGCCCACATGTCAATTCCTTTAGCGGATTATCGGGTGAAGTAGGCACGAGTCTGGCTCCCCCATGCCCGCGCCCGATTACCTATCGGGTGGAGTTTTCTTCCCACGAATATGCTCATGAGCACAAAATAAGAAACATACCTACCTCTATTATGGTTTTTGATTGCGGATAATTGGGTTATCAGGCAAGATTGCCATCCGTGGAGAAGATACTGTGGCATGAAGGGAGCAGTGCGTAACGAAGTGATCAGCTAAGGAGCGTCGCAATACAAAAACAGCTACGTAATAACGTGAGCGACGAGAAGCCGAGAAGACACTGTGCCAGGCGTGTACTGCTACTAGCACTGGCAGTGACGGGCCACAAGCCTCTGCAACTGCAAGTGCAAGGCTGCTGCAACTGCGGTGCAAGCGTGGGCCCCACCCCACAGCGACACTGATGGCCGTCTTTTCCACGGTCTCTCAGAGAAGGGCCCCACGCCTTGGCTCTTGGGTCGGAGTCGCCGGACCACGACGAAGTCAGAGTTCAAATTGCTCAGGTGCCAATTGCATTTGGGCCGCGCATCACAGCGGTTTGAATCCGGTATCAGGCATGCTCCTACCAACTAGCTAGCGCTGATCGTGTGGCAATCAGTGTGTTCACCGTGGAGAGCCGGGCACCTACGGATTTAGAAGAAAAATAATCAAGTATTTTTATACATATCATCACATGTATATAAAGTCATTGAACATATATTGCAGGGTGCACACATATGTATATATAGACTTTGATAAGATAAATTAAAATCGGTCTCGGTGTCCTGTGTATCCGAAGTCTTACATGGATCCGCACACGCCTGCTTTGAGGACATTTGATCAACTTCAATTTGAGATTTTTGGTTTTTATTTCACTGGGAAAGTTTACAAGGTATCGCTGGGGTAAACGTTCTACGCGAAAAGCTATGTAGTGCACAGTAGAGCAGTAGTCTTAACACCTGACTAGCTGTGGAGCCGTACGCAATATGTTCAATGCAACTTCTTCCTCTTCGGCGAGTCTTGGCATGCGCAGGGTTAGGGACGACAATCAAGTTAGGTTTATGGATGGCGGTCGTGGTGAACGAGCAGGGAAGATGCGACAGAGGTGGTGGAGCTGAGGAGGCGGAGGAGGAATGGAGGGGTAGCGAACTATCGCAAATGGGCTGGTGGCTGGTGGCTGTTGGCAATAGCTATGCCTTACAAATAAATTATCCGCAAGCTTGCAGTTTACCGTTGTAGCATTTCACCTTAGGGTAATCCAAAATATCGTATTTATCCCCGAGGAAGCAGTAACGAGTTAGGGATACCAAGTTAACAAATTATTCAGATATAATCCCAGCTTTCGGGAGCGGGAGTGAAAGCGTAATTGTCGTATGAAGGGTTTTTATCCACACATACACTTATCCAACCACAACCAAAGGTAGGTAGCTAACCAGAGTCTACTAGCAGGGGCTTGATATGGGTGAGTACTATGGTTCCTATTTAGTGATCTTGGCAATTACAAGGTTCAGGCAGACTATTGTCAGGTACTAGCTAGAAGCGATATATGAAGTGTTAACCAGTAACCGGAAAACTAACTAAGCTGTTGTCACCTACTTAGCCGATTCACAGGGGTATAGCGGGATGTGTCCCGGAGGAGCTCTAGACAACTTCGTATAGTCGTGCACTAGTACAGGAGTATTGGCGTTGCTGCACTTAACTAATACCAGCGTAATCAGGATTGGTAGTCAGTATGAGTAATGCTGAATACCAGCGTAATCAGGATTGGTAGTCAGTATGAGTAATGCTGGTGTGCATATCCCCAAGAATTATTTGGGCGAATCATAGAACGGGGGCACTTATCCCGAGCTCATGTAGGTCCGGTAGCCCCGAAACCATGAGTGAGTGCTCTTACTGCTAGGTCCAATTTTAATTTGTGGATAAGCGCTAATGATAACAATACAATAATACATGGGACTGTCTATTCATAAGGTGACTAAAATTTTCTTAAGTATAAGTTATTTTTTTTATCCTTTGGATCAATATCTAATCATATAACACATCAATCTCTACACAAATTCAATAATATTTAAACTTAAAAAAATTTTAGACGATTTAAAAATAGCAAGATTGATAATACAGTGCACAATAATGGTCACTATATATTTCAACACTAGCTACTCATATAACGTTTGATAGGTACATGGAGCTGTGCCGTACTACCGAAGATGATACTACGGAACCTTGGCTTCGCAAAGCCGACTCTGCTACTTGAGACTCCAGTGTCTCCTACACCACAATGGTGTGTGGAATGGATGGAGTGTTGTGGGATGGTGATGGAACGAGGGATGTTGTGAATGGAGTGTAGGGGGGTATTTATAGCTCCCAGGGATTGCTCGGCCGAAGGGGATATGGCTTAGTCGAAGTGGGGTTTGACCGCGCTTTGTTCGGAGTGGATGTAGCTCCGCCGAACTGTGGATACGTGCTCGACTGATTCATGCTTAGGGTTTTAATAAATGACCTGAGCTCAAACGAGCCTGGCCTCCCAAGCTCGAGCTCGGTAGTACAAGCTCGAGGGAGCCTGAGTTGTGGTCCAAGCTCGGACCTGGTCTTGAGCTCAGCTCGGCCCAAGCTCAAGTAAGCTTGGTAACAGTCAACAACATACATTAATTTTCAACAATTAGAAAAGTTCGAGTAGGCTCGAGTTCGGAGGAAGCTCGGTAACAGTTAACATACAACAATTTTTAACAAGATAAGAAATCTATTTGAGCAATTTTTAATAAGATAGGAGGGCTATTCGAGGGAAGCTCAGTAGTAGTCAACTACTTGCAAGCATTCTATGAAAATAACGAGCCCAATAGAACTATTCAAGGCTCGTTAAGGCTTTCGAGCTTGATACCAGGTTCGAGCTTGGTTTGATTGAAACTCTCGAGCAATTCACAAGCCTCGAGTTTTTTCTTTTTTTAAAAAAACAACGCTACATGTGCTCAACCGAGTGAGATGGACGTAGATGACTCCCCATGCTTGGTCCTTTGGAGTTGGCGTGAAGAAATTTTAGTGCATCGATTGGAGTGGAGTGTTTCGACCAGAACACCAAGTCCAAGTTGGATTTCGCCTCCAAAGCATCTCAAGGTGTGGTCCAATGTGCTTGGTCGAGGAACATAAGGCTCGGCCGAACAGTTCTCGCCTCGGTCACACACATGACTTGGTGGAGTCAGAGTTGGGTGTGCTCAGCCTAAGCGAATTCAGGACTGTTTTGGCCCTGTAGCGCATATTAATTTTTAAAGTAGTCTTTTTTGTGTTAGAATTTTAAATTTAGCCTCCTCCTAGCACGTGCTGCCGTCTGGGTCGGCAACATCGAAGATCATGCGGTCCGGAACCGCAGCACCTAGGTGCTGCCACCGCGTACGGCAGCATCTAAGATGCTACGGTCCGGCTCGGCAGCATGTAGATGCTGCTCTGTGGCACGATAGCATCTCCCCTGACTTGCCACGCGTCGCAGCTCCGCTTGCGCCCACGCGCGCCCGGCCATCCGGACCCCGCCACGCGCCGCGCTCTCCCTTCGCGCCCGCGCGCCGCCCTGCGCCGTTGCCACGCGCCGGTCCAGGCCCCGGTGACCCGATGCTTTGGCTGCCCCTGCGTGCTGAGCTGCTACATAAATCGAGTAGAACACAAACGCAGCAGCTCAGCGACACCATTTGCAGTTGCAAGCCAGGAAGCAAGGCAGAGAGGAAGAGAGGAAGAGTGCTAGAGAGAAAGAGAGCTCGCTGAAGTTTGTTCAGTTACGAAAGTGGTGCATCGTAGTTAGCACCTAGAAAAGGTAAGCCTCATTCGCATCCCGCTATAGTTTTAGCGATATCATTAGGATATAATTAGATGATTTGTAGTTTCTTATTGTAGCAACTAAGTAGTTATAATTGTGCGTTGGTGTATTTTGACTTAGTGTTCGGACATAAAATTAGAAGACTTAGTGTGACTTAGCAGTTAGCAATGTGATTAGGTAGTAATTAGTTGACTTAGCAAACTTATTATTGTTACTGTTGTAAATTAAATATAGTTAGCAATGTACCTTCCAGTGAGGAGATAACTCCAGGGGAGAGAAGCGTTGGAGGAGGAATGGGAAGGAAAGAACGATGGGGAAGGAAGGATGGCAGCTAGGATATTTCGGTGGTGAGGAGATAAGGGAGAGATAAATGTAATTAGTGTGATTAGCACGTAATTAGAAGATTTAGTGTCACTGACGGTCGGGTCCCACCGAACACGTGCACCGCGTGCGTGGTTCACGGACCCTTGACCAGACATGTTGACCTTTGGTCCATGCAGTATGCCATGGACCGAGTTAATGACAAACGGGCCTCACCTGTCAGTAGGCTTTTAATCTGGAAATTAAATGAAAAAGAACACTAGTCAGTGGTAGAGGCTAGGTTTAGCCCGAGTATAAAAAGTTTTAAATGCATTAGGAATTTCTAAAGTGATTTAGTTTTGCACTGTAAATTCATACAATTTAAAAAATTCATAACTATTTGATAGTAACTTCAAATTTAGTGAAACCAATTTTGTTGGTTTCCATTTTTATTGTACTTTAACTTAGAATAGGTTTGAAACTTGTTACTGCCACTGATAATTTGCGATTTGGAATTAAATTCGATTAAGAAATATTTTTACATTACGAATTGAATTAAGTTGAATATTTCATAGAAAATTCATATGAATTCCAATTAAGATGAATCAATTTTTGTTGGTCATGAAATTTTATTCTCTAGCAAACCATGACTAAAATTGTAGAAGAATTCATTTGGAAAACCCACAAATAAGTGGATGGTGCGAGCATTGCATATGATTGAGTGGTTTCATATGCACATGTGTTAGGTACTTCATGACGGAGATTCAAGATCTATTCGTATTCCACGGGAACGCTCTCGTACGCGACGGACCGTACGGGGCGAACCTGTCGAATTGCGACCGAGCAGTGATCCGGGCGCCGAGTCTAAAGGACATGAGCCTCTCGGAGCTAAGGCGGTGCGTGCGGTCCGCGTTCAATCGCGCCACTGCAAGGATGAAGCTGCGCATCGAGGCGTTGTATGTCTCGGTGGTGGGTGATGGAGGGGAGACCGTTTGGCAACTTATGAAGGTGACAGGTGACGCTTCATGGGCCATTTACATGGGGGTTGTTTGCAACCTTGCTTCAGCGATCTTTGCGCGATCGATGGTCTATGTTCAGTTCGTGGAGAGGACGGGGACATCCGATGTGGGTGGTTCCGGTGAGGCTGCTTGTGAGGAGGAGCCTGCGTTGCTCTCCGGTGTTGGAGGAGACGCGGGCGAGGAAGTGGGCGATGGAGACTGCGGGCGTCTGCGATAACCGAGCCCAACGAAGGAGTGGAGAGATGGTGGGCAGCCCCGCATTGATTGCCATGAGTACCTGGCCGACCAGGTGGAAGAGATGGAAAGCGAGGAAGAGGGGGACGTGGAAACAACCAGTTCCGAAGACAGAGAAGCTGCTACGGGAGGTGTTGTTGGTGGTGTTCTGACCACCGACACTGCTTACATCCCCTCTAGATTGGACGACGTCGCAACGACATCGCTAGTCTTGCCACAGCCGGAGGGGGCCGACTGGGGGTTCAATGAAGACACCCTGCTCCTAGGGCAGCGCTTCCCTAACAAGAGCGCCGCCCAGCATGCTATTGCTAGATACGCCATTAACATTGGCCGGACGTATCGGGTGCAGAGGTCCAACCCTAACACCTACATCGTTAGGTGTGTTGAAGAATCCTGTGCTGGCAAGGTCCGTGCGCAGCGGTTCACGGCCGCGGCCACGGGCTTCTGGATCACGGTGCTGAAGGACCACACGTGCGAGCTAACTAAGCAGCTTCATAGGCACCGTAACATGACATCCTCTTATGTCGCCAGCCTGATAAGCCACCTCGTGGCTGAAGATGTTGGCATTTCCCCAATGCTTCTAATGGCGGAGGTTGCCAATATGGTGGGGGTTCCATGTGAGCTACAAGACGGCATGACGGGTGAAACGGAAGGTCGTGGAGAGAATATTCGGCACATTCGAAGAGGCTTATAACCTAGTCCCAAGAATGCTGCATCAAATCGCAGAATCAAATCCCGGGACATACATAAACAAGGTTGACCGGGTGCATCCGAGGGAGGGGCCCAATTGTTTTGTTCCTGACAAGGTCTTTTGGGCCTTGTAAGATCGAGTAGGCCGACTAGAGGGGGGGTGAATAGGCGTTTTAAAACTTTTATGCGCTAAAACCGATTTCTAATGCGGAAGTTATGTAACATCCCAAATTTTGGCTTGTGTTCAAATGTAAGAAGTTGAGGGTAAATTAAAACTTTTCCTTCATCCTCTTACTCTTGAAACTTTTCTGAAATTCTTGTAAAGGAATTCTGGGAAATTCAAAATCAAAAGCCTCATTTATCAAGTCAACAACCTCCTTGGTGAAATCTTGTTTCAAACCCTTGGAAATAATTTTCCTTGGTTCTAGGGTTGCTTGGTAACACCTCTGAATTATTTCCTAATTTTTGGAAATTATTTGAAACAATTTGGAGGCAAGTCAAACCTTGGTCAAACCTCTGAAATCACCTTCTGGAATTTCTTGAGAAAATTACAGTGCACAAAAACCTCTAAAAATTTTATGGAAGGATAATCCTTAAGTCAGGAAGCTCCAGTTAAAATTTCATAAATTTTGAAGTTGATTTGATGCCTCAATTAAATCCCCAAAGTTTCAGGTTTAAAAACCAAACCCTAACTAGTTTGCACTGTTCATTGGACTCGAGTCAGGCTCGGGCTCGAGTCACTTGACTTGACCGAGCCAACTAAACGCGCCCCGCGCCAGTTCAACCGTGCGCACGCTATCAGCCGTTGGATCTCCATCGAACGGCTCTCATTCGTGTAGGCATTCGGACAACTCCGGTTGCCATCTGATTCTCAGCCGTTGGATTCTGATCCAACCATCGCGGGATCGTACCGGTTCGCTTCAGTCTTTATGAATAGCGATCGCATCGTGGCCGTTCAAATCTCATCCGGCGGCCAGCATCTAATGAGGTTGGGCTCAACCCACTAAAACGCTTTGGGCTCGAGCCGCTTTGTGCCGCTGACTGGTGGGCCCGATGCCGTCGCTGGTCATCTTCTTCCTCCGTTCGCCCACGTGCGTGCGTCGTGCGCGGTGAAGTCAGCGGGGAGAGCAGCGTCTAGTCCCCTTCCCAACCGCTCCACTCTGGCACGCATTTATTGTGCTCAGGGCTTGCCCCGGAAGTCTCCTTCTACCTGCTCCCGTCGCTCAGCACCCATGACCGCAGCTGGACCTCCAGGGCGAGAGAGCCATTGTGGACCGCGCTCCCCTCTGCTACTTATGCACCCGGCTCCCTTCCTTTGCCCTCCTTTCACCTTTCCGCAACCCCAATCGGCAAATTCTCTTCCTTCTTGAGCTCAATCGCCAAGATCACCCTTGGCCGCCATTATTGAAGCTTCGAGCTCGTGGTGCAACCCGTGCTCCAGTGGCTTTTCTCCCCTTCTCTTTGTTTCAGTGTGTGCCTCTAACCTCCTGGAACAAAACCCCTAACTTAATTGTAGTTGCTTTTTACAGGAGCAGCTCAATTTTGGGGATTTGTTCTTTTCGGCCGTGAGCGCCCCCTTCTTCCTCACCGCCGGTAAGAAGCTTCATTTCCTAATTCCTTGCTCAGGAAGCATATATGAGCTATTGTAGAGCTGTAGTGATGACCGGTCTCACCACAGTTTACTCAGTCGTCATCTTCACTTCTTCTTCTTGGTCTGACGCGCGTTCTTCGTCGCCGAGCCACCTCGACCACCTCAGAGCTCCACGATTGCTCGGTACCCTTCTAGTAGCCCCTAGAAGCTTGGGCACCATTGGAATGGTTTATTGCGGAGTTTTGGTCATTATGCATTTCGCCGTTTTGGTCGCCGCGCTCATCGTCGGCTAGCCGCGTTCGGGACACCGCCGATGGTGTGGATGGTCCCGATGGGTGCGCAATGCTATTGCGGTTCCATTTTGGCACTTAGCTCCGCCGCCGTGCCTTGGGTCGCGGCGACAAGCGGAGGGTGCCCTCGGGTTGTTGTCGGACCAAACGGCGATGCCGTAATGTCGTTCGGACACGATAATGGCGTTCATTAATGATAATCATTGTTAATCATGGGTTAGTAATCATTAGCTGTCCTAAACCCACCTCCTCGATCGCTACATGTGGGCCCACATTTTAATCACCGTCGCGCTAAACCACGTGTCGCGTGGCCCTCGGCCGACGACACAGGGGCCGTCATTTCAAACCCTCCACGTGCGCGTGCGTTTAAACCCGCATGTGACTTAGAGTCGCCGACGGTGGGCCCCTATTGTCGGTAGCCCTGTTCAAATCGTAAGCGGCCCAATCAACCTCAGCCGTTCGATATTGGATCTGTGGCCGGGATCGTGGGAGCAATTGGACTGTCCGAAGGCTCCCTCAATCCCAGCCCTTCATCGCTTGATCAACGGTCCAGGTTGTGCGAGCAATTGGACTGTCCGAAGGTCACAATGATCTGGACCGTTGGAATCAAATCCAACGGTGCGCGCGCGTGCGCATGTTGAGTCGGCCGTGCGCGTGGGCCGTTCGATCCAGGATCGACGGTCCATAATCAACCACGTCTTTTCTTTCGGTTAGGGATATAAATTCCTCGGTGAGCTTTATCTTTCTACTGAAAAATGTTGTTAAAACTTTAGAAATTCATATCTTTTTCATTACAGATCCTTTTTGGGTGATTTCAGTAGTGTTAATTTTCTTTTAGGCTAGAGGTTAATCCAACAATGTTTCCAGGCCCTGTTAAGAACCAGAAATGTTGTGAATCGATTTTAGCCTTTTCAGCCTCTATTAAATATTCCAAAAAAAAATGCTATAAAAACTTAGAAAATCCATAACTTGTTCTCTGTAAGTCCAAATAGAGCGAACTAAATTTTGGTAATTTCCTTTAGGGATGAACTTTAGTGAAGGACCAGGTTTGCTAGTGGTCTTTGCCATCGATATAAATGATGTCCTAGTTTTAGAACTTAGAAAAATCATAACTAATTCGTTATAACTTCAAATGACCTGAAAATTTATATGGATTATCACTATACCAGTAGGTAGCTACCATAAAGTTCCAGCTTCAAAATCTTTCTAGAAAATATTTTTTCTACAGATGCTAATTATGGCGAAAATAGGTTTTAGAGAATATCTTTTGCACCACAAATCCAAATTAGGTTTTTCCAGTTTCTATGACTAAGTATATTAGTATTTTACCTGGTGTATGAATTTCGTCGCATTTGGATAATTTTTGCTTGCTCTTTCATTTAAGTGTTGCTCGTCTTATTGGTTGTTTTCGCTCTTTCGCTTAGGCTTCGACATTTGCGGTAACCCCGAGAACGACCCTCCGCAACAATTTGAGCAACAACAAGCAGCAAGCAGTTTGATCATTTCCCATTGATCCCATTACTTTTAAAGTCTAATATTTTGTTTAACTTCTATGTATGCATTGCTATTTTGTTGTTAAATTGATTAGTTAGACCTCTAGTTGCATAATCTGTAGGTAAATGGTTATCCTCTACTACCGAGCCTAGGTTATTTCTTTGTGGTTAGAGTTCGATGGATGAACTCTTATCACTTAGTAGATTACGAATGAATCTTGCTTAGCCATGCCTAGTTATCGGTAGTATTGGGCGATCATCGACTTAGTCGGTGATCTTGATCACACAACTACTTATACTACTCCATTATGTCCAACCCTTGTGTTTTATTGATTTACAAATCAAAAAACTGAAAACAAAACTATATCTTGACTTGGGCACAATGGTATGTTGATGTGATCTGTTGGGTGTGTGGAATGGTGCCTAAGTCCCCAAGGACCGAGTTACTTGTGTCACTAAGCCAGACGCTTATTGCGTGCTAACCACACGAGGGGGATATGGAACCTCTCTTGACTAAGTACTTTGGGAGGTGTTAATTATGAGCTGGTCGGTGGGTGTGTTCTTGTGTGTGTGTGTTTTGGAGGGGAGCATTAGCAGACCGGTTAGGGTGTCTAATGTGTCTTTCTCCCGTGGGTTGCGGCTCTTAATTAGCATCGTCCATTGGAAAGCGTCTTGTTAGACTTAGCCATGCTTGCATACCAAAGGAAGTGTGCTAACCGTGGTTGGTGGAAAGGCGGTCTATCGTGTGGGTACATTGGTACACCTGCGAGGTTAAAACTATTCGAATAGCCTCGTCCTAGGTTATGGACATGCTTGGTAAGGTCGTGCAAGAACTAGACTACAACCTTTTAAAAACTTAAACTTGACATGGGTGGTATGAAGGGTACTTCATGCTATTGTTGTGGTGACTATGGGTTAGTCACTTCTAGGTTGGTGTTGTCATCTATCTATTGTTATAATTGTCTCTCTTTTATTTGAACAATAAAAGTTAATTGCAAACTTGCTTTGAATCTATTACCCTATTGCGAATGAAAGCTTGCTTTATCTTTGAAAATAAGTCGAGCCTCATCCACTAAAATAAAGCTTGCATGTAGTTAATTATAGTTACGTTATCTCACACGTCGGTCTTGCAGTACAAAAACAAGTTTTGTACTCATCCGCTTTGCTTAATATTAATTGTTGCAGAGGAAGAAGGTGAGCCCCAAGGGCCTCACTTTTGTGAGTGTGTTCTTGCGCTGTTTGGGACGATTAGCTTAGCGGTCCGGTTGGTTGCCTTGTGGGTAAAGGCACACCGATTGGCTTTTGTTTATCGCCATCTTATGGCCATTTGCTTCATTGTGTATTTACTTATTTGTATGACTTTTGGCGGCGGCCTCTCTTTTGTAATAACTCTCTTTATATTATCTATGTCTTTCGATTGTTGCTTTTGCTTGGCTCTATGTGTATGAATGGAATTGATGCATGATTTTGTAGCAGGTGTGTATCTGCAGTGCAGGAAGTATACATATCTCGAGGCTTGGTTTAATTGATTTGTCTTGTTAGGACCAAGTGGATGGTTAAACAGTACAAGCCGAATAAACCGGGGTCCTCACAAAGTTGGTATCAGAGCCATTCCGACCGTAGTAACCCAAGCTTGGTCGTCCTTAGGATATTTTGGAAACCTTATTTTCAAAGTATCAAATGATTTATGAAAGCTTAAGTAAGTTCTCAGATTTTATTCCTTACCTATCTCAGCTTTCTATCTCATCTTGCTCTAATTTGAGTTTTAAAAGTTGTTCTCCTTTCCTTCTCTCAAAAGATAGTCATTATCGTTTAAATGGGGTTTTGGGAACCAATGAGTTTGGCAAATTGAAGTGTTAGCCGCCCTCTACAAGATTTTGAAGCTTCCGAAGTTGAAGATTTCGGCTAGGAGGCTTGGATGCGAAATCTGGACAGCGAGCGTTCAATTTCCGGACAGCAGGCTCAAAGGTTCTAAATAGGGTAGAAAATGAGTGGTTAATCAATTAAAACTTGTGGGAACAAAAGGGTAAGATGTGATACTAGTTAGCTAAGTATCTAACACCTATTTCGCTGTGTCAACCTTGCTCTCGAATAGTGTTAGACTTGTTGTAGTGTGCTGAAATGTTTATCTTCTCAAACCATTGCTCGTCCTTTCAATACGGGTTAATGGCATTGAAAAGTTGAGCTTGGTTTGGAGTTTCCTTGCTGTTTTGGAGCTTCTTTGGAAACATTTAAAGTTTGTTTACTTGCTGTTTTTGGCTTTCGGTTAGGGTGGTATCTCATTCCCCTAATCGTTAGCTTTTCGCTTTCATCAACTTCTAGTATTAGTGCTTTGGTTTCTAACCTAAATTTCTTGAAGCAGGATGGCTGGAGGTACTCGTAGTGGCCGTAGTCAGCAGCCTGGTTTGGATGAGGAGCTCCCGCCTCCTCCGACCATGGCTGAGGTCCTTCTTCAGATAGAGCGCAACCGTTCAGAGGACAGGAGGGTCCTGCTGGATGTTATTGAGCGCAACACCTCCGCCCTTGCCGGTGCCTCGGGATGCAGGCGGCGGGTGGACATCGATCTCGTGGGGTTTGGTGAGTTTCTTCGCACTCAACCCCACGTTTTCAGTCCGAGGACCCATTGGGCGCGGATGACCGGCTGCGTCGGGTTGGCGTAAGCTCGGCGTTGCTCGCTGCTCCTGGACCAGGGCAGGGCACTCTTTGCCTCCCATCGGCTTGAGGCGCAGACTCTCTTGGTGGGAGAACTTCTTGGCCATGCAGCCCGCGGCCACACCGTCTCTTGGGATGAGTTCGGACGGCGTTCGTCGAGCTCACATCCTGCCGCTTGATGAAGTCAAGAAGAAGGAGTTTCGCGCTCAAGCAAGGCGTAAGTCGGTGATGGAGTACACATGCGAGTTCAACCACTTGGCTCGTTATGCTCCATCCGAGGTGGCCACCGATGAGACCAAGCGGAGAAGTTCATGGAGGGTTTGTCCGAGGAGCCGCAAGACAGGCTCTCCATTGTGGACTTTGTTGACTTCGTGCCTTGGTGGACAAGGCCATTGTTGCTTGAGCACAAGGCGGCGCGCTGGCGAGTCCCGCAAGCGCAAGTGGGAGGCCCAGCGATCCGCACAGCCGGCCTCTCCGTCCTCGTGTCGGGCCTACTCGAGGCCCGCTTCGTGGCTTCACTACCACCGAGGCCGCCAAAGACCGGCTCCTCGCCCTCGCGAGCCGTGCCCCGATCCACGTGCGCTGCGAACCAGCAGGTGGCCCCGCAATCCAGCGCCGGTCACTTGCTTTTCGTGTAACCGAAGGGGCATTATGCCAATAGTTGCCCTAACAAGGCTGAGCGGCCCTCGTCCTAATGGAGGGCGCGGGCGGGAGGTGGTCCTTCCGAGATCGAAGGTTGTCCCGCTACCCAAGGCGTGGGTAGTGGTCGCGTCAACCTCATCTCCGCGAGGAGGCACGGAGGCACCGACGTCGTGTTGGGTACCCTTTCGGTTAACTCTTTCCACGCTTCTGATTTGTTTGATTGGCGCATCTCATTCGTTTGTTTCGAGTCTTTTCTGCTTGTGGGGTCTCCTTTACTCCATTGTTGGTCCCGCTTCTCATTTGCTCTCCGGTTCGGAGTTGAGAGCGAGTCCGAGTGTAGGGATGTCCTGTTGAGATAGAAGGGTAGGATTCTTGGCAAACCTTATCCTCCTTGATCGGTGAGCTTAGATGTAATCCTAGGCATGGATTGGTTGTCTCAGACATGGGACAAATTGATTGCGCTAGGAGGCTAATCTACCTCACCGATCCGTCCGTGGCGAGTTAAGCTTTCGCCAAGGCTGCGGTCCGCATCTCTTCGCGCTCGGCGAAGCCGCTCTAGATATTCGTGAAGTCCCGTGGTATGTGACTTTGTTGATGTCTTCCCGACGACCTTCCGGGATGCCACGATTCGAGACCTCGAATTTGTCATTGAGTTGGTTCTGGTACGCCCGATTTCAAAGAGGCCTTACCGAATGGACCCAATTGAGTTGGTGGAGTTGAAGAAGCGGTGGGTGAGCTTCAAGAGAAGGGTTTCATCCGCCTAGCTCATCTCCTTGGGGATGCTCGGCAATCTTTGTCCCAAAAGGACAAGACGCTGCGCATGTGCGTTGATTACCGTCCACTTAATGAAGTAACGGTAAAGAACAAGTACCCTTTGCCCGTGTCGATGACCTCTTCGATCAATTAACCGGGCTCGAGTCTTCTCAAGATTGATTTAAGAGTGGGATATCATCGAGTTCGGATTCGACCGAGGATATTCCAAAGACGGCTTTCTACTCGTTATGGCTTGTATGCGAGTATACCGTCATGTCATTCGGCTTAACCAATGCTCCGGCCTTGTTCATGAACCTCATGAATTCGGTGTTCATGGAGTATTTGGATAGGTTCGTTGTGGTCTTCATCGATGATATCCTTATCTACTCCAAGAGCGATGAAGAACACACCGAGCATTTGAGGCTTGTGTTGGGCAAGCCATGAGCACCACCGTATGCGAGTTCGGCAAGTGCGCGTTCTGGTTGAAGGAAGTAGCCTTCTTAGGCCATATTCTTTCGGCAGGGGGCGTAGCTGTGGATCCTAGCAAGATCAGCGACGTGCTTTCCTGGAGTCAGCCTACTTCGGTCACCGAAGTTCGGAGTTTTCTTGGTTTAGCGGGATATTATCGTCGCTTCATCGAGAACTTCTCCAAGATAGCGAAGCCGATGACGGAGTTGCTCAAGAAGGACAAGAAGTTCTCATGGTCCGCTGATTGCGAGAAAAGTTTCCAAGCGCTTAAGAAGCGATTGACCACCGCTCCCGTTCTTGTTCTCCCCAATGTCCGTCAAAGCTTCGATATCTTTTGTGACGCTTCTCGTCGAGGCCTCGGTTGTGTCCTTATGCAAGAAGGCAAGGTAGTGGCCTATGCATCAAGGCAATTGAGACCTCATGAACTCAACTACCCTACCCATGACTTGGAGTTAGCCGCTGTGATCCATGCACTTAAGATTTGGCGACATTACCTAATCGGTAATCGTTGTGAAGTGTATTCGGATCACAAAAGCTTAAAGTATTTGTTTACCCAACCAGATCTGAACCTTAGGCAAAGGAGATGGTTGGAGTTGATCAAGGACTATGACATGGGTATTCACTACCATCCGGGCAAGGCCAATGTCGTTGCGGATGCGCTTAGTCGCAAAGCGCATTGCAATGCATTGTTGCTTCAGGAGCATCAGCCCCCTCTTCTAGAGGAGTTCCAGCGTCTCAACTTGGGTTTGGTTGAGCATGGTTCCCTCGCTGCCCTAGTTGTACAGCCAACCTTGGTGGATCGGATCAGTGCGCTCGTGATCGGATGTTGGAGTGAACCGCATCAAGGAAAATGTCAAGAATGGAACGACCAAGTGCTTCTCCGTAGATGAGCTTGGTGTCGTGAGGTTCGAACGCGCCTCGTGGTTCCAAAGGACATGGAGTTGCGGGATTTGATCCTCCGCGAAGCCCACGATTCTCCGTTATCCATTCATCCGGGGCCACGAAGATGTACGGGATCTTCGCCAGAGATTTTGGTGGACCGAATGAAGAGGAGATCGCAAGGTTCGTTGTCGAGTGCGGCGTGTGTCGTCGTGTCAAGGCCGAGCATCGTCCGTCGGCAGATCGACCCTTACCAATTCCGGAGTGGAAGTGGGATTCGGTCGGGATGGACTTTATCACTGGTCTACCCCGGTCTCCAAAGAAGAATGATGCCATCTGGGTCGTCATCGATCGATTGACTAAGGTGGCTCATTTTCTTCCTGTCAAGACTGACCTTCGAGTGGGTCTCCTCGCAGAGCTCTACCTAGCCCGCATCGTGAGTTTGCATGGTGTGCCAAAGACAATTGTGTCAGATCGTGGTTCGCTGTTCACGTCTCGATTTTGGCATAGCCTACAAGAGGCTATGGGAACTCGCCTTTCTTTCACTTTCGACATTTCACCCCAAAGCGGATGGTCGGGCCGAGAGGGTCAACCAAGTTTTGGAGGACATGTCGCGAGCTTGTGTCCTTTCCTATGGGAAGCATTGGGAGAAGTGCTTGCCATTCGCGAGTTTTCTTATAACAACGACTTCCAAGTCGGTCTCGGCATGGCACCATTTGAGGCCTTATACGGAAAAAGTGTAGAACCCGTTGAATTGGTCTGAGACCGGTGAAAGACCTTTCTTTGGCCCGGACTCGATTAATGAGGCCGAGGGTCAAGTCCAGCTCATTCGTGATCGCTTACGCACAGCTCAATCCAGGCAAAAGAGCTATGCGGATCGCCGTCGTCGTGAGTTAAGCTTTGAGCCCAATGACTTCGTTTATCTCAAGGTTTCTCCTCTGAAAGGTCACCAGCGTTTTGGTGTCAAGGGCAAGTTAGCTCCTCGATATGTCGGTCCATACCGTGTCATCGAAAAGAAGGGAGCTGTTGCCTACAAGTTGGAACTGCCTGCTGCACTTGCGGGAGTACATGATGTGTTCCATGTGTCCCAGCTAAAGAAGTGCCTCCGTGTTCCAACAGAGGAAGCTCCGTTGGAAACTCTTGATGTTCAGGAAGATTTGACCTATCGCGAGCACCCTGTTCGCATACTCGAGGAGGCTGAGCGAAGAACAAGGAACAAGACCATCAAGTTCCTTAAAGTTCAGTGGTCGAACCATTCCGAGGATGAGGCTACTTGGGAGCGAGAAGATCGTCTCCGTGCAGACTACCCCTCTTTCTTTTCCGAGTAAACCAAATCTCGGGACGAGATTTTTGTAAGGGGGGAGGTTTGTAACATCCCAAATTTTGGCTTGTGTTCAAATGTAAGAAGTTGAGGGTAAATTAAAACTTTTCCTTCATCATCTTACTCTTGAAACTTTTCTGAAATTCTTGTAAAGGAATTCTGGGAAATTCAAAATCAAAAGCCTCATTTATCAAGTCAACAACCTCCTTGGTGAAATCTTGTTTCAAACCCTTGGAAATAATTTTCCTTGGTTCTAGGGTTGCTTGGTAACACCTCTGAATTATTTCCTAATTTTTGGAAATTATTTGAAACAATTTGGAGGCAAGTCAAACCTTGGTCAAACCTCTGAAATCACCTTCTGGAATTTCTTGAGAAAATTACAGTGCACAAAAACCTCTAAAAATTTTATGGAAGGATAATCCTTAAGTCAGAAGCTCAGTTAAAATTTCATAAATTTTGAAGTTGATTTGATGCCTCAATTAAATCCCCAAAGTTTCAGGTTTAAAACCAAACCCTAAGCGGTTTGCACTGTTCATTGGACTCGAGTCAGGCTCGGGCTCGAGTCACTTGACTTGACCGAGCCAACTAAACGCGCCCCGCGCCAGTTCAACCGTGCACACGCTATCAGCCGTTGGATCTCCATCGAACGGCTCTCATTCGTGTAGGCATTCGGACAACTCCGGTTGCCATCTGATTCTCAGCCGTTGGATTCTGATCCAACCGTCGCGAGCGCGTCTGGTTCGCCGGTCTTTATGAATAGCGATCGCGCCGTGGCCGTTCAAATCTCATCCGGCGGCCAGCATCTAATGAGGTTGGGCTCAACCCACTAAAACGCTTTGGGCTCGAGCCGCTTTGTGCCGCTGACTGGTGGGCCCGATGCCGTCGCTGGTCATCTTCTTCCTCCATTCGCCCACGTGCGACTGTGCGGCGGTGAAGTCAGCGGGGAGAGCAGCGTCTAGTCCCCTTCCCAACCGCTCCACTCTGGCACGCATTTATTGTGCTCAGGGCTTGCCCCGGAAGTCTCCTTCTACCTGCTCCCGTCGCTCAGCACCCATGACCGCAGCTGGACCTCCAGGGCGAGAGAGCCGTTGTGGACCGCGCTCCCCTCTGCTACTTATGCACCCGGCTCCCTTCCTTTGCCCTCCTTTCACCTTTCCGCAACCCCAATCGGCAAATTCTCTTCCTTCTTGAGCTCAATCGCCAAGATCACCCTTGGCCGCCATTATTGAAGCTTCGAGCTCGTGGTGCAACCCGTGCTCCAGTGGCTTTTCTCCCCTTCTCTTTGTTTCAGTGTGTGCCTCTGACCTCCTGGAACAAAACCCCTAACTTAATTGTAGTTGCTTTTACAGAGCAACTCAATTTTGGGATTTGTTCTTTCGCCGTGGCGCCCCTTCTTCCTCACCGCGGTAGAAGCTTCATTTCCTAATTCCTTGCTCGGAAGCATATATGAGCTATTGTAGAGTGTAGTGATGACCCGGTCTCACCACGTTACTCAGTCGTCATCTTCACTTCTTCTTCTTCGGTGCCGACGCCGTTCTTCGTCGCCGGAGCCACCTCGACCACCTCCGAGCTCCACCAGTGCTCAGGTACCCTTCTAGTAGCCCCTAGAAGCTTGGGCACCCGCTGGAATGGTTTATTGCGGAGTTTTTGGTCATTATGCATTTCGGCCGTTTTGGTCGCCGCCGCTCATCGTCGGCTAGCGCGCTCGGGACACCGCCGATGGTGTGGATGGTCCCGATGGGTGCGCAATGCTATTGCGGTTCCATTTTGGCACTTAGCTCCCGCCGCCGTGCCTTGGGTCGCCGGCGACAAGCCGGAGGGTGCCCTCGGGTTGTTGTCGGACGAAAACGGCGGTGCCGTAATGTCGTTCGGACACAGTAATGGCGTTCATTAATGATAATCATTGTTAATCATGGGTTAGTAATCATTAGCTGTCCTAAACCCACCTCCTCAGTCGCTTACATGTGGGCCCGCACATTTTAATCACCCCGTGCGCTAAACCACGTGTGCGTGGCCCACGGTCGCTGACCTGTGGGCCCGTCATTTTCAAACCCTCCCTGTGCGCGTGCGTTTAAACCCGGCATGTGACTTAGAGTCGCTGACCAGTGGGCCCCTATTGTCAGTAGCCCTGTTCAAATCGTAAGCGGCCCAATCAACCTCAGCCGTTCGATATTGGATCTGTGGCCGGGATCGTGGGAGCAATTGGACTGTCCGGCTCCTCAATCCCACCCTTCATCGCTTGATCAGCGGTCCAGTTGTGCGAGCAATTGGGTGTCGAAGGTCACAATGATCTGGACCGTTGGAATCAAATCCAACGGTGCGCGCGCGTGCGCATGTTGAGTCGGCCGTGCGCGTGGGCCGTTCGATCCAGGATCGACGGTCCATAATCAACCACGTCTTTTCTTTCGGTTAGGGATATAAATTCCTCGGTGAGCTTTATCTTTCTACTGAAAAATGTTGTTAAAACTTTAGAAATTCATATCTTTTTCATTACAGATCCTTTTTGGGTGATTTCAGTAGTGTTAATTTTCTTTTAGGCTAGAGGTTAATCCAACAATGTTTCCAGGCCCTGTTAAGAACCAGAAATGTTGTGAATCGATTTTAGCCTTTTCAGCCTCTATTAAATATTCCAAAAAAAAATGCTATAAAAACTTAGAAAATCCATAACTTGTTCTCTGTAAGTCCAAATAGAGCGAACTAAATTTTGGTAATTTCCTTTAGGGATGAACTTTAGTGAAGGACCAGTTTGCTAGTGGTCTTTGCCACTGATATAAATGATGTCCTAGTTTTAGAACTTAGAAAAATCATAACTAATTCGTTATAACTTCAAATGACCTGAAAATTTATATGGATTATCACTATACCAGTAGGTAGCTACCATAAAAGTTCCAGCTTCAAAATCTTTCTAGAAAATATTTTTTTTCTACAGTGCTAATTATGGCCGAAAATAGGTTTTTAGAAAATATCTTTTGCACCACAAATCCAAATTAGGTTTTTCCAGTTTCTATGACTAAGTATATTAGTATTTTACCTGGTGTATGAATTTCGTCGCATTTGGATAATTTTTGCTTGCTCTTTCATTTAAGTGTTGCTCGTCTTATTGGTTGTTTTCGTTCTTTCGCTTAGGCTTCGACATTTGCGGTAACCCCGAGAATGACCCTCCGCAACAATTTGAGCAACAACAAGCAGGCAAGCAGTTTGATCATTTCCCATTGATCCCATTACTTTTAAAGTCTAATATTTTGTTTAACTTCTATGTATGCATTGCTATTTTGTTGTTAAATTGATTAGTTAGACCTCTAGTTGCATAATCTGTAGGTAAATGGTTATCCTCTACTACCTGAGCCTAGGTTATTTGCTGTGGTTAGAGTTCGATGGATGAACTCTTATCACTTAGTAGATTACGAATGAATCTTGCTTAGCCATGCCTAGTTATCGGTAGTATTGGGCGATCATCGACTTAGTCGGTGATCTTGATCACACAACTACTTATACTACTCCATTATGTCCAACCCTTGTGTTTTATTGATTTACAAATCAAAAACTGAAAACAAAACTATATCTTGACTTGGGCACAATGGTATGTTGATGTGATCTGTTGGGTGTGTGGAATGGTGCCTAAGTCCCCAAGGACCGAGTTACTTGTGTCACTAAGCCGGGCGCTTGTTGCGTGCTAACCACACGAGGGGATATGGAACCTCTCTTGACTAAGTACTTTGGGAGGTGTTAATTATGAGCTGGTCGGTGGGTGTGTTCTTGTGTGTGTGTGTTTTGGAGGAGCATTAGCGCACCGGTTAGGCATCTAATGTGTCTTTCTCCGTGGGTTGCGGCTCTTAATTAGCATCGTCCATTGGAAAGCGTCTTGTTAGACTTAGCCATGCACGCATACCAAAGGAAGTGTGCTAACCGTGGTGGTGGAAAGGCGGTCTATCGTGTGGGTACATTGGTACACCCTGCGAGGTTAAAACTATTCGAATAGCCTCGTCCTAGGTTATGGACATGCTTGGTAAGGTCGTGCAAGAACTAGACTACAACCTTTTAAAAACTTAAACTTGACATGGGTGGTATGAAGGGGTACTTCATGCTATTGTTGTGGTGACTATGGGTTAGTCACTTCTAGGTTGGTGTTGTCATCTATCTATTGTTATAATTGTCTCTCTTTTATTTGAACAATAAAAGTTAATTGCAAACTTGCTTTGAATCTATTACCCTATTGCGAATGAAAGCTTGCTTTATGCTGAAAATAAGTCCAGAGCCTCATCCACTAAAATAAAGCTTGCATGTAGTTAATTATAGTTCTGTTATCTCACACGTCAGTCTTGCGAGTACAAAAACAAGTTTTGTACTCATCTGCTTTGCTTAATATTAATTGTTGCAGAGGAAGAAGGTGAGCCCCAAGGGCCTCACTTTTGTGAGTCGTGTTGCGCGCTGTTTGGGACGATTAGCTTGGCGGTCGGTTGGTTGCCTTGTGGGTAAAGGCACACCGATTGGCTTTTGTTTATCGCCATCTTATGGCCATTTTGCTTCCGCTGTGTATTTACTTATTTGTATGACTTTTGGCAGTCGGCCTCTCTTTTTGTAATAACTCTCTTTATATTATCTATGTCTTTCGATTGTTGCTTTTGCTTCGGCTCTATGTGTATGAATGGAATTGATGCATGATTTTGTAACAGTGTGTATACTGCAGTGCAGGAAGTATACATATCTCGAGGCTTGGTTTAATTGATTTGTACTGTTAGGACCAAGTGGATGGTTAAACAGTACAAGCCGAATAAACCGGGGTCCTCACAAGTTAATACAAATACGGTTTAGCACAATTAAGACCTAAAACCACTAGTCTCAACTAAGTGCACCAACAATACAAGTCTAATGATAATAAACTATTGAGCATGAACTTGTGAGCAATTCAATTTAGGCAATGTAAATGGCACATAGCTAGGCAATCATTCATACACAATAGATGAGCAACTTAATTATATGAATGTAAATTGCAATAAGGTAAAGCTCAAGAATGCAAACCACAATTGACACGGCGATATTTTTCCCGTGGTGATCGAAGACTTGCCAGTCTCCCCTAATCCACGTTGAGGTAAGTTCAACCTTTTGGATCGGCTCCAAAACGCGAGGCAACACCTCCGAGGTAAGTCCAAAGCACTTGGACCGGTTCCAACCGAACCAACACCTCTAAGTGAGTTCAACCGCTTGAACCGACTCCAACTTGAACTTATCACCCCAATCCACTAGGGTTGCTCTTACTCCGCTCCGGAGATGGCGAGCACCAAGCCACTCACAAATCGCCCGGGTCTTCTCACAAGCTTCACTTGAGAAGATCACCGACGCACAGCGCCTCCACGCCGTCTAAGTGTCGGCAAACACCAAGAGTAACAAGACTCAACTTTCACTTGAACCAATCAAGTATCAAAGCTCTCGTGGATACTAAATCCACCACCTAATGCAACACATGCAATAGGATTTGCCTCTCAAACCTCACCAAGTGCAACACATGCACAAATGGGAGTAGATGGTTTGCTCTTAGCTCAATAGAATGTATATAGCACCATCAACCTTCCCCTCACACGGCCTAGGTGGGTATATATAGCCCACATACAAAAACTAGCCGTTGGGAGAAGATTCTGACGAAAAACAGCAAGGCCGGTCTGACCGCAGGCAAATGGCCGGTCAGACCGCACCCCGTCCAACGGCTATAAAACTAGCCATTGGGGGACCTCCGGTCTGACCGCCAACCAATGGCCGGTCAGACCGGCCAGGCCGGTCAGACCGCCCGTAACACGCTGGTCAGACCGCACCAGCCGAAACCAGAAAATCAGCTCTCTGGAAAAAGCTGACCGGGTCCTTGACCCGGGGGTCCGGTCAGACCGCACTCACAACTCCGGTCAGACCGCTCATCCAATTTCCAGAAAAACATCGCTCTCTGGAAAAACTTGACCGCGGCGATTATCCGCGAGTCCGGTCAGTCCGGCCATACAACGCCGGTCAGACCACATCAGAGATCAACTCAGAATTTTGCATTTCTTTTTCAACTCAAATTTGCAAAACACATTTGCAAAAGATATGAAATGCAAACAAGGCATGTAGGCCAGATTCTCAACAAGTTGCAAAACACATTTGCCAACTTTTAGAATCAAACCACAAAATGCACTTCGCTTCAACTCAATTTGCAAAACACATTTGCCAAATTGACGCACTATGCGAACAACGATAAAAGCGAGATTCTCAACAAGTTGCAAAACACATTTGCCAACTTTTAGAATCAACGCCACAAGTTGCACTTCGCTTCAACTCAATTTGCAAAATACATTTGCACAATTGACAAGCGATGCAAACAACGATAAGCGAGATTCTCAACAAGTTGCAAAACACATTTGCCAACTTTTAGAATCAACGCCACAAGGAATAAGGTACATGGACTTAAACCATTTGCAAAACACATTTGCAAACTCAAGTCACATGCTACAACGAATAACCATGAGCCTCAACTATTTGCAAAACGCATTCGCAAATATAGGCACCATGTTAAGTTGAGCTAGAGCAAACACAATGAGCTATCAACACATGACTAACTCAAACTACTAGTTAAGACCCCTCTTAATAGTACGGCAACCTATACTAGCAATCCGGTCTACAACCAAACACCAAGACCGGTATAAGACTAGGAACACATCCTTAGCCCTAGCTAGTCATACCTTTGCCTTGCACACTTTCTTGAAGCTTGATGATGCACATCCACACTTCAAGTCCGGGTCCTTGACTTGACAATCATCAACACATGATGATTTCCTTTGCTTCGGGATCTCGACTTGATGTCCATCAACACGTGATGACATCTTCCATCCCGAGTCTTGATATGCATCAACACATGATGCATTCTTCACTTGACTTCCATCAACACATGATGAGTCTTCTCTTGACTTGATGATCAACCAATGATCATCTCATCTTCTTGAACTTGACACGCATCAACTCATGATGCATCCTTTACTTCAAGCTCTTCTTGAACATCATCAACCCATGATGATCTTCCTCTTCTTGAACCTCATCAACGCATGATGATTTCTTCTTCAAGAATCTTGACTTGATGACAATCAACTCATGATGTCATCCAAAGTCTTCAACCACCTAGAACATAACCTATTCATCCAACTCTTGAAAAATGTTAGTTCTACAAGGTGATTGTCATTAATTACCACAACAAACCATTAACCAATAATGGTGGTACAAGATACCACAATCTTTCCCTCTTTGGTAATTGATGACAACCAACACAATTACAGATAATTGAATGTAATTGGTATGAGTATATATAACCACGAAGATATATATACACTCAAGAGTTATGTTTCAAAGTAGATCACAAAGATCAATACTAATGAAACAACAAGGTCATGAGTATATATGAACTACACATGTTATATATACCAAATAAGAGTGTATACAAACTACACAAGTTGTATATACTCACATGAATATATTAACTATGTGTAACATCCCAATTTTTTTCAGCTTAAAAATCTTTTGAATAGTTAGTAGGGGAAAATTCACCATTTGGATTTTAGTTGAATTTAATTCAAAAGCTTGATATTGGACTTTATAATCAAAGACATTTAATGTGCATAATCCCAACTTGAACAATAGCCAAAACTATTTTATTTGGGTTCTTTGTGCTCAGATATATTTTCTAGATTTTTTCTAGAATTTTTTCTGAGTTTATTTGCTATTTTCTATTGCTTATTTGAATTTCTGGTATTTTCTAAAATAGAAAACCTATTTAAAATCTCAGAATAGTGCTTGGGCCGAAATCCACTCGGCCGGCCCATTCCCTCTCCGCCTCAGCCCACTTCCCGCCGCAGCCCGCACCGTCTCTCTCTCTCCCGCGCGCGCCTCCGACCCCACCTGTCAGTGCCCGCGGGGCCGTGTACGACGCGATCGCGCCCGAGCCTCCGTCGCTGACGAGTGGGACCCACCCCTGCCACGTCATCGTCGTCTCCGAGGCGGACTCTTGTTCCGATTTCCTCGCGCCGCCGCCGCTCGGCCGTTTTGGGCGTCCGTGCCCTAGACCTTCCCGAGCCGCCGCCTATATAAGGAGGGCAAGCCCTCGGTCTCTGCATCCCAACGCGCGCAGCCGCCACCCCCAGCCCTAACACTAGCCGCCGGAATCCGCAGAGGAAGCTCGGTGCCAGCTCCAACTCCGGCGAGGTCGTACTCCGCCGTCAACGCCGCCCACACCTCACCGACTGCACCCTCGGCATCGCACGAAGCCCCTCTACCTCCCGGTGACCTTGGTTCAGCCGGAGGACCGCCGGAACCCCGATCCCGACGAGCCCGAGACCTCCCCACGCTTCTACCTCGCCGGGCCGCCACGCCCACCCTCGTGCACGGTGAGCCTACCAACGTGACCCTCGTGCCACCCTCGCGCTCTCGGTGCTAACGCGCCGACGAGGGCCGCGTTCGCGGATCCTCGGCACCCGAGCGCCGCCGCCGTCGGGCTGACGTGTCCGCCTGCGTGTCGCCACCTCACCCACCACCTCAACCCTACGCCTCCGTGTCGCCGACGTGGACGCCACTTGCGCATCCACATGCGCGCCCACGCGGCATAGCCCACCGGTTTCCAAAGCCGAAGGCTCGGTGGACCTTGTCCACCGTGAGCCATCTCGCTGACGGGTGGGACCCACCTGTCAGATCAACAATCACCCCGTCCGAACGTTCTCAGATGACGTCAGCGTTGCGCAATAATCTGATTTTCCTTTAGGAAAATAATTCGGGAAATTCATGAAATCTGATTTTGACATTTTATGTATTTTCAATCTTCTAAAGCTCATAACTTTTGCATCCTAACTCCGATTGAGCCCATTCAAATTTCTAAATTTGTCTAAATTCAAGATCTATTTATATGAGATTTTTATTTAATTTTTGGAGTTTATTTTGCCTCTGTTATTTATTTGTCTTGTTTGTTTGTGTCTCGTTTGCGAGTAGACGTCGATTCGTCGAGGAATTTCGTGGAAGAAGGAGCACCCCAAGATCAAGACCAGTACATAGACCTTTTCCAAGGCAAGTCATACCTTTGATCATCTTGAACCCAGTTTTCAAATTACTTTGTGTTAAATTATTGCATTCTACTTTAATTATTTATTTAAATGCTTTGGGCATAGTTATTATCCAAATTATTATCACACCTTGGCCTTGTATGTCATAATTCCTTGTCACCCTAGATTGGTTGAGTTGGTAATATTATAGCACCAACGTGGGTTGGTTAGATGCGAGTACAATTGCTTAGCCATGCCACGGGTCATCATCACATGTAAGTTTCAAATATTAATTATGACTAAGTGACTATGGAACTTTGTGCAAAACTGTGTGCTATGTGTTATTACTTCGTGATGGCATGTGTTGCACTAAAACCAACTGGGTGGTAAAGGATTTGGACTGAGGCAAGTGGTGGAAGCTGTGTGATATGGTGGACTATGTGATGGGTATGATAATCTGTGTGGCCCAGTTAGAACATGGAAGTCTTGCCTTGGTCAATTAAGGACTTAACTTTGTGCGCTATTGAACTGAGCCTTACTGTACGACCACATGCCTGGTATGAGACAGGCCTAACTTAGTAAGTTATGGATTCTCGGCATTGATGTTCAGGTGGTAGGTTAGGCTTTGTGATAGGGTGGAGGTGTGACTACTTGGTGGTTGGATCACGGGAGGATTAAGTCGTCCCCGTCCCAACGGTGTGTGTTATGCATGGGCTATGTGATATGTATAACGGTTTGTAAGCACACCGGGAATGTCAATGTTGGAGATGAAGTTTCAACTGTTTTGTTATGATTGGTGCTAGCTACATTTGGTTGTATCGTGTGGGTAAAGTGTACAACCTCTGCAGAGTGTTAAACAAACTATTCGAATAGCGCGTCATGATCATGGACATGCTCGGTGCTTTCACACGAGGGTAGTTTTCATAAAATGTGGGAATGGGAGCTGTGTGATCTCAATCATATGGCTATGTGAAATAAACTGTTTAGTGTGTGTCTTTATGGAAATAAGCATTAAATTAATATTGTCTATTTGTTTTAAATTATGCTTTCAATCTATTATTCGTATTCAATTGCAAATGTTGCTTTTATGCAAAAGAACCACGAAGCCTTTTCTTTGGAATAAGCTGCATCTATACATTGCATTACGTGGTATGATTTGCGAGTGCGGTTGTGTACTCACGCTTGTTGTAAAACTTGCGTCCAAACCTCTGAAGAGGAGGAGTCTACGCCGCTTTTGAGGAGGAGTTCGGTGAAGGCGATCGTTCGTTAAGGTCCGGATCCCGGTTGGTTGCTGTGGTGAATTGGTGGGATCTACGCTGGAGTTTTCTGTTCATTCTTTGCTTTATTTCACAGTTAGCCTGCGTGGCTTAATAAGTGTAAACTCGACCATAAGGTCAAAACCATTATTTGTTATTCAAACTAATCGTTTACTTTATCTATCGCTTGTGTGGATCGATATTTACTGTGTTAACCACTGTGTGCACTAACGTGATCTGGACTAGTGCGGTATACACAGAGGTTCGAATCGTGATGCGGGTCCCGGCAGAGGTGGTATCGAGCGGGTTGAACACCAAGGCAAGCCGGCGGCTGAACATCTCCGTCGGGAGGATCACTTGAGTGAAGGAATACAGAATCATCACGCTGGCCATGCTTCGATCTGCCACATCTACATGCGCGAGTTGCAAGGAACCGTCTTCGCTACCACCCAGGCGGCCGCCGTGGAGCTACTCGCACACTATCCATCCACGGAGGAGAAGAAGATGCCACGATGGTACACCTCGCCCATGCGTCGCCGCCCAAGAGGAATCCATAGAGATGATGGCGCTGATCTAGACGGTGCCTACAAGAGCCTGCACCAAGCTAAAGAGAAGATCGCCATCCTGGAAGAGATACTGGACGCCCACCACCAGGCAGACCAAGAAAAAGGAAGAAGAACATGAAGAATCTGAGGAAGATCCAGAGGAGGTGGAGCGAATCGAGGAGCTCGTCGCACCGCCGACGCTGTTCGGTTGCACCGATTCGGGGCACCGGGATCGGTTGCGAAGATGCCGACACGACTCAAGGTCTGGCCGGCAGGAGCGCAGCCGTGGTTGTGGAGGTTACCTCAGCGACCGAGTTCGCTAAGGCCTAGGTTCGTAGTGGGGCTTAGTGTGTTAAGTCGCGTCAGTCTAAGCCTAGTTGTGTCGCCCTTTAGGCGTTAGATTGTGTGCTTAGGTTCGCTATTTTCTTTGAGTGTGAGTATGAGCCGCAAAGGCCCTTAGGCATCCTGCAAGCCATACTAAGTTCTTAAGGCAATAAAGTTGCTTTTGTTCTCTCAGTTGTTGTTGGGTTTAACCAATCCCCCGCTTAGTTCTTAACTCACCCCATGCTTGCTACCTTATCTAACCCTTGGAGCTTCGCCAGATGGTTACAACTCGCCAGACGGTTGCAAGTGGTTCCGGTACCCCAGCATCAGGAGGCAATGAGCAACCAGCTACAGGAGCAGTTCCGCCACAAGCACCCCCAATTGACTTGCAAAACTTTGGAGCTTTCATGGCAGCACATCAATGATGAATACGATGATGACTCGGATGCAAGCCATGCACAACGAACAATAACAACAACAATTACCGGCATGGAGCCCGGTGCGCATGGTCACCATGGACCATCAAACTTGCGAAATTCATGAGGACTCGTCCACCCACATTTTCTGACACGCCTCTCCGGTGGAGCGGATGATTGGCTCGGGGTTATCGAAGGAAGCTGCGATCACCCAAAGTCAGGCGATCGTGAAAAGGTTACGTATGCCACTCACGGATGGAAGGCACCGCCGCGAATGGTGGGAGAACTTCGTGCGCTCATGAGGCGCCACGAGATATCACCAGGAGGAATTTTCTTGACATTTCGCGGTATCATGTGCCGAAGGCATTATCGATCCAAGAAGGATGAGTTCCGCGCTCTCAAGCAGGAGCTATGTCGATGTCGACTACCTCAACAAGTTTTCTCAACTAGCTCGCTCGCAGCAGAAGATGTAGCCACGGACAAAGCTCGCCAGAGTCACTTTTAAAGGACTAAACATCGGGCGCAAGTCGGTTTGATCGCCCATACTTTCCCGATTTCGGGGTGGTCAACAAAGCCTTTGTTCTAGAGGACAAACGCAAGGAACGGAGGATAATCAGAACGCCGGATGGCTCGGCAAGGGAACCATCAATCACAAGAGAGGCAAGAAGCGATGCGGCCGCGACGTTCAACGAGTTTCCACCCTGACTTCATTGAGCACTGCACCAACTTCAACACCCGCCTACCGCCGTAACTTCCGCAACCCTGCACCTGTCAACCTCAATCCAGGAAGCAACCAGCAGAACGCACCAAAGGCATTCGCTGTCGTCGGCCACCGACATTTGCCAACCGATGTCCGCAAAGGGGAACAATCACTCCAGTACGCTTCAACCTTGGAGCTACTCCATCCAAGACGCCAACACCAGGTATCAACCAAGGAGCTTCACAAGTCGCCGGTCAAGCCGGAGGAGCACCACAGCCCGTGATCAGAGGCCGTGTCAACCACGTCACTCTGGAAGGAGCCCAGGAATCACCGGACGTCGTCTTGAGTAAGTTTCGTTAACTCGATACTGCATCAGTTTTGTTTGATTCTGGAGCTTCGCATTCTTTTGTTTCGGGAATGTTTGCAACCAAAAATAAATTGGAAGTTATGCAACTTAAGCATACTCTGTTAGTTCAGTCGCCTGGAGCAGAGCTAAGTACTAGAGTGGGATGTTTAGGAGCTAAGTTACTCATAGCTGGAGTTGAGTTTCTAGCCAACCTAATAGTCCTAGATACCCAAACCCTAGATGTCATTCTTGGCATGGATTGGTTATCCAAGCATAAAGCTGTGCTAGATTGTGGCCGAAGAGCCGTAACAGTAGAGGACGCCAAAGGAAACAAGGTAGAGTTTCTAGCCACCTCGATTCGTAATGGACATTTGCTAGTAAACGATCAAGACCCTTGCCTTAGAAGAAGTACGATGAGTCGGTGAATATCCGGATGTGTTTCGGAAGAGTTACGGGAATGCCACCGATCGTGACATTGAGTTTGTCATCGACCTAGTGCCAGGGACAGAACCAATTTCAAAGAGACCGTATCGAATGCCAGCCGATGAATTGGTAGAGATGAAGAAGCAAATAGAAGAACTTCTTGAGAAAGCTTTCGTGAGACCTAGTTCGTCGCCGTGGGGAGCGCCAGTGTTGTTTGTCAAGAAGAAAGATGGAAGCATGAGGATGTGTATTGACTACCGTTCTCTCAACGAAGTTACCATAAAAAACAAGTACCCACTACCCCGGATAGATGATCTGTTTGATCAGATGAAAGGAGCCGGATTATTCTCGAAGATCGACCTGCGATCAGGTTACCACCAACTAAAGATTTGTCCTAAGGATATACCGAAGACCGCCTTCTCAACGCGGTACGGACATTATGAGTTCTTAGTCATGTCCTTTGGTCTGACTAATGCCCCTGCATACTTCATGAACATGATGAATAAAGTATTCATGGAATATTTGGACAAGTTCGTAGTTGTGTTCATTGATGATATTCTGGTGTACTCCAAGTCGGAGGAAGAACACGCCGAACACTTAAGGATAATATTGGAAAAACTCAGAGAGCATCAGTTGTATGCCAAGTTCAGTAAGTGTGATTTCTGGAAGAAGGAAGTCGATTTCCTTGGTCACGTGATGACAGCCGAGGGAGTAGCAGTTGACCCCGGTAAAGTTAAAGCAGTACTACATTGGGAGCAGCCCAAGACCGTGACTCAGATTCGCAGTTTCTTGGGAATGGCAGGTTATTACCGCCGTTTCATCGAAGGATTCTCATCGATTGCTAAGCCCCTTACGCAATTGTTGAAGAAGGAGAAAAAGTTCACTTGGTGTGAGGACCCCCGGTTATTGGAAATGTTACTAATTAAATTCATACTGTAGCACAATTATTAATGAAGGAACAGTACTGCCCCTTTATTAAAAACCATGCTAAAGATATAAATTTAACAAGTGATGAGATCCAGAAACGAGTTCCTTGATATATATGATTCCCAATGGTTTCCAGGATCAATGACCATTGCATATATATCCTTCATCAACATTGCATCAAACACATACAAGTCATACATTGATATAATTAAACATAAGGTTACATCATTCTATTAGTACTACAATATTAAGTGACTTGGTCACTTTAACGATATCTGTGGAAGCAAAATAAGCGGAAAATGTCCACCAATGGCCCCATCCACCGCGCAGCAATTGCGTGGAGGAAAGAAATAGCGTTACTCGTTAGCGTCACCACGATCGGCGCTAACGGTTACTTCATAGAGAAAACCATCCTCACCTGCAACAATAGGTGGTAGCACCTTGAGTACGGAAGGTACTCAACAAGTCTTACACAAACTAATAAAAGAAAGTGGTTATTAGAGCCTAATCAAAGGAGTAGAGTTGTTACATGCATAAGCTTACAACAGGAAGGTATAAAGGTTTAAATTTGCATAAAGCAATACATCTTAACCTACAAAGGCTAAATTTTGATAAAGCAATTTAATAAATCAAAGTTTGCTTAAAACAGTAAGTAAATGATATAAATGTAAGCGATGCGATTGCATGATTCCCTCATGCAAACCGAAACAAACCAAAACCAGATTTAAAAAAATCAAAACTTCTATCTGATGACATCAATTCAAGTTATCGTCCATGGCCGTGGACACGGCTATTTGAACAGCTTTATACCTGCGCAGGTGTACATCTTTACCCACATGACTTAGCTAGCCCGTTGTCTTGGATGCCTCCGAATGATGACACACTTCCTTTGGTATGCCGGCCGGGAAGCTAAGATTTGGTATTTTCAACAAGCCAATACTATTGAGTTGGACCCCATGTGTGCATCGATCCCACTAGTGTAGGCTATACCACCTACTAACCACAGGGCACACATGTTGTGTCAGTAATGCCGATCCAAACAATTTAAAACAAATTGGGCTCCCCACCCATAGTAGAATGCTATCGGCACCATTAAGGTATCGTATATGCGACGAGGCACATATACGCCCTCACCCTCCTAAGAACATCTGATACTGACATACAAAGCTCACATGGCATAAAACGCAGTCCTCAGACCCAAGCATCTATGCCATACAAGGCCAATACACATATCCTTACTCTCCTGTTTCCAACTCAATAGTCTCAACATTTTACTTAACCAAACAGCGCCCATACACTGCATGTGGAAGTACGTGGGGGACTTGAATTGAATAATCAGAGTTCGGTCCTTAATTAACCCGGACAAGTCCACCACAAAACCCAATCTCGTGCACGAAAGCACCATCACTAGCTTCCTCTTGTCCAGATCAATTTGAATTTCAAATTCAAGACTGATTTAAAGAAACTGGACAAAGAGTTTAAAATAACAATTGTTCAGTAGTGATTCCCATGTTTGACAAGATATGCTTGTCAAACTCTAAAATCTCTAGACTGCAATGTCTAAGCTAAAACTGGAAACATAGCTTATGATATACATTACTATGCTAGGTTAAGTGTATGGTGACAATTGAGGTAATCCATCATGTTTGGTCATAACTAACTACTAACAGATCAAAATTTGTATTTTGGAAAAATAGCATGCACAGATTGTCATCGAATTTAGACAAATCTAATGTATAAAATTTGGGATCAATATGGTGCAAAGAAGATGCTTGCCTTGGTAATAATAAACTTCTGTTGCAGGTTCTGGTTGCTCAGAAAAAGATTCAATTGCTTCAACAGAACCAGATTCTAAAAGAAACAGTAAGATCCAATAAATACCAAAACTGACAATAAGTCCAAAATGGAAGAAATATGCATGATCAATCTAGAAATGCATGATTACAGTATGCTTAAGCCATAACTACCCATAATAGTGATAATAACACATAATATAACTTACTGTTTTCAAAAGATAGAATCTAAAGTTTATTGCAAAGTTCCAGTTTTCAGTTTTGGAAAAGAGCTGAAAACAGGACAGATTGCAATTTTTTGGAAAAAGAAGTATAGATCATGCAAAAGTTCATAAATGAATCTTAGCATGATCTTTTAGGGTAATTAATATCCAAAACCAACCTTAATCTAACCTAGCTAGTTAGATCACATCGACTAGGAAGGAGATCATTTTGTCGGCTAAGCAGACAAAAAGAAACAGAGACAATTCTCAGTTAGAAGTTAAAATAGATGATGACAAGAATGGAAATATTAACTTGTCATGCTGCTAGGGTTTAGTCAAAACCTAAATAAGATGGTAAGTTGACAGGAGGAACCCTAGGTCTTGAAAATGACATGAAAAACCGAAAAGGTATAATATCAACTTTTCAGTTTAAAGCAAGTTGAAGCTACTGATGCTTAAAAGAGTGATCCACAGCAGCTTCTAAGGTCCTTAAGATGCTCAAGATGTCGAAGCTAGGGTTTTATCTTACCAGAGGAAGGAAGACACCCAAGTTTCTGAAATCTGGATGTTGATCAACAGAGAGATGGACGATGGTTCAACCTACAAAAGATGTCAAATCTTTATTGTAAGGTGGAACCAGTGCTTAAAGTGGATAAGCAATGAACAAGAAACAGGAAACTCCACTGGTCAGCAAGAAAAGGATGAGCTTCTTCGGTTAACAATGGCAACAGCAAGGAGAGCTAGGGTTTATATATGGGTGTTGAGCTACAGAGCAAGAAGGAAAGATCTAGAGTTGATGAGGTGTCCATTTAGCTAAACATCTCAAAAATTAGTGTATAATCTTTGGATAAATCCTCTCCCTGCTCATAAAAATGGCGCAGCAGAGATAAGGAAGAAGAGAGGCAAAATATGACATGTGGGTCCCACAGATCACACAACGCGCCTGTCTCCTAAAACGCGAAAAAGAATACCAACCGTCCGATTGGAAATGGGTGGTCGCGATAAATAGAGAGGTTAAATGATTTGAATCGGTGCCGTTAATATGGACCGCACGATCTAGATCGGATGATCGAGATCCAATCGAAATCCCGAAGGGCTGCGGGGCTCCACTTTCAAAGAGAGACGTTGGATTGAAATCCAACGATCAGTTAAGAGATATACACGTCACCCTTTTAGATGCGATGGCTCAACACCGTTGGATTTAATTTCTACGGTCAGGATGTAAAAGGGAACCGGATGGTCCGATTGCATACACCCATGTGGTCCGCACGATTAAAATCCAACGATCCATCGATTTTGGGCTTTAAAGGCCCACGGTCAAAAAGGTGTGCCGTAGGATTGAGATCCAAAGGCCCACATTAACGCGCGCCTCTGAATTCAAATTGAAATAAGCGATACCGCTAGATCAAGGATGGACGGCCATGATTGTGCGGGGATCCGGAGTCGTCCGAATGCATACACAAATCTGGGCGATACGATGAAGATCCAATGGTCCAGAGGAGTGCGGGCTCTATAACACGCGGGAAAAAGGAAAAAGCCGTAGGATTTGAATCTAACGGCTGAGATAAAAGCGCGCCTTTAAGTTTAAAACGAAAAGAGCGTCACGGTTGGATTAGAAACGAACGGTGGAGATTGAATAAGGATCCGGAGTTGTCCGGTTGCATACATCGACCTCGCCGTTAGATTTATATCCAACGGTGGGGATTAAAGTGTACACGTGGGCAGCTCGCGCGATACCGTGAGCTCGCCCGTTCGATTGAAGATCGACGGCTCGCATCACACGTGGATTTTGGGCTCGCGCCCGAACGGGACTGGGCCAGACTAATTAATTCGGTTGGACCCAACCACATGAGACCGGGTCGCTACAGTGCAAGGGTCGGGTTTAGACCGGTTTAGTTGACCAGACCCATTTGAATACTTAAAAGGTTTGACTGGGACTTTAAAAATAGCAAATAAATTTATAAATTCATGAAATTTTTACTATAAGCTACTGGGATGATATATTTCCCAGATAAATTTTATAAACCACATTTTCACTTTGTAAAATACATAAATATTTATTTCAGGCCGAAAATATTTATTTAAAGACAATAAATTTTTCTTTAAGTCAATTTAATTTCTAAAAATGCAACAAAAATATTTTTAGCCAAGATAATTCATCTAGGCTTTAATAAAAATACTTCCCAGTCATAATACAAGTTTTACCTTGTATTCCTTTAAATATTCTAAATAAGTCTTTGGACTTTGGCTAAAAGGAAGGTTTTATTTGGTAACAGCAACTCCCAACTGAGATTAAGAACAGTAATGGTATGAACAGTAGCCCATTACTGTTCATAATGCAGATTATTACTGTTGATAAAATTGGGGCTGTTACAAACCTACCCCC
Source organism: Ampelocalamus luodianensis (assembly GCA_036346255.1). NCBI lineage: Eukaryota > Viridiplantae > Streptophyta > Magnoliopsida > Poales > Poaceae > Ampelocalamus > Ampelocalamus luodianensis. The sequence continues at coordinate 38,213,243 of CM070625.1, forward strand.
CTTAAGGAAAATCTCGTCCCCGAGATTTGGAACAAGTTAAGATTAGGAAGAAGTGAAATGGAAATGAATTATGAGGAAATTCAACATTTGTTGTTTTGATTTCCTTCAAAGATAACAAAGAAGAATTTTACATAACAACATAGTGTTATTATTACATCTTTGTTTACATTGCTTTGTTTAAACTTTCCTTTCTTGATTCAAAGGAAAGTACTAAACAACAAAGAGATGGGGGTGCTCAATCTGCATCAGATCCTCGCGCTCCCAAGTGGCTTCATCCTCGGAATGATTAGCCCACTGAATTTTCAAGAACTTGACAGTACGATTTCTTGTCCTGCGTTCCATTGTGTCGAGGATACGCACTGGTTGTTCTTGATATGAAAGGTCAGGTTGGAGATCAAGATGCTCATAAGCAGTTGCCTCAATAGGGACACGAAGGCATTTCTTCAATTGAGACACATGAAAAGTATCATGCACTGCTGAGAATGATTCAGGTAGTTCCAATTGGTAAGCTACAGCTCCTCGCTTGGCAATTATTCGGAAGGGTCCGATATAACGAGGTGCGAGCTTTCCTTTTACCTGAAAACGATGAGTACCCTTCATGGGTGACACTTTAAGATAGACATGGTCATCCACCTCAAAGCTCAATTCCGACGGCGATGATCAGCATAGCTCTTCTGACGAGACTGTGCAGTTTTCAAGCAATCTCGAATCGAGATTTAACTTGCTCCTCTGCTTCTTTTACTAAGTCTGGACCATAGAATGATCTTTCACCAGACTCGGACCAATTCAATGGAGTCCTACAAGCTCTCCCATACAAGGCTTCAAAAGGTGACATTTGAATACTTGCTTGGTAGCTATTATTGTAGGAAAATTCCACATATGGCAAAGATTTCTCCCAGTCTTTGCTATAAGATAGCACATAGGCTCGAAGAAGATCTTCCATTACTTGGTTCACTCTCTCAGTTTGACCACTAGTTTGAGGATGATAAGCAGTACTGAAAGAGAGTTCAGTCCCCATAGCTTGATGAAGGCTATTCCAAAAGTGGGAAGTAAACTGAGGACCGCGGTCAGAAACAATGACTTTAGGAACACCATGAAGACAAACAATTCTAGCAATATAAAGCTCTGCTAATTGCTTGCCATTGAAATCAGTCTGGATCGAATAAAATGAGCCACTTTGGTTAAACGATCGATGATCACCCAAATGGCATCGATCCTGGAAGTTTTGGGAAGACCAAGATGCTAAATCCATACCGATCTCTTCCCACTTCCATTGTGGAATAGGCAAAGGTGAAGGGTACCGTACTGGCTTGAGATGTTCACTTTAACCCTTTGGCAAATATCACATTCAAGAACATCTTGAGCAATTTGCCTCTTCATTTGGCTCCACCAAAATATTCTCTTCAAATCTGGTACATCTTGGTACTCTCGGGATGCAAAGAAAACTTGGAATTATGAGCCTCTCTAAGAATGAGACTCCTTAGATGGGGATCGTGGTACTACCAAACGATTGCGATATCGAATCATACCGCGATCATCTTCGAAAAACTCGTTGGCTTTACTCTTGTCATGTTTTCCTTAATTTCGCCTACCTCGGCATCGGTTCTTTGGGCCTCAAGAATCTGGGATTCTAAGGTAGGCTCCACTTGTAATGCAATGAGAAACTGCTCCCACCAATTCAAGACTTAGCGCCAAAATCAAGACACAAGTCTTTTCCGTAGTAGAGGATATGCTGATTGCATTGTGACTTTCGCTTAAGCGCCTCGCCACAACATTGGCTTTACCAGATGATAATGAATACCCATGTCGTAGTCTTTGATCAGTTCAAGCCATCTTCTTTGTCTCATATTCAAATCGATTGAGTGAATATGTACTTGAACTTTATGATCGGTGTAGATCTCACAACGATTACCAAGGAGGTAATGTCGCCAAATCTTTAATGCATGGACCACGGCAGCCAATTCCAAATCATGAGTAGGATAATTAACTTCATGAGGGCGCAACTGCCGGGATGCATATGCCACAACTCGGCCTTCTTGCATAAGCACACAGCCAAGCCCATGGCGAGATGCATCGCAATAAATGTCGAAGTTCTTACGAACATCCGGAAGAGTAAGAACTGGAGCTTTAGTCAAGAGAGTTCGCAGAAGTCGAAAACTCTCTTCACATTTAGCTGACCATTCGAATTTCTTCTCTTTCTGCAAGAGCTGAGTCAAAGGTCTAGCAATCTTGGAGAAATTTTCAATGAACCTACGGTAATAACCCGCAAGTCCAAGAAAACTCCAATCTCCGGGACATTCTTGGGAGGCTTCAATTTAGTACATCTTGTACCTTCTTTGGGATCGACAATGACACCTCCTTCGATAACACATGCCCCAAAATGCAACCTCTCTAAGCCGAAAGCACATTTCTTTGAACTTAGCATATAGTCGATCTTGACGAAGTGTTTCAAAGACGAGCCTCAAATGTTGTTCATGGTCTTCATCGGACTTGGAATAAATAAGAATGTCGTCAATGAACACGACAACGAACTTATCCAAGAATTCCATGAACACTGAATTCATAAGATTCATGAAATAGGCTGGTGCATTGGTCAGACCAAAGGACATAACGAGATACTCGCACAAACCGTAACGAGTAGAAAAGTCGTCTTAGGAATGTCCTCCGCTCTAACCTTGATTTGATGATAGCCCGACCTCAAATCAATCTTTGAAAAGACGCGGCACCAACCAACCGATCAAAAGATCATCAATTCGAGGTAGAGGATATTTGTTCTTGATAGTGACCTCATTTAACGGACGGTAATCCACACACATCCGTAAAGTGTTGTCTTTCTTCTTGACAAAGATTGCCGGGCATCCCCAAGGTGAGGAACTCGGTCGAATGAAACCTTTGTCAAGCAATTCTCCGAGTTGCTTCTTCAATTCAACCAACTCGTTGACAGGCATTTGATAAGGACTCCTGGATATCGGAGCAGTTCCAGGAACGAGTTCAATAACAAACTCCACTTCCCGATCTGGTGGTAAACCGGGAAGGTCTTCAGGAAACACATCAGCATACTCACAGACAATTGGTACTGACTCCAAAGAAGGAGTGGTATCAACTTGGTGAGCACAAAGATGAGAGCCAATTGTTTTGGAATGGTAAACAACTTGAATGCCGTCTGCATTGGTCATAGAAATAGACCGTTGGGAACAATTGATTTGGCCCTGGTTCTTGGACAACCAATCCATACCCAAAATGACATCCAATCCTTTAGAGTCAATCACAATTAGATTTGCTAAAAACCTTACTCCAAGGATTGTTATGTTGATCCCACAACAAATCGGATCGGTTTTAAAGACCGACCCAGGTGATTGAATAATAAAAGGTGGTTGGAGGGTATGCATGTCTAATCGGTGTTGAACAAAGAAATGATTGCTAATAAAGAATGAGATGCTCCAGTCAAATAGAAACGATGGCGGGACTGAAATTAACTAGGAGCATACCCATAACAACTTCTGGTGTATCGGCCGCCTCTTCAGCAGTGATCTGGTTCACATGCCCACGGACTGGAGCCGGATCGGCTTTGATAAGGGGCCTCATGAAGGGCTGGCCGCATTGCATCGGATATGGTCGAACAGAGGCAATCCTGCTGCTTTGCCACACACTTGTTGGCATAATGCCCTGACGACCACAATGAAAGCGAGTAACCCGTGGTTAACATTGTTAATGTATGGACTGATTTCCACTTGGTCTGGATCGATTGGTGGGAGGAGATGGGCGAGGAGCAAACACCGCTGGCCTTGGTAAAAATGGAGCTGGTGCTCGTGGTGGTCTAGACAACCACATACGAGGCCTTGGTGAGCTGCCACCAGGAACAAACTGAGAAGTTCGCTGTCGCTTGCGTGACTCCTCCAACGCCTTGCTCTTACTCTCGGCCACAATGGCTTTATTAACCAAATGAGAGAAATTTCTGAAATCATGCAAAGCCACTGCCATCTGCAGTTCCTCGATAGCCCATTCAAGAACCGGTTTGGCGACGAAGGTCGACGAAACATCATCGAGCATATCGGCCGTGAAGTTGAACTCATGCGATATTCGATCACCGATTTTCGCCCTTGCTTCAGAGCGAGAAATTCTTGCTGCTTGATCATCATCACCCCCTCAGGAATATGAGCTTCGCGAAAAGCTTCCACGAACTCATCCCAAGTAGGGACATGTCCAGGAGGTTGAATGGCAAGAAGATTATCCCACCATATGCTGGCTGGCCCATCGAGCTGATAACTGGCAAAGAGAACCTTTTCCCTTTCGGAGCATTGAGCAATCGAAGCTTCTTCTCAATGGTTCGGCCAATCCTCGGCTTCCATGGGATCTCGAATCGAGAACACCGGCGGTTAGTCCGCCAAAGTCGCGAGACGCCTCGCACATGGTGGCCTCCGGCTCGACAAATGATGCAACAGGAGAGGAGGTGTTGCGCGCAATCTGCTCCAAGATGCGCGTCTGGTCCATCCGATTGCGCTCAATTTGCATGAGCACATCGGCCATCGAAGGTGGTGGAGGAAGCTCCTCTTCCGGGAGACCACCTTGCGGACCCTGAGAGCTGGAGGGTTCAGTCGGCCCTCCCTGAGAATGAGGCACGGGAGTCGGCATGCCCCTCCCTTGTTGCGCTTGCGCACGAGTAGTAGGTCCTGTCATCCTGTTACCACACCATGGTTAACAACATAACAAGGATATACTCGGCAAACACAAACAAGGTTGCAATTAGGAAAGAGCAAATACTGTATATACAATGCAGCATGTTATGTTATGCATTCAAGTTAACACCAACCAGAAATTTCACATATATATACAACAAAATTTCGGTTCCAGTCTTACATTATAGTCGGCCATAATGTCAGATTACAAACCAAAGTTAAGCTTACATACTTTGTACAAAATACTATCGCCTATTACATACATTTTATTTAGGTCACTACTAAACCGAAAGACACTCAACCACGAGGGTTCATCGTCGAGGTACTAGCATAAAGATCCCGATTAAAGTTCACCGAAACTCATTCGTAAGATGAGCTCCGGGGAACTGTGTCAACCGGATCCAAAGGACTAATGAGACGCCTCGGAGAACCCAACAATGGTGATGACCTCCGGAGGTGCACCGCAGAGTGCGAGAAAGCTGCGATCATCCGGGCTTGGCGCGCTTGTCCATAAACAGTGCGCACCCGGTCACCGGAAGTCGATAAAGAGGCGGTGCAAAGGCGGCGGAGATCTCGTTGTCACCATAAAGCACGCTTGCGAGAACGCGGTTCATGTTGACTCCAAGAAGCAGGTACTCCTGGGCCTCATTAAGGCGATGCCTAGTTTCCCATAACTCCCTCACAAGACAGCGATGGACTTGGTCCATGATGCGGACCATCCTCGCTAATCGCCGCTTTGAGGGTCTTCGCCAAACCGTATCTCAGCTGACGTGCTCACTTGGAGGTAGGACCTTGATTCGGAAGTGGTCATAGGGTGGTTGAGACAATTCCATCAAATCATGACGAAGAAGGCTCATCATCCTACTCGCAGCTTCCTGAACTGCCATAGCCTCAGAGGTGGCAAGTGCTTGGACACAGTAGGGAACACTGCCAGCTACATGCCTAGCGGTGACATTGATGAAGGCACGGTACTCCTCCATCCCTGGTCCTCGGTCTCGTCGATAAATGGCGTACTCCGGCGGATAGGTGAAATTGGAGCGCCACATCATGTCCCGAAGTAATGCTGGGAACCCATCAACATCTTCGGCTCGAGTCTCCTTGACCAAGTACCAACCACTCATCTATAGACAAAAGGAAAAGGTAAGACACAATTCACTTTTAAATAAACCAACAGAAAGTTGGACAAGAAATGACCTTAAGAAAGATAAGAAATAAAAGAGGTCATACTTAAACTTTCGAAAATACATTAATGTGTGAAAATAGTTTTATCAGAAGACTCTCTAATAACTTCGGCCAGGCTACTTATAACCTACAGGCAACGTATGCTCTGATACCAACGCTGTGAGGACCCCCGGTTATTGGAAATGTTACTAATTAAATTCATCTGTAGAGCACAATTATTAATGAAGGAACAAGATCGCCCTTTATTAAAAACCATGCTAAAGATATAAATTTAACAAGTGACAGATCCAATGAAATGAGTTCCTGATATATATGATTCCCAATGGTTCCCAGGATCAATGACCATTGCATATATATCCTTCATCAACATTGCATCAAACACATACAAGTCATACATTGATATAATTAAACATAAGGTTACATCATTCTATTAGTACTACAATATTAAGTGACTTGGTCACTTTAACAGTATACAGCGGAAGCAAAATAAACGGAAAATATCCACCAATGGCCCCATCCACCCGCAGGCAATTGCGTGGAGGAAAGAAGTAGCGTTACTCGTTAGCGTCACCCTGATCGGCGCTAACGGTTACTTCATAGAGAAAACCATCCTCACCTGCAACAATAGGTGGTAGCACCTTGAGTACGGAAGGTACTCAACAAGTCTTACACAAACTAATAAAAGAAAGTGGTTATTAGAGCCTAATCAAAGGAGTAGAGTTGTTACATGCATAAGCTTACAACAGGAAGGTATAAAGGTTTAAATTTGCATAAAGCAATACATCTTAACCTACAAAGGCTAAATTTTGATAAAGCAATTTAATAAATCAAAGTTTGCTTAAAACAGTAAGTAAATGACATAAATGTAAACAGTACAGTGCATGATTCCCTCATGCAAACCGAAACAAACCAAAACCAGATTTAAAAAAAATCAAAACTTCTATACAGATGACATCAATTCAAGTTATCGTCCATGACCGTGGACACGGCTATTCGAACAGTTTATACCCTGCAGGGGTGTACATCTTTACCCACATGACTTAGCTAGCCCGTTGTCTTCGGATGCCTCCGAATGATGACACACTTCCTTTGGTATGCCGACCGGGGAAGCTAAGATTTGGTATTTTTCAACAAGCCAATACTATTGAGTTGGACCCCCATGTGTGCACTGATCCCACTAGTGTAGGCTATACCACCTACTAACCACAGGGCACACATGTTGTGTCAGTAATGCCGATCCAAACAATTTAAAACAAATTGGGCTCCCCACCCATAGTAGAATGCTATCGGCACCATTAAGGTATCGTATATGCGACGAGGCACATATACGCCTCACCTCCTAAGAACATCCGACATCGACATACAAAGCTCACATGGCATAAAACGCAGCCTCGGACTCCAAGCATCTATGCCATACAAGGCCAATACACATATCCTTACTCTCCTGTTTCCAACTCAATAGTCTCAACATTTTACTTAACCAAACAGCGCCCATACACTGCATGTGGAAGTACGTGGGGGACTTGAATTGAATAATCAGAGTTCGGTCCTTAATTAACCCGGACAAGTCCACCACAAAACCCAATCTCGTGCACGAAAGCACCATCACTAGCTTCCTCTTGTCCAGATCAATTTGAATTTCAAATTCAAGACTGATTTAAAGAAACTGGACAAAGAGTTTAAAATAACAATTGTTCAGTAGTGATTCCCATGTTTGACAAGATATGCTTGTCAAACTCTAAAATCTCTAGACTGCAATGTCTAAGCTAAAACTGGAAACATAGCTTATGATATACAGTACTATGCTAGGGTTAAGTGTATGGTGACAATTGAGGTAATCCATCATGTTTGGTCATAACTAACTACTAACAGATCAAAATTTGTATTTTCAGAAAAATAGCATGCACAGTTGTCACTGAATTTAGACAAATCTAATGTATAAAATTTGGGATCAATATGGTGCAAAGAGGATGCTTGCCTTGGTAATAATAAACTTCTGTTGCAGGTTCTGGTTGCTCAGAAAAAGATTCAATTGCTTCAACAGAACCAGATTCTAAAAGAAACAGTAAGATCCAATAAATACCAAAACTGACAATAAGTCCAAAATGGAAGAAATATGCATGATCAATCTAGAAATGCATGATTACAGTATGCTTAAGCCATAACTACCCATAATAGTGATAATAACACATAATATAACTTACTGTTTTCAAAAGATAGAATCTAAAGTTTATTGCAAAGTTCCAGTTTTCAGTTTTGGAAAAGAGCTGAAAACAGGACAGATTGCAATTTTTTGGAAAAAGAAGTATAGATCATGCAAAAGTTCATAAATGAATCTTAGCATGATCTTTTAGGGTAATTAATATCCAAAACCAACCTTAATCTAACCCTAGCTAGTTAGATCACATCGACTAGGAAGGAGATCATTTTTGTCGGCTAAACCGACAAAAAGAAACAGAGACAATTCTCAGTTAGAAGTTAAAATAGATGATGACAAGAATGGAAATATTAACTTGTCATGCTGCTAGGGTTTAGTCAAAACCTAAATAAGATGGTAAGTTGACAGGAGGAACCCTAGGTCTTGAAAATGACATGAAAAACCGAAAAGGTATAATATCAACTTTTCAGTTTAAAGCAAGTTGAAGCTACCGATGCTTAAAAGAGTGATCCACAAGACTTCTAAGGTCCTTAAGATGCTCAAGATGTCGAAGCTAGGGTTTTATCTTACCAGAGGAAGGAAGACACCCAAGTTTCTGAAATCTGGATGTTGATCAACAGAGAGATGGACGATGGTTCAACCTACAAAAGATGTCAAATCTTTATTGTAAGGTGGAACCAGTGCTTAAAGTGGATAAGCAATGAACAAGAAACAGGAAACTCCACTGGTCAGCAAGAAAAGGATGAGCTTCTTCGGTTAACAATGGCAACAGCAAGGAGAGCTAGGGTTTATATATGGGTGTTGAGCTACAGAGCAAGAAGGAAAGATCTAGAGTTGATGAGGTGTCCATTTAGCTAAACATCTCAAAAATTAGTGTATAATCTTTGGATAAATCCTCTCCCCTGCTCATAAAAATGGCGGCGCGCAGAGATAAGGAAGAAGAGAGGCAAAATATGACATGTGGGTCCCGCTGGCGATCCACGGCGCCGCCTCCTAAAACGCGAAAAGAATACCAACCGTCCGATTGGAAATGGGTGGCTGCGATAAATAGAGAGGTTAAATGATTTGAATCGGTACCAGTTAATATGGACCGCACGATCTAGATCGGATGATCGAGATCCAATCGAAATCCCGAAGGGCTGCGGGGCTCCACTTTCAAAGAGAGACGTTGGATTGAAATCCAACGATCAGTTAAGAGATATACACGTCACCCTTTTAGATGCGATGGCTCAACACCGTTGGATTTAATTTCTACGGTCAGGATGTAAAAGGGAACCGGATGGTCCGATTGCATACACCCATGTGGTCCGCACGATTAAAATCCAACGATCCATCGATTTTGGGCTTTAAAGGCCCACGGTCAAAAAGGTGTGCCGTAGGATTGAGATCCAAAGGCCCACATTAACGCGCGCCTCTGAATTCAAATTGAAATAAGCGATACCGCTAGATCAAGGATGGACGGCCATGATTGTGCGGGGATCCGGAGTCGTCCGAATGCATACACAAATCTGGGCGATACGATGAAGATCCAATGGTCCAGAGGAGTGCGGGCTCTATAACACGCGGGAAAAAGGAAAAAGCCGTAGGATTTGAATCTAACGGCTGAGATAAAAGCGCGCCTTTAAGTTTAAAACGAAAAGAGCGTCACGGTTGGATTAGAAACGAACGGTGGAGATTGAATAAGGATCCGGAGTTGTCCGGTTGCATACACTGACCTCGCTCGTTAGATTTATATCCAACGGTGGGGATTAAAGTGTACACGTGGGCAGCTCGCGCGATACCGTGAGCTCGCCCGTTCGATTGAAGATCGACGGCTCGCATCACACGTGGATTTTGGGCTCGCGCCCGAACGGGACTGGGCCAGACTAATTAATTCGGTTGGACCCAACCACATGAGACCGGGTCGCTACAGTGCAAGGGTCGGGTTTAGACCGGTTTAGTTGACCAGACCCATTTGAATACTTAAAAGGTTTGATAGGACTTTAAAAATAGCAAATAAATTTATAAATTCATGAAATTTTTACTATAAGCTCTGGGATGATATATTTCCCGATAAATTTTATAAACCACATTTTCACTTTGTAAAATACATAAATATTTATTTCAGGCGAAAATATTTATTTAAAGACAATAAATTTTTCTTTAAGTCAATTTAATTTCTAAAATGCAACAAAATATTTTTAGCCAAGATAATTCATCTAGGCTTTAATAAAAATACTTCCTAGTCATAATACAAGTTTTACCTTGTATTCCTTTAAATATTCTAAATAAGTCTTTGGACTTTGGCTAAAGGAAGGTTTTATTTGGTAACAAAGAACTCCCAATCGAGATTAAGAACAAGTAATGGTATGAGCAGAACCCATTATCGCTCATAATGCACGATTATTATCATTGATAAAATTGGGGTGTTACACTTGGACTCACCTTTGTGAGAAAGTTTTCAAGAGTTGAAGAAGCGTTTGACTTCACCCAGTCTTGATCTGCACGGATATTCGCAAGGATTTCGACATCTATTGTGATGTTTAGCGTCAAGGATTAGGATGCGTCCCGATGCAAGAAGGAAGAGTCGTAAACTATGCGTCAAGACAGCTTGAGACCTCATGAGGAGAATTACCCTACTCATGATGCGGAATTAGCCGCGAGTGCATGCTTTAAAGATTTGGCGTCATTACCTCATCGGTGATCGCTGTGAAGTCTACACAGATCATAAGAGTCTGAAGTACATCTTCACCCAGTCAGATTTGAATATGAGACAGAGAAGATGGTTGGAATTGATCAAGGATTATAATCTTGGAATCCACTACCACCCCGAAAAAGCCAACGTAGTCGCAGACGCTCTGAGTCGTAAGAGTTACTGCAATGCTTTGGAAGTAAAGGAAAATTGCCCAGAACTTTATGAAGAATTTCGGAAGCTAAAGCTAGAAGTTGTGTTCGAAGGATTTGTGGCCAATTTGGACGTACAGTCTACCTTGGAGAAACAGATTCGTGAGGCACAACCAAAGGATCCCGTGTTGTCAGACATCAAGATCAAAATGGCGGAGGGGAAATTCAAAGATTTCACCAAGGATGATCAAGACATACTCTGGATTAATGGTCGTATCTGTGTACCAGATATCGATGGTCTAAGACAGTTAATCCTAAAAGAAGCCCATGACTCAAAGTATTCGATTCACCCTGGAAGTACCAAGATGTACCAGGATGTTAATAATAAGTTTTGGTGGCCAAATTTGAAGCGAGAAGTCGCAGAGTTCGTTGCCTTGTGCGACACCCGTCGAAAAATAAAGGCGTAACACCGAGAGACCGTGAGGTTTGCTTTGCACGTGAAGATTCCGAATGGAAGTGGGAAGAAATCGGGATGGATTTCATCACCGGTTTACCCAAGACCCAATCGATTACGATTCAATGGGTAATAGTTGATCGATTGACCAAGGTCGCACATTTTCGCCGATCAAAACCACGTACTCGGAGACCGCCTTGCGAGTTGTACATGGCGAGTTGTCGGTTGCATGGAGTGCCCAAGAAAATAGTGTCGATCGAGGATCTCGCTCACCTCTCTTTTAGCGAGTTTGCATGAAGCATTGGGTACCCATCCAATTTCGATCGCTTATCATCCACGCATGCATGGACGATCGAAAGGGTTAATCGATATTGGAGGATATGCCGAGAGCTTGTGCTCTAGCAAATGCTACCGATGGGATAAAAGTTTGCCGTATGCGAGTTCTCGTACAACAACGCTTATCAAGCGATGCAAATGTCGCCATTTGAAGCTTTGTATGGCGTGCTGCGAACCCCGTTAAATTGGTCGAGACAGTGAACGCGCAGATGTTCGCCCGATATCATTCAAGAAGCGAAAGAGCAAGTGGCTATGATCGAGAAAGATTGAAGATAGCCCGATCAAGGCGTAAGAGTTATCGCGATAACGCCGTCGAGATCTCGATTTGAGCCGTAAGATTTTGTCTATCTTGAGTGACCCCGCCGAGGTGTCAAAGGTTTCATGCCAAAGGAAGCTTGCCCCTAGGTATGTTGGCCTGCTCAAGATTTTGGAACGCCGTGGGAAGTTGCTTACCAATTGGAGCTACGCGATCGTTAGCGAGAGTACATGATGTCTTTCATGTCTCGCAGATTGAAGAAGTGTCTTCGTGTGCCATAAGAGCAAGCCCGTTGGAATCAATTGTTTTGAAAGAGGATCTTACCTACAAGGAGCAATCGAGATTTTGGATGTCGCAGAGCGCCTCACCGAAGCAAGACTGCTCGTTTTTGCAAGGTCCATGGAGCAACCACTCGTAAGGAGGCGGCGACGTGGGAACGTGAAGAAGAGCCGAAAGCCGAGTTTCCTAGCCTTTTCTCTAGCTAGCCTGAATCTCGGGGTCGAGATTCCTTTAAGGGGGGAGGTTTGTAACATCCCAATTTTTTCCAGCTTAAAAATCTTTTGAATAGTTAGTAGGGGAAAATTCACCATTTGGATTTTAGTTGAATTTAATTCAAAAGCTTGATATTGGACTTTATAATCAAAGACATTTAATGTGCATAATCCCAACTTGAACAATAGCCAAAACTATTTTATTTGGGTTCTTTGTGCTCAGATATATTTTCTAAATTTTTTCTAGAATTTTTTCTGAGTTTATTTGCTATTTTCTATTGCTTATTTGAATTTCTGGTATTTTCTAAAATAGAAAACCTATTTAAAATCTCAGAATAGTGCTTGGGCCGAAATCCACTCGGCCGGCCCATTCCCTCTCCGCCTCAGCCCACTTCCCGCCGCAGCCCGCACCGTCTCTCTCTCTCCCGCGCCTCACTTACACTGTCGGTGCCGCGGGCGGTACGACGCGATCGCGCCCGAGCCTCCGTCGCTGACGAGTGGGACCCACCGCCACGCCATCGCCGCGTCTCGGCGGACTCGGTTCCGATTTCTCGCGCGCGCCGCTTCGCTTTTGGGCGTCGTGCCTAGACCTTCCCGAGCCGCGCCTATATAAGGAGGGCAAGCCCTCGGTCTCGCATCCCAACGCGCGCACCGCCACCCCACCCTAACCGTAGCCGCGAATCCGCGAGGAAGCTCGGTGCCGGCTCCAACTCAGCGAGGTCGTACTCGCCGTCAACGCCGCCACACTCACCGATCGCACCTCGGCATCGCGACGGCCCCTCTACCTCCGGTGACCTTGGTTCACCGAGGACCGCGAACCCGATCCCGACGAGCGTGACCTCCCACCGCTTCTACCTCGCCGCCGGCCGCCACGCCCACCCTCGTGCACCAGTGAGCCTACCAACGTGACCCTCGTGCCACCCTCTGCCTCTCGGTGCTAACCGCCGCCGACGAGGGGCCGCCGTTCGCCGGATCCCTCGGCACCCGAGCGCCGCCGCCGTCGGGCTGACGTGTCCGCCTGCGTGTCGCCACCTCACCCGCCACCTCAACCCTACGCCTCCGTGTCGCCGACGTGGACGCCACTTGCGCATCCACGTGCGCGCCCACGCGGCATAGCCCACCGGTTTCCAAAGCCGAAGGCTCGGTGGACCTTGTCCACCGTGAGCCATCTCGCTGACGGGTGGGACCCACCTGTCAGATCAACAATCACCCCGTCCGAACGTCCTCAGATGACGTCAGCGTTGCGCAATAATCTGATTTTCCTTTAGGAAAATAATTCGGGAAATTCATGAAATACTGATTTTCAGCATTTTATGTATTTTCAATCTTCTAAAGCTCATAACTTTTGCATCCTAACTCCGATTGAGCCCATTCAAATTTCTAAATTTGTCTAAATTCAAGATCTATTTATATGAGATTTTTATTTAATTTTTGGAGTTTATTTTGCCTCTGTTATTTATTTGTTTTGTTTGTTTGTGTCTCGTTTGCGAGTAGACGTCGATTCGTCGGGGAATTTCGTGGAAGAAGGAGCACCCCAAGATCAAGACCAGTACATAGACCTTTTCCAAGGCAAGTCATACCTTTGATCATCTTGAACCCAGTTTTCAAATTACTTTGTGTTAAATTATTGCATTCTACTTTAATTATTTATTTAAATGCTTTGGGCATAGTTATTATCCAAATTATTATCACACCTTGGCCTTGTATGTCATAATTCCTTGTCACCCTAGATTGGTTGAGTTGGTAATATTATAGCACCAACGTGGGTTGGTTAGATGCGAGTACAATTGCTTAGCCATGCCACGAGTCATCATCACATGTAAGTTGCAAATATTAATTATGACTAAGTGACTATGGAACTTTGTGCAAAACTGTGTGCTATGTGTTATTACTTCGTGATGGCATGTGTTGCACTAAAACCAACTGGGTGGTAAAGGATTTGGACTGAGGCAAGTGGTGGAAGCTGTGTGATATGGTGGACTATGTGATGGGTATGATAATCTGTGTGGCCCAGTTAGAACGTGGAAGTCTTGCCTTGGTCAATTAAGGACTTAACTTTGTGCGCCATTGAACTGAGCCTTACTGTACGACCACATGCCTGGTATGGGACGGGCCTAACTTAGTAAGTTATGGATTCTCGGCATTGATGTTCAGGTGGTAGGTTAGGCTTTGTGATAGGGTGGAGGTGTGACTACTTGGTGATTGCATCACGGAGGATTCGCCGTCCCCGCCCAACGGTGTGTGTTATGCATGGGCTATGTGATATGTATAACGGTTTGTAAGCACACCGGGAATGTCAATGTTGGAGATGAAGTTTCCAACTGTTTTGTTATGATTGGTGCTAGCTACTTGGGTTGTATCGTGTGGGTAAAGTGTACAACCTCTGCAGAGTGTTAAACAAACTATTCGAATAGCGCGTCATGATCATGGACATGCTCGGTGCTTTCACACGAGGGGTAGTTTTCATAAAATGTGGGAATGGGATCTGTGTGATCTCAATCATATGGCTATGTGAAATAAACTGTTTAGCTGTGTGTCTTTATGGAAATAACTGTTAAATTAATATTGTCTATTTGTTTTAAATTATGCTTTCAATCTATTATTCGTATTCAATTGCAAATGTTGCTTTTATGCAAAAGAACCACAGAAGCCTTTTCTTTGGAATAAGCCTGCATCTATACATTGCATTTTGTGGTATGATTTGCGAGTACGGTTGTGTATTCACGCTTGTTGTAAAACTTGCGTCCAAACCTCTGTAAGAGGAGGAGTCACGCCGCTTTTGAGGAGGAGTTCGGTGAAGGCTGATCGTTCGTTAAGGTCTGGATCCCAGTTGGTTGCCTGTGGTGAATTGGTGGGATCTACGCTGGAGTTTTCTGTTCCGCTGCTGCTTTATTTCCTGTTAGCCCTGCGTGGCTTAATAAGTGTAAACTCGACCATAAGGTCAAAACCATTATTTGTTATTCAAACTAATCGTTTACTTTATCTATCGCTTGTGTGGATCGATATTTACCTGTGTTAACCCTGTGTGCACTAGCGTGATCTGGACTAGTGCAAGATACACAGAGGGTTCCGAATAATCGACTCGGGTCCCAACACTATGCAAGTTAGATATATTCAATGATATATGAGCATATATGAACTACACAAGTCTCATATGCTCACATAAGAGTATATATGAACTACACATGTTATATATACCAAATATGAGTGTATACAAACTACACAAGTTGTATATACTCACATGAATATATTAACTATGCAAGTTAGATATATTCTCATATACCCATATGAATATATTAACTACACAAGTTAAATATATTCAAGGATATGTTTCAAAGTAAGGATCCCAAATATATGTGAAGAAAGAATATGAATCAATACTAATGAAACCACAAAATATAGAATGAACTCCCCCTAAATGTGTGCATACACAAATGTGTAAAGGAACATATGCACATATCCAAGTTAACCTTTTTGGTGGAGTTTAACCTATATTTTGGATCCGAGGAATGCAACAATATACAATAAAAGGAAGTAGAATGCATACCTTTTGTATTCTTATCTTTATATCCAAACGAGACTAAGTAATTGATAATCAATAGAATTGTTAGTCTCACAAATAGATTTGTCATTAATGAATACATACCTGTTTGGATTTTTGCTTTTATATTCAAGCTAAGACTAAACATAATATAACAATAGGAGTGTTAGTCTCACACTTGCATGCCTTCATGATTTTCACCTTTATATCCAAATAAGACTACACAATATGTATATCAATAAAAAGTGTTAGTCTCCTAATTAGATTTATCATTAATCACCAAAACTCCATTAACACATAATGGTGGGTCTAGATCTTTCAATCTCCCCCTTTTTGGTGTTTGATGACAAATCCATCATTAATAGCAACATTTGGATATAAGTCAACATATGATAAGAAAGAAAACATATTTGACTATATGTATGCACAAAACTTAGAGAAAGAATTCTCCCACTTAAGGCATCACAAGAGATCAAATAAGAACATCCAAATGTAGCTCATACAAATTCTCCCCCTTTTGGCATTAAACACCATAAATCCAAAACAAATCTTAAGCCAAAAGAGAGTCTCTGTAATAACCATAGAGCTAGGCAATAGAATTCATATGATTTTGATCATCGAAATATTCTCCCCTTTTATGATCTATGCAAGATATAAGGTGAGAACATTCTCCCTTTATTGGCAATTAAACACCAAAGGATCCAAAATAAAGCAAAAGCCAAAGAAGAGACTTTTCAAGGTAGTTTTCCCATATAATAGTTTACTCAATAAATTTTAAATAAAACTCAAATAGGTTTTCAATAGATTTTATAAAACCTTTTGGAAAAACTCCCCCTTACATAAAGGTTCCACTCCTTTGACACACAAAGGATTTCTTCGTCCACTTAGTTTCTTTGCTTTTGACACACAAATGCATTCTCCCCCATTTTTTTTATGTGTATCCACTTGTAAGGTAATCCTTGAACAATTCTAGTAGATACCACTTGTGGAAAACATGCGTCGACAGGTCTTGCAATCTCAAGGTGCTTGAACTTCTCTTTTTAAGATCTTCAATGAAAGCATAGAGAGAAGAGATAGAGATAAAAACCACTTGAGATAAGATGATACCACTTGATACAATTCAGATATATCTCTTGAAGAGATAAGACTTGAAAAGATATCGGCATCGAGAAACCACTTGGATAAGATACCTTTGAAAAACACTATCAAGAAATTTGAGGCATCGGAGAGACCACATGGATAAGAAGTGATTAGGTATCAGGGAGAGCTTGGTAAGCAAAGAATTGATCGGCATGGAAAGAGTTAGATACCACTTGTGAATGAGAACAAGAGATACCACTTAAAAGATACAACGTGAAGGAGTACGATGATATCAATTGAGAATACCACTTGTAAGGACAAGATGATATCACTTAAAATAGTACCACTTGTAAAAAAAGGATACCACTTGAATCAAACACATATGATTCTCATACCGAGGTCAAAGATGATCAAAAAGAGCTACCACTTGAAAGAATACCATTTGAAAGATAAATAAATCACAATGAGATCAAGATGGTATTTGGAGTCAATAAAGTATGTTTCGATAGCTTGCAAGGATCACAATGATCAATTTGACCAAAAGAAGATAGCCAAAATAGATTTAGAGTTGAATTGAATCTTTCCAATGTCAAGATGATTATGAGAAGCTACTATTAGAAAGAATACCACTTGAAGAAAATTGCATTCGCAATCGAGGAGAAATAGTAGTGAGTAGCTTACAAGGATAGCAATATACATCTTGACTTGAGGGAGCAAAGAGGGTGGTCAGAAGAATTGGAAATAGACAAGTTGGACAAAACAGCCAAAACTCTCTAGGTCCGGTCAGACCGACGGCACAGAGGCGGTCAGACCGGGACACGGTCAGACCGACGGCAAATATGCGGTCAGACCGGGGACAGCGGTCAGACCGGGGAGATAACGGCGGTCGATCACTAAATCAGAATCGATTTGATTCAAAATTGGAGAAAAGATTGAATTGTTGTACATTGCTCCAAATTTTCACACAAACATCCAAATAAAGATATTTGGAGCATTTCCACATATCTAGACTTTAAAAATCCAACTTTTAAATAGTTTTTATGAATTAAGCTTTAGATTTTGGAAATGAAATCGTATTTTCAAAACTTTTCACAAAAAGATCCAAATTGAGCAATTGATGAAATCTATACCATCCAATTGCATGTATGAGTCATAAATACCATCATGGACCTATTCATGTGAATAATTTAGGTTCAAATGGCTAAACTCACTTAAGTGCTAGAAAGTGACTTTTATGGTTAAGCTAGTATTTTGAATGAGTTTCGAAATCGAATAACTTTTGATGAGTTGGTCTTTTAGAGATCATTTGAATACCAAAAATGTTTAGAATAGCCAACTCTAGGATTTTCCTTTTGAGTCGAAGATCAAATTCCTTTTAGAATAGATTTTACACAAAAAACTAGTTTAGGTCAAAAACAAGATCCTAGAATCTAGAATTTTGGGTAGAAACTTATTTTCACTTAAAATATGTTTTTCTTGAACCAAATCCTTTGGTAAACCTTTGAAATGCATTTGTATACATTTTGCAACTAATTTTTCAAAGGATATATTAATAATTTCAAATTTTTAACTTTTGGCTAAATGGCTCAATTTGAAAAATATTACTAGCACTTAATTAATTTGGGCACATTTAGGGATGTGATATACATGTGAATGACTTAGCACTCCCCCTTAATGTGCCACAAACAACTTGCTCAAGATTTTAATAATTAAGGTTAAGCACGAGAGCAAGAACAACCCTTTTTATAAGATTTTCATGAAATGCAACCTACACAAGGTAAAGGGTCTAGATACTTCAATGTAAATACTTGTTACCGAGATAGCATTGGCTCATGATATGATTTGATTATCCTCATACTTGGCTCCAATTTTGACATATGACGGAATACACCTCTTCATGAATAAGCCAAGTCTTCAATGCCTCTCCAAGTACCTATTAAGCTTTTAAGCGCATTTGGTACCCAATACTTGGTTGGGTCCATGAATGTTAGTCACAATACTTTTGGGTACCCAAATAGCCCTAGCATTAGTTTTATGTAAACTAACATTCCTAGCAAACACATTGCCATTCTTATCCTTCCTAAGCACATAATGATCATTATAAATAATTGGCTTAGGAGAGATACCTTTGGGACATTCCTTACTAAAATGTCCTTTCTCTCGCAATTGTAGCAAGTAGGTTTTTCTTCCCTTGATGTCTTCTTTTCTTGCTCATTGTCGGCTTGCCTCTTACTTGAATGTCTTAGCTTGACATCCTTTTGATTTGGACACACCGAGGCAATGTGTCCAAACTTCTTGCATCCAAAGCACTTGATAATTTTGAATTGATCTCCATTTTGCTTTGGGTGACTCTTCACCTTCTTCTTGGCGGTGAGACAAAATCCTCTCTTGTCTATTTTCTTGATAGGGCACTTGGAGGCAAAGTGACCCTTCTCATTGCAATCAAAGCATTTGATATCCTTGATCTGTTAGGGCACACTAAGCAATGTGTCCCTTTCATAACATCCAAAGCATTTGATATTTGAGTATTTCTTTCCTTTTTGCTTTGGGATGAACTTCACCTTTTTCATTTCGATGAAGCCAAGTCCTCTCTTGTAATCTTCCTTATTAGGATATTTTGAGGAGAGGTGACCCTTTTGATGACAATCAAAGCACTTGATGTTCTTGTTGTGTCTTTGATTGTGTCTCACCTTGCTATTCTCCCTTTTCTTCATGGGAGTGAAGCCGATTCCACTCTTATCACTTGAGCTTCGTTGCTTGCTCAAGATATCATCAAGAGTGGTCTTCCCTTTGTGGCTTCTATCCAAGTCATTTTTCAAATTTGTGAGTTGGGCCTTGAGTCTTTTGTTTTCCTCTACAAGATTAGTTTCAACAAGCATAGAGGAAATAGAAGCATTTTCACAAATGCTACAAGGCATATCAGTTAAATCATCACAAGATGTGGATATGCTAACTTTAGATGAATTGCAAGAAATAGGAGCTATGCATGGCAAATCATCTATTAGATTACATGTTACAATCGATATCCACCTTGGAGCTAGTATATTCATTTAGGAGGAGCTTTTCATGTTCATCTTTTAGAACATCATAATTATTTTGGAGTAAGACATGTTCTTTGTTCAAAACTTTGATTTTAGATTTATCCATTCCTAAATATTCATTTAGATCTTCTAGCATATCTATCAACTCATCATAAGAAGGATTATTTTCATCATCATTATTTACCTTCTTATTACCTTTAGCCATGAGGCAATGAGTTGATGTGGAGGGTTTGTGATCTAATCATTGTCGGAGCTTGATGTTGAACATTCTTCTCCGACATCCATTCTTGCATATAATCCTCATTTGTTGAAGTAAATGTTCTTGAGGATTCTTCGTTGTCGGAGTTTGAGATTGAGCATTCTTTTCCCGACGTCCATTCTTTTATGCGATCATTACTTGTGGAAGTGGACCTTTCATAATATTCTTGAAGATGGGTCCACATCTCATGAACGTTCTTGTGATCGCATATGGCATCAAACACATCTACACTCAAAGCACTAAATAAAGCGTTAATTACTTGAGCGTCGAGACGTAAGCATTTCTCTTCCTCAATTGTTGGATCAAGCCTATCCAATGGAGGAGAAAAGCCAACATCTACAATCCGCCATATATTTAGGCCCATGGCCTTAAAATAACATGACATGCGGATTTTCCAATGTGCATAATTTGTGCCATCAAATTTAGGTGCTTCACCTAGGTGCATAAAATCTCTAGTCGCCATCCTTTACTCTCTAGACGGTTAAGTCTAATAAATGAGAGACCAAGCTCTGATACCACTTGTAAGATCGAGTAGGCCGACTAGAGGGGGTAAATTGGCGTTTTAAAACTTTTATGCGCTAAAACCGATTTCTAATGCAGAAGTTAATACAAATACGGTTTAGCACAATTAAGACCTAAAACCACTAGTCTCAACTAAGTGCACCAACAATACAAGTCTAATGATAATAAACTATTGAGCATGAACTTGTGAGCAATTCAATTTAGGCAATGTAAATGGCACATAGCTAGGCAATCATTCATACACAATAGATGAGCAACTTAATTATATGAATGTAAATTGCAATAAGGTAAAGCTCAAGAATACAAACCACAATTGACACGGCGATATTTTTTCCGTGGTGATCGAAGACTTGCTGGTCTCCCCTAATCCACGTTGAGGTAAGTTCAACCTTTTGGATCGGCTCCAAAACGCGAGGCAACACCTCCGAGGTAAGTCCAAAGCACTTGGACCGGTTCCAACCGAACCAACACCTCTAAGTGAGTTCAACCGCTTGAACCGACTCCAACTTGAACTTATCACCCAAATCCACTAGGGTTGCTCTTACTCCACTCCGGAGATGGCGAGCACCAAGCCACTCACAAATCGCCCGGGTCTTCTCATAAGCTTCACTTGAGAAGATCACCGACGCACAACGCCTCCACGCCGTCTAGGTGTCGGCAAACACCAAGAGTAACAAGACTCAACTTTCACTTGAACCAATCAAGTATCAAAGCTCTCGTGGATACTAAATCCACCACCTAATGCAACACATGGAATAGTGTAACACCCCAGCTCCACATGAGCCTAGAATGCTACAAGAAATAAACTAACTAGAACATTCTATAAATTTTTCGACAGAACTTCCTTTGTACGAACAACAAAATCGAGGTATCAACAGATGATCAAGGCATTTAGTATTATTTCTATAATCCAAGTCTTTCATGCATATAAAATAATCGTTCGATTGTAACCAATTAACATCATTCTCTTAACCATGAATAATCCAACATCCAACATCATAAAACATCCATAGATAGTCTCCACACGCTTATTTATTCCTTTGAATTTCTGGTATTTTCTAAAATAGAAAACCTATTTAAAATCTCAGAATAGTGCTTGGGCCGAAATCCACCTACGCCCATTCTCTCTCGCCTCACCCACTTCCCGCGCGCACCGCCGCACCGCTCTCTCTCTCCCGCCGGACCCGACCTCACCGCTGCTGCCGCGGGGCCGTGTACGACGCGATCGCGCTCAGCCTCCGTCGCCGACGAGTGGACCCACCGCCACGCCATCGCCGCTCCGAGGCGACTCTGTTCCGATTTCCGCGCCGCCGCCGCCGCTTTGGGCGCCCGTGTTCTAGACCTTCCCGAGCCGCTTATATAAGGAGGGCAAGCCCTCGGTCTCGCATCCCAACGCGCGCCGCCACCCCACCTCTAACCGTAGCCGCCGAATCCGCAGAGGAAGCTCGGCGCGGCTCCCAACTCAGCGAGGTCGTACTCGCCGTCAACGCCGCCCACACCTCACCGATCGCACTCGGCATCGCACGGCCCTCTACCTCCTGTGACCTTGGTTCACCGAGGACCGCCGAACCCGATCCCGACGAGCCCGTGACCTCCCCACCGCTTCTACCTCGCCGCCGGTCGCCACGCCCACCCTCGTGCACCAGTGAGCCTACCAACGTGACCCTCGTGCCACCCTCTGCCTCTCGGTGCTAACCGCCCGACGAGGGGCCGCCGTCGCCGGATCCTCGGCACCGGCCGCGCCGCCCGTCGGCCGACGTGTCCGCCGCGTGTCGCCACTCACCCGCCACCTCAACCTTACGCCTCGTGCCGACGTGGACGCCACTTGCGCATCCACGCGCGCGCCACGCCGCATAGCCCACCGGTTTCAAAGCGAAGGCTCGGTGGACCTTGTCCACCGTGAGCCATCTCGGACGGGTGGGACCCACCTGTCAGATCAACAATCACCCCGTCCGAACGTCCTCAGATGACGTCAGCGTTGCGCAATAATCTGATTTTCCTTTAGGAAAATAATTCGGGAAATTCATGAAATACTGATTTTCAGCATTTTATGTATTTTCAATCTTCTAAAGCTCATAACTTTTGCATCCTAACTCCGATTGAGCCCATTCAAATTTCTAAATTTGTCTAAATTCAAGATCTATTTATATGAGATTTTTATTTAATTTTTGGAGTTTATTTTGCCTCTGTTATTTATTTGTTTTGTTTGTTTGTGTCTCGTTATAGAGTAGACGTCGATTCGTCGGGGAATTTCGTGGAAGAAGGAGCACCCCAAGATCAAGACCAGTACATAGACCTTTTCCAAGGCAAGTCATACCTTTGATCATCTTGAACCCAGTTTTCAAATTACTTTGTGTTAAATTATTGCATTCTACTTTAATTATTTATTTAAATGCTTTGGGCATAGTTATTATCCAAATTATTATCACACCTTGGCCTTGTATGTCATAATTCCTTGTCACCCTAGATTGGTTGAGTTGGTAATATTATAGCACCAACGTGGGTTGGTTAGATGCGAGTACAATTGCTTAGCCATGCCACGAGTCATCATCACATGTAAGTTGCAAATATTAATTATGACTAAGTGACTATGGAACTTTGTGCAAAAGCGTGTGCTATGTGTTATTACTTCGTGATGGCATGTGTTGCACTAAAACCAACTGGGTGGTAAAGGATTTGGACTGAGGCAAGTGGTGGAAGCTGTGTGATATGGTGGACTATGTGATGGGTATGATAATCTGTGTGGCCCAGTTAGAACGTGGAAGTCTTGCCTTGGTCAATTAAGGACTTAACTTTGTGCGCCATTGAACTGAGCCTTACTGTACGACCACATGCCTGGTATGGGACGGGCCTAACTTAGTAAGTTATGGATTCTCGGCATTGATGTTCAGGTGGTAGGTTAGGCTTTGTGATAGGGTGGAGGTGTGACTACTTGGTGATTGCATCACGGGAGGATTCGTCGTCCCTGTCCAACGGTGTGTGTTATGCATGGGCTATGTGATATGTATAACGGTTTGTAAGCACACTGGGAATGTCAATGTTGGAGATGAAGTTTCCGAACTGTTTTGTTATGATTGGTGCTAGCTACACTGGTTGTATCGTGTGGGTAAAGTGTACAACCTCTGCAGAGTGTTAAACAAACTATTCGAATAGCCGCGTCCGCGGTCATGGACATGCTCGGTGCTTTCACACGAGGGGTAGTTTTCATAAAATGTGGGAATGGGATCTGTGTGATCTCAATCATATGGCTATGTGAAATAAACTGTTTAGCTGTGTGTCTTTATGGAAATAACTGTTAAATTAATATTGTCTATTTGTTTTAAATTATGCTTTCAATCTATTATTCGTATTCAATTGCAAATGTTGCTTTTATGCAAAAGAACCACAGAAGCCTTTTCTTTGGAATAAGCCTGCATCTATACATTGCATTTTGTGGTATGATTTGCGAGTACGGTTGTGTATTCACGCTTGTTGTAAAACTTGCGTCCAAACCTACAGAAGAGGAGGAGTCTACGCCTGCTTTTGAGGAGGAGTTCGGTGAAGGCTGATCGTTCGTTAAGGTCTGGATCCCAGTTGGTTGCCTGTGGTGAATTGGTGGGATCTACGCTGGAGTTTTCTGTTCCGCTGCTGCTTTATTTCCTGTTAGCCCTGCGTGGCTTAATAAGTGTAAACTCGACCATAAGGTCAAAACCATTATTTGTTATTCAAACTAATCGTTTACTTTATCTATCGCTTGTGTGGATCGATATTTACCTGTGTTAACCCTGTGTGCACTAGCGTGATCCTGGACTAGTGCAGTATACACAGAGGGTTCCAGAATCGTAATTCTGGGTCCCAACACTATGCAAGTTAGATATATTCAATGATATATGAGCATATATGAACTACACAAGTCTCATATGCTCACATAAGAGTATATATGAACTACACATGTTATATATACCAAATATGAGTGTATACAAACTACACAAGTTGTATATACTCACATGAATATATTAACTATGCAAGTTAGATATATTCTCATATACCCATATGAATATATTAACTACACAAGTTAAATATATTCAAGGATATGTTTCAAAGTAAGGATCCCAAATATATGTGAAGAAAGAATATGAATCAATACTAATGAAACCACAAAATATAGAATGAACTCCCCCTAAATGTGTGCATACACAAATGTGTAAAGGAACATATGCACATATCCAAGTTAACCTTTTTGGTGGAGTTTAACCTATATTTTGGATCCGAGGAATGCAACAATATACAATAAAAGGAAGTAGAATGCATACCTTTTGTATTCTTATCTTTATATCCAAACGAGACTAAGTAATTGATAATCAATAGAATTGTTAGTCTCACAAATAGATTTGTCATTAATGAATACATACCGTTTGGATTTTTGCTTTTATATTCAAGCTAAGACTAAACATAATATAACAATAGGAGTGTTAGTCTCACACTTGCATGCCTTCATGATTTTCACCTTTATATCCAAATAAGACTACACAATATGTATATCAATAAAAGTGTTAGTCTCTAATTAGATTTATCATTAATCACCAAAACTCCATTAACACATAATGGTGGGTCTAGATCTTTCAATCTCCCCTTTTGGTGTTTGATGACAAATCCATCATTAATAGCAACATTTGGATATAAGTCAACATATGATAAGAAAGAAAACATATTTGACTATATGTATGCACAAAACTTAGAGAAAGAATTCTCCCACTTAAGGCATCACAAGAGATCAAATAAGAACATCCAAATGTAGCTCATACAAATTCTCCCCTTTGGCATTAAACACCATAAATCCAAAACAAATCTTAAGCCAAAAGAGAGTCTCTGAATAACCATAGAGCTAGGCAATAGAATTCATATGATTTTGATCATCAAATATTCTCCCTTTTATGATCTATGCAAGATATAAGGTGAGAACATTCTCCTTTATTGGCAATTAAACACCAAAGGATCCAAAATAAAGCAAAAGCCAAAGAAGAGACTTTTCAAGGTAGTTTTCCCATATAATAGTTTACTCAATAAATTTTAAATAAAACTCAAATAGGTTTTCAATAGATTTTATAAAACCTTTTGGAAAACTCCCCCTTACATAAAGGTTCCACTCCTTTGACACACAAAGGATTTCTTCGTCCACTTAGTTTCTTTGCTTTTGACACACAAATGCATTCTCCCCAATTTTTTTTATGTGTATCCACTTGTAAGGTAATCCTTGAACAATTCTAGTAGATACCACTTGTGGAAAACATGCGACAGGTCTTGCAATCTCAAGGTGCTTGAACTTCTCTTTTTAAGATCTTCAATGAAAGCATAGAGAGAAGAGATAGAGATAAAAACCACTTGAGATAAGATGATACCACTTGATACAATTCAGATATATCTCTTGAAGAGATAAGACTTGAAAAGATATCGGCATCGAGAAACCACTTGGATAAGATACCTTTGAAAAACACTATCAAGAAATTTGAGGCATCGGAGAGACCACATGGATAAGAAGTGATTAGGTATCGGGGAGAGCTTGGTAAGCAAAGAATTGATCGGCATGGAAAGAGTTAGATACCACTTGTGAATGAGAACAAGAGATACCACTTAAAAGATACAACGTGAAGGAGTACGATGATATCAATTGAGAATACCACTTGTAAGGACAAGATGATATCACTTAAAATAGTACCACTTGTAAAAAAAGGATACCACTTGAATCAAACACATATGATTCTCATACCGAGGTCAAAGATGATCAAAAAGAGCTACCACTTGAAAGAATACCATTTGAAAGATAAATAAATCACAATGAGATCAAGATGGTATTTGGAGTCAATAAAGTATGTTTGATAGCTTGCAAGGATCACAATGATCAATTTGACCAAAAAGAAGATAGCCAAAATAGATTTAGAGTTGAATTGAATCTTTCCAATGTCAAGATGATTATGAGAAGCTACTATTAGAAAGAATACCACTTGAAGAAAATTGCATTCGCAATCGAGGAGAAATAGTAGTGAGTAGCTTACAAGGATAGCAATATACATCTTGACTTGAGGAGCAAAGAGGGTGGTCAGAAGAATTGGAAATAGACAAGTTGGACAAAACACCAAAACTCTCTAGTCCGGCGACCATCGACGAAGACAGAGGCGGCCGATCAAGACACACAGTCCGACCGACGGCAAATATGCGGTCGACCGGGACAATGATCGACCGGGAGATAACGGCATGTCGACTCACTAAATCAGAATCGATTTGATTAGCTCAAAATTGGAGAAAAGATTGAATTGTTGTACATTGCTCCAAATTTTCACACAAACATCCAAATAAAGATATTTGGAGCATTTCCACATATCTAGACTTTAAAAATCCAACTTTTAAATAGTTTTTATGAATTAAGCTTTAGATTTTGGAAATGAAATCGTATTTTCAAAACTTTTCACAAAAAGATCCAAATTGAGCAATTGATGAAATCTATACCATCCAATTGCATGTATGAGTCATAAATACCATCATGGACCTATTCATGTGAATAATTTAGGTTCAAATGGCTAAACTCACTTAAGTGCTAGAAAGTGACTTTTATGGTTAAGCTAGTATTTTGAATGAGTTTCGAAATCGAATAACTTTTGATGAGTTGGTCTTTTAGAGATCATTTGAATACCAAAATGTTTAGAATAGCCAACTCTAGGATTTTCCTTTGAGTCGAAGATCAAATTCCTTTTAGAATAGATTTTACACAAAAAACTAGTTTAGGTCAAAAACAAGATCCTAGAATCTAGAATTTTGGGTAGAAACTTATTTTCACTTAAAATATGTTTTTCTTGAACCAAATCCTTTGGTAAACCTTTGAAATGCATTTGTATACATTTTGCAACTAATTTTTCAAAGGATATATTAATAATTTCAAATTTTTAACTTTTGGCTAAATGGCTCAATTTGAAAAATATTACTAGCACTTAATTAATTTGGGCACATTTAGGGATGTGATATACATGTGAATGACTTAGCACTCCTTAATGTGCCACAAACAACTTGCTCAAGATTTTAATAATTAAGGTTAAGCACGAGCAAGAACAACCCTTTTATAAGATTTTCATGAAATGCAACCTACACAAGGTAAAGGGTCTAGATACTTCAATGTAAATACTTGTTACCGAGATAGCATTGGCTCATGATATGATTTGATTATCCTCATACTTGGCTCCAATTTTGACATATGACTAATACACCTCTTCATGAATAAGCCAAGTCTTCAATGCCTCTCCAAGTACCTATTAAGCTTTTAAGCGCATTTGGTACCCAATACTTGGTTGGGTCCATGAATGTTAGTCACAATACTTTTGGGTACCCAAATAGCCCTAGCATTAGTTTTATGTAAACTAACATTCCTAGCAAACACATTGCCATTCTTATCCTTCCTAAGCACATAATGATCATTATAAATAATTGGCTTAGGAGAGATACCTTTGGGACATTCCTTACTAAAATGTCCTTTCTCTCGGCAATTGTAGCAAGTAGGGTTTTTTCTTCCCCTTGATGTCTTCTTTTCTTGCTCATTGTCGGCTTGCCTCTTACTTGAATGTCTTAGCTTGACATCCTTTTGATTTGGACACACCGAGGCAATGTGTCCAAACTTCTTGCATCCAAAGCACTTGATAATTTTGAATTGATCTCCATTTTGCTTTGGGTGACTCTTCACCTTCTTCTTGGCGGTGAGACCAAATCCTCTCTTGTCTATTTTCTTGATAGGGCACTTGGAGGCAAAGTGACCCTTCTCATTGCAATCAAAGCATTTGATATCCTTGATCTGTTAGGGCACACTAAGCAATGTGTCCCTTTCATAACATCCAAAGCATTTGATATTTGAGTATTTCTTTCCTTTTTGCTTTGGGATGAACTTCACCTTTTTCATTTCGATGAAGCCAAGTCCTCTCTTGTAATCTTCCTTATTAGGATATTTTGAGGAGAGGTGACCCTTTTGATGACAATCAAAGCACTTGATGTTCTTGTTGTGTCTTTGATTGTGTCTCACCTGCTATTCTCCCTTTTCTTCATGGGAGTGAAGCCGATTCCACTCTTATCACTTGAGCTTCGTTGCTTGCTCAAGATATCATCAAGAGTGGTCTTCCCTTTGTGGCTTCTATCCAAGTCATTTTTCAAATTTGTGAGTTGGGCCTTGAGTCTTTTGTTTTCCTCTACAAGATTAGTTTCAACAAGCATAGAGGAAATAGAAGCATTTTCACAAATGCTACAAGGCATATCAGTTAAATCATCACAAGATGTGGATATGCTAACTTTAGATGAATTGCAAGAAATAGGAGCTATGCATGGCAAATCATCTATTAGATTACATGTTACACCGATATCCACCTTGGAGCTAGTATATTCATTTAGGAGGAGCTTTTCATGTTCATCTTTTAGAACATCATAATTATTTTGGAGTAAGACATGTTCTTTGTTCAAAACTTTGATTTTAGATTTATCCATTCCTAAATATTCATTTAGATCTTCTAGCATATCTATCAACTCATCATAAGAAGGATTATTTTCATCATCATTATTTACCTTCTTATTACCTTTAGCCATGAGGCAATGAGTTGATGTGGAGGGGTTTGTGATCTAATCATTGTCGGAGCTTGATGTTGAACATTCTTCTCCCGACATCCATTCTTGCATATAATCCTCATTTGTTGAAGTAAATGTTCTTGAGGATTCTTCGTTGTCGGAGTTTGAGATTGAGCATTCTTTTCCCGACGTCCATTCTTTTATGCGATCATTACTTGTGGAAGTGGACCTTTCATAATATTCTTGAAGATGGGTCCACAT
Source organism: Ampelocalamus luodianensis (assembly GCA_036346255.1). Taxonomy (NCBI): domain Eukaryota; kingdom Viridiplantae; phylum Streptophyta; class Magnoliopsida; order Poales; family Poaceae; genus Ampelocalamus; species Ampelocalamus luodianensis. The sequence continues at coordinate 38,242,894 of CM070625.1, forward strand.
CTCATGAACGTTCTTGTGATCGCATATGGCATCAAACACATCTACACTCAAAGCACTAAATAAAGCGCATTACTTGAGCGCCGAGACGTAAGCATTTCTCTTCCTCAATTGTTGGATCAAGCCTATCCAATGGAGGAGAAAAGCCAACATCTACAATCCGCCATATATTTAGGCCCATGGCCTTAAAATAACATGACATGGATTTTCCAATGTGCATAATTTGTGCCATCAAATTTAGGTGCTTCACCTAGGTGGTGGCGAACACCACTCACTCCACATGAGCCTAGAATGCTACAAGAAATAAACTAACTAGAACATTCTATAAATTTTTCGAGCCTAGAACTTCCTTTGTACTTCCTTTGAACAACAAAATCGAGGTATCAACAGATGATCAAGGCATTTATTATTATTTCTATAATCCAAGTCTTTCATGCATATAAAATAATCGTTCGATTGTAACCAATTAACATCATTCTCTTAACCATGAATAATCCAACATCCAACATCATAAAACATCCATAGATAGTCTCCACACAGTTATTTATTCCTAAGTGAAACTAAATAGCAATTGCATAAATGTTGTGGGGTAGTGCGTGCTTTCCAATGTCTACTCCCTCCCATGCATGACGTTCTTGCCCGAAGTACCTATAACAAGACAAAGCAAGGGTGAGCCATACGACTCAGCAAGTATCAACAAGGTTGCAACATTCATAAAGACATAACATCTAAAAACAACTTTATTCAACACCGTTAAGACATTACAAATATTCAAATGATGATAATGCTATGCACTCTTTGATCTTTATCTCGTTTCGCATTTTACCGTAATGCGGGTATTCATCCGTCAATGAATACCCATGCAAGTGCCCTCCGCACGGGGACAAAGAGCCTATACATCACATGTATAGGGACTTTGCCCGTCATCACAATGACGGGACCTCAGATCCATTGCCCACATTCCATGAATGCGGGGACCTCAAGCCTGTCATTACATATGACAGGGACCTCAACATTGTACTCTTGGTCACCACGTGACCAAGTCTCAAAATGCTCCAACATGCATAAGATCTACAACATCATATTTCCAATATCATAACTCAATATGTAGTCAGGGTATGTAAACAATAGCATCATGAAGGAACCTTAAACATAACTCGCAAGCATCAACACAACTAGAATCATCTCCACAACACATTCACATGGCAATGATGAACAATACACCACTCAATCATGACATGCAACCAATACTACACATAAACCCGAATACTTGCCTCAACCGCGCGAACGGCGGACGCGAAGTGGGTGCTGCCCTTGGGATCTCGCTGCCACTGGACAAGAAGATAACCCCAAACTAAGAATAGCATACTGGACCAAAATCATACATCACATTACAATCGAAATCGCTAATCTTCTTATCACGTCTAGCTTTTCTAATTTCTAGCGATCGGTCACTGCGGACAGCAGACTTCAAAAATTCATAACTTTCTGCTCAGGAGTCCAAATAGGATGATCTTGGACAATCTGAAAAGTTAATTAAAATGTCTAAATAAACTTAGTTGGGGAGACCCTCTGATTCGGCCATCTACCAGACCTACCAATCTATTTAATCAGAGCAAACATTTCACGTCGGGTTTCTGGACAGCGACAAAGAAACTATCATAACTTTCTCTACGTTCGTCCGAATTCAGTGATCTTTAGCTTTCCTGAAAGCTAAGAGGATTAGCCTCGTTTTTCGTTATGGTGAGACCCTCTGGAAACCCCTCTAAATATGCGCTTCTATCAGGTTAACCAACACTAGCAAATCTGCTTCTCTCCAGAAACACAGAAATACTAATAAATTCATAACTTTGGCTACCGAAGTCCGAATGACTTGATTCTTGTCGGCAATGAAAGGTAACTACGATAGCTACAACTTTCTAGGAGACACCCAGACCCAAATCTGCCTCTAACCTAATCAAAACCGACAAACATCACTGCTGCAGAATATCGACGAACTGACATCCGAAAATTAGACAACTAGAAATTGACCTAAAGCAAAGAACCACGGGTTACCCTTGCCAAAACGAAGAGAGTACACAGCGGGGATGATGACCACCACGCTTCCGCTGCGGATCCCTTCTTCTCCCTCTTCTTCTCTTCTCTTCTCCCTCTCCTTCTTCTTCCTTCTCTTCCTTTCTCCTTCTTCTTCCTCCTTGGCCGGCTGCAATGGAGCTCCTTCTCCTCCTTGGCCAGCAGCAATGGAGGTGGTGGGGGGATGGAGAGGGGCGCAAGGGAGGGTGGAGGGGAGGTGGAGAGGTGGAGAGGGGTGGCGGCGGTTGGGAGTGGGGAGGAAAGGGGAGGAAGGGTGCGGCTAGGGTTTGGGGGGGAGAAAAGGGGTGTTCTCCCCCCTTGGCCGGCCACACTTGGGCCCCTATGGGCCAAGCCCAGGCCCAGGTTGAGGTGATAGCTGCAAAACCCCCCTCTCAAGCTGATTATTTGAGTAACTTCTATAAGGTCCTTCCCGAAACTCCATTTGATTCTCTCCCGATCGATTAAACTTTCCCGACTAGACGTTGTAACACTTTCGGAGTATTACATTCTACCCCCCTTAACAGGATTCGACCTCGAATCTAAACTCCAAACCTCAAGAAATAAAACCGAGACTGGAAACTTAGCAACCAGGGTACGCACCTGAGATGAACAAATCCGGATAAAGCTCACGCATGCGAGACTCCAGTTCCCAAGTGGCCTCCCTTTCTGTCTGCTGCGACCAAAGCACCTTAACGTATTTCAAAGTTTTGTTCCTCAACTCTTTTTCGATCTTTCCGACTGCACGGTTTAGACTCAAATGTCGATCTGGTCAATGGTTAGGGTTCTAATGAAACATGATGCTCGATCACGAAGGAACTTTCTCAACATAGACACATGAAAACGTTATGCACTCCTCGCATAGCCTCGGTAGGTCTAAGCGGTATGCCAACTTCCGATCCGATCCAAGATCGTGAATGGCCCAACGTACCTCGGGCTAAGCTTCCTTTGGTACCGAACTCGACAACACCTTTAGTGGGGGACACTCTCAGGAGCACCTGATCTCCCACTTCAAATTCTAAGTCTCTTCTCCTCACATCCGCATAACTCTTCATGCGCTTTGAGTCGCTAATAAATTCTGTCTCACCAAGGCCACTCGTTCAACCGTCTTTTGCACCCACCGGTCCCAAACGCCTTCTCACCCGGCTTCCCGACAAAGAGGTGACTGCACTTACGCCCATATAAAACCTCAAATGGAGCGGCTTTTATGCTCGAATGATAGCTGTTATTGTACGCAAACTCTGCCAATGGCAATTGATCCTCTCAACTACCTTTCCAAGACAGGACACATGACCTCAACATGTCCTCCAGGGTTTGAATAGTGCGCTCTGACTGCCCATCTGTCTGAGGATGGAAAGCTGTACTAAGGCAGAGTTGTGTGCCCAAGGCACTCGCAAACTCTCCCAAAACTTGGATACGAACTTGGCATCCCTGTCAGAAATGATGGTCTTTGGCACTCCATGCAATCTCACAATCTCCCGCAAATAGATAGGATCCAAATCGCTAGCTGAATTAGTCGTGCGGATGGGAATAAAATGTGCAGACTTGCTGAATCGATCCACTATAACCCAAACTGCATCCTTACCTCGCGGTGAACGAGGCAACGCAACAACAAAATCCATAGAAATATCATCCCATGGCCATTGGGGTACCTCCAAAGGTTGCAATAACCTGCGGGGACGTTTATGTTCAGCCTTCACCTGCTGACAAACACCACAAGAGGCTACATAATTGGCAATATCCACTTTCATTCTTTTCCACCAGAAATTCAGCTTCAAATCACAGTACATCTTCGTCTCTCCTGGATGAACAGTATACGGAGTGCGATGTGCCTCCTTTAAGATGTCATCCTTAACTCCTGCTTTCTGTGGCACGCATAATCGTCCCTTGAATCGCAATGCTCCACACCCATCCAAACTAAAATCTCCTTCCTTGCCCAAATTCAGACGTCTCCTGACTCTTTGCAATAACGGGTCACTCTGTTGTGCTTCCCGCACACGCTCTGGAATGGCTGACTCTAAGATCAACTGGATCTCAGCATGAGCCGAACCTGCATAGCAATAAGATATCCCCATGCGGTCAAAATCCGCAACTAGACAATCCAATGTAGCCGGTGTCGCCTTGCGACTAAGAGCATCAGCCACCACATTGGCTTTGCCTGGATGATACTGAATCGTGAGATCATAATCCTTGATCAGCTCTAACCACCTTCTCTGCCTTAGATTCAAGTCCCTCTGCGTAAAGATGTATTTCAGGCTTTTGTGATCCGTAAAGACATCATAAGACTCACCATAGAGATAATGCCTCCAAAGCTTCAAGGCGAACACCACCGCAGCCAATTCTAAATCATGTGTTGGGTAGTTCGCTCATGTTTCTTCAATGCCTAGACGCATAAGCGTAACCTTACCATCTTGCATGAGCACACACCCAACCCAACTCGAGAAGCATCGGAATAGATCGTGAATCGCTTCCCGGCTCAGAATAGTGAGAACAGTGCGATCACTAGCTTTTCCTTCAAAATAAGAAAATCTGCGTTCACAATCCTCATCCCACCGAAACTTCACATCTTTCGTGTGAGCACGGACAACGGCCGCAATTATGGAGAAATCTGCACAAAACGCCGATAATAGCTCGCCATACCAAGGAAGCTTCTCACTTCTTTGGCGTTAGTCGGCCTTCCCCATTCTACCACTGTGGAGATTTTACTTGGATCAACCGATATTCCTTATCATTTATAACATGCCCCAAGAATCCCACCTCGGACATCCGAACTCGCACTTTTAAGCTTGGCATAAAATCTATTTTCTCTTAACGTCTCCAACACCATCCTCGGATGACGCTCATGCTCAACTTCGGTCTTTGAATAGATCAAGATATCATCAATAAAGACGACGACAAAATCATCCAAATACTCATGCAACATCCTGCTCATAGTCTCCATGAAAGCAAAGGGGGCATTCGTTAGTCCAAAAGACATAACTTTAAATTCAAAGTGCCCATACCTTGTAGAGAACGCCGCTTTCTCGATATCCTCTTCTCGGACAGAATCGATTATAGCCCGATCGAAGGTCTATCTTTGAAAATACCCTTGCCCCTCTCAACTGATCAAATAAATCTTCAATACGGGGTAAAGGGTATTTATTCTTGATGGTCAGCTGGTTGAGTGCACGGTAATCAATACACATGCGCCAACTACCATCCTTATTTTTGGTAAATAAAACCGGAGCTCCCCACGGAGATATGCTAGGTCGAATAAGATCCTTCGCCCTTAATTCATCCAATTGCTTCTTTAGTTCCTCCTGGAAAGGACGTGCCAGACGGTAAGGGGTCATAGAAACCGGTCGGGCACCCGGTACTAAATCAATTCGGAACTCCACTGGACGTGGTGGGGGCATCCCTGGCAACTCTGCTGGAAAAACATCTAAGAATTCTCGAACCACCGAAATTAATTCTGTAGTCAAAGAGGAACTCGACTTTCCCACCAGAGACAAAAGAAACCCACTCTTCGCGGCTCGACTACCAGGATACAGACTAGCCAGCACGCAAAGAGAGTAAGAGGGGGCACTCCCTTGAAATACTACCTCCTGCCCAGAAGGTGCCTGCAAGGATACTGTCTTCCAGAAACAGGATATAACCGCTCGATAGCTATGCAACCAGTCCATACCCAGAATAACATCAAACGACTCCATCTTCATGACCATTAGATTAGCAATAAATTCTTCCCCATCCAAGGAGATCACACAACCAGGACAAACTGTGGAGCTAGAAAGGATTCCCCCAGGAGAGTTAACTAAAACTGACTGAGCTATAGACTGCAAACTCAACTTGGCCCTGCTAGCAAACTCTAACGATACAAAAGAGAAAGTAGCTCCAGAATCAAAAAGTACAAATGCCTCCACTGAGTCCACTAGGAGCGTACCTGTCACCACATCGGGACGACCCGCCGACTCTGCCGTCGGCATGGCATAAGAAACTGCTGCTGGGGCGGAAGGAGCCCCAACACCCTGGTATGGGGGCGCGGCGGCTGCAGGAGGTGCTGAAGGTGCCGCAACTGGAAACGGTGCCGCAGGGACCGGTGGCCAAAAGTACCCTGGCGGTGGAATACCCCCAGGATAAGGAAGGTAAGATCGCGGTGACCCGGGGCGAGTAGGAGTGGCCGCTAACATCTGCACTGAACCCCGAGATGAAGCCGCCGCTCGTGCCGATGGCGGATCGCTCCCACTTGATCGCACTGGCAGGATTCCGCCGACAAACCAAAGCCTTGTGGCCCTCCCGACCACAGTGGCGACAAGAACCCGACCAAGAACACTCCGAAGCACGATGTTCATTACCACACTTGAAACATTTCATCCCTTGCCCTGGAACCAGACGCAATCTAGGAGCACTCGCCGAAGGTCGAAAAGAAGAGGATGACTGTGGCCTTGCGGACTTGGACTTGAAAGAATTCTGCGGGCCCTTGAACTTCTTGTAAACTGGTTTCGTGATGACCCACTTCCTCCCCAAAACTCTTCTTCCGATCGCCACTGCATCCTCTGGACCATGGTACCTCCTGCACTGTAAATCTTCCCAAGCCGCATTTCAAGTTCCATGCCCGAGCTTGCTCTACTAGGGAGCCAAAGTCACGCAGCCCAAAGCCCCCAAAACTCGGCGAAACTCACTGTCTCGAGACCTCTACGAAATCTCTTGGCCTTCTCCACCTCATTAGTAGCCACCGCCGAACAAAGCGGATCAGGTTGTTAAAACCCGCCTCATATTCGACACTTGTCATCTTGCCACGCTTGTAGCTTTGCAATGAAACCTCCATCCTCTCCACAAACGAGGCAGATAAAACCTCCTCCGGAATTGCTCCACAAACAACTCCCAAGTAATCGGACCATGGGCGAAGTCCTAGCCGGCGTGACTCCTTCCCACCGAATATCTGCTGCCCTTGAGCCGAAGGCGACAAACTGCGCCTCATTTACAAGTCATCCCTAGAGCTCCAAAATGCCTCTCCATGTGTCGCAGACGCTTAGTCGCATCAATCGGCGTGCTCGACCCGTCGAAGGTGTCCAACCTCAAAGCATTCCATCGGTGTAGCCCCATGGCAACGCCGCAGGCCGCCGCAGAGCCACCATGGGAGCGACGACGAGAACCGTGGCGGGCTCGATTCTCTTGCATGCGGATGCAACCTCTTCCTCGACCCGCAGGCTAGCCTCCCAGCCTCTGAGTTACGAACTTCCGGCGGGGCATTGCACTGCCTAGCCCGCACCCTACCTACCGCCACGACCACGACCACGGCCTCCACCCTTGCCATCTCTAAACAATCACAAACATGACAAAATAATTTAAACAATAAGCACAACAATCAACTAAAGCACAAGTCAAACTATAATATCAACGAAACGTAAATGCAATGCAAAACCCAACCCACCTACGTGGCTTAGTGTGTCAAAATTAATGTTTCACTAACCACGGACCTACACCGCTCGATACCAATCAGAACACCTCACTCCACATGAGCCTAGAATGCTACAAGAAATAAACTAACTAGAACATTCTATAAATTTTTCGACAGAACTTCCTTTGTACGAACAACAAAATCGAGGTATCAACAGATGATCAAGGCATTTATTATTATTTCTATAATCCAAGTCTTTCATGCATATAAAATAATCGTTCGATTGTAACCAATTAACATCATTCTCTTAACCATGAATAATCCAACATCCAACATCATAAAACATCCATAGATAGTCTCCACACAGTTATTTATTCCTAAGTGAAACTAAATAGCAATTGCATAAATGTTGTGGGGTAGTGCGTGCTTTCCAATGCCTACTCCCTCCCATGCATGACGTTCTTGCCCGAAGTACCTATAACAAGACAAAGCAAGGGTGAGCCATACGACTCAGCAAGTATCAACAAGGTTGCAACATTCATAAAGACATAACATCTAAAAACAACTTTATTCAACACCGTTAAGACATTACAAATATTCAAATGATGATAATGCTATGCACTCTTTGATCTTTATCTCGTTTCGCATTTTACCGGTAATGCGGGGTATTCATCCGTCAATGAATTCCCATGCATGTGCCCTCTGGCACAGGGACCAAGAGCCTATACATCACATGTATAGGGACCTTTGCCCGTCATCACGATGACGGGGACCTCTGTATCCATTGCCCACATTCCATAAATGCGGGGACCTCAAGCCTGTCATTACATATGACAGGGACCTCAACATTGTACTCTTGGTCACCACGTGACCAAGTCTCAAAATGCTCCAACATGCATAAGATCTACAACATCATATTTCCAATATCATAACTCAATATGTAGTCAGGGTATGTAAACAATAGCATCATGAAGGAACCTTAAACATAACTCGCAAGCATCAACACAACTAGAATCATCTCCACAACACATTCACGTGGCAATGATGAACAATACACCACTCAATCATGACATGCAACCAATACTACACATAAACCCGAATACTTGCCTCAACCGCGCGAGAACGGCGGACGCGAAGTGGGTGCTGCCCTTGGGATCTCGCTGCCACCTGGACAAGAAGATAACCCCAAACTAAGAATAGCATACTGGACCAAAATCATACATCACATTACAATCGAAATCGCTAATCTTCTTATCACGTCTAGCTTTTCTAATTTCTAGCGATCGGTCACTGCGGACAGCAGACTTCAAAAATTCATAAATTTCTGCTCAGGAGTCCAAATAGGATGATCTTGGACAATCTGAAAATCTAATTAAAATGTCTAAATAAACTTAGTTGGGGAGACCCTCTGATTCGGCCATCTACCAGACCTACCAATCTATTTAATCAGAGCAAACATTTCACGTCGGGTTTCTGGACAGCGACAAAGAAACTATCATAACTTTCTCTACGTTCGTCCGAATTCAGTGATCTTTAGCTTTCCTGAAATCTAAGAGGATTAGCCTCGTTTTTCGTTATGGTGAGACCCTCTGGAAACCCCTCTAAATATGCGCTTCTATCAGGTTAACCAACACTAGCAAATCTGCTTCTCTCCAGAAACACAGAAATACTAATAAATTCATAACTTTGGCTACCGAAGTCCGAATGACTTGATTCTTGTCGGCAATGAAAGGTAACTACGATAGCTACAACTTTCTAGGAGACACCAAGACCCAAATCTGCCTCTAACCTAATCAAAACCGACAAACTTCACTGCTGCAGAATATCGACGAACTGACATCCGAAAATTAGACAACTAGAAATTGACCTAAAGCAAAGAACCACGGGTTACCCTTGCCGAAACGAAGAGAGTACACAGCGGGGATGATGACCACCACGCTTCCGCTGCGGATCCCTTCTTCTCCCTCTTCTTCTCTTCTCTTCTCCCTCTCCTTCTTCTTCCTTCTCTTCCTTTCTCCTTCTTCTTCCTCCTTGGCCGGCTGCAATGGAGCTCCTTCTCCTCCTTGGCCAGCCGCAATGGAGGTGGTGGGGGGATGGAGAGGGGCGCAAGGGAGGGTGGAGGGGAGGTGGAGAGGTGGAGAGGGGGTGGCGGCCGGTTGGGAGTGGGGGGAGGAAAGGGGGAGGGAAGGGTGCGGCTAGGGTTTGGGGGGGAGAAAAGGGGTGTTCTCCCCCCTTGGCCGGCCACACTTGGGCCCCTATGGGCCAAGCCCAGGCCCAGGTTGAGGTGACAGCTGCAAAAACCCCCCTCTCAAGCTGATTATTTGAGTAACTTCTATAAGGTCCTTCCCGAAACTCCATTTGATTCTCTCCCGATCGATTAAACTTTCCCGACTAGACGTTGTAACACTTTCGGGGTATTACAAATAGGATTTGCCTCTCAAACCTCACCAAGTGCAACACATGCACAAATGGGAGTAGAGGGCTTGCTCTTAGCTCAATAGAATGTATATAGCACCAGCAACCTTCCCCTCACACGGCCTAGGTGGGTATATATAGCCCACACACAAAAACTAGCCGTTGGGAGAAGATTTTGACGAAAAACAGCAAGGCCGGTCTGACCGCAGGCAAATGGCCGGTCAGACCGCACCCCCTCCAATGGCTATAAAACTAGCCGTTGGGGGACCTTCGGTCTGACCGCCAACCAATGGCCGGTCGGGCCGGCCAGCCGATCAGACCGCCCGTAACACGCTGGTCAGACCGCACCAGCCGAAACCAGAAAATCAGCTTTATGGAAAAAGCTGACCGGGTCCTTGACCCGAGGGTCCGGTCAGACCGCACTCACAACTCCGGTCAGACCGCTCATCCAATTTCCAGAAAAACATCACTCTCTGGAAAAACTTGACCGCGGCGATTATCCGCGAGTCCGGTCAGTCCGGCCATACAACACCGGTCAGACCGCATCAGAGATCAACTCAGAATTTTGCATTTCTTTTTCAACTCAAATTTGCAAAACACATTTGCAAAAGATATGAAATGCAAACAAGGCATGTAGGCCAGATTCTCAACAAGTTGCAAAACACATTTGCCAACTTTTAGAATCAAACCACAAAATGCACTTCGCTTCAACTCAATTTGCAAAACACATTTGCCAAATTGACGCACTATGCGAACAACGATAAAAGCGAGATTCTCAACAAGTTGCAAAACACATTTGCCAACTTTTAGAATCAACGCCACAAGTTGCACTTCGCTTCAACTCAATTTGCAAAATACATTTGCACAATTGACAAGCGATGCAAACAACGATAAAAGCGAGATTCTCAACAAGTTGCAAAACACATTTGCCAACTTTTAGAATCAACGCCACAAGGAATAAGGTACATGGACTTAAACCATTTGCAAAACACATTTGCAAACTCAAGTCACATGCTACAAGGAATAACCATGAGCCTCAACTATTTGCAAAACGCATTCGCAAATATAGGCACCATGTTAAGTTGAGCTAGAGCAAACACAATGAGCTATCAACACATGACTTACTCAAACTACTAGTTAAGACCCCTCTTAATAGTACGGCAACCTATACTAGCAATCCGGTCTACAACCAAACACCAAGACCGGTATAAGACTAGGAACACATCCTTAGCCCTAGCTAGTCATACCTTTGCCTTGCACACTTTCTTGAAGCTTGATGATGCACATCCACACTTCAAGTCCGGGTCCTTGACTTGACAATCATCAACACATGATGATTTCCTTTGCTTCGGGATCTCGACTTGATGTCCATCAACACGTGATGACATCTTCCATCCCGAGTCTTGATATGCATCAACACATGATGCATTCTTCACTTGACTTCCATCAACACATGATGAGTCTTCTCTTGACTTGATGATCAACCAATGATCATCTCATGTTTTTGAACTTGACACGCATCAACTCATGATGCATCCTTTACTTCAAGCTCTTCTTCAACATCATCAACCCATGGTGATCTTCCTCTTCTTGAACCTCATCAACGCATGATGATTTCTTCTTCTTCAAGAATCTTGACTTGATGACAATCAGCTCATGATGTCATCCAAAGTCTTCAACCACCTAGAACATAACCTATTCATCCAACTCTTGAAAAACGTTAGTTCTACAAGGTGATTGTCATTAATTACCACAACAAACCATTAACCAATAATGGTGGGACAAGATACCACAATCTTTCCCTCTTTGGTAATTGATGACAACCAACACAATTACAGATAATTGAATGTAATTGGTATGAGTATATATAACCACGAAGTTATATATATACACTCAAGAGTTATGTTTCAAAGTAGATCACAAAGATCAATACTAATGAAACAACAAGGTCATGAGTATATATGAACTACACATGTTATATATACCAAATAAGAGTGTATACAAACTACACAAGTTGTATATACTCACATGAATATATTAACTATGCAAGTTAGATATATTCAATGATATATGAGCATATATGAACTACACAAGTCTCATATGCTGACATAAGAGTATATATGAACTACACATGTTATATATACCAAATATGAGTGTATACAAACTACACAAGTTGTATATACTCACATGAATATATTAACTATGCAAGTTAGATATATTCTCATATACCCATATGAATATATTAACTACACAAGTTAAATATATTCAAGGATATGTTTCAAAGTAAGGATCCCAAATATATGTGAAGAAAGAATATGAATCAATACTAATGAAACCACAAAATATAGAATGAACTCCCCCTAAATGTGTGCATACACAAATGTGTAAAGGAACATATGCACATATCCAAGTTAACCTTTTTGGTGGAGTTTAACCTATATTTTGGATCCGAGAATGCAACAATATACAATAAAAGGAAGTAGAATGCATACCTTTTGTATTCTTATCTTTATATCCAAACGAGACTAAGTAATTGATAATCAATAGAATTGTTAGTCTCACAAATAGATTTGTCATTAATGAATACATACTGTTTGGATTTTTGCTTTTATATTCAAGCTAAGACTAAACATAATATAACAATAGGAGTGTTAGTCTCACACTTGCATGCCTTCATGATTTTCACCTTTATATCCAAATAAGACTACACAATATGTATATCAATAAAAGTGTTAGTCTCCTAATTAGATTTATCATTAATCACCAAAACTCCATTAACACATAATGGTGGGTCTAGATCTTTCAATCTCCCCCTTTTTGGTGTTTGATGACAAATCCATCATTAATAGCAACATTTGGATATAAGTCAACATATGATAAGAAAGAAAACATATTTGACTATATGTATGCACAAAACTTAGAGAAAGAATTCTCCCACTTAAGGCATCACAAGAGATCAAATAAGAACATCCAAATGTAGCTCATACAAATTCTCCCCCTTTTGGCATTAAATACCATAAATCCAAAACAAATCTTAAGCCAAAAGAGAGTCTCTGTAATAACCATAGAGCTAGGCAATAGAATTCATATGATTTTGATCATCGAAATATTCTTCCCTTTTATGATCTATGCAAGATATAAGGTGAGAACATTCTCCCTTTATTGGCAATTAAACACCAAAGGATCCAAAATAAAGCAAAAGCCAAAGAAGAGACTTTTCAAGGTAGTTTTCCCATATAATAGTTTACTCAATAAATTTTAAATAAAACTCAAATAGGTTTTCAATAGATTTTATAAAACCTTTTGGAAAAACTCCCGCTTACACAAAGGTTCCACTCCTTTGACACACAAAGGATTTCTTCGTCCACTTAGTTTCTTTGCTTTTGACACACAAATGCATTCTCCCCCATTTTCTTTGTGTATCCACTTGTAAGGTAATCCTTGAACAATTCTAGTAGATACCACTTGTGGAAAACATGCGTCGACAGGTCTTGCAATCTCAAGGTGCTTGAACTTCTCTTTTTAAGATCTTCAATGAAAGCATAGAGAGAAGAGATAGAGAGAAAAACCACTTGAGATAAGATGATACCACTTGATACAATTCAGATATATCTCTTGAAGAGATAAGACTTGAAAAGATATCGGGTATCAGAGAAACCACTTGGATAAGATACCTTTTGAAAAACACTATCAAGAAATTTGAGGTATCGGAGAGACCACATGGATAAGAAGTGATTAGGTATCGGGGAGAGCTTGGTAAGCAAAGAATTGATCGGCATGGAAAGAGTTAGATACCACTTGTGAATGAGAACAAGAGATACCACTTAAAAGATACAACGTGAAGGAGTACGATGATATCAATTGAGAATACCACTTGTAAGGACAAGATGATATCACTTAAAATAGTACCACTTGTAAAAACAAGGATACCACTTGAATCAAACACATATGATTCTCATACGAGGTCAAAGATGATCAAAAGAGCTACCACTTGAAAGAATACCATTTGAAAGATAAATAAATCACAATGAGATCAAGATGGTATTTGGAGTCAATAAAGTATGTTTCGATAGCTTGCAAGGATCACAATGATCAATTTGACCAAAAAGAAGATAGCCAAAATAGATTTAGAGTTGAATTGAATCTTTCCAATGTCAAGATGATTATGAGAAGCTACTATTAGAAAGAATACCACTTGAAGAAAATTGCATTCGCAATCGAGGAGAAATAGTAGTGAGTAGCTTACAAGGATAGCAATATACATCTTGACTTGAGGGAGCAAAGAGGGTGACTGTAAAGAATTGGAAATAGACAAGTTGGACAAAACAGCCAAAACTCTCTAGGTCCGGTCAGACCGACGGCACAGAGGCGGTCAGACCGGGACACGGTCAGACCAACGGCAAATATGCGGTCAGACCGGGGACAGCGGTCAGACCGGGGAGATAACGGCGGTCAGACCGGCCGAAACTGTAACTGACAGTTTCAGTTCTGAAAATTGGAGAAAAGATTGAATTGTTGTACATTGCTCCAAATTTTCACACAAACATCCAAATAAAGATATTTGGAGCATTTCCAACATATCTAGACTTTAAAAATCCAACTTTTAAATAGTTTTTATGAATTAAGCTTTAGATTTTGGAAATGAAATCGTATTTTCAAAACTTTTCACAAAAAGATCCAAATTGAGCAATTGATGAAATCTATACCATCCAATTGCATGTATGAGTCATAAATACCATCATGGACCTATTCATGTGAATAATTTAGGTTCAAATGGCTAAACTCACTTAAGTGCTAGAAAGTGACTTTTATGGTTAAGCTAGTATTTTGAATGAGTTTCGAAATCGAATAACTTTTGATGAGTTGGTCTTTTGGAGATGATTTGAATACCAAAAATGTTTAGAATAGCCAACTCTAGGATTTTCCTTTTGAGTCGAAGATCAAATTCCTTTTAGAATAGATTTTACACAAAAAACTAGTTTAGGTCAAAAACAAGATCCTAGAATCTAGAATTTTGGGTAGAAACTTATTTTCACTTAAAATATGTTTTTCTTGAACCAAATCGTTTGGTAAACCTTTGAAATGCATTTGTATACATTTTGCAACTAATTTTTCAAAGGATATATTAATAATTTCAAATTTTTGACTTTTGGCTAAATGGCTCAATTTGAAAAATATTACTAGCACTTAATTAATTTGGGCACATTTAGGGATGTGATATACATGTGAATGACTTAGCACTCCCCCTTAATGTGCCACAAACAACTTGCTCAAGATTTTAATAATTAAGGTTAAGCACGAGAGCAAGAACAACCCATTTTATAAGATTTTCATGAAATGCAACCTACACAAGGTAAAGGGTCTAGATACTTCAATGTAAATACTTGTTACCGAGATAGCATTGGCTCATGATATGATTTGATTATCCTCATACTTGGCTCCAATTTTGACATATGATGGAATACACCTCTTCATGAATAAGCCAAGACTCCAATGCCTCTCCAAGTACCTATTAAACTTTTAAGCGCATTTGGTACCCAATACTTGGTTGGGTCCATGAATGTTAGTCACAATACTTTTGGGCACCCAAATAGCCCTAGCATTAGTTTTATGTAAACTAACATTCCTAGCAAACACATTGTCATTCTTATCCTTCCTAAGCACATAATGATCATTATAAATAATTGGCTTAGGAGAGATACCTTTGGGACATTCCTTACTAAAATGTCCTTTCTCTCGGCAATTGTAGCAAGTAGGGTTTTTTCTTCCCCTTGATGTCTTCTTTTCTTGCTCATTGTCGGCTTGCCTCTTACTTGAATGTCTTAGCTTGACATCCTTTTGATTTGGACACACCGAGGCAATGTGTCCAAACTTCTTGCATCCAAAGCACTTTATAATTTTGAATTGATCTCCATTTTGCTTTGGGTGACTCTTCACCTTCTTCTTGGCGGTGAGACCAAGTCCTCTCTTCTCTATTTTCTTGATAGGGCACTTGGAGGCAAAGTGACCCTTCTCATTGCAATCAAAGCATTTGATATCCTTGATCCTGTTAGGGCACACGGAAGCAATGTGTCCCTTTTCATAACATCCAAAGCATTTGATATTTGAGTATTTCTTTCCTTTTTGCTTTGGGATGAACTTCACCTTTTTCATTTCGATGAAGCCAAGTCCTCTCTTGTAATCTTCGTTATTAGAATATTTTGAGGAGAGGTGACCCTTTTGATGACAATCAAAGCACTTGATGTTCTTGTTGTGTTTTTGATTGTGTCTCACCTTGCTATTCTCCCTTTTCTTCATGGGAGTGAAGCCGATTCCACTCTTATCACTTGAGCTTCGTTGCTTGCTCAAGATATCATCAAGAGTGGTCTTCCCTTTGTGGCTTCTATCCAAGTCATTTTTCAAATTTGTGACTTGGGCCTTGAGTCTTTTGTTTTCCTCTACAAGATTAGTTTCAACAAGCATAGAGGAAATAGAAGCATTTTCACAAATGCTACAAGGCATATCAGTTAAATCATCACAAGATGTGGATATGATAACTTTAGATGAATTGCAAGAAATAGGAGCTATGCATGGCAAATCATCTATTAGATTACATGTTACACCGATATCCACCTTGGAGCTAGTATATTCATTTAGGAGGAGCTTTTCATGTTCATCTTTTAGAACATCATAATTATTTTGGAGTAAGACATGTTCTTTCTTCAAAACTTTGAATTTAGATTTCTCCATTCCTAAATATTCATTTAGATCTTCTAGCATATCTATCAACTCATCATAAGAAGGATTATTTTCATCATCATTATTTACCTTCTTATTACCTTTCGCCATGAGGCAATGAGTTGATGTGGAGGGGTTTGTGATCTCATCATTGTCGGAGCTTGATGTTGAACATTCTTCTCCCGACATCCATTCTTGCATATAATCCTCATTTGTTGAAGTAAATGTTGTTGAGGATTCTTCGTTGTCGGAGTTTGAGATTGAGCATTCTTTTCCCGACGTCCATTCTTTTATGCGATCATTACTTGTGGAAGTGGACCTTTCATAATATTCTTGAAGATGGGTCCACATCTCATGAACGTTCTTGTGATCGCATATGGCATCAAACACATCTACACTCAAATCACTAAATAAAGCGTTAATTGCTTGAGCGTCGAGACGTAAGCATTTCTCTTCCTCAATTGTTGGATCAAGCCTATCCAATGGAGGAGAAAAGTCAACATCTACAATCCGCCATATATTTAGGCCCATGGCCTTAAAATAACATGACATGCGGATTTTCCAATGTGCATAATTTGTGCCATCAAATTTAGGTACTTTACCCAGGTGCATAAAATCTCTAGTCGCCATCCTTTACTCTCTAGACGGTTAAGTCTAATAAATGAGAGACCAAGCTCTGATACCACTTGTAAGATCGAGTAGGCCGACTAGAGGGGGGGTAAATAGGCGTTTTAAAACTTTTATGCGCTAAAACCGATTTCTAATGCAGAAGTTAATACAAATACGGTTTAGCACAATTAAGACCTAAAACCACTAGTCTCAACTAAGTGCACCAACAATACAAGTCTAATGATAATAAACTATTGAGCATGAACTTGTGAGCAATTCAATTTAGGCAATATAAATGGCACATAGCTAGGCAATCATTCATACACAATAGATGAGCAACTTAATTATATGAATGTAAATTGCAATAAGGTAAAGCTCAAGAATGCAAACCACAATTGACACGGCGATATTTTTCCCGTGGTGATCGAAGACTTGCCGGTCTCCCCTAATCCACGTTGAGGTAAGTTCAACCTTTTGGATTGGCTCCAAAACGCGAGGCAACACCTCCGAGGTAAGTCCAAAGCACTTGGACCGGTTCCAACCGAACCAACACCTCTAAGTGAGTTCAACCGCTTGAACCGACTCCAACTTGAACTTATCACCCCAATCCACTAGGGTTGCTCTTACTCCGCTCCGGAGATGGCGAGCACCAAGCCACTCACAAATCGCCTGGGTCTTCTCACAAGCTTCACTTGAGAAGATCACCGACGCACAACGCCTCCACGCCGTCTAGGTGTCGGCAAACACCAAGAGTAACAAGACTCAACTTTCACTTGAACCAATCAAGTATCAAAGCTCTCGTGGATACTAAATCCACCACCTAATGCAACACATGGAATAGGATTTGCCTCTCAAACCTCACCAAGTGCAACACATGCACAAATGGGAGTTGAGGGCTTGCTCTTAGCTCAATAGAATGTATATAGCACCAGCAACCTTCCCCTCACACGGCCTAGGTGGGTATATATAGTCCACACACAAAAACTAGCCGTTGGGAGAAGATTTTGACAAAAAACAGCAAGGCCGGTCTGACCGCAGGCAAATGGCCGGTCAGACCGCACCCCCTCCAACGGCTATAAAACTAGCCGTTGGGGACCTCGATCGACCGCCAACCAATGGCGATCGGGCCGCCAGCCGGTCGAACCGCCTCGAACACGCTGGTCGACCGCACCGGTAAACCGTAAAATCAGCTTTATGGAAAAAGCTGACCGGGTCCTTGACCCGAGGGTCCGGTCAGACCGCACTCACAACTCCGGTCAGACCGCTCATCCAATTTCCAGAAAAACATCGCTCTCTGGAAAAACTTGACCGCGGTGATTATCCGCGAGTCCGGTCAGTCCGGCCATACAACGCCGTCGGACCGCATCGAG
This sequence comes from Ampelocalamus luodianensis, assembly GCA_036346255.1. Taxonomy (NCBI): domain Eukaryota; kingdom Viridiplantae; phylum Streptophyta; class Magnoliopsida; order Poales; family Poaceae; genus Ampelocalamus; species Ampelocalamus luodianensis. The sequence continues at coordinate 38,261,449 of CM070625.1, forward strand.
ATCAACTCGAAATTTCGCATTTCTTTTTCAACTCAAATTTGCAAAACACATTTGCAAAAGATATGAAATGCAAACAAGGCATGTAGGCCAGATTCTCAACAAGTTGCAAAACACATTTGCCAACTTTTAGAATCAAACCACAAAATGCACTTCGCTTCAACTCAATTTGCAAAACACATTTGCCAAATTGACGCACTATGCGAACAACGATAAAAGCGAAATTCTCAACAAGTTGCAAAACACATTTGCCAACTTTTAGAATCAACGCCACAAGTTGCACTTCGCTTCAACTCAATTTGCAAAATACATTTGCACCATTGACAAGCGATGCAAACAACGATAAAAGCGAGATTTTCAACAAGTTGCAAAACACATTTGCCAACTTTTAGAATCAACGCCACAAGGAATAAGGTACATGGTCTTAAACCATTTGCAAAACACATTTGCAAACTCAAGTCACATGCTACAAGGAATAACCATGAGCCTCAACTATTTGCAAAACGCATTCGCAAATATAGGCACCATGTTAAGTTGAGCTAGAGCAAACACAATGAGCTATCAACACATGACTAACTCAAACTACTAGTTAAGACCCCTCTTAATAGTACGGCAACCTATACTAGCAATCCAGTCTACAACCAAACACCAAGACCGGTATAAGACTAGGAACACATCCTTAGCCCTAGCTAGTCATACCTTTGCCTTGCACACTTTCTTGAAGCTTGATGATGCACATCCACACTTCAAGTCCGGGTCCTTGACTTGACAATCATCAACACATGATGATTTCCTTTGCTTCGGGATCTCGACTTGATGTCCATCAACACGTGATGATATCTTCCATCCTGAGTCTTGATATGCATCAACACATGATGCATTCTTCACTTGACTTCCATCAACACATGATGAGTCTTCTCTTGACTTGATGATCAACCAATGATCATCTCATGTTTTTGAACTTGACACGCATCAACTCATGATGCATCCTTTACTTCAAGCTCTTCTTCAACATCATCAACCCATGATGATCTTCCTCTTCTTGAACCTCATCAACGCATGATGATTTCTTCTTCTTCAAGAATCTTGACTTGATGACAATCAACTCATGATGTCATCAAAAGTCTTCAACCACCTAGAACATAACCTATTCATCCAACTCTTGAAAAATGTTAGTTCTACAAGGTGATTGTCATTAATTACCACAACAAAACATTAACCAATAATGGTGGGACAAGATACCACAATCTTTCCCTCTTTGGTAATTGATGACAACCAACACAATTACAGATAATTGAATGTAATTGGTATGAGTATATATAACCACGATGCCGGGTTGTCATCTCGGACCGCAATGCCGGGTTGTTGTCTGTGTTGAGCACAATGCAAAATGGGACGCAGCCGTTGTTCCAGTGGAATGATGTCAAGAGAGCACGCATGAGGCATCTCGCGACGAACTTCCATACAAGGTTTCGGAGCAAGGACCTGATGAGGATGTTCAAGAAGCTCTGCATGCAGAACCAAAGGCGGAAGTTCGAAGCGGTGTGGAGACAGCTTGACGAGGAGACCGGGAAGCTTCTAAGGAACTCAGCGGACACCGGGGCAGGTGCAGCGGCAAGAGGGTCTGCGAGAGTTGGGGAGTTCACACAGTGGGTTAACTCGCATGCACCCCACCTGGAGAAATGGTCCCTGCTGCACGACACCGATGGTGCAAGGTACGGGATCATAACGACCAACATGTCAGAGGTGTACAACGGTGTCCTCAAGTGTGTCCGATCGCTGCCAATCACTGCGATCGTGGAGGGGAGCTGGAACCGTACTGTCGGCTACTTCGTTAACAGAGCCATGATGGCCAAGAAGCATCTGGAGGATGGCAAGCAATTCTCGGAAGTAATGCATGCCCACATGGAGAAGAAGATCAGCAAGGCTCGTTCGCATGCTGCTCGTACCATGGATGGCGTCAGGCAGAAGTTCGAGGTCTGCTCGAGGAGAAGTACGTCATGGGCCACGCAAGAGGGGATCAGAAGCAGGTCTGCACAATTGGTGACGAAGCGTCGTGCACCTGCAATAAGCCGCGGCTTCTCCACAAACCATGCTCCCATGTGCACGCAGCGTGCACAGTGTGGTGCCAGTCTTCGGAGCGTTACATCTCCGAGTACTACAACATCCACCACCTGTATGGCACTTGGAGTGCCGAGTTCCATTCTTACGGGATGGACATGCACTACAAGGACCTCTGGCTAGGGCAGGTGAAGTGGGTGCCCAATGACGCACTGAAGCACCCCCGCCGTGGAAGACGCCAGTCACGACGCATCCGGAACGACATGGACGACAGCCAGCGTGGGCAACGGGTTCGCCGCCCCAGATGCAGACTATGCAAGACGGTTGGCCACTCCATCAGTCGCTGCCCAAACAGACCTAGCACAAGCAGCGCACCGTAGCGTCCAAGATACAATTGCCAAGTCGTGATGTTGCATGCTTATTTTAATACCTAGTATGAGTTGTATCATTGTCAATCCATGCCTTTGTGTACGGATGTAATGTTATGTTCTGTGGATCATGTGCTAACTCATTATGGTCATATCTACTGTTATGTTGTACGGGTGTGTATATGGTGTTATTCACTTTGTCTTACATTCTGTTGTCATATGTTTCGATTTCTTTTTCTATGCCATACATTATGTTTTATATGTAGACTAACATGTTGTTTATATATCGGTAGGAGATGGCGCAGCCTCCAGTTGACGGCCCGTATGAGCTGCTCGGCGCATCTTTGGGATGGCGACACCGATGCCTGGCGTGGTCGTCCGGCGTCGGCCCTCCGAGCCTAGTCCTCAGCGTCCCCAGAGAGAGGTGGGCTCTTGATGAGCGGTATGTCCCAAGACTGCGGGACACTGGCCTCCTGCCCTTTGCCCGCATGTTGGATGTACCACATGCCTTTCAGTTTGACGCGGCACTTCTATCTGCGCTCGTGGATTGTTGGAGACTAGAGACTAACACCTTCCACTTCCGGTGGGGTGAGATGACCATAACTTTGGAGGACGTAGCTATGCTTACAGGTCTGCCACTACACGGTCTTCCAGTAGTGCCACCTCCGAGGAGAGTGGTCTAGAAGGTGCGTATGGCTGACAGATTCGGTCACCCGATTCCTGACAACATGTCGGGTGTGCTACATTCCTAGCTACGGGAGTACATGACCTGCCCCATCTCGCTACATCCATCTCGCTGAGTCTTTGGTGGACACCCATCCCGATGAGGTGCCACAATACAGTTGGGCCTCCGCAGTGCTTTGTGGCACTTACCGAGGGTTGTGCGATGCCTCTCAGCGCAGTACGGGCGAGGAGCCAGTCCTCGCTGTATGCTACACACTGCTGCAGCTATGGTCATGGGAGCACTTTCTGATTGGCCAGCCATATTTTCGGAGCACCGTGCACCCTTTCAAGTTGAGCGCCAAGCTTTACGGTAATGCTGCAGGTGACGACCCCGTCGATGGGCCTACAATGGGAACGCGTTGGACACATGGTACCCTAGGTTGGGCCAGAGAGAGACCGAGGCGCGCGTACCCTGAGTTCCATAACCTATTCGAGACTTTGCACGAGGACGAGGTCATCTGGTGGCCATGGACTGCACAGTTCCTTGTAGACACGGCCCCCTACGGATTATCCTCGCAGTGCACTCAGGACGAGACGCTCTGGTTGACGACCTGCCACCTGGTCTTCTCCCACATGGTCGAGCCGTACAATCCATAGCGGGTTATGAGACAGTTTGGCCTTCACCAGGAGGTGCCACCGCTGCCGGGACGACCTCTCACCGAGAAGGCCCACCGGTATGTCATTTTTCGGTATCATAGTAGCCACATGTCTGACTGACATTTTCTAAGATCCGAATTCAATTGCAGGCAAACGAGAAGAGACCGGAGGAGCGACGATCGGAGGCGAACCACGGCGGCCGTGGCGACGCGTGGCGAGAGGGCGGCGACAAACGTGGTGCACGAGTTACGAGGCTACGCCATCCAGACGTACAGTGCGTACTTGCAGTGGTACGTTCCGCGCACTAGGTGTAGGCTCACTGGGTCAGTGCCACAGCGACCAGTGGAGGTCATGCAAGATGCTGTTGTACTAGCAGGTCCCGACCGTCATCGGGCGGCACGCCACGACGAGATGGTAACAATATTCTTTGTAGAAATTTCATCCGGCAACACGTTTCTAACTTACTATCGGTTTTCTTGCAGTACTACCGCCTTGATCATATCGAGCGTGAGGGTGCTGAAGCTCTACGCCGTGGTCGCAATAGCACATTTGATCTCCTCCTACACGCGGTGCGCGCGATGACCGAGGACGCCAGGACTGCAATGAGGACCATAACTTGTGGTCGCCACAGTCACGTTCACGTACAGCATCGCGGGCACCGAGAGCACCCTCCACTCCCTCCGCCCTCAGCACCTCCCTCCGCACGTCCGTCGCACTCTGCGAGTCGTCTGAGCTACGGTCGCTCAGCCTCGACGCGCCTCGGGCCACAGGTACGTCATCTGTCTGCCGGTTGTTGTCATCAATACTTGTCCATGCATAGGACTTCGTCGCAAACGCAACGTCGTTCCACTGCAGACAGCGAACCTAACTCGCCGCAGCGCCAAGACAATGGGTTGGGATCATTGGCGCATGGCATTCAGCCGCAGGGCATTCAGTTGCACGTGCGGGAGCGCGACCAGTGGTTTGCCAAGACGTACCAAGGGTACACCGTGCAGCATTACGGCACAGACTGGCCAGGAGGATCCTTGTCCACACAACAACCTACTCAGGTACGCTTTAACGTAGTTGTAGCAATTTTCCCAATGCATAAAACCAATGACTAACTCACCAAGTACCCTTCCCTCAGGATGAGCACGTGTGGATCGATAATATGCTCAGCTTTGACTCGGACACCTACACTGAGATCACCCACCGTAGCGACGCCTCCCACGCAATGCCCCTACTACGGCTTGCGAGATGTACGCCGCTCCCATGTCAGGTTCACCTTCCCTGAGGATCAGCTACGTCGTCCAGGCAATCGACGGGGCGATGTAACGTAAGTAATGTCATGGTCGTATAATGCATGTTATGTAATATCATTATGTATTGTGCCATTGTGATTTACGTAGTGTCAGTGTGCGGTATGACCTTATGATTTATGGACACAAAATGTTGTAAGCTCGGGTTTGTATTTCAAACATCCTTGATTTTTGAAATTCAAAGTTCGGGTTGATCTTGGGACTAGCTCGGTTTGCATAGAGGGTCCCGTGGTTGTTTTGCTAGGGGATCCGACACTACCTCACGGATGCGAATTTCATTCAACGCTGCTACATGATTCCTCCTCGGGCCCGCTACCTCACGGACCCGATTTTCCTTCAACCCAATTGCAATTTAGCCGCATGCTATATATGGATGCTTTTGCTGCCATTCACCTCACTCTTCATTTCCTCTTCTCCTTTCTTCTAGTCTTAGATGGGATGTCTACAGCCTCATCTAACTTTCGAGTGAGCAGACAATTAGAATCACTGCGGCAGCAGCTGGTTTGCCCTCGTTGCAGGGTTCTGGTGAATGTGTTCACCTCGCATACGCCAACGAATCCATCCCGAGTGTTCATGAAGTGTTCAAATCTTACGGTAACTTTTGCCTAATCATCTCAAATTAATTGCATTCGAAACAACATGTTGTTTTTTTCACTTCAAGCTATAATTCTTTTTTAGATCACAACATGCCGGTTTTGGCAGTGGGCTAACGAAGCTGTCCCAGTGGTTCAAGATATTGCAATGCAAATTGTTACCTTGCAAGATGACTCTCGTGGTGTTCCTGCATTTCGTCTAGTGGCTCGACCCTCCGATCCACCAACACAGAATGAAGAGAATAGACTTAAAAGACTGGATGAAAGGATGGAAAGAGTTGAGAAAATGCTTCATAAATTAGTTAAGCTAGTTAGTTTTGCGGTCTATCTTCTATTATTTCTTGTTGTTGCCAAGTAGAAGTTCAATTGTAATGAGATCATAATCTCCACTCTTTATCTATGCATCGCAGTCCGTCATGAACGAGAATAAACCAGTAACATTATCTACGAATGGATGAACTGTCGTGTATCCCTGCATTACTTTGTGTGCGAATTCATGAAATCCTAATTTTTGAAACCTCAAATCCAAATTTTGGAGACTTAAATCTGTAATGTTGGATACAAATTCAGAACACTTAGTTTTCACAACGACAGGACCACAAAACTTCTCTCTGCAAAGCAGAACGTGACCATTTTTTGGAAAGTAAGACGTGACAACACTCTACCTCCCCGGTTTTTCAGACTGAAAAGACGACACTCCGCAAAGAAAGACCGATAAGACAAAGACTCGCAAAGCACGACATGACTTCTCCGTGCAAAGTAAGATGTCACAATACTATGCCTCGCCAGCTTTTCAGACCGAAAAGACAAGACTCTGCAAAGAAAGACGTGACAACAATCTGCCTCGCCAGCTTTTCAAACCGATAAGACAGTACTCTGCAAAGCACGACATGACTTCTTCGTGCAAAGTAAGACATGACAACACTATGCCTCGCCAGCTTTTCAGACCGAAAAGATAAGACTCTACAAAGAAAGACATGACAACAATCTGCCTCGCCAGCTTTTCAGACCGATAAGACAACACTCTGCAAAGCACGACATGACTTCTCCATGCAAAGTAAGACGTGACAACTCTATGCCTCGCTAGCTTTTTAGATGGACATGACAACACTCTACCTCCTCAGCTTTTCATAACTAAAAGACGGGACTCTACATGAAATTAACCACACCATGCCAACCATAGAGCTTACAAAAGGAGGTTGAACCAAACCCAACACTACACAACACTACACAATAGATACCCAACTATGGACTCTTCGGCAAACTTCTACGCGAGGATGTTGCAGAAGCAAAAGTGGCTTAATCAGAAGGGGAAACACTTACAATACCCAGATTTTTCAATGAAAGATGGTCTAGTACCACCGCGTTCTCCGATCCTGCAGTGTGTGTGTGGCGAACCAGCAGAGATCATTCAGTCCACACACCCAGCCATTGCCGCCCAGGCGTACTACACGTGTGGACACCACCTCGTAAGCGTTTCTTTCACGTGCATCGATTTTCGTCAACGTTGAATTCCTTAAATTTTTAACTTCATCCCCACATAATGGCAGCCCGAGATGCGCTGCCACTTCTTCCAGTGGATCGACAGCCCAGAGATGTACGATAGGGCATTCATCCAGCAGAAGTACATGATGAACTACTCGGTGTAGGCTGAGAACTTCGTGCGGTGGAAACCTTACGTACCGGACCCTGCTGAGGAGGCACCGAAGGAGCCCAGTAGTCGCCCGGGCGTAATCCATATCAACGACGTGAGTTATGAAGAATTTACATCCTTATTATGTTTTTCACTGTACGGTGTACTTACATCATACAATCGCAGGACATGAACAACCCGACATACCACCGACGTGGATAATCCCGTGACAAGAGCAAGGAAAGGCTCATGCGGCTCACCCGCGCCACAACAGATCCGGGCGCCTGTGTGTAATCCGTATCCACGATGTGAGTTATCAAGAATTTACATCATTCTTACGATTTTCACTATATGATGCACTTACATCATGGAATCGCAGGACATGGATAACTTCTACATACTAGCCGCGTGGACATTCTGCGATAAGGGCAAGGGCAAGCCTCATGCAGCTGAGCCCGGCCGCCACAGCGTATCCAGTCGCCCGGGCATAATCCGTATTGACGACGTCAGTTATGAAGAATTTACATCCTTCTTACGATTTTCACTATACGGTGCACTTACATCAATGAATCGCAGGACATGGACGACTTCAATATACCAGCCCGACGTGGACACTCCCGCGACAAGGGGAAGGGGAAGGCCGGCGAGGAGTTCAACGCCGAGCTAGCAAGGAAGGGAAAATGGCCCCGGTCCACGCAGTAGGTCAGGTCATTACGTAGTAGTCCGCCGTCCTACCCCCCATTAGTATCCCCTAAAGGCATGCATACTTATATGGTCCGGATGTTTATGTCGCAATGTACCGTAGTAGTAGTGAGGATGACTAAAGCAATTAGCCGAACCATCATGCATGTCACTACGTGTAACGTGCTTCTGTCCGCGGACTCTAATGTAGTTCTAGTTCCGTGTCTCCGCTAAGCCATTAAAGCATATATTGCAAGTATGCCTCTTCTAGTGGAATCCCAAAAATAACCATTCGCACCGACATCGAATCGTCCATGTTTTAGGGTATCTTCATAATCACAACGGGCGTTCACAGCCCCTTCAATCATATTCTGTATAAGCTTCATAAAGTACTTAATCGACTGTCTGCCTATATACGCGTATACGTTCAGACGATAAAACCCTAATTTACAAACCTCGGTGCCCATATTACTTAATGAATGTTTTTTTACAAATATCAGTGCCTGTTGAAACCCTAATTGAAATGACTGAAGAAAAATTCGTATTCCTATCAGCTAACTTAAACCGAAACCCTACTTTTTCATTTCGAAACCCTAATTGAAATGACTGAAGAAAATTGTGCAGTGCATCTAGAGTATGGAACCACAACATTTCTGGCCCCCAACATTTCAATCTATTGTTTTAGGCCATCTTCATAATCACAACGAGCGTTCTCAGCCCCTTTAATTGCATTTTGTAGAAGCTCCATAAAGTAATATGCTTTAACTCCGTCATTTTTAACAGGCGCATCGTAATATCACTTACCTTCCTACTTACGACTCATTACTATCTTAATCGTCCTCGTAAAATTTCTCAGAAATTTAGCGCACTACAACAATATACGACGATCACAAAATGTTATTGCGAGTTTGACAAATTTTGTGCCCTTCATATTCTACGAAAATAACAAACAGACCAACCAACGTTGTCACTACACTTTTATTTTCAAAAAAAATAACATCATACAATAGATTATTTTTTAAAAAAATCCAGAACTAATGTGATCAACAACCGCAGCAATCAAGATATTATTTCTCTTCAGTTTTCTCTTTTCCAGAGTCTTTTGAAAGCTTCAAAAAATTAAAATAAACTATTTCTATTTTAGTGTATCAATTAGAGCTTAATTGAAAATTTTAAAAAATTAAAAATAATTTAAATGAGTAAAATTAACTTCTATTAAATTCAATCTTTTTTAACAAATTTTTGTTTTTTTCCTATTTTTTTTCTATTTTTTCCTCTTTTTTCCTTTTCTTCCATTCTTCTTCTTTCTCTCTCCCTATTTCCTCTCTCCTTGTCGCCATGTGGCAGGGGGGCAAGGTGCTGCCAAACCCCACGGCAACACCTTGCTCATGCTGTCGGACACGGCATCAACTTGCCTGCTGCCGGTCCCTGCGCACGCGCGTCAACAACGGCGCGATGGGTCACTTGCTGCCGTCCCCGACGGCAGCACGTGCTAGGAGGGGGCCAAAAATAGAATTCTAGAGCTAACGGGGCTACTTTAGGAATTACGGAGCGTTATGGGGCCAATTGAGTCCAAAATGGGGTTTGACCGCGCTTTGTTTGGAGTGGATGTAGCTCACGCGAATCGTGAATGCGTGCTCGACTGATCCATGCTTAGGGTTTTAATAAATGACCTGAGCTCGAACGAGCCTGGCCTCCCAAGCTCGAGCTCGGTACAAGCTCGAGCCAAGCTCGAGAGAGCCTGAGTTGTGGTCCAAGCTCAGACCTGGCCTTGAGCTCAGCTCGGTCCAAGCTCGAGTAGGCTCAAGTAAGCTCGGTAACAGTCAACAACATACATTAATTTTCAACAATTAGAAAAGCTCGAGTAGGCTCGAGCTCGGGGGAAGCACTATAATAGTTAACATACAACAATTTTTAACAAGATAAGAAATCTATTTGAGCAATTTTCAATAAGATAGGAGGGCTATTCGAGGGAAGCTCAGTAATAGTCAACTACTTGCAGGCATTCTATGAAAATAACGAGTCCAATAGAGCTATTCAAGGCTCGTTATTTTCCAAGGCAAGTCATACCTTTGATCATCTTGAACCCAGTTTTCAAATTACTTTGTGTTAAATTATTGCATTCTACTTTAATTATTTATTTAAATGCTTTGAGCATAGTTATTATCCAAATTATTATCACACCTTGGCCTTGTATGTCATAATTCCTTGTCACCCTAGATTGGTTGAGTTGGTAATATTATAGCACCAACGTGGGTTGGTTAGATGCGAGTACAATTGCTTAGCCATGCCACGGGTCATCATCACATGTAAGTTGCAAATATTAATTATGACTAAGTGACTATGGAACTTTGTGCAAAACTGTGTGCTATGTGTTATTACTTCGTGATGGCATGTGTTGCACTAAAACCAACTGGGTGGTAAAGGATTTGGACTGAGGCAAGTGGTGGAAGCTGTGTGATATGGTGGACTATGTGATGGGTATGATAATCTGTGTGGCCCAGTTAGAACGTGGAAGTCTTGCCTTGGTCAATTAAGGACTTAACTTTGTGCGCCATTGAACCGAGCTTCTTCATGCGACCACATGCCTGGTATGGGACGGGCCTAACTTAGTAAGTTATGGATTCTCGGCATTGATGTTCAGGTGGTAGGTTAGGCTTTGTGATAGGGTGGAGGTGTGACTACTTGGTGGTTGCATCACGAGAGGATTCGTCGTCCCTGTCCAACGGTGTGTGTTATGCATGGGCTATGTGATATGTATAACGGTTTGTAAGCACACTGGGAATGTCAATGTTGGAGATGAAGTTTCCGAACTGTTTTGTTATGATTGGTGCTAGCTACACTGGTTGTATCGTGTGGGTAAAGTGTACAACCTCTGCAGAGTGTTAAACAAACTATTCGAATAGCGCGTCATGATCATGGACATGCTCGGTGCTTTCACACGAGGGGTAGTTTTCATAAAATGTGGGAATGGGAGCTGTGTGATCTAAATCATATGGCTATGTGAAATAAACTGTTTAGCTGTGTGTCTTTATGGAAATAACTGTGAAATTAATATTGTCTATTTGTTTTAAATTATGCTTTCAATCTATTATTCGTATTCAATTGCAAATGTTGCTTTTATGCAAAAGAACCACAGAAGCCTTTTCTTTGGAATAAGCCTGCATCTATACATTGCATTCTGTGGTATGATTTGCGAGTACGGTTGTGTACTCACGCTTGTTGTAAAACTTGCGTCCAAACCTACAGAAGAGGAGGAGTCTACGCCTGCTTTTGAGGAGGAGTTCGGTGAAGGCTGATCGTTCGTTAAGGTCTGGATCCCAGTTGGTTGCCTGTGGTGAATTGGTGGGATCTACGCTGGAGTTTTCTGTTCCGCTGCTGCTTTATTTCCTGTTAGCCCTGCGTGGCTTAATAAGTGTAAACTCGACCATAAGGTCAAAACCATTATTTGTTATTCAAACTAATCGTTTACTTTATCTATCGCTTGTGTGGATCGATATTTACCGTGTTAACCTGTGTGCACTAGCGTGATCTGGACTAGTGCAGTATACACAGAGGGTTCCAGAATCGTAATTCTGGGTCCCGACACTATGCAAGTTAGATATATTCAATGATATATGAGCATATATGAACTACACAAGTCTCATATGCTCACATAAGAGTATATATGAACTACACATGTTATATATACCAAATATGAGTGTATACAAACTACACAAGTTGTATATACTCACATGAATATATTAACTATGCAAGTTAGATATATTCTCATATACCCATATGAATATATTAACTACACAAGTTAAATATATTCAAGGATATGTTTCAAAGTAAGGATCCCAAATATATGTGAAGAAAGAATATGAATCAATACTAATGAAACCACAAAATATAGAATGAACTCCCCCTAAATGTGTGCATACACAAATGTGTAAAGGAACATATGCACATATCCAAGTTAACCTTTTTGGTGGAGTTTAACCTATATTTTGGATCCGAGGAATGCAACAATATACAATAAAAGGAAGTAGAATGCATACCTTTTGTATTCTTATCTTTATATCCAAACGAGACTAAGTAATTGATAATCAATAGAATTGTTAGTCTCACAAATAGATTTGTCATTAATGAATACATACATGTTTGGATTTTTGCTTTTATATTCAAGCTAAGACTAAACATAATATAACAATAGGAGTGTTAGTCTCACACTTGCATGCCTTCATGATTTTCACCTTTATATCCAAATAAGACTACACAATATGTATATCAATAAAAAATGTTAGTCTCCTAATTAGATTTATCATTAATCACCAAAACTCCATTAACACATAATGGTGGGTCTAGATCTTTCAATCTCCCCCTTTTTGGTGATTGATGACAAATCCATCATTAATAGCAACATTTGGATATAAGTCAACATATGATAAGAAAGAAAACATATTTGACTATATGTATGCACAAAACTTACAGAAAGAATTCTCCCACTTAAGGCATCACAAGAGATCAAATAAGAACATCCAAATGTAGCTCATACAAATTCTCCCCCTTTTGGCATTAAACACCATAAATCCAAAACAAATCTTAAGCCAAAAGAGAGTCTCTGTAATAACCATAGAGCTAGGCAATAGAATTCATATGATTTTGATCATCGAAATATTCTCCCCTTTTATGATCTATGCAAGATATAAGGTGAGAACATTCTCCCTTTATTGGCAATTAAACACCAAAGGATCCAAAATAAAGCAAAAGCCAAAGAAGAGACTTTTCAAGGTAGTTTTCCCATATAATAGTTTACTCAATCAATTTTAAATAAAACTCAAATAGGTTTTCAATAGATTTTATAAAACCTTTTGGAAAACTCCCCTTACACAAAGGTTCCACTCCTTTGACACACAAAGGATTTCTTCGTCCACTTAGTTTCTTTGCTTTTGACACACAAATGCATTCTCCCCCATTTTCTTTGTGTATCCACTTGTAAGGTAATCCTTGAACAATTCTAGTAGATACCACTTGTGGAAAACATGCGTCGACAGGTCTTGCAATCTCAAGGTGCTTGAACTTCTCTTTTTAAGATCTTCAATGAAAGCATAGAGAGAAGAGATAGAGAGAAAAACCACTTGAGATAAGATGATACCACTTGATACAATTCAGATATATCTCTTGAAGAGATAAGACTTGAAAAGATATCGGGTATCAGAGAAACCACTTGGATAAGATACCTTTTGAAAAACACTATCAAGAAATTTGAGGTATCGGAGAGACCACATGGATAAGAAGTGATTAGGTATCGGGGAGAGCTTGGTAAGCAAAGAATTGATCGGCATGGAAAGAGTTAGATACCACTTGTGAATGAGAACAAGAGATACCACTTAAAAGATACAACGTGAAGGAGTACGACGATATCAATTGAGAATACCACTTGTAAGGACAAGATGATATCACTTAAAATAGTACCACTTGTAAAAACAAGGATACCACTTGAATCAAACACATATGATTCTCATACCGAGGTCAAAGATGATCAAAAAGAGCTACCACTTGAAAGAATACCATTTGAAAGATAAATAAATCACAATGAGATCAAGATGGTATTTGGAGTCAATAAAGTATGTTTCGATAGCTTGCAAGGATCACAATGATCAATTTGACCAAAAAGAAGATAGCCAAAATAGATTTAGAGTTGAATTGAATCTTTCCAATGTCAAGATGATTATGAGCAGCTACTATTAGAAAGAATACCACTTGAAGAAAATTGCATTCGCAATCGAGGAGAAATAGTAGTGAGTAGCTTACAAGGATAGCAATATACATCTTGACTTGAGGGAGCAAAGAGGGTGACTGTAAAGAATTGGAAATAGACAAGTTGGACAAAACAGCCAAAACTCTCTAGGTCCGGTCGACCGACGCATGAGAGGCGGTCGACGGGACACGGTCGACCAACGGCAAATATGCGGTCGACCGGGACAATGGGTCGACGGGAGATAACGGCGGTCGAGCCAGGCAAATCAGAATCGATAGCTTAGTTACAAAATTGGAGAAAAGATTGAATTGTTGTACATTGCTCCAAATTTTCACACAAACATCCAAATAAAGATATTTGGAGCATTTCCACATATCTAGACTTTAAAAATCCAACTTTTAAATAGTTTTTATGAATTAAGCTTTAGATTTTGGAAATGAAATCGTATTTTCAAAACTTTTCACAAAAAGATCCAAATTGAGCAATTGATGAAATCTATACCATCCAATTGCATGTATGAGTCATAAATACCATCATGGACCTATTCATGTGAATAATTTAGGTTCAAATGGCTAAACTCACTTAAGTGCTAGAAAGTGACTTTTATGGTTAAGCTAGTATTTTGAATGAGTTTCGAAATCGAATAACTTTTGATGAGTTGGTCTTTTAGAGATCATTTGAATACCAAAAATGTTTAGAATAGCCAACTCTAGGATTTTCCTTTTGAGTCGAAGATCAAATTCCTTTTAGAATAGATTTTACACAAAAAACTAGTTTAGGTCAAAAACAAGATCCTAGAATCTAGAATTTTGGGTAGAAACTTATTTTCACTTAAAATATGTTTTTCTTGAACCAAATCCTTTGGTAAACCTTTGAAATGCATTTGTATACATTTTGCAACTAATTTTTCAAAGGATATATTAATAATTTCAAATTTTTAACTTTTGGCTAAATGGCTCAATTTGAAAAATATTACTAGCACTTAATTAATTTGGGCACATTTAGGGATGTGATATACATGTGAATGACTTAGCACTCCCCCTTAATGTGCCACAAACAACTTGCTCAAGATTTTAATAATTAAGGTTAAGCACGAGAGCTAGAACAACCCTTTTTATAAGATTTTCATGAAATGCAACCTACACAAGGTAAAGGGTCTAGATACTTCAATGTAAATACTTGTTACCGAGTTAGCATTGGCTCAAGATATGATTTGATTATCCTCATACTTGGCTCCAATTTTGACATATGACGGAATACACCTCTTCATGAATAAGCCAAGTCTCCAATGCCTCTCCAAGTACCTATTAAGCTTTTAAGCGCATTTGGTACCCAATACTTGGTTGGGTCCATGAATGTTAGTCACAATACTTTTGGGTACCCAAATAGCCCTAGCATTAGTTTTATGTAAACTAACATTCCTAGCAAACACATTGCCATTCTTATCCTTCCTAAGCACATAATGATCATTATAAATAATTGGCTTAGGAGAGATACCTTTGGGACATTCCTTACTAAAATGTCCTTTCTCTCGGCAATTGTAGCAAGTAGGGTTTTTTCTTCCCCTTGATGTCTTCTTTTTTTGCTCATTGTCGGCTTGCCTCTTACTTGAATGTCTTAGCTTGACATCCTTTTGATTTGGACACACCGAGGCAATGTGTCCAAACTTCTTGCATCCAAAGCACTTGATAATTTTGAATTGATCTCCATTTTGCTTTGGGTGACTCTTCACCTTCTTCTTGGCGGTGAGACCAAATCCTCTCTTGTCTATTTTCTTGATAGGGCACTTGGAGGCAAAGTGACCCTTCTCATTGCAATCAAAGCATTTGATATCCTTGATCTTGTTAGGGCACACGGAAGCAATGTGTCCCTTTTCATAACATCCAAAGCATTTGATATTTGAGTATTTCTTTCCTTTTTGCTTTGGGATGAACTTCACCTTTTTCATTTCGATGAAGCCAAGTCCTCTCTTGTAATCTTCCTTATTAGGATATTTTGAGGAGAGGTGACCCTTTTGATGACAATCAAAGCACTTGATGTTCTTGTTGTGTCTTTGATTGTGTCTCACCTTGCTATTCTCCCTTTTCTTCATGGGAGTGAAGCCAATTCCACTCTTATCACTTGAGCTTCGTTGCTTGCTCAAGATATCATCAAGAGTGGTCTTCCCTTTGTGGCTTCTATCCAAGTCATTTTTCAAATTTGTGAGTTGGGCCTTGAGTCTTTTGTTTTCCTCTACAAGATTAGTTTCAACAAGCATAGAGGAAATAGAAGCATTTTCACAAATGCTACAAGACATATCAGTTAAATCATCACAAGATGTGGATATGCTAACTTTAGATGAATTGCAAGAAATAGGAGCTATGCATGGCAAATCATCTATTAGATTACATGTTACACCGATATCCACCTTGGAGCTAGTATATTCATTTAGGAGGAGCTTTTCATGTTCATCTTTTAGAACATCATAATTATTTTGGAGTAAGACATGTTCTTTCTTCAAAACTTTGAATTTAGATTTATCCATTCCTAAATATTCATTTAGATCTTCTAGCATATCTATCAACTCATCATAAGAAGGATTATTTTCATCATCATTATTTACCTTCTTATTACCTTTAGCCATGAGGCAATGAGTTGATGTGGAGGGGTTTGTGATCTCATCATTGTCGGAGCTTGATGTTGAACATTCTTCTCCCGACATCCATTCTTGCATATAATCCTCATTTGTTGAAGTAAATGCTGTTGAGGATTCTTCGTTGTCGGAGTTTGAGATTGAGCATTCTTTTCCCGACGTCCATTCTTTTATGCGATCATTACTTGTGGAAGTGGACCTTTCATAATATTCTTGAAGATGGGTCCACATCTCATGAACGTTCTTGTGATCGCATATGGCATCAAACACATCTACACTCAAAGCACTAAATAAAGCGTTAATTGCTTGAGCGTCGAGACGTAAGCATTTCTCTTCCTCAATTGTTGGATCAAGCCTATCCAATGGAGGAGAAAAGCCAACATCTACAATCCGCCATATATTTAGGCCCATGGCCTTAAAATAACATGACATGCGGATTTTCCAATGTGCATAATTTGTGCCATCAAATTTAGGTGCTTCACCTAGGTGCATAAAATCTCTAGTCGCCATCCTTTACTCTCTAGACGGTTAAGTCTAATAAATGAGAGACCAAGCTCTGATACCACTTGTAAGATCGAGTAGGCCGACTAGAGGGGGGGTAAATAGGCGTTTTAAAACTTTTATGCGCTAAAACCGATTTCTAATGCAGAAGTTAATACAAATACGGTTTAGCACAATTAAGACCTAAAACCACTAGTCTCAACTAAGTGCACCAACAATACAAGTCTAATGATAATAAACTATTGAGCATGAACTTGTGAGCAATTCAATTTAGGCAATGTAAATGGCACATAGCTAGGCAATCATTCATACACAATATATGAGCAACTTAATTATATGAATGTAAATTGCAATAAGGTAAAGCTCAAGAATACAAACCACAATTGACACGGCGATATTTTTCCCGTGGTGATCGAAGACTTGCCGGTCTCCCCTAATCCACGTTGAGGTAAGTTCAACCTTTTGGATCGGCTCCAAAACGCGAGGCCACACCTCCGAGGTAAGTCCAAAGCACTTGGACCGGTTCCAACCGAACCAACACCTCTAAGTGAGTTCAACCGCTTGAACCGACTCCAACTTGAACTTATCACCCAAATCCACTAGGGTTGCTCTTACTCCACTCCGGAGATGGCGAGCACCAAGCCACTCACAAATCGAAAATGAGTCTTCTCACAAGCTTCACTTGAGAAGATCACCGACGCGACAACGCCTCCACGCCGTCTAGGAAAGTCAAAGTCAAACACCAAATCTTGTAACAAGACTCAACTTTCACTTGAACCAATCAAGTATCAAAGCTCTAGGGTGGATGTGTAAATCCACCACCCAATGCAACACATGGAATAGTGTAACACAAGAAACCTATTCAAAATCTCCACATGTGGAATACCTTGTGGAAGTGTGAGGAAAATGTCACAGAATCGGTTTAATTAAAAACAATCGGTAAGAGAATAATTTCATAAATTTTGGGAAGTTTTATTTAAATCCTCCGACTTTCAGATCGTTGAAACTCAAAATCCAGCTTAGAGGTCACCCGCTCCGACCCACCTTTGGACTCGACGACCTTCCTTTTGGCTCGCTGGGCCTTGGCCCATCTCCTAGTGGTGATCGGGCCACGACCTCCCCGCGCATGGACCTCCTCGCTCGCCTTCTTCCTCCGTGACCTCCTCGAGCCCCGGTCGCCATGATTTCCCCCCGCAGGCAGTGTCGCGGTCGAGCGCTTGGGAGCAGGGTGCTGTCACCTTTTGGTCCTTCCCAACGTCTCTTTCTGCCATGCATTAATGGTGCCAGGAGCTTTGCCCGAAAGGAGCCATCCCCTGCTGCCTTGTCAAGTCCTGTGGGTCATGGCAGGGCATGGTTCATGCTCACGGTAGGCTTTACCCACACCATTGCCAAGCTCCCAGGCTATGTATAGCCTGAGACCTTCCTTCTCCTTTCCTTCTTCGTTTTGGCTGTGCTTGAGCTCCACACTTAAGCACCCGAGAGCACCACCTTCCTCGTCACCATTGTCGCCTTGGAGCTCCTCGTCCGGCTCGAGCCCAGTGGTTCCATCCGCGTTCTTACCGCTTTCTTGTCATCTCGAGCATCCTCTAACTTGCCGTGGTTATCCATCGCAGGTGGACGAGTTGGGGCTGCCGTGGTCGGACCGCTTTCCTCGCCTCTCGCGGAGGTCCCGTCACCGGGCGCTCTCTTCGCTTTCTCCTCTCCCGCTTCCTCGACCTTCCCTACACTCGGTGAGTCCATCTTAGTCCCTTAGGGCTTAGGGTCTAGCTAGCTCACCGTGGCGCCAGCTTGGTCATTTTCGGTTTTTGCCGAAACACTTATCCTCCGTCATTCGCCGCCGCGGCGCAAGGCCGCCGCCGAGAGTGTTCCGCTAGGTCCGCGACAATATTGCGAGTATATCGGTGCCTTGGTCGGCGCCGCGAGGTCCTCATCGCCGGCGGCAAACCGTTGAGCCCGCCGATTTTGCCGCTCAAAACCTCCGCTGCTACTTTCTTAGGACATCATCAATGCCCCATTTATTGCTAATCATTGGGTGCATTAATCTGCTTTAAGTCGTGCCATTGTGTCATCGACTGTGGGCCATGGGCTTAGAAGTTAAATCCGAAGTCTTTGGTGCCCTTTAGGTTCATTCATTGCCAATCTTCAGAGCAATAAATTTGTCTTAGCCGCCTTTTTGGTCGTCCGTCCGTGGTCCCGCGCCATTAAAAGAAAACCCCGACTTCCTGACTAATCTTGGCCGCTCACGACCTCTCCAAGATTAGATTTGGGCCTTAGGTTCTTTCCGCAAAACCTCGCCTCTAGGACCTCCCCTAGATTAGATCCTAGCCGCTTAAGACCTCTTGAACTCCATCCGAGTCACTAGGACCACTCACAAAAAGGACCTCCTCGAGGTCATTTCTCAGAAACCACCTTCGGACCTCCACCGAGGTCCTCTTTGCAAAAGACCTTCCTTGGCTATTTTTGCAAAGACCACCTCAGACCACCCTTGGGGTCCTCTTTGTAAAAGTCGTCCCGGTCTTTTATAAAGACAACCCCGCTGCACTCTTAGGCTCAATCCTAGCCGCTCACGACCTCCCGGCTAGATCCGAGCGTTAGATCTCGCTTGTAAAATCCTTAGCGCCGCACTCCTCCGCGCCGATCCAACCGCCAGACCTCCTTAGGCTCGACCGAGCCGCCCGCATCTTCTCCCGTTAGATCACTACCGCTTAGGACCTCCCGAGTAGATCTTGGCCATCCAAGACCTCCTCTAAATCCCAACCGCCCAGACCTCCTCGCTTGATCGCGTCCGCTAAAGACCTCCTCTCGAGATCTAGACCGCTGAGGACCTCCTCCGCTTAGATCCGTAGCTTTAGGACCTCCTTCGGCTCGGACCGTTAGATCTAGATCTAACGGGCTAGACCTCCTCTCGTAGGCTTAGTCTTAGGAACTTCCCTAGTGCTCGGATCGCCAGATCTTGATCCGACGGTCACGACCTCTCCGCAGCGCGAAGACCTCCTCTCGCGGCGCTGCTGCATGCACCGGTCGTGGCCGTTGGATCGATCTCAACGGTCCGACCTCCCAAAGGCGGAGGAGGTCTTCCTGCGCCAGCTGAGGTCCGTGGCCTCGCGATGCAAGATCGACGCCCACGACCTCTCCTTTGTCTTCCGCCGGTTGGACCTCCCGAGCTCAAAGTTTCCTAAGTCTTTGTCGTTTCAAATTTCAAAAGTGCATAACTTTGTCATTTTAACTCCTTTTGAATGATTCCATTGTCGTAGCTTTGTTATAGTATGAACTTAAATCTGAGAATGAAATTAGGCCCTGCTTTGTAGCAGAAAATGATTTAAACAACATGATCTTGTTTAATGGAAAATGATGTCTAGGAATTCATGGAAAATTTGTAAAACACATAACTTCCTCTCTGTAGTTGCAAACTAAGCAAACTCAACCCGTAAATTTGGCCTCAGAGGCATGCTTTAATTTGATCTAGGCTTTGTCTCTATTCATGTTCCTAGGAAATGAGATATGCTAGTTGTAGAACTTAGAAAATCATAACTAAATCATCTTAACTCCAAATGACCTAAAATTTTATATGGGTTACCACTATACCAGTAGGTAGCTACCATAAAAATTTCAGCTCCAAAATCTTTCTAGAAAATATTTTTGCTACAGTGCTAATTATGGCCAAAATGAGTTTTTAAGTAATATCTTTTGCACCACAAATCCAAATTAGGTTTTTCCAGTTTCTATGTCTTGGTATATTTGTATTCTACCTCATGATAAATTTCGTTGTATTTGGATAATTTTTGCTTGCTCTTTGTTTAAGTGTTGCTAGTCTTATTGGTTGTTCTTGGTTCTTTTGCCTTCCGCTAGGGTTCGACATTTGTGTAACTCCCAGAACGACTCTCCGCAACAAATTGAGCAACAAAGCAAGCAGCAAGCAGTTTGATCATGTTAATCCCAGTATTTTAAGTATTTATGTTGATTACAAATTCTATGTATGCATTGCTATTTTGTTTTAATAGTTGGCCTAGTAGATGCATTTCTTAGCAAATGACTATCCTCTACTACCATGAGCCTAGGTTACTTGCTGTGACTAGAGTTCGTGGATGGGCTCTTGTCACTTAGTAGTTGCGAATTAATTGCTTAGCCATGCTTAGCTTCTAGAAATGGGCGGTTATCGATTTGTCGATAACCTTGATCACATAAACTTATTATGTATTATGATTTCCATCTTGTGCCATGTCTACTTATGAAAACTAAAACTGAAAACAAAATGATTTAGACTTGGGCACAATGGTATGATGGTGTGATTTTCGTGTGACTCGAATGGTGCCCGAGTCAACAAGGACCGAACATCTTGTTACACTAAACCAAGCATTTTAGCGCATAACCACACTAGAGGGTATGGGACCTCTCTTGACTTAGTACTTTGGCGTGTATTGGCCCAGTCGCAGGAGTCGCAGGAGGGATGGTGTTGGGAGACAGTGTCCAAAGACTTCACCCGTGATGGGATTTGTTGTCTTTCGCTTGCAATGTAAGCGTATGGTGTTTCTACCCATACGAGCGGCTCGTAGTTAATACACAAGATTGGAAATGTCTCAGAGGACTTAGCCGTGTTCGCATACCTACTAAGTGTGCTTTTGGCTTAAAGGCGGTCCAAGTGTGGGTACATTGGTACACCCCCGCAGGTTAAAACTATTCGAATAGCCTCGCCCCAGGTTATGGACACGCTTGGCAAGGTCTTTCAAGAGTTAGACTACAACCTTTAAAATTAAAACTTGATGGGTGCTACGAATCGGGATTCGTGCTATGTTGTGGTGACTATTGGGTTAGTCACTCTGTGGTTACTTGTATGTATCTTTACTTCATCACTTTGATAACAAAATAAATTTGCAAACTTGCTTTTAAAAGGTACTACATTATTGCAAATAAAGTTGGCTTCATGCAAAATGAGACATATGACCTCCACCTAAATAAGCTTGCATGTAGTTTATGAATAGGTCTGCTATTCCACACGTCGCCTTATGGGTACAAAGACAATCTTTGTACTCGGCTGCCTTGCTTAAATGTTTTTGTTGCAGAGGAGGAAGGTGAGCTCAAGGGCCTCACTTTTGTGAGTCTGTGTTGTGGTAGCTATGGGCGACTAGCTTGATGCCCTGGCGGTTGCCTTGTGGGTTATGTTGGCTAACCTGGTCGACTTTTGTTCTAGCCATCTTATGGCGCTTTTGCTTCCACTGTCATTCTTGTATATTGTTCTATTTGGCCATTCGGCTCTCTTTTGTAATAACTTTACTTTATGTTGTTATTGAACTTAGTGATATTGTTGTATGGAAATGATGTGTAATTTATGTGATGATGCGAGGCTTATATGTTGCAGAACCATTTGGGAAACATATGTCCATCGAGAGCTTAGAATGTTTAATTAGTAATGCTAGAACCATTTGTTTTCTTCTCTCATCTTGTTCTAGGTTAAAATTGTGTTACTAGTTAAATATTCCAAATTGAAGTCCTCACAAGGTTTTGAAGCTTCGAATGGAGAATTTCGACTAGGAGCTTGGATGCAAAATCTGGACAGCAAGCATCAATTTCGGACAGCAAGCTCAAAGGTTCTAAAGAAGGTAGATAATGAGAGGATAATTCAACTAAAACTTGTGGGAATGAAAGGGTAAGAAGTGATATGAGATTAGCTAATGCCTATACTCTATTAGGTGGTTATACCTTGATCTTTGGACCGTTTGGAGCTAGAATTTAGTGCTGAAATTTTGGGTCTTCTCAAACGATTACTCTCCTCCATACGGGTTAGTCGCTTCGGGAGTTGATTTGTTGATTTTTGGTCTTGTACTCTTGGTGGTTATTTTGAGTTTTTTTATTGAGTTCGGGATGCCTTGCTTTTTATCTCGGCTTGTAGCTAACTTATCTTAGTGAATCAGATGGTCGGGACACGAGCGCCGGAATCACCGGTAGTCCCGATGAGGAGCTTCCTCCTCCCATGGCGGAAGTCCTCATGCGATCGAACGCAATCGCTCGGAGGACCGCAGGTGCCGGAGGTCATCGCCAGAACACCTCTACTTCCTCCGTGCCTCGTCCGAGGTGGACACCGTGCTCGGGGGCTTGCGGAGTTCCTCCGCACGCAGCCTCCCACCTTCTCCCGGCCCGAGATCCCTTGACGCAGACGATCGCCGCGCTCGTTGAGCGAAGCTCAACGTTGCTCGTCGAGCAGAACGCACTTTTCGCATCTCATCACCGAGGGTGCGCACTCATGGTGGGAGAATTTCGCCATGCAGCCGCGGACACGTGGTCTCGTGGGAGGAGTTCCGTTAGCTTCCGCGTCGCCCATGTCCCCGCCGCCCTGATGAAGTCAAGAAGAAGGAGTTCCTTGCGCCAAACAGGCGCAGGTCCGTGATCCAGTACCTCCATGAGTTCAACCATTTGGCGAGGTACGCCTCGCCGAGGTGGCCACTAATGAGGCCAAGCAGAGAAGTTCGTGGAGGGTTTGTCCGAGGAGCTTCGTGACAAGCTCTATTGTGGACTTCGACTTCCGCACCTTGGTGGACAAGGCCATCATCGCCGAGCACAAGGCGAGAGCGCTGGCGAGTCCCGCAAGCGCAAGTGGAGGCCCAAATGGTTCCGCATACAGCCGCCTCGCTCGTCCCGTGTTGGACCCGCACCGTGGCCTGCCTTGGCTTCACCACCGCCGAGGCCTTCAAAGACCAGCCTCCACGCCCGCAGCCGTGACTCGCCACGCGCGTCGCGACCCAAAGCAGCAGGTGTTCCCGCAACCCCGCGCCGACGCCACCGCCTCATCACATAACAAGGGCCACTACGCGAGTAGTTGTCCTAAGAAGATCGAGCGCCCTCGCCCCAATGGAGGACGCGGCAAGGGAGTGGTCACCACCGACCGTAAGACCCGGCTTGGGAGCGCCGAGTCAACCATATCTCGGCCGAGGAGGCACAGGAGGCGCCTGACGTGGTGTTGGGCACGCCTTGTTAATTTGCGCCCGCTACGCTTTATTTGACTCGGGCCTCGATTCTTTATTTCGAGGTCTTTTGTCGTTGATTGTGGGCTTCACTGTTCCTTTGGGGATTCCATCGCGATTCGCTTCTCCGGTTCGAAATGAGAGTCACCAAGCATGCCGGGATGTTCCTATCCACATCGGCGAGGGGGCTCTTGGCGAATCTTATCCTACTCGACTCGCGCGCTTGGATGTGATTCTGGCATGGATTGGTTGTCCCAACACTTGGGGCAAATCGACAGCAGAAGATTGTCTACCTACTAGTCCTTCAGTGAACAGTTGGGTTTCGCCTGCCAGAGCCCCATCTTTATGTCCTTGCCCCCTCCCTTTTTCCTCCTCCCCGAGATGCCTTTTTCCTCCTCCTCCCGAGCAGATCTTGGCCATCCAAGACCTCCTGCTAAATCCCAACCGCCCAGACCTGCAGCCGCCTCCTCCTCCTCTTGGCAGACTCCTCTCCTCCCCTGCACCTCCCTCTCCCAAGGTGCTGTCCCCTGCACCTCCCCTATCCCAAGGTGCTGCATCTTGCGCAAGGAAGAAGAAAGAGAGGGAGAAAAGAAGGAGAAGAAGGAGAAGAAGGAGAAGAAGAAGAAGAAGAGTTTGTGTGGGGTTTGGTTCAGCGAATCCTAGTGGTTCTACAAGGGTAACGAGATGCCCTCCCCGCTGTTTAATCCTTATTAGATGCGAAACCGATTAGAATTGATGGTTAATTGTTGGGCTGCAGAAGATGCAATTCTGTCCAGAACATTGCGTGGGTTTTTTCGTATGTTTAGATGCTGAATTTTAAGTTTCCATCTCCTAGAGATATGTGGGTTATGTCGTTATATTTCAGTAGCCGCGAAGATCACTCGATTCCGAGGTCTGAGTCAAAAGTTATGATCGATTTAGTATCTGCTGCCAGAAATCTGACGAGAATAATCTGTCTGGTTATTTCCTAAAATTTGAAAGGGAATTTGGTAGAATCTGAAAGTTCACCCAACTAGGTTATTGTAGGTAATTCGATAACCTTTTCAGATTGATAAAGAACGATCAATTCGGAGTTACCAATTAAAAGTTATGGTCATTTTAGTTTTGCTGTTCGTTTGTGTAGACAGTTTCTGTACTGAAAGTTCAGACAATGGTTAGCCTAATTTCTTGGCCGAATTGGAGTATCGTGTCAACTAGAGTATTGTAGATTAGTCAGTTAAGAATCTACAGAAATTGGGTTTACCTCTTTTTGACTTCCATATCATGAGTTATGTCATTTACCGTGCTGCTGTCCAGAATCAGATTATGGCAGCAAACGTTGTTTTTCGTTTTCAGCTTTATAAACTCGTTTTGAGTCGTCTAGTAAGCATTGTAGAATGCCGATTAGTAGCGCTGGGTATATTATGACCTTATTGAAATTATTTTACTTGTTTAGGAGGTGAAGCCTCAGGTTTAGGAGTATCACCTTGGCCGGCTAACGCGTCACATCGTGGAAGGCAAGTAATTGTAGCAGTGTTACTACCGTTTAATTGGTTGTTCTTACTACTTGCAATCCCTATGAGTTTCGTATTTTGAAGTATTATGCCATGGTTGGTTGACTTACATATGAGATGATGACAGTATTTATTATTTAATGATTTACATTGGATATCTTGTGTGTAGTCATGAAATGGTTGCTTTATGTGCCGAATGTGGATCATGGATGTATTTTTCCATAATGT
This sequence comes from Ampelocalamus luodianensis, assembly GCA_036346255.1. Classification (NCBI taxonomy): domain Eukaryota; kingdom Viridiplantae; phylum Streptophyta; class Magnoliopsida; order Poales; family Poaceae; genus Ampelocalamus; species Ampelocalamus luodianensis. The sequence continues at coordinate 38,286,953 of CM070625.1, forward strand.
TTATGTGGTAGTTGTACAAGTTAATCCTGTTGGTGCCATTATGAGATGTCACATATGTGGTTTATGATTATCATATCACTCATAACATATCATTACATTGCATTGTGGATGTCGCCGCTTATGGTCGCGACCGTACCGGTACAGCATCGTACATTGCCGTAGTACGATGCACACTTTTACCTTGATGGGTAAGAGTGCAGTGGAGCATGGCATGCATTTGCATTAAGCATTGTGGATGGAGAACATGCATTCTTTTGTCATTGGTTGAATTCTTATGAGGCAGGACTCATGTTAGTCCATGTGGTTTATTGAGTGAGATAGTGGAATGTGGTTGTGGTCATGCAATAATATAACCTGTGTTGTAGCTTGCTTGTCAATTGATTACCCTGTTATTCAACTTACTTGCTGAGATTTTATCTCATTCTTGTTGTTTCTTTCCCCCTTTCAAGTGATTCTTAAGCATTCCTGGGATGGGTAGAGCGGCACTACAATAATGCACTCAATTCATAGTTTCATGCTGTAATAAAGTTGAGAAGAATTTAGCCTATTGACTAGTTATTCACGAGTGATCTGTTGATTTATTATTGATGCATTTGTGGACTACACTTGGTTTAATCTGCTAGAGGTTGTTTAATTATTGAACTTGTTACTGTTATCTTTATTCCCATAGTGGTTTATGCTTCCGCTTATTGATTCTTGCCTAGAGTTGTCACTAAATTTTATATTCTTATGAAATTATTGGCTAGTCAGAGAGTGGTTAAGTAGTATCCTGTGGTAATGTGGGTCCCGGGTGTTACAGATTGGTATCGAGCGTAGGCTTTAGGTTCTAGGAGAAGTAAGAAAATTGACACACTTGCACATGTAGGATGGGGAAGGGTTTGCATATCTTGCATATACCTTGTTGAATTCTTTAATTTATTGCTTGTGCTTCACTTGTCCGAGTTTAATGTTTTGTTTGCTCGTGGGTTGCGGTGGTCGCAGAATGCCACCTAAGGGTAGTGGCCGTGTTCAGATCGCCACGCCGGTAGCACAACCGCGCTTGAGGAGGCCGAGGATGCTCACCCGATGGGTGGTACCCAAGAGGAGCCGTTGGTCGTGGTCGGGCCATGCAGCAAGAGTTGAGGGCTTTGAAGCGGGGCGGTGGCCCTCAGTGCCGATGCCGCCCGGTGCTCGAGGTTGCGCACTGGAGCAAGCATGCATCTCACCGTGAGTGGGTAGGGTTGAGGTCGACAGCCGACGCGCAGCCACTCCCGTCTGTGCCGGCGATGGTCGTCCCACGTGGAGGACAAGATGGAGGCTTTTGAGGTAGTGGCCTCCGATCGCGTGCGCTATGTGGCGCAACTGCTTAAGGGAGAGGCCCAGATCTGGTGGAAAGGAGTGCAGTCTGCTCGCACGGCTGCCCATGGACTCCCATCGTGGGCGGAGTTTGTCCGGCAGTTTGAGAGGCGGTTCTATCCAGAGACCTTTCTGGACAAGATGAAAATTGACTTGGGCAAATACACTCAAGACAAGCAGTCTGTGGCAGAGTATGAGGTGGGCTTCAATCAGATAGTCCGCTTCGTCCCACATGTGGCTCGGGATGATGCGGAGAAGGCGTGCGCTTTCGCTGTGGGCTTAGGCCTTCGATCCGCCACTGGGGTGCTTTTCCGATCACAGATTTTCGTGCTCGTGGAGCAGCCTTGGGGATCGAGATGCAAGATGCGACACGGAGGACACTGCAAGGCCTTTGGAGGAGATCACCGAGGTCATAGCGAGATGAGGGGCCATTCTGGGGCCCTATGTTTAAGAAGGCAAGGGTCGTCGTCACCACCCTACCGTAGTAGCGCAGGCGCACCACTCTCCGAGAGGAGCTCAGCATCAGTGCCACCTCGAAGCCCGGAATGGGCTTGGTGTGCTTTCGTTGTGGGGATCCGCACAGGCGGAGTGACTGCTCTTGGAGGGGGCAGTGTACTATCTGTGGTCAAAACCACAAGGATGTGGTGTGCAGGCAGAATCCCAAGGGGAAACTACAGTGGGAGTTGGCGCCTACACCTTCGGCGGGATTCTCTCGTCCTGATGGCACCGTTCAGATGATGGCTGTGGCTCCTACCCCGCAGTCCCTACCGCGTCCCTACACCGCACTGCCGCGCCTTCAACACCTTCATCGATCGCCTTGGCGCCCCACCGAAGGATACTGGGTTCAGCAGCCTACTCCATCGACCCCGGTACCTCAGTGGACACCTGCGCCGACCTACCAGAGTGTGGGAGATCCTTCTTCTTCAGCTGTCCCTGCGGCATTCTCCATGCCGACATCGGATGGCAGGGATCGTGGAGACGTTGTGATAGGTACCTTATCAGTTGACTCTTTCGATGCCTGTGTACTTTTTGATTCTGGAGCCAGTTTCTCTTTTGTCTCGGAGAATTTTGTTGAGCGGCGTGGCTTTCGCGCTTAATTGGGAGGGCAGTGGTCGTTAGTTCTCCTAGTGGGCTTATATCCAGTTCCCGTATTTGCCCTGGTTGTGTGGTGATTCTAGCAGATGAGGAGTTCGTGGCGAATTTGGTGGTTATATCCCTGGAGCCCTTCGATGTGATCCTTGGCATGGATTGGCTCACGCGGTATCAAGCTGTCATCTCTTGTTTCTGGAAGACGGTCACCTTGCGTTCTCTGTCGGGCGTGAAGTTGTTTTCAAGGAGTGCTCCGCAGACTCTCTCGTTGTTGTGCGCTTGTTTCCTAATCGGCGGATGCGAAGTCGTGGTGTTGTGGGCTTTGGTGGAGGGTCACGAGGCTGCCTTGAGGTTAGAGAACATACCGGTAGTTTGCAAGTACCCGGATGTTTTTCCCAGTGAGCTTCCCGACCTGCCACCAGAGCGGGAGTCGATCTTCCGTATTGAGCTTGTTCCCGTGCGCGGCCTATTTATAAGTCCTCAGACGGATGGAACCGTTGAACAGTTGAATTAAAGAAGCGCTGGATGAACTCTTAGCTAAGGGGTTCATTAGACCGAGCACGCCACCTTGGGCTGCTCCGTTTTGTTTGTGGGAAAGAAGGATGGCACCAAGAGGCTTTGTGTGGATTATCGAGCACTCAACCAAGTGACAATCAAGAACAAGTATCCCCGCTCGTATTGAAGATCTCTTCGATCGCTTGAGAGGTGCCAAAATATTTTCCAAGATTGATTTGCGATCCGTTATCATCAATCGCGAATCGTGGAGGAGGATATAGAGAAGACAGACTTTTAGCACAAGGTATGGGCATTACGAATATGTCGTTATGTCTTTTGGGTGACTAATGCTCCTGCTGTCTTTATGGAAGCTATGAACAGGATGCTCCATGAGTACTGGATTCTTTTGTGGTGGTCTTCATCGACGACATCCTCGGTTTATTCCAAAACGGAGGAGGACCACGAATTGCATCTCAACTGGTCCTAGATACTCTTGGAAGAATAAATACTATGCGGCTAAAGAAGTGTGCTCTCTCGTTATCCAAGTAGGATTTTTGGGTCATACCATCACCAAGACGGTATTACAAAGGATCCGAAGAATGTGGCGGCAGTGGTTCATGGCGGAGGCCAACCAATGTGTCGAGATCCGAGTTTCTTGGTCTTGCCGGTATTACGGCGCTTTGTGCAGGATTTTTCTAGCATTGCTAAACCAACGACCGACTCACGCAAAGGGGGTTCCTTTGTGTGGACGGACGCTGTGAGGTGGGTTTCGCACTTTGAAGAACAAGTGGTAAATGCACCTATTCTATCCTTGCCCGGAGTGGCAAGCGCTTCACGGTGTACACGGATGCTTCTCGATTGGACTCGGTTGTGTATCGATGCAAGAGGGCCGAGTAATCGCTATGCTTCTAGACAGTTGAAGACTCACGAGCGCACTATCCCACTCATGATCTCGAGTTGGCGGCAGCTTGTGTTTGCTCAAGTCTTGGAGGCATTACTTGTATGGGGAACAGTGCGATATCTTCACCGATCACAAGAGCCTTAAGTATATATTCACACAATGAGAGCTAAATTTGAGGCAATGAGGTGTTTGGAGTTAATCAAGGATTATGACTGACTATCCAAAGATCACCCCGTAAGGCTAATGTGGTGGCGATGCCCTAAGTAGGACAGGGTACCTCGTAGCGTTATCCTTGGCCTCGAGTTTGAGAAGATGGGTATTTCTTTCTGTCTTACTGGTTCTGCACAGGCAGAGACACAAATGATCATCCAGTCTGCCATCCCTGAGCGCGTTCTTGAAGCTCAACAGCACGATCGGCTCCTTTCAGAGGTGCGGAAGAGGATCTCGGAGGCGCTCGAGATTTTAGTGTGGATGAACACGGTGCGGTTCGATTCAAAGGCCGGCTGTGTGTACCCCAGAAATCACCGGTGAAGGATGATATTCTTCGTGAGGCTCACCGGACCCCATATTCGGTACATCCAGGAGAGACCAAGATGTATCGTGATCTGAAACAAATCTTTGGTGGAAGCGGATGAGGTGGATATTGCTAAATATGTCGCCGCTTGTGGCGTTTGTCAACGTAAAGGTGAGCACAAACGCCCCGCTGGTTTGTTGCACCCTTGGAGGTACCGAGTGGAAGTGGGAGCATATCACTATGGACTTTGTGGTTGGGTTGCGCGCTGCCAGGGCGAGATGCAATATGGGTCGTGGTGGACAGCTTACCAAGTCCGCACACTTCATACCGATAAAACGACCAACACAACAGCAGACCTAGCCCCGTTGTACATCCGAGAGGTGGTGAGACTGCACGGTGTACCCAAGTCCATTGTTTCTGACCGAGATGCCAAGTTCGTCTCTAAGTTCTGGCAGAGTCTTCAGGCTGCGTTGGGCACGACAGTTCCTCAAGATGACTTTTCACCTTCAGACGGATGGTCAGTCAGAGCGGACCATTCAAACCCTGGAGGACATGCTTCGTGCTTGCGTGCTATCTTGGAAGGGTAGTTGGGAGGACTTTCTGGCTTTGGCAGAGTTCGCTTATAACAATAGTTATCAGGCGAGTATCAAGATGCCTCCTTTTGAGGCTTTGTATGGTCGGAGGTGTGTTTCCCCTCTTTGTTGGGATGCAGTGGGTGAGAGGTCGTTGCTCGGTCCGGATCTTGTTCAGCAGACCGTGGAGAAAGTGCGGGAGGTTCGTTAGAACTTGTTGGCTGCTCAGAGCCGACAAAAGAGTTATGCGGACATCCGGCGCCGAGAGTTGGAGTTTGCGGTGGGTAGCCTTGTGCTCCTTCGGGTGTCTCCAACCAAGGGTATTGTTCGTTTTGGTACCACCGGGAAGCTTAGCCCGCGGTACATCGGTCCTTTTCGATGGTTGCCCGGTGGGTAGTTTGGCTTATCGTTTGGAGTTGCCAAACTCATTGAGTGGTGTGCACAATGTTTTCCATGTGTCTATGCTGAGGAAATACTTGCGGGATCCAGAACACAAGATTGACCTGGAGCAGGTCACAGTGGAGCAGGATCTCACTGTGGAGAGTCGTCCAGTTCGTATCTTGGATACATCGGAGCGGGTCTTGAGGAATAAGACCATCAAGTATGTGAAGGTCCTTTGGGCGAATCGATCCGAGAGAGAGGCTACGTGGGAGCCGGAGGATCATTTGCGGAAAAAGTACCCGAGCTCTTCGAGGTGGTGAGTACTCCTAGTTTGGGTTCTTTGTTTGCTTGTGGTTTTGTTCCTTGTGGTTCAGAGAATTGGATTCGAGGCTAATCCTTTTAAGGTGGGAAGAATGTAATACTCCTAAGTGTGAGAAGTCAAGAATCGGTTTAATTAAAAACAATCGGTAGAGAATAATTTAATCGGGAAGTTTTATTTTCGCCACAAATCCAGACTTAGAGAGGGGCTTTTCTGTTTTTTCGCTTCCTTTGGGCTGGGCCTTGGCCCATCTCCTAGTGGTGGCCGGCCAAAGGGGGAGGCCACCTCCCCCAAACCCTAGCCGCCGCCCCTCCCTTTCCCCTTTTTCCTCCTCCCTCTTGCAGCCGCCCCTCCTCCTCCTCTTGGTCGACTCCTCTCCTCCCCTTGCACCTCCCTCTCCCAAGGTGCTGTCCCCTGCACCTCCCTATCCCAAGGTGCTGCCCTCATGCAAGGAAGAAGAAAGAGAGGGAGAGAAGAAGGAGAAGAAGGAGAAGAAGGAGAAGAAGAAGAAGAAGAGTTTGTGTGGGGTTTGGTTCAGCGAATCCTAGTGGTTCTACAAGGGTAACGAGATGCCCTCCCCGCTGTTTAATCCTTATTAGATGCGAAACCGATTAGAATTGATGGTTAATTGTTGGGCTGCAGAAGATGCAATTCTGTCCAGAACCTTGCGTGGGTTTTTTCGTATGTTTAGAGGCTGAATTTTAAGTTTCCATCTCCTAGAGATATGTGGGTTATGTCGTTATCTTTCAGTAGCCGCGAAGATCACTCGATTCCGAGGTCTGAGTCAAAAGTTATGATCGATTTAGTATCTGCTGCCAGAAATCTGACGAGAATAATCTGTCTGGTTATTTCCTAAAATTTGAAAGGGAATTTGGTAGAATCTGAAAGTTCACCCAACTAGGTTATTGTAGGTAATTCGGTAACCTTTTCATATTGATAAAGAACGATCAATTCGGAGTTACCAATTAAAAGTTATGGTCATTTTAGTTTTGCTGTTCGTTTGTGTAGACAGTTTCTGTACTGAAAGTTCAGACAATGGTTAGCCTAATTTCTTGGCCGAATTGGAGTATCGTGTCAACTAGAGTATTGTAGATTAGTCAGTTAAGAATCTACAGAAATTGGGTTTACCTCTTTTTGACTTCCAGATCATGAGTTATGTCATTTACCGTGCTGCTGTCCAGAATCAGATTATGGCAGCAAACGTTGTTTTTCGTTTTCAGCTTTATAAACTCGTTTTGAGTCGTCTAGTAAGCATTGTAGAATGCCGATTAGTAGCGCTGGGTATATTATGACCTTATTGAAATTATTTTACTTGTTTAGGAGGTGAAGCCTCAGGTTTAGGAGTATCACCTTGGCCGGCTAACGCGTCACATCGTGGAAGGCAAGTAATTGTAGCAGTGTTACTACCGTTTAATTGGTTGTTCTTACTACTTGCAATCCCTATGAGTTTCGTATTTTGAAGTATTATGCCATGGTTGGTTGACTTACATATGAGATGATGACAGTATTTATTATTTAATGATTTACATTGGATATCTTGTGTGTAGTCATGAAATGGTTGCGTTATGTGCCGAATGTGGATCATGGATGTATTTTTCCATAATGTTTATGTGGTAGTTGTACAAGTTAATCCTGTTGGTGCCATTATGAGATGTCACATATGTGGTTTATGATTATCATATCACTCATAACATATCATTACATTGCATTGTGGATGTCGCCGCTTATGGTCGCGATCAGATCTGACAAAGATCGCACATTGTCAGAGTACGATGCACACTTTTACCTTGATGGGTAAGAGTGCAGTGGAGCATGGCATGCATTTGCATTAAGCATTGTGGATGGAGAACATGCATTCTTTTGTCATTGGTTGAATTCTTCTGAGGCAGGACTCATGTTAGTCCATGTGGTTTATTGAGTGAGATAGTGGAATGTGGTTGTGGTCATGCAATAATATAACCTGTGTTGTAGCTTGCTTGTCAATTGATTACCCTGTTATTCAACTTACTTGCTGAGATTTTATCTCATTCTTGTTGTTTCTTTCCCCCTTTCAGGTGATTCTTAAGCATTCCTGGGATGGGTAGAGCGGCACTACAATAATGCACTCAATTCATAGTTTCATGCTGTAATAAAGTTGAGAAGAATTTAGCCTATTGACTAGTTATTCACGAGTGATCTGTTGATTTATTATTGATGCATTTGTGGACTACACTTGGTTTAATCTGCTAGAGGTTGTTTAATTATTGAACTTGTTACTGTTATCTTTATTCCCATAGTGGTTTATGCTTCCGCTTATTGATTCTTGCCTAGAGTTGCTGCCGAAATTTTATATTCTTATGAAATTATTGGCTAGCTGTAGAGTGGTTAAGTAGTATCCCAGGGTAATGTGGGTCCTGGGGTGTTACAACATGAGCCTAGAATGCTACAAGAAATAAACTAACTAGAACATTCTATAAATTTTTCGACAGAACTTCCTTTGTACGAACAACAAAATCGAGGTATCAACAGATGATCAAGGCATTTATTATTATTTCTATAATCCAAGTCTTTCATGCATATAAAATAATCGTTTGATTGTAACCAATTAACATCATTCTCTTAACCATGAATAATCCAACATCCAACATCATAAAACATCCATAGATAGTCTCCACACAGTTATTTATTCCTAAGTGAAACTAAATATCAATTGCATAAATGTTGTGGGGTAGTGCGTGCTTTCCAATGTCTACTCCCTCCCATGCATGACGTTCTTGCCCGAAGTACCTATAACAAGACAAAGCAAGGGTGAGCCATACGACTCAAAGAAGTATCAACAAGGTTGCAACATTCATAAAGACATAACATCTAAAAACAACTTTATTCAACACCGTTAAGACATTACAAATATTCAAATGATGATAATGCTATGCACTCTTTGATCTTTATCTCGTTTCGCATTTTACCGGTAATGCGGGGTATTCATCCATCAATGAATACCCATGCTCGTGCCTCTCGCACAGGGACCAAGAGCCTATACATCACATGTATAGGGACCTTGCCCGTCATCACAATGACGGGACCTCAGATCCATTGCCCACATTCCATGAATGCGGGGACCTCAAGCCTGTCATTACATATGACAGGGGACCTCAACATTGTACTCTTGGTCACCACGTGACCAAGTCTCAAAATGCTCCAACATGCATAAGATCTACAACATCATATTTCCAATATCATAACTCAATATGTAGTCAGGGTATGTAAACAATAGCATCATGAAGGAACCTTAAACATAACTCGCAAGCATCAACACAACTATAATCATCTCCACAACACATTCACATGGCAATGATGAACAATACACCACTCAATCATGACATGCAACCAATACTACACATAAACCCGAATACTTGCCTCAACCGCGCGAGAACGGCGGACGCGAAGTGGGTGCTGCCCTTGGGATCTCGCTGCCACCTGGACAAGAAGATAACCCCAAACTAATAATAGCATACTGGACCAAAATCATACATCACATTACAATCGAAATCGCTAATCTTCTTATCACGTCTAGCTTTTCTAATTTCTAGCGATCGGTCACTGCGGACAGCAGACTTCAAAAATTCATAACTTTCTGCTCCGGAGTCCAAATACGATGATCTTGGACAATGTGAAAAGGTAATTAAAATGTCTAAATAAACTTAGTTGGGGAGACCCTCTGATTCGGCCATCTACCAGACCTACCAATCTAATTAATCAGAGCAAACATTTCACGTCGGGTTTCTGGACAGCGACAAAGAAACTATCATAACTTTCTCTACATTCGTCCGAATTCAGTGATCTTTAGCTTTCCTGAAAGCTAAGAGGATTAGCCTCGTTTTTCGTTATGGTGAGACCCTCTGGAAACCCCTCTAAATATGCGCTTCTATCAGGTTAACCAACACTAGCAAATCTGCTTCTCTCCAGAAACACAGAAATACTAATAAATTCATAACTTTGGCTACCGAAGTCCGAATGACTTGATTCTTGTCGGCAATGAAAGGTAACTACGATAGCTACAACTTTCTAGGAGACACCAAGACCCAAATCTGCTTCTAACCTAATCAAAACCGACAAACTTCACTGCTGCAGAATATCGACGAACTGACATCCGAAAATTAGACAACTAGAAATTGACCTAAAGCAAAGAACCACGGGTTACCCTTGCCGAAACGAAGAGAGTACACAGCGGGGATGATGACCACCACGCTTCGCCATGGATCCCTTCTTCTCCCTCTTCTTCTCTTCTCTTCTCCCTCTCCTTCTTCTTCCTTCTCTTCCTTTCTCCTTCTTCTTCCTACTTGGCCGGCTGCAATGGAGCTCCTTCTCCTCCTTGGCCAGCAGCAATGGAGGTGGTGGGGGGATGGAGAGGGGCGCAAGGGAGGGTGGAGGGGAGGTGGAGAGGTGGAGAGGGGGTGGCGGCCGGTTGGGAGTGGGGGGAGGAAAGGCGGAGGGAAGGGTGCGGCTAGGGTTTGGGGGGGGAGAAAAGGGGTGTTCTCCCCCCTTGGCCGGTCACACTTGGGCCCCTATGGGCCAAGCCCAGGCCCAGGTTGAGGTGACAAACAAAACCCCTCTCAAGCTGATTATTTGAGTAACTTCTATAAGGTCCTTCCCGAAACTCCATTTGATTCTCTCCCGATCGATTAAACTTTCCCGACTAGACGTTGTAACACTTTCGGGGTATTACAAATAGGATTTGCCTCTCAAACCTCACCAAGTGCAACACATGCACAAATGGGAGTAGAGGCCTTGCTCTTAGCTCAATAGAATGTATATAGCACCAGCAACCTTCCCCTCACACGGCCTAGGTGGGTATATATAGCCCACACACAAAAACTAGCCGTTGGGAGAAGATTTTGACGAAAAACAGCAAGGCCGGTCTGACCGCAGGCAAATGGCCGGTCAGACCGCACGCCCTCCAACGGCTATAAAACTAGCCGTTGGGGGACCTCCGGTCTGACCGCCAACCAATGGCCGGTCGACGCCAGCCGGCCGATCGCTTGCGTAACACGCCGGTCGACCGCACCACCGAAACTGTAAAATCAGCTTTATGGAAAAGTCGATCGGGTCCTGACCGAGGGTCCGTCCGACCGCACTCACAACTCCGGTCGGACGCTCATCCAATTTCGAAAAACATCACTGAAAACTTGACCGCGCGATTATCCGCGAGTCCGGCCATCCGCCATACAACACCGGCCGACCGCATCGAGATCAACTCGAAATTTTGCATTTCTTTTCAACTCAAATTTGCAAAACACATTTGCAAAAGATATGAAATGCAAACAAGGCATATAGGCGATTCTCAACAAGTTGCAAAACACATTTGCCAACTTTTAGAATCAAACCACAAAATGCACTTCGCTTCAACTCAATTTGCAAAACACATTTGCCAAATTGACGCACTATGCGAACAACGATAAAGCGAGATTCTCAACAAGTTGCAAAACACATTTGCCAACTTTTAGAATCAACGCCACAAGTTGCACTTCGCTTCAACTCAATTTGCAAAATACATTTGCACAATTGACAAGCGATGCAAACAACGATAAAAGCGAGATTCTCAACAAGTTGCAAAACACATTTGCCAACTTTTAGAATCAACGCCACAAGGAATAAGGTACATGGACTTAAACCATTTGCAAAACACATTTGTAAACTCAAGTCACATGCTACAAGGAATAACCATGAGCCTCAACTATTTGCAAAACGCATTCGCAAATATAGGCACCATGTTAAGTTGAGCTAGAGCAAACACAATGAGCTATCAACACATGACTAACTCAAACTACTAGTTAAGACCCCTCTTAATAGTACGGCAACCTATACTAGCAATCCGGTCTACAACCAAACACCAAGACCGGTATAAGACTAGGAACACATCCTTAGCCCTAGCTAGTCATACCTTTGCCTTGCACACTTTCTTGAAGCTTGATGATGCACATCCACACTTCAAGTCCGGGTCCTTGACTTGACAATCATCAACACATGATGATTTCCTTTGCTTCGGGATCTCGACTTGATGTCCATCAACACGTGATGACATCTTCCATCCCGAGTCTTGATATGCATCAACACATGATGCATTCTTTACTTGACTTCCATCAACACATGATGAGTCTTCTCTTGACTTGATGATCAACCAATGATCATCTCATGTTTTTGAACTTGACACGCATCAACTCATGATGCATCCTTTACTTCAAGCTCTTCTTCAATATCATCAACCCATGATGATCTTCCTCTTCTTGAACCTCATCAACGCATGATGATTTCTTCTTCTTCAAGAATCTTGACTTGATGACAATCAACTCATGATGTCATCCAAAGTCTTCAACCACCTAGAACATAACCTATTCATCCAACTCTTGAAAAACGTTAGTTCTACAAGGTGATTGTCATTAATTACCACAACAAACCATTAACCAATAATGGTGGGACAAGATACCACAATCTTTCCCTCTTTGGTAATTGATGACAACCAACACAATTACAGATAATTGAATGTAATTGGTATGAGTATATATAACCACGAAGTTATATATATACACTCAAGAGTTATGTTTCAAAGTAGATCACAAAGATCAATACTAATGAAACAACAAGGTCATGAGTATATATGAACTACACATGTTATATATACCAAATAAGAGTGTATACAAACTACACAAGTTGTATATACTCACATGAATATATTAACTATGCAAGTTAGATATATTCAATGATATATGAGCATATATGAACTACACAAGTCTCATATGCTCACATAAGAGTATATATGAACTACACATGTTATATATACCAAATATGAGTGTATACAAACTACACAAGTTGTATATACTCACATGAATATATTAACTATGCAAGTTAGATATATTCTCATATACCCATATGAATATATTAACTACACAAGTTAAATATATTCAAGGATATGTTTCAAAGTAAGGATCCCAAATATATGTGAAGAAAGAATATGAATCAATACTAATGAAACCACAAAATATAGAATGAACTCCCCCTAAATGTGTGCATACACAAATGTGTAAAGGAACATATGCACATATCCAAGTTAACCTTTTTGGTGGAGTTTAACCTATATTTTGGATCCGAGGAATGCAACAATATACAATAAAAGGAAGTAGAATGCATACGTTTTGTATTCTTATCTTTATATCCAAACGAGACTAAGTAATTGTTAATCAATAGAATTGTTAGTCTCACAAATAGATTTGTCATTAATGAATACATACCTGTTTGGATTTTTGCTTTTATATTCAAGCTAAGACTAAACATAATATAACAATAGGAGTGTTAGTCTCACACTTGCATGCCTTCATGATTTTCACCTTTATATCCAAATAAGACTACACAATATGTATATCAATAAAAAGTGTTAGTCTCCTAATTAGATTTATCATTAATCACCAAAACTCCATTAACACATAATGGTGGGTCTAGATCTTTCAATCTCCCCCTTTTTGGTGTTTGATGACAAATCCATCATTAATAGCAACATTTGGATATAAGTCAACATATGATAAGAAAGAAAACATATTTGACTATATGTATGCACAAAACTTAGAGAAAGAATTCTCCCACTTAAGGCATCACAAGAGATCAAATAAGAACATCCAAATGTAGCTCATACAAATTCTCCCCCTTTTGGCATTAAACACCATAAATCCAAAACAAATCTTAAGCCAAAAGAGAGTCTCTGTAATAACCATAGAGCTAGGCAATAGAATTCATATGATTTTGATCATCGAAATATTCTCCCCTTTTATGATCTATGCAAGATATAAGGTGAGAACATTCTCCCTTTATTGGCAATTAAACACCAAAGGATCCAAAATAAAGCAAAAGCCAAAGAAGAGACTTTTCAAGGTAGTTTTCCCATATAATAGTTTACTCAATAAATTTTAAATAAAACTCAAATAGGTTTTCAATAGATTTTATAAAACCTTTTGGAAAAACTCCCGCTTACACAAAGGTTCCACTCCTTTGACACACAAAGGATTTCTTCGTCCACTTAGTTTCTTTGCTTTTGACACACAAATGCATTCTCCCCCATTTTCTTTGTGTATCCACTTGTAAGGTAATCCTTGAACAATTCTAGTAGATACCACTTGTGGAAAACATGCGTCGACAGGTCTTGCAATCTCAAGGTGCTTGAACTTCTCTTTTTAAGATCTTCAATGAAAGCATAGAGAGAAGAGATAGAGAGAAAAACCACTTGAGATAAGATGATACCACTTGATACAATTCAGATATATCTCTTGAAGAGATAAGACTTGAAAAGATATCGGCTATCGGAGAAACCACTTGGATAAGATACCTTTTGAAAAACACTATCAAGAAATTTGAGGTATCGGAGAGACCACATGGATAAGAAGTGATTAGGTATCGGGGAGAGCTTGGTAAGCAAAGAATTGATCGGCATGGAAAGAGTTAGATACCACTTGTGAATGAGAACAAGAGATACCACTTAAAAGATACAACGTGAAGGAGTACGATGATATCAATTGAGAATACCACTTGTAAGGACAAGATGATATCACTTAAAATAGTACCACTTGTAAAAACAAGGATACCACTTGAATCAAACACATATGATTCTCATACCGAGGTCAAAGATGATCAAAAAGAGCTACCACTTGAAAGAATACCATTTGAAAGATAAATAAATCACAATGAGATCAAGATGGTATTTGGAGTCAATAAAGTATGTTTCGATAGCTTGCAAGGATCACAATGATCAATTTGACCAAAAAGAAGATAGCCAAAATAGATTTAGAGTTGAATTGAATCTTTCCAATGTCAAGATGATTATAAGAAGCTACTATTAGAAAGAATACCACTTGAAGAAAATTGCATTCGCAATCGAGGAGAAATAGTAGTGAGTAGCTTATAAGGATAGCAATATACATCTTGACTTGAGGGAGCAAAGAGGGTGGCTGTAAAGAATTGGAAATAGACAAGTTGGACAAAACAGCCAAAACTCTCTAGGTCCGGTCAGACCGACGGCACAGAGGCGGTCAGACCGGGACACGGTCAGACCGACGACAAATATGCGGTCAGACCGGGGACAGCGGTCAGACCGGGGAGATAACGGCGGTCAGACGGCTAAATCAGAATCGATAGCTTTGATTAAAATTGGAGAAAAGATTGAATTGTTGTACATTGCTCCAAATTTTCACACAAACATCCAAATAAAGATATTTGGAGCATTTCCAACATATCTAGACTTTAAAAATCCAACTTTTAAATAGTTTTTATGAATTAAGCTTTAGATTTTGGAAATGAAATCGTATTTTCAAAACTTTTCACAAAAAGATCCAAATTGAGCAATTGATGAAATCTATACCATCCAATTGCATGTATGAGTCATAAATACCATCATGGACCTATTCATGTGATTAATTTAGGTTCAAATGGCTAAACTCACTTAAGTGCTAGAAAGTGACTTTTATGGTTAAGCTAGTATTTTGAATGAGTTTCGAAATCGAATAACTTTTGATGAGTTGGTCTTTTGGAGATCATTTGAATACCAAAAATGTTTAGAATAGCCAACTCTAGGATTTTCCTTTTGAGTCGAAGATCAAATTCCTTATAGAATAGATTTTACACAAAAAACTAGTTTAGGTCAAAAACAAGATCCTAGAATCTAGAATTTTGGGTAGAAACTTATTTTCACTTAAAATATGTTTTTCTTGAACCAAATCCTTTGGTAAACCTTTGAAATGCATTTGTATACATTTTGCAACTAATTTTTCAAAGGATATATTAATAATTTCAAATTTTTGACTTTTGGCTAAATGGCTCAATTTGAAAAATATTACTAGCACTTAATTAATTTGGGCACATTTAGGGATGTGATATACATGTGAATGACTTAGCACTCCCCCTTAATGTGCCACAAACAACTTGCTCAAGATTTTAATAATTAAGGTTAAGCACGAGAGCAAGAACAACCCATTTTATAAGATTTTCATGAAATGCAACCTACACAAGGTAAAGGGTCTAGATACTTGTAACATCCCAATTTTTCCGAGCTTAAAAATCTTTTAAATAGTTAGTAGGGAAAAATTCACCATTTGGATTTATTTGAAGTTAATTCAAAAGCTTAATATTGGACTTTATAATCAAAGACATTTAATGTGCATAATCCCAACTTGAACAATAGCCAAAACTATTTTATTTGGGTTCTTTGTGCTCAGATATATTTTCTAGATTTTTCTAGAATTTTTCTGAGTTCATTTGCTATTTTCTATTGCCTATTTGAATTTCTGGTAATTTATAAAATAGAAAAACTATTTAAAATCTCAGAAATCCCTTCGGGCCGAATCTTCCTTCGATCCGGCCCATTCCTCTCTGTCCACCCATTCCCGCAGCACCATACTCGCCGCACAGCAGCGCTCGCCTCCGCTGACAAGTGGACCCCACCTGTCAGCCTCTCTGCTTCTCTCTCTCTTTCCTTCGGAGCGCCCCGACCATCCTCCACCATTGGATCAAGCATGGACGGCTAGATGCGCGTGAGGTAACCAGACGGTCCGAATGTTCTTTTGATTGTGGGCCGTTTGATCAGATCTGAACGGTCAGATCGTGAGTCCGTTTTGCAGCCGCGCCGTTTCGCACGCGCCGCGCCCGAGCCTCCGTCGCTAACGAGTGGGACCCACCCCTGCCACGTCATCGTCGTCTCTGAGGCGGACTCTGGTTCCGATTTCCTCGCGCCGCCGCCGCTCGGCCATTTTGGGCGTCCGTGCCCTAGACCTTCCCGAGCCGCCTATATAAGGAGGGCAAGCCCTCGGTCTCGCATCCCAACGCGCGCACCGCCACCCCACCCTAACCCTAGCCGCGAATCGCGAGGAAGCTCGGTGCCGCCCAACTCCGGCGAGGTCGTACTCCGCCGTCAACGCCGCCCGCACCTCACCGACTGCACCCTCGGCATCGCACGAAGCCCCTCTACCTCCCGGTGACCTTGGTTCAGCCGGAGGACCGCCGGAACCCCGATCCCGACGAGCCCGAGACCTCCCCACCGCTTCTACCTCGCCGCCGGTCGCCACGCCCACCCTCGTGCACCAGTGAGCCTACCAACGTGACCCTCGTGCCACCCTCTGCCTCTCGGTGCTAACCGCCGCCGACGAGGGGCCGCCGTTCGCCGGATCCCTCGGCACCCGAGCGCCGCCGCCGTCGGGCTGACGTGTCCGCCTGCGTGTCGCCACCTCACCCACCACCTCAACCCTACGCCTCCGTGTCGCCGACGTGGACGCCACTTGCGCATCCACGTGCGCGCCCACGCGGCATAGCCCACCGGTTTCCAAAGCCGAAGGCTCGGTGGACCTTGTCCACCGTGAGCCATCTCGTTGACGGGTGGGACCCACCTGTCAGATCAACAATCACCCCGTCCGAACGTCCTCAGATGACGTCAGCGTTGCGCAATAATCTGATTTTCCTTTAGGAAAATAATTGAAATTCATGAAATCTCGATTTTCAGCATTTTATGTATTTTCAATCTTCTAAAGCTCATAACTTTTGCATCCTAACTCCGATTGAACCCATTCAAATTTCTAAATTTGTATAAATTCAAGATCTATTCATCTGAGATTTTTATTTAATTTTTGGAGTTTGTTTTTCCTCTGTTATTTATTTGTTTTGTTTGTTTGTGTCTCGTTTGCGAGTAGACGTCGATTCGTCGGGGAATTTCGTGGAAGAAGGAGCACCCCAAGATCAAGACCAGTACATAGACCTATTCCAAGGCAAGTCATACCTTTGATCATCTTGAACCCAGTTTTCAAATTACTTTGTGTTAAATTATTGCATTATAGTTTAATTATTTATTTAAATGCTTTGGGCATAGTTATTATCCAAATTGTTATCACACCTTGGCCTTGTATGTCATATATCCTTGTCACCCTAGATTGGTTATGAGTTGGTAATATTGTAGCACCAACGTGGGGTGGTTAGATGCCAGTACAATTGCTTAGCCATGCTACAAATCATCATCTCATGTGAGTCGCAAAATATTAAATATGACTAAGTGACTATGGAACATTGTGTAAAACTGTGTGCTATGTGTTATTACTTCGTGATGGCATGTGTTGCACTAAAACCAACTGGGTGGTAAAGGATTTGGACTGAGGCAAGTGGTGGAAGCTGTGTGACATGGTGGACTATGTGATGGGTATGATAATCTGTGTGGCTTAGTTAGAATATGGAAGTCTTGCCTTGGTCAATTAAGGACTTAACTTTGTGCGCTATTGAACTGAGCTCATCAGACGACCACATGCCCGTATGGGACGGCCTAACTTAGTAAGTTATGGATTCTCGGCATTGATGTTCGGTGGTAGGTTAGGCTTTGTGATAGGGTGGAGGTGTGACTACTTGGTGGTTGCATCACGGGAGGATTCGCGTCCCGCCCAACGGTGTGTGTTATGCATGGGCTATGTGATATGTATAACGGTTTGTAAGCACACTGGGAATGTCAATGTTGGAGATGAAGTTTCCGAACTGTTTTGTTTTGATTGGTGCTAGCTACACTGGTTGTATCGTGTGGGTAAAGTGTACAACCTCTGCAGAGTGTTAAACAAACTATTCGAATAGCGCGTCATGGTCATGGACATGCTCGGTGCTTTCACACGAGGGGTAGTTTTCATAAAATGTGGGAATGGGAGCTGTGTGATCTCAATCATATGGCTATGTGAAATAAACTGTTTAGATGTGTGTCTTTATGGAAATAACTGTTAAATTAATATTGTCTATTTGTTTTGAATTATGCTTTCAATCTATTATTCGTATTCAATTGCAAATGTTGCTTTTATGCAAAAGAACCACAGAAGCCTTTTCTTTGGAATAAGCCTGCATCTATACATTGCATTCTGTGGTATGATTTGCGAGTACGGTTGTGTACTCACGCTTGTTGTAAAACTTGCGTCCAAACCTACAGAAGAGGAGGAGTCTACGCCTGCTTTTGAGGAGGAGTTCGTTGAAGGCTGATCGTTCGTTAAGGTCTGGATCCCAGTTGGTTGCCCGTGGTGAATTGGTGGGATCTACGCTGGAGTTTTCCGCTCATTCGCTTTTTATTTCTGTTAGCCCTGCGTGGCTTAATAAGTGTAAACTCGACCATAAGGTCAAAACCATTATTTGTTATTCAAACTAATCGTTTACTTTATCTATCGCTTGTGTGGATCGATATTTACCTGTGTTAACCCTGTGTGCACTAGCGTGATCCTGGACTAGTGCAGTATACACAGAGGGTTCCAGAATCGTAATTCTGGGTCCCGACAATACTTCAATGTAAATACTTGTTACCGAGATAGCATTGGCTCATGATATGATTTGATTATCCTCATACTTGGCTCCAATTTTGACATATGATGGAATACACCTCTTCATGAATAAGCCAAGTCTCCAATGCCTCTCCAAGTACCTATTAAACTTTTAAGCGCATTTGGTACCCAATACTTGGTTGGGTCCATGAATGTTAGTCACAATACTTTTGGGCACCCAAATAGCCCTAGCATTAGTTTTATGTAAACTAACATTCCTAGCAAACACATTGCCATTCTTATCCTTCCTAAGCACATAATGATCATTATAAATAATTGGCTTAGGAGAGATACCTTTGGGACATTCCTTACTAAAATGTCCTTTCTCTCGGCAATTGTAGCAAGTAGGGTTTTTTCTTCCCCTTGATGTCTTCTTTTCTTGCTCATTGTCGGCTTGCCTCTTACTTGAATGTCTTAGCTTGACATCCTTTTGATTTGGACACACCGAGGCAATGTGTCCAAACTTCTTGCATCCAAAGCACTTTATAATTTTGAATTAATCTCCATTTTGCTTTGGGTGACTCTTCACCTTCTTTTTGGCGGTGAGACCAAGTCCTCTCTTGTCTATTTTCTTGATAGGGCACTTGGAGGCAAAGTGACCCTTCTCATTGCAATCAAAGCATTTGATATCCTTGATCTGTTAGGGCACACTAAGCAATGTGTCCCTTTCATAACATCCAAAGCATTTGATATTTGAGTATTTCTTTCCTTTTTGCTTTGGGATGAACTTCACCTTTTTCATTTCGATGAAGCCAAGTCCTCTCTTGTAATCTTCCTTATTAGGATATTTTGAGGAGAGGTGACCCTTTTGATGACAATCAAAGCACTTGATGTTCTTGTTGTGTTTTTGATTGTGTCTCACCTTGCTATTCTCCTTTTCTTCATGGGAGTGAAGCGATTCCACTCTTATCACTTGAGCTTCGTTGCTTGCTCAAGATATCATCAAGAGTGGTCTTCCCTTTGTGGCTTCTATCCAAGTCATTTTTCAAATTTGTGACTTGGGCCTTGAGTCTTTTGTTTTCCTCTACAAGATTAGTTTCAACAAGCATAGAGGAAATAGAAGCATTTTCACAAATGCTACAAGGCATATCAGTTAAATCATCACAAGATGTGGATATGCTAACTTTAGATGAATTGCAAGAAATAGGAGCTATGCATGGCAAATCATCTATTAGATTACATGTTACACCAATATCCACCTTGGAGCTAGTATATTCATTTAGGAGGAGCTTTTTATGTTCATCTTTTAGAACATCATAATTATTTTGGAGTAAGACATGTTCTTTCTTCAAAACTTTGAATTTAGATTTCTCCATTCCTAAATATTCATTTAGATCTTCTAGCATATCTATCAACTCATCATAAGAAGGATTATTTTCATCATCATTATTTACCTTCTTATTACCTTTAGCCATGAGGCAATGAGTTGATGTGGAGGGGTTTGTGATCTCATCATTGTCGGAGCTTGATGTTGAACATTCTTCTCCCGACATCCATTCTTGCATATAATCCTCATTTGTTGAAGTAAATGTTGTTGAGGATTCTTCGTTGTCGGAGTTTGAGATTGAGCATTCTTTTCCCGACGTCCATTCTTTTATGCGATCATTACTTGTGGAAGTGGACCTTTCATAATATTCTTGAAGATGGGTCCACATCTCATGAACGTTCTTGTGATCGCATATGGCATCAAACACATCTACACTCAAATCACTAAATAAAGCGTTAATTGCTTGAGCGTCGAGACGTAAGCATTTCTCTTCCTCAATTGTTGGATCAAGCCTATCCAATGGAGGAGAAAAGCCAACATCTACAATCCGCCATATATTTAGGCCTATGGCCTTAAAATAACATGACATGCGGATTTTCCAATGTGCATAATTTGTGCCATCAAATTTAGGTACTTGACCTAGGTGCGTAAAATCTCTAGTCGCCATCCTTTACTCTCTAGACGGTTAAGTCTAATAAATGAGAGACCAAGCTCTGATACCACTTGTAAGATCGAGTAGGCCGACTAGAGGGGGGTAAATAGGCGTTTTAAAACTTTTATGCGCTAAAACCGATTTCTAATGCAGAAGTTAATACAAATACGGTTTAGCACAATTAAGACCTAAAACCACTAGTCTCAACTAAGTGCACCAACAATACAAGTCTAATGATAATAAACTATTGAGCATGAACTTGTGAGCAATTCAATTTAGGCAATATAAATGGCACATAGCTAGGCAATCATTCATACACAATAGATGAGCAACTTAATTATATGAATGTAAATTGCAATAAGGTAAAGCTCAAGAATGCAAACCACAATTGACACGGCGATCTTTTTCCCGTGGTGATCGAAGACTTGCCGGTCTCCCCTAATCCACGTTGAGGTAAGTTCAACCTTTTGGATCGGCTCCAAAACGCGAGGCAACACCTCCGAGGTAAGTCCAAAGCACTTGGACCGGTTCCAACCGAACCAACACCTCTAAGTGAGTTCAACCGCTTGAACCGACTCCAACTTGAACTTATCACCCCAATCCACTAGGGTTGCTCTTACTCCGCTCCGGAGATGGCGAGCACCAAGCCACTCACAAATCGCCCGGGTCTTCTCACAAGCTTCACTTGAGAAGATCACCGACGACAACGCCCACGCCGCCTAGGTGTCGGCAAACACCAAGAGTAACAAGACTCAACTTTCACTTGAACCAATCAAGTATCAAAGCTCTCGTGGATACTAAATCCACCACCTAATGCAACACATGGAATAGGATTTGCCTCTCAAACCTCACCAAGTGCAACACATGCACAAATGGGAGTAGAGGGCTTGCTCTTAGCTCAATAGAATGTATATAGCACCAGAGAACCTTCCTCACACGGCCTAGGTGGGTATATATAGTCCACACACAAAAACTAGCCGTTGGGAGAAGATTTTGACAAAACAAGAAGGCGGCCTCGATCACGAGTAAATGGCGGTCGATCAAGACCTCCAACGGCTATAAAACTAGCCGTTGGGGGACCTCCGGTCTGACCGCCAACCAATGGCGGTCGGACCGCCAGCCGGCCGAACCGCCGTAACACGGGTCGACCGCACCAGCCGAAACCAGAAAATCAGCTTTATGGAAAAAGCTGACCGGGTCCTTGACCCGAGGGTCCGGTCAGACCGCACTCACAACTCCGGTCAGACCACTCATCCAATTTCCAGAAAAACATCGCTCTCTGGAAAAACTTGACCGCGGTGATTATCCGCGAGTCCGGTCAGTCCGGCCATACAACGCCGGTCAGACCGCATCAGAGATCAACTCAGAATTTTGCATTTCTTTTTCAACTCAAATTTGCAAAACACATTTGCAAAAGATATGAAATGCAAACAAGGCATGTAGGCCAGATTCTCAACAAGTTGCAAAACACATTTGCCAACTTTTAGAATCAAACCACAAAATGCACTTCGCTTCAACTCAATTTGCAAAACACATTTGCCAAATTGACGCACTATGCGAACAACGATAAAAGCGAGATTCTCAACAAGTTGCAAAACACATTTGCCAACTTTTAGAATCAACGCCACAAGTTGCACTTCGCTTCAACTCAATTTGCAAAATACATTTGCACAATTGACAAGCGATGCAAACAACGATAAAAGCGAGATTCTCAACAAGTTGCAAAACACATTTGCCAACTTTTAGAATCAACGCCACAAGGAATAAGGTACATGGACTTAAACCATTTGCAAAACACATTTGCAAACTCAAGTCACATGCTACAAGGAATAACCATGAGCCTCAACTATTTGCAAAACGCATTCGCAAATATAGGCACCATGTTAAGTTGAGCTAGAGCAAACACAATGAGCTATCAACACATGACTAACTCAAACTACTAGTTAAGACCCCTCTTAATAGTACGGCAACCTATACTAGCAATCCAGTCTACAACCAAACACCAAGACCGGTATAAGACTAGGAACACATCCTTAGCCCTAGCTAGTCATACCTTTGGCTTGCACACTTTCTTGAAGCTTGATGATGCACATCCACACTTCAAGTCCGGTCCTGACTTGACAATCATCAACACATGATGATTTCCTTTGCTTCGGGATCTCGACTTGATGTCCATCAACACGTGATGACATCTTCCATCCCGAGTCTTGATATGCATCAACACATGATGCATTCTTCACTTGACTTCCATCAACACATGATGAGTCTTCTCTTGACTTGATGATCAACCAATGATCATCTCATCTTTTTGAACTTGACACGCATCAACTCATGATGCATCCTTTACTTCAAGCTCTTCTTCAACATCATCAACCCATGATGATCTTCCTCTTCTTGAACCTCATCAACGCATGATGATTTCTTCTTCTTCAAGAATCTTGACTTGATGACAATCAACTCATGATGTCATCCAAAGTCTTCAACCACCTAGAACATAACCTATTCATCCAACTCTTGAAAAACGTTAGTTCTACAAGGTGATTGTCATTAATTACCACAACAAACCATTAACCAATAATGGTGGGACAAGATACCACAATCTTTCCCTCTTTGGTAATTGATGACAACCAACACAATTACAGATAATTAAATGTAATTGGTATGAGTATATATAACCACGAAGTTATATATATACACTCAAGAGTTATGTTTCAAAGTAGATCACAAAGATCAATACTAATGAAACAACAAGGTCATGAGTATATATGAACTACACATGTTATATATACCAAATAAGAGTGTATACAAACTACATAAGTTGTATATACTCACGTGAATATATTAACTATGCAAGTTAGATATATTCAATGATATATGAGCATATATGAACTACACAAGTCTCATATGCTCACATAAGAGTATATATGAACTACACATGTTATATATACCAAATATGAGTGTATACAAACTACACAAGTTGTATATACTCACATGAATATATTAACTATGCAAGTTAGATATATTCTCATATACCCATATGAATATATTAACTACACAAGTTAAATATATTCAAGGATATGTTTCAAAGTAAGGATCTCAAATATATGTGAAGAAAGAATATGAATCAATACTAATGAAACCACAAAATATAGAATGAACTCCCCCTAAATGTGTGCATACACAAATGTGTAAAGGAACATATGCACATATCCAAGTTAACCTTTTTGGTGGAGTTTAACCTATATTTTGGATCTGAGGAATGCAACAATATAAAATAAAAGGAAGCAGAATGCATACCTTTTGTATTCTTATCTTTATATCCAAACGAGACTAAGTAATTGATAATCAATAGAATTGTTAGTCTCACAAATAGATTTGTCATTAATGAATACATACCTGTTTGGATTTTTGCTTTTATATTCAAGCTAAGACTAAACATAATATAACAATAGGAGTGTTAGTCTCACACTTGCATGCCTTCATGATTTTCACCTTTATATCCAAATAAGACTACACAATATGTATATCAATAAAAAGTGTTAGTCTCCTAATTAGATTTATCATTAATCACCAAAACTCCATTAACACATAATGACGGGTCTAGATCTTTCAGGCCTTCCGTCAGGCAATCGAAGGGTTCAAGCATTGCTGTCCCGTGCTGATGATGGACGGCACCTTCCTATCCAGGAAGTACAAGGGTACCATCCTCACCGTGGTTGCAGCCGATGCGAACGACCAGTTACTCCCAGTGGCCTTCGCAATTGTTGAGAGCGAGAGCACCGAAAGCTGGCTACGATTCCTGTCCAACGTGAAGCAGGCGGTGGTCCAAGACATGCCAAATGTGTGTGTCATCTCGGACCGCAATGCCGGGTTGTTGTCTGTGTTGAGCACAATGCAAAATGGGACGCAGCCGTTGTTCCAGTGGAATGATGTCAAGAGCCGCTGCTGCATGAGGCATCTCGCGACGAACTTCCATACAAGGTTTCGGAGCAAGGACCTGATGAGGATGTTCAAGAAGCTCTGCATGCAGAACCAAAGGCGGAAGTTCGAAGCGGTGTGGAGACAGCTTGACGAGGAGACCGGGAAGCTTCTAAGGAACTCAGCGGACACCGGGGCAGGTGCAGCGGCAAGAGGGTCTGCGAGAGTTGGGGAGTTCACACAGTGGGTTAACTCGCACGCACCCCACCTGGAGAAATGGTCCCTGCTGCACGACACCGATGGTGCAAGGTACGGGATCATAACGACCAACATGTCAGAGGTGTACAACGGTGTCCTCAAGTGTGTCCGATCGCTGCCAATCACCGCGATCGTGGAGGGAGCCGAACCGCATCGCCGGCTACTTCGTTATGAGCCATGATGGCCAAGAAGCATCCGGAGGATGGCAAGCAATTCTCGGAAGTAATGCATGCCCACATGGAGAAGAAGATCGGCAAGGCTCGTTCGCATGCCGCTCGTACCATGGATGGCGCCGAGCGGTTCGAGGTCCGCCGAGGAGAAGTACGTCATGGGCCACGCTAGAGGATCGAAGCAGTGTCCGCACAATTGGTGAAGAAGCGTCGCACTGCAATAAGCCGCGCTTCTCCACAAACCATGCTCTCATGTGCGCGCGTGCGCGGTGTAGTGCCGCCTTGGGCGTTACATCTCGAGTACTACGACATCCACCACCAGATGGCACTTGGAGTGCCGAGTTCCATTCTTACGGGATGGACATGCACTACAAGGACCTCTGGCTAGGGCAGGTGAAAGTGGGTGCCCAATGACGCACTGAAGCACCCCCGCCGTGGAAGACGCCAGTCACGACGCATCCGGAACGACATGGACGACAGCCAGCATGGGCAACGGGTTCGCCGCCCCAGATGCAGACTATGCAAGACGGTTGGCCACTCCATCAGTCGCTGCCCAAACAGACCTAGCACAAGCAGCGCACCGTAGCGTCCAAGATACAATTACCAAGTCGTGATGTTGCATGCTTATTTTAATACCTAGTATGAGTTGTATCGTTGTCAATCCATGCCTTTGTGTACGGATGTAATGTTATGTTCTGTGGATCATGTGCTAACTCATTATGGTCATATCTACTGTTATGTTGTACGGGTGTGTATATGGTGTTATTCACTTTGTCTTACATTCTGTTGTCATATGTTTCGATTTCTTTTTCTATGCCATACATTATGTTTTATATGTAGACTAACATGTTGTTTATCTATCGGTAGGAGATGGCGCAGCCTCCAGTTGACGGCCCGTATGAGCTGCTCGACGCATGCTGGGATGGGCGACACCGATGCCTGGCGTGGTCGTCCGGCGTCGGCCCTCCGAGCCTAGTCCTCAGCGTCCCCAGAGAGAGGTGGGCTCTTGATGAGCGGTATGTCCCAAGACTGCGGGACACTGGCCTCCTGCCCTTTGCCCGCATGTTGGATGTACCACATGCCTTTCAGTTTGACGCGTCACTTCTATCTGCGCTCGTGGATCGTTGGAGACTAGAGACTCACACCTTCCACTTCCGGTGGGGTGAGATGACCATAACTTTGGAGGACGTAGCTATGCTTACAGGTCTGCCACTACACGGTCTTCCAGTAGTGCCACCTCCGAGGAGAGTGGACTAGAAGGTGCGTATGGCTGACAGATTCGGTCACCCGATTCCTGACAACATGTCGGGTGTGCTACATTCCTAGCTACGGGAGTACATGACCTGCCCCATCTCGCTACATCCATCTCGCTGAGTCTTTGGTGGACACCCATCCCGATGAGGTGCCACAATACAGTTGGGCCTCCGCAGTGCTTTGTGGCACTTACCGAGGGTTGTGCGATGCCTCTCGGCCAAAAGACGGGCGAGGAGCCGCCCCCTCGTTGCTATGCACACTGCTGCAGCTATGGTCATGGGAGCACTTTCTGATTGGCCAGCCATATTTTCGGAGCACCGTGCACCCTTTCGAGTTGAGCGCCAAGCTTTACGGTAATGCTGCAGGTGACGACCCCGTCGATGGGCCTACAATGGGAACGCGTTGGACACATGGTACCCTAGGTTGGGCCAGAGAGAGACCGAGGCGCGCGTACCCTGAGTTCCATAACCTATTCGAGACTTTGCACGAGGACGAGGTCATCTGGTGGCCATGGACTGCACAGTTCCTTGCAGACACGGCCCCCTACGGATTATCCTCGCAGTGCACTCAGGACGAGACGCTCTGGTTGACGACCTGCCACCTGGTCTTCTCCCACATGGTCGAGCCGTACAATCCATAGCGGGTTATGAGACAGTTTGGCCTTCACCAGGAGGTGCCACCGCTGCCGGGACGACCTGTCACCGAGAAGGCCCACTGGTATGTCATTTTTCGGTATCATAGTAGCCACATGTCTGACTGACATTTTCTAAGATCCGAATTCAATTGCAGGCAAACGAGAAGAGACCGGAGGAGCGACGACTGGAGGCAGACACATCAGCTGTGGGCGACGCTGTGGGGCGAGAGGGCGGCGACAAACGTGGTGCACGAGTTACGAGGCTACGCCATCCAGACGTACAGTGCGTACTTGCAGTGGTACGTTCCGCGCACTAGGTGTAGGCTCACTGGGTCAGTGCCACAGCGACCAGTGGAGGTCATGCAAGATGCTGTTGTACTAGCAGGTCCCGACCGTCATCGGGCGGCACGCCACGACGAGATGGTAACAATATTCTTTGTAGAAATTTCATCCGGCAACACGTTTCTAACTTACTATCGGTTTTCTTGCAGTACTACCGCCTTGATCATATCGAGCGTGAGGGTGCTGAAGCTCTACGCCGTGGTCGCAATAGCACATTTGATCGCCTCCTACACGCGGTGCGCGCGATGACCGAGGACGCGAGGACTGCAACGAGGACCATAACTTGTGGTCGCCACAGTCACGTTCACGTCTGACATCGCGAACACCGAGCACCCTCCACTCCTCCGCCTCGGCACCTCCTCCGACGCCCATCGCGACTCTGCGAGTCGTCCGAGCTCGGCCGCTCGGCCTCGGCGCGCCGGGCCTGTGTACGCTCATCCGTCGCGGTTGTTGTCATCAATACTTGTCCATGCATAGGACTTCGCGCAACGCAACGTCGTTCCACCGCAGACGCCGAACCTAACTTCGCCGCAGCGCCAAGACAATGGGTTGGGATCATTGGTGCATGGCATTCAGCCGCAGGGCATTCAGTTGCACGTGCGGGAGCGCGACCAGTGGTTTGCCAAGACGTACCAAGGGTACACCGTGCAGCATTACGGCACAGACTGGCCAGGAGGATCCTTGTCCACACAACAACCTACTCAGGTACGCTTTAACGTAGTTGTAGCAATTTTCCCAATGCATAAAACCAATGACTAACTCACCAAGTACCCTTCCCTCAGGATGAGCACGTGTGGATCGATAATATGCTCAGCTTTGACCCGGACACCTACACTGAGATCACCCACCGCAGCGACGCCTCCCACGCAATGCCCCTACTACGGCTTGCGAGATGTACGCCGCTCCCATGTCAGGTTCACCTTCCCTGAGGATCAGCTACGTCGTCCAGGCAATCGACGGGGCGATGTAACGTAAGTAATGTCATGGTCGTATAATGCATGTTATGTAATATCATTATGTATTGTGCCATTGTGATTTACGTAGTGTCAGTGTGCGGTATGACCTTATGATTTATGGACACAACATGTTGTAAGCTCGGGTTTGTATTTCAAACATCCTTGATTTTTGAAATTCAAAGTTCGGGTTGATCTTGGGACTAGCTCGGTTTGCATAGAGGGTCCCGTGGTTGTTTTGCTAGGGGATCCGACACTACCTCACGGATGCGAATTTCATTCAACGCTGCTACATGATTCCTCCTCGGGCCCGCTACCTCACGGACCCGATTTTCCTTCAACCCAATTGCAATTTAGCCGCATGCTATATATGGATGCTTTTGCTGCCATTCACCTCACTCTTCATTTCCTCTTCTCCTTTCTTCTAGTCTTAGATGGGATGTCTACACCTCATCTAACTTTCGAGTGAGCGACAATTAGAATCATCTGCAAAGAGCTAGTTTGCCCTCGTTGCAGGGTTCTGGTGAATGTGTTCACCTCGCATACGCCAACGAATCCATCCCGAGTGTTCATGAAGTGTTCAAATCTTACGGTAACTTTTGCCTAATCATCTCAAATTAATTGCATTCGAAACAACATGTTGTTTTTTTCACTTCAAGCTATAATTCTTTTTTAGATCACAACATGCCGGTTTTGGCAGTGGGCTAACGAAGCTGTCCCAGTGGTTCAAGATATTGCAATGCAAATTGTTACCTTGCAAGATGACTCTCGTGGTGTTCCTGCATTTCGTCTAGTGGCTCGACCCTCCGAACCACCAACACAGAATGAAGAGAATAGACTTAAAAGACTGGATGAAAGGATGGAAAGAGTTGAGAAAATGCTTCATAAATTAGTTAAGCTAGTTAGTTTTGCGGTCTATCTTCTATTATTTCTTGTTGTTGCCAAGTAGAAGTTCAATTGTAATGAGATCGTAATCTCCACTCTTTATCTATGCATCGCAGTCCGTCATGAACGAGAATAAACCAGTAACATTATCTACGAATGGATGAACTGTCGTGTATCCCTGCATTACTTTGTGTGCGAATTCATGAAATCCTAATTTTTGAAACCTCAAATCCAAATTTTGGAGACTTAAATCTGTAATGTTGGATACAAATTCAGAACACTTAGTTTTCACAACGACAGGACCACAAAACTTCTCTCTGCAAAGCAGAACGTGACCATTTTTTGGAAAGTAAGACGTGCCAACACTCTACCTCCCCGGTTTTTCAGACTGAAAAGACGACACTCCGCAAAGAAAGACCGATAAGACAGCACTCTGCAAAGCACGACATGACTTCTCCGTGCAAAGTAAGATGTCACAATACTATGCCTCGCCAGCTTTTCAGACCGAAAAGACAAGACTCTGCAAAGAAAGACGTGACAACAATCTGCCTCGCCAGCTTTTCAAACCGATAAGACAGTACTCTGCAAAGCACGACATGACTTCTTCGTGCAAAGTAAGACATGACAACACTATGCCTCGCCAGCTTTTCAGACCGAAAAGATAAGACTCTACAAAGAAAGACATGACAACAATCTGCCTCGCAAGCTTTTCAGACCGATAAGACAACACTCTGCAAAGCACGACATGACTTCTCCATGCAAAGTAAGACGTGACAACACTATGCCTCGCTAGCTTTTTAGATGGACATGACAACACTCTACCTCCTCAGCTTTTCATAACTAAAAGACGGGACTCTACATGAAATTAACCACACCATGCCAACCATAGAGCTTACAAAAGGAGGTTGAACCAAACCCAACACTACACAACACTACACAACACTACACAATAGATACCCAACTATGGACTCTTCGGCAAACTTCTACGCGAGGATGTTGCAGAAGCAAAAGTGGCTTAATCAGAAGGGGAAACACTTACAATACCCAGATTTTTCAATGAAAGATGGTCTAGTACCACCGCGTTCTCCGATCCCGCAGTGTGTGTGTGGCGAACCAGCAGAGATCATTCAGTCCACACACCCAGCCATTGCCGCCCAGGCGTACTACACGTGTGGACACCACCTCGTAAGCGTTTCTTTCGCGTGCATCGATTTTCGTCAACGTTGAATTCCTTAAATTTTTAACTTCATCCCCACATAATGGCAGCCCGAGATGCGCTGCCACTTCTTCCAGTGGATCGACAGCCCAGAGATGTACGATAGGGCATTCATCCAGCAGAAGTACATGATGAACTACTCGGTGTAGGCTGAGAACTTCGTGCGGTGGAAACCTTACGTACCGGACCCTGCTGAGGAGGCACCGAAGGAGCCCAGTAGTCGCCCGGGCGTAATCCATATCGACGACGTGAGTTATGAGGAATTTACATCCTTATTATGTTTTTCACTGTACGGTGTACTTACATCATACAATCGCAGGACATGAACAACTTCGACATACCAGCCCGACGTGGATAATCCTGTGACAAGAGCAAGGGAAAGGCTCATGCGGCTCAGCCCGGCCGCCACAGCGTATCTGGACGCCCAGGTGTAATCCGTATCCACGATGTGAGTTATCAAGAATTTACATCATTCTTACGATTTTCACTATATGATGCACTTACATCATGGAATCGCAGGACATGGATAACTTCTACATACTAGCCGCACGTGGACATTCCTGCGATAAGGGCAAGGGCAAGCCTCATGCAGCTGAGCCCGGCCGCCACAGCGTATCCAGTCGCCCGGGCATAATCCGTATTGACGACGTCAGTTATGAAGAATTTACATCCTTCTTACGATTTTCACTATACGGTGCACTTACATCAATGAATCGCAGGACATGGACGACTTCAATATACCAGCCCGACATGGACACTCCCGCGACAAGGGGAAGGGGAAGGCCGGCGAGGAGTTCAACGCCGAGCTAGCAAGGAAGGGAAAATGGCCCCGGTCCACGCAGTAGGTCAGGTCATTACGTAGTAGTCCGCCGTCCTACCCCCCATTAGTATCCCCTAAAGGCATGCATACTTATATGGTCCGGATGTTTATGTCGCAATGTACCGTAGTAGTAGTGAGGATGACTAAAGCAATTAGCCGAACCATCATGCATGTCACTACGTGTAACGTGCTTCTGTCCGCGGACTCTAATGTAGTTCTGGTTCCGTGTCTCCGCTAAGCCATCAAAGCATATATTGCAAGTATGCCTCTTCTAGTGGAATCCCAAAAATAACCATTCGCACCGACATCGAATCGTCCATGTTTTAGGGTATCTTCATAATCACAACGGGCGTTCACAGCCCCTTCAATCATATTCTGTATAAGCTTCATAAAGTACTTCATCGACTGTCTGCCTATATACGCGTATATATTCAGACGATAAAACCCTAATTTACAAACCTCGGTGCCCATATTACTTAATGAATGTTTTTTTACAAATATCAGTGCCTGTTGAAACCCTAATTGAAATGACTGAAGAAAAATTCGTATTCCTATCAGCGCTAACCCAAACTGGAAAACCTACTTTTTTTTCATTTCTGGAAACCCTAATTGAAATGACTGAAGAAAATTGTGTAGTGCATCTAGAGTATGGAACCACAACATTTCTGGCCCCCAACATTTCAATCTATTGTTTTAGGCCATCTTCATAATCACAACGAGCGTTCTCAGCCCCTTTAATTGCATTTTGTAGAAGCTCCATAAAGTAATATGCTTTAACTCCGTCATTTTTAACAGGCGCATCGTAATATCACTTACCTTCCTACTTACGACTCATTACTATCTTAATCGTCCTCGTAAAATTTCTCAGAAATTTAGCGCACTACAACAATATACGACGATCACAAAATGTTATTGCGAGTTTGAAAAATTTTGTGCCCTTCATATTCTACGAAAATAACAAACAGACCAACCAACGTTGTCACTACACTTTTATTTTCAAAAAAAATAACATCATACAATAGATTATTTTTTAAAAAAATCCAGAACTAATGTGATCAACAACCGCAGCAATCAAGATATTATTTCTCTTCAGTTTTCTCTTTTCGAGAGTCTTTTGAAAGCTTCAAAAAATTAAAATAAACTATTTCTATTTTAGTGTATCAATTAGAGCTTAATTGAAAATTTTAAAAAATTAAAAATAATTTAAATGAGTAAAATTAACTTCTATTAAATTCAATCTTTTTTAACAAATTTTTGTTTTTTTCCTATTTTTTTTCTATTTTTTCCTCTTTTTTCCTTTTTTTCCATTCTTCTTCTTTCTCTCTCCCTATTTCCTCTCTCCTTGTCGCCATGTGGCAGGGGGGCAAGGTGCTGCCAAACCCCACGGCAACACCTTGCTCATGCTGTCGGACACGGCATCAACTTGCCTGCTGCCGGTCCCTGCGGCTGCTGCGGTCAATGGCGCAGTAGGTCACTTGCTGCCGTCCCCGACGGCAGCACGTGCTAGGAGGGGGCCAAAAATAGAATTCTAGAGCTAACGGGGCTACTTTAGGAATTACGGAGCGTTATGGGGCCAATTGAGTCCAAAATGGGGTTTGACCGCGCTTTGTTTGGAGTGGATGTAGCTCCGCCGAACTGTGGGTACGTGCTCGACTGATCCATGCTTAGGGTTTTAATAAATGACCTGAGCTCGAACGAGCCTGGCCTCCCAAGCTCAAGCTCGGTACAAGCTCGAGCCAAGCTCGAGAGAGCCTGAGTTGTGGTCCAAGCTCAGACCTGGCCTTGAGCTCAGCTCGGTCCAAGCTCGAGTAGGCTCAAGTAAGCTCGGTAACAGTCAACAACATACATTAATTTTCAACAATTAGAAAAGCTCGAGTAGGCTCGAGCTCGGGGGAAGCACTATAATAGTTAACATACAACAATTTTCAACAAGATAAGAAATCTATTTGAGCAATTTTTAATAAGATAAGAGGGCTATTCGAGGGAAGCTCAGTAATAGTCAACTACTTGCAGGCATTCTATGAAAATAACGAGTCCAATAGAGCTATTCAAGGCTCGTTAAGGCTTTCAAGCTTGATATCAGGTTCGAGCTTGGTTTGATTGAAGCTTTGAGCCGAGCTCGAGCAATTCACAAGCCTCGAGTTTTTTTAAAAAAACAACGCTACATGTGCTCAACCGAGTGAGATGGACGTAGATGACTCCCCATGCTTGGTCCTTTGGAGTTGGCGTGAAGAAATTTTAGTGCATCGATTGGAGTGGAGTGTTTCGACCAGAACACCAAGTCCAAGTTGGATTTCGCCTCCAAAGCATCTCGAGGTGGGGTCCAATGTGCTTTGTCGAGGCACATAAGGCTCGGCCGAACAGGTCTTGCCTCGGTCACACACATGACTTGGTGGAGTCAGAGTCGGGTGTGCTCAGCCTCAGCAACTTTGGCTTGTCCGATTAGGTGTTGGCCAGCCCTTCGGGGTGTTGGACTTGACTTGGTTGGCCGAGCTTCGGCCAAGCTGCTGCCAACTGTTGTGGCGATAACTCCTTAGTGACTTCTGGCAATTGGTTGTCTTTGTTAAGAAACTATGGGCTTGGCCCGGAAGCCGGCCCATGTATGGGCTTCTAATCCTAAACCCTAGCAGAGTTTCTAGCCTATAAATAGGGGGTGCTATTCACTGTAAAGAATTGATCACTTGATGAAGGAATAAAGAGAAGCAAGAAGTCTCCCTACATATCTGTGTTCATCTCTATTGTGTTCTTGCATCGTTCTTACGATTTCTGAATTTGTCTACGAGGTAATCGCTCGGACTGGACTCGCCAACGACGATTCCTCAACACGTTATTAGCACGATCGACTCTCCTCACAACGAAAAGGTAACCGTCGATGAACGACACTCGTAGATTGAATCGTATTTTCTAAATTGCTTTCAATTCTGCAAATTTGGCTTTCTAGATTGGTTTTCTACGGTGCAAATTCACTCTGATCTACCACGAGCCGACTTGAAGTCGCCAGCCAAGCTGATCGGTACATCGCATGAAAGAGATGATGTTGATTGCACTTTAGATCATTGCATGAATAATGAACAGTATCAGTACGAAGAAAAATCGGCTACCGGCCCTGTAGAGCCGCGCCGCCATCGGCTTGTAGCCGCGCCATGCTGCCGCGCGCACGTGAAGCACCACGTTGTGCTGACCATGGCACCGCGCTGCGCCGGCCGGGAGCCGCGCGCATGGCCACGGCCCCGTATGGCCGCGCCGCCACCGCGCGACGCATGCGCTTGAAACCGAAGGCCTCCACGGTCGTGCGCCCCGAATCCATGCCGTGACACCAAAGGCCGCCGCACAGCCACCGAGCCGCGGCCCTGACGGCCGCGCGAGATCATTGCGCCTCGAAGACCACCCACGCCGCCGCGCCTCGAAGGCTGGCCACGCCGTAGCACCTCGAAGGCCGCTCGTGTCGTGCCTAAAGCACGCCGCCCTGCCACCCGAGGCCACGCCGGCTTGCCCAAGCCGGGTACGTGAAGTCGCCGCCGAAGCCACTGGAGTCGGAGCCGCCCCGTATGGCTGCCTCCATGCTCGAGCCGTCGTCACCCACCGGCCCTCCCACCGCTGCGCCCGCACGCGCCTGCTGCCGTCCCCGCTCGCCTCCTCGGGCGCTTTTGGAGCAGCCACCGCATGGATGCCCGCGCCTGCCGCTCGCCGTCGAACGCTCGTCGGAGGTCGCCCGTAGCGCCACCGGGTGTGCACGGGCCTCGCGCCACCTGCGCCTAATGGCGCCGTAGCGCATCGCCGCACCGCCCACCGTCGGAGCCACCGGAGCGTCGCCCGGCCCGCTCGACGTGATCCCACTGCCTCCGGCATCGGCCTCGTTCGCGCTGCCGCCTTGGAGCGGCGCCGCCGCACCCCGCTGTACCTGGCCGCCTCCTCATGCCCGCAAAGGCGGCGCTGCCACATAAGAACCGGGGTAGGGAAACCCTACCCAGTCGGTTGTCTTGAACCAGCCAAAACAGGTCGGATTTTCTTGGGCCGAAGTGGGCCTACAGTGCGGCCCATGAAAGGCAAACTAGGCCGTGAGGTGGCCCAGAAATCCGGCTAAAAAAAGAGAAAAAAACGGAAAAGGAAATCCCGTTTTTGCAAAAAAGGTCCCTTGGAATTCTGAAAATTACGAGAACTTTTTCGCGAATAAGGAATTTTTGCGAAACCCCCCTAAAAATTTTAGAAAATTACAAGGGTAATTGCGCGGGTGATGAACTTTTGCAATAAGACCCTCGAAAAATATGAAAATTACGCGCAAATTTTCTCAGAACTAAAATTTCGCGTTTTAACCCCTAGAAATTGTAGATTTCGCCGAAAAGCCATTTTTCCAGCAGAAAAGGGCCTCGGGAATCCAAATTTTTTGCATATTTTGAACTTTCAAAGCATGTTTAATTTTGTTATTGTCATTTCTATGCAGTTTATTTATTTGTATTTACTGTTTTGATTATCTGTGATTGTTTATATTGCTTTTAATCACTGAAAATAGTAGTAAATCATGAAAATGCATAGAAAAATACAGGATCAAGAACCGGAAGTTCGAATAGCATTATGAGAATTTTGCAACCATTTTATGTAAATTACTAGCAGTAATCTTTTGAACTATTTGCATGAATATGAAGATGACTAGCATCATGAATTAGGAGTTAGAAGAACTGACCCAGCATGGCCAGAATTTGTATAGAATTTGTATCAGTCTTCAATTCTGTGGTAATGTAATCATGGATGAGCAGAAGATTGAGAAGACTCACTCTACCTTTCACCCGAATGTGGTGCAACCCGCTCGCAACTATCGTCAATAAGGCTACATGGAGTATGCCGAATTAATTGACATCATGCAAGTTGCGGAAGCTCAAGATGATGTTCTAAAGAAGAGCTACATCTCACAACCACCTAATAGCAATATTGGCCATGAAGCCAATGCTAATAGCTACAAGGTGAAGAATCCTCTCACGAAGGAGAGGAGCAAGAAGGGTAAGGTCGCGGGTCACATATTATTGATACTTTCCAGTCTAAGAAGAAGGGAAAAAGAACAACATGATGCATACCTCGCCATTGCAAGCACAGAGGATCCACAACCATTAGTTGCACTTATGAATGTGGACAGCCTAGTAGCAGCCCCCATCACCCCTCCTTTGGACATTGCTACGCCCGCAGCCATAGTTGCCCAAGAGGAGAAGATTGCCATGGAGCAGATTGAGGAAGAAATTCCTGAATACTTCACTGATTCGATTTAGTGCACGCATTGCACTTGGATCTTTTTATAATAACCTGCAGTTTGTAATTGAAGTAGAATTTTGAATTATTGAATAATGGTTGCAAGCTCTAAGAGAGCAAAGCATTAAATTCTTATTATGAGTCCTGCAGGGCTTATTTTCCTGTCTTTATAATAGCAAGTTATGTTCTGATATCTAAAGTATTTTGTTTATGTGTTGCTTGCTTTCTGCTACATATTAATAAATTACATTATATTAGAACACGTGTGGTGTTCTATGGAGGAAGTGTGCTTAGCAGGTAGCGGCACAATGAATACCATCGTGAGAGAAACGGAGATTTTTCTAGTCGATCAGCAAGAATGCTGGTAGTCTTATGACAATCGCTGGCAGCGATACTTGTATAATAGGCTGAGGAAGGGCCATAATTATACTCTCAATGGGCATAACTTTGGTCATTGAAAAAGACTTGTTGTACCCAAAATCGGCTAGAACTCTCAAGGATATTCGCGCTAACAGTTTCCATGCAGAGACTGAAGAAGAGTATGGTACAGAATACTTGCTCATTACAAAGCATCAAGAAAGTGAAAAATAGCATTAGAATATCTTCCTTCATATGAAACTGGGCTATACTACACTAATATTAAGGCACCTGCAGCCTATACTGCCTTGAAAACCGTATTTAGAAGTTCTGAACTCTCCTATCTCTAGCAGGATAGATTATGCCGCCTAGATCTCAGGATGATGAGAAATATAATTAACAATTCACAGGGACATAATATGAATATAAAGAATTTCCCTAATCAGAAAGATTTTGTGTGCCCTGCATGTGCTACCGGGAAATTAATTATTAGACTTTTTGCTCTGAAAGCGAAGGATGAAGTCCCTACATTCCTGGACCATATCCAGGGAGACCTTTTGCGGTCCTATATAGCCCCTGTAAGGGCCATTTTATGTATTTTATGGTGCTCATCGATGCTTCCTCGGAATGGTCGCACGTATGTTTATTGTCTATGAGAAACCACGCTTTTGCAAAAGTTAAATCTCGCAGATAATTAACAGTGGAAAAATAATTTCCCTAATCATCATGTGAAGTCCACCTAAATGGACAACGCCGGAGAATGTACTCCGAAGGCATTTGATGATTATTGTATGAATATAAGAATTAAAGTTGAGCATTCTGGACCGCCTGTCTGCACCCAGAATGGACTAGCAGAACTTTGAAGAATTGTAATTTACCAACTACATGTTGGGGACACGCAGTCCTGCTCGCAGCAGCTCTCATCAATTTTAGACCATCAGCCTATAAGATCCATCCACCTATGCAACTAGCGCAAGGGTCAGCACCGAAAACTTTTCATCTTCGCAGGTTTGGTTGCAAGGTTTATATACCTATACCACCACCACAGCGAACTGCTATGGGCCTTCTCCGAAAGTCTGGGATATACATTGCTTATGTGACAGCATCCATAATCAGGTATTTGGACCCTATGACTAGAGATTTGCATAATGCTCGATTCGCTGATAGTATATTAGATGAGGTTAATTTCCCGTCATTAGGGGGAGAAAATCAACCCTTGATGAAAATATCGGGAAATAACGTAGCAAGATAATTGAAGTCCAGAAGACAATTGGAACCCGTGCATATGACCCGCACACTAGTGAAGCAAATGGAGAAGTCCAGATGATAATTGAAGTCCAGAAGACAATTGAAGTCCAAAAGATAATTGATTTGCAAATATTAGCGAATCAACTGCCAGACCACTTTAGTGATTTGAAGAGCATGACCAAGTAGCATTTGCCTGTACGCAATGCACCGGAGAGGGTTGAAATACCGATGAAGGTATCCCTAATCCCGTCCAGAGGCTTCAGAAAAGGACGAGAACTCCGGCCCCTTGAATCCGAAGTAACTGAGGACGCCTGGTGAAAAAGGATGAGAGGGACTTGACACAACCGATCACCGAAGTGCCCCAGAACCAGAAGGGGAGCCAGTTGAGACCTGGCATCGGTATAGAACCTTCAGAAAAGGCATACAAGAATTGAACATCCCCATGAAGGGAGACATCAGCATGGATATGTGCGCACACATCGGAGCTGAAAAACTAAAGGGACTTGCCCCGCAATTGGAAGCAGCGGTGAGCAAGTAGAAGCATTAGAAGAATCGCCCCTTGAAGAAATAGCTATAAGCTTTATGACCTCGGGAGAATCTTTGAATATGACAATAGCCCATGTCGACATTTACTTTGCAAAGAAACTTGCCACAATCATCAATCTTGATCTAGAGCCTGCATCGCTCGCTAAATGAAAGAAAAGATCAGATTGGAAGAAGGCAATAGAAACTGAATTATTCTCTCCGAATAAAAGAAACATGTTTGGGCCTGTAAGCCGCACGCCTCCCCTTGTGCACCCCGTAGGGCACAAGTGGGTATTTGTTCGAAAGAGAAATGAAAAGAAGCAAGGCTCATTGTACAAGGTTTCACTGAACGTCCAGGAGATTATTATGAAGAAACCTATTCCCCGGTCATGGGCGAAACTCCCTTTAGATATTTATCTCAATGGCAGTGAACTTGAAGTTAGAAGTAAATTGATAGATGTGGTACCAACATACCTTTATAAAATACTGGATTCAGACATTTATATGAAGATACCTGAATGTATCCCTGTCCCGAACCAAAACAGAGCAAATGGAAATATGTATAGTATGAAACTCAGAAAGTCACTGTACGAACTTAAGTAATTAGGCAGAACGTGGTATAATCGCTTGAAGCGACTTTCTATACAAGAAAGGCTACACGAACAATGAGAATAAGCCCTGTGTATTTATACGACGATCTCATGATAGATTTTGTATAATCACAGTGTATGAAGATGATCTGAATATCATCAGAACCCTGAAGGATATTAAGAAAGCAAGCTCTCACCTGGAGTCAGAGTTCGAAATGAAAGATTTGGGTAAAACCAGATATTGCCTAGGCTTGCAGCTTGAGCATGTCACTGAAGGAATATTAGTACATCAGTCAACCTACACTCAGAAGGTGTTTGAAAGGTTGGACTTTGAAAAGGCATACCCTTTGAAAGTGCCAATGGGTCGGGAGATCTTTGCAGCAAGACAAAGACCCATACAGACCTAAAGAAGAGGGGGAGGAAGTCCTGGGACCAGAATTCCCACACTTAAGTGCAATAGAAGCACTAATGTATTTAGCAAACTGTACTAGAACGGACATTGTATTTGCTGGGAACCTACTAGCAAGGTATAGCGCAGAACCTACCAAAGGCATTGGCAGGGAATAAAGGACATCTTCTGATACCTCCAAGAAAGCAAAGAATTTGGTCTGTTCTACAGAAAGAACCAAGACTGAACTATGAATGGCAATGCAGATAACGGGTACTTGTAGGACCCGCATACAGCTAAATAGCAAACATGCTATGTATTCCTATGTGGAGGAACCGCAATTCCATGAAAATCATCTAAGCAGAGTCTTGTACCGACTTCGACGAACCACTCGAAAATAAGAGCACTATACGAAGCCTCACGAGAATGTGCTTGGCTTCGGCGGATGATTCACCACATCCAGCAATCATGTGGATTGAATACCGCACAAACCCCCACTATTATCTATGAAGATAAAGCAGCTTGTGTTGCACAAGTGAAGATGGGTTTTGTGAAAAATCCTCTCACAAAGCATATCAACCCCAAGTCCTTCTATGCTCATGAATTGTAAAAGATGGACGAAATTAAAGTACTGTATACTAAGTCGTTTGAAAATCTTGCAGATTTATTCACTAAGTCACTTCCAGCATCTAGCTTTGAAAGGTGCATACGTGGAATTAGAACGATGAGACTTAAAGAAGTGCAGAATTCAGGGGGAGAACCTTCACGAACTCATTATTAAAGCTTGATCATGAAGATAGAGTACCCAAAGAATAAATCCAGGAGATTAAATGAAATTGGGTGGATTGTACTCTTTTTCTTTTGACGAGTTTTCCTGAAGTTTCGCGGCTAAGGTTTTTAATGAGGCAATTCGTGCAGCACAGCAGAACGTGTATCATGTACTCTTTCTCCAAATTTTTCCCACTGGGTTTTTATGGAGTTTTGACGAGGCATGAACATGTGAAGATGCATGCCCAAGGGGGAGTGTTAAGAAACTATAGGCTCGGCTTGGAAGCCGGCCCATGCATGGGCTCCCCATCCCAAACCCTAGTAGGGTCTCTAGCTTATAAATAGGGGTACTATTCGCTTGATGAAGGAATAAAGAGAAGTAAGAAGTCCCCCTACATCTCTGTGTTCATCTCTATTGTGTTCTTGCATCGGTCTTACGATTCTGAATTTGTCTACGAGGTAATCGCTCGGACTGGACTCGCTAGCGACGGTTCCTCAACAGTCTTTTTGTACTTTTTAGCTCATAAACATGCATGGTTAGTTGACGTGCGACACATGTGGAATTCTGAGTGTAAAGCATTAGACGTGAAATAAAACACCGTTATACCTTGCCATTTTCAGGAGATTCCAGGGTAAAACAGGCAAATATCATGCGCCAACAGTGACTGCGCAATATAATTCTTTTGCTAAAAAATCTACAATGCATATGTAATCTCTAAATGAGAAAATTAGCAAGATACCATCTTATTTAAGTACCATTCAATTAGTAGAAAATCACGTGGAATTCGGTGATCCTTGGTATGTTACAGAGCAATATTGCCCAAATTATCTAAATTCAAAGTCAAAGTGGGGCTCACCTTCCTAGCCCTTTTGGCTATACCCATGGGCGAAGCCAGTGCCGGCCCAGGACTCAGGGCGCCCCAATGTGTGTTGGCCCAAAATCAGATTTTACATGTTGCAATTTTTACTTTTACATGGTAGTTTTTTTTTCCGGGCCCCGAGGCCCAGCTCCGCCCCTGGCTATACCCTACAAATGGCTATCCAAACAGATCGATAGAGATGCTACGAGCAGTATTCTCATGGAGTGAGATTTACTGTATCTTCATGAAAAAAAACGAAGCTTTGGATAGAGATGCTACCAACAGTATTCTCATGGAGTGAGATTTACCGTATCTTCATGAAAAGAAACGAAGCTTTGGATACCAGGCCATCTGGGTGCGAAACACACGTGGACATGATATATCTATCATCTTCCTCGACTTCAACAAAGCCGCCGGGCTGGATCAAAAATTGCGTCGCTGTTGGCAGTCCCTTCCGGTTTTCCCCTCCGTAGGTGTGAACATGAGATTTTTTAAATAAACTATTTTAATCATTTTACACAAAATAAACCATGATTTTTTTTTACAAAAATAACCCTCAGTTGTTGGCCCACCAGGCGACTAGACCCAATCAAGCGGTGTGCCAGCGATTTGAGCCTGTCGACACTCTGTCGCGCAACGGACGAACGATGTTGAGCCACGTCATCGTCCAGTCGCATGTCCATTGAACTATTGGTAGGCGTGTGACACCAGTCACGCCAAGTTGTCACAATGAGGGCCAACATATGATTCCAAACTGAATTGACTCGCGCGACAGAAAAAGGGGAAGGGAGGAGAGCACTGATAACTGAGAAGAAGACAGGGGCTGAGAGGAGAGGAGAGGTGAGAGGGGAGCAGGAGACTCTGCCCTTGGCTTGGCACGTTTTCGTGTACTTGTCCTTTGGCGGTGAGTTTGTTGTGCTCGTGTAATTTGTTGGTCACTTTGATATAAAAAAATATGTTAGGTTAGCAACAGTAAACATAGCTTAGTGGTAGAACTAGGGTTTGTAATTGTAGATCGATAATTTTATGGTTAATGTTGCGTATAGTGTTGAGAACTGGGCGTTGTCCCAGCGGCGAGCACTGCAGGCGTGTGTGCCTCTCACCCGCATTCGAGCCACGGCTCAAGCGCGCGTGTCTCGCAAGGAGGGCTGAGCTGGGGCTCAGTACCTCGATGAGGGTTGGGTTTGCTTTCTTCTTTAATATGGGCCGGAGGGATATCCCGGACATCAAAAAAATGTTGCGTATAGTGCTACAATGTAGGATATTTATGTATTTATTGTAGTGTTAATACGTTATGGTACCTCTATTAAAAGATCAATTATTGGAAGATATATACTCCTTAGGTTTAGATCCACAAGACCTAGGGATACTTGTTTAAGGTTAATTATATTTTCAAATTTAATTGAACATTTGCAATCACATTTTTTAATTTAATTGAAATAAAGAGTATTTTGATATGCATGGTACAATTTGGTTTTCGTTAGACTCGACGTAGCACACTTAATTAGCATCTGTTCGAAATATCTTGAGTCATGTGGTAAGTATGTCAGGTCAACATTTTTTCAGAGTATTTTACAGGCAGGGAGAAGTTCGTGAGGGGCCATATGGGGTTGATTTGAGGTATTTTCCGTAGATTACACTGTATAATCTGAACACGGATAATCTTAAAATCTAGGA
Organism: Ampelocalamus luodianensis; assembly: GCA_036346255.1. Lineage (NCBI taxonomy): Eukaryota > Viridiplantae > Streptophyta > Magnoliopsida > Poales > Poaceae > Ampelocalamus > Ampelocalamus luodianensis. The sequence continues at coordinate 38,329,919 of CM070625.1, forward strand.
GGTATTGCATTGGCTAACAAACAGCTTCTCGCTAGACCTAACACTGTATGGTGTCACTGTTAAATGCTTGTGGAGTTGTTTACGGGAAGTAGTCTATTAGGAGTTGAGGCCCATGAGCGAACGAAGTTATAGCATACCTTGTTGGAAGCGTGCAGGCGTTGTGGCTATAAATGGGTGTTGTTGGTGCAGGTGTGTCCGAGTTTACTTGGTTGTGCCCGTGAATTGGGGGAGAGTACTGTGGGTGTGCAGGTGAAAGTTGAGAATGGTGGGACAAAGGATTGTGGTACAGATGCAGTTGTGGCGACAGATATGCATGTCGATCCTAGTGCACAGGCAGGCGAAAGGGAATATATTGAATTCATAGTGGATGATTTGGAGTGGGAAGACCAAAGGGCCAGGGCCAAAGAACAAGCATTGGAAGATGATGATGTCTCCGATGCGCCCATGCCTGATGCTTGGAATAGACATGACCTAGTGGGGCCTGGTTGTGAGTGATGGCCACGATTCCCATTGGGAGTATGGGCAGAATGTGGTGCGTGTTAATTCCATATTTGCAGATAAGTTAGCTTTGGTGGATGCTATCAAATTGTAGACGATGTCAATGTAGAGGCAGTTAAAGGCTGTCAAATCAAACAAAGAACAATACACTGTGAAGTGTAAGAAAGATGGATGTCCTTGTCATGTTCACGCGTACAAGCCGAAGTACGAAATGCACTAGATCATGTCAAAGGTGGAGGACCACTTGTGGGTTCTGAGCAACGTACTACCAAAGCACCACAATCTCACTTCTTTAATTTAAAATGTCATGTATGAGGAGACTGTGGAGAAGAAGGACATAGAAGAAGAACACATCATGCTAGCCATTCAGCAGAGGTACAGGTACAAGATCAGTTATGTGAAGACATGAAGGGCGAGGTAGAAGGCAATGGAGAGAAGGTTCAACATGTTTGAGTTGGCCTACGACTATCTCCTCGACTACTTGAGGTGCTAAGGGATAGAAACCCTAGAACGTACATCGTTATGAAGGATAAGGTTTTGAAAAAACCGGAGGGGTACATGGTAATGCAACGAGTTTTCCTTGCATTCGGTGCCTGCATTGATGCCTTTCGTCACTGCCGCCCGCTTATGTGCGTAGATGGAACATTCTTGATCGGGAAGTACAAGTGGTAGATCTTGGTGGCAATTGGCATGGATGCCAACAATCAAATCCTTCCCGTCCCTACTGTATTTGTGGAGAGTGAGAACTTTGAAAGTTGCTTGTGGTTCTTCAGGTACCTCAAGGTTGGGGCTGTTGGTGACTACCCAGGCGTTTGCATAATACATGACCGATATGCCGGGTTGGTTAAGTCCATAAAAAAACCGCAAGAAGATCCAGATGTACCTTTTCCCTGGCGTGACTTGCCAGTCGTCGGAGCATTGCCTTTTCTTCTAATGGCTCGATGACCTGGAGAAGTATGACAAGGCATTCATTCAACAAAAATACATGCTGAACTATGCAGTTGTGCCCGAGTCCTTTACCTGTTGGAAACCTTACTCAACCGGGAGCGGGGAAGACATGGGAAACACACCGATGGTTCCTGATGCCCTTGTTGCACCGAAGATTTTTCTGGATGAGGATAAGCCCGAAAAAGATCTTTGGGCTGAGTACTAGGAGGCCTACTCAAAGGCCCGTGCCCGCAAGGGAAAGTAGGATGTATGTCCGTAAGCCTGACTTGATTTCCATCCATCAAGTATTTTCTTTTTCAAAAGGTGTGTTTGTATCGTAGTTGTAGTTCGGGTTGAAGGTTCGTACATAGAGCTATTTGTAGTGTAGGAATAGCTAGACAAACATATGTACCTAACCAGACCCTACGCGCCATGTAATTCATACCTTCATGATTAAGTGTTATGCCGCGCTTGCAATCTCATCTTCGTTTCTCCATTCTCGTCTCGCTCAACCAAAGCTTACAAAATATTTTGTCAAATTTTAAGTTATTTGTGTAAAAACTTAAAATGGAGAATATCCTTGTAAAACGATTAAAACATGATTTATTTACAAAAAAGTTATAGTTAGTAAACTTCAGATTTTTTATGACTAACAATTATTCACAAATAACGCTTTCAACCTTTCAATTTTGTAAAATTAAATCTAAATTATTTCAATTATTTCTTAGAAACAATAGCCTACTATCATCGGTTGAGAACGTGTCTGGGTTCAGTCGCCGATTTGATCTGCGATTGGCCTCAGTCGCGTTCTGGGCCAGTGATTGTGCCTGGCATGGGCCTCAGTCACACAACCAGCTTGTGACCGAGACATGTGGCAGACCAAGGCCTTAGTCGTGTTTCCGTCACGCGACTAGGCGTCTCACGTCAGCTAATTGTTGGGCCACCTAGCGATTAGGCGTAGTGGCACGGTGGTCCAACGATTTTGGGATATTTTTATAAAAATATTAAAACATGATTTATTTGTGTAAATGTTTTTAATAAATGGTTTATTTTGATTTTTTTTTGAATGTGATGGCAATTTGCATTCTTTTCGCATGCAAAGGAATCTTGGACAAAAACTCAGGCAAACATGCATTCTGGCGTGTGCGCGGTTCCTTTTCATTAAGCAATTAATAATCCCTAGGAACTTTGAATCTTTGATGGGGCTAGCAATTTGTCTGGCAATAAAATTTCTAGCATAGCTTAGCCACGACAAAAGGTGGTTGATTTTAGGGAAAAACCATAAACACTCCCGTAAGTCAGCTATTTTTTTTTATTTGCCCCCATATATTATTTTAGATTACTTTGTCTTCATAAGTTAAGTTGTCGTACAAATACCCTATGGCACATGCTATCACTATTTGTGATGGTTTGTATTATCATTGGCACTTAATCCAATGATGTCAATGCTTGTTTCAATTATTTCAATGATTTGAGTGGTTTTGGTTATTGTTATACATGATTTTATAAGTAACATTTCAATGTTAAAATCGTGTATTACAAATACATAAATCACTTAAATCATTTAAACAAGTTTTGAAAATAACTTATATAAGTACTCAAGTCACTGGAACAAGTGCAAAATTTAATCAGAACCCACAAGAAATGGCGTTAATGTGTGTCATGGGGTCATTGTACGGTAACATAATTTTTTTTTTTTGGTGGGGGATATGGTGGGCAAATAAAAAAAACAAGTGACTTATGGAGGTTTTTATGGATTTTCCCCTCGATTTTACTGTGTGAGAAAGTGTACGTGGCAGATTAGTAGCTGATTCCATCAGGATATTCTCATATGTATGCATGTCAGCATGAGCTTCCAAAGCGACTAGGTAGCAAATTCCTTCGCACGTGAGCTGGAATTTGGAATCCAATAAACATAGCAACATGCACACAAATACATACTACGAAGGTGTTACTCCAGCGTCACATGATTGTTGTCCATGCACCGATCGACCGACCCGCACAAACGCTGCCTGCGTGAAATTTTTTGGCCGATGGGATAATGAGAACGGCAGCACTCGATCCGCACTAGCTAGAGCCGTGAAGTGAACTTGTCATCATGCAGGAGTCCACCAACGCTGTAGCACACGAAGAAGCCTTATTAACTCACCGGGCCTCGAAGATACAGGCACTTGCTAGAACATGCGTGCCACCTCTTTGGCTCCCTGAGATTAACTTGAGCATACAAAAACGCTGTGTTAGTTACATGCTAGATAGGCTTTTGGCTAGTTTTACACCTTTTTTATTTTTAATAGTAAAAATAGTTTTCGCTATGTTCGTACACAATCGCAAAAATGGCATTACACAAGACGAGATAAAGTCAGATGATGCACTGTTCATCACCGTAGCGAATCACTATGTAGAATTGTTTAGCACTGTGCACATCACTATTCAGCACTATTTAGTACTGTCAAATCACCCATTCTTTCTACTCTGGAACCGGATTCACGATAGGAGCCTTCCGTGGTGCTATAGAGAAAATTACTTTTATTATTACAAATATAAAATATGTTAAATCAGCAAAAAAACTCATAGGTAAAAGAGAGTAGAAAACAGAAAAAGTGAGCTAGAGATCGAGAAACAAAGGAAAAAAATCCTATAGGATCTGGTCCACAACTCCATTGATGTGGACCAACTTCACTACATGACACATGTCCTTTCACGAATCTCAAAACGTGACGTGCTAGCCTTCAGTATTCAATTCGTGAAAATTCACATCAGTAATTTATGAGGCTGTGCGTTTTGAGATTCGTGAAAAGACACGTGCTATGCAGTAAAGTTGATCCACATCAATAGAGTTGTACATCAGATCCTATAGGATTTTTTTCCGGGAACAAACAGCTAAACAACATGCAATGCATGGATCCAAAGCGGCCGAGATGGGAGATGCCAATGGAAACAAAGGTGAAAAAGCAAAAGAGAAGCGTCCATCGATCCATCAAGCACGCGAGACGACAGCGCGAACACAAACACAAAGCTAGCGGCCGCCTCGGATCCGGAGACGAGCAAGCCGCTGCCTGCCACGGCCATCTCGTCCTCCCGAATCCTGATCTGATCTGTTTTTTATTTCCATCCATTTGCTTCGGGTTCCTTCTCGTCCGGGCGGAATCTGTGATCCAAGTATCCAATACAACGAGAGGATGGAGCAGCAGCTTCGGATCCGATCGGTTTGTACGCAACGGACAGACCAAACCAAACGTTGCGCGCTCTTAATTTATAATTCTGTTCCTTTACGGTTCCGTGTCACGTCGCGTCACGGTTTTTTTCCTGCTGGGTCCAGTGGCGCCTCATCCATCGATAGCGTTTTGTTACTGTGGACCACGAGCACAGCTAGACATGCATGGATGCACTCGAATTTGGTCCTATGCATGCATGCGGATTGAGATTTTTAAAAAACATAATGAAAAAATGAAGGGTTTACCTCAGGCAACGGAACGATCATCTCATCACCTTATACGAAAAAATATAACGCTAGTGAACCCCTCGCCCACCCCAATCACCTACTACTTCCCCTCCCCCCGAACTCGCTTTTGCTCCACATCTCCGGTCGAGCACCATCGTCACCACTGACATGTGGGGGCGCTAGCGGGGAAGAGACATAGAGGCAGCGACGGGTTTGGAGGAGAGAAGAGGGCGGGGGACAAGAGACGGAGGCTCGCCATGCCGACCCGCACCGGCAATGGCTCGAGCCCCAACCTCATATCTCCGGTCGACCATCACCATCGTCATCGACGCGTTTGTCAGAAATTGATATTTACTGCACGGTTTAAGATCATGTTTGCTGGTACATCTCACTATCTTTTAAGACTATATTGCAATACACAGACACCCGACAAGGCATATACATGCAAACACCATCACGCATGCACACGTGAAAGCGTTCCACCTAAACATAAGACTAGTAATATGGAAGTCTTGAATAAAGTGAGGACCCCACAACGTTTCTACTGTGGCGTAGTCATGTATTCATAAAGATGAACATTAAAATTTGAACATTGGTGGATGATCGTATACGCATAACTCCACAACCTCACAAAAAAATGATTATACGTGGAGACAAGAAGTTTGCATGTGTAAGAGAATAGAGATGCAATGGGAACATTTGTTTGCGCTAATATAGTTAACGTGAAATATTGTGGTGCTTGCTTAAAAGGCAGTAGTACTGTTATGCTGTAGAGTTCTAGAAAATTTGTTGCAACAGGACTGTAAGTTGTTTTTAACGAAATTGAATTAGATGGAGGAATTGCGGTGACCCCAAATATTTTTTTTTAAGTTTTGTGTACTTCCCTTTCCATTTTTTTTTGTTCTACAAATGTTACCTTGGAAACGTATTTACAATTTTTTCAAAGCTGACAAGTTATGATCAACCGACATCATAGCTCTGCTAATTTCCGGTGCCGCTCAAGTGTAGTCAAATCATTCAAGTTCATTTTGTTTGCGACACATTCAAATTTAGTCGACCAACAATATGTGTATAGTTTCTAGGCAAAGCCGACTACGCTCTAAGGGCTTGTTGGGATTGAGACCTGGGATCTATACCTGAAAAAAACTGGTGGCTCTAGGTAGCCTGAAAAGTAGATAATTTTTACCTAGCCAGGCAAGCCTAGGAATGTGATATTTGGTTGAAGACTTGGGCCTGGAGAAAATATAAAGTTACAAAATGATGCCTTGAGATGGTTCGAAAATAAATAGCATGAAAACGGTTCATTAACTAACTTCTAATCTCAATTAGCTAGCATCAAGACAATGCATGCGTGAGCCTGAGAGCTAGGCGTTGATTTTCGACGCCTAGGCTGGCTTCAAGGCCTGCCAGGCATGTACACCCTGGCCTCCAACCAAACAAGGCTTCGGCCACTCCTAGGATAGTCTCCAGTCAGGCACGTCTTCGCCAGGTTCCCATCCAAACACACCTTAACGCTAGCATGTCTGACGATGCTCACCATGCGAGTGCCACCAGCTCCGGCGAAGCTGCCTGGCCACCGCCCCACCGAGTGCCTTTCTCCTTTTTTTTCATTATATCAAGGAGATGTATCACCAAAACCGATGACATCCTTAGCTATGTTGTTGCATATAGTATTTTCAATATATCTAGTACCTTATAATAGTATAAGCTCACTAAAAGAGTCAAAGAGTAAGAGAAACTTAATGAACAGATGAATCCGCTCCTTATTGATTTTCTTTCAATTTTGACGATAGTTTTATCCTACCTAATAGCGGGTCATTACTTGTTGTTAGGTTTGAAGGAGAAGATTCATGTGAAAATCAAGAACGCGATGCTTCTCGGTGTCTTTTGATGCTCACAAACATAGCATGCAACCTGTGGGAGGCAGGGGCGCTTGAGAGGAACCGAAGATGGCGTAGTATTATCTATTTGCTTCACCATGATATCTGCAGCAACTCAGAAGGAATCAGCGTGCAAAATGCATATATTTGGAAAACTTATCAGCTCTACTTTCGAACGAATCAAATATCAGATGATTTGGAGCTTTCTACACTAAGTTATGGCAAGTTGATTGGATATTGTGCGGGCTGTCTAGAACATTGAGCGAGAGATGCCAAACATAAGAAGTCCATGGATTGTAAGTTACTTGTTGATGATATTTGGCTATACCATGACTTCCCAAAGGTTGAGAAAGTTTCCTTTTCTTGTTTCACATGGATTTGGCAGCCATCCAAACAAGGAGGCAAAGATACGAAGATTTGAAATCAATTTGGATTCGGTTCGGCACATCTAGCAAAGCCCGCATTAAATAGTCCATAACATTCGCAAACAGAGTTTGTTTTGGACGTCTGAGTACTTGTTTTAAAGATTATTCCGATGCACACAAGATATATGAAGTGCCAACACCAGATTCTATAAGTATGCGCCGATATAACAGAAACAAACCAATGGTTGTAAAGCTTGTATTTTCCTTTTTGCTTGTATTGGAGTCCAAGTCTTGTTTAGATATCTTATGAGGGCTACATAAGCCATTGTATCACGTCCATGTAAGTTAGATCACATTTATTTCAGAAATAGATTGCTTTTGTATCTAATAGTATTCAACGCTTGTTCTTCCAAGTTTTTGGTACGGACAAGTTCTTGAAGGGAATTGGACGTTCTTGTTCTAAAGATCATTCTATCTTTCCGTTGTGAATTGAGAGATCGATATCCTCCACTCGGTGGTCTCATGGAGTTATCATCACACATGTGATTAGGCGAATCATGCGTTGGGCAGCGGGTGAGTAGTTATGATTTGTCGAGTTTCACACTTGTTATCTTCGATCCTATGTCGAGAATATCACCCTGTATCATCTTGGTATTAGAGCTTCATTCACTCGTAAATCTGTCGTAACTTTTGCGCCTAAAGTCCGATTTATGTGTTCTTGGATTCATTGGAAAGCTTACAACGAGACCTATATATCTAGTTCAAATTCGACTTCCTTTTAGGTGATTTCGGCTTCATAAGTTTCAACACCCGTGTCAGTCGATCGTGAATTGTTCTTTTTGTGTGTTAGTTCGATCCAAAGTTTGTGAGTCTTGTTTTCGGTACCTTAGTTTAGTACATGTTGCGTCCATATATCAAAAACAAAAAAAGGTTGGACCCTAGACACTTGTGCTTAGTCGAGATAAGCATTGGTGTTGTTTGTGCAAAACCGAAGCAGAGCTTTACTTATAACTTGATTTGCGCATTATATATTATGTGCTTCACTTAAATACTTTGAGAACCAATTCATCCTTTACGAATACTTCAAACCTATCGAAACTAGCTATTTGATATTGCTCTAGGGATGCTCATATGTCAGCGTTGTGCACAATCCTTCTTGTGTTACTAGTTGAATCGAATAAGGTTGTAATTGCTCAGAGTGATTCATCATTGTTGGCCGAGTAAAAAAAAAAGATAGAAAGAAGCAACCCAAAAAATATATTAAAAGAGTGCTTTGGCCGACATCTTTTGTGAGCTATACCATAATTATCATTAATGTTCAGATTGTGCTAGTTTGTTATTTTGAATCATCTTGTGCCCTAACTCATTGCTTGAGGAATTAGCTATCGTATCTCTATAACTTGTGCAATATGAGCTATTGGTGCTGTCCAAATATCTTTTGTTTAGTTCACTCTTTTGATTACATCATCTTTGCGTGTGAGTTGCTTAATTTGTTCATCATTTATATCTTGAGATCAACAACTAGGCATTGATTTCTAGTTTGGATTGCTAACTAGCTTTACAATATCTAGAATTTTAGATTGCATGGGATAAACACTTGACCCTCCAAACTCCATAACTATCCGTTGTTGTGCATTGACTTGTTCTCGAACTCGCTTAATCATTACCATTGTTGTGTCTACCACTGCCAAGTGTGAGTTTTGACCTTAATCTACTTCGGAACGGTAAGAACTTTACATGGTAAGAAGAGTGAGATTGAATGATTTTCACATATATACCACATATATCTTTGCTGTCTTCGTACAACTAAACCATGACATGACTAGAATTTTTGTATCTTCCTTTCTATGGGAGTATTAATCCAGTGGACTACCTTAAATGGGCACAATGCATGAAGGCGAAGCTTGCATTACAGAAGCTTTCATCACCTTGAGATGTCATTTGTGAAGACTTGGCAAGACTTCAAGCGCGTCTTGAGAAAGGAGCTTATCCTATCCTCTTATGGGAAGCACGGGAGGGGGCAACAGTGGCGGACAGGGGGGCTTGTGTGTGTGGGTTGGGGGGGGGGGGAGGGTGAGTTTGAAGAGGAGGAGGTGGCGATACAGTTACGGTTATCTTCGCTAGTGCTAGTGAGGCGCCGTGCGAGATAGGGTGCTAGTAGAAACAAGCGACGGTGTGTATAGCAATGTGGGAGGATGCTAGATCATTGGATTACGATCTAACGGTTCACAATTTTGACTCAGTTTTGACACAAAATTAGTTGATTGATGCATAGTCAGTCCCTAAAGAAATACACGAATTTTGCACGGAAGGAAGCTTAGACAGAATGATCTTCCAATTTTTGTAATGCAATCCTGATAGGAGCAGCAAATTTTAAAACTCTGATAGGAACAGTACACTTGATTCAACACCAATCGACTCTACATAGGAAAAGCCTAGATCCGAAGCAATTCATTTGGCGCGACTCAAAACTGCAAATCCCACATCAATCTCTTTTGCAGTTTTGCCACAAAGAAGTATAAAAAAAGTGGAGTGTGGATATCCTACACCCACATGTAGCTACATCCACTATCCCCCTCCATTTTTACTTTGAGATTCGTGCCTTTCACCTTCTCTTCTCCGTATCTCCTCCTGGAGAGAGCCACGCCACTGCCGTCTCCAAGCCGCCCCCGCGGAAACCTTGCGCCCTGCCGCCGCCGCCGGAAGCCTCGCATGCCAGTGCTAGAAACCTCACTACCCGCCAAAAACCTCGCTCGCCACCGCTCAGAGCCCATGCTACCGCTGCCCAAGCCCTTGTCGTGCCACCGGAAGCACAGCCGGCGGAGAGAGAGGAGTCCAGGAGAGAGAAGGGGAAGCACGAATCTCGCAGCAAGCCTAGACGGCCCTGATAGGGGGTGTAGCTGCAACCGGTTGTAGCATTGCATTTTTGAAAAAAAAAGTGAAACAATAAAGTAATTCACTTGACCTGTCATGAACCACTAAAATTGAGGTAAACAAATGACACAAGCTTTACAAAGTAAAATTTCACAACAAAAGCTCCTTTCTTGGCCCTCTATCCTAATACTGCAGCTTAGCAGTTAGCACGCGGATGTGTTAATCCATAACTCGCTTGAAAACACAAAGAATGGAAATCGTGATCTTAAATTCGAGAAAAGCTTGGATAAGTTAAACATTGATCTGGACGAGCAATACCGGGCTGTGCACCGCCGGGCGCGTCTCGAGCAGCCAATGACCAATAAGCGACTTGAACACCACCTGAAGATTGCCACCGGCTTGATCGAGGACGAACTCCTGCGCGGCGTCGAGGAGACGAGAACGAGCACAGGATGCTCGAGAGAATAAGGACGTGCAATGCGAACGGTTTTTTTCCATGGAATCGAGCCGGCGTAACCTTTGGCCAGTGTGGCCGCCACCTCCTCCGCTTGCAGGTGCCACTCGACTACTCGAGCGTGCTCTGAATGTCGGCTACCCAGGTTGGATTTCCTTTGAGGTGAGTCCTGGTGCAAAGCACAAGGGATTGTAAGATTATATGGTGTTATAGGCAAAAGAAAAAAAGAAAAAAAACCTAGTGTGTTGCGCAAGGGAGGACCAATTAAATGGTGGAAAGTGCTGCTGTATATGGGCCCCTTTATGAAGGCCCGATTGTGTAAACACTTTATCTAAATGAGGTCCAAAAGGGGCAAATGGCCCACTAAATCTATTAGCGTAGTTTAGTCCTATATAGTTTATACTATTATAGAGGCACTCCATCTCCCCATATATAAGGAGGGGTAGAGGCTGCATATTGTACACATAAGCCTACGGGCAAAAGAGCAATAAACTTGAGAGAAAGCTTGGGACTACATCTTGTGTCCCCTGTTCCACTTTTATATTCTTGTAAATTGAGTGCTTGATCGTCGGCAATGCGACCCCGAATATATAACACGGTAACGCTCTTACTAAGGCTACCAGATATGTTATCTTTGATCAAGCTTGCCAATTCAAGTTTTGCAGTGATGTTTTTGTTTGTAGATTGGTTCTAGTTCTACCCTACGTCATTGCTTCCTCTCTTGTCGCCGAGCGGCCAGGCGTACGCCTCCGTGTGCGCATCGACCACGCCATTCCCTTGGCTGACCAGCCATACGCCACTAAGTACATATCAGTGTGCTGTCGCTGAGATCGACTGGTGCCGCCTCCGCGTACGTGCCGAGATCGAAATGGGCACGCCTCCACATGCGTCGTCGGCTTCCCTAGACTTATGGCCGTGCACCTACGCGCATGCGCCACCGGTCGCTGATGTGCTGGTCGGACGTGTGACTCCACCCACGCGCCACCAGCCACTATTGTCGAAGATAATGCAGGCACAATTCCTCGTGTATGCCACCGCTTGACGAGGATTAAAATATCTATGTATTACTTTAATACATAGTAAAAGACCATATGTCTTCATAGTCGTAACCCCTAAGGCTAATACATAGTAAAAGACCATATGTCTTCATAGTCGTAACCCCTAAGGCTAACGACCTCACTGGTCATAAGGACTCCAGAGGTTACATAATGGGTAACCTGGTCGGACAAGGTCCTGTACCTAACCTCTGATCAGTTAGTTGCTTGTAGAAGCCATGAACTGGCATCTGGATCTAACTCCAGGTATATTTTCTACCGTGTGATGAATGGAACACATGTTATATATTCCATACCACACGACGTTACATGATCCTAAGTCACTGACAAACAACCGTCGTAGAGTCAAGTGTCTCACAGACACTTAACCGCAAAGCAGTTGATACTTCATCAACCATCGTCTCGCTCCGACCAGTCGCGATGCTTCACAACAGACGTCTTCTCCAAGAGTAACCGCTACCTCTTCAAGGGTTATTTAAAGATGGAGCATGGACAGAACGAGGAGGATCAAGCAATATTGGATTGAAGCATAGCAATTATAATCAAACTTATGTTTCAAGCCCGATTCATTAGAATAGTAAGCATCATGCTCAGTGTACTTAGGAATTAGTCCACTGCCTGGTCGCAGGCATCCTCCGTAATAGCCAGTTCATATCAATAAGGAGCATTCCCATTCTCTCCCAGGAAATCCCGTGCCATTTTCCTCTTTTTTATTTCGTAAGATCGGCAACTCGATCGTCGACACCGCTACCCCAACCCATCGTGTTGTCCGTCGTTAGGCTAGAGTTCGCCGAAGCCCACTGGGCACAAGGCCTCACCTCGACGAGGAGCACCATCAATGCCTCCACATCATCATCGCCGATCGTACAGCGCTTCGCTCTCGCCGCTTGTCACCTCCTTCTCCGCCATTGCCGACGCCCATGCGTCGGTCTCCGAGCCAAAGGAGACGATCATGGCACCTCGCGCCATGGCCACCACCACCATCACCCCACGCCGCACCGTCACCTCATCGCATCGCGTGACCAAGGCCGCCTCTTCGTCAACACTACTACCTCCATGGCACCTAATGGGTGAGGCTAGGGCATCGGTTCCATCCATAGCGAAGGACGATGTTGAAGGCACCGCCGCCGCCACCTTCGTCCACAGCGAGGATGAGATGGGACATGGGTGCGCATCACTAACGCTCGATTCGGGACCGAGCACATACGTGGGCCACCATGGGACGTCATCATTGCTGCTATGCTGTGCCATCAACGTTGGTTGTGTTGCCGTTAGGCAAGGAGGAGGCACCGCCGCCGCCACTCGCTATCAGACCCCGGGATTAATATCCCAGATCTTCTGTGCATAACTGAACTAGTCCCATGATCAGTGGCTAGCTCACACATTAAACAAATGTGATAACACAACCATAAACGCTAAAATTTATTAAATAACAACAGAGTTGTTTACAAGATAGCCTTACAGGGCAACATTAAATAAACACAGCGGAAGACGATGAAGAAGTAGTAGGGTCCAGCAATCTGCCACAAGCAATCGACTTGGGTAGCGGCCTAGTCGTCATGATCCACACCTAAAGCGAAGTTCTTCTCCTCTGAAATTTGTTTGCATTAAGCAAGTATGAGCACAACTTCCGTGCTCGCAAGTTACACCTGTCAAATAACAACATGATATGCATAAATGGATGTAACAAAGGAAGGCTTATAGTGTTATTTGTGCGAAAACAGCATTTGACATTAAATACCATACTAAGTTCAAAAGCTCAAGTTTTATAAAATCCAAAATTGATTTTGAATTGATAAAGGTAGTGTAGGCACCAACCTAACACCAACATAAACACGGGCACCAACCCGGGGCTTCAACCCATAACTTTTCTCATGGACACCCATCCATGTCAAATTGTTTTACAAAAAAAAAAATTTTGAAATCGAAGTCTAACTTTGAGTGGCTTTGCCAGCATGTCCATGACCGTGGACACGGCTATTCGAATAGTTTTACACTCTGCAGAGGTTGTACAGCTTTACCCACAAGACATGAATTATCTAGTTTGCTTGGCATCCGTCGATACCACTGCTCACTACCTTAGGGAATGTAACATCCCAAAGTGTTGTTACCAAAATAAAAATAAATAAAATTATTATTTTGCTGGTTTTTCTGAGAATTGGCCAGAGTTTGATTGCTTTATTTGAATTTCTGAAGTTGTAAAAGTCAAAATTCAAAATTTATTTGAAGTTCTTGAAGCCTTATTTGGTTTTATCTGAAAAATTAAAATTTAATTAATTCCTTTGATTTTCTGAGTTGTTAAAAGCTTTTTCCTAAATATTTTAAAGCCAAAATAAATTTATTTGCAAAAACTATAGCCAACTTTAAGTTGAAACTATTTTATTTAAGTCCAAAATAATTAAGAAAAGTTCTGTGAATTTTCTCATAATTCTTGGATTTTATTTGCTATTTTCTAGAAGCTATTTTGATTTATCTCCATTTCTGAAATTGGAAAATCAATTAAAAATGCGGAAAACCTCTTGGGCCGAAACCTCATCGGTCCGGCCCATTTCCTCCGCGACCGCCCGACCACCCGCTCCTCCCGCGCGCTCACCCCTCTCTCCCTCACCGCCCGATTCCCATCGGACGGCCACCACTGCCCCACGCCACCCCACCTCCCAACACCGTTGGATGCAAATCCAACGACGCGCACTCTTCTCCTCCCGCGTTCTTCTCCGCACGGCCGCCTCGCTCCGCCGCCATTACCGCGTCGTAGAGCTTCATCTCCGCCGCCATCTACGCCCCCTCTTCACGCGTAAATGTGCGCATCAGATTCCCCTGATCTCGCCGCTCCTCCTCCCGGCCTTTTTCCTCTCTCACGATCGTGTCGCGAGACCGCCCGTCACGCCGCGATTCCGCCGCCGATCTCCTCCTCCGGACCCTCCGCCCCTATAAAGGAGCGCCAGACCGCCCTTCCTCTTCATCCCGGCCCCGACCCACTCTCTCGCACTCGCGGAATCGGCACTTCTTCGCCGACGGCCGTCACTCCTTCCACCGCCGATTGCGCGCCGTCACCGCCGCGCGCCTCCGCCGCCACCATCCGCCGCCACGCCTTCGCGCCCGTGCTCACCTCCATTTTGCCGAGCTCCACCGAGCCGCCGCCACTACGACCAACCTTCGCCGCCGCCTTCTACCTCGCCGCCGGCAACCCCTCCACGCCGCGTCGCCAAAAACCTGCGCATAAAGTTCGCCGTCTCCTCCCCTTGCCCTTGGTACCATCCATTCGTGTCGCCATGGCGCAAAGCGCCGACGACCATTGGGACCCGAGCGCCGCCGTCGCCGGAGCTTACGTGGCACAGTCACGTAGCTGCCAGGTCAGCGCCACTCGTGCACAATCCGCTAAGTCCGCGCCAACGTGGCACCACCTCACCACACCCCGCCAGACCACCCCCACGGTCACTATTCCAAACACCGGGTTCACCGCGGATGTTGACCGGGCCATGAACCCAGTCTGTTGACCTTGGGGCCCACCTGTCAGTGAAATGAATTATTTTCCTTTAGGAAAATAATTTGGCCAGAAATCATTTTCCACTCGCTGACGTCATCTTGCGCAATAAACCGAATTTCTTTGAGAAAAATAAATCAAGAAAATCAATAAAATCTGATTTTAGGGTTTATTTAAATTTAAAACTTCCTGGGGTTCGTTCTCCCTCATACGAACTCCGATTTCGTCGATTCAAATTCCTAAATTCCTATAAAATCAAGATCTAGCAAACTAAACCAAAATTATTTAATTTTGAGTTCATTTGATCAATAATCCCTTTAAACCCTAATTTATCATTCCATGCAATTCCAAACTTCTAAAATTCATATCTTTTGCATCCAAACTCCGATTTGGGTGGTTCAAGTTGCAAAATCTTTATAAAATTATTATCTAGCTAACTAAATCAAATTATTTTAATTTGGAGTTCATTTGATTTGTTATTTGAATTTAGTTTGAATTTATATTATTTTCACGATTAGATTTCGACGACTTCGGAGAGTTAGATTTCAACGCCGATTGAAGAACAACATAAGAGGATTGATTTTGACTGTATGATCATCGTGATTGTACACTTGGACTACCTGAAGATAGTACTTGTGAGTACTAGGTGACCTGTTAAGAAAAACAACGTCACCTCAACACGGACGTTCATTAGGTGACCGTTAAGAAAAACAACGTCACCTCATCAAGCAAGGCAAGTTATACCCTTGATCATATTGATCCTATTATTTTAAATTATTTATATTCTGTTTTTAAATTGTTACTGCATGCTTATTTATATTCGGTAATATAACTTCCTGTTTTTCAATTCATAGTTATACCTAAATCCTTTGTATGACCCATGTTGATATTGAATCAAACACATTGACACCCTAGATAAAACCTGGTTGATACGATAGTATGAACTAGGATCATTTAAACGTATTGCTTAGCCATGCGTATAGACCAAACTTGTTTCATTTGGGAAATTTCAGCCAACAATCAATTATTGTTTAAATTGTACCATTGGCATTGGTGTGTCATGGGAGTTTTACAAATGACTTGAAAAGTAAAATAAAAATGGGTTTGGACTTGGGCGAAATGGATGATTGGTGGGTGCAGGTTTATGCACGGGCTTAATCTCGTCAGGGTTAAGGTCCAGGGGTTTTTATGGAAAGTCGCCCAAGTCGATTAGGACCGGTCTTGAGCGCATGATGCTCGCTTACCGCACCACCACATGTCCTGTGTGGGCGGGACTTGGCTAAATAATTTGTGATGTCTTAGTGTCATTTGTGCTATGTTGTTGGTATGGGTGTTGGTCAGACAGTAGACTCATTTGGCGCAAGAGGGGGCTTCCGGAGGATGGCCAGTCCAATAGTAGCGAAACCTTAGCGGGCATAAATACATTAAGACAGAACATTGTAAAGGCCTCGTGATAATCACTTAGTCGCACACCTTCGGAAGTGTGTCAGACGGAAATTGAAAGTTGATTATCTCTTGTGGGTAAAGCTGTACAACCTCTGTAGAGTGTAAAACTATTCGAATAGCCGTGTCCGCGGTTATGGACATGCTAGCAGAACTACTCAAAGTTAGACTTTAGTTTTTGTTTGGAAAAGACTTCTTCAAAACTGGTTTATCCAGATGGGAATTGGGCAGAAAGCCATGTGATAGGAGCGTATCCTTCACCGTTCATGTGTGAATGTTATCTGACTATAAAATTGAGAATTTTATAAATTTTAGTTATAAAATAACTGCTTTGGAACTTAGTACCAGTATTTCAAAGAAATGCTGCCTTATGCAAATAAACCAATAAGCCTTTCTATTGTTACATCCATTTATGCATGTCATTCTGTTACTTGACGGGTGTAACTTGCGAGCACGGAAGTTGTGCTCATACTTGCTTTATGCAAACAAAATTTCAGAGGAGAAAGACTTTGCTACCGATGTGAACCTCGACGACTAGGCCGCTTCCCCAGTCGATTGCCTGTGGCAGATTAACTGGACCCTGCTACATCTTCGTCTTCCGCTGTGTTTATTTTATTGTGGGCCTGTAAGCCTCCTTTGCAATCAACTCTGTTGTTTATCAATAGAATTGTGATATGATTTTGTTACCATAATTGTTTACTGTGTGAACTAGCTACTGATCATGGGACTAGTTCAGAAATGCACAGAGGATCTGGGATATTAATCTCGGGTTCTGACAGGTAAGCGGTCTAGAGCACGTGTCAAGGCCTTTACAATGCGCCATTCCACCATAGTCCTCCCTCGCTAAGGTTCACCGCCTTTGGACTACCCGTCCGCAGAGTTCAGACCCCCTCTTGCGCCAGGTGGGACTAACATAGGTCATAACATGACTACCCACCACACCAACGGAAATGACTATGATGGAACTTTGCAAATTAATCAGCCAGGTCCTGCCCATACAAGACATGTGGTGGTACGATATGGCTTAGCAAGATGCGGCTCGAAGACCGATCCTTAACTGACCTGGGCGACAACCAATAGAACCCTGAGCCTCAACCTACCCAGTTGAGCCCGTGCATAAACCTGCACCCACCAGACAACCATTTTGCCCAAGTCCAAACCATCATTTTATTTCATTTTTCAAAGTCATTTATAAAACTCCCAAGACACACCAATGCCAAGGGTACTATTTAAACAATAGTTGATTTTTAGCTGAAATTCTCCAAATGAAACATATTTGGTCTATAAGCATGGCTAAGCACAATATTTTCCAAAATGATCCTAGTTCATACTATCGTATCAACCAGGTTTTTACTAGGGTGACAACATGTTTGATTCAATTATCAAAATTGGCCATACAAAGGAGTTTAGGCATAACTATAAATTTAAAACAGGAATTTAAAATTGCTGAATATAAATAAGCATGCAGTAAATATTTGAAACAAAATTTAAATAATTTTAAATAATAGGTGCAAATATGATCAAGAATGTAACTTGCCTTGCTCAAATAGTTTCTCTCAAACGGCGTCGAAATTTGACTCTCCGAAGTCGTCGAAATCTATACACGAAAATAAGCCAAATTCAAACTAAATTCAAATAGGATTCAAATCAACTCCAAATTGAATAATTTTTGTTTAGTTGGCTAGATCTTGAATTTATATAAATTTATAAATTTGAATGGGCTCAATCGGAGTTCGGATGCAAAAGATATGAGCTTTCGAAGTTTGAAATTACATAAAATGCTAGATTTAGGGTCTAAAAGAACTACTGGCCAAATGAACTCAAAATTAAATAATTTTGAGGTAGTTGGCTAGATCTTGATTTTATAGAAATTTAGGAACTTGAATCGACGAAATCGGAGTTCGTATGAAGGAGAACGAACCCCGGGAAGTTCTAAATCTAAATAAAACCCTAAAACAGATTTTATGGATTTTCTTGACTTATTTTTCTAAAGGAAAAAGGCTTTTATTGCGCCAGCATGACGTCAGCGTGAAATTTCCGAATTAAAACAATTCGGAGGAAAATGGCCCAGTCGCTGACATGTGGGCCCCTTGGTCAATGGACCAAGTCTATGGTCCGGTCAACGCCCACGGTGGGCTTGGTCCACAGAACAGTGCCGGGGGAGGTGTGCGGGGGAGGTGTGCGCTGGCGCAGGGGGTTACGTGGCTTAGCCACATAGGCGGCCACGCGGGCTTGGGGCCGAGGTGGAGGGTGAGGTGGTGGGCCACGTCGGCGCCGGACCGAGGTGGTGCTCGGGGCCTAAGGCTCGCCGGCGAACGACGGCCCGGTGAACGTCAGTGAGGGCACCGAGGGCAAGATTGAAGCGTGGGGGTTATAAGGCGTTCGGTTTGGTCACCTGGGGACGCAGCGACGGCCGACGACGACGTGAAGAGCGGCGGCGCGTGCGGGCTCAACGTGGCGACGAGCTCCGGTGGTCTCTAGGCCGGGGAAGGGTGCGCACGGGGACGGTGAGGTGGCGGCGATGCTGATGGTGTAGGCGACGACGGCGAAGAGGTGGCGTCGGCACCGGAATCGGGGAAGAAAGGGTGCTCGGTCGGGGTTCTTCAAACTCGGATTCCGGCGAAACCGAGAGGGGAGAGGAGGAGTGAGTGGTGGAGGTGGGATGAGGACAACGAGGCGGAGCCGGGGCGCTCTTAAATAGGGGAGGAGGGGCACGGAGGAGAGAGATCGTGTGCGGGGGCGGTGGTTGCGGCAAGCGGGCGTTCCGACGGGATCGTGCGCGAGAAAAGGGGAAAAGGGGGAAGTGGAGGCGGCGTGAGACGCAGGAGTGAGGGCGCGTGACCGTGTGATGGAAGGGGGCGGAAAAGGCGGCGTTGACGGAGCTCCCACGCGCGGTAATGGCGGAGGCGCGGGCGCGAGGAAGAAGGGAGGTGGGGAGAAGAAAGCGCGGCGAAGAAAGGCGGAGGCCATCGGATTTTCATCCGATGGTGCAGAAAACGGGATGGCATGGGGGCATAAATGTCGTCCGATGTAAATCGGACGGTAGGGCAGATGGGGGCACGGGAAAGCTGGGCCAGATGGGCCGCGCTCGTGGTGAAGGGGAGATGGGCCAAGGGAATTCGGCCCATTGGCTTTTCCGGATTTTTAAATGATTTTTCAATTAATTTAATTCTAGATAAATAGAAAGGGCTTTAGAAAAAGGCAATTTAAATCCAAAAATTCTAGAAAAATTCACAAAAATTTCTAGAGGCATTGTGGACTTAAATAAAATATTTCCAACGTATACTTGGCTATTCATTTTGAAAAATAATTTATTTTGGCTTTGAAAATTTTAGGAAAAAGCTTTTAAAGACTCAGAAAATTCTAGAAATTAATTAAATTTTATTTTTCAGATCAAACCAACTGAAATTTCAAGAACATCAAATAAATTTTAAATTTTTGACTTTTAGAACTTCAGAAATTCAAATAAGGCAATCAAACTCTTTCAAGTTTCAGAAATTCAATAAAATAATAATTTTATTTTATTTTAATTTTGGTAACATAACCTTGGGATGTTACACTCGCCTTTGCACATGCGTGTGTGCGTGTGATGCGGGCTGGATAGGCTAGGGTTTGGGGGTAACCCTAGTCGACTAGTAGATGGGCCTTGAGACCATTGGGCTGTAAAAGCTGGACCAAAAGGTTCGATAAGGATTGGATCTGGTAGGCCTTTAATGTTTTTATAGAAAAGTCCTTGGGATTTTGTATAATTACACACAAATCCTTGGTTTATTTGTTGGACTGAAAAGGCGACTAGAGGGGGGGTGAATAGGAACACGATCTCTTTTTCTCCCGAATTCAATTCAATACGAATCTCACTCCAATAGCTATGAAAGCTATGAAGATCAATCGATCATGCACAATGAAGACTTGTATTGAATCAACTCAAAACCCAAGTAAAATCAACACAAAAGCAAAACAAGAAGACATCGGCGTCCGACCTCTCACGGGGCGGTCGGGCCGGTCGGTCTCGCGATCGAACCGATCAAGCGGTCGGACCGATTCCTCGGCGGTCGGACCGTTTCGATGAACAGAGAAAACGGCGAAACAAACCAAACGCAAATTGATGAAAATTTTGATTCGTGCGCCCAAACTTCGTGAAATTTGACACACACCTACCTAAGTATGTTAGGAACCTATTCCAAGCAACGATCGTGATAATTCTTTCCAAGATTCGACCTTTACGCTTTGAGCGGTTAAGTCAAAACCGAGTCAAAACGAAAATATGATCTTGAGACTTGCTCGTGGGTGATTGATGATATTGATGATCCTAGATGTATTCCCACACGTCACAGCAAGCTAGATCACGTCCAGAAAATAAGCAAAAACTCGCGGATCAAAGAAAGACTCAAATCATCAAAAAGAGAGAAAGAAAGCAATTGACCTCATCTTGAAGAAACTTTCTTTGGATTGATTTGATATGGTATTGGTTTACAGCCACTCCATCAATGGATGACAAAGACTCAATACATGAGCACGAAATCCAATCCAACTCTCTAGAACCCTGACCTCCTCTCCTCCTCTCCCTAAGCAAATTAGGGTTTCTAAACAATGAAACGTCGAAAAATCGGGAGCTGGGTGCAGCCACCTCCCTCCTCTATTTATAGTGGAGGCCTAGGGTTTCTAAAAGAGTCTCCCTAATGGGCTCCGTTAAGGCTCAAAACAAGCGGGTGACACACGCACGTATTTTAAAGCGCTGTGTTCATATTGTGCGAAGCACTCGCTGTTCGCCACGTGTAGGTTGATCCAACGGCTCTCATCATGTCGGCAAGTCTCTCCCATCCGCTCCCACCGAAACCACCATAGCACTTGCACCGACACCCGCGCGCTTAATTCAACGATCGCCGACGAATCGCCTGTTCGGTCACCTTTGTCCATCTTGCACCATACTTGAGTCCAATGACTTCACCCGCATCGCCGATCGTTTTGAACCTCGCTATCCAAGCCTAGTCCCGATCATCCTCGCCGTTGACCGTCGTTGACCACCAAGCAACTTTGCACAACAATAGACAAGCAAATCGACCGGGAACAAGTTCTTCACAACTTGACCCACGTTAGTCAAAACATGCATCATGCAACACATATGACATGAAACCCATGAACTTAACCTAACAAGCAACCATCGCCGCCACACGGGCTGACGACATAAGTGAAAACCGGTCAGACCGCCAGCCTTGGCGGCCTCGATCGCCAACCAAGGCGGTCGACCGCCACCAAAGGACTTAGCCAAAATTTCAACACCAAATCCGCAACCTCTCTAGAAATTTAAAACGAATAGAACTTTTGACTGGAGGCTCCAAAAATTATGGGACAAAGTGCAGTAGAATCTCCTCACTTGCCTACACACTCTATTTTTGGCCCAGCCTCAAACTCCAATGCCACTCAACTTGCCGGTCCGACCGCTCATCGACGGCCGGTCGGACCGCTACCAATCGGTCGGACCGCCACCCTAGCCGGTCGGACCAGATAATTCACCGAGGCATGGCGTCGACCGCTACCAAAGCCGGTCAGACCGCTTGAGACCTGACAGAATCTGAACTTTGCCGAAACCACCATGGCACCATGGCACTTGCATCGACCCCGCGCTTCATTCAACGGGCCGCACCGAATCGCCTGTTCGGTCACCTTTGTCCATCTTGCACCATACTTGAGTCCAATGACTTCACCCGCATCGCCGATCGTTTTGAACCTCAGCTATCCAAGCCTAGTCCCGATCATCCTCGCTGTTGACCGTCGTTGACCACCAAGCAACTCCGCACAACAATAGACAAGCAAATCGACCGGAACAAGTTCTTCACAACTTGACCCACGTTAGTCAAAATATGCATCATGCAACACATATGACATGAAACCCATGAACTTAACCTAACAAGCAACCATCGCGCCACACGGCCGACGACATAAGTGAAAACCGGTCGATCGCTTGACCTTGGCTCGGCCCGATCGCGAACCAGGCGATCGACCGCCACCAAAGGACTTAGCCAAAATTTCAACACCAAATCCGCAACCTCTGGAAATTTAAAACGAATAGAAATTTTGACCGAAGCTCCAAAATTATGGGACAAAGTGCAGAGAATCTCTCACTTGCCTACACACTCTATTTTTGGCCCACCTCAAACTCAATGCCACTCAACTTGCCGGTCCGATCGCTCATCGACGCCGGTCGGATCGCTACCAAATCGGTCGGACCGCCACCTAGCGGTCGGACCGCCAAGATAATTCACGAGGCATGGGCGATCGACCGCCACCAAGGCGGTCGGACCGCTGAGACTGACAGATCGAACTTTGCCGAAAACTTCGTGTTTCAAGAAACCTTCAACGTCATTGCCAATTGTCACATCATCCTAAGATCATGAGCATATCCCCATGATATCCACAATCTCCCCTTGATGAACACATTGGCAATTCCCACAAATGCATGTTTTGAGGTTTGAAAAGTAAAACTCAACGTTTTTCGCACAAAGGCACAACTTGGTCCATATGCAAGAGAAAGCAATGAAAAT
Source organism: Ampelocalamus luodianensis (assembly GCA_036346255.1). Lineage (NCBI taxonomy): Eukaryota > Viridiplantae > Streptophyta > Magnoliopsida > Poales > Poaceae > Ampelocalamus > Ampelocalamus luodianensis. The sequence goes on from CM070625.1 coordinate 38,352,883, forward strand.
GACCAAGTTGGCTTCAGAATAGCATCGCCAAGTGAGATAAGGCAAAAGAAAGCAAGAAAGCTTCAATTTCCAAAGACGAGTCAAAATTCTCACTTAAGGTCCATAAGAATGAACGATTGTTCGAAATGACCTTTGATCATCGTGGGGATCAAGAATTGCAATTCAAGTTCAGAAAGAGCAATAAGACCATAAGAAAGCAAATAAGAAACTCCCCCTCACTACGATCCTCAGATTTCAAAAAAATTCAAAATCTCCAATTTTATCCCCCTTTTTAACACTTTTAAAATTTCTCCCCTTTACACATCTTGAAATATCTTCTCCCCCTTTGACAATGGAGTCATCAAGGAATCACGCCTTCCTTTCGTCCAGAGATAATAAATGCAGAATGAGGAAAAAGCATAAGAAGGAGCATGCATGAAATGCAATGGAGTGGCTTCATATTTTTGTATTTTTCAATTTTGGATTACAAGAAGCTTTGGAGATTACCCAAAAGAACAAGCTAGCATTTCTAAAATTGCACAAACAACATATCAGCCTGAAAGCGCTAACAAGATCATGATAAAACATATATAACAAAGCTAAAGCAAGAAGGCTCAATATAAAGCAATAAATTTTAGCATTTTAAGCAAAGCTTCAAATCTAGCAAGTCCATCAACAGGGATCCTAAGATGATACTGGCCATGTCAAAATGTCAATGTGAGACCAAGACGCTAACAATGACCACATTAAGAGACAAACAAGTCCTGAATTGAATCATTTTGCTCAATTTGTCTCAAACGCCCATTTTTCAACAGTTTTTCATTTTCAATGAATATTGAAGTTGATTAAAGGTATATCTTAGTGAAGAACATCTTGGACTAGGAGCCATCCACAAACTCTTCCTAAGCTTCTACTAGGGCGACAAATCTTGAGGTTCATGTCAATTGTGACAAGCAGTCCCCATGAGATCGTCTCGATCACCAAACTATCTCCAAGTTCATGCCTATGACATGCAGTCTCGAGAGAATAGTTTGGCACATTTTAAGCACAAGACAATCTTTAAATTTGATTTTTCATTTTTTACAAGAGCAGATTTAGATTCTTAAAAGAACAAGAAACTCAAGCAATGATCAATACTAGATTCAAGATCTAACACCGCAATTTTGACAGGGCCAATGTCACAAAAGGAGCACTAATTGCGCAACTAGCTAAAACATCCACAAATTGCAGTTTTTAGTTCAAGTTGTCTTAAAGTTCTAGCTCATTCAGCAAAGACTTTGCTGCACATGTGAAAGCATGATAATTCTAGCAAGTCAAAGAACTAGACATGGCATTGAGCAGAATTGAAATACTAAAGCTCAAAAGGGTAATAAGCAAAGCTTCATCAATTTTTAAAAAACAAGCAGAAAAGCTTATATTACACTGCATCTTTTTGGTTTTTCATATAAATGCAGTAAGATACAATGAGATGCACAAAAAGACTTAAAAAGCCTAAAAAGATCAAAAAAGATCAAAAGAAAATACTACTAAAAGAAGGTATCAGAAAAACAGAAAAGCTCAAATGAACAAGAAAAGTTCAGAACAGAGCTAACTCCCCCTCAAACCAAACCGTAGGGATAAATTACCCCTAACTCACTTCTCAAGGTTGCAAACCTAGTTGGATCTAAAGGCTTGGTGAGGATATCAGCCAACTGAGCCTCGGACTCCACGAAATGCAGCACAATATCACCCTTCTCGACATGATCTCTAAGAAAGTGATAGCGAATGTCTATGTGCTTGGTCCTAGAGTGTTGCACAGGGTTTTTAGCAATGTTAATCGCAGAAGTGTTATCACAGAAAAGAGGAACACTATCAAACGCCAACCCAAAATCCTTAAGAGTGGACACCATCCACAAAATTTGACTACAGCAACTATCAGCAGCTACATATTCAGCTTCAGCAGTGGATTGTGCAACAGAAGACTGCTTCCTAGAAGACCAAGAGACAATAGAAGTGCCTAGGAAGTGACAAGTGCCTGAGGTACTCTTCCTATCTAGCCGACAGCCCGCAAAATCAGAATCAGAAAACCCCCGAATGGACAAAGAAGACGAGCAGGAATACCAAATGCCATACTGGAGGGTAGAGTGTAAATACCTGAAGATGCGCTTAACGGCTTGGCGATGGGATGTCTCTGAGACGCTGAAACCTCGCATGCAGGCAAGCGCAAAGTGGATGTCCTGGTCTTGAGGCCGTCGTATGCGAAGGAGCCAATCATGCCGCGGTACTCACGTTGATCCACGCCTTCTCCTTCCTCATCCGGATCCAAAGCGATCGAAGTCGCCATGGGAGTGGCGATCGGCTTGCGATCACCATCTCGGCGCTTGAGCAGATCCTTGGTGTACTTCGTCGATGGATGAAGATCCCTTCCTTGCATTGCTTGATTTGAAGCCCGAAAATAATTGAGTTCTCCCATCATACTCATCTCAAATTCCTGGACATGGTCTCGTAAAAACTAGAAACAAGAGCATGAGAAGAACCACCAAAGATAATATCATCTACATAAATCTGAGCAAGCGAAGTCATTGCCACGCCTAAGGATGAACAGGTCTTGTCTACCTTACCCATCTCAAAATCATTCTTAAGCAAAAGGTCTTAAGTCTATCATACTGTGCTCTAGGGGCTTGCTTAAGACCATACAAGGCTTTGGATAGCTTGAAAACATGATGTGAATACTTGGGATTCTCAAAGCACAGGGGTTGTCTAACATACACTTCCTCCTCTATAAATCCATTCAAAAGGCACTCTTAACATCCATCGATATAATCTAAAGCCCTTAGAAGCGAATGCAAGCGAGAATGCGAATGGCTTCCAATCTAGCAACAGAGCAAATGTCTCATCAAAATCTAACCCCTCAACTTAGCTAAAACCCTGAGCTACCAATCTAGCCTTGTTTCTAACCACAGAACCATCCTCATTTTGTTTATTTTTGAACACCCAACGGGTTCCTATCACATTATGACCACTAGGAGGTTCTACTAGATTCGGACCTTATTCCTCTCAAAATTCTCTAACTCCTCATGCATGGCATTGACCCAGCTAGAATCAGATAACGCATGTGATATATCGCGGGGTTCAAAAGAAGCGACAAATGCAGAATGAGAGTAGAGACTTGGATCGTGATACCTGGAGCGAGTGACTCGCTCATTAAGATTACCAATCATTTGATCCGAGGATGATGCCTCGAATATGAAGTGGAGCGCCTGGGAGACAATATCCTCAACCTCCACAGTGCGTTGATGAAGAAGATGCGCAGAGCCTCAATTGGAGGTGAAGCGATCGTAGTGAGTTCTGGAACTTTGACAGAGCCTCAACAGCAGCAGTGGAGGACAAGTATCGCCCGTCATCATCTTCCTCCACAAAAATGCTTTCATCATCATGTATTACCGAAGCGTCGGATCTAGCTCGGGCTAGTCTCATCAAAAGTGACATTGCATGTCTCTGGACAATGTTAGTTTCAACATTAAAACCCGAAAACCCTCGAATGTGCAGGATAACCTGAAATAAACCATCAAAAGTCCTTGATTCAAATTTATCTAGGTTTCTGTCTTGAGAATGAAACACTTAGCTCCAAAACTCGAAAATGAGAAATGAGAGGTTTTCTACCAAAACGAAACTCATATGAAGTCTTGCCCAAAGACGGTCTCAAGAAGATACGATTTGCAATATGGCAAGTCAGTAGAAATAACTTCGGCCCAAAACCTCCTCGGTGTGCTATACTCATCTAGAATTGTCCTAGCCATCTCGACTAAGGTTCTGTTCTTCCTTTCCACAACACCATTCTCGTTGAGGGACGTGTGGAGAAGAGAACGATGCTCAATTCCGCGCCCGTGAAAAGAGGCAAACGAGGCATTCTTGAACTCCGTGCCATTGTCATCTGCGGGTCGCTCTCAAGGCACCGAAAATTCGAAGCCAAGCGAAGAACAAGATCACGATAAAAACCAAAAGCTTCATCCTTGAAGTGTATCTCGAAAATCATCAACTATGACAAGAATGTACCACTTGCCACCAATTAACGAACCCTAGCGGGACCAACAGATCCATATGAAGCAACCGTCCCGGTCCGCGGTCATGACCAAAGTCACTTGAAGGGTGAGGCGGCAACTTGCTTGCCATGCCTACTGTGCGCACATACAACATCCTTGACGGCTTTGAGTTTGGGCAAACCTCTCATGAGATCAAGGTTGCTAACTCGCGTCGGATGATCAAAACCAATGTGCCCCAAACGTCGGTGCAAAGCTAGAACTCGTAAGAAGGTGTAAACAAACATTTAAGAGAACCACCAGAGATTCGAAAAATCAGCTCCAAAGATCCTAGCAACTCTATAAATCCCAAAACGAGCTCACCAAAGAATCAAGCACCGACAAGCATTTTTCTTAAATATAGTCTCATAACCATCATCAAGAAGTGTGAGACGAGTAAGTTAAACCTAAGCTTGTCCACAAGGGCGACGCCTTTAGGATGAAATTATCGTTCACCCCGATTGTTCTGTTCCTTCAATCCGCCCTTGAGTATTGTCTCCAAAGGTGATGAGGACATCACCTATCGGCCGCGTGAAGGAGGTGAACCATTTTGAGTCTCCGGTCATGTGGCATGAACAATGAGTCGACGAACCACGTGTCCTTCCTTCCGCGCGATCCCGAAAATCAAGGCACGTAAGAACGAAGTGTCTCAATCTCAAGTTAGTTAAACATGACTTGGGAACCCGATCGAGACACACGTCTGAGTAGTATGCAAAGCGTATGCTATCTGGATTCTATTTGAAATTCATTGTGAGCAATGATTACTCTAACATGAGAGTTATCTGTCTAGGAGCATGATTAGCATGTGAAATAAATCCTAGACCAGTTTCTTCCTTTCTAAATTACCATGTCTCACAAAAGCTCTAGGTTGATTAGATGACATTCTAGCAAGATTTTTCTTAGCATTTTTCAACCTCATGTGAGAACTCAACCAAATGCCCATCCTTCTTGCAATAGGTGCAATGGTATTTGGTACCACCGGGAGAAGCACCTTTTAAGCGAAGAGATGGTTGGGGCAAAACCTGCAGATTTGAAAGTGATCTTTGCAGGTTGGGTATCAAATTCAACTAAGCCATTTTTCAAGATTTGAATACCATTAGATTTATCCTCGGCAAAGTTGTATCCTAATCCCTGCTTCTTATAAGGAGTTTTTGACTTGTCAAGAATCATGTTTAGCTGTTTCTTACCTTTAGAAAATCTTTCTAATGTGTCATTAAGGTAAACAATTTCTTTTCTAAGGTTAACACATGAATCACAAGTTTTAGCGTTAAACCTCTCCTTATAAAGAACAACTTCAAGCTTAAGAGCTTCACATGAAGCACAAGTAGCAGAATTAATACTGTCCTTAAGCTTGGCATATTTAGCTCTAGTGCTTCTACAACATCATGTACTTCACGTTCACGTTCTAAGCGATGCAGCAAGAGCTAGATTCAACCACATCAGAAACAACCAACTTGCTAGACTCTAAGCATTTTTCGCAAGGAGCAGATTTAACTTCAATTAGCTCAGTTCTAGCATTTTCAAGTTGTTGTAAAGCAATATCATGAGCAGATTGCAATTTAGCAAATTCAGAATGTAAAGCATAGCAGGATGAACATTCATCAGATTCAAGACTCTTAGCATTCACAAGTTCTAATGTGAGTTTCTTTACTTGTGACTCTAATTCCTCATTCTTAGTCATGATGAACTTTAAGGCTTTATCCTGACCTATCATTTGCTCATAGACAGTTTCGCATCTAGCAAAGAGAACATCATATGAAGGAGATACCTCATTGTTGTCATCGATGTCGTCGGAGTCAGCCATGAAGCACATGCCGGTGAAGTCCTTGGCCTTCCCCTTCTTGTCTTGAGGGAGCTCCTCCTCCTTGTCCTCCTCGCTCCCGGAGTCCACATCGCTCAAGGATCGATCCCCAAGGGTGGCAATAACCCGGTGAGCAGCCTTCCTGAGCTTGGCATCATCAAACCTGGACTTGCGCCCCTGAGGCTTCTTCCAAGCTGGCTTTTCATCCTTGTGGTTGCTCTTACCTTTCAGCTTGGGGCAATTTACCCGGATGTGATTAAGCTCTCCACACTCATAACAAGTCACAGGCCGCTCTTTTTGTTTCTCATATTGTTGTAGGCCCGTGTGAACTTCTTAATCAAAAGCGTCATCTCGTGCTCGGAATACTCTCAAGATCCTCTTCTTGGATTGCGATAAAGAAGCAAGTGAAAAACTGAAGAGGACTCAAATGACCCATCGAGGCTCTTTTGAGCGGTCCGCTACCAAAGCCATGTTACCCTTCTTAGAATGGTCGACTTTCTGATCTCATGAGTCTTGAGCTTGCTATAGAGCAGCTCCAAAGTCGATCGAGAAGTTGACATTTTCTGAATAGCGATAGCATTTATTTCCCACTCCTGGTGTTGATTGCAGCCGGAGATGGATGGCATTTTCGACCGTAAATTCAATACCAAATGACTTCATCGATTTATCACGTGTTGAAGCGATCGAAAATGTCATCGATGCTCTCACCAGACGCATCTCGAATTTGTTATATTCTCTTTTATAGACTCTTGACGCACTTGTTTGATTTGGGAAGAACCCTCATGATAGGTTTCAAGGGTCTTCCAAATCTCATGTGCAGTCTCGAGATTGCAAATCCTGTCATATTCCTGTCTACCAAGCCCACCATACAGAAAATTCTTTGCCTTACGGTCATTAGCCAAGAGGGCATCAGAAGCCGACGTAGCAACCTCAGGCAAGATAAGCGGACCTCGAACAGCCTCCCAAATACCTCGTGGTTCGCTCTCAAGAAAGACACGCATGCGATTCTTCCAAAAGGCATAGTCGTGCCCATCGAAGATATGCAGTTTGGAAGAGTATTTATCCATCGCCAAGTTCAGTGACCGGTTAAGATCAAGATTGAACTAACCGGGCTCTGATACCACTTGTTGGACCGAAAAGACGACTAGAGGGGGGGGTGAATAGGAGCACGATCTCTTTTTCTCCCGAATTCAATTCAATACGAATATCACTCCAATAGCTATGAAAGCTATGAAGATCAATCAGTCATGCACAGCGGAAGACTTGTATTGAATCAACTCAAAACCCCGAAGTAAAATCAACACAAAAGCAAAAAAAGAAGACACTGACGGTCTGACCTCTCACGGGGGCGGTCAGACCGATCCAAGCGATCGACCGATTCCTCGGCGATCAGACCGCCGTTCGATGAACGAGAAAACAGCCGACAAACCAAACGCAAATTGATCAAACTTTTGATTCGTGCGTCCAAACTTCGTGAAATTTGACACACACCTACCTAAGTATGTCAGGAACCTATTCCAAGCAACGATCGTGATAATTCTTGCTAAGATTCTGACCTTTTACAGTTTGAGCGAAGTTAGGTCAAAAACCGAGTCAAAACGAAAATATGATCTTGAGACTTGCTCGTGGGTGATTGATGATATTGATGATCCTAGATGTATTCCCACACGTCACAGCAAGCTAGATCACGTCCAGAAACTAAGCAAAAACTCACGGATCAAAGAAAGACTCAAATCATCAAAAAGAGAGAAAGAAAGCAATTGACCTCATCTTGAAGAAACTTTCTTTGGATTGATTTGATATGGTATTGGTTTACAGCCACTCCATCAATGGATGACAAAGACTCAATACATGAGCACGAAATCCAATCCAACTCTCTAGAACCCTAACCTCCTCTCCTCCTCTCCCTAAGCAAATTAGGGTTTCTAAACAATGAAACGTCGAAAGGTCGGGGGGGGGGTGCAGCCACCTCCCTCCTCTATTTATAGTGGAGGCCTAGGGTTTCTAAAAGAGTCTCCCTAATGGGCTCCCGTTAAGGCCCAAAACAAACGGGTGACACACGCACGTATTTTAAAGCGCCGTGTTCATATTGTGTGAAGCACTCGCTTGCTCCGCCACGTGTAGGTTGATCCAACGGCTCTCATCATGTCGGCAAGTCTCTCCCATCCGGCTCCCACCGAAACCACCATGGCACTTGCATCGACCCCCGCGCCGCTTCATTCAACGATCCGCACGAACCGCCTGTTCGGTCACCTTTGTCCATCTTGCACCATACTTGAGTCAATGACTTCACCCGCATCGTCGATCGTTTTGAACCTCGCCTATCCAAGCCTAGTCCGATCATCCTCGCCGTTGACCGTCGTTGACCACCAAGCAACCTACACAACAATAGACAAGCAAATCGAATTCGGGAACAAGTTCTTCACAACTTGACCCACGTTAGTCAAAATATGCATCATGCAACACATATGACATGAAACCCATGAACTTAACCTAACAAGCAACCATCGCCGCCACACGGGCTGACGACATAAGTGAAAACCGGTCGGGCGGCCTTGGCCTTGGCCGATCGCCAAGCGAAGGCGGTCGACCGCCACCAAAGGACTTAGCCAAAATTTCAACACCAAATCCGCAACCTCTCTGGAAATTTAAAGCGAATAGAAATTTTGACCGAGGCTCCAAAATTATGGGACAAAGTGCGAGAATCTCTCACTTGCCTACACACTCTATTTTTGGCCCAGCCTCAAACTCTAATGCCACTCAACTTGCGGTCCGACCGCTCATCGACGCCGGTCGATCGCTACCAAATCGGTCGGACCGCCCGGCCTAGCGGTCGGACCGCGATAATTCACGAGGCATGGCGGTCCGACCGCCACCAAGGCCGGTCAGACCGCTTGAGACCTAACAGAATCTGAACTTTGCCGAAAACTCGTGTTTCCGCAAACCTTCAACGTCATTGCCAATTGTCACATCATCCTAAGATCATGAGCATATCCCCATGATATCCACATTATTAAAAATAGGTCCTTTTGGATGGAAATATTACAATTTAAACCCTAGAATTCTTTGAGCTGAAGTGTGATTGCAGCAACTATCTCGTTTGGGCAGTCGAAGCTAGAGTACATCTAATTGCACGAGACCTCCATTAGACATAGGTATACCTAAACATTAGTTGTGTGTGAACCTGAGTCATGAGCTCATTGCTATGATTGATCCCACTGAACTCTAGGAATATTTGAATGAGAGGTTCGACATTGTGCACAGGCAAACACTCTCTAGTAAGAGTTACAACAAGCAGATGAGTACGAGGATTCAAGATTATGAATCTGTGACCTTACACAATGTGGTTCTCATGAAAGTTATAAGTATCTTAAGGTTGTTGGGGAGGAACATGCCTGAAGGGGAACTGATTGAGCATACTCTACAAAATATCGATCCATAGAATATTTGATTCGCAATGCTTATGAGGGAGTAGAATTTTTGGAATCACTACCACCTTATAGGCACTCTATGTGAGATAGAACGTGTTGGAGGACTACGCCTCAGAAGGTCCTTCCAGTTGTAGCTCTACTTCGAAAAGGACTGGTGGAGCAATTGGGCAAACGTTTAAGAGGATAGGAAGAACAGGTAATCACAGGGACAACAGAATCATCACAGGATCTTCTGATTACACCCCTGCAAGTGAAGAAAATGGTAGCATGAACCATGGAGATAACTAGGAAAGGGCTACTCGAACTAAAAATTAAGCATGCACGTACTTCCAGCGGAGGATCAGGAGAGTCCTGAGAACTAATCTCCATTATCCCCTTAAAAATTTAGAAGGTAACTCGTGGTGTGTTTAGGGTGGTGTTATTGCATAAGACACCAAATTTTGTTCAATCCTGAATTAGTTAGCAATATTACTATTAGGAATTAAAGTTACTCGTTGTAATATTTAGTTCATGAGTTGAATAAAGTATTTCCAATTTGTGCACATGTTTTATATTTGCATTTATATGTATGCAATATTTTTAATCCAGGCAAATTATGTATCCCTTGCTTATATAATTGTTGAAGTATGTTCAATGGAGAGGGAACATGAACTTTTTCTTGTGGACAGTTGTTCCACAAATTCAATCCTTATGGATATGAAGTATTTCCTAACTTTCAATTCGAAGACTGATAATATTGTGAGCATGGCTGGCAATTGTGGTAATATTGCAGGGTTTGGAAGAGCTACGTTAGTGTGACTGATGAGAACGAAAATAATAATTGAGAATGCATTATTATTCCTAGAATCTACACAAACTCTATTAAGTTTCAATGATATCCATAATAACAGTTTCCATGTGGAAACAGAGGAAGGGAATGGTTCTAAGTATATTCTCATCACTAAGAAAGACAGATACCGAAAGGAAACTATAGAGAAGATTTCCACCTTTTCCTCCGGATTGTACTACACATTTATTGAACGTGATGAAGCATAAGTTGCAATGAATGTTCAGTTGAAAGACCTAGAACTATTTAGAATGTGGCATAAAAGTTTGGGTCATCCTGCAGATAATAAGATGTGCCAGATATTACAACATTCTACTGGCCACAACTTAAAGTCCAAAGACATCCATGATCTAGCACATTTTGTGTGAGAGGCTAGTGCGAAAGGCAAGTTGATTAAAAGACCCTTGTACCCTAAGATCAAGGATGAATTTCCTGATTTCCTTGAGAGGATTCAGAGTAATATATGGGGACCTATAGAGTCCATGTCTGGGCCATTCATGTACTTTATGGTACTAATAGACACATCCACTCGGTAGACACATGCATGTCTATTATCCACTAGGAATCATGCCTTTACCAAGCTGATTTCACAGATGATTATGCTAAGAGCCAAATTCTCGGATCATAGGATCCAATCCATAGAAATCGATAATGCTGGAGAGTTTACCTCAAAAGCATTTAATGATTATTGCACGGCCTTAGGCATAATGGTGGAACATTCGGTCCTGCATGTTCATACCTAGAATAGACTTGCTGAATCATCAATCAAGAGGATCAAGATGATTGCTCGACCCCTGTTAATGAAATCAAAATCGCCAACTACGTGTTGGGGACACACTGTATTACATGCACCGACATTAACACAACTTCGACCATTTGTGGGCCATAAGTTTTCACCTTTCCGGTTAGTGCGTTGGAAAGAGCCAAGTCAACACAGACGATTTTTGTTTGAAACCATCTGTGATTCGCAACGTGGGACGGCGGAAATTTTTGGACACATGCGCGGGAGGCGAAATATTTTGGCGCTGTCCTTATATATTATAGCCACCCCTGCCTTGTCTTCCATCAGTGTCCCCCTCTTTCCCTCCCCATGCCGAGCTCCGACTACCGTCGTGAGCTCCTCCGCCTCTGGTTGTGACACCGCGGTTCACTGCACAAGGAACTCTTGTTGTAAGAGTGTCTTGTGCAGTGTCACCGTCGTGACACAACGGTGATTCTGTCTCCGCCTCTCCTTAATTTCCGGTGATATCCCCATCTGATCCCCTTCCCTCTCTTCCTGGTTGATATTCCCCATGCCAGTAAGTGATCAATCGTTTGTTGCCTCCCCCTACCTTGTTGCTTTTTTGGTGGCTCTCAGTGGTGACTGTGGTTTTCTTGTGAACGAATAGATCAAGATAACATTGCGGACATCGACAGCGAGCACCTCGGCATCCCTGGCTCTGAGTACCAAGCCATCGTTCGTCTCTTCGTCTCGGACTCGTTTTCGCACACTGTCCGATAAAACAGCCATAACTTTTGCACACGAACTCGGATTGTGACGTTCTTTGGCTCATTTGAAAGCTAATGAAAAGTTCAATATGTGTAATACCCCGAAAGTGTGTTAAGCTATTAGTCGGGAGAGATTAATTATTTCGGGAGAGAATTAAATGGATTTTCGGGAAGGACCAATTGGAAAATGCTCAACTCAGCAGTTAGAGAGGGGGGAAATCGCTGTTTTAACCCAACCTGGGCCTCGGGCCTTAGCCCAAGAGGCCCATGAGGGTGGCCGACCAAGGGGGGACCTCAAACCCTAGCCCCCTCCCCCCTTTCCCCCTCCCCCACGCCTCCCACCCCTCCCCCAACTTGTGGCCGCCACTTCCCCTCCCTCCCCTTGCGCAGCCCCTACCTCCCCACCTCCTTGCACCCCTCCCTAATCCCCCTTTGCTGCGCCAAGAGAAAAAGAGGAATCCCTTGGGTGGCCGGCCAAGAAAGGAGGAGAAAGGAGGAGAAGAAGAGAAGGGAAGAAGAGGGAGAAGAAGGGATCCATGTGAAGCGTGGTGGTCATCATCCCCGCTGTGTGCTCTCTTTGTTTCTAAAAGGGTAACCCGTGGTTCTGAGGACCGAATATTTAACTAGTAACACTTAACCTCCAAATGGTTCTAGCATTACTTATTAAACATTCTAAGCCTCGATGGGCATATGTTTCCCAATTGCAACATATGCACATCATCACAAAATTACACATCACTTCCATACAACATACAACGCTAAGTCAACAACGACATACATAAAGTAAAGTTATTACAAAAGAGAGCCGACCGCCAAATATAACAATATACAAGAATGACAATGAAGCAAAAGTGCCATAAGATGGCTAGAACAAAAGTCGGCCAGGTTAGCCATACACCCACAAGGCAACCGATCGCCGCTAAGCTAGTCGCTCATAGCTACCACAACACTCACAAAAGTGAGGCCCTTCAGCTCACCTCCTTCCTCTCGCAACAAAACAATTAAGCATAGCATCCGAGCACAAAGATTGTCTTTGTACCCGCAAGATCGACGTGTGGAATAGCAGACCTATTCATAACTACATGCAAGCTTGTTTAGGTGGAGGTTGTATGTCTCATTTGCATGAAGCCAACTTTATTTGCAATAATGTAATACATTTAAAAGCAAGTTTGCAAATCTGTTTTTAATGTTGAAATAACAAAGAATAAAGATACATACAAGTAACCACACAGAAGTGACTATCCCAATAGCCACCACAACATAGCACTAATCCCGATTCGCACCACCCATCAAGTTTTAATTTAAAAGGTTGTAGTCTAACTCTTGAAAGACCTCCCCAGCGTGTCCATAACCTAGGACGAGGCTATTCGAATAGTTTTAACCTGCAGGTGTACCAATGTACCCACACCCAGCATCGCCTTTAAGCCAAAGCACACTTAGTAGGTATGCCAAGACGGCTAAGTCCTACGAGACGCTTTCCAATATTGTGTATGAACTACGAGCCGCTCGTATGGGTAGAAACACCATACGCTTACATTGCAAGCCGAAAGACAACAAATCCCATCCCGGTGAAGTCTTTCGGACACTACAATGCTCCCAACACCATCCCTCCCGCGACCTCCTGCGACCCTGAGCCAATACACGCCAAAGTACTAAGTCAAGAGAGGTCCCATACCTCTAGTGTGGTTAGCACGCTAAAATGCTTGGTTTAGTGTAACAAGATGTTCGGTCCTTGGTGACTTAGGCACCAATCCACACCCGAGAATCACACCAACATACCATTGTGCCCAAGTCTAAATCATTTTGCTTTTAGTTTTAGTTTTCACAAGTAGACATGGCACAAGGTGGAAATCATAAATCATAATAAGTTTTGTGTGATCAAGGTTATCGACAAGTCGATAACCGCCCATTTCTACCGGCTAAGCATGGCTAAGCAATTAATTCGCAACTACTAAGTGACAAGAGCCCATCCACGAACTCTAAATCACAGCAAGTAACCTAGGCTCATGGTAGTAGAGGATAATCATTTGCTAAGGAAATGCATCTACTAGGCCAACTATTAAAACAAAATAGCAATGCATACATAGAATTTGTAATCAACATAAATACTTAAAATACTGGGATTAACATGATCAAACTGCTTGCCTTCTTGCTGCTGCTCAATTGGTTGCGGAGGATCGTTCTCGGGATTACCGCAAATGTCGAATCCTAAGCGAAAGTCAAAAAGAACCAAGAACAACCAATAAGACGAACCACAAATAAACAAAAGAGCAAGCAAAACTTAACCAAATGCGACGAAATTTACACATAAGGTAGAATACGAATATACCTAGACATAGAAACTGGAAAACCTAATTTGGATTTGTGGTGCAAAAGATATTGCCTAAACATACAATTTGGCCATAATTAACACTGTAGCAAAAATATTTTCTAGAAAGATTTTGAAGCTGAAATTTTATGGTAGCTACCTACTGGTATTGAAATAACCCATATAAAATTTCAGGTCATTTGGAGTTAAAGTGATTTAGTTATGATTTTTCAAAGATGCAAAATTGGCATAATGCACTTTCCAGAGCATAAATATGTTCAAAGCTAATTTTACAGTGAAGTATACCAACAGAGGGTTCTCTAGAATTTATCATATATATTTTGCATTTACAGAGAATTACCGTGCATTTTATAAGTCTCCTAGAATTTTCTAAATGCCAAAATAGGTACTAAATCATTAACCAAGGTTTTGCTACAATCTTGGACCTACCATCATTTTTATATTAACATTGGGTTAATAAAAATTTATCAAAGTTGGAATTATTCATTTTGGACATACACAGAGCAAGATATGCATTTTCTAAAGTTTTATTCATTTTCTGAATATTCAAAATGACAAAATCAAGTTATTCCTAGTTATGCAATTTTACACATCGGATCATGCTCAAATCCATTTTTATAATAAACTAAAGTGATAACATAATTTATTACAGTTGGAATTAACCAAAAGCGATTAAAATGAATTAGTTATGAGTTTCTAAAGTTTTACATCATTTCCAGTTGTTAAACAATTACTTACCAAATACGAACAACCCTAATAATGAAAAATGACGTGGACCATTCTCCACCCTTGATCGAAAATCCTACGGCTCACGCGCGAGAACAATAAGACGCGCGAAAGTCACTAGAAGCCCACCGTTGGATCAAGATCCAACGACTAAACGAGTGCATGCAACCGACGATGCGGTTGCCTCGGTGAACCACGGCCGCAGATCTAAAGATGAACGGCTTAGAACCCACATCTAACCTAAGGTCCGATTGCACACATGATCTCACCGCGGATCGCAAGATGGACGGTCCCAGATGATGAGGGGAACCGGAGGGTCCGAACGCATACAAGATCTAGGCCGTTGATCAAGGGATCGACGGTGGCTATTGATTGAAGTTCAAAAAGAGGTACTGACGGGTGGGACCGCATGTCAGTGACTACGAGTCACGACCGCAATGATTTAACCAACGTGCACACGCGACCGCCCACAAGTCGGCGACTAAGCGGGCGGTTAAGACCAAATTAATGATTCTAATGATTGACATTAAATAGACTCTTATGATCACGAGATTTGATCTTAATCCCTCGCCCACCACAATCAATGACCAGGTTAATTCGACAGCGATTAAATGCCGACTCATTTAATTAAGCAATGATTGACATTAATGATGTCGGAACAGTGCGGAGTGAACCAGAGATTGATTTAAGGATATTGGGCCCACCGGTCGCTGGCTCAATAATAATGACTAAGACACAATTAATAACTAATGATTGGTAATTAATGCGTCCTAATGAGTCGACAAACGGAGCGTCAGGCCGCAAAACCCGAGTGGCTTCAACGGCGAATCGCCGCGACATCGCGCGCGCGCGCCACCAAGTACTAAATGGAATCGCAATAGCACAACGAGTCTAATGGTAGCATTCTCGCGGCGGCGAGGATCGAACGCCGGCTAGCGGAAAATGAAAACGGAGCTTTATCGCTAAACATGAAAATAGCGAAAGCTCCATTGCGTCCAAGGAAGCGGTGCCGAGCTTCTAAGGACTAATAAGAAGCTACCTTAGCGACTAGAAGCTTCAAGATGGCCGAGATGCTTGATCAAGGTGAAAGCTCACGGACTTGAAGAAGAAGGTTCAAATTGACACCGAGCCAAATGAGTGATACCAAAGTATCAAAATAGCTTCATTATGATCCACGAAGCTATAAGAGCAAAGAATTGGAAAATGGAGCACTCACCGAGTGAGGAAGAAGATGGCCAAATTGGCGAATTTGAACAAACCCCAAATTGGACAATTCCGAGAATCAATTCCAAAATTAAGTGAGGGGAAATGTTCAAGGTGATAAATAGATGAGGTTAGGGCAAAGAAACATGAAGGAGGACCACTGGAACACCAAGAACATCAATGGAGCTCCACGGGTCAACAATGGCGATTTGCCATTTTGAGGTATTAAGCTCCAATGCCGTGAGTGAAGCTTGGTGGTGGTCTAAAGAGATACTAGGAAGCAATGAGGGTGCTTATAAAGCCACGAAAGTGTTAGGGTTTGCACCCTCCTCTCTCGGCGGCAAAACACAAAGCACCACGCACACGACAAGGAAAAGAGGTGAAGACGTGCATTAGGGCATGGCCTAGCTCAGTGTACCTCCCATACTCCTATCGTAGGCTAGGTGGCTTTAGGAGCAAGAAATGACCTCACCATGCCCTCAGCCTTGTTTTACGCACGGCGGGAGGTTGAAGATGACCAGCGCAAAAGCTCGGGCGATTCTCGACCCTACGATTTAAATCGGACGGCCACGAAAGCACCACGCCTCCCAGGTTTAAAACACAACGGGGAGATTGCGAGCCTTCAGATTAGAAATGGATGGCTCAGATTGCCCCACGTCGCAATTCTTATTTACAACGAAGGGGTACGCGAGCGTTGGATCCTAATCCAACGGCTCAGATTCAAAAATGCAACCGGAGGGTCCGAAAGTCTCGGCGCATCTCGACGGTTGGATGGAGATCTAACGGTTGACAATCAACCTTGCAACCGGAAAGTCCGAAGTCTTACACGCGCGCGGGCCGTGCGATTTAGATCTAACGGACGAGATCGATTGCGCTTTCAAGAGTGGCTCGGTGCGTTTAGTTGATCGGACCAAGTCGATTGGCTCGAGCCCAGTCCGACTCAACCCAAGTAACATAAAACAAGTTTGATTTTGAAAAGGACAGAGACTTTGAAAGATTTATTTGAGGCAGCAAAATAACTCCAAAAATTATGAAAATTTTACAGAGCTTGCTAACTCAGATATTAACCTTGTGTAAAATTCTCAGAGATTTTTATGCTGCGAATAAATCTCAAAATTTCTGCAAGGCTCTGTTTTAATGTTTGACTGAGAGTCAAACAGTTTGATCGCCTCTAAAAATTTTCAAACAATTTCTAAAAATTGTGAGATTTTTCAGAGGGGTCACATACCATCACAGAGACTTAGGAAAAATATTTCCAGAGGATGATCATAAGATTTGACAAGATTGTTTTTGGAATAACAAGATTTGGATCAACAAGACTTGTGACAATGTATTTCCATAATTCCTTGTACAAGAATTTCTTGGCACCACAGGAATTACATGATGTAAGAAAAAGTTTTAATTTCTACTGATTTTCTTACATTTGAAACACAAGCCCAAAATTGGGATGTTACAACTCTCCCCCCCTTACAAGAATCTCGACCCGAGATTCTCGCTTACTGAGAAGAAAGAAGGAAAATCGCACGGCGATCTTCGCGCTCCCAAGTTGCTTCATCTTCGAATGGTTCAACCATCAACCTTAAGGAACTTGATGACACGGTTCCTCGCCCTCCGCTCGATTCCTCAAGAATACGAACAGGATGCTCGTGGTAGGTCAAATTCTCACGCACATCGAGAACCTCCAATGGAGCTTCCTCGGTCGGACGCGAGGCACTTCTTCGTGTGAAACATGGAACACATCATGCACCCCTCAAGTGCACCGGTAGCTCCAATCAGACGCGATCGCTCCAACTTTCTCGATGATACAGAAGGCCCAACATATCGAGGAGCCAACTTGCCCTTGATGCCAAAACGCTGATGGCCCTTCAAGGGTGAGACTTTGAGATACACAAAGTCATTGGGCTCAAAGCTCACTCACGGCGACGACGATGCGCATAGCTCTTTTATCCGGGTCGGGCGCGCGCGCAGATGCTCGCGATCAATCGAACTTGACTTTCGGCCTCATTGATCGAAGTCCGCCGAAATCGCGCCACTCACCGATCTCGACCAGTTCAATGGGTTCTGCATCTCCTCCCATACAAAGCCTCAAATGGTGCCATGCCAAGACGGCTGAAAGCTATTGTTGTAGGAGAACTCAAGAAATGGTAGGCATTTCTCCCACTTCTTCCCATAGGAGAGAACACAAGCACGAAGCATATCTTCCAACACTTGGTTGACTCGCTCGTCGACCATCATCCGAGGATGAAAGGTCAGATTGAAATGAAGGCGGGTCCCCATAGCCTCTTGCGACTATGCCAAAACCGCGAGGTGAAAAGCGCACCACGATCGAAATAATCGTCTTCGTACACCGTGAAGACTCACAATCCTCGAGACATAAAGTTCGCCAAAGGCCCCACACGGCCGAAGTCTTGACAGAAGGAAATGTGCCACTTTAGTCAACCCGTCGATCACGCACCCAAATAGCATCATTCCTTTTGACGAGCGGGCAACCGGTGATGAAGTCCATGCCAACGGAATCCCACTTCCATTCTCGCACCGCAAAGGTCAAGAAGACTCGCTGACGCCGATGCTCGCCTTCACACGACAAAGACACGCCGCACTTCGACAACGAACTCGGCAATCTCGCTTCATGCGAGTCCACTGCAATCTTCTCGACGAAGGTCCTGATACATCTTGGTAGCCCGGGATGAATAGACAAAGGAGAATCAAATCCCGCAATTCCATGACCTTAGGGACCACAAGACGCCGCCCAAACCACACAACGCCATGCTCATCCTCTGAAAAGCACCTGGCTATCCCATCCTTGATGTTCGCTTGATCGCTCACACCAACATCATCGCTGTGTGCGCCTTGATTTGGTCCACCAAGGTTGGTTGCACAACCAACGAAGCAAGGGAACCGTGCTCGATCAAACCCAAATTGAGGTGCTGGAACTCAGAAATGAGGGTAGGCTGCTGCTCTTGGAGCATCAACATGTTGCAATACACCTTCCGACTGAGTGCATCCGCAACGACATTGGCCTTGCCCGGATGGTACTGAATGCCCATGTCATAGTCCTTGATCAATTCCAACCATCTTCTTTGCCTGAGGTTCAGATCTGGCTGGGTGAACAAGTACTTCAAGCTCTTGTGGTCGGAATACACCTCGCAACGGTTACCAATCAGATAATGCCGCCAAATCTTGAGTGCATGGACCACAGCAGCTAACTCCAAGTCATGAGTAGGATAGTTGAGTTCATGAGGCCTCAACTGCCGCGATGCATAGGCCACAACCTTGCCCTCCTGCATAAGAACACAACCAAGACCACGACGAGAAGCATCACAAAAGATATCAAAACTCTTGTGAATATCGGGAGAACAAGCACGGGCTGAGGTCAACCGCTTCTTAAGTTCCCGAAAACTCACATCACAAGCAATGACCACTCAAACTTCTTGTCTTTCTTGAGCGATTCACCATAGGCTTTGCAATCTTGGAGAAATTCTCGATGAAGCGCGATAGTAGCCACCAAACCAAGAAAACTCCGCACATCCGTGACCGACTTGGGTGACCCAAGATAGCACATCACTGACCTTACTAGGATCCACAGCCACACCTCCTGCTGAAAGAACATGGCCTAGGAATGCCACTTCCTTCAACCAGAACTCGCACTTGCTGAATTTGGCATACAACTGGTGCTCACGCAGCTTGCCCAACACAAGCTTAAGATGCTCAGCATGCTCTTCTTCACTCTTGGAGTAGATAAGGATGTCATCGATGAATACCACCACAAACCTATCCAAATACTCCATGAATACCGAGTTCATAAGATTCATGAATAAAGCAGGAGCATTAGTCAAACCAAAAGACATGACGGTGTACTCGTAAAGGCCATAACGAGTAGCAAAGGCCGTCTTAGGGATATCCTCGGCCCTGATCCTGACTTGATGATAGCCCAGTCTCAAGTCAATCTTGGAGAAGACTCGTGCTCCGGTCAATTGATCGAAAAGATCATCAATACGGGGCAAAGGATACTTGTTCTTTACCGTCACCTCATTAAGCGGACGGTAATCAACACACATGCGCAAGGTCTTGTCCTTCTTCTTCACAAAGATAACTGGACAACCCCAAGGAGATGAGCTAGGACGGATAAAACCCTTCTCTTGTAGCTCACCCAGCTGCTTCTTCAGCTCCTCCAACTCATTAGGAGGCATGCGATACGGCCTCTTAGAAATAGGGGCGGTACCGGGCAGCAACTCGATCACAAACTCCAGATCTCGAACTGGAGGCATCCCGGGCAAGTCTTCGGGAAAAACATCCACGAACTCACATACTGTGGGCACGTCCTGGATCTCCAATGCCGGCTTTGCTTCAAGGACATAAAGATGGGGTTCTCGCAACTGCGGTGAAAACCCCACTTGTTCACCTGAAGGACTGGTGAGGTAGACAATCTTCCTGGCACAATCGATTTGCCCCAAGTGTTGGGACAACCAATCCATGCCAAGAATCACATCCAAGCGCGCCGAGTCGAGTAGGATAAGACTCGCCAAGAATCCCACTCCTTCGATGTGGATAGGGACATCCCGGCATACTTGGTCAGCTCTCATTTCCGAACCCGGAGAGCGAATCAGCAGTGGAATCCCCAGAGGAACACAGTGAAGTCCACAATCAACAGCAAAAGACCTCGAAATAAAAGAATGCGAGCTCGAGTCAAATAAAATCGTAGCAGGATGTAAATTAACAAGGAGCGTACCCAACACAACGTCGGGCGCCTCGTGCCTCCTCACCGAGATGTGGTTGACTCGACCACTCCCGACACCTCGGGTCTTCGATCACCTTCGGTCGGTGTGTGACCATTCCGCGTCCTCCATTAGGACGAGGGCCGCCTCCACCTCGAGGGCAATCGCTAGCATAATGGCCCTTCTTGTTGCAAAGGTGGCGGGTAACATCGCACCGGTTGCGGGCGCAACTCTTCTTTGGTCGCAGTGCACGTGGTGAAACACGGCTGCGGGGACGAGCAATCGTGCCGACGGCCTTGGCGGTGGTGAAGCCAAAGCACGAGCCCTCGTGTGGGCCCAACACGGGACGAGTGAGGCCACTGCGCGGACCGATGTGCCTCCCACTTGCGCTTGCGGGACTCACCCAGCGCCTTCGCCTTGTGCTCGGCGACGATGGCCTTGTCAACCAAGGCCTGAAAGTCAGCAAAGTCCACTATAGATAGCTTGTCCTGCAGCTCCTCGGACAACCCATCCATGAACTTCTCCTGTTTAGCCTCATCAGAGGCCACCTCTCCCGGAGCATAACGAGCCAAGTGGTTGAACTCGTAAAGATACTCCGAGACAGACTTGCGCCCCTGCTTAAGCGCAAGAAACTCCTTCTTCTTGAGCTTCATCAGGCCATCAGGTATGTGGGCCCGACGAAAGGCAGATCGAAACTCATCCCACGAGACAACGTGGCCTGCGGGCTGCATGGCGAGAAAGTTCTCCCACCAAGATAGTGCTGCACCCTCAAGGCGATGGGATGCAAAGAGTGTCCGCTCTGCTCCTCGGCATCGGCGATATTGAGCTTCGCTCAACAAGACGCAGCCAATCATCCGCCGAGTGGATCCTCCGACGAGAGAAAGTGGGTGGTCGTGTGCGGAGAAACTCCGCAAGCCCACCACGAGATCGGTGGCCACCACCTCCGATCTGAGCGGCGGCGGGAGCGGAGGTGTTCCTCGCAATGACCTCCAAGATACGGTCCGGTCCATGCGATTCCGCTCGATCGAGCGTAACCTCGACCATGGTCGGGAGGGGAAGCTCTCATCGAACCAGCCTACCGATCTGTTGCGGGTGGTTCTTGTCATCCTGCTCCACAAAAACAGGTTAAAACACAACTCCGAACAGAGACAAAGAAAACTACTAACCTCTTAACAAAACACTCTTTAAAGGCTCAAGTATCAACATAAAATCGCAGCAGGTCATAAAGATAACAACCACCTTCTGTTATGACTAACTCGTATGGAAAACGAGTAATCATTTGAGAAGACCCAAAATTTCAGCACCAAATTCTAACTCAAAACAGTCCGTAAATCAAGGTATAACCACCTAATATAGTATAGGCATTAGCTAATCTCATATCACTTCTTACCCTTTTATTCCCACAAGTTTTAGTCGAATTATCCTCTCATTTCCTACCTTATTTACTCACCACTAGCTAGCTGTCCAAATTCCTTCCTCCAAGCTCTCATGTTTCTCCCAAAGCCAAGTTAATCGATAAAGGCTGATTTTTGAAAGGAAGAGAGGAACAACTTTTCAAAACTTAAGTGAGAGTAAGGTGAGATGAGCAAGCTAAGATAGGTAAGGAGTAAAATCTGAGAACTTACTTAAGTTTTCGTAAACTATTTGAAAGTAAGTTTTCAAAGTATCCTAGAGGCGACCAAGCTAGGGTTTCTACGGTCAAGATGGCTCGATACCAACTTTGTGAGGACCGGAATATTTAACTAGTAACACTTAACCTCCAAATGGTTCTAGCATTACTAATTAAACATTCTAAGCCTCGATGGGCATATGTTTCCCAATTGCAACATATGCACATCATCACAAAATTACACATCACTTCCATACAACATACAACGCTAAGTCAACAACGACATACATAAAGTAAAGTTATTACAAAAGAGAGCCGACCGCCAAATATAACAATATACAAGAATGACAATGAAGCAAAAGTGCCATAAGATGGCTAGAACAAAAGTCGACCAGGTTAGCCATACACCCACAAGGCAACCGACCGGGCCGCTAAGCTAGTCGCTCATAAGCTACCACAACACACTCACAAAAGTGAGGCCCTTCAGCTCACCTCCTTCCTCTGCAACAAAACAATTAAGCATAGCATCCGAGCACAAAGATTGTCTTTGTACCATAAGATCGACGTGTGGAATAGCAGACCTATTCATAACTACATGCAAGCTTGTTTAGGTGGAGGTTGTATGTCTCATTTTGCATGAAGCCAACTTTATTTGCAATAATGTAATACATTTAAAAGCAAGTTTGCAAATCTGTTTTTAATGTTGAAATAACATAATAAAGATACATACAAGTAACCACCGGAAGTGACTATCCCAATAGCCACCACAACATAGCACTAATCCCGATTCGCACCACCCATCAAGTTTTAATTTAAAAGGTTGTAGTCTAACTCTTGAAAGACCTCCCCAAGCGTGTCCATAACCTAGACGAGGCTATTCGAATAGTTTTAACCCGCGGGGGTGTACCAATGTACCCACACTCGCATCGCCTTTAAGCCAAAGCACACTTCGTAGGTATGCCGCACGGCTAAGTCCTACGAGACGCTTTCCAATATTGTGTATGAACTACGAGCCGCTCGTATGGGTAGAAACACCATACGCTACATTGCAAGCCGAAAGACAACAAATCCCATCCCGGTGAAGTCTTTCGGACACTACAATGCTCCCAACACCATCCCTCCTGCGACCTCCTGCGACCCGGAGCCAATACACGCCAAAGTACTAAGTCAAGAGAGGTCCCATACCCTCTAGTGTGGTTAGCACGCTAAAATGCTTGGTTTAGTGTAACAAGATGTTCGGTCCTTGGTGACTTAGGCACCAATCCAATCACCCGAGAATCACACCAACATACCATTGTGCCCAAGTCTAAATCATTTTGCTTTTAGTTTTAGTTTTCACAAGTAGACATGGCACAAGGTGGAAATCATAAATCATAATAAGTTTTGTGTGATCAAGGTTATCGACAAGTCGATAACCGCCCATTTCTACCGGCTAAGCATGGCTAAGCAATTAATTCGCAACTACTAAGTGACAAGAGCCCATCCACGAACTCTAAATCACAGCAAGTAACCTAGGCTCATGGTAGTAGAGGATAATCATTTGCTAAGGAAATGCATCTACTAGGCCAACTATTAAAACAAAATAGCAATGCATACATAGAATTTGTAATCAACATAAATACTTAAAATACTGGGATTAACATGATCAAACTGCTTGCCTTCTTGCTGCTGCTCAATTGGTTGCGGAGGATCGTTCTGGATTACCGCAAATGTCGAATCCTAAGCGAAAGTAAAAAGAACCAAGAACAACCAATAAGACGAACCACAAATAAACAAAAGAGCAAGCAAAACTTAACCAAATGCGACAGAAATTTACACATAAGGTAGAATACGAATATACCTAGACATAGAAACTGAAAACCTAATTTGGATTTGTGGTGCAAAAGATATTGCCTAAACATACAATTTCGGCCATAATTAACACTGTAGCAAAAATATTTTCTAGAAAGATTTTGAAGCTGAAATTTTTATGGTAGCTACCTACTGGTATTGAAATAACCCATATAAAATTTCAGGTCATTTGGAGTTAAAGTGATTTAGTTATGATTTTTCAAAGATGCAAAATTGGCATAATGCACTTTCCAGAGCATAAATATGTTCAAAGCTAATTTTACAAAGAAGTATACCAACAGAGGGGTTCTCTAGAATTTATCATATATATTTTGCATTTACAGAGAATTACTGGTGCATTTTATAAGTCTCCTAGAATTTTCTAAATGCTGAAAATAGGTACTAAATCATTAACCAAGGTTTTCTGCTACAATCTTGGACCTACCATCATTTTTATATTAACATTGGGTTAATAAAAATTTATCAAAGTTGGAATTATTCATTTTGGACATACACAGAGCAAGATATGCATTTTCTAAAGTTTTATTCATTTTCTGAATATTCAAAATGACAAAATCAAGTTATTCCTAGTTATGCAATTTTCACATCGATCATGCTCAAATCCATTTTTATAATAAACTAAAGTGATAACATAATTTATTACGCTTGGAATTAACCAAAAGCGCTTAAAATGAATTAGTTATGAGTTTCTAAAGTTTTACATCATTTCCATTGTTAAACAATTACTTACCAAATACGTAACAACCCTAATAACGAAAAATGACGTGGACCATTCTCCACCCTTGATCGAAAATCCTACGGCTCACGCTACGAGAACAGCGCCGCACGCGAAGTCACTAGAAGCCCACCGCTGGATCAAGATCCAACGACCCAACGAGTGCATGCAACCGACGATGCGGTTGCCTCGGTGAACCACGACCGCAGATCTAAAGATGAACGGCTTAGAACCCACATCTAACCTAAGGTCCGATTGCACACATGATCTCACCGCAGATCGCAAGATGGACGGTCCAGATGATGAGGGGAACCGGATGGTCCGAACGCATACAAGATCTAGGCCGTTGATCAAGGGATCGACGGTGGCTATTGATTGAAGTTCAAAAGAGGTGCGGACGGGTGGGACCGCATGTCGGTGACTACGAGTCACGACCGCAATGATTTAACCAACGCGCACACGCCCGGCCCACAAGTCGGCGACTAAGCGAGGCGGTTAAGACCAAATTAATGATTCTAATGATTGACATTAAATAGACTCTTATGATCACGAGATTTGATCTTAATCCCTGCCCACCACAATCGACGCAGGTTAATTCGACAAACGATTAAATGCCGACTCATTTAATTAAGCAATGATTGACATTAATGATGTCGAACAGTGCGGAGTGAACCGAGATTGATTTAAGGATATTGGGCCCACCGGTCGGTGGCTCAATAATAATGACTAAGACACAATTAATAACTAATGATTGGTAATTAATGCGTCCTAATGAGCTGACGAAACCGGGAGCGCTGTGCCGGCAAAACCCGAGTGGCTTCAACGGCGAATCGCCGGCGACAACGCGGCGCGCGCGCCACCAAGTACTAAAATGGAATCGCAATAGCACAACGAGTCTAATGGTAGCATTCTCGCGCCGAGGATCGAACGCCGGCTAGCCGGGAAATGAAAACGGGAGCTTTACTGCTAAACATGAAAATAGCGAAAAGCTCCGCTGCGGTCCAAGGAAGCGGGTGCCAGAGCTTCTAAGGACTAATAAGAAGCTACCTTAGCGACTAGAAGCTTCAAGATGGCCGAGATGCTTGATCAAGGTGAAAGTCACGGACTTGAAGAAGAAGGTTCAAATTGACACCGAGCCAAATGAGTGATACCAAAGTATCAAAATAGCTTCATTATGATCCACGAAGCTATAAGAGCAAAGAATTGGAAAATGGAGCACTCACCGAGTGAGGAAGAAGATGGCCAAATTCGGCCGAATTTGAACAAACCCCAAATTGGACAATTCCTGAGAATCAATTCCAAAATTAAGTGAGGGGAAATGTTCAAGGTGATAAATAGATGAGGTTAGGGCAAAGAAACATGAAGGAGGACCACTGGAACACCAAGAACATCAATGGAGCTCCACGGTCAACAATGGCGATTTGCCATTTTTGAGGTATTAAGCTCCAATGTCGTGAGTGAAGCTTGGTGGTGGTCTAAAGAGATACTAGGAAGCAATGAGGGTGCTTATAAAGCCACGAAAGTGTTAGGGTTTGCACCCTCCTCTCTCGGCGGCAAAACACAAAGCACCACGCACGGCCGACAAGGAAAAGAGGTGAAGACGTGCATTAGGGCATGGCCTAGCTCGGTGTACCTCCCATACTCCTACACGTAGGCTAGGGTGGCTTTAGGAGCAAGAAATGACCTCACCATGCCCTCGTTTTACTGCGGCGGGAGGTTGAAGATGACCAACAAAAAGCTCGGGCGATTCTCGACCCTACGATTTAAATCGGACGGCCACGAAAGCACCACGCCTCTGTGTTTAAAACACAACGGGAGATTGCGAGCCTTCGATTAGAAATGGATGGCTCAGTTGCCCCACGCCGCAATTCTTATTTACAACGAAGAGACGCGAGCGTTGGATCCTAATCCAACGGCTCGATTCAAAATGCAACCGAGGGTCCGAAAGTCTCGGCGCATCTCGACGGTTGGATGGAGATCTAACGGTTGACAATCAACCTTGCAACCGAAAGTCCGAAGTCTTACACGCGCGGGCGTGCGATTTAGATCTAACGGCGCGAGATCGATTGCGCGTTTTCAAGAGTGGCTCGGTGCGTTTAGTTGATGGACCAAGTCGATTGGCTCGAGCCCGAGTCTGACTCAACCCAAGTAACAAGAAACAAGTTTGATTTTGAAAAAGGACAGAGACTTTGAAAGATTTATTTGAGGCAGCAAAATAACTCCAAAAATTATGAAAATTTTACAGGAGCTTGCTAACTCAGATATTAACCTTGTGTAAAATTCTCAGAGATTTTTATGCTGCGAATAAATCTCAAAAATTTCTGCAAGGCTCTGTTTTAATGTTTGACTGAGAGTCAAACAGTTTGATCGCCTCTAAAATTTTCAAACAATTTCTAAAAATTGTGAGATTTTTCAGAGGGTCACATACCATCACAGAGACTTAGGAAAAATATTTCCAGAGGATGATCATAAGATTTGACAAGATTGTTTTTGGAATAACAAGATTTGGATCAACAAGACTTGTGACAATGTATTTCCATAATTCCTTGTACAAGAATTTCTTGGCACCACAGGAATTACATGATGTAAGAAAAAGTTTTAATTTCTACTGATTTTCTTACATTTGAAACACAAGCCCAAAATTGGGATGTTACAGGTTCTTTGCTTTAGGTCAATTTCTAGTTGTCTAATTTTCGGATGCCAGTTCGTCGATGTTCTGCAGCAGTGAAGTTTGTGGTTTTTGATTAGGTTAGAAGCAGATTTGGGTCTGGGTGTGTCCTAGAAAGTTGTAGCTATCGTAGTTACCTTTCATTGCCGACAAGAATCAAGTCATTCGGACTTCGGTAGCCAAAGTTATGATTTTATTAGTATTTCTGTGTTTCTGGAGAGAAGCAGATTTGCTAGTGTTGGTTAACCTGACAGAAGCGCATATTTAGAGGGGTTTCCAGAGGGTCTCACCATAACGAAAAATTAGTCTAATCCTCTTAGCTTTCAGGAAAGCTAAAGGTCTCTGAATTCGGACGAACGTAGAGAAAGTTATTATAGTTTCTTTGTCGCTGTCCAGAAACCCGACGTGAAATGTATGCTCTGATTAAATAGATTGGTAGGTCTGGTAGATGGCCGAATCAGAGGGTCTCCCCAACTAAGTTTATTTATACATTTTAATTACCTTTTCAGATTGTCCAAGATCATCTTATTTGGACTCCTGAGCAGAAAGTTATGAATTTTTGAAGTCTGCTGTCCGTAGTGACCGATCGCTAGAAATTAGAAAAGCTAGACGTGATAAGAAGATTAGCGATTTCGATTGTAATGTGATGCTTGATTTTGGTCCAGTATGCTATTCTTAGTTTGGGGTTATCTTCTTGTCCAGGTGGCAGCGAGATCCCAAGGGCAGCACCCACTTCGCGTCCGCCGTTCTCGCGCGGTTGAGGCAAGTATTCGGGTTATTGCACCTTTATGTTTGCACGATGGAAATTGTGAAGTATCTTGTTGGTATTAGCCATGCATACCTGTTAATAAGATGAGTTACCATGTATCTTGATGACTGCTGGTTATGGTTAAAGAATTCTTTTGCATGTCGTTAATGCTTACATGTTTATGTGAACACGTTGAATTCTTACATGTGAAATATGTTGTCATGGTGCATATGCATGTTTTGAGCATGTTGAGTCTTGGTTATGTGGTAACCAAGTTTTTATAGTTGAGGTCCCCGTCATGCAATGACGGGCTTGAGGTCCCCACATTCGTGGAATTTGGGCTATGAGCAAAGAGGTCCCCATCATTAAGATGATGGGCAAAGGTCCCTATACATGTGGTGTATAGGCTTTTGGTCCCTGTGCCAGAGGGCACAGGCAAGGGTATTCATTGACGGATGAATACCCCGCATTACCGGTAAAATGCGAAAAGAGATAAAGTTCAAAAGGAGCATTGCATTGGTTGCATTTCTTAAGTTTAAAGGTTATGTTTAGTGTAATGTTATTGTGGATTATCGATGCTATGATTGAGCTCTTGTTTATGGCCTTGTTGATACTTGCTGAGTCTTTGGGCTCACTCTTGCTTTAATTTGTTTTAGGTACAAATGGCAGGAACGGCATGCATGGGAGGGAGTAGATGTTGGATGCACACACTACCTCACAAACTTAAGGCGTTTGCCACTTAGTTTCATCTCAGAAATAATTAAACTGTTGGAGTAGATGTTTAGTTTGGTTTGAGTATCTGATTATTTGTAATAATGAGATTTGCCGCCTTGGTTATATTCATTCGATTATCGTGCAAGTTTGATTGAACTTGATTATGAAGTTATTATTGATAAACGCCATGATTTATTGTTGAAACCTCGGTAGAGCTGATTAAACAAAGGAGACTCACGAAATTTTGTAATTTGTGCTAGATTAGTTTAATTCCGTAGAGTATTCCGTGCTCATTGAGAGTTGGGGTGTTACGGTTGGTATCGAGCGGGTCAGAGGTCCGTGGTGACTAGATTAATTAAAATTTGCTAATGGCTAATCAACTTAAAAATTTGACACACTGGTGCACAGTAGGATGGGGATGGGCAAAGCATTGCATTTACGTTTCCGCTTTATCTTATTGTTGATTGTCGATTTGATTTGAGTATGACCGCTCATTAAGTGACTATATGATTATTATGTGGGGATAACCCATGTTGAGAGGTTGAGGTCGTGTTGTGGCTCGCCTTTACCAAGCTACACCCTCGTTCGTAGTTTGATAATAGAGATTGTCATTAGAAACGGTTGTTCTCTTCCTTGAATTTAATTTGGTCACTCTTGTCCAGCTTGGGTTTGACGAATCTTTCTTCTGTTAGTAGTTTTATTCATGTTGATATGTTTCCATTGGCTTGATTTGTTCAAGAAAGCAATCATTGTTTCCCAACCGATGAGTTATTCTTATGCGGTGGTGAACTTGGTTGATTGTCAAGTTTGACCTTTATATTGAGATATGTCTTTCTCATTAGAAAATATGACCCATTTATTCGCTTGATGTTTTGGTTAATGAAAGTTTCCTTTTGTAAGTCCTTCAAGATGTGGAGGCTTTGACTTAATGAATCTCTTCTGGTATTTTGGGTGTTAAAGTTGAACGGTTCTCTTTATGAAAGAAAATGTTAAACCCTTTAGCGTTGTCTTCTCGTGGTTAAGTCGAGGTTCTAAACAAAGTAGTTGATGGACATGATATGAGTTATCAAGGTGGGACAGAGTGTAGTGCATAATAAATCCTAACAAGTACCCTTGCGGGTGAAATTGATTAAGTTGATGTTGTCCTCTAGCGCTTCTTGAGGAGTGATCGGAGTATGACCACACTTAATTGGAATCAGTAGAGTTATTAAGAAGTGTGGAAGATTGATGAAAGGGTTGACCCTTAGAATTGTTTAGTTTGCTAAACTTGTTGGAATATTTGGTCTCAATGGATTAATGAAGTCGTGGAAGGGAAAGTTGAGGAGTTGCTAGATTATTACCCTAGTAGATATTAATCTTGGAGTTATATATTTTTTTTCTATAGATACTTGGTGACCATATATAGCTGCTAGATATATATATTTCTTACCATGACTAATTGTTGGATTTGTGTACAAAAGATTTAAAGGATTGAGTATCGGTGGATCTAGAATTATGGGAGAAGTTATGGATAATTCTTCTATATAGAATGATGTCATGAAATTGGTTTTAGTGTTGTTGATACTTTTGGTTGATGGAATATTTCGATTCTTGAAATTTTAGTATGATTTTGCACCAAATTATGAACATGAGATGGAACGGTTGAATATGTGGTTGCACATATTCATGTGATTTAGAAAGGAAAAGTAGGTAGCATCTAGATTTTCATGATGAAGCCAGTTGATAACAACAATGGTTGGAGTGCAATTGTTGTGCGTTGAAGTTTGGTGTTGAGCATCGCTAAGAGTTAAATTGATATGATTTAATAGATGGCTTATGCTTACATGATTGTAGAATTGTCGGATGATAGCATGTCATTGATGAAAGGGTTTTGGTAAAACCTTTTGATTTGTGTAGTAGACCTCCGCTAGAATAAAGTGGTTGTTGTAGTGAGGTTGTAACGCTTGGTGGACTATCAATAGGAGATGAGATGATAAAGTAGTATGGAATAGTTTGTTAAGTTTTTGGAGAGTTGTATAATGGAAGAGTTGACGATAACGAGTCTTGTTAAGGGTAGATCATTCTTGATGTTAGTAAGATTATCTGTAAGAGATTGTGACTTGTGTGTGTGGTGATGATTCTTTTAGAAATAAAGTAACTGGATAGTCTTTCATAATTTTGATCTAGTGAAAGTGTTTCGAGTTTTGCGTTTGTGATCAGTGGACCTCTTGCGTTATGTGGTGATTGAGGTTGTTTCAAGCAAAGTGATATGATGAAAGATTTTATTGGCTCTTGAGTGGTTCCTGTGATTTGGGTTTTAAGAGCTTATCATGTTTAAGCTGGCAAAGTGACATAGCAATCACAGAGAATAACTATCCTTGTTAAAGGAAGGAGAGAAGTTAAGTGCTTGAGATTTAAGTCATTTCGCAACTTGCAGTTTATTTGAGTATGCTTAAACCTTATGCAGTTGTTCCATAAGAGTTTATCAATTTTCAAAGGCAATACCCTTTTCTTATCCGGGTTCGATCTTCCCTTTGTGTGGGACTTGTGCCTCAATCGTTGACTTTTCTTTGTTGTCCGAGTTCTTTGCCAATCGACTATTTCCCTTGGTCCTCTGTTCACCGCGAGTGGTAGATGTTTCTATGTGGTGAAAATTATTTTTATTTGTTTTTCTTTTGAGAAGGGATTCATCGATTCGTTTCACAAGGGTCTTACGAAGTGTTTATTTTATGAAGTTGTGAAACTTTGGGTTGGAAGTTATTCGATGAGCATTGGAGGATGAAATAGTTTCATAATATAGTTCTTTGAGAGAAGTTTATCTCAATAGAAGATTGTCTTTGGAGGTTAAACTGATTGCATTGTTACAACTAATAGAACCTATAGTGATTGTGATCCAAGATCTTTTGTTCACTTCGGGTGGAACATTAGAATTATCGAAAACATGGAAATCTTGATCAACTATATAGAGTATCGCAATTTGGTAGTATTGCGAGGTTGCGAAGGATATTCTTGATGGAGTGGTTTAATGAGAGTGGGATTACAAAGTAATCGAATCGTCATGTCGATTAATGAGATAGACGGGATGGTTGTATTATTGCCAGGAAAGACTTGGACTTAGTAAGTAACTCTTTAAGAGTTAGAATCTTTATAAAGATAATTGGGTCAAGAAGATGTTTTCATGTTGATGTTAATGCGCGAGTATGTATGGACTGTGAGAATTTTAGGGATTTTAATCGGAGGTTTTCCCTATCTTCTTTATGAGAAGTTCATTGTAGG
Organism: Ampelocalamus luodianensis; assembly: GCA_036346255.1. Lineage (NCBI taxonomy): Eukaryota > Viridiplantae > Streptophyta > Magnoliopsida > Poales > Poaceae > Ampelocalamus > Ampelocalamus luodianensis. The sequence goes on from CM070625.1 coordinate 38,384,999, forward strand.
AGTTTTGGAGTTTAATTTGGGCCTTGCATTATTTTTATGCTAGGACTTTGGTCGCCCAATGATTATGTGTAGAGGAAGTAGATTAAGGGTGAATTTTGAACAATAGGATGATGGTTGATAGAACCCTTTTTGATGAAGTATATGAATGTGATAGCTGGGAATTCCAAGTTGTTTATTCCTAAAAGATTGAGGTGACGTGATTGCGTGTGTGATCTATTTTGAGATGCATTGGAAGTCATCTGTCAAATTAATCATGTCGATAGAGGAGTTGTTGAGAGAATGTTTTGGCGGAGTCATTAGAGCCTTTATACAGAGGTGTGGATGATGTATTTCGACTTGAGCGTAACGTTGAGAATGTCAAGTTAAGAGAGATGAGTTAGTGTGCTATGCGATGAACTGAAATTCCAAAGTTGAGAGAGATTTTAGTCCTAAAAGAGAAACTGATAAATTGTTGTTTCCTCAAGAAGTGAATCGTTTCCTTGATTCTCGTTTGAGTTTTGTGTTGTTGACCAATGTTTTTCGTAAGTTGAGTTTGACTTGATTTTGGTATGTGTGGTTCTTATCGGTTCAGAAGAATAAATGAAGTTTTGATTTGGGCATTTAAAATGATTCCTCCTTTGGTTTTCGTGGACGCTTATTCGCAACCCGCCACTTGTAAAGTAGAAGGGTTCCTTGATGAAATTCCAATTTCTAGATTTGACCTGTAGTACTTGAGTCGGTAACGCATAATGGCGATGTGAATCTTTCTTATTTAGATGGGTTTTGTCGGTAAAAAGTTGCTTAAAGGGAATTCAGAGTGTGTTTCGGTTAAAGGAGGTGATTCTTGTTTCATTGAAAAGTTCAATGAGAGGTGGAACAAGAGTTCCGTGTTCTGTGTGCATGTTGTGTGGTTCAGTTGAGGGGAAGGTTAGCCCAAGGTACTTTGGTTTATTTTAGTTAGCTACGGAATTCAAAAGTTGGCGATCGTTAGGACCGTCTCGGTCCATACGCGTGTACGCAACATCGGGCGTGTTTGGTGCCTAGTGAGTACCGAGAGATATGGAGGTCGAGTTTTCATTAACGCTTGTTGACCTTCGAGCGGATCTTACCTCGAGACTCTTTTGATGAATATTCTCGTAAATGCCGAGTTGAGCGTTAGTACGGACGCCGTTTTACGCTCGTGTTGTGGTCTCATCTATTTGATAGAGAGCCACTTGAAAGATTGAGTCTCGCGTGGCGAAGTTTAGCAAGAGTTGATCGCGTTGGTATCATTGTTAAGTTCTAGTCGCGGTTACTTTCGTGTAGGTCGGTGCTTAGATTTGGGGTCGAATCCTGTTAAGGGGGGTAGAATGTAATACCCCGAAAGTGTGTTAAGCTATTAGTCGGGAGAGATTAATTATTTCGGGAGAGAATTAAATGGATTTTCGGGAAGGACCAATTGGAAAATGCTCAACTCAGCAGTTAGAGAGGGGGGAAATCGCTGTTTTAACCCAACCTGGGCCTCGGGCCTTAGCCCAAGAGGCCCATGAGGGTGGCCGGCCAAGGGGGGGACCTCAAACCCTAGCCCCCCCCCTTTCCCCCTCCCCCACGCCTCCCACCCCTCCCCCAACTTGTGGCCGCCACTTCCCCTCCCTCCCCTTGCGCAGCCCCTACCTCCCCACCTCCTTGCACCCCTCCCTAATCCCCCTTTGCTGCTGGCCAAGAGAAAAAAAGAGGAATCCCTTGGGTGGCCGGCCAAGAAAGGAGGAGAAAGGAGGAGAAGAAGAGAAGGGAAGAAGAGGGAGAAGAAGGGATCCGCAGCGGAAGCGTGGTGGTCATCATCCCCGCTGTGTGTTCTCTTTGTTTCGGCAAGGGTAACCCGTGGTTCTTTGCTTTAGGTCAATTTCTAGTTGTCTAATTTTCGGATGTCAGTTCGTCGATGTTCTGCAGCAGTGAAGTTTGTGGTTTTTGATTAGGTTAGAAGCAGATTTGGGTCTGGGTGTCTCCTAGAAAGTTGTAGCTATCGTAGTTACCTTTCATTGCCGACAAGAATCAAGTCATTCGGACTTCGGTAGCCAAAGTTATGATTTTATTAGTATTTCTGTGTTTCTGGAGAGAAGCAGATTTGCTAGTGTTGGTTAACCTGATAGAAGCGCATATTTAGAGGGGTTTCCAGAGGGTCTCACCATAACGAAAAATTAGTCTAATCCTCTTAGCTGTCAGGAAAGCTAAAGGTCTCTGAATTCGGACGAACGTAGAGAAAGTTATGATAGTTTCTTTGTCGCTGTCCAGAAACCCGACGTGAAATGTTTGCTATGATTAAATAGATTGGTAGGTCTAGTAGATGGCCGAATCAGAGGGTCTCCCCAACTAAGTTTATTTAGACAGTTTAATTACCTTTTCAGATTGTCCAAGATCATCCTATTTGGACTCATGAGCAGAAAGTTATGAATTTTTGAAGTCTGCTGTCCGCAGTGACCGATCGCTAGAAATTAGAAAAGCTAGACGTTATAAGAAGATTAGCGATTTCGATTGTAATGTGATGTTTGATTTTGGTCCAGTATGCTATTCTTAGTTTGGGGTTATCTTCTTGTCCAGGTGGCAGCGAGATCCCAAGGGCAGCACCCACTTCGCGTCCGCCGTTCTCGCGCGGTTGAGGCAAGTATTCGGGTTATTGCACCTTTATGTTTGCACGATGGAAATTGTGAAGTGTCTTGTTGGTATTAGCCATGCATACCTGTTAATGAGATGAGTTACCATGTATCTTGATGACTACTGGTTATGGTTAAAGAATTCTTTTGCATGTCGTTAATGCTTACATGTTTATGTGAACACGTTGAATTCTTACATGTGAAATATGTTGTCATGGTGCATATGCATGTTTTGAGCATGTTGAGTCTTGGTTATGTGGTAACCAAGTTTTTATAGTTGAGGTCCCCGTCATGCAATGACGGGCTTGAGGTCCCCACATTCGTGGAATTTGGGCTATGAGCAAAGAGGTCCCCATCATTAAGATGATGGGCAAAGGTCCCTATACATGTGGTGTATAGGCTCTTGGTCCCTGTGCGAGAGAAGCGTGCAAGGGTATTCATTGACGGATGAATACCCCGACACTGTAAAATGTGAAAAGAGATAAAGTTCAAAAGGAGCATTGCATTGGTTGCATTTCTTAAGTTTAAAGGTTATGTTTAGTGTAATGTTATTGTGGATTATCGATGCTATGATTGAGCTCTTGTTTATGGCCTTGTTGATACTTGCTGAGTATTTGGGCTCACTCTTGCTTTAATTTGTTTTAGGTACAAATGGCAGGAACGGCATGCATGGGAGGGAGTAGATGTTGGATGCACACACTACCTCACAAACTTAAGGCGTTTGCCACTTAGTTTCATCTCAGAAATAATTAAACTGTTGGAGTAGATGTTTAGTTTGGTTTGAGTATCTGATTATTTGTAATAATGAGATTTGCCAGTCTTGGTTATATTCATTCGATTATCATGCAAGTTTGATTGAACTTGATTATGAAGTTATTATTGATAAACGTCATGATTTATTGTTGAAACCTCGGTAGAGCTGATTAAACAAAGGAGACTCTGCCGAAATTTTGTAATTTGTGCTAGATTAGTTTAATTCCAGTAGCATTCCAGGCTCATTGAGAGTTGGGGTGTTACAATATGAAAATCCATTCGTGAGGTCAAATTCATTCACGAGGCTCTAGAAAGGTGAAAAATCCAAAAAAAGTCGTTTAGGGCCTTAAAACTGTCTCCGAAGTTTCAGCACCGTTTTCACCACTCGTTCACCGACCGGTTTGAGTTTTCTTTCATTCCAGATTGTGTAATCAACCATATGTAGACATTCAGGTCCAACTGTCCAGCAATTGATTGGTTTGGCTCAGAATTGAAAATTTTTTTGCAATAGGAAAAACTATCACAGATGATTTTTACTAAAAAACCGTCTGTGATAGTCTAACGAGAACTGTTTGTGATCATTGATTATCACAGATAGTTCTTGTTCGGAACCATCTTTGATAGCTTTTTCACAAACGGTTCAAAAACCGTCTGTGGTGACCTCATGCATTACTGACCCATAAGGTTAGACGGTTTAGAAAACCATTTGTGATGACGATTTTGAACCGTCTGTTATTACCTTTTTTTTAGTAGTGGGTAGTGGTTTAGTTGTCGAGATCCACACTGGTAGTGAAGTCCTTCTCTTTTGAACAACATTTTATTAGACAAGGGTGAGTACAAAAATATACCCTGCAAGTTACACCCAATAAAAGATTATAATGCATGCAAATATTTATCAAAGGAAGGCTTACAGGGTTGAATTTGCATAAAGCAATATTTTCATTTTAAATACTTGTACGAAGTTCCAAAGCAGTTATTCTATATCTAAAATTTATTTTCTAAATTCACAAATTTTATAGTAGGATAGCTTCCATACATTTCTAGTGAAGTATACCCTCCATCACATGCTAATCGCCTAATTTCCCAATTGGATAAACTATCCAAGATCTTTTGTGAAAATCCTTTGAAATTAAATCCAAAGTTTAACTTTGAGTGGCTTTGTTCAGCATGGCCATGATCTTGGACGCGGCTATTCGAATAGTTTTACACTTTACAGAAGTTGTATAACTTTACCCACAAGAGATAATCTTCTTTTAATGTCTGTCTCACACACTTCCGTAGGTGTTCGACTAAGTGAATATCACAAGGCTTCGCTTCCTTTGGACTAAACCATCCGCTGAAGGCCTCCCTTGCGCTATATGGGAATAAATAAAAGTAGGTCATTCTGACACTCACACAACCAAATGGCACAACCACGGTGCAATGTTGCAAATTATTTACCCTAGCCTATCCCACTCCAGACTTGTGGTAGTATAGTTGAGCTTTGCAAGATGCGGCTCGAAGACCGGTTCTTAACCAACTTGGACGACTTTTAATAAAACCCTGGTCTCGATCATGGAAATGAATCGATCCCGTGCTTCAACTTGCACTATCCAAACATCCATTTCGCCAGGTCTAAACCAATTTTTATTTTGCTTTTCAAATCATTTGTAAATTTCTATGGCATAATAATGACATAGACTCATTTTAAATCTATAGTTGAATCTTTGGCTAAAATTCCCTAAATTAAATATTTTTGGTCTAAGCCTGGACTAAGCATAAAGTTTTCCAAAATGTTCTAGTTCATACTTATTGCATCAACTAGATTTTTTCTAAGGTGTCAAGGTATGTTTGATTTAATGTCAAAATAGGCTATACAATGGAACTGAGAATAACAATAAGTTTAAAATAGGAATTTAAATTAAATTGAATACAAATAAGCATGTAGTAATAATTTAAAATAGATTTTACATAATTTAAAATAGATTTTAAATAATTTAAAATGTTGGGATTCAAATATGATCAAAGGATGTAACTTACCTTGCTCAATTAATTGTTGTTCTGAAACGGCGTTGAAATCTGACTCTTCGAAGTCGTTGAAATCTATACACAAAAACGAGTCAAATTCATAAAAAATTAAACTCCAAATTAAATAATTTAGGTTCTGAGAGATAAATATTGAATTTAGATGAATTTAAAATTTTTAATCACTTGAATCGGAGCTCGAACGATGGAGAACGAGCTCACGGAAGATTGAATTTGACATGAAATGATAGATTGGATTTATCAGAAGTTGTGGAATTATTTTTCTAAAGGAAAAATAATTATTGCACAAGGATGATGTCAGCGGCTAGGAAATGAATTTCGGCCAAATTGTTTTTCAAAAGGAAAAAGGAATGGGCCATTGATATGTGGGCCTGGTCCGTGGACTAAGTCCACGGGTGGTCAATGGTCCAGGGTGGACTGGTTCACAGAATAGTACGAGGGTCGACGCGACGCCGCACAGCACTAACGTGGGCAAGCGGGGGGTGAGGTGGTGCTGGCGTGGCTTCCACATGGCGATGACATGGGCGGCCACGTCACCTTGTGAGCGATGATGCTATGGCGATAATGTTGCCAGCGCTACGTGCCACGACAGAAAGAGCTTTTGCCGATGAACTTTGACGGCGATTTGCGGCAACGCTAGAGGGAGTGGGAGGCTAAGAGCTATGGTGGTGGGATAAGGAGGCCAAGGCGGAGCCGGGGCAGCTATTTATAGGGCGAGGGCGGCGTTGAGGGGGCGCGCGGTGCAAGAAGACCTAGATGGATTGCTGGTGGGATTAGGGGATTTTGGGGCAAAAAAGGAAAGAGAAGAGCCGAAATGGGTGCGGACAGGATACGGGGAAGTAATGGCGCCCAAATTGTGAAGAATCCGAGTGCAAATTGCCAGATTTGGAAAGCTTGGTGCACACTAATCGCGGTGGCGTACGGTGTTGAGAGGAAGAAGAAAGGAAGGAAAGAAGAGAGCAATGATAGGTGGGCCCTAGGCGGCAGCGAGAGAAAGTGGAAAAGGAAAGAGAGAGATAAGATGACGTGTGGGTCCCACATGTCAGAGAGAGAAGGAAAGGGGCACACGATAGTGGGCAGTCGGGCGAGGTTGGGCTGCAAGTGTGGGCCGCGTGCACAAGGAAAAGGATTGGGCTAGGAAGATTTGGCCTGTAGCAATTTTTTTGGATTTTTAGTGATTAACAATTACAAAAATTGTGGTGATTCAATTAGGCTTTTAGAAAATAGTAAATAGATTTCAAAAATTCTATAAAAATTCATTGAATTATTTTGAACTTAATAAAAAAATTTGCAACTTAAAGCTGGCTTTTATTTTGGCACATAAAGTATTTTTCTTTTTTTGAAAATAGGAAAAACGTTTTAAATACTAGAAAATTTAATAAATAAATTAAATTTTTATTTTTATCCTTTAAATCTGGGAAAATCCAAGAAACTCAATAAATTTTCTTTTTGACTTTAAAATCCAGGAAATTCAAGAAAAGTGAGAAACCTCTTTAAAACTTAGAAAATCCAATAAAATAATAGCTGTATTAATTTTAATTTTGGTAAAAGAATGTTGTGATGTTACAATCTACCCCCCTTGAAAGGAATCGTGTCCCTGAGATTTGGAGAGGCTAGAAAGCAAGTTGGGAGTACATGGTCTTTGAAGTGGAATTGTCATCGTCTGTACATTGCTCCACATTTGACGTGGCTTGAGCTACAATGTTGTATAGATGTCCCTTTCTAGAGTTCTGTAGTTTCTTTTTTGCCTACATGGTGTTGACTGGTGGTGCTTTGGATTTGTTCATGTATGGATTTGCCGTATGTTGCTTTTTGGTGCATCTATTGGCATTGTGCCCTGTCTCTTGGCAGTTGAAGCATGTGATTCCTACGACATGAGATGAGTTATTTTGTGACTGGTCACCAATAGATGTGTTGGGAAAAAAAATACTCGCCGGATGGTTCATTGTTGTTTCTTGAGGCATTGGCAAGCTTAAACTTACAGATTTTTGTAGTTCAAACAAGTATCTTCCATTCTTTTACTACCGCCACATGATGTTATTATCTTGATTAGAATAGCTTTTGGAATGTCATGCGATGTGAGTGCTAAGCGTCTTTTGAGCATTGCTTGGCAAAATGGCCCATATCCCGACACTTGTAGCATTGTAATCCCGCCCTTGATGTTTTGTTCTCACGAGATTGGCCACCATTGTTGTTGTGGAACATTTGCATCGGTGGATGTAGTGTTGATCCCGAAGTCATGAGTGCGGTTGTTGTTTGTGCTTGGTTGGGTTGAGGTTGAATCACACTAGCCTTGGAGTTTCTTGCGACATATTGCCCTTGATCCACCATCTTTCACTTGTGACAATGGTCCTACTGATGGTACGTAGCTTATAGATTGAGTGCCTTGGGATTGATCCTGTTGGAATTTTGTTCCTTTGATTCTTGGGGTAATTTGGTAGAAGTAACCATGGTCTGTGTTCCTTGGCTTGAATGAGAGTGGCTTGATAACTTTCACACTGTTGTTGTAATATAGATGCCAATATTTTCTTCAAAGGGCATTGAGCCAGGTAATGATCTTCACCTTCACATAAGTAACATGTAATCTTGTTCATTGGGCATTCTCCGTGTGGATGATTTCCTTCACAGCTTGAGCAATTGATCTTGTGCTCAATAGCACTATTTCCTATCTCTCCACAACGAATACAGGCACAATTCTTAGACTTGTTCAGTGGGTAGAACCACAAATGTCTTCGCTCATCTTGAGCATCTTTTGTAATGATATGGCTCACTTGGCTTCTTATGGCGGGTTGAGAGATCCTTGTTGCTTGGTGTGGCGTCCGAGGTTCTTCTGATCTGACTTCCAGTGTTGTACCTGCTTGTGGTGTCAAGAATGCTTGTTTATGTAAGGGGCATTATTTGGCAAAGTGTCCTTCCTTGCCACAATAGCTGCAGACTTTATACTGGATCGTCTTCTTCTTGGAACACTTGGGGAAATAGTGTCCGATGCTATTGCAGTTAACACAATGAATATCTTGTTTTGGCTTCCCCTTTTGAGGGCATTCATATGCGAAGTGCCCTAGTTTACCACATTTGTAATAGATAATGTACTTCCATGGATAGTGACTTTCAGGAACAAAGTGGCTCATTTCATCACTATGATACTTCTGGTGGCTTGATTGGTAACTCGTCGCAAGGACACTCTTTACGAGTTGTAGGAGTAGTGGCTGGGGAAACATTGTTGTTGTTCATCTGTTGTATTATCTGTTGCATTAGTTAAGTCTGGGCAACGAAAAACTGATTCAAATTCTGAAGTGACACTGTTGATAGTTGTTGGTTGCCTTTAGCATTGACATTGAAAGTGGCATTGGTGTTGAGACCAACTTTACTGTTGTGGTTGACATTGTTGATGGCCATCTGAAGTGGTAGTTGGGCTTAGCGAAAGACGAGAGGGGAAAAGAGGACGAGGGAAACAAGGGAGGTTGTAGTAACTCAGAAAATCCAAATTACTTTGCAAAACCATTTTACTTTTTGCAACTGAAAATAACTCAAAGGAAATCGTCTACTCGATCGATACTCTTAAGCTGGTGAAATGACTCAATACACAGAAGGAGTCTTGGCCAACTCAGACTTTATGGCATGTCTGACAACACGATCTTCGATGATTCTTGCATTTTGTTCTTGAATGGTAGAGATGACGACACTTTAGTGATGGCTTCATGTCTTGTGGCCTTGAACGTAATGGAAAGAATCGTGTTGACTATCTATAGAAATTTTCAAGGGAAAGAGGATCCATTTAATATTATAAAATGATGAGGGGAGAATTAGGTAAGAAAGAATTGCTATGAAAAAGGATATAAAGATGACCAAAGATGAGAAGAGAATAATTTATTTTTCTTGTTATATAAAATAAGTTTTAAAGTTTTTCAACTAATAGCCATTCTAACTAGGTCACAACCTACAGTCGATATGGCTCTGATACCATCTCAGTCGAACCCGGGAGTAACACCCCCAAATCCTCTATGTATTCTGAACTAATCCGATGATTAGTAGCTAGTTCACACAGTAAGCAAATATGGTAACATCCATAATTCACACAACTTTATTAATAAATATCAGAGTTTATTACAAGAATAGCTTACAAGCCAACAATAAAGAATACAGCGGAAGATGAAGAAGTAGTAGAGCTCAACTAATCTACCACAAACAATCGACTGGGGTAGCGGCTTAGTTGTCGAGATCCACACCGGTAGCAAAGTCCTTCTCTTCCGAACAACATTTTTTTAGGCAAGGGTGAGTACAAAAATGTACCCTGCAAGTTACACTCAATAACAAATTATAATGCATACAAATATTTATCAAAGGAAGGCTTACAAGGTTAAATTTGCATAAAGCAATGTTTTCATTTTAAATACTTGTACTAAGTTCTAAAGTATTTATTCTATATCTAAAATTCATTTTCTAAATTTACAAGTTTTATAGTAGAGATGATCATCTTATAATATCTGTCTGACACACTTTCGTAGGTATGCAACTAAGTTATTATCACAAGGCTTTTATAATGCGTCATTCTAACTTAGTTATGTCCGCTAGGGTTTCGCTTCCTTTGGACTAAACCATCTGCCGGAGGCCCCATCTTGCGCCATGTGGGAATAAATAAAAGTAGGTCATTCGACACCTGTAACTAGATGGCACAACCATGGTGGAATGTCGCAAATTATTTAGCCTAGCTTGTCCCACTCCAGACTTGTGGTAGTACGGTGGAGCTTTGCAAGATACGGCTCGAACACCGGTCCTTAACCAACTTGGGTGACTTTTAATAAAACTCTAGTCTCGATCATGGAAATGAATCAATCCCGTGCATCAACTTGCAACATCCAAACATCCATTTCACCCAAGTGTAAACCAATTTTTATCTTTCTTTTTAAATCATTTATAAATTTCTACGACATAATAATGAGATAGACTCATTTTAAATCCATAGTTGAATCATTGGCAAAAATTCCCCAAATTGAATATTTTTGGTCTAAGCCTTGGCTAAGCATAAAGTTTTCCAAAATATTCTAGTTCATACTTGTTGCATCAACTAGATTTTATCTAAGGTGTCAAGGTATGTTTGATTCAATGTCAAAATTGGCTATACAACAGAATTGGGAATAACTATAAGTTTAAAATAGGAATTTAAATTAAAATGAATACAAATAAGCATATATAATAATTTAAAATAGAATTTAAATAATTTAAAATACTAGGATTCAAATATATTAAAAGGATGTGACTTTGCTTACTCAATTAATTGTTGTTCTGAAACGACGTCGAAATCTGACTCTCCGAAGTTGTCGAAATCTATACGCGAAAACAAGTTAAATCCAAAAAATTCAAATAAAATCCAAATAAACTCTGAAGTAAATAATTTAGGTTCTAGGAGATAGATATTGAATTTATATTAATTTAAAAATTTTAATAACTTGAATCGGAGCTCGAACGAAGAAGAACGAACTCTGAGAAGATTGAATTTGACATGAAGTGATAGAATCAGATTTTTCAGAATTTGTTGAATTATTTTTCTAAAGGAAAAAATTGTTGCACAAGGATGACATCAGCGGCTGGAAAATGAATTTCAGTCGAATTATTTTCCAAAAGAAAAATAGAGTGGGCCACTGACATGTGGTCCCTGGTCCATGGACCAAGTCCACAAGTGGTCAACGGTCCATGGTGGACTTGTTCACAGAACAGTGCAAGGGCTATCGTGGGCGCTGGCGCAAGCGCTGATGTGGGCAAGCGGGGGTGAGGTGGCGCTGGCGTGGCTACCACGTGGCGATGATGTGGGCGACCACGTCACCTGGTGAGTGGCGGTACTACGGCGATAATGTAGTTGGCGCTACAAGCCACGACAAGGGCCAACAAAGGCATAAATGGGTAGAGGAGAGTGAGGCGAAGCTAGGGTGCACGGTTTCGACGGAGGGATGCGACAAGGTGGCCAGTGGCGAGGAGATGAGCGGTGGCAAGATGCGGTTGGTGGTGGCGATGGAGTTCCGGCGGGCTTCCAGCGAAGGTGAGGGGAGCGTCGTGTAGAACATGAGATGGTGTCACCGGAGGGCCATCGATGGCGGTGAAATTGATGGTAGAAAGAGCTTCGGCTGGTGAACTTCAACGATGATTTGCAGCCGCGTTAAGAGGGAGTGGGAGGCTAAGAGCTGTGGTGGTGGGATGAGGAGGCCAAGGCGGAGCCGGGGCTGCTATTTATAGGGCGAGGGCGGCGTTGAGGGGGCGTGCAGCACAAGAAGACCTAGACGGATTGCCAGCGGGATTAGGGGAATTTGGGGTGGAAAAGTAAAGAGAAGAGCTAAAATTGGCGCAGACGAGATACGAGGAAGTAATGGCGCCCAAATTGCGAAGAACCCGAGCGCAAATCGCTAGATTTGGAAAGCTTGGTGCGCGCTAATGGCGGTGGCGTATGGTGTCGAGAGGAAGATGAAAGGAAAGAACGAAGAGGGCAATGATAGGTGGGCCCTAGGTGGTAGTGAGATAAAGTGGAAAAGGAAAGAGAGAGAGAAGATGACGCGTGGGCCCCACATGTTAGTGAGAGAACGAGAGGGGTGTGCGGGAGTGGGCTATCGGTCGGGGTTGGGCCGCTGTGGGTGTGGGCCGCGTGCATGAGGAAAAGGGTTGGGACAGGAAGATTTGGCGTGAAGCAATTTTTCCAGATTTTTAGTGATAACAATTAAAGAAAGTGGGATAATTCAATTCAGCTTTTAGAAAATAGCAAATAGAGTTTAAAAATTCTAGAAAAAGTCACATAAATTCCTTGAATTATTTTAAACTTAATAAAATCATTTCCAACTTAAAATTGCATTTTTGTTTGCATATAAATTATTTTTAATTTCTGAAAAATAGGATAAACATTTTAAAATACAAAAAAAAAATCAAGAAATTAATTAAATTTTCATTATTAACCTTTAAATCCAAGAAAATCCCAGAAACTGAATAAATTTTCTTTTTGACTTTAAAATCCAGGAAATTGAAGAAAAGCAAGAAAACTCTTTTAAAACTCAGAAAATCCAATAAAATAATAACTTTATTGATTTTAATTTTGGTAACAGAACTTTGGGATGTTACACATATCAAGTGATATAGACTTGTAGATCAAAAGTTAGGTCTTTTGTGGATCTAAAAACATGTTGATTTTTGTGTCAGTCTGAGGGAGTGGTGAGACCGACCACCCACTTCTTGGCGGTCAGACCGGCTGAGGGAGTTGTTGCTTGAGTTTCTTAGTTTTAGCTCAATTATTCCGTTGTGATTTTGAGACCTTGATATTGATAGCATCACAAAGCTATTGGATTGAAAAAGGAGTAGAATTCCAAAATGGAAAAAGTGGGCTACTATTCACCCCCCTCTTCTTGCTAACATGGTCCAACAAGTGATATCAAAGCCTGGTTAGTTTATACTTGATCTTAATCTATCGATGAACATGGCGACAGACAAGTACTCCACCAAGCCACCTATCTTCGATGGGCTTGACTTTGCCTATTAGAAGAATAGGATGCACGTCTACCTTCCGAGAGATGGTTAAGCCATATGGAAGATTGTTGAGGATCCTTTGGTTCTACCCGAGGTTGCTACGCTGGCTTCAGTGGCCGCTTTGGCTAACAACCATAGGGTAAAGAACTTCCTGTATGCCAAGCTTGGTAGACATGAGTTACAGAATTTGTCATATTGAGTTCACACATGAGATCTAGCACACTCTTGAGACCTATCATGAGGGCTCTTCTCAAATCAAAAAATTGCATCAAACGGTCTACAAGAGAGAGTACAATAAATTCAAGATGCTTCCTAGAGAGAGCATCAACGATATGCTTACTTGATTCAACAAGGTGATCAATCATCTGAGAGCAATATAGATTGAGTACTCTCAATCACAGAATGCACTCATCTCCTAGCCTCCACAAACTCAAATGAGTGGGAAATGAAAGCTACCGCCATTGACGGGAATGTCAACTTAAATGATGTCACCTTTTGCTAATAGCAAGCTCAAGACTAATGAGATTAAACGAGTTGGCAAGACCGAGAAGGAAAACATAGCATTAGTAGTGATACGGACCAACTAGTATGCACGAGTTGGAACGTGATCTGTGGCTCGATCTTTCGCGGTGTGATGCACAAACAGTAGCCTCCTCCTTTTAACCAAACTGCACCAAAACAACTCCTTCTCCCACGCACACTACAACACGTGAGCAAAGGATTGGGGAACATATGTTCTATCAAGCAAAACCCAACTTGACAGTTGGATTCAACACGCCATGAGCAAAACCCTAGATGGATCTCTCAAGAACACACACACAAGGCATGGTGTCGAACTCAGCATTTTAATTTTTCTATTCAACATCAAAATTTATCATCCCCCTTGCTAGGGCTATCTACACAACTTATATAGGGATCCCCCTCCCTCTAGTTCGGCTAAATAGGGCCCAAGCCACTCCAATCTTTAATTCGGGCTCTAGAAGACAATTACAACTCCTAAATGCAAACTACTCTAACTCTTTAATTCTATACTCAAAGCATAAGATACATGTACCAAATCAAGTGATACTAGGCCAAAATAAATAGGCATGCAAGACCACTCAAAATCTAACTTTAAATTGAAGTCCAATTCAAATTTTGAGGTGGAATTGTATCCAAACACTTCAATCTGGCTTGCTCTTTTTCTTGTGATTTTGGGTTCTTGTGTTCTCGAGCTTTTGCTTTGTTCTTTTACTGTGATCTAGCTTGTTATTGAAGGATCGTGGAAAGCTATGAGAGCACAAAACAAAAATTTGCCGCGCTACCAAGGATCTCCGCTAGTAATAGATCACAAGATTACCACTAGACGCACCAACTCGTAGCGGAAGTAGAGTCGATGCAGTGAGTAGATGCAAACGTAGTTGTACTTGCCGCATGTCTTTTTCTCTTGCTCTGATGATCGTCATGAGTTGCGGATCGTCCTAGTGCTGATGCTTTACAACAACACCTCCAAGGTATCCACACGTATGGGGAAAGGAGACCACGTGCAGGAGTGCTAGCGCCAGCGGTGTGGTTGAGGAAGGCGTGGCTATTAGAGTTTTGGGATTTCTTAGAAAGCTTACTTAACCTCATGCCACCGCCCCTCTATTTATAGGCATCCATAACGGGTCTCCAACTTGAGGCCCATTAGGAACTAGAGGCCTATAAGAATTTGGATCACCATCCAAATCAAATCCTTGCCCTTTAAGTGTGTGACCCTATAGGTTCATACGTGATCGGTTGTGACTCGGAAACTCTTTTCCGACCACGAGTCGTCAGTGGTACCTAGCAGTACATAACGATTCCCAAACACACATAGAATATATCGGACGAACCTTAAAGCAATATGATCCATGACCAGATCCTTATCATTTATGACCAGCTCGAAATCAGTCACGACCGGTCCAGGTGTAGTTAAGACCAGTCTGTAACTCCTTACGACTCCAGTTTGCAACTCCTTACGACCAGTTTGTTTCTCCATACGACTAGTCTGTAACTACATACGACCAGCTCGTAACAGTGTATGACCAGTTTCGACTAGTATATAACCATCTCATAACTGTGTACGACCAGCTCATATCTCCATACGACTAGCTTGTAACTGTGTACGACCAGTCTACGACCAGCTCATAACTGTGTATGACCAGTTTGTATCTGGTCGAACCGAACAATCTATCTGTGTATTCTCCCTTTGCCTCATGACATCTGGTTGAACTCCAGGTGTAATACCCAATTTAGTTAAATAAATAATTGAGGGATTAGAAGAGGTATTTAAGAGTGAAATTTCAGAATTTAGTGAGTTAAGGAGAGTAGTGGGCATGCTACCTCATAGCCCAAGTGGGAAGTTTGGACAAACGAGCTAAACGTTATGATAGTTTTAGTGTACTGTCCAGAGAACCTCGACGTGAAAACGATGTTCTGTTAATTGGCTTGATAGGGGTAGTAGTTGGCCGAATCAGGAAGGCTCACCAACTAGGTTTAGTTGGGGAATTTGACAACCTTTCAATGAAGTCCAAGATCACCTCATTTGGACTACTGTACTAAACGATACGAATTTTTGAACATGACTGTTCCCAGAGGGTCATTTCAGCATTCGAATTTGAAGTCGTGGTCGCGCGATTGAGTTATTGTTAGTTCGTGCTTACTTTTATAGTTTGTTTGATCCTTCACTATTGTCTTAGTATGGTTTTAAATAAATTTAGGTAGGGATTGGTCCCGAGGCAGCACCTCTTCACATCTTCCGCTCTCACGCGGTTAAGTCAAGTACTGCTGATAGAATAATTATGAATGGTTGATAGAGAGTGCTAGTATTTTGATACGTATTAGCTATGCATGGTTGATAGTGTGATATGTATGATTAAGGATGGTGAATGCTGGAGATACGATTAATTGTTATTCATGAGTGATTGTCATGTTTGCTAGTATTATGAATATGTGTGTTATTGATGGATGCTAGAATGCTATGAATGTCAAACGATGATGAACGTTGGAAGTATGAATAAGTTTATTCATGTATGATGTTGTTGTGAAAACAAATTTATGATGGTTTAATGTTTTGTTCATGTGCATCATGCTATCATATTGGAGGCTTGGTCACGTGGTGACTATGCATATTGAGGTCCCCGCCATGTAGATGACGGGCTTGAGGTCCCCACATTCGTGGAATGTGGGCATTGAAAAGAGGTCCCCATCATGAAAACGATGGGCTTATGGTCCCCACACTTGTGGAGTGTGGGCTTGAGGTCCCCTTTACTTGCGGAGTATTGGCCAATTGGTCTCTACGCTTGCGAGCACAGGCATGGGTATGCAGCGACGGTTGCATACTTTGCATTACCGGTAAAATGCAAAAGTGTAAGAGAAAGAGAAAGTGCACTTGAGCATCTTGCATAGCATGAGTATATGACATGTTTATAATAGAGACTGTAGATGGATGCTGATGATTACAGTTGTTTATGTTGTTGTTGCCATTTATTATACTTGCTGAGTCTTTGGACTCACTCTTGCTGTTGTTGTGTTTTTAGGTACCCCTTTACAAGAACGGCATGCATGGGAGGGAGTAAGACTTAGAGTGGTTGCATAATGGCACAAACTACTCACATTTGAATTGATAGAATGATAATTTAGTAGATCAGAAACTTGCTTAAAGAATTCTTTATTATTACTCCCTCTGCTTGGAATAATTTGTAATAGAGTTGATTAGAGGATCATGGATGTCCTTTCGTTTATGCTTGTAGTTATTTAGCATGCTATGGATGATATAGTGATGATTAGTATAAATTTGGTGGTCTCTTGTTGATGCGGGATGTTGGATTATTTAACTATGTTACATTTAAAGGTTGGGACTTCCGGTTTAGTAACTAAACAAAGGAGGTCATGTCGGATTTTAGAGAATTGTATCAATGTTAAAATGGTTATAGTGTTAGTTTAGTGGCATTCCAGGCCTTTGTCAGGCTGGGGTGTTACAGTTAGTATCAGAGCGGCCTTTAGGTCCGTGGTGAATAGACTAAAATAAAGTGGTTGTTGTAGTGAGAATATAAGATTGTGGCATACATTCAATTGAGGATGAGATGATAAAGGGGTCTGCAACATCTTGGTAAGCCTTTGGGGGCTTAATAAAAGGAAGAGTTGACGATAACGAGTCTTGTTAAGGGTAGATCATTCTTGACGTAAGTTTGTCCTCAAGAGATTCTGACTTGTCGAGCAGTTGATGATTCTTCTAGAGAGGAAATAAGTTAATTGCCTTCGTAATATCACTCAAATGAAATGTTCGGAGTTTTGTATTCGTGGACTTTTGGGAGTTCATGATTTAGGTAGTAGAGAGAATTAATTGAGCAATGTGACGTATGGAAAGGTTCTGATTGGTTCCTAGGTAGTTAATGTGATTTGGTTAAGGGCATTTCTGGTTAGTGTTGGCAAGTAGTGTTGTAATCAAAGAAAAAAGTGTACCATAATTACTGGAGATTGGAGTTAAGTATGGTAATTTGCAACCTTCCTGTTCTTACCGCTTAAGAGTTTCTTGGGTTTTCCATAGTAGTGTTTTATTTTGATTCTTGGGGGTTGAAAGTCCCTTCTTGTGGGACATGTGCCCTCGTCAGCAGACTTGTAATTTTGTTTTTAGAGATCATTTTCTTTTGACTGTTTCTCTTGGTCTCGTGCTCACTCCGAGGGGCAACGTTCTCTTGTGTGTTCAAACTTGTTTTAGTTTGTCTCTTCCTTCTTGAGAAAGGAATTAACCAATTTGTGTTGCCGAGTTTTCTAATGTGTAATTTGGCAACTGGTTGGTGGAGGACCAATATATGATAGAGGTGAGATTTTGGGAACTAGGCTATGTGAAGAGCAGTAGAAAGCGGTTTTATTTTAACCTTTAACACTTGGAGAGGATTCGATGGAATGCTTTGGCGATGAAATAAAATTTGATTAGTATTACAACTAGTGGAACCTATGGCGAGTTCTGATCCAATAACCTTTGTCCATGTTGGAATATTGGAGTTAACGAAAGTATGAACTCTTGATAAACTTATTAGAGTATCACAATTGGATAATGAGTATGATTGTGCAGAAAAGTTGTGGTGGTGAAGTTTAATGAAAGTAGCAGTGTGGAGGAACCTAAGCGTGTGCTAATTAATGGGATAGCGGGAACTGTTGAGTTAATGTCAAGTATGACCCGGCCTCAATGAGTAACCCTATGGGAGTTAAATTAATTCTAAGGATAGCTTGGTCAAGAATTTATATATTGATTTATTGACGCTAGTGATTGAGTATGTTTGAATCTTAGTGTAATACCCCGAAACGCTTTAGAGAGAGAACGAAATCGATTAGTAGGGTTTTTCTGAAAATAACCCTTGAGGGCCTGTGCATAATTAGACGAAAGGGGATACATAAAAATAGATTCTTTTTGAGTTTTTAGGAGAAGTTGAGTCCGCCTTTAAAAAGGGGATGTGAGGATTAGGTATCTAAAACCTAGAAAGAAAACCAACCTAGCCGCATCCTTTATCCCGCGGCGCGCCAGAGCTCGCCTCACCGATTCGTCGCAGCTCGCTGCTCGCCCACGCGTGGACGCCGAGCGCCGCTGCCGCCAACACGCCCGCCGGGAAGCGACGGCTACGCCGGGCATGCGTGTCGCAGCGCGCGCGATGTTCCACCAGTCGTCGCCGGCCGCGTGGTCGTCCGTCACCACGGTCGCGGCACGAGGGTTCGGCCAGAGCCATCTACGGGCTGCCGTGTGGATTTGCTGCCCAGCGCGCCGAAGCTATCCATGCATGCATGTGCGTGAAGGCATCCATCCAGGCATGTATTTGCTCTGTTTGCATGCGTTTCATTAATTGGAGTCATGCTGCTGGTGCTACACGTTAACTAGTAGTGCAATCTTTTGTTTGCATGCAACAGTGACATTAGTAGTTGAATTATTTAATGGGCTTCACATGCACGCATGAGTGCTACTAGTAAAGATTGCCTTAGGCTGAATTAGTATTGTGACTAGATAATAAGGTGCATGCTTTCATTCATTGGATTAGTAAAGAGAGAGAGATGATTTTGATAGTGCTAATTAGTAGTTAACTAATTTGGCTAAATATGCTTGGTATGCATGCTGCCTTGAACAGAGATAGAGAGAGATTTAATTAGATTTTTGAATCGAGATTAATTAGAGAGGGGTTTTAGAATTTCTAGTCGAGGGTCGATTAGTAGATCTGTTTAGAGACCATCAGAATGATCGACGTTTTTGAGGAAGTTAAGTGCGGATTCTGGTCAGGCCACCTCCTAGAGAGTTGTACGTGATGTCGATACCTTTCTATAGAGTATTAGATCATGTCATTTGGACAAGCGGATTAGGAGTTATGAATTTTGTAGCGCCGCTATTCTGTAGATCTCGTTATAATCCTCGACAAGAAATATTAATCGGTCAGTAGTGATTAGTTAATGGATTAATTTGAAGATCTCACCATAACGAATGTTGTAGATATTTTTATAAGCTTTCCAAAAGCTTAAGATCATAATATTTGGCCTTGTGTACTGAAAGTTATGTTAGATTTAGTGCCGCTGTCCAAAAAAACCCCGAAGAATTGGCTGCTCGTTAATCAGTTTGTTGAGGGTAGAAGATGGCCGAATCAGGAAGGTCCACCAACTAGGTTTAGTTGGGGAATTTGGTATCATTTCAAGGAAGTCCAATATCACCTCATTTGGACTCCTGTAATAAAAGATATGAATTTTAGAACGCGACTGTCCACAGAGGGGACAGAGAACAACATTTAGGAAATTAGAGTTGGGGTCGCGTTAAAAGAACTATTGCAAGTCCTGTATGCTTTTGTAGTTTGTTTGATCCATCACCGCTGCCATAGTATTCTTTTAATGAATTTAGGTGGGGACTGGTCCCGAGGCAGCACCTCTTCGCTCCTTCGCTCTCGCACTGCTTGAGGCAAGTACTTTGTTTGTTGCTTTGGTTGAGAATGCTTGGTCATGAATGCGTATTTTCGATACAAGATAGCGATGCAAAGTTTCTGGCATGATGATTATCTTAGGAATTGGTGAATGCTCAAAGTATGTTTATGCTCTATTCATGTACGATGTTATTGTTTTTGGAATATTGATGATGAATAGAGGTTGTGCATGTGCATATTGAGATCATGCTGAGGCTTGGTCACGTGGTGACCAAGCATGCATTTCTTTGAGGTCCCCGTCATGTATGTGACGGGCTTGAGGTCCCCACACTTGTGGAGTGTGGGTTGAGGTCCCCATTACTTATGAGTAATGGGCACTGGTCCTCGCGCTATGCTAGCACAGCATGGGTATGCAACGACGGTTGCATACTTTGCATTACCGATAAAATGCAAAAAGAGATAAAGAGAAAGGATCCTTGAGCATTGCATATGCATGTGGAATGGCTTTGTTATGATATGCTTATGGAAGTGAATGCTTATGTTATGGTTTCGTGTTGTATGCCCTTAGTTTGTTCTTGCTTGAGTCTGTGGACTCATCCTTGTCTCTTTGTTGTTTTAGGTACCCAATCCAAGAATGGCATGCATGGGAGGAGTAGACTGATTTGGATTCACACACATTGCCACTCATCTTTAAAGTTGATCAAAATAAATGAGCGAATTGTTTAAGGATTGATAATGATTATGACTCATGCAATGTATTAAGTGTAATAATGATGAGTAGTGTTTTTCAGATTCCTTTGGAAATGCTAGATGCTTAGTATGTTTTGATTGCCTATTGATGATTCTGGATGTTGGATTATTTAATTATGATTTATCCGAATGTTAGAACCCCTGTACTTAACTTTACAATGGAGGTTCTCACTAAATTTAGTAAAGTGTCTTGGTTTTAGCTTGTTATATTGTTAGTTTAGTAGCATTCCAGGCTCATGTTGGGCTGGGGTGTTACAGTTGGTATCAGAGCGGGTTGTAGGTCCGTGGTATTTAAAATATTATTCTTGACACACTATGCACAATAGGTGGGATTGGGTTATTGCATTGCATTTACGTTTTTACTATATCGTATTGATGATTGTTCATTAACTGATTATATGATTATTATTGTGTGGGGATAATCGATGTTGAGAGGTCGAGGTCGTGGTTGTGGCCCTAGGCTTTACCAGTTGACACCACCATTCATGGTAAGAGAATAGTGAAATGGTTACCTCAAATCTCTTAGTACAGCATTGATAGTGAGTATCTTTAGGAAAGTTGTTTTCTTCCTTATATTTGAATCGGTCAACTCTTGTCCGATTATGTTGATGGGTTGCTTTGAGAAAGGTTGATGTTTTCCTTGAGTTTACATTTAGTTATTCTGATTCCTCGCTGTTGGTTGATGAATTTTCTTGGGTTAGTGGTTACATGCATTTGACGTGTTTTCATTGATTTAATTTGACCCTTAAAGCAATCCTTATTTTCCCAATCATTGAGTTATTCTTGCGGTTGGTGAAATTGGTTAATTGCCAAGATTGACCTTTGTATTGTAGTTTTTTTTTCTCGTTGGGAAACATGACCCATTTATGCGCTTAATGTTTTTGGATAAAGAAAGTTTTCTTTTGCAAGTCCTTTAGTATGTGGAAGGTTTGACTCAATCTATCTCTTTGGGTATTTTGAGTGTTGAAGTTGAATGCTTTTCTTATAAAAGAAAATGTTAAAACCTTTAGCGATGTCTTGTCATGGTTAAGTGAGAGGTTATAATGAAAGAAATTAATGGATGTGATATGAATTATCAAGTTGGCTTGTAGTGTGTGCATGATTGATCCTAACTAAGATCCTTAACAGGGAAAGTTGAATAAGTCGAGGTTGTCCTCTAGTAGTTCTTGATGAGTCGTGACTATGAGTATGACTATATTTAGTTGGAATCAATAGAGTTATTAAGAAATATGGAACATTGATGAAATGGTTGATCAATGGAATTGTTTAGTTTGCTAAACCTGTTGGATTATTTGGTCTCAATGGATTAATCTAACTGTAGGAAGAGAAATATAAGGATGTGTTTGATCGTGATCTTAGTAGATAATAATATGGTATTTTCTCAAATTGGCTATTTGATGATCTTATTTATGCTCGTGGGAATACACATAGAGAAAGGACCATCAATTCGCCCATGATTGAATAATCATCAATGGTTTATGATAACCTCTTAATTGGAATTAGTGTGTACTAAATTAGTGTGAGTATTCCTAATAGGTGAAGGGTTGAAATTTGGAAGTGATTTATTCACGTGTGTTTCATGAGGATGAATTGCGCTGCATACCCTTTGTTAAAAAGGTTGCTCGAGAAAGCGGTTGGTGTATTAGATATACTCTGAACAGGTGTCTCTGCAATCTTATTGAGATAACAAAAATAGTATGAAATAATCTATCGTTTTTTTGAAAGGTTTATGATGGGATTTAATAGGTGACCTGTGTTTGCATGATGGTGAAATCATGGATAATGGTATGCCTTTGATGAAAGGGTTTTGTATAAACCTTTAAATTGTGAAGTAGATTCCTCTAAAAATAAAGTTGTTGTTGTTGTGAGTTTGTAAAGTTTTGGTCAACTCTCAATTTGAGGATAAGATGATTAAGTAGTATAAAACAATTTGGTGGGTTTTGGAGAGCAGATAATGGAAGAGTAGAGTATGACGATTTTTTTGTTAATAGTGTATTACTCGAGGTTAGTAAGATTGCCAAGAATGGATTATGAGTGTCTCGTTGTTTTTATAGAAAGAAAGTAATTTAATCATCATTCGTCGTATCGTTTAAATGAAATGTTTGGAGTTTTGATTCGTAAACCGTTGGAGTTCATGATTTATTGGGTAGATGAAATTGTTTTGAGCAAGTGGCGTGTTGAAAACTTAATTGGGTCTTAATTGATTCTCGTAATTTGGTCTTAAGAGCGCTTTTTGTTTGAGTTGGCAAAGTGACATTGTAATAAAGAAAATTACTTTCTTTGTTAAAGAAAGAGTGAATTAGAAGTATTTGAAATTGAAGTCAAGTTTTGTAACTCGTAATTGATTTGAAGTGTGTCTAACTTTCTGCTTTTGCCCATAAGAGTTTCTCGATTTTCAAAAGCAATGCTTTATTCTTATTTGAGGTTTGATATTGTCTTTTGTGGGACTTGTGCCATCAACTATGGACTCCTCTTTTGCTTTTTGAGATCATTGCTATTTGACTATTTCTCTTGGTCTTGTGTTTACTGTGATTGGTAAACGTTTTTACTAAAGGTCGATTTTTTTATTTGTTTCTTCTTTTGAGAAAGGAATAATGGATTTATTTACAAAACCTTATAGAGTGTATAGTGGTAACTGATTGATAGTGGTTAAGAATATGATGTTATGAGACCTTGTGTTGCAAGTTAATTGAGGAGCATTGGAGGATGAATTGATTTCATGATATAAACCTTGTAGAGAATTGGATCTAAAAGAAAGGATGGTTATTGGGCAAATCGGCTATGTTGTTACAACTAGTAGAACCAATAGTGAATTGTAATTCAAGAACCTTTGTTTATGTTGGTGGAATATTAGAATATTCAAAAGTTGAATATTGGTCAATTAGCTAGAGTATTGCGAAAGTGTATGTTGTGGTCATGTAGGTGAAATGAAATGGTGTGGTTTAGTGAGTTCAAGATTTGTGAAGTTAATCGCTTTAGGCGTTATTTGATTAGTGAGGAATGTTGATATTAATGACTGAGAATATTGTTTGGAATGCGACAATTTTTAGACATTGATCCGGATTTCCTATCGATACCGTAAGTTCATTTTTAGGAGTAAGGTTGATTATGGGCTTTGCATTGTTATGTCGCACCTTGTTGCCCATGATTGGGGTCCGAGAGTCGTGGTGACCTTTGATATAATCCTTTGGATGTAGTATATAAGAGTGTGTGATATAAATTTTGACTTGATTATCCTTAAAGGATTGATGTGATGTGATTGTGGGTGAAATCTATATTGAGGTGCGTTGGGAATTTTTTTGCCAAAATAATTCCTTTGGTAGAGGAGTGTACTAGAGTATCTTTTGTGAGTTAGTAGAGTCCTTCTAGATGAGTGTGGTCGTTGTTCTCGGTTGAGCATCGCTTGAGTTTGTCAAGAAAGAGGAAGAAGTTGATGATTTGGAATCCCATGGTTTAAAAGAAAGGTTGAGGAAAAATTCTTGAGTAGTGAAATACTCTCTTGGTTCTTGTTTGAGGTTGTGTTCATGATGAATGCCATTTGCAAACTACCTACATGGAAAGTGGAAATATTTTCGTGTTGAGTCTTCGATTTTGGTTTTGACTCTTTTGGATGGGAGTTGGTAATGTGTTGTTGCGATGTGAATCCTTTGTTCTTCGCTTGATTCTGTTTGTAAAGAGTTTGTTTAAAATGAGTTCTTTTGTGTGTCCAAGTTAAAGGAGGTGCTCCTTGTTAAGGTGAAGAGATCGATTAAGGGATGGAATAGGTGTGTCGTGTGCTACGTGCAAAGTTGTGTGGATTTGGTACCAAAGGAAGGTTGACCCAAGGTACATTGGTTTATTTCTAGTAGTTGGGGTTTTTTGGAAGATAGCTCATCTCTAGAACCGCCTCGAGTCCGACGCGGTATACCACGTTTGTATGATCCGGTCCGAGAGAGTTCTTGAGAGTCCTAAAGTGGGGGTTTCGCTAGAGCCATAACCATCGAGTAAAAATCTTACTTTCGAGTCTCATCCGCTGAGTGTACCTGAAAAGGCCGAGACGAGTGTTGACGTAAGACGTTGGAACCCATCAAGGTGATGTGGTTCCATCACCAAGAGAGACGACTTGGGAGTTGGAGACCAGCATGCGCGAGCACCATCCGAATCGCTTATGTTGGGTACGTGTTAATTGTTGTTTAATTTCAGCTATGGTTGACCTTCGATAAGAACGATGAGTAGAATTCGAGTCGACTCGCTTAAGAGGGTAGAATGTAATACCCAAACGCTTTAGAGAGAGAACGAAATGGATTAGTAGGGTTTTTCAAAATAACCCTTGAGGGCCCGTGTGCATAATTAGACGAAAGGGATACATAAAAATAGATTCTTTTGAGTTTTTAGAGAAGTTGAGTCCGCCTTTAAAAGGGGATGTGAGGATTAGGGTATCTAAAACCTAGAAAGAAAACCAACCCTAGCCGCATCCTTTATCCCGTGCGCCGCAGAGCTCGCCTCACCGATTCGCGGCAGCTTCCGCTGCTCGCCTCACGCGGACGCCGAGCGCTTGCCGCCAACACGCTACTCGAAGCGACGCGCCACGCCCGCATGCGTGCTCGCAAGGCGCGCATGTTCCAGCCAGTCGTCGTCGGCGTGGTCGCCCGCCCTCACCGGTCGCACGAGGGTTCGGCCAGAGCCATCTACGGGCTGCCGTGTGGATTTGCTGCCCAGCGCGCCGAAGCTATCCATGCATGCATGTGCGTGAAGGCATCCATCCAGGCATGTATTTGCTCTGTTTGCATGCGTTTCATTAATTGGAGTCATGCTGCTGGTGCTACACGTTAACTAGTAGTGCAATCTTTTGTTTGCATGCAACAGTGACATTAGTAGTTGAATTATTTAATGGGCTTCACATGCACGTGCATGAGTGCTACTAGTAAAGATTGCCTTAGGCTGAATTAGTATTGTGACTAGATAATAAGGTGCATGCGTTTCATTCATTGGATTAGTAAAGGAGAGAGATGATTTTGATAGTGCTAATTAGTAGTTAACTAATTTGGCTAAATATGCTTGGTATGCATGCTGCCTTGAACAGTAGATAGAGAGAGATTTAATTAGATTTTTGAATCGAGATTAATTAGAGAGGGTTTTAGAATTTCTAGTCGAGGGTCGATTAGTAGATCCGTTTAGGACAAACAAGAATGATCGACGTTTTGAGGAAGTTAAGTGCGGATTCTGGTCAGGCCACCTCCTAGAGAGTTGTACGTGATGTCGATACCTTTCTATAGAGTATTAGATCATGTCATTTGGACAAGCGGATTAGGAGTTATGAATTTTGTAGCGCCGCTATTCAGAGATCTGTTATAATCTCGACAAGAAATATTAATCGGCCTGTAGTGATTAGTTAATGGATTAATTTGAAGATCTCACCATAACGAATGTTGTAGATATTTTTATAAGCTTTCCAAAAGCTTAAGATCATAATATTTGGCCTTGTGTACTGAAAGTTATGTTAGATTTAGTGCCGCTGTCCAAAAAAACCCCGACGAGAATTGGCTGTTCGTTAATCAGTTTGTTGAGGGTAGAAGATGGCCGAATCAGGAAGGTCCACCAACTAGGTTTAGTTGGGGAATTTGGTATCCTTTCAAGGAAGTCCAATATCACCTCATTTGGACTCCGTAATAAAAGATATGAATTTTAGAACGCGACTCGTCCACAGAGGACAGAACAACATTTAGGAAATTAGAGTTGGGGTCGCGTTAAAAGAACTATTGCAAGTCCGTATGCTTTTGTAGTTTGTTTGATCCATCACCGCTGTCGTAGTATTCTTTAATGAATTTAGGTGGGGACTGGTCCTCGAGGCAGACCTCTTCGCGCCCTTCGCTCGCATTCGCTGAGGCAAGTACTTTGTTTGTTGCTTTGGTTGAGAATGCTTGGTCATGAATGCGTATTTTCGATACAAGATAGCGATGCAAAGTTTCCGCATGATGATTATCTTAGGAATTGGTGAATGCTCAAAGTATGTTTATGCCCTATTCATGTACGATGTTATTGTTTTTGGAATATTGATGATGAATAGAGGTTGTGCATGTGCATATTGAGATCATTTTGAGGCTTGGTCACGTGGTGACCAAGCATTAATTTCTTTGAGGTCCCCGTCATGTATGTGACGGGCTTGAGGTCCCCACACATGTGGAGTGTGGTTGAGGTCCCCATTACTTGTGAGTAATGGGCACTGGTCCCCTGCGCTATGCGAAACACAGCATGGGTATGCAACGACGGTTGCATACTTTGCATTACCGATAAAATGCAAAAGAGATAAAGAGAAGGGATCCTTGAGCATTGCATATGCATGTGGAATGGCTTTGTTATGATATGCTTATGGAAGTGAATGCTTATGTTATGGTTTCGTGTTGTATGCCCTTAGTTTGTTCTTGCTTGAGTCATGGACTCATCCTTGCTGCTTTCTTTGTTGTTTTAGGTACCCAATCCAAGAATGGCATGCATGGGAGGAGTAGACCTGATTTGGATTCACACACATTGCCACTCATCTTTAAAGTTGATCAAAATAAATGAGCGAACTGTTTAAGGATTGATAATGATTATGACTCATGCAATGGATTAAGTGTAATAATGATGAGTAGTGTTTTTCGATTCCTTTGGAAATGCTAGATGCTTAGTATGTTTTGATTGCCTATTGATGATTCTAGATGTTGGATTATTTAATTATGATTTATCCGAATGTTAGAACCCTCTGTACTTAACTTTACAATGGAGGTTCTCGTAAATTTAGTAAAGTGTCTTGGTTTTAGCTTGTTATATTGTTAGTTTAGTAGCATTCCGTGCTCATGTTATCAGGTGTTACACTTAGTCAATTAGTGAGGGTATTGCGAATGGGTGTATTGTAGTCGTGTAGTGAATTTGATTGGTGTGGTTTAGTGAAGGTTCAAGATTGGTGAGATGAAATGCCTTGGACGGTTACTTGATTAGTGAGGAACGTTGATATTAATGACGAGGTTATTGTTGAGTCAGTGAAATTTCAAGTAAACAAATTTGAGGATTTCCTATCAATCATACCAGAAATTCCTTGTAGGAGACTTGTAGGTTGAGTGTGGGCTTTGCATTTTTATGCTAGAACCTTGAGGCCCAATATTATGTGTAGAAGTAGAAGAACAAAAGTTGATTCGAATAGTGTGTGATAGAATACTTTGGGTTTAGTAAATGAGTATGTGTGTTGAGAATTTCAAGTTGATTATCCTTGATAGAATGAGATGATGTGATTGTGGGTGAAAAATCTTTATTGAGGTGTTGGAAATCATTTGTCAAAATAATTGTAATACCCACAAAATATTCGAAAGGATTAGTCAGAGAAATTAAATAAATCGGGAGAGAGTAATTGAATCGGGAGAAGGGTTCTTTTAGAAAATCACCAAATCAGGAAAAGAGAGGGGGTTTTCCGCATTTAGTGGGCAACTTGGGCTTGGGACTAGGCCCATGTGGGGCTGGCCGGCCATAGGGGGGGAGGCGCCACCCCCCCCCCCAAACCCTAGCCGCCCCCATCTTTTCCCACCTTCCCTCCTTTGTGGCCGCCTCCTCTCCCCTTCCCTCTCTCTCCCCCTCACGTCCCCGCCTCCTTGGAGCCGCCCCTTCCTCCCTGGTGGCTGCTCCCCGCTGTGGTGCCTCCCCATCTCGCCTACGAAGCTTCCCCGCTACCGGTTTTCGCGAAGATTCGAGGAGGACAGCAGATTGCTTCGGGCAAAGGAGGGGAGGAGGAGGAAGATCACTTTCTCCAAGGTTCTCCTACCTACTTCCTGGTTGCTGCAAGGGTAACGAATGCCGATCCTCATCGTTTGATTAGTGGTAGATGTGTTTTGGTTCAAATCTGATTAGATCGTATTGCTGCGAGTAGAAAGTTAATTCTGTCCAGAATGTTGCGTGGTCTGTTTAGTGACATTAAAGGCTGAATTAGGAGTTTTGATCTCCTAGAGTTATGTAGATAATGTTCTTAGCTTTCAGTGGCCACCAAGAACACCCAAATCCGATTAACGGTCTGAAAGTTATGAATTTTTTAGTATCGCTGTCCTGCTGATCTATCAGCATCTGGACAGTCTGAAGAAAACTGGATAAATCTATTAGTTAAAGACGAAATCAGAGGATCTCAATATAACGAAAAATGTGGGTAATATCTATACCTTTTCAGAGAGATAAAGAACGCAAGATTCGGACTTTCTTAGCAAAAGTTATGGTGGTTTTAGTGTACTGTTCAGAGGAGCCGACGTGAAAATTGTTGCTCTGTAGATTGGCTTGGTAGGGGAAGTAGTTGGCATAATCAAAAGGTCTCCCCAACTAAGTTTATTTAGGTAATTTAATTACCTTTCCAGAAACTCTGAGAACACCTCATTTGGACTCCTGAGCAGAAAGTTATGTATTTTAGTAGTTGACTGTCCGCAGTGAACACCAAATCGATCGCTAGAAATTGGAAGATTGGAAACGCTTGGGAGTTTAGCGAGTTCGTTTGTGTTGTTTTTATGCTTTTGGGTCCAGTATGTTGGTCTTAGATTGGGATATCTTTATGTTCAGGTGGGAGCATGATCCCAGGGGCAGCGCCCTCTTCGCGTCCACCGTTCTCGCACAGTTGAGGCAAGTATTCGGGTTATGGCATATTTATGTTTGTATGCTGAGAATGTTGTGTTTTGCTTGCAATAGCCATGTATGAATGTTAATGTGATGAGTTTCCATTTATCTTGATGAATGCAAGTTATGGTTAAGGTTGATGTTAGTGTGATGAGTTTCAATTTATCTTGATGAATGCAAGAACCCTGATTAAGTGAATACTTAAGAAATGATTAAATGTTATTCATGAAGGATTGTTCATGTTTTCTAGTTTAATGAATATATGTGCTATTCATGGATGCTGGAATGCTACAAATGTCAATGGTGATGAATGCTAGAAGTATGAATAAGTTTATTCATGCATGTCCTTGTTGTGAATCCATATGTATGATGGTTTAAAGTTTGTTCATGTGCATCATGCAATCATGTTGGAGGATTGGTCACGTGGTGACTATGCATGTTCGATGTCCCATCATGTAGATGACGAGTTGAGGTCCCTACATTCGTGGAATGTGGGCAATGAGAAAGAGGTCCCCATCATTAAGATGATGGGCAAAGGTCCCTATATATGTGGTGTATAGGCTCTTGGTCCTCGTGTCGAGGGCACGGGCAAGGGTATACAATGACGGTTGTATACCCGCATTACACGGTAAAATGCGAAAGAGATAAAGTTGAAAAGGTGCATTGCATTGGTTGCATTCACATGAGCATGAAGGCTATACTTTGGTGCATTGTTTATCTTGGATTATTGATGCTATGAATGATAACTTGCTTAGCCTTGTTGGTACTTCTTGAGTCTTTGGGCTCACTCTTGCTTTGATGTGTTTTAGGTACAACCGGCAAGACCCGCATGCATGGGAGGGAGTAGATGTTTGCATGCACGCACTACCACTCAATCTTAGGAATTACTTATGGATGGTTTGAGTTTCAGATTAACTGTAATAATGAGAATAGCAAATTTTGGTTATGTTTATGAGATTATCCTGCATGCTTGAATGAACCTGAATAAGGAGTTTATTGTTAAGTGCCATGATTAATTGTTGAGACCTCGGTATAGTTAACTATACGAAGGAGGTTATGCGAAAATTGGTAATTAGTTACGATTTAATTTTTAATTCCAAGAGCATTCCTGTGCTCATTGTGAGTCGGGTGTTACAGCTTGGTATCGAGCGGGCTTTAGATCCGTGGTTAATAGAAAAGTATTAAATTGACACACCGCGTACGTAGGTGGGGTTGGGAATTACACGCCCTGCATTATCTCGTTGTTATGTTCCATTGGTTGAGCAATTGTTGAATTGCCTCTCGAGCTATCTTTCTTGTTGTTAATCTATGTTATGAGATGTTATGATATTATATATCTATGAATCTATTCTATGATTGTCATGAGATGATCATATGTCATTATATTATTTATGTGTGTCGATAATGGTTGTTAAGAAGTGGAGGCCGTGGTTGTGGCCTTGACTTTGTCGAGCTATACCACCGTTCGTGGTAGACGACAAAGTAGTTACCCTTAATACCTTAGTTGCAAGAGTTGAGCGTGAGCTGTTTTAGAAAGTTGATTTCTTTCTTGACCTCAATCTTGGCAAATTCTTGATCCGTGGTGGATGATGATTTTCTTGGGTTCGTGGTTCGTGGTAGTGGTTGTGTTTCATTGGTCTCTAATGGTTCTCAAACAATTGTGGTTCTCCATCGTTGAGTCGCTTTTGCTACTTGTGATCCTCTCACAATTGGCATTATGGATATTTCCTTGGTTGTTTTTCTTTCTCTTTGGCAAACAATGACTCATTTATTCGCTTGATAGTTTGGGTAATGAGAGTTTTTGTTGCAAGTTGTTAGCATGAGAAAGCTTTGGCTCTAAGTATTTCTTTGGATTATTCCAAGTGTTAAAGTTTAATGCATCTCTTTTCTCGGTGGAAATTGTTAAAATCCTTTGTGATACCTTGTTATGGTTAAATCGAGATTGTAATCAAATAACGAGATACAGATGGGTATCAAGTTGAGTCATTGGTATGGTGCATAATTAATATTAATTAGTAACCTTGGAAGTGAAATTGATTAAGTTGATGTTGTCTTTTCTACTTCTTGATGAACGGTATATATGAGTAGTGATTGAGAAATATCAAGGAACCTTGATGAACTAGTTCAGTCATTAAAACTGCTTAGGTTGCTAAACTTGTTGGGTTCTTTGGTTCCCATGGATTAATTTAATTGTGTGGAAAGAAAATTAGAGAGAATACCAGATTTACGTATTCCTTAGTATGAATAATTATTGGAACGATGTACAACCGGTTGAATGGATTGAATATCGGTGGATCTAGAATTTATGGGAGGAGTTCTATGTAGTTCTTCCATATAGAATGATGCGATGAATTTGGTGGAAATGTTGATGAGACTTTTGATCGATAAAAGATTTCGATTTTTGAAGTTTTAGTGTATTTCTTTGTCGAAATCCAAATGTGAGGAGAAACAGTTGAATATGTGTGTGTTAATATCCATATGATTTGGTAATAAAAGTAGGTAGCAACTAGATTTCATAATGAAGCCAGTTGATAACAACAATGGTTGTGGTATAACTGTTGTGTGTTGAAGTTTGATGATGAGCATCGCTAAGAGTTGAACTGATATGAGCTTATGCCCACATGATGGTGAAATAATCGGATGATAATGTGTCCTTGATGAAAGAGTTTTGGTAGGAGCTTTTCAATTGTGTAGTAGACCCCTTCTAAACATAAGAGGTCGATGTAGTGAGGATGTATGGTTCTGGGTATACTCTCATTTCGAAGATGGGATGCAAAGGTAGTATGGAACAATTTGGTGAAACTCGGGCCTTTCTAATGGAATAGTTGATGATAAATATTCGTGTTCGTGAGTATATTATTCGATGTTAGTAAGATTATTTGCAAGAGTTGGTGACTTGAGTGTGTGGTGACGATTCTTTTAGAAGTAAAGTAATTTGATCGTCTCAGAATGGGATTTTGTAAGAGTGTTTGAGTTTTGCGATGGGGATCATTTGGACCTCTTGAGTTATGTGGTGATTGAGTTGCTTTGAGCAAAGTGATATGTTGAAAGATTTTATTGGTTCTCAAGTTGTTCCTATGATTTGGTCATAAGAGCTTATCTTGTTTAAGCCGGCAAGGTGATGTAATAATCACGAAAATAACTATCCTTGTTAAAGGAAGGAGAGAAGTTAAGTGTTTGAGATTTAAGTCGCTTCAGATCTTGCGCTTTATTTGAGAGTACTCAAACCTTATGCGCTTGTTCTATAAGGGTTTATCAATGTTCAAAGGGTATTACGTTCTTCTCTTTTGTGGTTTGGTATTCGCTTTCGAGGGCTTGAGCCCTTGACCGTTGACTTTCCCTTATGTTTTTTCGAGTTCTTGGCCTAAGTGACAGCTTTCCTTGGTCTTGTGTTCATCGCGATGGCACATGTTTTCCAAGTTGTTGAAAAATTGATTCCATTCGCTCTTTCTTTTGAGGAAGAATCAACCTATTCGCTTCACCCGAGTCTTTTGAGGTGTTGAATAATTGTAGTAGAGAACCGTAGGTTGTAAGTTATTCGATGAGCATTGGAGGATGAAATAATTTAGTAATATAGTACTTTGAGAAGTCTAACTCAATGGAAGTTTGTCTTATGAGGTTAAACTGATTGCATTGTTACAGCTAGTAGAACCTATAGTGATTGTGATCCAAGATCTTCTGGTTCACTTCGGGTGGAACATTAGAATTACTGAAAGTATAGAAATATTGATCAATTTTATAGAGTATCGCAATTTGGTAGTATTACTAGGCTATGAAAGTTATTCTTGATGATGTGGTTTAATGAGAGTGGGATTACAAAGTAATCGAATCGTCATGTCAATTAATGGGATAATGGAAGATGTTGTGTAATGTCAAGAGTGATTTGGTTTTAAATGAGTAACCTTCCTTCCGAGTTATAATCTTTGTAAAGGTAAACTGGTCAAGAAAATATTTTCATGATGATGTTAATGAGTGAGTATGTGGGAAATGTGGGTTTTTAGGGATTTAATCTGAGGATTTCCCTATCTTTTATATGAGAAGTTAGTTGCAAGAGTCTTGGATGTTAAATATGGACTTTGCAATGCTATGCTAGAACTTTGAGTCGCCCAAAGATTATGTGTAGAAGAAGAGAATAAGGGTGGATTGCGAATGTGGGATGATCGTTGATAACACCTTTCCGATGTAGTACATGAGAGTGTGTGATGTGAAATCGAGATGTTTGTTCTCAAAAGGGTTGAGGTGATATGATCGTGTGAGAGATCTAATTTGGGGATACTTTCGAGTGCCATTTGTCAAATGAACTCGATAGTAAAGGAAATCGGTTAGAGAATGTTGTGTGAAATCATCGAGTCCTCTTCAAAGGTGTAGACAAAATGTTTGATTTGGGCTTGGCGTTGAGATCGCCAAGTTAAGAGTAACAAGTTAGTGTGTTGTCGCGATGATTGGGATTCCATAGCTTGAGGAAATTTTTGGTCCTAAAAGAGAAACTGTTAATTTGATGCTTTCTCAAGAAGTGAATCTTTTCCGATTCTCGCTTGAGTTCGTGTCGTTGATCATTGTCTTTCGTAAGTTGAGCTATGAGTTTATGACTGACGTCTTTCGCCAATTGTTGACTTTATGTTGGCTTGTGTGGTTCTTATCTATTCGTAAAGAATAAAAGAAATGATGGAATTGGTTATTCGAGTGGTTTCTCCTTTGGCGATCGTGGTGTTTATTTGCAAATTTTCTAAATTGAAGGTGAAAAGATTTGTGTGATAAATCTTCGATTCGAATTTGACTCTTTTAGTACCGAGTTGGTAACGTTTGGTGGCGATGATAGTCCTTCATTTCTGCTACTATGTCGGTGTAAGAGTGTGTTTAAAGCGAGTTCTCATGTGTGTCCTCGTTAAAGGAGGCGATCTTTCTTTGGGTGAAAAGTCCGATTAACAGTGGAATAAGAGTTCGTGTTTTATGAGCTTGTTGCGTGGTTCAGCACCATCGGGTGGGGTTGCCCCAAGGTACATTGGGTTGTTTTACTGGTTGGCGTGGCACCGGGATGGTCTCGAGTCCGTCGCGAGTATGTAACGTCTTGTATGTTCTGGTGTGAGTGAGTACCGGGAGATCCAGAGTTTGAGGTTTCGTTAACGCCGTCGGACCACGAGCAAGATCTCACCTCGAGTCTCATCCGATACATGTGCCGGAGAGGTCGAGAGTGTTGAGGTATATACATGGGTATACGTTATGGTGATATGTTCACGCTCGATCCGAGTGAGAAGAGACTTGGGAGGTAGTCTCGCTCGATCGAACTTAACCAAAGTTGTTCACGCGGGTACATCTTGTTGGTTATTGATTTTCAGTTGCTTTTGATTTTCAGTTGGGGTTGTTGTTGTTTTGCTAGTAGATGATGTAGAATTGGGTCGATTCGCATTTAAGGGGTAGAATGTAATACCCTACAAAATATTCGAATGGATTAGTCGGGAGAAATTAAATAAATCGGAGAGAGTAATTGAATCGGAGAAGGGTTCTTTAGAAAATCACCAAATCGGAAAAGAGAGCGGTTTTCCGCATTTAGTGGGCAACTTGGGCTTGGGCCTAGGCCCATGTGGGTCGACCAGGCCATAGGAGGCGCCACCCTCCCCAAACCCTAGTCGGCCCCATCTTTTCCCACCTTCCCTCCTTTGTGGCCGCCTCCTCTCCCTTCCTCTCTCTCCCCTCACGTCCGCCTCCTTGGAGCCCTTCCTCCCCGGTGGCTGCTCCCGCTGTGGTGCCTCCCCATCTCGCCACTGAAGCTTCCCGCTACCGGTTTCGAAGATTCGAGGAGGACAGCAGATTGCTTCGGGCAAAGGAGGGAGGAGGAGGAAGATCATCTTCTCAAGGTTCTCCCGCCTACTTCCTGGTTGCTGCAAGGGTAACAAATGCCGATCCTCATCGCTTGATTAGTGGTAGATGTGTTTTGGTTCAAATCTGATTAGATCGTATTGCTGCGAGTAGAAAGTTAATTCTATCCAGAATGTTGCGTGGTCTGTTTCGTGACTTTAAGGGCTGAATTAGGAGTTTTGATCTGCTAGAGTTATGTAGATAATGTTCTTAGCTTTCAGTGGCCACCAAGAACACCCAAATCCGATTAACGGTCTGAAAGTTATGAATTTTTTAGTATCGCTGTCCTGCTGATCTGTCAGCATCTGGACAGTCTGAAGAAAACTGGATAAATCTATTAGTTAAAGACGAAATCAGAGGATCTCAATATAACGAAAAATGTGGGTAATTTCTATACCTTTTCAGAGAGATAAAGAACGCAAGATTCGGACTTTCGTAGCAAAAGTTATGGTGGTTTTAGTGTACTGTCCAGAGGAGCCGACATGAAATTTGTTGCTCTGTAGATTGGCTTGGTAGGGAAGTAGTTGGCATAATCAAAAGGCCCCCAACTAAGTTTATTTAGGTAATTTAATTACCTTTCCAGAAACTCTGAGAACACCTCATTTGGACTCCTGAGCAGAAAGTTATGTATTTTAGTAGTTGACTGTCCGCAGTGAACACCAAATCGATCGCTAGAAATTGGAAGATTGGAAACGCTTGGGAGTTTAGCGAGTTCGTTTGAGTTGTTTTTATGCTTTTGGGTCCAGTATGTTGGTCTTAGATTGGGATATCTTTATGTTCAGGTGGGAGCGTGATCCCAGGCAGCGCCTCTTTCGCGCCCACCGTTCTCGACGCTTGAGGCAAGTATTCGTTATGACATATTTATGTTTGTATGCTGAGAATGTTGTGTTTTGCTTGCAATAGCCATGTATGAATGTTAATGTGATGAATTTCCATTTATCTTGATGAATGCAAGTTATGGTTAAGGTTGATGTTAGTGTGATGAGTTTCAATTTATCTTGATGAATGCAAGAACCCCGATTAAGTGAATACTTGAGAAATGATTAAATGTTATTCATGAAGGATTGTTCATGTTTGCTAGTTTAATGAATATATGTGCTATTCATGGATGCCGAATGCTACAAATGTCAATGGTGATGAATGCTAGAAGTATGAATAAGTTTATTCATGCATGTCGTTGTTGTGAATCCATATGTATGATGGTTTAAAGTTTGTTCATGTGCATCATGCAATCATGTTGGAGGATTGGTCACGTGGTGACTATGCATGTTCGAGGTCCCGTCATGTAGATGGCGGGAGGTCCCTACATTCGTGGAATGTGGGCAATGAGAAAGAGGTCCCCATCATTAAGATGATGGGCAAAGGTCCCTATACATGTGGTGTATAGGCTCTTGGTCCCCGTGGTCGGAGGCACAGCAAGGGTATACAATGACGGTTGTATACCCCGCATTACCGGTAAAATGCGAAAAGAGATAAAGTTGAAAAGGTGCATTGCATTGGTTGCATTCACATGAGCATGAAGGCTATACTTTGGTGCATTGTTTATCTTGGATTATTGATGCTATGAATGATAACTTGCTTAGCCTTGTTGGTACTTGCTGAGTCTTTGCGCTCACTCTTGCTTTGATGTGTTTTAGGTACAACTGGCAAGACCCGCATGCATAGGAGGGAGTAGATGTTTGCATGCACGCACTACCACTCAATCTTAGGAATTACTTATGGATGGTTTGAGTTTCAGATTAACTGTAATAATGAGAATAGCAAATTTTGGTTATGTTTATGAGATTATCCTGCATGCTTGAATGAACCTGAATAAGGAGTTTATTATTAAGTGCCATGATTAATTGTTGAGACCTCGGTATAGTTAACTATACGAAGGAGGTTATGCCGAAAATTGGTAATTAGTTTTAGTTTAATTTTTAATTCCAGTAGCATTCCAGGCTCATTGTGAGCTGGGGTGTTACAAATTCCTTTGGTATAGGAGTGGACTAGAGAATACTTTTGTGGATTAGTAGAGGCTCTCTAAATAAGTGTGGTCATTCTTTTGGTTTGAGGATCGTTTTGGGGTTGTCGGTTAAGAGGAAGGAGTTAGTATGATGATTTGAAAACCATGATTTGGGAGGAGGTTTATTTCTTAATAGAACATCTGATTTTTTTTCGAGTAGAGAAGTACTATCTTGATTCTTGTTTGACCTGAGTGTTTATGACGGAGATCATGTACAATTTGAGTTGACTTTATGTGGGCATGGTGATTCTTTCCGGTTCAAGGAAAAAATATAATAAAGGAAATGATTGATTTGGATATTCGAGTGATTTCTCTTTGGTCGACGTGGTGGTTATTTGCAACCGCTAACTAGAGAGTGGAAAGGTTTTTCGTGATGAATCTTCGATTGGATTTGACTCTTTTAGCAGAGTTGGTAATGTGTGTTGCGATGGGAATTCCTTTTTTTGTTGTGTTCCATTTATAAAGAGTTTGTTTAAAAGAAGTTCGTTTGTGTCCCCGGTCAAAGGAGATGCTCCTTGTTAAGATGAAGAGGTGGATCGAGAGTTGGATCCGAGTTTTATGTGTTACGTGTAGAATGTTTGGTTTGGTTCCAAAGGGATGGTTGGTCCAAGGTACATTGGTTTGATTTAGAAGCTAGCATTTCGCTAGGACCATCTCGAGTCCATACGCGGGTACACAACGCTTTGTACAACACAAAGGTTGTAGAGAGTATTCGAGAGTCTAGAGTGTGAGTTTTCGTTAGGAACGATGAACCACAAGTAAAACCATACGTTCGAGTCTCATTCGTTGAGTGTACCTGATAAGATCGAGACGAGCATTGAGGTGTAAGATGTTGGAATCCATCAAAGTGATGTGGTCCATAAGTACGAGAGGGAAGTGACTTGGGAGTTCGAGTCACGCATGCATGAGCTATATTCAGAATTTTTCACATCGGGTACGTGTTACTTGCAATTAATTTCTGTTGTGGTTGTTCTTTTCGAGTAGAGTGGTGAGTAGAATTTGGGGTCGAATTCTGTTTAAGGGGGGTAGAATGTAATACCCCATTTAGTTAAATAAATAATTGAGGGATTAGAAGAGGTATTTAAGAGTGAAATTTCAGAATTTAGTGAGTTAAGGAGAGTACTGGGCCGCCGGCCCATAGCCCAAGTGGGGGAGCCCAACTTAAGAGGGAGGGAGACCAAACCCTAGGGTTGCTACAATAACTTCACCTGTACTCTAGCGCACGCCAAGATCGTAGCAATCCAGTATCAGTAGCAACTGTTTTCTCTGCCATACCAAGAGGAGAAAGGAAGGAGAGGAAGGAAAAGAAGAAAGGAAGAAGAAGGGGAGAAGGAAAATCGGAAGAAAGGAAGGAGCATCGCTGGTCTCTCGTTCGTCATCTCGTTCTCAAGGGTAACCCATGATCCCGTTCGATTAGTTGTATAGTTTCGCGATTTGGCAATATCGGTATTTCGTTTCTTTAGGACAGTTCGTGTTGGATCGCTCGCTTTGTTTTAGTTTCGGCAGATTTATGTCGGTGTTGATCTTTGGGAGCGAAGTCGGAAGGAAGGATCAACTCCCGAGGATGAGGATTGCGCCGAACGCGAAGTGGTGGCGCCATGGATGAATAAAGATTGCGATGAACAAGATCATAATGAACAAGATCACGATGAACAAGAACGCCAGAGAAACAGAAGGCAACAAGCTATAGGAAGATTGGGAATAACCCAATCCTTTGCTGATTTTCATTGATGCATATGCTGCGTATATAAAGGGATACAAACTGACTTAGAAGGTATTATCCTTCCTAATGCAATGAAGACTAACTTGGAAGGTATTATCATTCCTAATGCAAACTTCCCTAATGAGACTTTCCTATAGTAAACTTGCCTAATTGCAACTTCCTAATTTGAGGATTCCTAAACCGCCGCTAGGCCACCGCGCCTCCTAAACTGTCGCGACATGACATCTCTCCTCCGTTGACAAACAGCTCGTCCTCGAGCTGAAAACAGGGATAAGACGCCCGAAATGCGATAACGTCTTCCCATGACGCATCAGCAACATCAGGAGGAGGCGGTAATGGCGGTGGATCTTCAGGAGGGAGGCCGTTGTACTTCTTCAAGAGATTCACTTGAAAAACATCATGCAAATGTGCCGAGTTGGGCAAGTCCAAGCGGTAAGCGACCTCATTAATCTCGGAGATGACGCGATAGGGCCAAGTGTCGTCCTTCTTGACCAAAAGCACAGGCGCGGGAAAGGCAGAGCTGTTGCGCCGGATAATACCATTTGCCAACATGGCAGTGCATTCACACTCCACTCGCCCTTTGCGGTGGGTATTCAGGGCGAACCACCACCACATTGGTGCCGGAGGAGGTGGATGCGTGGTCACGGCCACGTGGAGGTGGAAGACCACGAGGCACGCCAAACCGACGCGATTCCGCAAGTAGCTTTTTCGGGATCTTCCGTGGCCATGGTCGTGGTAGTCGCCTCGTCCGCCGCAATAAAGAGCGCGGCGGTAGCGATGCCGCGCTTCACGTTCGTCTTGATCAACGACGCCTTCTTCACCACCGGCCTTGCCCTCCAGCGTGCAACCGTTGGTCATGGCGCCGCAGACGACTCTCGATTGCCGCAAGTCGACGGCGTGATTTTCAAGCCGATCCAAAACTTCGGGTAGCAGCTTGAGTTGGTTGCGGGTGTTCTCCATGAACTTCATCATCATCCGCTTGAAGTCGTCATTGAAACCCTCGTTGTTATCCATTGAGGAAGGAACAAATGGTTGGCTCGATACCAAGATGTCGTGTTGATCTTTGGGAGCGAAGTCGGAAGGGAAGGATCAACTCCGAGGATGAGGATTGCGCCGAACGCCGTGGTGGCGTCGTGGATGAATGCGATATTGCGATGAACAAGATCACAATGAACAGTATCATCATAAACATGCGAACGCAGAAAGAGAAGGCAAAGAAGCTGATGGCAAGGGAGATTGGGAATAACCCAATCCTTTGCTGATTTTCATTGATGCATATGCTGCGTGATATAAAGGGATACAAACCGACTTGGAGGGTATTATCATTCCTAATGCAATGAGGACTAACTTGGAAGGTATTATCCTTCCTAATGCAAACTTCCTAATGAGACTTTCCTATAGTAAACTTGCCTAATTGCAACTTCCTAATTTGAGGATTCAGAAATCGCTGCTAGGGCCACCAGCCTCCTCCTAAACCTGTCGCACATGACAATTTAGCTCGACTTCTCCTAGATAATTGTAGAGAACGTCATTAGCTTTCGATGAAGTATTAGATCGCAAAATTTGGACCTCAGAGCGGTTATGAATTAATTGGTGGACCGCTCGCAAATCGCATTAACTGTCACGGGTTTCAATGAATCTGTCTCGCTCGATCCATGAAAGGAGAATCTGAGGATCTCAATATAACGAAAGTTGTAGATATTTTTCGTGAGATTTGGGAAGCTCAAGAACGCCAAGTTTGGACAAATGAGCTAAAAGTTATGATAGTTTTAGTGTCTTGTCCGCAGAACCCGACGAAAACGATGTTCGTTAATTGGCTTGATAGGGGTAGTAGTTGGCGAATCAGAAGGCTCACCAACTAGGTTTAGTTGGACTATCAGACTAAAAGATACGAATTTTTGAACATGACTGTTCCCAGAGGGGTCATTTCAGAGATTCCGAATTTGAAGTCGTGGTCGCGTTTCGAGTTATTGCTAGTTCGTGCTTACTTTTATAGTTTGTTTGGTCCTTCACTATTGTCTTAGTATGTTTTTAAATGAATTTAGGTAGGGATTGGTCCCGAGGCAGCACCCTCTTCACATCTTCCGCTTCTCACGCGTTAAGGCAAGTACTGTTGATAGAATAATTATGAATGGTTGATAGAGAGTGCTAGTATTTTGATACGATGGATAGCTATGCATGGTTGATAGTGTGATATGTATGATTAAGGTGGTGAATATCGGAGATACGATTAATTGTTATTCATGAGTGATTGTCATGTTTGCTAGTATTATGAATATGTGTGTTATTGATGGATGCTAGAATGCTATGAATGTCAAACGATGATGAACGCTGGAAGTATGAATAAGTTTATTTATGTATGATGTTGTTGTGCAAACAAATTTATGATGGTTTAAAGTTTTGTTCATGTGCATCATGCTATCATATTGGAGGCTTGGTCACGTGGTGACTATATTTGTCGAGTCCCCGTCATGATAGATGGCGGTTGAGGTCCCCATTCGTAGAATGTGGGCATTGAAAGAGGTCCCCATCATAAAAACGATGGGCTTATGGTCCCCACACTTGTGGAGTGTGGCCTTGAGGCCCCCTTTACTTGCGAGTATTGGGCATTGGTCTCTCAAGCTACAGAGCACACAGGCATGGGTATGCATCGACGGTTGCATACTTTGCATTACGGTAAAATGCAAAAGTGAAAGAGAAAGAGAAAGTGCACTTGAGCATCTTGTGTAGCATGAGCATATGACATGTTTATAATAGAGACTGTAGATGGATGCCGATGATTACAGCTTGTTTATGTTGTTGTTGCCATTTATTGTACTTGCTTGTAGTCTTTGGACTCACTATTGTCGTTGTTGTGTTTTTAGGTACCCCTTTACAAGAACGGCATGCATGGGAGGAGTAAGACTTAGAGTGGTTGCACAATGGCACTAACTACTCACATTTGAATTGATAGAATGATAATTTAGTAGATCGAAACTTGCTTCAAGAATTCTTTATTATTACTCCCTCTACTTGGAATAATTTGTAATAGAGTTGATTAGAGGATCATGGATGTCCTTTTGTTTATGCTTGTAGTTATTTAGCATGCTATGGATGATATAGTGATGATTAGTATAAATTTGGTGGTCTCTTGTTGATGCTGGATGTTGGATTATTTAACTATGTTACATTTAAAGGTTGGGACTTCCGGTTTAGTAACTAAACAAAGGAGGTTATGTCGGATTTTAGAGAATTGTATCATTGTTAAAATGGTTATAGTGTTAGTTTAGTAGCATTCCAGGCCTTTGTGAGGTCAGTGTTACACCAGGTGAGATAATTTGTCATCCATGGACTGTTCAATACTTTCACTATCGAGTGTCGAATAACTTCATGTGGTCGACATTTCGACCACTAGTGGCATGGCCATGCACTTTCTTTATCCGATCACAACGAGGGGCCTAGAGACATCTCTCCTGTTATGTTAGGAGGTGCAAATCCCATATCTGACCAATCACATTCCTCCATATGTTTCATAGCATACCGAAAGCTACATTTATAACTACCCAATTACGAGTAGCATTTGGCAACCCCTAAGAGTGCTATTACACATATAGGAAACCATGCTTATCTCAGGTCTAAGGATTATACATCATCATCGCTTTAGACCAACTGATGACATATGAAATCATAATAATCTCAACAATGGGTCAAGGTTGGTCAAACCAACACCATGTTTTCTAACATGTGTCCATATTATTGGTTTGATATCTCCATATCAATGACCTGTGAAATGTAGTCATCAACCAATACATATGCTAGTCTATTCATATGTGTTCTCATATGTTTCTGACTAGGGACCGTTTAAGAATAATCATCACAGAAATACAGTTTCACAATCAAGTCACATACTTGATGATAAATATTAATGATATTATTGTAGGAACAAGATAACATATTATCCAATGTTATGAACATATTAAAATATAATAATTTCTATGATTACCTCTAGGGCATATTTCCAACAGTTATGACTTGTGGAAGTTGATATAAGGTCAACTCAACCATCTTTAATCCACGAGCAAGTCTTTGGACCAAGTTTTGGTTTTCTCATGGTTTTTAGCCCTCTAGCACTCAAATAAGAAATTCATGGGATCTTGGCCATCATTGTCTAGATTTTCAATTAGAATAGGTTCCTTACTTGTTGAGTTGTATATAAAATTTCAAGTGATTTGGACATACAGATCAAAAGTTAGGTCTTTTGTAGATCCAAAATCGTTTTGATTTTTCTGTCAACCTAAGGGAGCGGTCAGATCACCCACTTCTTGGCGATCAGGCCGGTTGAGGGGGCTTGTTGCTTAAGTTTCTTGGTTTCAGCTCAATTTGTTTGTTGTGATTTTGAGACCTTGATCTTCATAGCTTCACACAGCTATTGAAGTTAAAAAAAAAATTCCAAAAGGAAAAAGTGGGCTCCTATTCACCCCCACTCTAGTCACTTACATGGTCCAACAAAACATGATGATGGTTATATCATGATACTGATATATGGAAATTGCAAATGAAGCCAACACATTTTGATTGTGTGCATATTCTTGCAATGAAGAGATGATCCACTTCGGTTAGAATGAAAGGCGTGCTTTAGTAGGTACCTCCACTGGATGGAGGGATTTGAGAGGGTGAACATCGACGGGTGCTTACTCAACTATACCAGTATAAGCTATGAGATGTGAATTATGAGCAAGTAGTACAAACAAGCATTTCAAAGATGAAAGAAAGATATGATGAAAATGCAAAGGGAAAATGTTCTATTGTGCTGTGTTTACTATTTTATTATGTACTTGTTGAGTCTTGGACTCACACTTACTTTTTTTTTGTTTTAGGCGATCACTAAAGGCGACATGCATGAGATGAGAGTAGGACATACACATCATATGCAAGCAACCAATTAATTATCACCTGTAGTTACCTCATTTATATCTTTAGAATTAGCACATTTATTTGGAACTCAGTTACTGGACATTTGATACTTTATGGTAGTTGTGTGGATCATGAATGGTAATAGTGTGTGTGGCAGTGATGAGCTATGAGTGCGTTTGTGCACTACTACAAAAAGGCCAATACTGGATGCCTCATCACAAACAGTTGACCAAAATCATCTGTATTACATGCAATCGCGAGCATGTTTTAGTTTAGAGACCGCTCGCGTATCGGTTGCGCTAAAACTATATCGTGAAGAGATAATATCGCCGCACGGTTCATATTAAAAACCATTCGTGATAGACGGTTCTTAACATGAACCGTCTGTGATAATTGTATATTTCACAGACGGTTCTAATCACGAACTGTCTGTGTATACTTCATAGACGGTTTTTAACTATAACCGTCTATGATAATATCGCCTTCAGCGACCGATGAGTTTCTTCGCTCACCATCATCGATGCATCTCTTCGCTTGCATTAATGCCGCCGGCCCCGATGCCTCTTCGCCTCATGCGCCTGAATTTATTCCTTGTTTTATAAAAGGATATTAATCGATTCACCATATCGAAGATGATCGATCATCCGACCGATCGACATCGATCACTCTCTCTACATACATACTTACATACATACATACACACATACATACATACATACATACATATAACCTCTGATCCCATCAATCGCTCTATATGATCACAACATTGATCATACGTATACGCAAATGCGATCACGCATCTGAGCATGACGATGAGGAAGGTGAGGAGATGCGGCGATTGCCGTCGCTGGTCTTCTCACGATGTCCTCATCAACATTGTCGACCACGTGGCTACGAGCCTCCTCACCCCATGGTGACCTCAGAGCCTACGAGCCGCGCGTGCATGTACGATTTATATCTATAAAAATACATACTACTATTTATTCTAACGCCTTGAATTGTGTATGTACGTGATATTAATTGGAGTTGCAAGGCCATGTACAAGGCATCCAAGGAGGGCACCGTGGGAGGCGCGTGGCGTTGGAGCGGGAGGAGACGATGAAGTGGTCGCGACAACGAGCGCCACTCGCCATCGCCAACCACCGCCGCCCGGATAACCTAGAGGCCC
Organism: Ampelocalamus luodianensis; assembly: GCA_036346255.1. NCBI lineage: Eukaryota > Viridiplantae > Streptophyta > Magnoliopsida > Poales > Poaceae > Ampelocalamus > Ampelocalamus luodianensis. The sequence goes on from CM070625.1 coordinate 38,429,775, forward strand.
GCTTCATCGTTGGCCTCGGCTTGTCTTCATGCAACAGGCATGCACGCTGAGCTCGTGTGCCTCGAGCAGGCGACCGATGCTGGCCATAAGGCCTTGGCCTACGTGCTTAGTATCCTCTTCTACACGGCTAGCGAGGCACACAACGTTGGGAAGCACTACATCAGCCAAGTCGAGGCGAGCCGACCGAGTGGTGCGCGATCGCCAAGAGAACCAGCCGGAGTGCGGTGGTGCGAAGCGGTTCTTGCTGCGGATGCGGTCCAAGAGGCGTGTGGAAGATGGCGAGGCTGTGGGCCGGGTGTGGGCGCGTTTGTCAGACACCACCGCACGCGCGACACGACTACAGTGACGTGATGGAAGGGTGGGACGACTATGTCATCTTACAGAGCGACGATTGAAGAATTGGGCATGAGTATGCTAAGTTCTTTACAGTGTTAAACTACTTGCCATAAAACTAAGGGCTATTTGGATTGGCTCCTAAATAAACCAAACCAAAATTTTGGTATAGCTACGTAGGGTCGTAAACCAAGCAGGCCTAAATATAATCACATGACGGCATCAATTTTACTGCTTATTACCTAGAATTTACTTAATATCACAGATAGTTCTAATATAGAACCGTCCATGATAAGTATTTATCACGCATTTGGTTCTACTTTAGAACACGTCCGTGATGTCAAACCAGATTTATATTGACTCTAGGTTTGCCCGCGAACTCAAGCGATTAGTTTCGCTCGCGCGCTAGGGTCGAGCTCAAACATCCTCCACGAGCCCAGTCGCCTCCTCCTTGAGCTACGCGCACCTTCTCCCCACGAGCCCGAGCACGAGCCACCGCCTCCTCCGCACCTCCCAAGCGCCTCCTCCCCAGGCCGCCTCCTCCTCTCAGAGACTAAACCGCCGCCTCTTGCCATCCCTTCGTGAGTTGTTTGTGTTTTTCAATTGATTTACTTTACTTATTATGTTGTGCTAAAGTGTATTTCAATCTGTCTTGACATGTATGTGTATAGTATGTCATACTATCACGCATCAATATTTCACCACTCATGCTATCATAGTAACTTGTTCAAGTCTTTGTCTGGCGTCTTGGCAAATGAGAATGTGAAGATTTAGGAGATAGAACATTCATTGTAAGAATTAAGTCCACACTCGTTAATTACTTAAATATTCACTAATCAAGTTTTTCTATTCATAGGTTAAAGGATTTTTGAATTTACGGACTTCGTATTAATATGAATTTATGAAGTTATTGCCATCCCTTAAGTGAGTTGTTTTTGTTTTCGAAATGATTTACTTTACTAAGTGTGTGTCGTACTAGTTATATTTCAACATGTCTTAACTAGAAGCTGGGAGAATTGATTTACTTTACTACGTAATTGCTTGATGAGGATATATAATTGTCATTGTGAGCTTGATGAGGATAATTTGTGTTCTGCACTTTTGCTGGTTTCTTGATAGCAGTTGGCTATTTTATTGAGATTAGTGATTACTGTCATGTATTTGAGGTAGTGATTACATGCTCAATTTTCATTTAATCGTTTACTAATTGGCTAATCGGATAATAGAGCATTTGCACAATGTTAAGTTGAATGACTTTGTGATGATTGCAAGTATAAAATCGTTGTTTTAGAAGTTATTTCTAGACATTATAGTGAAGCATTATTATATTTGAGCTCAAAAGTCTAATTTATTGTTATCACATTTTATTGATAAAGAATATTGGCAAATATCGAGAATGCCAAGAACAGACGCCCTCCTCCCCGAAGCCTCCTCCTCCTCCCACAGAGCACGCGTGTCGCCTCCTCCGAGCACGCCTCCCAACTTCTCTATTCTTGATCTCTTCTCTATAAAATCTGCAAGCGGTAGGTAGCCTTTGTTAGCTAACTTTCGAGGTTAGAGCAGCTAGCTAGCTCCTTGCCATGCGTTCATCCTAAGCGTCGAGTAGAGCGAGCGGCTATTCTATCAAACCTCGCCACACTTGGGTGTGCGATTTGCTTCATGCGTGGAGGATTGGTATGAAGCAAATCATAAACTACTGAGGTGTCGAGTTCGATGAGAGTAGCAGCTCGTTCACTTGCACATTTAGGATGAGCAGAAGGAGCGAGCTAGCTAGTGAATTCAAGCATCGAGGTTAGCTAACAGAGACTACTAACTATATATATGTGTGTGTGTGCGTGTGTGTGAGGCGGTTTTAAAGGCAAAAGCAAACACCGCTTTAGAGGTTTTGTAGAGAAGAGGCTATCACGCATGGTTCCATCTACCAAATCGTTTTGTGATAAATACTATCATAGACGGTTTTGTCTACTAACCATGCAGTGAAAAGTAGGATATCACAGACGGTTTTATCTATAAACCGTATATGATATTGAACTATCACGAGATGGTTTCAGATTACACAAACGTCTCGTGTTATTCAACTATCACAGAATGGTTTAAACTACAAATCGCTGCGTGTTATGCAACTATCATAGATGGTTTTGAGTTAATAACCATCTGTGATAGTATGCATCTGCACAGATTCGAAAACCGTCTATGATAACGTCATGTCATCACCGACCCATAGACTCGCACGACTCACGAAATTATGCGTGATGGTGTTTTTGAACCGTCTGTGAAGACCTTTCTCGTAGTAGTGGTGGTAATGATTTATTTAATAGTATCATTGCTAGTAAATGCTCCCAAGCGCATGGTTAGGGCATTCTCAGCACATGGTCCTCGGCGCTCTAAGACACGATGTCCCAAGTTATGTGCAAATATTTATTCTTATTTATATTATCATGATATGCTTATTGATGGATAACTTGTTGTAGGGTTTTTATTTACAGAGGTGTTGCTGAAATTGTATGTATTTATGCTTTAAACTTACAGTGGAAGAGTGTAGTGGTGACATTCCGACTTACAGGAGATGTTATTATTGGTATTAGAGTGGGCATTAGATCCATGGAGAATAAATTAGTTATTTATGTTAATTTAATCCAACTAAAATTTGACTTAGGATTGGCTAATTAAACTAAAACTTGACTAAGGTTGGTTAATTAACTTAAATTTCACACAACGGTGCATGAGTACGATGAGTTTGGTTTGAACATTGCATTCACAGCTTTGTTAATTTATACTTGATGAATAGTAATGTTATAAGATTGATCTTGATGAGTTGGTTGCATGAAAGTTTGATTGTGTTGAATAGCTATGCCAATACAAGTCGTGGTCATTGTGAGGACCTGTAATATTTAACTAGTAACACTTAACCTCCAAATGGTTCCGCATTACTAATTAAACATTCTAAGCCTCGATGGACATATGCTTCCTGCATTGCAGCATATGCACATCATCACAAGATTACACATCAATTCCATACACCTACATCACTAGGTTTAACAACGACATACATAAAGTAAAGTTATTACAAAAGAGAGCCGACGAGCCAAATAGAACAATATACAAGAATGACAATGGAAGCAAAAGGTGCCATAAGATGGCTAGAACAAAAGTCGACCTAGGTTAGCCATACACCCACAAGGCAGCCGAGCCAGCCGCATCAAGCTAGTCGCCTGCTAGCTACCTAACACACACACTCACAAAAGTGAGGCCCCTCGTGCTCACCTTCTTCCTCCGCAATGTGAGAACAATTAAGCATAGCATACGAGTACAAAGATTGTCTTTGTACCCGCAAGATCGAGCGTGTGGAATAGCTGGACCTATTCATAAACTACATGCAAGCTTATTTAGGTGGAGGTTGTGTGTCTCATTTTGCATGAAGCCAACTTTATTTGCAATAATGTAATACATTTTAAAAGCAAGTTTACAAATCTGTTTTGTTATCAAAGCTTGATGTAAGTAAAGGTACATACAAGTAACCACCTAGAAGTGACTATCCCAATAGCCACCACAACATAGCACTAATCCCGATTCGTACTCACCCACATCAAGTTTTAATTTAAAAGGTTGTAGTCTAACTCTTGAAAGACCTTGCTGTGCAAGGTCCATAACCTAGGGCGAGGCTATTCGAATAGTTTTAACTCGCAGTGTGTACCAATGTACCCACACTCGCACCGCCTTCAAGCCACAAGCACACTATCAAGGTATGCGGCCTGGCTAAGTCCTACTGAGACATTTCCAATCTTGTGTATTAACTACGAGGCAGCTCATATGGATAGAAACCCATATGCTTACATCAAGTCAAAGACAACAAATCCCATCGGGTGAAGTCTTTCTGACACTACAATGCTCCCAACACCATCCCTCCTGCGACTCCACTGCGACTCGGACAATACACGTACCAGTACTAAGTCAAGAGAGGTCCCATACCCTCTAATGTGGTTAGCACGCTAAAATGCTTGGTTTAGTGTAACAAGATGTTCGGTCCTTGTTGACTCGGGCACCATTCCACCACACCCAAAATCACACCATCATACCATTGTGCCCAAGTCTAAATCATTTTGTTTTCAGCTTTAGTTTTCATAAGTAGACATAGCACAAGGTGGAAATCATAATCATAATAAGTTGGATGTGATCAAGGTTATCGACAAGTCGATAACCGCCCATTTCTACGAGAAACTAAGCATGGCTAAGCAATTAATTCGCAACTACTAAGTGACAAGAGCCCATCCATGAACTCTAAATCACAGACAAGTAACCTAGGCTCATGGTAGTAGAGGATAATCATTTGCTAAGGAAATGCATCTACTAGGCCAACTATTAACACAAAGTAGCAATGCATACATAGAATTTGTAATCAACATAAATACTTAAAATACTGGGATTAACATGATCAAACTGCTTGCCTTCTGTCGCTGCTCAAAGCTGCTTGTGGAGGGTCGGATTCTGGGATTACCGCAAATGTCGAATCCTAAGCGCAAAGGCAAAAGAACCAAGAACAACCAATGAGACTAGCAACACTTAAACAAAAGAGCAAGCAAAAATTATCCAATGCGTGAAACTTATACACAAGGTGAAATACGAATATACCAAGACATAGAAGCTAGAAAAATCTAATTTGATTTGTGGTGCAAAAGATATTACCTAAAAACCCATTTTCTACCATAATTAGCACTGTAGCAAAAACATTTTCTAGAAAGATTTTGAAGTTGAAATTTTTATGGTAGCTACCTACTGGTATAGAGGTAACCCATATAAAATTTCAGTCTCATTTGGAGTTAAAATGATTTAGATTATGATTTTTCTAAGATGCAAAACTAGCATAATGCACTTTCAGAAATATAAACATGTGCAAAACCTATTTCACATTATAGTATGATAACAGAGGGATTCCTAACATCAAATTTCTATTTTTAGGATCTCACGAGGAATTACAGGTGTCTATTACATCATTAAATGAATTTTTAAGTGCTACTAATAAGGTTAAATCTACTAACATATTTTTCTCAGTGCTGATTTAGGCCTACCACCATTTTTAGATTAAAGTTTAGTTAATAACAAATTTATCAAAGTTAAAATCATACAATTATCGGATATACTGAGAAAGATATGCATTTTCCAAGTTTTAATACACTGCGGAATATATAAAAATAGCAGAGAAACAAGTTATAAAAGATTACAGATTTTCTACTACGTAAGCAAAAGCTAAAAGCATTTTTATATTAAACTTTAGTGAAATACAAATTTATTGCAGTTGGTTTCATGTAAAAGGATTTATCTTGAATTAGTTATGAATTTCTAAAGTTACGATACAATTTTTAGTTGATAAATAAATACCTACAAAAATATAAACCAACCCAACGAAAATAAGCAGACGTGGGCGGCTCGTGGGCGTTGATGCAATATCCAACGGGCCACACGCATGAGAAGAAAATAAGACGCTGTGGCGATTCAACAGAGGCCAGCGTTGGATCAAGATCCAGCAGCTCACGAGGGCGAATGCAACCGGACGAGTGCGGTTGTAACACCCTGTTAGTCGTGAGCACGGAATGCTACTAAACAACTCTAATAACTCTAAAGAAGACAATTCTAATAAAATTTGGCGAGAACCTCCTTGTAAAGTTAATTACATGAAGGTTCCAACACCTGAGAATAATCAAATATTAAATAAACTTCCATTCCAAATCATCAAAGAATAATCGAAACATGCTAAAAACCATCATAACTAGAGAGGTATAACATTCCACTACTCCTCATTATTACATTTAATCCAAAGCATAAGACGGATCATATTATTCAAAGACCAATAACTCTCGAAGATCAATCATCCTTATTTAGTTCATGTGGTATGTGTGTGACTAGTGACCTAATTTCCCCCATGCATGTCATTCTTGTCTGGGTACCTAAACAACAATAAAAGCAAGAGTGAGTCCATAGACTCAGCAAGTACATTAAGAAACCATGGCAATAACACACATATAAAGGAAATTAACATTAAAAACATCTCATATGCAAATGCAATGCTCAAGGACTTTTATCTTTAACTTTCTTCATGTACATTACACCTGTCAATGGAGTATCGCGACCGCCACTATATGCCCATGCTGTCTTGGCGGCACGCACGGGGACCAATTACCACGTTACTCCACCAAATGCGGGGACCTCAACCCACACTCCACGAGTGAGGGGATCTCGGGCCCGTCACATTCATGGCGGGGATCTCCAAAAAGAAACATACTTGGGCACCACGTGACCAAGTCTCAACATGATATCTTTATGCAAATGCTTATCATGTAATCATCATCAAATTACCAAAATTCAACATCACTTAATCATAGTAAAGCATGAGCATCATTTGAACAATAACCATGCTTAAGCATTCATTAAGTATACCATCTTGCAATGCATCCATACAACAATTAACACACAATTTAGACAATCATTCAAAACAACAATGCACTTGCCTCAACCGTGCGAAGGTGGATGTCGGGAATGAGGTACTGCTCCGGAGCCAAACCCACACTGGACAACAATTGAGACAGGCTAAGGCTACCATAAGGGCCTAATAACGAAATCATAAACACAACATGAGTACATGGTCCACTAAACGCATAACCCCCAACGTTAAAGCTAGCTGTCAGATTTCCTTTCAGAGAACAGCCCCTTCGAAAAATCATAACTAAATGTACAGAAATCCAAATGGGTGATCTTGGACATTCTGAAAAGGTTATTGAATTTCCCTTCTAAACCTAGTTGGTGAGGTTCTCTGATTCGGCCATTTCCTAGTCCTACCAATCTAAACAACAGAGTATCAATTTTCACGTCGGGTCTCTGGACAGCAACATTGAAACTATCATAACTTTCTCTACGTTCGTCCGAATTTCATGATCTTTAGTTTTCCTGAAAGCTAGAAGGATTATCTACAACTTTCGTTATACTGGGGTTCTCAGATTTCCACTTTAACCATCACTTTTAATTGGTTTTCTACAATCTGCCTAAATACTGACAGAGCAGTGGAACAGCAGACTTAGAAAAATCATAACTCTCTAACCGTTAATCGGTTTGAGTGAACTTGGCGGCCACTGAAAGCTAAGACAATAACCTACAACTCTCTAGGAGACCAAAACTCCAGATTCAACCTCTAACCACACGAAATTTACCCGCAAGCCACTGGACGAAAATTGCATTACAGCAGGCCGACTACCACCTAAACAAAGACTAACCAAAAACTCTCCCAAGACTAATTATCCTTCAAGAACAGCGTGTTACCCTTGACGCGCTGCCAGGCGGGAACCCGGATGGCGATCCTTCCCTCTTCCTCTTCTCCCTTCTCTTCTCCCTCCTTTCTTCCCTCCTTTCTTCCTCTATGGCCGTTTGCAGGAGGAGCTTCTTCTCCTCAAGGCGCAGCAGCAATGGAGGGGAGGTTGGGGCGCAAGGGGGAGGAACCAGGAGGTGGTGCGCAAGGGAGGTGAGTGCGCAAGGGAGGTGTGGCAGGGGAAGGAGGAGAGAGATGGGGCGGCCAAAGGGATTGGGGGCTCGGCTAGGGGTTTGGGGAAAAGTGGTGCCTTCCTTGGCCGGCCACCTAAGGCCTGATGGGCGGAGCCCAAGCCAGGTGTGAAAGCGTGCTTTCACCCCTGCTAGGCGAAAATCAACTTTGCCTTTTGATCCTTTTACTAATACAGAAGTCCCTCCAGAAACTCTTTCTCGCCTCTCGAGCTTTTGGGACATTACATTCTACCCCCTTACACAAACTTCGTCCTCGAATTCTAACCCACTACGCCAAGGGACGGATCTGAAAAGACTTAAAGCACAACACGCTTTGTAGAGAATAATTCCGGATATTGCTCGCGCATGCTGCCTCCAACTCAGTGGCTTCTTTCTCATCTGCTGCGACCAAAGAACTTTAACATACTTGACGTTTTGTTTCTCAAAACCTTCTCGATTTCTCCAAGATCCATGTGGCTTTGACTCAAAGGTCAAATCTTGCTCTATGTGTAGAGGCTCTGGCGGTACATGATGCTCGGATCTCGCAAATACTTCCTCAGCATGGATACATGAAAAACATTGTGAACTCCACGCATAGACTCTGGCGAGTCTAAGCGATAAGCCAACTTCGATTGAGCCAAGATCGTGAATGGTCCTATGTACCTTGGGCTAAGTTTCCCTCGGTACCGAACCTCACCACACCTTTAGTGGGGACACTTTCAAAGCACTGATCCCCACTTCAAATTCCAAGTCTCTTCTTCTCACGTCTGCATAACTTTTACATGCGCTGCAGGTACATTAATAGGTTACTGTCTCACCCAGAGCCACTCGCTCTGATCTTTGTACCCAATCCGGACCCAAAGCGCGCTTCTCACCTGACGGCTTCCCGACAAAGTGGGGACTGCTGACTTACGCCCATACAAAACCTCGAGCGGAGCGCTTTTATGCTTGAATGATAGCATTTGTTATAAGCAAATTCTGCTAAGGGCAATTGATCCTCCAGCTACCCTTCAAGACAAAACACAAGTCCGCAACATGTCCTCCAGAGTGCAGATAGTATGCGTTCCGTCTGCTGTCATACATGTGGATGGAATCTTGTACTCAGACGAGTGTGTGTGCCCAAGGCACTCTGTAAACTTTCCCAAAACTTGGAGACAAACTTGGCATCTCTGCGGAAATGATGGTCTTTGGCACCTTGTAACCTCACAATCTCACTTTATAGATGGGAGCTAAATCACCTTTGAGTTAGTAGGCGAATTGGTATAAAGTGTGCGATTCTTGAGTCGATCCACTATCACCCTGCCGCATCCTTACCCTTGGTGACCGGGTAATGCAACTACAAAATCCATAGAAATATCGTCCCACGGCCATGCGGAATCTCTAAAGGTTGCAACAACCTGCGGAGCGTTTATGTTCGCCTTCACCGTTGACAAACACCACATGAGGCCACATAATTAGCTATGTCCACCTTCATCCTTTTCCACGAAATTCTTTTTAGATCACGATACATCTTCGTTTCACCGGATGAGCGATTATGCGAGTGCGATGTGCCTCTTCGAGAATGTCATCCTTGACCTTACGCTTTACGTAATACGCCAAAGCGGCGCCAAACCGCAACGCACCACACCCATCAAGCTGAAATCTCCGTCCTTGCCCAAATCCAGCAGCTTCGAACCCTTTGCAATAATTGATCTTCTGTTGTGCCTCTCGCACCCGCTGCTTGGAATGGCGACTCCAAGATCGTGAGTGTTTCAACACGTGCGGTCCCCGCATAGCAAAATGATATACCCATGCGGTCAAAGTCAGCAATGAGATAATCAATGTAGTGGGCGTTGCCTTGCGACTAAGAGCATCGACCACCACATTTGCCTTTCCGAGGATGGTATTGAATAGATAGATCATAATCCTTAATTAGCTCCAGACCACTGCTTGCCTTAAATTCGAGATCTTTACGGTGAAAATATACTTAAGACTCTTGTGATGCTCTTAAAACATCACAACCCTCACCATCTGAGATAATGCCTCCAAAGTTTGAGGCAAACACTCGGTTCGCCAACTCTAAATCATGAGTTGGGTAATGCTATTCATGCTTCTTGGTGCCTTGGCGCATAAGCTATCACCTTCCCTTCGCATAAGGACACAGCTGCAACCCAATCAGGAGCGCGCCAGTACCTTGCTTAAATCGCTTCCCGGGCTCGGAAGTGTAAGGATAGGGGCGGTCACCCGCCTTTCCTTAAGGGTTTGGAAACTATGCTCACGGTCATCATCCCACAGAACTTCACATCATACGTGTGAGTGCGGATAAGGGTTTAGCAATAATGGAGAAATCTGCACAAAGCGCCGATAGTATCCCGCCATGCTGAGAAAGCTTCTCACTTCTTTGGCGTTGGTTGGCGTCTTCCATTCTACCACTGTAGAAATCTTACTTGGGTCAGCAGTGATTCCCTTATCATTGATGACATGCCCAGAAATCCCACTTGAGACATCAAAACTCGCACTTTTAGTTTGGCATAAAATTTATGCTCCTTAGTGTTTCCAACACAAGCCTCGAGTGTCGCTCATGTTCACTTAGTCTTTGAATATATCAAGATATCATCTATAAAGACTACCACAAAATCATCCAGTATTCATGCAACATCTGTTCATAGTCTCCATGAAAGCGGCAGGCGTTCGTTAGTCAAAAGACATAACTTTAAATTCAAAATGCCCATACCTTGTAGAGAATGCAGTCTTCTCAATATCCTCCTTCCGGACGAGGATTTGATTATAACTGATTGAAGGTCAATCTTTGAGAATACCTTAGCCCCTCTCAGCGATCAAATAGATCTTCTATACTCGAGCGGAGGATACTTATTCTTGATGGTTAAGCTGGTTGAAACACGATAATCAATACACATGCGCCAACTACCATCTTTCTTCTTGGTAAATAGAGCAGGGCTCCCCATGGAGACACTGCTTTGGGCGAATGAGATCCTTTGCTTTTAAATCATCCAGCCGCTTCTTTAGTTCCTCCCACAGAGCGGACCAGACCCAACCATGAGGTCATAGAGGCAGTCGGGCGCTGGTACCAAATCAATTCTGAACTCTACAGGCGAGGTGGGGCATCCTGGTAGTTCTATTGGAAAAACATCCGGAACTCCCGAGCGACCAAAATTTCTTCTAACACTCTGAGATGAACTCGGCTTCTCCACTAGAGACAAAAGAAACCCATTCTTAGCAAATGCATTACCACTGGAAAAAGACTAGCCATCACAAAAAGTGAGTGAGATGGGCGCTACATTGGAATACTATCTCCCGCTTGAGACCGGAGCTTGCGTTATTGTCTTCCAAAAAGGGAAATGTGACACGGTAATTATGCAACGGTCCATCCCAAGATGACATCAAATGGCTCCATCCTCATAACCATCAGTTAGCAATGAACTCTTCTCCATCTAACGAGAAATCACACAACCAGACAAAGCGTGAGAGCTAGAGAGAATTCCCCGGAAGAATTAACTAGAAGCGGTGAGCTATTGGTCTGAGACTCAAACTCGCCTTACTAACAAAATCTAGTGATACAAAAGAAAAGGTAGCCCAGAATCAAAGCAGAACAAGTGCCTCTGAATCCACCAAGAGCGTGCTGTCACCACATCGGGCGACTCACCAGACTCTGCCGTCGGCATAGCGTGAGGAGGCTGCTGTCTTTGGGGCGGTAGGGGCTCCAACACCTGTGCGGTGGTGCGGAAGGCTGCTTGGAGGTCTTTGAAGGTGCTACTCCTGGAAATGGAGCCACGGGAGGCGGCCAAAAATACAGGCGGTGGAGCTCCTCGGGAGCGGAAGTAAGGCCGAGGCGGTGCCCAAGTTGGAGTAGGAGTAGCCGCTAACATGCGAACCGACCCTCGAAAAGGCTGGCGCCGCACGCGACAACCTGGCACAGTTCCCACTTGATAATCTTGGCGGGATTCGGCAGACAAACCAATGCCTTATGGCCCTCCCGCCACAATGGCGACAAGACCCGAACCAATGCACTCAAGCTCTATGCTCACTGCCGCACTTGAAGCACTTCATGCCTTGCCACAGGGCCGGACGTAACCTAGGTGCAGTGCGGGCGCTCGAAGTGGAAGAAGGCGTGCCTTGTGAACTTGGTCTTGAATGACCTGCGGACCTTTGAACCTCTTGGAAGTAGGCCTGGAAGGTTCCACCCCACCTTTGCCAAAACCCCTCTTACGCTGCCACTGCTCCCTCGATACCACAGCGCCTTCACCTCACGCAACTCCTCACCAAGTCGCATCTCGGTTCCATGCCCAGCTGGCATTTCGACCCGAGGAGCTGAAATCCCATAACTCCAATGCTCCCAATACTGCCGGAACTCTTGCACAGCCCCGTGAAACCTCTTGGCTTTTTCCTCATCATTTGTAGCCTGGGAACAAGCGAACCAGTTGTTAAAACACCGCTACGTGCCACCATCGTATCATCTTCCCCGCTTGAAGTTCGCAGGAGACTTCCATTCGCTCCACATATGAATGGATAAAACCTCTTCTGAAGTGCTCAACAAAATACTCCCAGATGGCGGTCCATGAGTAACATTGTCACGGCCAGAACTCCTTCCCACGGATATCACTTTGCCCCTTCAATTGGAAGGCCCTGGCCGAGCCCTCATTTGAGATGTCATACCCGAGCTCGGTGCCTCTCCATGTGTGCGACCAATTAGCTGCGTCGGCGAGCGTGCTGACCGTCGAAGGTGTCCACCTCAGCGTTCCATTGATGTAATCCCATGGCATCGCCGCGGTGCCCACTGCGAGGGCCACCACGGAGCGACAACGTAGCGGTGGCGGGCAAGCTGGATCTCTGTGCAGCAGAAGCAACCTCTTCCTCGACTCCATGAGCTAGCTTCTCCCACTCTGAATTCCGAACCTCGGCGGGCGATGCAGCCTCGCCCGGCTCCTCTTAGGCCTCGACCACGACCTCGGCCTCCACCCCTTGCCATATCTAATCATCACAGCAAAACAATCAAACAATAAAGCAATTTCATCATCTAGGACCACAAGAGAAATCAAAATCTCAAAAACGACATAATGCAATGCATTAACCCATTCCCACCTCTCATGCATAGTGTGTCAAATTTAACCTTTCATATTCCACGGACCTCTGACCAGCTCGATACCAAGCGTAACACCCGGGTTCGTCATGGGCACGGAATGCTACTAAACAACTCTAATAACTCTAAAGAACAATTCTAATAAAAATTTGTTGAGAACCTCCTTGTAAAGTTAATTACATGAAGGTTCCAACACATGAAATAATCAAATATTAAATAAACTTCCATTCCAAATCATCAAAGAATAATCGAAACATGCTAAGAAACCATCATAACTAGAGAGGTATAACATTCCACTACTCCTCATTATTACATTTAATCCAAAGCATAAGACGGATCATATTATTCAAAGACCAATAACTCTCTGAAGATCAATCATCCTTATTTAGTTCATGTGGTATGTGTGTGACTAGCGACCTAATTTCCCCATGCATGTCATTCTTGTCTCGGGTACCTAAACAACAATAAAAGCAAGAGTGAGTCCATAGACTCAGCAAGTACATTAAGAAACCATGGCAATAACACACATATAAAGGAAATTAACATTAAAACATCTCATATGCAAATGCAATGCTCAAGGACTTTTATCTTTAACTTTACGTGTACATTACACAGTAATGCAGTATCGACGACGCGCCGCATGCCCATGCTGTCTTGGCATACGCCACGAGGACCAATTGCAGATTACTCATGAAATGCTTGGGGACCTCAACCCACACTCCACGGTGAGGATCTCGAGCCGTCACATTCATGGCGGGGATCTCAAAGGAAACATACTTGGGCACCGTGACCAAGTCTCAACATGATATCTTTATGCAAATGCTTATCATGTAATCATCATCAAATTACCAAATTCAACATCACTTAATCATAGTAAAGCATGAGCATCATTTGAACAATAACCATACTAAGCATTCATTAAGTATACCATCTTGCAATGCATCCATACACAATTAACACACAATTTAGACAATCATTCAAAACAACAATGCACTTGCCTCAACCACGTGCGAAGGTGGATGTCGGGAATGAGAATACTGCTCCCGAGCCAAACCCACACCTGGACAACAATTGAGACAGGCTAAGGCTACCATAAGGGCCTAATAACGAAATCATAAACACAACATGAGTACATGGTCCACTAAGCGCAACCCCAACGTTAAAGCTAGCTGTCAGATTTCCTTTCCAGAGAACAGCCCCTTGAAAAATCATAACTAAATGTACAGAAATCCAAATGGAGTGATCTTGGACATTCTGAAAAGGTTATTGAATTTCCTTCTAAACCTAGTTGGTGAGGTTCTCTGATTCGGCCATTTCTAGTCCTACCAATCTAAACAACAGAGTATCAATTTTCACGTCGGGTCTCTGGACAGCAACATTGAAACTATCATAACTTTCTCTACGTTCGTCCGAATTTCATGATCTTTAGTTTTCCTGAAAGCTAGAAGGATTATCTACAACTTTCGTTATACTGGGGTTCTCAGATTTCCACTTTAACCATCACTTTTAATTGGTTTCTACAATCTGCTAAATACTGACAGAGCAGTGGAACAGCAGACTTAGAAAAATCATAACTCTCTAACCGTTAATCGGATTTGAGTGAACTTGGCGGCCACTGAAAGCTAAGACAATAACCTACAACTCTCTAGGAGACCAAAACTCCAGATTCAACCTCTAACCACACGAAATTTACCCCGCAAGCCACTGGACGAAAATTGCATTACAGCAGGCCGACTACCACCTAAACAAAGACTAACCAAAAACTCTCCCAAGACTAATTATCCTTCAAGAACAGCGTGTTACCCTTGAGCAGCGCTGCCGGCGAAAACCCGGATGGCGATCCTTCCCTCTTCCTCTTCTCCCTTCTCTTCTCCTCCTTTCTTCCCTCCTTTCTTCCTCTATGGCCGGTGCAGGAGGGCTTCTTCTCCTCAAGGCCGGCAGCAATGGAGGAGGTTGGGGCGCAAGGGGAGGAACCAGAGGTGGTGCGCAAGGAGGTGGTGCGCAAGGGAGGTGGTGCGCAAGGGGGAGGAGAGGAGATGGGGGGCGGCCAAAGGGATTGGGGGCTCGGCTAGGGGTTTGGGGAAAAGTGGTGCCTTCCCCTTGGCGACCACCTAAGGCACGATGGGCGGGCCCAAGCCGAGTTGGCGAAAAACGTGCTTTCACCCTGCTAGAGGCGAAAATCAACTTTTTCCTTTTGATCCTTTTACTAATGAGAAGTCCTCCGAAACTCTTTCTCGAACCTCTCGAGCTTTTGGGACATTCGGCGGTTGCCTTGGCGCTCACGGTAGTAGATCTCAAGATGAGCGGCACGGAGGCACCTTCCGTCGGAAGGTCCGATTGCACGCATGATCGGGGCCGTAGATCGCAAAATGGACGGTCCAAGATTGAAGTGCAAGCAGGGAATGCGACACGTGGGGCGCATGTCGGTGGTGAAGTCACACATGCGAGATTTAACACTGCGTGCACGATGCACGCGTGGACCCACAGGCGTTGACTTAAAGGAGGTTTTAGGACGGCTAATAAATGCGACACTTAATTAACCTAAGATTAACATTAATGATGCCTAAGCGCACGGATAAGCGCCCGGTAGTGACTTAAGGGCTGGACCCACATATCGGTGAGGCATTAGGCGATTAAGACACCATTAATGCTCTCACGATTGGCAATCATTAAGCATTAAGCGTGTCCTAAATATTTGACCAGCAGGGCTCCCGGTGACAAAACCGAGTGGCTTTGCCGGCTTGTGCGGCGACTCGATGGCGCGGCACCTGAAACTATCAAAATGGGTTGCATAGTGTTGCGGACCCAGCGATGATGACCTCGCGGCGGTGGAAGTGCAGGCAGCCGAGCGGAAAACAAAGAAGGAGGCGGGTACGGCAAAACACGAAAATAGCAAGATGCTCATTTGCGGTCCAAGGAGGCGAGTGCCATGACTTCAGGGACTATATAGAAGCTACCTTAAAGAGAGGAGCTCCAAATATGGCGGGAAGACTTGAACACGATGAAGTCCACCGGGCCGAAGAAGATGAAGTGGAAGATGAGGTTACAGAGCAAAATGAGTGGAACCAAATCATCACCACCTGCTTCATTATAGCTCAAAGAGGCTCAAAGCAATTAATTGCAAAAGAACCACTTAGGGATTTGAGAAGAGAGGGTGAAACCAACGAAAATCTCAAACTTAAAATTGAGCGATTCACCATGAATGCAACCCAAAATCAAGTTAGGGAAATACAAGGAGGTTGAGGAGTTCAAAAGGGTGCAAGAAATGTTGAAGATAAACCACTTTGGACACCAAGGCCGCCATTGGAGCTCTGACCAACAATGGTGCTTTGAGGGTGTGAGGTGGTTTAGCGCTCAAACACTAAGAAGAGCGAAGTGTGGTGCAAAGGAACACCGGAAGGAGCTAAGGGGCAATATAAAGGAAAGGGTTAGGGTTACAAGCGCGAACATGAGCCCATGGTGAGCTCGGTTCATGGACCAAGAAATGATGGGAGCAAGTGAGCACGGTGACAATGGAGGAAAAAGCACGAGTGCGCATTAAATGCCCCGAGAGAGCGTTGGCGAAAGCAAACTTGAGGTGACACATCAAAGCGCCCGCTCTCTCTCTTACGCCATTGTCGCGCCAGCGTCGGCGGGACGAGGAGGAAGAAGAACGAGAGAAGACAAGCCACGCGTTGGATCTTAGATGGGCGTGACGCTGTGATTAAAAGAAGTTCGCGGACGATCCGTTGCCTACGGAAATCGGGCGGTTGGATTGAATCAACGGTCCCAATTGGCTAATGCAGCGGAGGGTCGAATGCTCACATGAGCGTGGGCGGCGATTTGAATCAACGGCGAGATTGCAGCGCGTTTTAAAACACGGCTCGGTGCGATTAGGTGGTCCAACCAAGTCAGTGGCTCGGACTCGAGCCCGGCTTCGAACAATGAATAGTGAGTCGGCTTTAGGTTTTAAATTAAAATTTGGGACTTTTGAGATTTATTTAGGGTAGGAAAATAACTCCAAAATTCTGAAATTTTACAGGAGCTTGCTGACTAGGACATTGACCTTGTGTAAAATTTTCAGAGGTTTTTATGCATTGTATTTTCTCCGAAAATTCTACAAGAATCTAGTTTTAGGTTTGGTGAGAGTCAAACAGGTTTGTACCCTCTAAAATATTCAAACAATTTCTAAAAATTGTGAAATTTTTGAGAGGGTCACATACCATCCCAAGAACTTAGGAAAAATATTCCGAGGAGATGATCACAACATTTGACAAGAATGTTTTGAAGGAACAAGATTTGGATCAAAGACTTGTGACTTTGCATTTCCATAAGTCTTGTACAATACTTGTCCAGAGTACAAGCAGGAAACACATGATGTAAGAAAAGTTTTAATTTCTACTCATTTTCTTACATTTGAAACACAAGCCCAAAATTGGGATGTTCAGTCATGGTCATGGTGGAGTCATGGCCACAGTCGTAGGCATGGCTAGCTAGAGCCACCACGCGAGGTTCGAGAGTCTATAGTTGAGGGAGCTATTTTGATGAGAGATCGATCTTCTTTGAGAAGTCGGAGGTTAAGGGACATCCCGAGGACCTTGATCGTACTACAAGAGCTTTCGGGAGAGATACATGTGCGCCGTTAGTATGTGCAAATAGCTCCTCTGCTGCTACACCTATTGATGCTCTGAGGTGAGGATCGGCCTTCACAGTGGATGGTTTTGTGGCTAGACACCTTCGGTGGTTTAGGCACCTGGTCTAAGCTGCGCTACCTCGTTACATGGAGGCGGTTCGAAGCCTGAAGCGATCTCGTAGTAGAATGCTCGCTGCATGGCCTCTCGTTGAGGGTTAGGCGAACATCTCGTGAAAGGGTTCTTCGGCTAGGACCCTGCATCGGGACCCAAAAATACAATTCTGGACCCTCTGTGTATCTTGCACTAGTCCGAGATCACGCTAGTGCACAGTGTGCAACATCGATGAAATATCGTTTCCATATACAAAGATGACTAATAAATAGGCAAATAACAATAAATATCGAGTAAAGACCTTAGGTGAAGCTTACAATTAATGCCTCGGTGAATAGCTCAATGAAGTATGGTGAGCGAAGCGGAATAACCGGTGAAGCCCATCCATATGCCCACAGGCAATCGGTGGGAGTCTGCGACCTAGTTCTTCTCAATCCTTGAAAGTAGACCATGTTGACCAAGCGATTCCTTCACTCTATAGGTTTGGGCGCAAGTTTTACAACAAGCGTGAGTACACAACCGTACTAGCAAGTCATACCACGAGAATGCAATGTATAGATGCGGAGCTTATTCCAAAGAAATGGTTTACGTGGTTATTTTGCGAGAAATGCAACATTTGCAATTGAATACAAATAATAGATTGAAAGCATAATTCAAAACAAATAGACAATATTAATTTATGATTGTTTTCACAAAGACACATAGCCTAATCAAATTCTTTCACTGACCATATGACTTAAATCACCACGGTGTCCCTTCCCAATTGTTTTATGAAAACTACCCCTCGTGTGAGAAATCCCGAGCATGTCCATGACAGCGGACGCTTATTCGAATAGATTGTTTAACACTCTGCGGAGGTTGTACACTTTACCCACAAGATGCAATCAAGCTGGATCGAGTGATCACAACAAACCTTTGAAACTTCATCTCAACATTGACACTCCCGATGTGCTTACAAACCGCTATGCCAACCTAACGAAGTGCTTTGGCATAACACACATCGTTGGAAAGGGAAGGCGAATAGATCCCGCGATGTGAACATCGCGAAAAAACACACCTCCACCACGGCACATAGCCTAACCTCTGACTGAGTAATCAATGCCAAGAATCCATAACCTACTAAGTTAGGCCGTCCCATACGGGCATGTGGTACGTGCTGAGTGAAGCTCGATTCAATGGCGCACAAAGTTAAGTCCTTAATTGACCAAGGCAAGACTTCCATTTTCTAACTAGATCACAAAGATTATCATTCCCATCACATAGACCACCATGTCACGGTCTCACCACTTGCCTCGGTCTAAATCCTTTACCACCCGGTTGCTTTTAGTGCAACACATGCCATCAGAAGTAATAACATAGCACCACAGTTTTACACAAGTTCCATAGTCACTTAGTCACATTTAATAATTGCAACTTTCATGAGATGTGAGGACTGCGTAGCATGGCTAAGCAATCTACTCGTACTAACCAACCCGTTGGTAATACCATAACACCAACTAAATATGAACCAATCTAGGGTGACAAAGATTATGACATACAATAGACAAAGTGGATATAACAAATTGGATTAATATCTCAACCCAAAAGCATTTAAATAATTACTTAAAGTAAATGCAATAATTTAAATCAAAGTAATTTTAAAAGCTGGGATTCAATATGATCAAAGGTATAACTTGCCTTGCTATAACAATGATGATCTTATTTTATCTTCAATCTTCTACTTGCTTGATCTTGACTCCTTGGACGATTAGGGACTTCAGCGTCTAACGAGAAGAAAGCGCAAAAAAACTAAATTCAAAGACAAATCAAATAAACTCCAAATTGAAATTGAATGGTACTGGAAGGTAGATATTGAATTTAGATGAATTTAGAAACTTGAATGAGTTCAATCGGAAGAATTCGGATGAAGAAGATATGGCTCTCGGAAGATTGGAATTCACATGAAATGATGAAAAAGCTCTATGGAATATTCTCAGAATATTCTATTCCGAAAATATTAGAAAAAGAAAGAGTGTATGATAGGTGGGACCGACTGGTATTTATGAATTTCTAGAATTAAAATAATTCCCGAAATAAGGTAGAGAGGGTGACAAGCGGGACCAATAAGATAAAGTTTTCAAGAATTAAATTAATTCCCGAAAATAGAATTAGGGGTTGACATGTGGGCCTTTGGTCTATGGACCAGTCCACGAGAGATATGCTAGTCCACGGTGGACCAAGCTCATGAACAAGGTTTGACCAAGGTTTGGTGACATCACAGGACCCGCATGTAAGTGAGATAAATAATTAAGGTGTTTAATTAGGAGGATGACATGTGGGGTCTACATGTAAGAGAGAGATAGATATTTATATTTATTATCTTGTATGACATACGGGGTCCAACGTCATAGATAGAAAGAATTAATAGATCAAGAATAACGAGAAAGTTAGAGAAGAAAGAAGATAACATGAACTTGCTCATGGCGCAAAAGCGATGGCATGACGACGAAGATGGCCAAGATATGGCGGCTAGCAAGGTAGTAGCAAGATGAACGCGCTTGATATAAAGAAAAGCAAAGCAATCAACGAGGAATAACAAGAAATTGTTTCAGCGAAGCAGTAGGAGCGAAGCAGCGAGCAACATGATGATCGGTAAACATAGAGTTGGCCTTTTCTTGCTAATGGAGATCTTAGATGAGCGGAGGCAAACCAGCGGTGGCGAAGGGCAAAAGCGGAAGGAAGCGGCGGCGGAGATGATGGCGCGGTCGGACGTCGAGATTTTGCTCCATCGCGGCGGCGGCGCGAAGCGCGACGGCGGCGGCCTCACAGCGCGTAACACTTCGGCGATGCTCTGCGAAAAGGAAGGTGAGCACGGCGTAGAAACGCGGCGGCGAACTCAGCGGTGGTGGAGTTGAAGGCCGGGGATCAGCGGTTGCGAGTAATTGACGGAGAAGGTCGATGAACAAGAGCGAGAGAGAGCGTCAAATTCTCGGCGCGGTGGATGAAACTTGAATCTACAAGAGGAAAAATAGGTATTGACGAGGGCACAAGATGACGCGGTCGGATTTTGGAAAAACTCACGAGGTGGCGAGGAGCGCGATGAACACGTTTGGCTTTAGGAGCGACATGGCGATGGTGCTCGGGATCTTGGGCGAAGAGGAAGGAACCATGGCGTAGAACGCGGCGATCACGAAACCAACGCCGATGACAGTTGGCCGAGGGCGTCGGATGAAGCCGTAGTTCGCGGAAAAACCTGGTTGGAGCTCGGTTTTTGGAGATGCGGCGAAATTAGATCGGTTTGGAGAAACCAATTCGAGGATTGGAAGAGGAGATCAACACGGACGCGTGGCGCAAGCGGTTCGCATTTATATGCACCGTAGGGAAGATATGGAAATTTGAAGATTTGGGTTTGAAGCGGACACATCTTGGACTCGCGTTCGGTTCTGAGATTGAAGATGAACAGTGTTTCGCGATTACTGTAGCACGTGGGCAGGAGAAAAACCTGATTTTTGCAATTAAAGAAATCCCAAAAATCAAGGAGACCAAATAAAATAGCAAACAAATCCAGAAAAATCTCAGAAAATACCCAAAAATTCCTTGAAGGACAAGGAAGCCAAATAACACAAATTTTTATTTAATTAATGTTTATATTAGTCAAATTAAATATTTTTAATTTAGGAAAATTCCAATTAAGCTTTATTAATTCAAATAAAATTGGTGAAATTTTGAGGACCTAAACTACTCAAAAGATTTTTGAAAAGCCAAATTTTGGGACGTTACACCTGCCTAGGGTGCGGTCACTTGGGATGTCTTCGTCAAGCAGTTCAAGGTGAAGTACTATTTGAAATCTTTTATGGAGTAGATGGAGGTGACCCTATCCACCTTTTAGGTAGGGAAAGATGTCTATGGATGAGTATGAGGCGGGTTTCAACAACCTAGCCCGCTTCATACCATCTGTGGCGATCAATGATCTTCTAAAGGCCAAGATATTTCGTCGAGAGATCAATTATGAGTTCTAGCATGTTATGGGAGTTCAGTCTTTGCGTGACATTAACAGTAAGTGGCGGAGACGGGGAGTATGGAAGAGTGCAAGCTTCTAGTGGTTTTGGTACTTCTCATGGGGACCGGAGGAGCTTTAGTGAGGGTGAGTATTCTCACGTTTGTAACACCTCAATTTTTGCGTTCTATTAATGTATTTCAAAATAAAAAATAATCAATTGGATTTTCTTGAATTAATTAAAGGTTAATTTGAATTTTCATAAATTTAAACCATTTAATGTGAATAATCTAACCTCCAATTAAATTCAAAATGTATTTATTTCAGTTCCTGTTATTCCAAAGTATTCTATGGAATTTTCATGGAATATTTTTGTAATTTGTTTGGTATTTCTTTGAGCTTGATTTGATTTATTTCCTTTTTTAGAAAATCCTAAATCTATTTATTTTCCTAAAATTTACTTTGGGCCGAATTCCTTTCTTTTTCTCAACCCAATTCCTTTTTCCCCGCTTGCCAGACCAACTCTGCATCCCTGTCCATTTCTCGCCTGAGCCGTTGATGAATGGGTCCCACCTGTCAGCCATCTCCTTCCCCTTATCATCTCGTCTCTAACATGAATCTGCCACCGTGTTACGCCGAACTCGATGTTGACCTTTAAAACCCCACCGGCCACGACTTCCACAACCCGCATCACGCGGCCCTCGAAGCCATAGCCGCCACCTCGTTTTCATCACCAATCCACCAGATTTTTCGAAGCTCTAGTCATTGTCTCCTTCGTTGTTGATTTCCACCATCGTTGGTGAGTTCCAAGCCTCATCGCCACCACCATCGGGTTCGCATCGCTGAGATCTACCTCGCCCCCTCCTCGGTGTCCTCAATCTACCGCCAAAGCCTTATCGTTGCCTCTGTTCTTGCCCAGCCTCAGTGCAAGACCTAGTGTGTTCCCTGTCACACCCTCTCTCTGTTTCGCCCATCTGCGTGCTTTGTCGTGCCTTGTCGTTGCTGGTGACCCTCAGTCCCAGAGCATCACCGCTGCCACTGATGTGTCGCCGATGTGTCAGCTGCATCAGCTGCCACATCAGCGTCGTCGGCCACGTGTCATCTACGTGAGTGGTCACGTGTGTCTGTGTCATCGCTGATGTGGCCAGTCCTGAGCCCTAGCCTGTGAACTTGGTTCACTGTGAGCCAAGTCGCCAACAAGCTGACCCCACCTGTCAGTTCCTATTCTGTGGACCCAGCTCACTAGAAACCGCAAACCTTCTTTGTGAACTCGATTTACAGACCGTGGGCCCACATGTCAGTGACCCAATTCCTTTTCCTTTAGAAAAATAGTTTAGGCCAAAAATCAATTCCTTTGCTGACATCATGCTGACGCAATAATATGGAATTTCCTTTAGAAAGAAATTTCCAAAAATCCTGAAATAGTGCTTTCTCCCTCAATTTCTTTGAATTGAATCTTCCGAGAACATGTTCTTCTTTTTAAACTCATCTAAAATTGAGTTCTCTCTTCTAGTATTTGTTTTGGTAATTTTGGATTTTATTTGAGTTTGTTTTGAATTTATTTGTGTTTCATTCGTTTCATGTCTCGTGTAGACAATGATTTCCAAGGAGCAGGAGCATGAGCATTATTTGAAGATCAGAGTGTGGTAACTGAGCAAGGCCAATACAAGCAGTAACCTTTGAACATATTGAACCTATGTTTTGCAAAAGTATTTTATTTACATATCAACATGAATGCTATTTTTATATCAACTACTTCCCGAGAGTAACTAAATACCTAATCGTCATTACACCACCTTGATTATATTGAATGTCGTGTATGCTTTGTCACCATAGAATGGTTATTATTAGTTGGACATAATTGTACTACCAACGAGTGGCGTAGATATGTAGTCATGCTTAGTTATCACGATGGGCATGACATCATCAATGATGCTAATTCGATTTAATGAAATATAAAATTATAGTGTGATGCCACTGTTGTAAAAGTTGTGTGCCATGGCAGGGAGTGTCATTGGTTGTGGTTAAACAAAATGGTTTTATGCTTAGGCGAGTGATCATGCAGTAAAAGAGGTGTCGTTTGCACATTAGGGATGAGGTAGTCTAGTCTGGATGAACACTAAAAACTTAACTTTGCATGCCATTGAACCAGGCCATATCGTACAAACCACATGCCCAATATGGAATGGACTTGACTGATTAATTTGCAATGTCTTAACTTTAGTACTGCCATATGGTGGTATGTGTTCTAGGATGGATGAGTAGACTCACAAGGTGCAAGAGGGGATCCCCATCTAGGTGCGATGCCATTCGGTGTTGAAACCTTAATGGGCAGGATTGGGTTGAGACAAAGCATTGTAAGGCCTTGTTATGATTTACTATGATCAAGTGATCATATCTTGTGGGTAAGTTGTACAACCTACGCTAAGTGCAAAACTATTGAGCAATGAGTGTCCCGATTATGGACAATATTTGGTGATTTTATAAAATGTTTGGATGGTGGAATGGTTGGGTCTTGAACAAGTAGTTCACTTGGTGGAATGGTTGGGAAGTGAATGGGAGGTTCAATGGTTGTTTCAAATCAATTTTTACTTAATTTATTATATATTTTCAAATATGCATTACAATCTATTTCTTTGTATTTATCGTCCACTTGCTTTCATAAAAGAACCATGTCGCTATTCCTTTGTTCAACCCTTGGATGAATATTAATTGCATACTCTTCCTAAGACTTGCTAAGTACTTTATGTACTCACAACTTTATACATTGTTGCTCGGAAAAAGACAAGTTAATCAAAGAGTTCTACAAGGAAGAGTACTTTAAAGGCTTTGTGAACTAGAAATAGGCTCCCGCTCGATTGCTTGTGGGTATGTTGGATGTCCACAAAACTTGTTTTATTTTCCTTTGGAAGAGTTTCATTTTTCTTAAGCCATACGTGGCAAGTTAAGTAAATATTAACCATAATCATCCGGTTGTTATTATTTCATAATAATCTGCTACCTTCTTAGTTATTTCATTAAATGGATGATATTTCATCGATGTTGTTACTATGTGAGCTAGCTATTGATCATAGGACTAGTTCGAAATACATAGAGTGTTTCGGATATGGCAATCCAGGTCACGTGACTACTGTCCAAGAAGTTCAAGGGGTCAATGCCCTCTAATGTCATCAAGTCAAGCGATTGAGGCCATATTCTTCTTGATTATCGGCTCTTCTTTAGTGACTCCGACTTTACCTATCCTTAGGCGGGGCATGATCTACTTCAAGTCTTTGTGGTGGACACCATGTTTAGACTGTTCACGGGCGGCCGACGCCAGCGACATGCAAGCCAGCAGAACTGCCCCTATCGGGCAGAACTTGGGACTTAATTCGGCCGAACAAAGCTCGGCGACCCAAAATTCGATAAAAATGATTAAATATAAAAATATATTTATTTAATTTTGGAAATAAATTAAATATTATTTTTTATTCCAAAAAATGATTAAAATAATATTTTTAAATAGGAAAAATGATTTTTCAGGGCAGGCTGGGCCAGGCTCGGGCCTAGAGATTTTTGGCTGGGCTTTTCAAGCCTGGCCCGAAGCTCGGCTCGACCCGGCGTTTGAACACCTCTAACCATGCTGCTAAGTGCTCTTGGATGGGGTAGTGTCAACATAGTGGCCGACTGGGTCACATGGGGCGGGTTCGTCATCTAGTGGGAGCCCAGACCTACTGCTTTCTTTAGCTACTTCTTCCCCATGGTCTTATTTTATCCTGATTTTTATAGGATGTTAATTCCTTCCTATAAAATTATTGCTTCCCGAGAACGAGTGGTGGCTCGGGTGGTTAGTGGCGCTAGGTGGAGCTAAGGCTCGCGCCATGCCCACACACGATCGAGCCTTGGGCTCGGCGTGCGTGTTCACGGGGTTTTTTTCTTTGATGGCTGAGCTGGGGCTTAGCTGAGGGTTCTCTTCTTCTTTAATGTGGGCCGGATGGGGTAAAATCCCGGACATTAAAAAAATATTGCTTCCCAAAAAAGAAAGGATGCATGGAGTGTAGGATTAATTTAAATGACTTTCATATGATAGAATTTTTGTGCATATTTTGAGGAATTTTGATATGACCACATGTTACAAATTATTATTTTTTCAATTACAAGGAAGACACATACGCACACACACCACACACTTTACACACATATGAGTGCACATTCTTAGCACACGCCTAGAAAGGCAGTCGGTGATAAATATGCAACCTCACAAAATTTCTACTAAAGCGCACTCGCGTGTGCATAAAGGTGGGCACCTAGATTTTTCTTTGCGTTTACAAGGAAGACGCACACCCACACACACATGAGTGCGTCTCCTTAGCACACACCTAAAAAAACAAAGACCGGGGATAAATCCACGAACCTCACAAAATGTCTATTAAAGCGCACTCACATGTGTGTAAATGTGGACACTAGGCTTTGAACACTGGTGGGTGGAGTCATACACCCACAACTCCACCACCACACTAAGGTGGTTCCTGTGGAGCACCGAGTTTGAATCCTAGTAGATGAAGTTGTACATCCACAACTCCACCATCCCACCAAAAAATTATTCCCTCCTATTACAAATTCCTTGGATATTTTCAATACATTCTCTTTAACTCTCTTGGTAACAAACATTTATATCCAACATTCATTTTTTTCTACTAAGTGTCACAACCACTATTTGCGAGGAATTTTCACTGTATGTGATATTAAATTCTTCTTTTTCTTATCCCCCCAGCATTTGGAACAGGCTCCCACCGGAACATGACGACATCATCGAGCGAAGAGCACTACTTGAGTCCCAGAGCCAAGTTTTTGGTCTAAATGGCACTATTGCAACCATTTTTTTACAAACCTAGCTCTTCTCGTGCGTGTGCCAAGTGGTAGCACGGTCATGCCTCCTCCTACCATGTGTCCTCCACCGCTCGCGCTTCTTGGGGCGGAGGCTTTGCATGCATGCGCTGCGTGCCAGAACATACAAAGAACTATCGCCCCTAGCGTGTTTTCTTATGCGTCTGCAACATTGCAAAACCAGGCACCCCTAGCCTGGACAAGGGCATGTCCGTGCTACCAATGCTCAAACGCACCTCTGCCAGTCATCTAGCGCCCAGAAGCACCTCCGCATGCCACGTGGCCACTCCATCGTGCCACCCGCGCACGGTATCCTCTTCGACTGTGCCCTCCATGCACGGTTTCGCCCTTCACTCTCTCCTTTTCAGTGGTAGATTCCTTCTTCCCATCCCATCCCATCCCATCCCATCCGTCTTTTCTCGGCTCCCTCCGCAAGCATGCAAACAATGCATAGGCACGACGTGCGGGAGGGAATCGATTCCCTCACAATAAGCCGCGTGTGACATAAATTACGTTAACACGACTACAACAAAATAGTCTACTAGGGACATTTTTATTTAGGCGCATTTATTACGTCTCTACACCCAAAATCAGATAGCATATAAAGATGTTTCTCGAGACATTCTAGAATACGTCCCAACATTTAGAGCCCAGCCCATTTAGCAAACACTAACCCCCTCCAACTCACTGTTACCTCACCCCTCCATCAACTCCCAAGTCCTCTCACCTACCCTTCGCATTCTATCATCTCTTCACGAAGCTCTCTGGCGACTCCCTTCCTCCACATGGCTCGGGCGTCGGCAGCGTCGGCGAGGGAGATATGGCGGCCCGGCGGCGAGGAGGCGAGGCCTACATCCATGCGCGCCCTTATACGGTCCTCCGGTTGAGGTATGGCTACTCCACCGTGAACCCTAATTCCACAGCTGCTGCCTCAACTCCTCTCTCGTCCTGCCCTCGGCCATGACCTCCGCGAGTCTTCCCGCCATCAGTAGCCCCAAGTTGCGGATCTGAGGTAGCCTTCGGATTGGTTTCTATTAATCATTTTGTGATTTTGTTTTGTGAATATGGGTTGATTTGAAATTGTATATGTTCATGTGAGAATGATGCCTTTGCACATTATGTGGAATGAACTTGTTTAGTTCTTGCTATGTAATAAAATTTCTACATCATCTTCTTGGTTGTATCATCTTAGCTATAGCATGAGTTATATGTTCATGTGAGAATGATCTTAGCTATATGTTCATTTGAGAATGATGCCTTGCACACATTATGTGGAATAACTTGTTCAATTCTTGCTATGTAATAAAATTTCTACATCATCTTACTTGGTTGCATCATCTTCATCATCTTAGCAATTAGCAACCGTACCCATTTCGGGATGGCAATAATGGAGGAAACATAAATAGATCAAGCAGCCTAGTGGCTCTAGTAGTGAATCAAGGTCTTCTTCGGTGGTGATTTTTGCCCTATGCTTGATTTTGCATTGCTTGTCTTGTAGCTAATTAGTGCTCAACAAAAGCGTCAATCTTAGTAGATTTACCAAGCAATTTGTCTTATGGTGACAAAGCGAAACTTTTGGGACAGTTCGAGCGGTGATAGTTCCTCTGTCGATGGATCGGATGCTTCAATGTATCTTGAAATGGAATATCTAGGTAGGTTCTTTAAACCTTTTGTGTTGTCCATACTGCAATGTAATGCTATTTTCTTGTGTTGAATTAGGTCAAGGTTATAGTGTTAATAAGTAAAGATGCATGATGCAATAACTTGTTATTTACCCTGTTATTTATAGATACATGATAGATACTATTTGACATGTACCAATATTTTTACTAACATCGATTACCATTATTTTGGTCTTTGTTGCTTCTTCACTTTGTTGTTCTCTTTAATCTCAGGTATATTGAGTCCTCTTGCAAATTGTTAATGTTATAACTTCAAAGAACAACCAAGTAGCATATGTAAATCACATTGCTTTTAAGAACCTGTATTGTGGAAGCTTTTCATCTTGGGTGTCTCAAGTAGCTATTTGTAGAGATCTATATACAGCATATGATATTGATGAGAAAAACTAAGATACAACATGATAGAAAAGTGCGAAGAAACCAGTTCAATTATTTTTAATTTATTTTCATGCAAATCAAGATGATCAATCAATGACTGCTGCCCAGAATCCCTAGATAACTATGCAGTATCACAGACAGTTCTTTAATGGAACCGTCTGTGATAGCGACGTTCGGGCCTGGTGTTTGGGCGGCCCAATCGAGATCTAATGGCCCATAATCGTTGTGTGTTCCGATGGTTGATTTAAAATCGGACGGCTAGAAACGCGTGAGTGCGTTCGGAGTGCGAATGTACGACCCGTGTGGATCGTGCGATCTATATCGGATAGTCCTGAATGCCTCTCGTTGATCTAAGTCTAATTAGGGTTGTCTGAGATTTAAAAGTTAACTGCCACTTTGACCTAGGTCTTATAAATAGAAATAAATTTCCTAAAATCTTGAAATAATTCATAGGGCTTCTGAGAAGGTATAGTGTTCATAAAAATTCTTAAACTTTACTTTTCATGATTTAATTGGTATATTTTATATTTAAACCTAGAATAGGTCATTATATTAAGTTTAAATTTTCTGCGAGTGAAATATAGTTCCAAAAATTTGGTAAAAATTATATTAATTCATGATAATTATTCTAGTATTTGAATAAATCGGTTCAGATGATGATCATAACTTTTGATTCTGTTTTCATTTGGGGAGTTGTTTTAGGTTAAGTTTTAATCTTGTGATAAATCATTGATGGTGCGAGAACAACATGGCACCTAAAGAGAAATTCTCGTTTGGAAGTGCGTGATAAATACATAAATGCAAATTGAAAAATTCGAACATTTGACACATTCGATATAGATAAATGCAAATTCACATATACATAAAACCACTAATTTCGGCAAGTAGTCCAACATTTGCAAAGAATTTGGCATACTCATGCCTTATCCTGCGATCATCATTGCGGAAGATAGCGTGGTCGTCCACCCTTCTTTGCCACGGTGGTGCTCGTGCCGGTGGTGGTGCGTCCTCGATAGCACCCACACGGCCGGCCCAACCTTGTTCCACGCTACCGCTGGACCATGTGCGCAACGAGCCTCGGCACCGCTTGCACTCGGTTGGTCCTCTTGGCGACTCGCACCAACCGTTGGCGGCTCACCTCAACTGCGTGATGTAGTGCCCGCGATGTCGCGGCGTCTCGCCCGTGTAGAGGAGGTGAGCACATAGGCCACGGCCTTGTGGCGGCGGCGACCGCCCGTTCCGAACACGAGGCCCGCGCATGTCTTGGGCGCGAGCGAGTGCAAGAGTGGCGATGAAGCGAGCCTCCGGGTTGTCGGCCAGGCTAGGTGGTGCAG
Source organism: Ampelocalamus luodianensis (assembly GCA_036346255.1). Classification (NCBI taxonomy): domain Eukaryota; kingdom Viridiplantae; phylum Streptophyta; class Magnoliopsida; order Poales; family Poaceae; genus Ampelocalamus; species Ampelocalamus luodianensis. The sequence goes on from CM070625.1 coordinate 38,459,669, forward strand.
CGGTGAGGTAGCGCTCATTGTCTTGCCAGTTCATCGCCTCCTCCCACTCTAGCACCACGCTCTTCCCCACGGCGCGCTGCTTGCATGCTTTGTACATGGCCTTGCAACTAAAATTCAAGACGACAGAATCTTAATACAAGAATTAATTCTATAAAAGAAAATATCAATTATAAAAATCATCGATCATACGTGGCTCGTAGGCTGCATAGGTCAACCATGGGCTGAGGAGACCTTGCGACCACGAGGCTGACGATGTGGACAACAACATCGTCAGGAAGAGGGGCGATCGCCTATGTCCTCGCCAGCTTGGCCCTCGTCGTCATGCTCCGTGTGCTCACCATATGTGTATTATACGTAGATCAATACGATATGCGCACTCACTATGGCGTGCGATGATATCATTCGTATAAAATGTCAAAGAGAGCGCATTGTGCGTAGCGTCGGCGCGCAAGGCGAAGACCACCCATCGATCTTTGTCGGCGCAAGAGAGCGAAGCGCGTAGTGCGGGCGAAACATCACGAGCGGTTCATCTAAAACCCATCAGTGAAGTGAAATTATCCGAGCGATTCGTATTAATAACCGTGCAGGATGTATCACTGACGGTTGTTTGTTAAAAACCATCTGTGATAGTTCTAAATATCACATACAATTATTTTTACAAACCGTCTGTGATACTTCACAAACGGTTCTTAATCTGACGATGCAGTGATAACTTCGTATCATTGTGATTCCCTTTGGAACAAATGCGGAAAGGTACAACACAGACGGTTCCAATAGAACCGTCTGTGATGAGGCATCTAGTATGACCTATTTTGTAGTAGTGATGGATGATGTGTGTAATAAATGAATGGAAAATGTAATAGAACTGTACCTAAGATAGCATTGGTTGAACCATCTACACATTTTCCTTTTTGAACAATAAGATAATATGCTGATGTTCATCAGAATATTCTTCTCTAGTTTGATGGCCACCACACAGCTGCTACAATAAAGGTTCACATGTCCCATAGTATGAGGATTTTGATTACATTCAAAGTGGAGAATTGAAGTCTATGGTATATTTCAAGTTACACTACTAGATTTTAGGAGCTAAAGGGTGAGAAAAAAACATCTGTTGTCGATAAATAAAACTTTGCTAATCCTAGCAATGCCTTTTTACATGCTTTTTGTAATGATTATGGTCAACTCCATGGATGCCTACTTCATAAGTACATTGCTAGTCAAGGTTATTTCATCCTTAAGAGCGTGCAGAAATACTATGTAGTATGAGTTTCTTTTTGCTAAAGGGATTCCTCTCAGAACAGTCAAGGTTATTTCATCAACTCTTTTATTTTGTTTTTCATGGCATTTGTAGATGTATAGTGAAACTTAAATTTCTATGTCAGGTTTTCATCAGCAGACATAGAACATCTTGAACATATAACATAATTCTTCCATAAACTTGATGATGTACCAATTGTGTGCATTAGTATGCTTGGCGGTGATTTTGTAAATGTTCTTGGGGAAACTCTTCTCCTCCATCCTTTTTCTGCTTGGATGTTGCTTTCAAGGTTTGATTCAACAAGCAAACCTATTACAATGCTTCACTGGATGGATGCTATTTTGGAAGGTATGTTGATTTCATATTGTGATTGCATATAGTATGATAAGTTAATCCTACCAAGTGAAGGTGCACTTTTACTCCAGTTCTGTAGAAATTGATTACTTCTTGGTATTTCTGCCAACTTAAATTGAAGAGACTATTTCTTATGCTTTATCATTTCTGTCTTCACAATTTGCTACTTAAAAAAGAAGTATCCTTGCGGTTCTGTGCTTTCAATTCCTTATTGTGTATTTCCTTTGTTTTACGATAAATGCAACCCTTCTTATGTCATACGTGCATGATTTCTTTTGAGACATGAATAGACATAATAAACAAGTTTTTCGAATAGGTACTAGGCTTTGTGATTTGGAGGTATGATTTCTTATAGATATAGTATGATTTCTTATTTGTTCCTAAACACGTCGCCACTTGCCTTTGCCCTCTAGCCACTAGTAAATGCGATTGGTTTAGGATTTGTAGGAATTTTTTTCGATGTGTTTGCACCTTTGTATGTGGATGCTAGATTGGTTGTTAACTCAATTGATCCACAGCAGTTGTCTATGTTTTTCTTAGGTTTTTATATATCGACAATGTAATTCTACATTTGAAATGACTTTACCTAAGATCTGAAATTTCTTATGAAAATATGTCATACTATATCCTCTGAATCAGTGTAGTTTAGCTAGCGATAAAATATTTCGACATAACAAAATAAAAATTGACATCTCTAGCTCAATCTAAATCGTCTATGAATGCATATCTATGTTTCTTGGCATGCAATAAAGCATCACTAGGGAGAGTAGAGACGATATGGAAATGCATATATGAAAGTGTCTCCAAGCTTGTAGAGATACAATCTAAGCGACTCATATCATTGTAGATGCACTTAACAATACATCTCTCGATCTTTGACATGAGTGCGTGGGAGGCGCTCTAGAGCGCTTTAGAAAAGCGACTCTCGATGCTATAGAGATGATTGAAGCGTCTTTAATCTATAAAATAGGCGTCTCTGAGGCTTTTGTGTTGTAATGCGGCTATAAAACCCGACGTCGCTTTCGCTCTTGCTCTCACTCTCACTATCATTGTCGTTCTTGCGCTCTCTCTCACTGTCGCTATAAAATTACGTTCGTGAGGCAGAGAGATTTGAGCAAGGGAGGGAGTTGTGATTTTGCTATAGATTAGAGATTGTTTAGAGTAGTGATTAAGAGGAGATAAGTTTTTCGTATGCATTAGGCATAATTAATTTAGTCGTACTTAATAATTTGTATTTAAGTTAGTCATTACTATTTTGTTGTAATTACTTAATTCTTAGTTCAATATTTGTAATTAATGAGCCGCAATTAGTTACTCATAATTAATCTAGTCATAGTTAATTAAGATTAAATAAATTAGTTACTCCTATTCAGTCGTAATTAATGAATTTGTAGTTAAATAGTAGTAATTAATTAGGCATAATTAGTTAGTCGTAATAAATTTTGTAAGTAGTTAACTATCCCTAGTAAAATTAGTCATTATTATTTTTATCATAATTAAATAATTCTTAGGTAAATATTTGTAATTAATTAGCGCAATTTAGTTATGAGTAATTAATTTAGTCATTGTTAATTTTTGTAATTAAATTAGGTGTCACTATTTAGTCATAATTAATTCATTCTTACCTAAATAGTTATAATAATTTTGGTGCAATTAGTTAGTCATAATAAATTTAGTCGTAGCTAAGTAGTCGTAATTAAGCAGACGTGATTTACGTAGTCATTAGTATTTACTCGTCTTTAATTTAGTCTTAGTTAGTTAGTCATAGTTAATTAGTGGGTAATTAATTAGTGGTAATTATTTTAGTTGTAATTAATTAGCCATAATTACTCATAATTTGTTTAATCGTAATTAATTTAGTCACAAATTAATTAAGTCGTACTTAATTGGTCAGAATTAGTTTGTCGCAATTAAATAAGTCTTAATTAATTAGTCCTACCTAATTAGTCATAATTAATTTATTTGTACTTAATTAGTGGTAAAATATTAATTTTTAGTAATTAATCATCATTATTAATTCATTCACTAATAATACGTGTTTTCCATCTCTTGCAAGCCATGGCTCTGCCACAACTACTGGAACCCTTCTACGACGAGCATCACCGGTGCAAGTTGTGGATCACCGAGGATGTGGATGGCCTTCCACCCCTTGTGCTTCGGTCGGAGATGCATTACTGGGAGCTCGACTCTCGCTACGTCTCAATCCTTCAGGACATAGGCTTGTTGCCTTTTGCGAGGCTGCTCTCGGTTGGATGCTATTTCACCCTAGACGGTAGTCTGATGTCGGCAGTTGTCGATAGTTGGAGAACTGAGACACACACCTTCCACTTTCGGTGAGAAGAGATGATGGTCACTCTCTAGGATGTCTCATTCTTGACCAGTCTCACGATTACGGGTGAGCCACTTGTTTCAGGCCATTTACCAGCGGACTGGAAGGCCCGGTTGGGGCATCAGCTTGGCATACCTATCCCGGACAACGCCTAGGACATGGTTGAGGAATTTTGGTCAATGCCTACTGGATGCACCTAACGAGGTTGTTAAGATGCACCTCGTCGCTTACCTTATTCATCTATTTGATTTAATCTTGTTTCCCACCACACAAGGCGATTGGACCTACCCTAGCTTTGTCTGTATCGCCGAGTCTTTAGCTGACACGGAGGCTAGGACGATGCCTCAGTACAGTTGGGGATTAGCCGTCCTTTGCACCACCTACAGGGGGTTGTGCGACTCTTCGCAGCGCGACCACGGTGTGAAACTGGTCCTTGCTATCTGCTACGTGCTCCAGCAGCTGTGGAGTTGGGAGCACTTCCCTGGGCCTCCTTCGGGAAACCAGTGCAACCGTACCCTAAGTTACACGACCCGATAGATGGGCCCACTATTGGCTATGAGTGGATTGCTAGCTAATTCTGTTGGGCCAGGATAGACGGCGAGTGCTACTCATTGTTCCACAATGAGTTCGAGTCATTGCACGACAACGACATCATATGGGCTCCATGGAGTGCGATTTCGTGAACATGGTACACCACATGGATATGCATGCAATGCGCGAGGATGCAGTTATGGTGATGACACGCTACACGGTGTTTACTCATATGGTGGAGCCTTCGTCTTTGCAATGCGTAATCGATAGTTCGATTTGTACCAACTTATGCCTCCTCCGTGGCGGGAACTGCGATGAGCCATCCACTTGTGAGTCCAACTCCATCAGAGTAATGTTTACAATTCATACCTACATCCGTTGTTCGACATCAATCATTCTCGAATGCGGGCAATCAAGGGTGGCCGACATGCGAGGCTGGAAAGTGGTCGGCATGAGTGGGTTCTGACGGGCGGAGCGGCATACGCCGAGAACCCTCACGAGCGCGGCGTGCGGCGTGCGGATATACCATCGATACATAAGGTGAGTGCGTACCACGGTTGTGAACCGGACTCACCGTCCACCACTAGAGCGCGAGGGTAGGTCATGCACTAAGAGAGGCTTCATCACTTGTTCGATCAACATAGCGCTTCACGGTGTGATGACAGTAAAACACTTACAACCTTTACTCATTTCATTGATGATATTTGTCTGTTTGTTACTAAACCGATGTTGTCTATCACTTGATTCAGTAGTTGCAGCGGATCATAAGCGCATTGGAGACCACCATCCGTAGCCAGAGAACATCGTCACGGGCTTCTCAACACTATGAAGTACATCCTCGTGAAGTCGAAGAATATAATAAAGAACATGAGCTGCGATCGGTTAGAGAGATGACATCCTACATCTGCGCACCAAGTGGGTGGCCGTGCTCACACTGCTAGGTCGGCTAAGCTAATCGACAAGCGAGCATCGTAGCACTCCTGTCGGTCATCCGTCTTTGTAGATCGGTGGGGAGGTAAGTTATGTACAAATTTATGTCCTATTTTTATTACACCTTAGGTTGTACTAACATCATGTCATCTTCCAAGCGCACATCTGTTGGGATGCATCAGTTCTGCCGTCCGCACCACATACTCAGACTGGCACTCCCCCTCAGTCATCCACACTGCACATCCGGGTGGTACGAGATGTTTAGTTTTGGTATTGAATATTTATTAGGCATAACATAATTCCATCTTGCGACCTTGGTTGGCGTGGGGGTGATGGCCATCTGTCAACCAAAGAGGATATGGTCATTCCAACTCGCGGTAGTAGTACGATGCCGGGGTTTGGATAGTGGCACCTAGGGCACCACTTCACATGCGTGCGTTGACTAGTCGGATCACCGTACTAAGGCGAGCTCCTCGCGCCAAGGGACTTGCAAACATCGTACCTAGGGGCGGATGATCGAGCGTGGATTTCTTGATTCCTACATTAATGACATGATAGCAAGTTGTAATCAGTTTGGCATGACTCAATGGATGACATTGGCGTTGGGCGAGACCCGACTAGGCGAGTTAGCTTCGCGATGCACCTCCGCCCACTCAATGGTCTCCGTACCCCCTCCGAACCGACACGCTCGCTCGACCGATTAACATATCTAATAGGACATGCTCAGCGCAAAACTAGGACACACGCGGTGAGTAGGCGATGGCTCGAGGCGAGTGAGTCATATTGTATCCGTGTGTAATTGCATTGCATAGATGTTATGTGCGTATTATCGGTGATCGATTGCGATTCACATGAAATCGAGAAAACTTGGAGGTTCACATGAAATCATGAAACCCGATGAGAGTCATGTGAGTTCGACATTTCAAGTGGAGTTGCAATATAAAATTTGATAAATAAAATTGGCGACATTTGGAATGCACATTGTGATTTGTGAATTACGTCTTGCATTATAAGCGATAGCATGCAGTGAACAAATGGGAAAACAGAAGATACAAGCGTGGCTTTTTGGAATTGGAAAAAGGAGGATCAAAACTAGTCTTGCGGCGCAATAGCCGTTTCCCTTGTCTCGGGATTGCTCATGGTGGCGGTGAGTGTCGATGTCATCTATGTCCTCTGATTCCATCATGTAAGTAGACCGTGCGACCAAATACATAACCAGGATACAAATTGTACATAACTCACCTCTTCGATATGGAGTGCACCTAGGCGTGAAAACTCTCGATGGCCACGGTCTCGATGCGAGAGCCTTCCCTTGTCTGGGACTGCCCACATCGGCGCGTGTGTGGAAGTCCTCCTGACTTCTGAGCGGGTTGAGCGATTGCATGATGTAAGTAAAACAAAACCAAATACATAATCAGAATGCAAATTGTATTTAACTCACCTATTCGATATGGAGTGCACCAGCGGCGAGAAATGCTACAACAGTCGTCGGTCTCGATGGTGGAGCATTCCCCTTATTCGTTGTGCGCTATGCCCGGTCGTGCTTGGCTCCCTGTTCAGGGGTCCTCCACCACCACCTTGCTGTCCTAGTGTAACATCCCAAAAATTTTTATACATTTGAAGTTTTAAAGAAAAATAACCATTTGGATTTTTACGCTAAAGTTAAAAGCTTAATATGAATTTTAGAGTTCAAAAACAATTTAATATGAATAATGTCAACATCAACTATTATCAAAATTATTTTATTTGAATTCTATGTGCTTGGATATATTTTCTAGAATTTTCCAGAGTGCATTTGCTAATTTCTATTTGTTATTTGTCTTTTGGCTATTTTCTAAAAGAAAAACTAATTAGAATCTAAGATTATCCATTGGGTGAAATCCTTTCCTTGGCTCGATTCTATTTTCCTCTTGGCCCGATGCGTGTAGGCGCGAGTTATTGGAAATGTACTTAATTAAATTCATCTTGTGTACGATTATTAATGAAGGAACGATCTGTCCCTTAATTAAAGATCATGCTATAGATATAAATTTAACAAGTATCAATTCAATAAGCGAGATCGGATATATATATATATATCTCACAATGGTTCCCAGGATCAACGACCATTGCATATATATATCCTTCAACAACATTGCATCATACACATACAAGTCATACATTTGCATAATTAAACATAAGTTTACATCATTAGGTTAATACTACAATATTAAGTGACTTGGTCACTTCAAAAGTTTGTGTGGAAGCAAAACAAAATATTAAAGTCCACCAATGGCCTCATCCACCCGTGAGCAATTGCGTGGAGGAAAAAGTAGCTTCACTCGTTAGCGTCACCTGATCGGCGCTAACGGGTGCTTCATAAAGAAAACCGTCCTCACGCAGCAATAGGTGATAGCACCTTAGTACGGAAGGTACTCGGCAAGTCTTACACAAACTAATAAAAGAAAGTGTTGATTAGAGCCTGCCCAAAGGTAGAATTTATATATGCATAAGGTTACAACGGGAAGGTAAAATGGTTAAGTTTTGCATAAAGCGGGACATCTTAACCTACAAAGACTAAATTTTGATAAAGCACTTAATAAATCAAATTTGGACCGAGCAGATAAGTAAATGGCATAATTGTGAGCGATGCAGATGCATGAATCCCTCATGCCGACCAAAACCAAACCAGATTTTGAAAATCAAAACTTCTATCGGTGACATCAATTCAAGTTATCGTCCATGACCAGTGGACACGGCTATTCGACAGATTTATACCTGCGGTATACATCTTTACCCACATGACTTAGCTAGCCCGTTGCCTTGGATGCCTCGAATGATGACATACTTCCTTTGGTATGCCGGCCGGAAACTAAGATTTGGTATTTTTCAACAAGCTAACACTATTGAGTTGGACCCCATGTGTGAACCCATCCGCTTAAACAACGGCGATAGCATCACATGGCAGGGCACACATGTTGCGTCGATGTCTGCGATCAAACAATTAAATGCGATGGGCTCACTACCCATATTAGGATGCAATCGGCACCATTAAGGTATCGTATATGCAACGGGCACATATCGCCCTCACCCTTCTAAGAACATCGATACTAACATACAAGCTCACATGGCATACAGCGGTCATCGGACCAGCATCTATGCCATACAAGGTCAATACACATATTCTTACTCTCTGTTTCCAACCCAATAGTCTTAACATTTTACTTAACCAAGCAGCGCACATACTGCGCATGTGGAAGTGCGTGGGGACTTGAATTGAATAATCGAGTTCGGTCCTTAAGTAACGGACAAGTCCACCACAAACCCAATCTAAGTGCACAAAAGCACCATCACTAGCTTCCTCTTGTCGGATCAATTTAAATTTAATCATAACACAAATGAGTACATATGATGACATGAAATGAATGCTTAAACATCAAGGGAATGGTGCACACACACATATATGCGGTATAGTCGGTGAACAACGTCGGTGTTCACTCAAGCCCGCATCTTAACAAAAATGCGGGGATCAATTCCGATATGAAGAGCGTTTCATCACGGTGTCAACATTGCCCATATTGGAATTAATGGGTCTTACTCAACCGATGCGGAATTGATGGTCTCCCTCATCCACTCCAGTGGGCGGCAAAAGATAATGAATGCATGAAGCAACTTATTGAGTATAACATTACCATCATTTCTATTCATGAAACCAACATAGAGGCGAAACATGGATAATTCACTTCATACTACACAAGAGTTATCACAGCACGCTCATATCAACAACCACAATGCACAAACGTTTAGATCAACAATGTACTTGCCTTCCGCGTTGAGACGCGTTAGTCGGAAGAGATGGCGTTCCTAAACTCGAAGCTCCGCCGCCTAACCAATGAATTAAATTCAATAAGAACACCAAAATACCCAATTCTACTAATCAACGCTATACACGCTTCACGAAGACTCTAGTCGTTAATACAAAACTTAAACTGAAATCAACAATTTCTGTCATAACTTAATTCTGGACAGCGACACGGTAATTGACATATCTTAAGATCTGGAAGTCGAAAGAGGTGAACCCAATTTCTGTAGCTTCCTAACTGACTAATCCACAATACTCTAGTTGACGTGATAAACCAATTTGGCCAATTTAATGGGTTAATAATTGCTTGAACTTTCAGTACAGAAACTGTCTACAGAATGCACAGCAGAAATAAAAAGATCATAACTTTCATTAGGTAACTCCAAATTGAACGTTCTTTACCAATATGAAAAGGTCATCAGATCCTCTACAATAACCTAGTTGGGTGAACTTTCAGTTTCAACCAATTTCCCTTTCAAAATTTAGGAAATAACCAGACAGTTTATTCTCGTCAGATTTCTGGTAGCAGGTACTAAAACATCCATAACTTTTGACTCGGACCTTGGAATCAAGTGAACTTGGTGGCCACTGAAACTTAAGAACGAGGCCTAGATATCTCTAGGAGACCAAACCTTCAGATTCTGCCTAAAAACAACCAGAAACAATCCCTCCAACATACAGGACAGAACCAGTCTTTGCATGGCGAGTCTGCCTAAACAATTATGAATCCAAATCGCTTCTACCAACAAACAAATCAATGAGACTCGGCATAGTTACCCTTGCTGCAACCAGGGAGTAGGTAGGCGAATCACGGAGAAAGACGATCTCCTCCTTCTCACCTCTTTTGCCCCAAGCGAGCTGCTGTCCTCCTCAACTCCTTGCGCAACCGGCGGGAGAAGGTCGAAGGCCGGTTGGGAGGCAAACCAGCGAGGACCAGCACTGGGAGGTTGGGGCGGCTCCTAGGGCAGGGGTGTGAGGGAAGAGAGGAGGAAGGGAGGCGGCGGCCAAAGGGAGATGGGGATTCGGCCAAGGGAAGGAAAAAGGGGGCTGGTTAGGGTTTAGAGGGAGCGCATGGGCCTAAGCCCATGGCCGGCCAAGGGGTTGGAAAGGCTACCCGAGGCCCACGACCTAAACAACTCCGAAAACTAAGAGTTTTAAGCTTTAGGAGTTCCCGATTAAATTCTTTCTTTCGAAGAAAAAGCAGGTATGACATTCTACCCCATGCTTGAATTCAACCAGTGCTCACAAAGCGGACACAAGAGCGAAGTCTAAGGAATTGAAAACAAAATTTAACACGTACCCGGCAACAAATAGTGCGGATATTGCTCGCGCATGCGAGACTCGATTCCCAAGTGGCTTCTCTCTCGATTGATGAGACCAAAGGATCTTGACATACTTGAGTTTTATTCCTCAAAACCCGCTCTGATTTTCGAGAATTTTCAGTCGGGACTCAAAAGTAAGGTCTGTTCAATGCTCAACGGCGCCATTGGAATTGCATGCTCGGGGTCAAATAAGAACTTCCTCAACATGGACACATGAAACACATTGTGAATCCCTCTCATAGATTCGGGCGGATCAAGCGGTAAGCCAAATTTCCAACTCTTGCCACAACTGGAAGCGGTCCGATGTACCTTGGGCTAAGCTTTCCTTTAGTACGAAACGCATTACTCGCCTTTGGTAGGCGATACTCTCGAAGGACCTCGTCACCACGTTGAACTACAATTTCGCCTCGACATCTGCGTAGCTCTTACATGCCGACTCTGGCGACTAACAAGTTCCTTCTAACCATCCTCTAGCCACGGTTTGCTGAACCCAATCGGACCCAAGATTGCCGCTCTCCCACTGCATCCCAACACAGCAGGGATGCATTTCCGCCATAAAGGACTTCAAATGGTGCGGCTCGGATCTGGAGTGATAACTATTATTATAAGCAAACTCTGCCAAAGCTAGATGGTCTTCCCAACCTCCTTTCCAAGACATAACACAACATCGAGCATATCTTCAAGCGTCGAGATAGTGCGCTCGGGTGACCATCGGTTTGGGGATGAAGCGGTACTAAGGCGGTGAGTGCCCAAAGCATTCGCAAGCTCTCCCAAAACTTGGAGACAAACTTAGCATCTCGATCTGAAACAATCGTCTTGGCACCCGTGCAACGCACTATCTCTACGCACATAAGAGGGCTAAATCACTTGCCGTGTTAGTCGTGCGAATAGGAATAAAATGTGCCGACTTACTAAACCGGTCCACTATGACCCAAATAGCATCCTTTCAGCGGCTGCGTGCGGGTAATCCAACTACAAAATCCATAGAGATGTCATCCCATGGCCACATCGGAACCTCTAAAGGTTGCAACAACCTGCTGGGTAACATATGCTCGGCCTTAACCGGCAAACTCCACATGATGCCACATCTTGAGCAATATCAACTTTCATCCTTTTCCACGAAACTCTTCTTCAAATCCTTGTACATCTTGGTCTCACTGGATGTACCATTATCTGATGTCTGGTGCGCTTCCTTTAGTATCTCATCCTTGACTGTGCATACATGGCACACATAGTCGACCCTAAATCGCGATGCACTGACTCATCTATGCTTTGAAATGGCCTTGTTTGCCCTCATCTAGGCGTTTCCTGCAGCTGAAACATTTGATCAAGCATTTGTGCTTCCACTTTCGATCTGGAACGGTTGACTCAAGAAGCATACGGGTCTCAGATTGGGCGGTGCCCGCAAAACAAAAGGAGATATCCATACGCTCTAAATCGGCAATGAGACAACTGAGAGTAGGAGGTGTCGCCTTGCGACTCAGGGCATCGGCTACAACATTTGCCTTGCCCGGATGATATTGAATGGTGACATCATAGTCTTTTATCAATTCCAACCATCTCCTCTGCCTCAGGTTTAAATCTTTATGGGTAAAGATGTATTTGGACTCTTGTGATCGGTGAAAATGTCACAAGATTACGCCATACAAATAATGGCGCCAAATCTTCAAAGCAAGAACCACTGCGGCCGGCTCTAAATCGCGAGTAGGATAATTACATTCATGATTCTTCAACTGCGATGCATAGGCAATCACCTTGCCATCTGCATAAGTACACAACCAAGCCCAACTCTAGATGCATCTGAATAAATAGTGAACGCTTCACTGGTTGGGAAGAGTGAGCTGGGCGGTCACCAATCTATCCTTCAAAGTCTGAAACCCGTTCTGCAGCGTCGATCCACGAAACTTGGCCCCTTTACGTGTCAACTTTGACATTGGTCTAGCAAGGGTAGAAACCCTCCACAAAGCGCAGATAATAACCAGCTAAACCAGAAAACTCCTTACTTCTTTTACATTAGTTGGTCTTTTCCATTCCACCACTTTATTGAGATCTTACTTGGATCATTGAAATGCCCTCTTGATTAATTACATGGCCCGAAACAACCAGAAATCAGAATTCACATTTCTTGATTTGGCATAAATTGGTTCCTCTCGGGGTCTCAAGTACCAACCTCGGATCTTGAGCATGATCTTCTTTGTCTTGGAATAAATCAAGATATCATCAATGAATACTACGTGAAATCATCAAGGAAAGGGTGCAACATACTATTCATGGCTTCCATGAAAGCTGCGAGCATTAGTTAGCCCAAAGAAATAACCTTATACTCATAATGACCATACCTTGTAGAGAAAGGCTGTGTTCTCAATATCTTGCTCTCGAACTCTAATCTGATTATAACTTTGTTGAAGGTCGATTTTGGAGAATATTTTGGCTCCCTTCAATGATCAAAGAGATCCTCAATACGGGGCAAGGGATATTTATTCTTCACGATTGCTTGGTTAAGAGCAGTAATCCACACACATCGCCAACTCTAGTCCTTCTTCTTAGTGAAAAGAGCAGAGCTCCCAGGCGAAACACTCACGAATCAAACCTTTGGATAGCAAATCATCCAATTGCTTTTCAACTCCTCTGAGAAGGGGCGCCAAGCGATATGGAGATATAGAAATAGGTGCGGTTCCGAACAAGATCTATCAGGAATTCCACTTTACGCTGGGGGCATTCGAGAAGCTCTACGGAAAAACATCGGAAACTCATTCACTACGAATATCTTCAATACAGTGGAGATTCGGACTTCTCGCTAAGGGACCAAAGCAACCCAATGGTGAGGCTCGGCGGTGGAAAGCAGACTAGCCAACACGAACAAGGAATCGACGGCGCGCTACTGAAATACGATTCGTCACGATGGACACTGCAAAGTCACCGTCTTCCAAAAGCAACAAATCTTGTACGATAATTGAATAACCAGTCCATACCCAAAATAACATCAAAGGTGATAATGAATCACCATAAGGTTGGCGATGAAATTCTCATCTTCAATAGTGATAGTCACGGCGGAGACCTGTTGTAGAGCTAGAATAAGACCCCGGAGAAGCGGCCACCACGGACTCGGATATAAATTGCACACTCAAATTCGCCCTTCTAACAAAATCTAAGGACACAAAAGAATAAGTAGCTCGGAATCAAATAGTCGAAAGGCTCATGTGAATCAACTAGCAAAGTACACATTACCACGTCGGGGCGGCCACAGTATCGAGGAGTAGGCATGGCGTAGACTCCCATGGGCACCGGAGCGGAGGGCGCACCGGCACTCTGTGAAGGATGGCGAGGAACTGCTGCGAGGAGGCATACGAGGTGGTGCGAGGCGGGCGAGGTTCGATGGGAACCCGCGGAGGCGCGGGAGTAAAAGCTGCGGGAGGAACCCATCTGAAGAAAGCGAGAATGCAGTGGGCGGCTAAGTCTGAGCCGAGCCCGAGGTGCCTGGAAGAAGGCATAGCGGGCGCTTCCCACTTAATGATGCTCGTGGGTTACGTTTGCAAGCGGCGCTTTGTGGCCTTCCGGCCACATGCGGCGACACGTCCCTCTGAAAGAACACTCGAAGACCGGTGACCCTCTCACATCTGAAACATTTCATACCTTGTCCGGGGACGGAGGCACGGTGAGGTGTGGACGACGAGGTGCGTGGCGTAGGGAAGAAGCGCCAACTGCTGAGCCCCAGGCGGCCGGCGACTCCTTGAAATCTCTTGGATGCGGTCGGCGAGAAGACCGCCTCCACCACTAAAGCTCAGCTTACGCCCTTTGCCGAACCGCCAGCGAGCAGTGCCACTAGGCGATTGCGTCTGCGAAGGAGATTCTCACCAACTCCATTCCTCTAGCTTGCTCAACCAGCATCTGAAATCACGCCAGAGAAGCCCCGAATCGCGATACTCTGAGCGAGACCAGCGGAACCTCTTGGCCTTCTCCATATCATCGTTGGCTACCGCTGGTACAAAGCGTGCGGTGTTGAACTCGACCTCATACTCGAATCTTGACCTATGACCACGAGTCAGCGTCAACGAGGCGCTCCATCTTCTCCACGAAAGAATCCGGATAGTACTTGGCTCTAAATTGTCCCACGAAAACTTCCCAAATGTGAGGTCTGCTGCTGGGGTCCTAGCGACAGAACCCCTTCCACGGATATCGGCTTGGCCCCGGTTGAAAGGCTACAAAGCGAACCCTTTGCTTTGAGTTCATCTCAATGCATCAAGCGCCGCTCCATGTCGGAGCCAATCTGCTGCTGAGCGGTACCGCCCCATCAAAAGTGTCAAGTCGGCGACATCCACTCGCGGAGACTTATCCTAGTCTCGGTGGAACCACTGCAACGATCGGACACCGCAGCGGAGATAGCGGCGGCCAGCGGCGAGAGCAGCGGCGAGAGCAGCGATAGGGCGTGGCGAGGATGAGCGCACGCATCTGCGGCGGAGTTGCTCGTTCTCCCTCTGAAGATTCGAATAATAATAGCGAGCCGCTGGGCATCCACGGCGGCGGCCTGAGCCTCGGCGGTGGATGGCGGTGAGGCAACCTCCTCGGCGACTCCACAGCGACCTCTTGCGGAGGTTGCGAGCTGCCGGACCACGTCCACGGCCGCGACCACGGCCGTGGACGACCACGCCCTCTACCTCTGCCATCTAAGAACACCACAACCGAACAAAACTAAACACTTAACTTAGCGGTTCAAAAGAAGCGCGGAACTAAACAACATTTGCACAACAAATAAAGCATAACGGCGAAATGCGAAACAATGAATTACCCAACAACCTCACGTACACGATGTGTCAATTTAATAATTTTATTTTAACCACGGACCTAAAGCCGCTCACGATACCAAGCTGTAACACCCCAACTCGGCGCAGGCACGGAATGCTACTATCTAAGCTAAACCACAAAATTTCGACATAACCTCTTTGGTATACGGCGATCAGGAGGTTATTCACAATAAAACATAAAACAATAATAAAATCAGTTATAAGACTTAATCATAAATCCTAATTAACCAACTAAGTTAACACCTTGGCTATTGGAAGTCAAGATGCTAACCACCAATTTAACATAAGCCATACATCATAAAACTTCTCAATAACATCGATCAATCCTCAAAGATCATAAAGAATGCCATCCATGACTAGATTTATTTATTACAATCGAAAGTTAACATAATAGAGACTTTATTCATTCTTGCAATGGAACTAAGGTGAAGTGCATTATTCGAGTAGTGCATGTCTACTCCCTCCCAAGATAACCTCATCAGCGATCACCTAGAAATAGATAAACAAAGCAAGGGTGAGTCCATGACTCAGCAAGTACAATAATTAAAACAAAACACATTTATCAATCGAATAAGACCTACGGCCTCGACATTAATCATAACACAAATGAGTACTTATGATGACATGAAATGAATGCTTAAACATCAAGGGAATGGGTGCACACACACGTATACGGTATAGTCGGTGAACACCGTCGGTGTTCACTCAAGCCCGCATCTTAACAAAAATGCGGGGATCAATTCCGTATGAAGAAGCGTTTCATCGGGTATCCAACATTGCCCATATTGGAATTAATGGGTCTTACTCAACCATTCGGAATTGATGGTCTCCCTCATCCACTCCGTGGGCGGCAAAGATAATGAATGCATGAAGCAACTTATTGAGTATAACATTACCATCATTTCTATTCATGAAACCAACATAGAGACGAAACATGGATAATTCACTTCATACTACACAAGAGTTATCACAGCACGCGCTCATATCAACAACCACAATGCACAAGCGTTTAGATCAACAATGTACTTGCCTTCCGCGTTGAGGCGTTAGTCGGAAGAGATGGCGTTCCTAAACTCGAAGCTCCGCCGCCTAACCAATGAATTAAATTCAATAAGAACACCAAAATACCCAATTCTACTAATCAGCGCTATACACCGCTTCACGAAGACTCTAGTCGTTAATACAAAACATAAACTGAAATCAACAATTTCTGTCATAACTTAATTCTGGACAGCGACACGATAATTGACATATCTTAAGATCTGGAAGTCGAAAGAGGTGAACCCAATTTTTGTAGCTTCTTAACTGACTAATCCACAATACTCTAGTTGACGTGATAAACCAATTTGGCCAATTTAATGGGTTAATAATTGCTTGAACTTTCAGTACAGAAACTGTCTACAGAATGCACAGCAGAAATAAAAAGATCATAACTTTCATTAGGTAACTCCAAATTGAACTTTCTTTACCAATCTGAAAAGGTCATCGAATCCTCTACAATAACCTAGTTGGGTGAACTTTCAGTTTCAACCAATTTCCCTTTCAAAATTTAGGAAATAACCAGACAGTTTATTCTCGTCAGATTTCTGGCAGCAGGTACTAAAACATCCATAACTTTTGACTCGGACCTTGGAATCAAGTGAACTTGGTGGCCACTGAAACTTAAGAACGAGGCCTAGATATCTCTAGGAGACCAAACCTTCAGATTCTGCCTAAAAACAACTGAAACAATCCCTCCAACATACAGGACAGAACCAGTCTTTACACGCAGCGAGTCTGCCTAAACAATTATGAATCCAAATCGCTTCTACCAACAAACAAATCAATGAGACTCGGCATCGTTACCCTTGCTGCAACCAGGGAGTAGGTAGACGAATCACGGAGAAGACGATCTCCCTCCTTCTCACCTCTTTTGCCCCAAGCAGCTGCTGTCCTCCTCAACTCCTTGCGCAGCCGGCGGCGGGAGAAGGTCGAAGGCCGGTTGGGAGGCAAACCAGCAGGGACCAGCACCAGGGGAGGTTGGGGCGGCTCCTAGGGCAGGGGTGTGAGGGGAAGAGAGGAGGAAGGGAGGCGCGGCCAAAGGGAGATGGGGTTCGGCCAAGGGAAGGAAAAGGGGGCTGGTTAGGGTTTAGAGGGGAGAGGCGCATGGGCCTAAGCCCATGGCGGCCAAGGGTTGGAAAGGCTACAGAGGCCACGACCTAAACAACTCCAGCGAGAGTTTTAAGCTTTGGAGTTCCCGATTAAATTCTTTCTTTCAGAAGAAGCAGGGTATGACAAGGCAGTTGCGTTTTGGAAAAGGGAAAATAGAACATGCAAAAGTTCATAAATGAAACTTAGCATGATCTTTTAGGGTAATTAATATCCCAAACTAACCTTAATCTAACCCTAATCGGTTAGATTACATCAACTAAGAGAAACCCATTTTGGTGGTCGAATGAGCAAAAGGAACAGAGACAGATTTCTGTTATCAATCTAAATAGATGATAACAAGGATTAAAAGAATAACTTGTTATGCTACTAGGGCTTAGTCTAAACCTAACTAGGATAACAAGTCGACAGGAGAAACCCTAATTCTTGAAAATGACATGAAAGGAAAAGTTAGAATATCAACTTTTCGATTTAGAACAAGTTGAAGCTACGATGTTGAAAGAATGATTCACAGGAGCTTCTAAGGTCATTAAGATGATCAAGATGTTAAAAACTAAGGTTTTAGCTTACCGGCAAAGGAAAGACACCACGGTCTTTGAAAACCGAAGTGGATTGTGAGAGAAATAAACTCGGATTTAACCTACAAAAGATAGCCAATCTTTATTGCAAGGTAAAACCGATGCTTAAGGTGGATAAGCAATGGACAAGAGCAAGAAACTCCTTTGGACAACAATGGAGGATGAGCTTGATGGTCAACAATGGTAACTGACAAAGAAAAGCTAGGGTTTATATATGGATGTTGAGCTACGGGGCAAGGGAAAGATCTAGAGTTGATGAGGTGTCCACTTAGCTAAATATCAAAAATTTGTGGCATAATCTTTGGATAACCATCTCCTCTGCTCGAAAATGGTGCTGAGAGATAAGGAAGAAGGAGGCAAAATATGACATGTGGGTCCCTTTGTCATCCTCGACCGCCTTGCGTCTTCAAAGCTCAAAGAATATCAGTGTCCGTTGGAAATGGCGTTGTGATAAATAGAGAGGTTAAAAGGTTTTAATCGGTATCTTTTAATATGGACCGTGCGATCTAGAGCGATCGATCGAGATAAAGCAGAGTCCAAAAGGAATCTCGGGATCTACTTTCAAATATGGGCGTTGGATGGGAATCAGCGGTCAATTAAAAGAATACGTCACTCGATTAGATGAGATGGCGCGCGCAGTTAGATTGGATTTCCACGGTGAGATGGGAAAATGAACCGGATGGTCCGATTGCATACACAAATCTGGACCCTACGATTGAAATCCAACGATCCACGAATTTGGGCTTTAAGGCCCACGGTAAAAGGCGCGAGTGGGATTTAAATCCAAAGGCCGGATAACAGCGCCTTTGATTTCAAAATGAAACGGCGGCGGTTAGATCAGAATGGGCGGTGAGATCGTGAGGGATCGGAGTCGTCAGAATGCATACCTGTCTGGACCACTCGATGAAGATCTAACGGCCCGGAGTGCGGGCCTTATTAGCGCGGTAAAAAGAGCCGTGAGATTTGAATCGGCGGCTCGAGATAAGCAGCGCTTTAAGTTTAAAGCGAAAGGGAGGCGTTGTTGGATCGAGAATGAGCGGTGGAGATCGAGAAGGGCTCGGAGTTGTCCGATTGCATACAGCGATCTCGATCGTTAGATTAAGATCAATGGCGGAGATCAGCGTGCGTGGAGCGGCTCGCGTGGCGTTGTGGCCTCGCCGTTCGATTGAAGATCAGCGGCTCACAATGCGCGAGATTGGGCTCGCGCCCGACGTGTGACCGGACGGTACCGGTTGGACCCAACCGCATGAGATCGATCGCTCTGATTGCTAGGGTTTGGATTCAAACCAGTTTGGTTGACAGAACCTATTCAAATGCTTAAAAGGTTTGGTAGGCTTTAGAAATAGCAAATAAATTTGTAAAACCATGAAATTTTCTTGAAGGCTCTGGGATGATATATTTCCCGATAAATTTTAAAATCACATGATCACTTGGTAAAATACATAAATATTTATTTTGCAGAAAGTATTCATTTAAAGACAATTATTTTCTTTAAGTCAATTTAATTTCTAAAAATGCAACAAAAATATTTTCAGCCAAGATAATTTATCTAGGCTTTAATAAAAATACTTCAGTCATAATACAAGTTTTATCTTGTATTCCTTTAAGACTTTAAATGGTTCTTTTGGATTTTGGCTAAAAGGAAGGTTTTCAATTTGTATCATCTTGCCCAAATTGTAGATATGAGCAGTAATGCTATGAACGACACCTCATTCTTGTTCATAAAGCATTTATCACTTGTTTATAAACTTGGGGCTGTTACAAACCTACCCCCTTAAGAAAATCTCGTCCCCAAGATTTGGAACAAGTTAGAGATTAGGAAGAAGTGAAATTGACAAGATTTATAAGGAAATTCAACATCTGTTGTCTTGATTTCCTTCAAAGATAACAAAGAAGAACTTTACATAACAACATAGTGTTATCATTACATCTTTGTTTACATTGTTTTGTTTAAACTTTCCTTTCTTGATTCAAAGGAAAGTTCTAAACAACAAAAAGATAAGTGCTCAATGCATTAGATCTTGCGCTCTCAAGTGGCTTCATCTTGAATGATTAGCCCTTGAATTTTCAAGAACTTAACGATCGATTTCTTGTCCTCGTTCCATTGTGTGAGGATACGTCTTTGGTTGTTCTTGATAGAAAAGATCGAGTTGGAGGTCAAGATGCTCATAGCGATTTGCCTCAATAGGAACACGAAGGCATTTCTTCAATTGAGACACATGAAAAGTATCATGCACTCTTGAGAGGATTGGTGGTTCTAATTGATAAGCTCTGACTCCTCGTTTGGCAATGATTCGGAAGGGTCAGATATAACGAGTGCTAGCTTTCCTTTACACAAAGCGATGAGTACCCTTCATGGGTGACACTTTAAGATAGACATGATCATCTACCTCAAAGCTTAATTCACGGCGGCGATGGTCGACATAGCTCTTACGGCGAGGTATGCGGTTTTCAAACAATCTCGAATCGAGGCGAACTTGCTCTTACGCTTCCTTTACAGTGCGGACCATAGAATGATCTTTCACGGACTTCGGACCAATTCAATGGAGTCCTACAAGCTCTCCCATCGAGGCTTCAAAGGTGACATTTGAATACTTGCTTGGTAGCTATTATTGTAGGAAAATTCCACAAATGGCAAAGATTTCTCGAGTCTTTGCTATAAGATAGCACATAGGCTCGAAGAAGATCTTCCATCACTTGGTTCACTCTCTCGGTTTGACCACTAGTTTGAGGGTGATAGCGATCGCGAAAGAGCTCAGTCCCAAAGCACGATGAAGACAATTCCAAAAGTGGGAAGTAAATTGAGGGCCACGGTCGAAACAATGACCTTGGGAACCCCATGAAGACAAACAATTCTAGCAATATAAAGCTCACGCTGGCTGCACTTGCTGAAGATGGTTTTGGCCAGGAATAAAATGAGCCACTTTTGTCAAGCGGTCGATGATTACCCAAATGGCATCGGATCCATTGGAAGTTTTGGGAAGACCAGATAACAAAATCCATACCGATCTCTTCCCACTTCCTTTGTGGAATAGGCAAAGTGAAGGTGCCGGTGGCAGGATGTTGACTTTAACCCTTTGGCAAATATCACATTCGACAACATCTTGAGCAATTTGCCTCTTCATTTGGCTCCACCAAAATGTTTTCTTCAAATCTGATACATCTTGGTACTTCCGGGATGTAGAAAACTTGGAATTATGAGCCTCTCTAAAATTAGACTTCTTAGATGAGGATCGTGAGTACCTGGCGATTGCGATACCAAATCGTCTGCGATCATCCTCGAAAATTCGTTGGCTTTACACGCTTTCAAGTTCTCCTTAATTTGGCTACCTCGGCATCGGTTTCCGGGCCTCAAGAATCTGAGATTCTAAGGTAGGCTCCACTTGTAATGCACAAGAAAACCTTCTTCCACCAAGTCAAGACTTAGTGGCGAAAATCACACACAAGTCTGGGCGCGAGTAGGGAAAATGTGCGATTGCATTGTGACTTTACGCTTAAAGCATCGGCCACAACATTGGCTTTACGGATGATATTGCATACCCATGTCGTAGTCCTTGATCAATTCAAGCCATCTTCTTTGCCTCATATTCAAATCAGTTGAGTGAATATGTACTTGAACTTTATGATCGGTATAGATCTCTACAACGATTACCAAGAAGGTAATGTCGCCAAATCTTCAATGCATGGACCACGGCGGCCAATTCCAAATCATGAGTAGGATAATTAACTTCATGAGGCGCATTGCCTAGATGCATATGCCACAACTCGGCCTTCTTGCATAAGCACACAACCAAGTCCATGGCGAGATGCATCGCAATAGATGTCAAAGTTCTTATGAATATCAGGAAGAGTGAGAGCAGGAGCTTTAGTCAAGAGGGTTCTCGAAGTGAAAACTCTCTTCACATTTAGTGACCATTCAAATTTCTTCTCTTTACGCAAAAATTTGAGTCAAAGGTCTAGCAATTTTGGAGAAATTTTCAATGAATCTCTGGTAATAACCATAAGTCCAAGAAAACTTGGTTTGAGGACACTCTTGGGAGGCTTCAATTTAGTACATCTTGTACCTTGCTTGGATCAACAACGATACCTCCTTGGATAACACATGTCCCGAAATGCAACTTCTACGAGCGAAAGCACATTTGCTAAACTTAGCATACGATCGATCTCGACGAGCGTTTCGGCACAAATCGCAAATGTTGTTCATGGTCTTTATCGGACTTGGAATAAATAAGGATGTCGTCAATGAACACGACAACAAACTTATCCAAGAAATCCATGAACACGAATTCATAAGGTTCATGAAATAAGTGGCGCATTAGTGGACCAAAGGACATGACGATGTACTCGTACAAACCATAACGAGTAGAAAGTTGTTTTAGGAATGTCCTCGGCTCTAACCTTGATTTGATGATAGCGATCGCAAATCAATCTTTGAAAAGACTTCGGGCACCAACCAATTGATCAAAAGATCATCAATGCGTGGCAAAGGATACTTGTTCTTGATAGTGACCTCATTTAACGGACGGTAGTCCACACACATCCGCAATGTGTTGTCTTTCTTCTTGACAACGATTGCGGGCATCCCAAGGTGAGGAACTTCGGTCGAATAAATCCTTTGTCAAGCAATTCTCGAGTTGCTTCTTCAATTCAACCAACTCGTTGTGGGCATTCGATAAGGACTCACGGATATATGGCAGTTCGGGAACAAGTTCAATAACAAATTCCACTTCCGGTCGGTGGCAGCCGGAAGGTCTTGAAAAGACATCAACATACTCACGACAATTGATGCGACTCCAAGAAGGAGTAGTATCAACTTGGTGAGCACAAAGGTGAAATCCATTGTCTGGATTGAAAAGCATTGAAGTGCCGTTTTCATTAGTTAAAGAAATGGATTTGTGAGCACAATTAATTTGCCCAAGGTGCTTGGATAGCAATCCATTCCCAAGATAACATCAACCCTTTAGAATCTATCACAATCAAATCAGCCCAAAGTCTACCCCTTCAATATTTATATTGACATCACGGCCGAACTTGATGGTCATAAAGGCTGATCGGTGAATGGATGATATGAGGTGGATGAAGATGATGCACCATTAAATGATGTTGAGTAGCAAGCGCCTACTAACAAATGAATGAGATGCTCGAATCAAACAAAGCAGTTGCGATCTTGAAATTAACTAGGAGCATACCAAGCACAACCGGGAGTGACGGTAGCTTCCTCGGCGATGTCTGGTTCACGCCCCTCGAGCGGAGCAGTCGAGCTTGACCACGATCGGGAAGGTGGTGCGGGCGCACATTGGTGGGGAAGGTGAAATAGGTGGTATCCCGAGCCTTGGCATAACTGCGATTGGCGAAATGCCGCAGGCGGCCAAAATGATAACATATCACCTGGCTTTGCGGTCCACAAGCAGTGGTGGCGGTTTCCACTAGGCCTTGGTTGATTAGTGGAAGAGGATGGGCGAGGGCAAACAACGCGGCCTTGGTGCAAATGGGTGGTGCTCGCGGTGGTCTAGGTACCCACATGCGAGGCCTTGGTGGCTGCCACCGGGAATAAGCGAGAAGTCGCTGTCGCTTGCGTGACTCCTCCACGACCTTGCTCTTACTATCGGCCACAATTGCTTTGTTGACCAAATGAGAAATTCGGAAGTCATGCAAAGCTACGACCATCGCAATTCTTGAGATAACCCATTCAAGAACCGGTTTCGACGAAGGTCGGTCGAAACATAATCGAGGCATATCGGCAAGGAAGTTGAACTCATGCGGATATTCGATATGCAGTTTCGCCCTTGCTTGAGGCGAGAAATTCTTGTTGCTTGATCATCATGACCCCTTGGGAATATGAGCTTAGTGAAAAGCTACGAACTCATCCCAAGTAAGGACATGTCCGGTAAATTTGAATAGCAAGGAGATTATCCCACCATATCTTGGTGGCCCATCAAAGTGATAAGCGGCGAAGAACCTTTTCCCTCTCGGAACAGGCAATTAATAACTTCTTCTCAATGGTCGAAGCTAGCCCTCTGCTTCCATGGGATCTGAGCTAGAGAACACCGGCGGGTTAGTCCGTGAAAGTCGACAAAGCGCCACGCACATGGTGACCTCTGCTCGGCGGTGGTGCAACGAGGAGAAGAAGTGTTGCGCGCAATCTGCTCCAAGATGCGCGTTTGGTCCATCGATTGCGCTCAATTTGCATGAGCACATCGGCCATCGAAGGTGGTGGAGAGCTCCTCTTCACGGGGACCACCTTGCGGACCACGAGTGGAAGGTTGATCGGCCCTCCACGAGAATGAGGCACGGAGTCGACATGCCCTTCCTTGTTGCGCTTGCGCACGCAGTAATGAGTCTGTCATCTGTTACCACCATGGTTAACAACATAACAAGGATATACTCGGCAAGCGCAAACAAGGTTACAATTAGAAGAAAACAAACTCTGTACATATAATGCATCATGCTATGTTATGCATTTAAATTAACACCGAAACCAGAAACTTCATATAAGCGACAAAAGGTATTCGGTTCCACCCATACAAAGTCGGCCATAAAGGTCATATTACAACCCCAAAGTCAAACTTACATACTTTGTACAAAAGACTACGCCTATTACCTCCATTTTATTTAAGAGCAACTCTTTGATGGAAGACACTTAACCACGAGGTTCATCGTCGAGTGCTAGCATAAAGATCGATTAAAGTTCAGGAAACTCATTCAAAAGATGAGCTCGGAAGCGGTGTCAACGGATCGAGAGGACTAATGAGGCGCCTCGGGAACCCAACAATGGCTAATGACCTCCGAAGTGCGATCATGAGTGCGAGGAAAACCTCTGATCATCGGGCTTGGCGCACTTGTCCATAAGCAGTGCGCACCGGCGGCCATAGAAGTCGATAAAGAGATGGTGCGGCGGCGTGGGAAATCTCGTTGTCACCATAAAGCACGTTGCGAGGAGCGCGGTTCATGTTGACTCAAGCGGTACTCCTGGGCCTCATTAAAGCGATCTGAGTTTCCCTAGCTCCCTCACAAGGCAGCGATGGATTTGGTCCATGATCACGGACCATCCCTCGCCAGCTATGCGCTTTGGGGTCTTCGCCAAACTATATCTCATCGAACATGCTCACTTGGAGTAGGGCCTTGATTCGGGAAGTGGTCGTAGGGTGGTTGAGACAATTACGTCAAATCATGGCGAAGAAGGCTCATCATCCTGCTTGCGACTTCTGAACCGCCATAGCCTCGGAGGTGGCAAGTGCTTGGACACGATAGGGAACAACTTTGCCGGCTACATGCCTAGAGATAACGTTGATGAAGGCACGGTACTCCTCCATCCACTGGTCCTCGGTCGTCGATAGATGGCATACTCGGTGATAGGTGAAATTGGCTCGCCACATCATGTCCCAGTAAAGTGAAATCCATCAACATCCTCATTTCGGGTCTCCTTGACCAAGTACCACCCACTCATTTATAGACAAAGGGCAAGGTAAGAAACAATTCACTTTTAAATAAACCAACGAAGTTGGGGCAAGAATTGATATTAAGGAAGGTAAGAAATAAAGATGTCATACTTAAGCTTTCAAAATTATACTATTGCTTGAAAATAGTTTTATCGGAAGACTCTCTAATAACCCGGCCATGCTACTTCTAACCTCTGAACGCGTATGCTCGATACCAGCTGTGTGGCGCGAGTTATTGAAATGTACTTAATTAAATTCATCTTGTATACGATTATTAATGAAGGAACGATCTTGTCCCTTAATTAAAGATCATGCTATAGATATAAATTTAACAAGTATCAATTCAATAAGCAGATCCCGGATATATATATATATATCTCACAATGGTTCGGGATCAACGACCATTGCATATATATATCCTTCAACAACATTGCATCATACACATACAAGTCATACATTTGCATAATTAAACATAAGTTTACATCATTCGGGTTAATACTACAATATTAAGTGACTTGGTCACTTCAAAAGTTGTGTGGAAGCAAAACAAAATATTAAAGTCCACCAATGGCCTCATCCACCCATGAGCAATTGCGTGGAGGAAAAATGCTTCACTCGTTAGCGTCACCACGATCGGCGCTAACGGTGCTTCATAAAGAAAACCGTCCTCACTGCAACAATAGGTGATAGCACCTTAGTGCGGAAGGTACTCGTAAGTCTTACACAAACTAATAAAAGAAAGTGTTGATTAGAGCCTACCCAAAGGAGTAGAATTTATATATGCATAAGGTTACAACGGGAAGGTAAAATGGTTAAGTTTTGCATAAAGCGGGACATCTTAACCTACAAAGACTAAATTTTGATAAAGCGACTTAATAAATCAAATTTGGACCGAGCGATAAGTAAATGGCATAATTGTGAGCGATGCGATGCATGAATCCCTCATACACGACAAAGCCAAAACCAGATTTTGAAAATCAAAACTTCTATCTGGTGACATCAATTCAAGTTATCGTCCATGACAGTGGACCGGCTATTGAGCAGTTTATACCTGCGGGGTGTACATCTTTACCCACATGACTTAGCTAGCCGTTGCCTTGGATGCCTCCGAATGATGACATACTTCCTTTGGTATGCCCGTGGAAACTAAGATTTGGTATTTTCAACAAGCTAACACTATTGAGTTGGACCCCCATGTGTGCCCGATCCAGCTTAAACAACGGTGATAGCATGCCTTATCCAAGGGCACACATGTTGCGTCGATAATCTGCGATCAAACAATTAAATGCGAATGGGCTCACTACCCATATTAGGATGCAATCGGCACCATTAAGGTATCGTATATGCTCTGAGCACATATCGCCCTCACCCTTCTAAGAACATCGTCTTGACATACAAGCTCACATGGCATACAACGCAGTCATCAAACCAAAGCATCTATGCCATACAAGGTCAATACACATATTCTTACTCTCTGTTTCCAACCCAATAGTCTTAACATTTTACTTAACCAAGCGGCGCCCATACAACGCATGTGGAAGTACATGGGGACTTGAATTGAATAATCGAGTTCGGTCCTTAATTAACCGGACAAGTCCACCACAAACCCAATCTCGTGCACAAAAGCACCATCACTAGCTTCCTCTTGTCGGATCAATTTAA
This sequence comes from Ampelocalamus luodianensis, assembly GCA_036346255.1. NCBI lineage: Eukaryota > Viridiplantae > Streptophyta > Magnoliopsida > Poales > Poaceae > Ampelocalamus > Ampelocalamus luodianensis. Next base: position 38,486,866 of record CM070625.1, read on the forward strand.
ATTTCAAATACAAATCGATTTAAAGCTGGACAAAGAGTTCAAAATAACAAAAGTTCATTTGTGATTCCCATGTTTGACAAGATATGCTTGTCAAACTCTAAAATCTCTAGGTTTGCATGTCTAAGCCAAAGCGAAAATATATGTTATAATATACTGATACTATGCTAAGGTTGAGTGTATGGTGACAATTGAGGTAATCCTTCATGTTAGGTCATAACTAACTACTAACAGTCACAATTTATATTTTGAAACATAGCATGCAGATTGTCTTGTATTTAGAAAATCTAATGTATAAAATTTGGGATCAATATGGTGCGAGAGGATGCTTGCCTTGATAATAATAAACCTCATTGCAGAGTTGAGGTTGCTCGAAATATATTCAAAACTTGAGATGAACCGATTCTATAAGAAGCAATAAGATCCAATAAATGCCAAGATTGACAATAAGCACAAAATGGAAGAAATATGCATGATCAATCTAGAAATGCATGATTGACAATATGCTTAAGCCATAACTACCCATAATAGTGATAATAACCCATAATATAGCTTCTTTGTTTTCAAATGGCAAAACTAGGGTTTAGTGTAAAGTTGCAATTTTGATTTTGAAATGGCTGGAAGCAGGGCAGATTGCAGATTTTGGAAAAGGAAAATAGAACATGCAAAAGTTCATAAATGAAACTTAGCATGATCTTTTAGGGTAATTAATATCCCAAACTAACCTTAATCTAACCTAATCGGTTAGATTACATCAACTAAGAGAAACCCATTTTTGTCGGTTGGTAGGCAAAAGGAAACGAGCAATTTACTGTTATCAATCTAAATAGATGATAACAAGGATTAAAAGAATAACTTGTTATGCTACTAGGGTTTAGTCTAAACCTAACTAGGATAACAAGTCGACGGAGAAAACCTAATTCTTGAAAATGACATGAAAGACCGAAAAGTTAGAATATCAACTTTTGGTTTAGAGCAAGTTGAAACTACTTGATGTTGAAAGAATGATTCACGAGGAGCTTCTAAGGTCGATAAGATGATCAAGATGTTAAAAACTAAGGTTTTAGCTTACCGACAAAGAAAGACACCACAGTCTTTGAAAAGAAGTGGATTGTGAGAGAAATAAACTCGGATTTAACCTACAAAAGATAGCCAATCTTTATTGCAAGGTAAAACCGATTGCTTAAGGTGGATAAGCAATGGACAAGAGCAAGAAACTCCTTTGGACAACAATGGAGGATGAGCTTGATGGTCAACAATGGTAACAACAAAGAAAAGCTAGGGTTTATATATGGATGTTGAGCTCACGGGGCAAGAGGAAAGATCTAGAGTTGATGAGGTGTCCACTTAGCTAAATATCCAAAATTTGTGGCATAATCTTTGGATAACCATCTCCTCTGCTCTCGAAATGGTGCTTGTGAGATAAGGAAGAAGGAGGCAAAATATGACATGTGGGTCCCTTTGTCATCCTCGACCTTGTAGCGTCTTCAAAAGCTCAAAGAATATCAGTGTCAGATTGGAAATGGTGCGGTGTGATAAATAGAGAGGTTAAAAGGTTTTAATCGGTATCTTTTAATATGGACCGTGCGATCTAGAGCGGTCGATCGAGATAAAACGAGTCCAAAGGAATCTCGGGATCTACTTTCAAATATGGGCGTTGGATGGAATCAGCGGTCAATTAAAAGAATACACGTCACTCGATTAGATGAGATGACGACAGCGTTAGATTGGATTTCCACGGTCGAGATGGGAAAATGAACCGGATGGTCGATTGCATACACAATCCGGACCCTCGATTGAAATCAACGATCCACCGAATTTGGGCTTTAAGGCCCACGGTAAAAAGAGGCGGTGGGATTTAAATCCAAGGCCCGAATAAGCCTTTTTGATTTCAAAATGAAGCAGCGCGGTTAGATCAGAATGGGCAATTGAGATCGTGAGGATCGGAGTCGTCAGAATGCATACACCAATCTGGACCACTCGATGAAGATCTAACGGCCCGGAGTGCGGGCCTTATTAGTACGGTAAAGGAAAGCCGTAGGATTTGAATCGGCGGCTCCGGATAAAGCAGCGCTTTTAAGTTTAAAGCGAAAGGGGCGCTGTTGGATCGAGAATGAGCGGTGGAGATCGAGAGGGCTCGGAGTTGTCAGTTGCATACTGCGATCTCGATCGTTAGATTAAGATCAACGGCGGAGATCAAAGCGTACCGTGGACGGCTCGCGTGGCGTTGTGGCCTCGCGTTCGATTGAAGATCAACGGCTCACAATCTGCGAGGATTGGGCTCGCGCTTGAGCGTGGCGAGCGGACCGGTACAGGGTTGGACCCAACCGCATGAGATCGAGTCGCTACTGATGCTGAGGTTTGGATTCAAACCGTTTGGTTGACCGAGAACCTATTCAAATGCTTAAAGGTTTGGTGGGCTTTTAGAAATAGCAAATAAATTTGTAAAACCATGAAATTTTCTTGAAGGCTACGAGGATGATATATTTCCCATATAAATTTTAAAATCACATGATCACTTGGTAAAATACATAAATATTTATTTTAGCAGAAAGTATTCATTTAAAGACAATTATTTTTCTTTAAGTCAATTTAATTTCTAAAATGCAACAAAAATATTTTCATTAAGATAATTTATCTAGGCTTTAATAAAAATACTTCAGTCATAATACAAGTTTTATCTTGTATTCCTTTAAGACTTTAAATGGTTCTTTTGGATTTTGGCTAAAAGGAAGGTTTTCAATTTGTAACATCTTGCCCAAATTGTAGATATGAGCAGTAATGCTATGAACAACACCTCATTCTTGTTCATAAAGCATTTTATCACTATTTATAAACTTGGGGCATTACACATTCACTCCTTTAACACAGGCACTGGCCTAACCCGCCTCCACATCCTTTCCGCGGGTGCAAAGCTTGCCGCTTCTTTTCTTATGCCCACCACGCCTCCATTTCTTTGCAGACCTAATACCTTGGTTCGCCGCTCCCATTCTTGGCCTTGCGCATGAGTCCAACCAGCCGCGACCTCTCCTTTCTTGTTTCTTTGCGTGTGGCCTGTTTCCCACCGACGCCCAGACGTGTTTATCTTCTCCACGTGCCAGTTGGAGTCGGCTCCAGCCCGACGTTTGGCCGCGCCGTGCTCCTCTAGGGTTCCTCCCATCCGGCACTATAAAAGGGCCGCCCTCCGCGTCAAATTGTTCGCCCCGTGTTCCTCCACCAAAACACTAAAATCCTGATTCCTTTCTCTCCTCCGTGGCACCGAATTTTGTCCAGGATGAAGACGCCCCAAGCTCCTTCCCCGACGAAGTTCTTCGTTGTCGGACCTTCTCCGGCCATGATTCTTCTTCCACTGGGTCCGCAATAGTGTGGGCTAAGCGGGCACTCTCCATCCTGCCTCGAGGACCGTCGCATCGCCGTTGTCGGTTTTGTCATGAAAATCGATCTCTGTTCATCTTGTTGATCTCGCACAGTGCTCTTCCAAGCCTACCTCTATGATCCTTGTCATCTCACCGAGTCGGTGCTCCTCTAGTTTTTGTAGAGCGCCGCTCAACCGCCGAAGTCACCGTGGTGTCGAACCATCGCTCACCAGGCAAAGTCGCCGCTGCTGCCGTCTCACCACCGCCAGTGCGAAACCATCACCTCCAGATGTGTCCTCGTACTCTCTGGAGTCCGTTTTGCCACTTTTCCAGGTCTCCCTCGCCTCTGTTTGCCCCCGACGCCGAGATTTTCATCGCCAGCCATGGCTACCCCTTTGCTCGTGTTGCTCTCTGTCGAGTCAGCATGCCAACAAACCGCCACATCACCACTTTGATCCTATGTGGTGTCCTAATCACTTCTTGATCAGCTGCCGTGTGGCACACCCAAAAGCCACCCGAACCAATAGTCCATAAAACTAGTCCATGGTGCACCATCTCTATGCCAAGTGGGTCCCACTTGTCAGCCCAAATTTCTTTTATTTCCTTTCGGCTAAAAATCCTTGCTAACGTCATCTTACGTCATAATTATCTTTTCCTTCAGAAAGAGAATTCCAGTAAATAAATAAATTGTGATTTTCATGATTTCATGTGATTTCAATCTTCTAGAGCCCATATCTTTTGCATCCGAACTCCGATTGAGCCCATTCAAATTTGTAAATTCATCTAAATTCGAGATCTATTTATATGAGATTTTTATTTAATTTTTAGAGTTTTTTTTATCTTTCTTATTTATTTATTTGGTTTATCTACTTGTTTTTGCGAGTAGACGTTGATACTTCGGGAAGCTTTGAGCAAGGAGTAGCATACCATGATCAAGATCAATCACATGATTTATTCCAAGGCAAGTCATGGTCCTTTGATCATATTGAACCTATGATTTCAAAAGTATGTTGTTTTATACAATTGCATTCTATCTTTATATAATTTGCTTTGGGGTATAGTTATTACCTGTTGTCATTATGCCTCCATTAATTATTTGAATGTCATGAATCCTTTGTCGCCTTAGTATGGGTAATTATAGTTGGTCATATTCATATCGCCAACATGGGTATCGTATTGTTGCTTAGTTCAGCTTAGTTACGATGGGTTCGTCATCACATGTGTCATATTAATTAATCTTGACTTAATGAAATATAGAACCGTGGTGGTGAGCCACTCTTGTTAAAAATTGAGAACCATGACAGGGTGTGTCATTGGTTTTGGTTAAACAAAATGGTTTTCGCTTGGGCGAGTGGTTGGTGGATAGTGGGGATGTGGATTGAACATGTTATGGATTTGTGGTAGTCTCGCCTAAGTAACTTGTCAAGGACTTAATCTTGTGCGCCATTGAACTGGGCCTTAACCGTACAACAACATGCCTGATGGGACAGGCCTGGCTGACTAATTAGAAATGTCTTAATTTTGGTTCTATCGTGGGAAGCGTGGTTATGGGAAACGTATTCTCATGGTGGCACAAAGGGGGCTCATGCAGTCGGAAAGACATTCGGTGTTTAAACTTTAGCGCGAACGGGTTAAGAAGGAGCTTTGTAAAAGCCTTGTGATGATCACTTAAGTCGCACACGCAAGGAAGTGTGGTCAGACTCTTTAAGTTGATTAATCTCTGTGGGTCAAGCTGTACAACCTCTACAGGGTGTAAAACTATTCGAATAGTCGTGTCCGCGGTTATGGATGTGCTCGGGGATTTTACACGGGAGATAGAGTTTCTTCAAAAATGTGTCGGAGTGTGGATAGGAAGTTCACTTGATGAATATAACGTTCGTTTGGTTAATAGGTCATTCACTTGGTGGTTTGTGTCGATTGGTGAATAGGGATTCACTTATCGTTGGTTTGGTTGGGAGTGAATGGGAAGTTCACTAGTCGTTCAAAACAATTGTTTATTTATTTAATATTGTTTTTAATTACGTATTTCAATCAATTTATTGTATTTATCGTAAATGTTGTTTTCCGCAAAAGAGCCATACAACTAACCTTTGATCATGCCTTGCATGAATACTATTTGCATACATTTCCCCACGGCTTGCTGAGTACATTCAAAGTACTCATGGCTTTATGCCCTCTGTTTGATCAGCAGTGGAGGGAGAATATCAAGCTGCCCAAGAGTTTTTCTCCCAGGAGGACCATGAAGGTTTTGCGGATTAGGATGCGTTCTCCACTCGATCGCCTGTGGGCATGTTGATTGGCCATTTGAAGAGTTTCGTTCCGCTGCAAGAGTTTATTTGTTTCTTTAGCCCTGCGTGGCAAATTGAGCAATCGTTGACCATAGGGTCTAGTTATTATTATTATTTGATACTTTGAGATCTTTTTAGTTAAATCGAATAAATGGATGGTATTTCATCTCTGTTTCCTGTGTGAGCTAGCTACTGATCTGGGACTAGTTCAGAATACACAGAGGGTTCCTGAGATGTATTTTTGGGTCCCGACAGAGGTGGTATCAGAGCAATATCGACTGTGAACGCAACCTTAGTTAGCATGGTCGTTTTAGCTAAAAACTTCAAAATTTATTTTCTAAATCAAATCAATTTAACTTGACTTGAGTAGTTGTTCTTTTCTCATCTCTTCTGGTTCTATTCTCATCTCAGTCTATTCTATTCTTATCCTATTCGATTGTTTTTCTCATCTTGTTCTGGAGATCTTGTTTCTTATCTTTGCTGAATTTTGTTTTATAATCTTAAAGTGACTTTCTCGCCTCATTAATTTCTCTAGTTCGGAAGAAGGAAGTCAAGTCATCGACAATCGTCAAGAGTATCTTCGCCGCCTCATTCGGCTTGCTTGAAGAGTTTTTCGTTGTCCAGTTCTGATTAGAAGCCATCCTCTCCGAGTTTTAGTAGTGCTTTTAGCTCATAGTTCCAATAGGTCTTTATTGGGTTGTGTGTAAGTGGGAGCTGCAGTTCTGCTGTCAAGCATTATGTTGCAGTCACACTAAGGCTTTAATTTGAAAAGTTTTATTGTTCTTTCATAGTGTTTCAGATATGTCTTCTTGTCTTTGCCTTTGGGTATAATATGTTCCCCTAATTAGGCTATTCCCATCTACTCTATCTTGTCTATCTCATCTATTGTGCTATTCCCCCTCATCTACATTGCTTCTCTATCTTATCTACTAAACCTACAGAGAATTATCGCAGATGGTTGATACTCGCAATACTTCGAGCCGTACTCAGTCAGAGGATGCCAATGCCAATGTCAATGCAAGTGACCAGTCACCAGCCCCTGGAGCCGCTGAGACAAACATGGCATAACTTCTAGTAGCTCAGACGCAATTCATGAGTGCAATGATGCAGAACATGAACGCCATGATGACATGGAAAAATCAGACCGCCACTGCAAATAGTCAACTTGTTAAACCAAAACAGTCAGAATGGTCAGAATAATCAAGTAGCAGCTGTTCCGCCGCCAGTTCATCATCATTCCAAGCTATCAGAGTTTATGAGGACTCGTCCACCTACGTTTTCTCATTCATCAGAACCTTTAGACGCAGAAGATTGGCTTCGTTCAGTGGAGAAAAAGCTCTCCATTGCTCAATGCAATGATCGTGAGAAAGTTCTTTATGCTTCACATCAATTGGAAGGTATAGCCGCAGAATAGTGGGAGAACTACACCGCAGCTCATGGTGACCCCCACGCTATCACTTGGGAGGAATTTTCAACAGCTTTTCGTCAAGCTCATGTCCCTGATGGTATAGTGGAAATGAAGAAGAATGAATTTCGCGAACTACAGCAAGGAATCATGTCTTTGGGTGAATATCTCAACAAGTTCACTCAACTTTCTCGCTATGCTCTAGAAGATGTTGCTACAGATAATGCATGTGAGAAGCGATTCAAGCGTGGACTCAACCCCAGTTTGAAGGTGCAAGTGGTTGGAAATGATTATGTGGATTTTCAGCATATAGTTGATAAAGCCGTACTCATAGAAGATTCTCGTCGTGAATTGGATGAATCTCGCAAAAGGAAGATGATACAACACGGAATTCATCAAAATCAACTACAGAAAGTCATAACCAATGCTCAGCAGCCTTTTCGTCCCAATAATTCATCTGCCGGATTCAGGACCCTAGTACCATAGTCTCATGCAGGAAACACAAGGATTCCCAATGTCAACAACAGCAACAATAATCAACCTCAGGGGAACCCCAACCATGGCGCAGGAGTTACTTGTTTCAATTGCCACAAGACAGGTCATTATGCAAACAATCGTCCCCAGAAGCGAGGGCCGACACCAATTCCTTTCAATTTGGGACCAACACCAACTAGGACTTCTTTGCTAGGAGTAGGAAGAGGAGTGCCTCAGACTTCAAATCAAGCTACCAGGACTCCATAAATTGCCTCAAGAGGAAGACTGAACCACGTCATTGCAGAAGAAGTTAAAGCAGTTCAGAACATCGCCTCTGGTAAGTCTTCAGGTTAGACCTGCGTAAGAACCTATTCTTTAGTCAGCCCGAATCTCGAGGACGAGATTCCATTTTAAGGGGGGTAGGTTTGTAACATCCCAAAAATTTGGTCTATTTTGAAGTTTTAAAAGAAAAATAACCATTTCGATTTTTCGCTAAAGTTAAAAACTTAATATGAATTTTGAGTTCAAAAACAATTTAATATGAATAATGTCAACATCAACTATTATCAAAATTATTTTATTTGGATTCTATGTGCTTGGATATATTTTCTAGAATCTTTCTGAGTGCATTTGCTAATTTCTATTTGTTATTTGTCTTTTCGGCTATTTAAAAAAAAAAAGAAAAACTAATTAGAATCTCAGATTATCCATTCGGCTAAAATCCTTTCCTTCGGCCCAATTCTATTTTCCTCTTGGCCCATTCACTCCTTTGACCCGGGCCTGGCCGCACCAACCCGCCTCCACATCCTTTCCGCGCGGGTGCAAAGCTTGGCCGCTCCTTTTTCTTACGCCCAGCCCACGCCTCCGTTTCTTTCGCAGCCCAACACCTTGGTCCGGCCGCTCCCTTTCCTAGCCTTGCGCGTGAGCCCAATCGAGCCGCACCCTCTCCTTTCTTGTTTCTTTGCGTGTGGCCCCGTTTCCCAACCGAAGCAGCCGCACGTGTTTATCTTCTCCACGGCGCCGAGTTGGAGTCCAGCTCCAGCACGTTTGGCCGCGCCGTGCTCCTCTAGGGTTCCTCCCATCCGGCACTATAAAAGGGCCGCCCTCCGCGTCAAATTGTTTGCCCCGTGTTCCTCCATCAAAACCCTAAAATCCAGATTCCTTTCTCTCCTTTGTGGCGCCGAATTTTGTCTAGGATGAAGACGCCCAAAGCTCCTTCTCTGAAGAAGTTCTTCGCTTTCGGACCTTCTCCGGCCATGATTCTTCCTCCACCGGGTCTGCAATAGTCTGGGCTATGCGGGGCACTCTCCATTCGGTCTCGAGGACCGTCGCATCGTCGTTGTCGGTTTTATCATCAAAACTGATCTTTGTTCATCTTGTTGATTTACACGCCGGTGAGTGCTCTTGGCCGTTCCAAGCCTACCTCTGTGATCCTTGTCATCTCACCGAGTCGGTGCTCCTCCTAGTTTTTGTAGAGCGTCGCTCAACCATCAAAGTCACTGTGAGCCGAACCATCGCTGCTGCCAAAGTCGCCGCTGCTACTGTCTCACCGCCGCTAGTGCGAAACCATCACCTCCAGATGCGTCGTCGTACTCTCTGGAGTCCGTTTTGCCACATTTCCAGGTCTCCCTCGCCTCTATTCGCCCTCGGCGCCGAGCTTTTCATCGCCGGCCATGGCTGCCCCTTTGCTCGTGTTGCTCTCTATCGAGTCAGCATGCCAACAAACTTCCACATCACCACTTTGATCCTATGTGGCGTCCTAATCACTTCTTGATATGTTGTCGTGTGGCACACCCAAAAGCCACCCGAGCCAATAGTCCATAAAACTAGTCCATGGTGCACCATCTCTATGCCAAGTGGGTCACACTTGTCAGCCCAAATTTCTTTTATTTCCTTTCGGCTAAAAATCCTTGCTGACGTGAGCTGACATCATAATTATCTTTTCCTTCAGAAAGATAATTCTAGTAAATCAATAAATTATGATTTTCATGATTTCATGTGATTTCAATCTTCCAAAGCCCATTTCTTTTGCATCCGAACTCCGATTGAGCCCATTCAAATTCCTAAATTCATCTAAATTCAATATATATTTATATGAGATTTTTATTTAATTTTTGGAGTTTGTTTTATCTCTGCTATTTATTTATTTGGTTTATCTGATTATTTTTGCGAGCAGACGTTGATACTTCGGGAAGCTTTGAGCAAGGAGTAGCATACCAAGATCAAGATCAATCATAGGATTTATTCCAAGGCAAGTCGTGGTCCTTTGATCATATTGAACATATGATTTCAAAAGTATATTGTTTTATACAATTGCATGCTATCTTTATATAATTTGCTTTGGGGTATAGTTATTACATGTTGTCATTATGCCTCTATTGATTATTTGAATGTTGTGAATCCTTTGTCGCCTTAGTATGGGTAATTATATTTGGTCATATTCATATCGCCAACATGGGTATCGTATTGTTGTTTAGTTCAGCTTAGTTACGATAGGTTCGTCATCACATGTGTCATATTAATTAATCTTGATTTAATGAAATATAGAATAGTGGTGGTGAGCCACTCTTGTTAAAATTTGAGAACCATGACAGGGTGTGTCATTGGTTTTGGTTAAACAAAATGGTTTTCGCTTGGGCGAGTGGTTGGTGGATAGTGGGGATGTGGATTGAATATGCTGTGGGTTTGTGGTAGTCTCGCCTTAGTAACTTGTCAAGGACTTAATCTTGTGCGCCATTGAACTGGGCCTTAACCGTACAACCACATGCTTGATGGGACAGGCCTGGCTGACTAATTAGCAATGTATTAATTTTGGTTCTGTTGTGGGAAGCGTGGTTATGGGAAACGTATTCTCACGGTGGCGCAAAAGGGGGGCCTGTCTCGTCGGAAAGACATTCAGTGTTGAAACCTTAGCGGGCAGAACTGGGTTAAGAAGGAGCTTTGTAAAAGCCTTGTGATGATCACTTAAGTCGCACACGCAAGGAAGTGTGGTCAGACTCTTTAAGTTGATTAATCTCTTGTGGGTCAAGCTGTACAACCTCTGTAGGGTGTAAAACTATTCGAATAGTCGTGTTTGCGGTTATGGACGTGCTCGGGGATTTCACACGGGAGATGGAGTTTCTTCAAAAATGTGTCGGAGTGTGGATGGAAAGTTCACTTGATGAATATAACGTGTGGGACCCCGGTTTATTAAGCTTGTAATACTTAACCTTCCACTGGTTCTAGTATTACAAACAGAATAACCCGTGCCTCGATGGACATGTGCTTCCCAGAAAATGCAGCACACATACATCATACCAAAGCATGCATCAATTCCATACAACAACATATAACAAGTCTACCAAAAGCCATACATAAAAGAAGTTACTACAGAACACCCGACCGGCCAAAAGACATAAGTATCAAATAATACCGGAAGCAAAAGTTGCCATAAGATGGCTTAAACCAAAAGACGACCGGTTAGCCACATAACACCACAGGGCAACCGACCGGGCCGCCGAGCTAATCGCCCCACACACTGCCATAGCACAACTCACAAAAGTGAGGCCCTTCGGGCTCACCTTCTTCCTCTGCACGCAATAAGCAAAACAGGTGAGTACAATAATGTACTCGCAAGACTTACGAGTAACAAGCCTATACATAGCTACATGATAGCTGATTTCAAAGGAAGGTTGGTTATAGGGTTATTTGGACGCGTAAAGCAAGTTTCTTTTGCAATAATGTAATAGAATGAAAGCGATTTGACAATTCAGTTTTTAAGCATTGAAATAACAGCGAGTAACAAATAGTTATCAAGTAACCACCTAGAAGTGACTACCCCAATAGCCACCACAAATAGCATGAATCCCTGATTCATACTACCCATCAAGTTTTAATTTAAAATGTTGTAGTCTAACTCTTGAAAGACTTCCCCAAGCGTGTCCATAATCTAGGACGAGGCTATTCGAATAGTTTTGAACCCTGCAGGGGTGTACCAATGTACCCACACTTCAGACCGCCTTTAAGCCACAAGATTAGCACACTTCCAAAGGTATGCTGGCACGGCTAAGTCTTACGAGACATTTCCAATATTGTGAATCAACTACGAGTCGCTTGTATGGATAGAAACCCATACGCTTACATTATAAAGCCAAAAAGACAACTACCCCACGGGGTAAAGCTTTTTGGGCAACTACAATGCTTCCAACCACAGCCAACCCATTTTACCACAACACAAACCACACACACCCTCCTGCGACTCGTAGCCAACCCACGCCAAAGTACTAAGTCAAGAGAGGTCCCATACCCTCTAGTGTGATTAGCACGCAAGATTGCTTGGTTTGGTGTAACAAGATGTTCGGTCCTTGTTGACCCGGGCACCATTCCAATTACACCCAAAAGATCACACCATCTTACCACTGTGCCCAAGTCCAAATTATTTTTATTTTTAGTTTTGGTTCTACAATTTGAACATAGCACAGAGCTGAAATAAAGAGATCATAATGAGTTTGTGTGATCAAGGTTATCGACAAGTCGATAACCGCCCATTTCTACCGATAGCTAAGCATGGCTAAGCATCATACTCGAAAACTACTAAGTGACAAGGGTCCATCCAACGAACCCAAAATCAGAGCGAGATAAACCTAGGCTCAGTAGTAGAGGATAAACATTTGCCTACTGGTAATGCATCTACTAGGTGAACTATCAACAATAGTGAAAACATCATAGCAATGCATACATAGAATTTGCAAACAACATAATAGAATTTGAAAATAGTAGGAACAACATGATCAAATGATGCTACATCTGCTTGCCTTGCTGGAGTGCAGGATCTGATGGCTGTGGCTCAGATTCAGTATCAATATTATCTTCGGAACCTAACGCGAAAAGGCGATAAGCAAATAAGAATGAAGTACACCAAATAAACTCCAACAGAAAAAGATATCCAAATCTAATGAAATTTATACAGCAGCTAGGAGATGATTTTAGACAATTTTAGGCACAAGAATCATGCAACTAGGATTCAGCATGCAAAAAATATAGACAAAATACTCTTTCTCAGCCTATTAATTCTCTAAATTAATTACTGGTACTGTTCATGGTGAAGATTTCTAGAATGACCTAAGGTCTGAAATTTTTATAGCAGTTAGATTATGACATCCTAATGACAGTAAAGTTGAGTTTACTAAATTTGAGGTTTTAATGATTTACCTATGGTTTTCTAAGTTGTAAATCTAATGCAAGTCACTTCACAAAATTATAACTATGTTCAAAACCTATTTGGGTACCTACAACAATAATAAAAGCAAGTGAGCCCACAGACTCAGCAAGTACAAAATAGAGGCATACCACAAAAGTTATAACATCAACATCCATAGTCGAAAGCGCATCAATAAAACATCTCATATGCAAATGCAATGCTCAAGGATCCTTTCTCTTTATCTTTCTTTGTGCATTACACGGTAATGCAAAGTATGCAACCGTCGCCGCATACCCATGCACATGCGGCATACGCTACGGGACCAATTGCCCATTACTCATAAGTAATGGGGACCTCAACCCACACTCCACAGTGTGGGGATCTCGAGCACGTCACATTCATGGCGGGGATCTCAAAGGAAACATGCTTGGTCACCGCGTGACCAAGCCTCAACATGTTCTCAATATGCATATGCTCAACTCTTATTCATCATCAATCTTACCAAAGACAACAACATTGTACCACAATAAAGCATAAGCATAATTTGAGCAATCACCATACTTAAACAATCATCAAGTAAGCCATCTTGCTATGCAATCATATATCAAAAGCACACAAACATAGCCAATCAATCACACCCATATAACAAACAATGCACTTGCCTTAACCGTGTGAGAATGGAGGCGTGGCGGTGCTGCCTCGGTACCAATCCCCACCTAATACATTAAGATCATAGCTAAGACCACAGTAATGAACCACAAAAATACAAAAGCAAACACAAACTAGCCTTAGCTTACAACGCGATCCAGACTCAATTTCCTAAATGCTGATTTGTGCCTTCTGTAATCAGTCAAGTTCTAAAATTCATATCTTTCTGTACAGGGTCTAAATTAGGTGTTCTTGGACTTCATTGAAAGGTTATCAAATTCCCCAACTAAACCTAGTTGGTGAGACTCCTGATTCGGCCATCTAAAATCCTTTTAACCTAATTAACAAAACATCGATTTCACGTCATGCCCTCTGGACAGAACACTAAAACAATCAAAACTTTCAGCTCGTTTATCCAAATTTTGCGTTCTTGTGCTTCCTAAAGCTACGACAATTATCTACAACTTTCGTTATACTGAGATCCTCTAATTCCCTCTTTAACTTATCGCACAAGTCAGATTACTAAAACCTATCAAAACACTGACAGATTCGCAGGACAGTCGCACTAATAAATTCATAACTTTTGCTACAAAGGTCCAAAAATACGATCTAGCACTTCATTGAAAGCTATTGACGTCCTCTACAACTCTCTAGGAGAAGCCCAAGACTGAATCCAAACTTAACTACATAAAAACGTTTGTCTAACACGATCTGTCCTGAGGAGACAGAAATACCGACATTGATTAACTATCCAAAAAGCATCGGATCAAAGGGAATGGAGGTTACCCTTGAAGAATCGCAGGAGATGACAAACCACCCCTATGAAGAAGATCCTCTCCCTCTTCCCCTTCCTCTTCTTCTTCTTCTTCTTCTTCTTCTTCTTCTTCTTCTTCTTCTTCTTGGTCGGCAGCACCAGAAGAGACAAGCGCAAGAGGCGGGCGGTACTGTTCATGGGAATGCTGCTTGATGTGCGCTCTGTAGCATGCCGTGCTACAGTGCAACCTAGGTTTCCCCCTTCTTTTTGTTGGTGGCCGCCCCTCCAGGCCTCTGGGCCAAAGCACGAGGCCAGGTTGTCGAATAATTGCGAAACCCCTCTAATCCTCTGTTAACTCTTTTTTTTTCTAGTTGGTTCTTCTCTCTAATTCTTTATTTTCACTTAAATAGACTTGGGGTATTACACCTATCTCATATTAAAGTACACTAACAGAGGAATTTAACAAAATTGATTTTGCACAAATTGGAATTATACAGGAAAAGATATGCATTTTACAAGTTTTAAATCTATTTCTGGAATATTCTAATGGCAGAAATCAAGTTATTTTAGTTACAATATTCTCTGTTACTGAAATATACCTAATTGCATTTGTATATTAAACTTTAGTGACAACAGAATTTATTACAGTTGGAAACACCTAAAAAGGTGTTAACAAGAATTAGTTATGAGTTTTTAAAGTTTAACCACAATTTTTAGTTGAAAAAAATTAAATATTTACAGAAATGAAATCAACCTCAACCGGAATAAAACGACGTGGACGCTCGTGGGCCTTTGATCTAAAATCTCACGCCCACGCCGCCGGAAAGAATAAGCGCGTGATTCCAAAAAGGAACCCATCGTTGGATCCAGATCCAACGGCTCACGAGGAGGGATGGATTCGGACGGTGCGGTTGCCGCAGCCAACCACAACCGTAGATCTGAAGATGGACGGCTCAGATCGCACCTCCCTTCGGATGGTCCAATTGCATTCACGATCTTGACCGCAGATCAAGCGATGGACGGCCTAGAATGATTTAGGCAACCGGATGGTCCGAATGCATACTAGATCTGGGCCGTTGATCACAAGATCGACGGTCCAGGATCAACAAGGAACAACGCACGGGGTTTAAGTGCGCGGTGAGGGATTTAATGTGTAGGTCCACTGTTAGTGAGACAGAGGGCAATTAGGACAGCAATTTAATTACTAAAGATCAATGATTAGTGATGATTAGCAATTAAATGTGTCCTAATAAGCTCGCACAGAGGTAGGTTTGAGCGATGGGGGCCCACCTGGCAGTGAGACATCTTGCCAAATGAGACACATTAATTGCTAACCCATGATTAGCAATTAATGACCCCAGATTGTGCCTTAATGAACCCTGGACGGCGACTTAAGACCCACGGGCCCACAAGACAAATGACACGTGGTCAACTTCCGACAGCGATTAATCTCCCGACACAAATAATTAACTAATGATTAGCAATCACAGGGTAATTACTGTGTCTTAAACGAATGATGAAAACGGGAGATTACACCGGCACGAGCCCGAGCGTGATCAACGGCTTGCCGCCGGCGACTCGGGCCGCATCGGCGGCGCCAACCAAGAACTAAAATGGAACCGCAATAACACTACGAACCTAAGGGTGGCAACCTCGCCGGTGAGAGGCCGTAACGCCGCTAGCGAAAAAAGAAAATGGAGCTTTTACATACATACTAAAATAGCAAAATGCTTCACTGCAGTCCAAGGAAGCGTGTGCCAAAGCCTCTAGGGACTAATAAGAAGCTACCTTAGTGAAGAGAAGCTTCGAAGATGGCCGGAGCAGCTTGTCCACGGTGGAGGCTTGCCGGACTTGGAGAAGAAAAGTAAAAAATGGTACCCTGAGCAAAATGAGTACCACAGGTGGTCAAAATAGCTTCAATAAGGTTCCCAGAAGCTACATGTGCAAAAATTTTTGAAAATGGAGCGCTCACCTGAGTTGAGGAAGAAGATGACCAAATTCAGCCGAATTTGAACAAACCCCAAATTGGATAATTCCTGAGAATCAAATCCAAAATTAAGTGAGGGAATATGTTCAAGATAGTACGGAGATAAAAACGGTGTAAAGAAATGTGGAGGAGAACCACTGGAACACCAAATTCACCACTGGAGCTCCACGGGACAACAATGGTGGATTGACGGTTTTGGGGTATTAAGCTCCACAATTGAAAATGGAGCTCAAGGGTAGTGTAAAGGGATACCAGGAGGTATTGAGGGTGCTTATAAAGCTTTGAAAATATTAGGGTTTGCCAAAAAAACTTTTCGGGAGGCATGGTGCAAAGCTCAAGACACAAGGCATGGCCGACAAGCATAAAGAGGTGAAAATGATGGTGCCGGGTATGGTATGGCCAAAGCACCTCCCACAACCCTAATGTTGGCTAGCGGCTGTAGGGAGCATGAAATGACATCCCCATGCCCTACACTCGCTGCGCACTACGGAGGTTGAAGAAGACATGAAATGCACTCGAGATTATCGGCCCTTGGATTTTGATTGGCACGAATATTGCGCCACACCTCCAAGGTTCAAAACAAAAGGAAAGATCGGAGCCCTTAGATTAGAAATGAATGACTCAGATTCAAACAAAACAACCGGAAGGTCCGAACGCTTTGAGAATCTAGACGCTGAATGAGAATCCACTGGTTCAAGGGATAAAGCATCCGCACGGTCCGATTGCTCACACGAACATGGGCCGCGATAAGGATCCAACGGTGGAGATTAGACGCGCGATTTCAAAAAGAGGCTCTTGCGGCTTAGTTGATCGACCGAGTCAAGAGGCTCGAGCCCGAGTCCGACTCAACCCAAGGAACAAAGAAACTAGGTTTTGAGTTTTAAACTGAACTCGACTTTGAGGATTTATTCGAGATAGCAAAGTAACTCCAAAAATTATGAAATTTTTACTGGAGCTTGCTAACTCAGATATTAACCTTGTGTAAAATTTTCAGAGGTTTTTATGCTGCGCATTTTTCTCCAAAAATAATGCAAGGCTCTGGTTTAAAGTTTTGACTGAGAGTCAAACAGGTTTGACTGCCCTCTAAAAATATTCCAACAATTTCTAAAAATTACGAAATTTTTCAGAGGGGCCACATACCATCACAGGAACTTAGGAGAAATATTTCCCAATGATGTTCACAAGATTTGAGATGAATGTTTTTGGAAGACAAGGTTTTGATCAAAAAAGACTTGTGACTTTGTATTTCCATAACTTCTTGTACAAGAATTGTTTAGAACATATAGGAAATACATGATGTCGAAAAGTTTTAATTTCTTCTCATTTTGTTACATTTGAAACACAAGTCCAAAATTGGGATGTTACAAAACCTCCTCTTACAAGAATCTCACCCAGAGATTCACTTTATTTTCTGAGAAGAAAGACGGTAGTCTCGCATGCAAGGCGATCTTCCCGCTCCCAAATTGCTTCATCTTCGTAATGATTTGACCATCAACCTAAGGAACCGATGACCTGGTTCCTAGTTCTCCGCTCAGATTCTTCAAGAATGCGAACAGATGCTCATGGTAGGTCAACTTCTCTGCACATCGAGACTTTCCAACTGGTTTCTCAATTGGAACACGAGGCATTTCTTCAAGTGTGACACATGAAACACATCATGCACTCCTCAAGTGAAGCTGGCAACTCCAATCTGTAGGCGATAGCTCCCACTTTCTCGATGACGCGATAAGGTCCAACGTATCGAGGAGCTAACTTGCCCTTGATGCCAAAACACTGATGGCCCTTCAAAGGTGAGACCTTGAGATACACAAAGTCATTGGGCTCAAAGCTCAACTCACGGCGACAACGATCCGCATAGCTCTTCTCGCTCGGATCGCCACGCGCAAATGCTCACGAATCAATCGAACTCGGCTTTCGCCTCATTGATGGATTCGCCCAAGAACCGACGCCACCGCCGACCAGTTCAATGGGGTTCTACACCTCCTCCCATACAATGCCTCAAAGGTGTCATGCCAAGATCGCCTAAATCCGTATTGTAGGAGAACTCTGCAAAAGGCAAGCACTTCTTCCACTTCTTCCCATAGGAAAGAACACAAGCACGGAGCATATCTTCCAACACTTGGTTTTTCGCCCAGGAGAACCATGAAGGTTTTCCGGATTAGGATGCATTATCCACTCGATTGCCTATGGGCATGTTGATTGGCAATTTGAAGAGTTTCATTCCGCTGCAAGAGTTTATTTGTTTCTTTAGCCCTGCGTGGCAAATTGAGCAATCGTTGACCATAGGTCCAATTATTATTATTATTTAATACTTTGAGATCTTTTAGTTAAATCAATAAATGGATGGTATTTCATCATCGCTCTTCTGTGTAAGCTAGCTACTGATCTGGACTAGTTCAGAATACACAGAGGGTTCCTGAGATATATTTTCGGGTCCCGACACCTAGGCTCCTCCGGTGCATGTCCTAGGTTTCCATCGCTGGAAGGTCTCGTCTTACATCACATAGTTTAACATGTATTTACTGGATGAACGCCTCATCGTACATCGCCGATCGTTAATTCATTGGAAGAAGTTGCAACGCATGTCCGTGTGTTTAGCAAAGAACAACCGATTTTTCTTGCCACGAGGATATATAAGATACTTATTTTTGTAACATCGATGCTTGATTAGGCACCGGTGCTTAAGTGGTACTTATGTATATAATTAATAGATAATATAATTATCTAAATACCTACAAAAGATATACTTACATTGGAGGAAATGACTTTTATATAGATACTTGATGACTTAGCTATATTCTCTTTCTTTAAACACTGTGATATAAGTATCTCACATTGTAGGTGCCTCAAAGACCTGGAGGACATGTTTGGTGACAAAGCAACTACTCAAGAAGCTTACCAAATAAGAGAGGACCTTTAATTGTTATCATTATTATTGATTTTTTTCTTTGCTATTTTTGAGTTACGTGACCATTCTAGAATCGATAGTAGATGAGGTCATGTTGAGAAGTATGATCCCGTGCAGTCAGTGGCGGAGCTAGGAAATTTCCGAAGCATGGGCAAGCCGCAAGCTAAGGTCTATTGAGAACCGCAAGCATCGGATATTTGGATACATAATTACACATCATGCAAATCCACAATAGTTTTAAAGTAAAAGAACGGATACGAGTTATTCCAAAATTTCTAAGTTGCATGGTTGCACCACTCTGTTGTCCAGTGGCCATTCTCAATTAGAATGGTTTGATATTTGTTTGAACACCACTGCTACATCCACATATGTAAACAAGATTTTCTGCATTCTAATTTGAAGTATGGACAATACATATTTTTATTAATCGTCGTCGTCAATAAATTTGATATTGATTCAACTGAGAACAAATTTCAATGTCAGGTAAGTCTTACATTTACACAACAGCTCAAAATTTAGGAATTCCCTTCAATCGCTTCTCCCTTGCCCTAATCACTAATCCCTAATAAAGGGTCACTACCTAAAGAAACACCATTCTAACCCAAAAATCCCAGATAAGCCACAAAATTCCCACAAATCCACATCCTAATCGAGTCAAACAATGATAATTTACACAATAATCGATCGACACCAACAACTACATCCATCCAACCAGGGGGTCACTCTATCACGCACCTTTCTCCTCTGCGAGCTCTCGCGGCGGCACTTGCGATGCCGCGCCCAACTCACGTGTCGTGACGCAGAGGAGCCACTCAGCCGCCGCCGCCGTCGCCGCGGTCACGCCGCTTGCTCCCGACTCCGAGTCCCGCCGGCGCAGCTGCACGCTTCCCGCGCCGCCGCCGCGCTGGGAGTTGCCCAGCTGCGCTGGGGTTGGGGAAGGGACGAGGGTCGCAGAGGGAGGTAGGAACCAGCCAAGCGACGCCACTCGCCGGGCAGGGAAGCCGGCATGGCCCAAAGAACACGATCGGGCCAGACGCAGGGCGAGCGCCCACCGCCCATGACGCTGCCGTGAGCAAAGCCCGGCAGCCGGGCTGGAGGGGCGCTGAATCCACACGCGGCAGTATTGTAGCCTTGTAGGACAGTAACTGAAATCGAAGGCCCAGATGGGCACGGTATTGTAGGCTTGTAGCACAAATCGTGTTGTGGAGATTACCGCTGAAGAACAATAGATCCAAACAGTGGGGCAACATGGTGGAGTGATTTCATCCATTTCTCGCCTCATCTTTTTTTAAGATTTTTCTCCTTAGCTAGGCGTTTGAATAATTCTTTCATTTGTCGTGCTGGACATCCAGTCTTTATATGCGTTTGATTATTATTTATTATAACTGCAAGTTGACAAAACTATAAAGATATAATGATACCAAAATATTTTTTATAACGAATCCATTAACGGTCTAACAATTTTAAAGTGTTTTGCACTTGCCTATACTCTAGAACTACAATTAAAAAGAACCACGAGAGCACTGCTCACTGAACGAGGGTTATTGATATTTTTTTTTCAATACTTAGATTGAACAACTCAAAACGATATATATATAGATTTGTCTCGAAAAGAAATATCATAAAAGTATACTTTTATTAGATTTTATAAATTTATTAAAATATGAATTAGTAATCAAAATTTTGTTTGAAAGACCATATCGATATAAAAATAATAATATTTTTTTTTGTGACCAGAGGAGCACTAGCGAGCACTCAGAACCGGGTTGTAGGAAGCAGGCCGCCCCTCTAAACTGGACCGAAACACAGAGAGAGGCATCTCGTCGACTGGGACGTGGAATGAAAATAAAATGGGCCGTACCTTGACAAGTCTGTGAAGTCGAGCATTGAGGCCGTACGTTGTAGCCCAAGCCAGAATTCGAGATCGTGGGTTGTTTCGCGTTAATTTGGTAAATATCACCTTGAAAAAATTGGTAAATATCAATGTTATCTGAATCACGGTCCTAAATCGGATCGAAGATTCATCGGTAGAATCACGAATCATGGGATCAAGGTAGAATCTAAGATCCTACCTGATTCTACCAAAGAAATATTTGTTTAAATATGTCATGTATTTCAATATTATTATATTTTAAAATTATATTTTTAGAATTTTTGTTTACAAAACTGTAGAGGAAAGAAAAGATTATTTGTTATTTACGCAAATTATAATGAACACTAAGAGATAAAAAGTGAACTTTTACAATTAAAAGGATATATACAATTAATTATTAGTAATAAATCACTAGAATCGGTAGGATCTATCATGTTCCTACAAACTTTTGGTAGAATCATAATAATATTAAGATTCTACCAAATGAAATCATCTACCTATAGTGGCAGAATCGTAGGCAGAATCGAGATTCTAACAATTTTAAAGTGTTTTGCACTTGCCTATACTCTAGAACTGCAATTAAAAAGAACCACGAGAGCACTGCTCACTGAACGAGGGATGCCAGCCATGGCCGCATGGCCTAGAAGTAAAAACACTGGTACAGGCTTTGCATTGGCGTCGTAGTTACTTCCTCTTATCACAAAAGAATGTCATTTCGAGTATATACAGTTAAAAATTTTAAACTTTGGTTATCGATATTTTTTTTCAATACTTAGATTGAACAACTCAAAACGGTATATATATAGATTTGTCTCGAAAAGAAATATCATAAAAGTATAATTTTATTAGATTTTATAAATCTATTAAAATATGAATTAGTAATCAAAATTTTGTTTGAAAGACCATATCGACATAATAATAATAATATTTTTTTGTTACCAGAGGAGCACTAGCGAGCACTCAGAACCGGGTTGTAGGAAGCAGGCCGCCCTCTAAACTGGACCGAAACACACACACACAACACAGAGAGAGGCATCTCGTCGACTGGGACGTGGAATGAAAATAAAATGGGCCGCACCTTCACAAATATGTGAAGTCGAGCATTGAGGCCGTACGTTGTAGCCAAGCCAGAATTCGAGATCGTGGGTTGTTTCGCGTTAATTTGGTAAATATCACCTTGAAAAAATTGGTAAATATCAATGTTATCTGAATCACGGTCCTAAATCGGATCAAGATTCATCGGTAGAATCACTAATCATGGGATCAAGGTAGAATCTAAGATCCTACCTGATTCTTGATCGCCTCTAAAAATATTCAAACAATTTCTAAAATTGTGAAATTTTTCAGAGGGCCACATACCATCACAGGAACTTAGGAGAAATATTTCCCAATGATGTTCACAAGATTTGAGATGAATGTTTTTGGAAGACAAGGTTTTGATCAAAAAGACTTGTGACTTTGTATTTCCATAACTTCTTGTACAAGAATTGTTTAGAATATACAGGAAATACATGATGTCGAAAAAGTTTTAATTTCTTCTCATTTTCTTACATTTGAAACACAAGTCCAAAATTGGGATGTTACAAAACCTCTTTTACAAGAATCTCGCTTTAGATTCTTTTACTCGAGAAGAGAAGAAGTAGTTCATGAAAAGCGATCTTCCGCTCCCAAGTTGTTTCATCTTGAAATGATTTGACCATGAACCTTAAGGAACTTGATGACCGGTTCCTAGTTCTCCGTGATTCTTCGAGAATGTGAACAGGATGCTCATGGTAGGTCAACTTATCTTGCACATCGAGACTTTCCAACGGGTTTCCAATTGGAACAGAGGCATTTGTTCAAGTGTGACACTGAAACACATCATGCACTCCTCAATTGAAGCCGGCAACTCCAATCAGGCGGCGGCTCCACTTTCTCGATGCGCGATAAGGTCCAACGACGAGGAGCTAACTTGCCCTTGATGCCAAAAGGTGATGGCCCTTCAAAGGTGAGACCTTGAGATACACAAAGTCATTGGGCTCAAAGCTCAACTCACGCGACGCGATCCGCATAGCTCTTACGCACGGATGGGCCACGCGCAAATGCTCACGAATCAACAGAACTGCTTCGGTCTCATTGATGGATTCTGCCCAAGAATTGATGCTCACCGTTTGACCAGTTCAATGGGGTTCTACACCTCCTCTACAATGCCTCAAAAGTGTCATGCCAAGACGGCCTAAAAGCGTTATTAGGAGAACTCGCAAAGGCAAGCACTTCTTCCACTTCTTCCCATGGAAAGAACACAAGAGGAGCATATCTTCCAACACTTGGTTTTTCGCCCAAGAGTTTTTCGCCGAGAACCATGAAGGTTTTCGGATTATGATGCATTATCCACTCGATTGCTGGCCATGTTGATTGGCAATTTGAAGAGTTTCATTCCATTGCAAGAGTTTATTTGTTTCTTTAGCCTGCGTGAAATTGAGCAATCGTTGACCATAGGTCAGTTATTATTATTATTTAATACTTTGAGATCTTTTAGTTAAATCGAATAAATGGATGGTATTTCATCACTATTTCTTGTAAGCTAGCTATTGATTGACTAGTTGGAATACAAGAGGTTCTGAGATATATTTTGGTCAGACACCTAGGCTCCTCCGTGCTTGTCCTAGGTTTCCATCATTGGAAGGTCTCGTCTTACATCACATAGTTTAACATATATTTCTGGATGAACGCCCTATCGTAATCGACAGATTTAATTCATTGGAAGAAGTTGCAACGCATGTCCAGTGTTTAGCAAAGAAAAACTGATTTTTCTTGTCACGTGGATATATAAGATACTTATTTTTGTAACATCGATGCTTGATTAGGCACGGTGCTTAAGTGGTACTTATGTATATAATTAATAGATAATACAATTATCTAAATACCTACAAAAGATATACTTACATTGGAGGAAATGACTTTTATATAGATACTTGATGACTTAGCTATATTCTCTTTCTTTAAACACTGTATATAAGTATCTCACATTGTAGGTGCCCTCAAAGACCTAGGAGGACATGCTTGGTGACAAAGCAACGGCCTCGAAAAGCTACCAAATAAGAGAGGACCTTTAATTGTTATCATTATTATTGATTTTTTCTTTGCTATTTTTGAGTTACGTGACCATTCTAGAATCGATAGTAGATGAGGTCATGTTGAGAAGTATGATCCGCTCTTCCATAGGAAACAAGCTAGGAAATTTCAAGCATGGGCAAGCGCAAGCTAAGGTCTATTGAGAACCGCAAGCATCGGATATTTGGATACATAATTACACATCATGCAAATCCACAATAGTTTTAAGTAAAAGATTGAGAGTTATTCCAAAATTTCTAAGTTGCATGGTTGCACCACTCGTTGTCCAATTGGCCATTCTCAATTAGAATGGTTTGATATTTGTTTGAACACCATACTTCCACATATGTAAACAAGAATTTTGCATTCTAATTTGAAGTATGGACAATACATATTTTTATTAACGCTAGTTCAATAAATTTGATATTGATTAATGAGAACAAATTTCAATGTCGTAAGTCTTCACATTTACATGACACAAAATTTAGGAATTCCTTCAATCGCTTCTCCTTGCCTAATCACTAATCCTAATAAAGGGTATACCTAAAGAAACACCATTCTAACCCAAATCCGGATAAGCCACAAAATTCCCACAAATCCACATCCTAATCGAGTCAAACAATGTATAATTTACACATATATAAGATTACCAACATTACATCCATCCAACCTAGGGGTCACTCATCTCGCACCTTTCTCCTTTGGTTATCGATATTTTTTCAATACTTAGATTGAACAACTCAAAACGGTATATATATAGATTTGTCTCGAAAGAAATATCATAAAAGTATAATTTTATTAGATTTTATAAATCTATTAAAATATGAATTAGTAATCAAAATTTTGTTTGAAAGACCATATCGACATAATAATAATAATATTTTTGTTACCAGAGGAGCACTAGCGAGCACTCAGAACCGGGTTGTAGGAAGCAGGCCGCCCTCTAAACTGGACCGAAACACACACACAACACAGAGAGAGGCATCTCGTCGACTGGGACGTGGAATGAAAATAAAATGGGCCGCGTACCTTCACAAATATGTGAAGTCGAGCATTGAGGCCGTACGTTGTAGCCCAAGCCAGAATTCGAGATCGTGGGTTGTTTCGCGTTAATTTGGTAAATATCACCTTGAAAAAATTGGTAAATATCAATGTTATCTGAATCACGGTCCTAAATCGGATCGAAGATTCATCGGTAGAATCACGAATCATGGGATCAAGGTAGAATCTAAGATCCTACCTGATTCTACCAAAGAAATATTTGTTTAAATATGTCATGTATTTCAATATTATTATATTTTTAAAATTATATTTTTAGAATTTTTGTTTACAAAACTGTAGAGGAAAGAAAAGATTATTTGTTATTTACGCAAATTATAATGAACACGAAGAGATAAAAAGTGAACTTTTACAATTAAAAGGATATATACAATTAATTATTAGTAATAAATCACTAGAATCGGGTAGGATCTATCATGTTCCTACAAACTTTTGGTAGAATCATAATAATATTAAGATTCTACCAAATGAAATCATCTACCTATAGTGGCAGAATCGTAGGCAGAATCGAGATTCTAACAATTTTAAAGTGTTTTGCACTTGCCTATACTCTAGAACTGCAATTAAAAAGAACCACGAGAGCACTGCTCACTGAACGAGGGATGCCAGCCATGGCCGCATGGCCTAGAAGTAAAAACACTGGTACAGGCTTTGCATTGGCGTCGTAGTTACTTCCTCTTATCACAAAAGAATGTCATTTCGAGTATATACAGTTAAAAATTTTAAACTTTGGTTATCGATATTTTTTTTCAATACTTAGATTGAACAACTCAAAACGGTATATATATAGATTTGTCTCGAAAAGAAATATCATAAAAGTATAATTTTATTAGATTTTATAAATCTATTAAAATATGAATTAGTAATCAAAATTTTGTTTGAAAGACCATATCGACATAATAATAATAATATTTTTTTGTTACCAGAGGAGCACTAGCGAGCACTCAGAACCGGGTTGTAGGAAGCAGGCCGCCCCTCTAAACTGGACCGAAACACACACACACAACACAGAGAGAGGCATCTCGTCGACTGGGACGTGGAATGAAAATAAAATGGGCCGCGTACCTTCACAAATATGTGAAGTCGAGCATTGAGGCCGTACGTTGTAGCCCAAGCCAGAATTCGAGATCGTGGGTTGTTTCGCGTTAATTTGGTAAATATCACCTTGAAAAAATTGGTAAATATCAATGTTATCTGAATCACGGTCCTAAATCGAATCGAAGATTCATCGGTAGAATCACGAATCATGGGATCAAGGTAGAATCTAAGATCCTACCTGATTCTATCAAAGAAATATTTGTTTAAATATGTCATGTATTTCAATATTATTATATTTTTAAAATTATATTTTTAGAATTTTTGTTTACAAAACTGTAGAGGAAAGAAAAGATCATTTGTTATTTACGCAAATTATAATGAACACCAAGAGATAAAAAGTGAACTTTTACAATTAAAAGGAAATATACAATTAATTATTAGTAATAAATCACTAGAATCGGGTAGGATCTATCATGTTCCTACAAACTTTTGGTAGAATCATAATAATATTAAGATTCTACCAAATGAAATCATCTACCTATAGTGGCAGAATCGTAGGATGTATGACAGAATCGAGATTCTAATAGCATCGATATCAAACAGAAATTTAGTAAATTCGATGTCCAATTGTAAATATCGTATTTACTGAATAAACTGTGTCAACATGCCTAGCGTTTGGTTGCCCAACCTAGGGAAGATGCCCTCTGGCCTGGCTCGGAAAGAATGCGGGGAAGTCCGTCTTTTTAAGCTGGTCCAGTTAATATTAAGACACTTAACATCTTTCTTTCAGCCTCCACCTTGTGCATCCTAGCGTCCCATCCGACATCTCAGCTCAGCCTGTTTCCAAACAATAGCAGAGTAAGGCCTGGCTTGGGGGTGCGGCCACGCAACCAAACACGCGATCTTTCTAAGAGTCCATGTGTTTCCAATTTCTGTTCCGGTAAGCGTCGAATCCCAGCGCGATCGTCCAAATCGGTTGGCTTTTCAGTGGGATTGCACGATATATCGCACGCTACGTACGCTTTCCTCGTTCGTGCCATGCCAACATGAGACCACATCAAACACCCATGTTTTTGTATTGTTTTTGGCTTGCGTCTCTGCTGGCGGGTACGTTAAAATGGTAGCGCTCCACAACAGAACAGAATTTCACCACATGCATACCGAGTCGGAAAGCAAATTCACTACTACATATGCATCATGGGAGTGACGTAGTTAGACGACCTGACGAGGATATCTTTTCTACGGATGCAACCACTACTTCTCAACCTGAAATTGTACCAGGACTAGTTACCATAGCACGAGCATAGTAATTAAATTATCCGGTGAATTCCTTCCTATAAGTGAATGTGTTATTAATAGAGAATATGCATGTAACCTTATTTTACTTAGAAATCTTGGAGAGGAGAAACCAAGCATTCACGACAAGAGAGACAGCAAGGGCCGAACCACTTCACCACTTCAACAACAACCAATTCGACTCTACCAAGCCGATTACCTTAGCTTGACATCCCATGGTACTGCGTCACCTTAATTTGGGTTATGGGCCGTGTAACTTTTAAGCCCAAGGAGAGGCCGTGGATTAGCGATTGTTGGACGGTTTGATCGAGTTTCGGTTAACTAGCCTCGTCGTCAAAGTCACTCTCGACAAATCGAATTACCATTCACGAAAATTGAAACCAAAACAAGGTCATTTATGGCCTCAAACCGCCTCAAAGTTTTAGCACCCATTTTCGCCATTCGTTAAGTCGTCCGTTTGAGATTTCATTCATTTTAGATTGTGTAATCTTTGTTTCTAAACCATATTTTAGTGTGTTGTAATATGCGTGCTGCCCTGAATTGAAAAAACGGCAAGTGCAAATAAAAGGAGTCGCACAAGTTTAAAAAAAAATCAAAATTTGGCAACATTGTTCTTTTTCATATTTTGGAGTACTCTTTATATAGCCCTTGTATCGTCTAGTGTTACTTGCTTGAACTAGGGTCGAGTGCTAGTTTGGGCCAGCTGAAATTGAATATCGCCATTCCTTTGTCTGTCCAAGCTCCACCTACTACTAACCGAATAGGTCCCGCCATACTAGCAATCGCTATACTCATCACTCAAGTCAGGTTACCATAAATGACCAGTTTACTTTGGTAAGAACTTGTAAGAATTGGTAAGAGCTTGAGAGTGTGTGACTTTTGTAACCTCCAGCACCTAGTAGCAATAGGAAGCTAACATTTTTTTTGTGAGTTTCCTGTTGATACTAACAATGGCAGGTTCAAGATCACAAGGGGAGAATAGCAGGCCCAACGTTGAGGAGGATGCACCTCTCACGCCGCGCATGAGAGGAATTGCGCAACACTTTGAGTGTTTGCTCAATCGAAAAACCAAGGGCAACCCATGAAGCTTTGGACTAGATTAACAATAATCTCGAGGCACTCTGCACACGCATTGAGTACCTCAAGTTTCGGCTGCTACATGATGCAGTTGTGGCCATGAATAGGCCAAGAGGGAACGACACCCCTGCCTGCCGTCCTCCACCTATTGCTCGCTCTCAGGCAGATGAGGTGGAAGAAGAAGACACGAATAACTACACTGCTGATACGGAATCAGATGGATTCAATGTTCACAATGATCGTGACCATCGTTGGCTTCGTCGCAATTGATAATGTATGGGAAGAAATCAGTAGGAGGTACATGACGATCCACTAGCTAAAATCAAGTTTACAATGCCTTCTTTTGCTGAAAAATATGACCCTGATTCTAAAGGAATATGGGTAGGCTACACTAGCAGCAATTCAAAAAACTATCACGTAAACGAGGAAGCCAAGCAAGTAGATGATCACAGATTGTTACCACCAGATGTATAGTGCAGCGGAAGAAGAGTCGAAACAGCCTGGTTCAACAAAGAGCACGTCGATGTAGTGGTCGTAGTCGATCGTCCAACGCCCTCGCGAGTTGATCGTCTCCTCCAGCAACCTCTGAAGTTCCTTGTGAAGATCGTGGATCATCCTCAAGCGTAACAGCAACCGCAATAGTGCATCTATGGTATCCTGTGAGACCCCGGTTTATTTAGCTTGTAATACTTAGCCTTCCATTGACCCTAACATCACAAACAAAATAACCTGTGACTTGATGGACATGTGCTTCCCAGAAATACAACACACATATATCTTTTACAAAAGCATGCATCAATTCCATACATCATATTATAACAAGTCTAGCAAACGACATACATAATAATAAGTTATTACAAAAAATGTCGACCGGCCAAATGAAAACAAGTATTAAATAACAGCGGAAGCAAAAAGTGCCATAAGATGGCTTAAACCAAAAGACGACCGGTTAGCCACATAACCACAGGGCAACCGACCGGGCCGCCAAGCTAATCGCCCCATACATTACCACAGCACAACTCACAAAAGTGAGGCCCTTCGGGCTCACCTTCTTCCTCTGCACATAACAAGCAATGCAGATGAGTATAATAATGTACTAGCAAGACTTACGAGTAACAAGTCTATACATAACTACATGAAAGCTGTATCAAAGGGAATTGGTTATATTGTTATTTGGACGCATAAAGCAATTTCCATTTGCAATAATGTAATAGATTGAAGGCAATTTAACAAATCAGTTTTTTTTAGCATTGAAATAACAGCGAGTAACAATAAATAACAAGTAACCACCTAGAAGTGACTAACCCAATAGTCACCACACATAGCATGAATCCCTGATTCATACCACGCGTCAAGTTTTAATTAAAATGTTGTAGTCTAGTTCTCACGGGGCGTTTCCGAGCGTGTCCATAACCTAGGGCGAGGCTATTCGAATAGTTCAAAACCTGCGAGGTGTACCAATGTACCCACACTTGATCGCCTTTAAGACACATGATTTAGCACACTTCCAAAGGTATGCCGGCACGGCTAAGTCCTATGAGACATTTCCAATATTGTGCATCGACTCACGAGCCGCTCGGATGGACCGCGAGTTCATACGCTTACATTGTAAAGCCGAAAAAACTACCCTCGGGTAAAGCTTTTCGGACAACTACAATGCCCCCACACATATCCACCTCATTTTACCACAACACAACACACACACGCCCTCCTGCGACTCGTAGCCAACACACGCCAAAGTACTAAGTCAAGAGAGGTCCCATACCCTCTAGTGTGGTTATACGCAAGAATGCTCGAGCGGTGGCGCAAGTAACTCGGTCTTTAAATGACTAGGCACCGTTCGGTCACACCCAAAAATCACACCCTCTTACTATTGTGCCCAAGTCCAAATTGTTTTGTTTTCAGTTTTAGTTTTGCAATTTAAACATAGCACAAAGCTGAAATATAGAGATCATAATAAGTTTGTGTGATCAAGGTTATCGACTAAGTCGACAACCACCCATTTCTACCGATAGCTAAGCATGGCTAAGCAACAAACTAAGTAAACTACTAAGTGATAAGAGCTCATCCAACGAACCCAAAATCACAGCAAGATAACCCTAGGCTCAGTAGTAGATGATAAACATTTGCCTACTGATAATGCATCTAATGGGTCAACTATCGACAATAGTTAAAACAACATAGCAATGCATACATAGAATTTGCAAACAATATATTAGAATTTGAAAATAGTAGGAACAACATGATCAAATGATGTTACACTGCTTGCCTTGCTGGAGGGCAGGGTCTGGCTACTGAGGATCAGATTCAATATCAATAGTCTCTTCGGAACCTAACGTGAAAAGGCGATAAAACCAATAAGAACGAAGAACACCAGATAAACTTCAACACCAAAACTTATCCAAATCTCATGAAATTTATACAGCAGCTAGAGCATGATTTTAGACAATTTTAGGAACAAGAATCAGGTCATTTGGGTTTAGTATGAAAAAGTTATGTCTAAAACTATTTCCCTCAGCCTAGAAATTCTACTAAATTAATTATTAGTACTGTTCATGGCAAAAATTTCCAGAATGATCTGAGACCTGAGGTTTTTATGGTAGGTAGATAATATCATCCTAACAACAACAAAACTGAGTATACACATTTTGGAGTTAAAATGAATTAGCTATGATTTTCCTAAGTTATGAAACTAGCATATTTCACTTTTCAGATATATAAACATGAGCAAAACCTATTTCATGTTAAAGCATGCTCACAGAGGAATTTTACAAGCTTGAGTTTGCTCAGTTTGGAATTATACAGAAAAAGATATGCATTTTACAAGTTTCACATTAATTTCTGGGATATTCAAAAATAACTGAAAACTCATCAATATTTTCTACAAGGTTTTCTGGCATAGAACAATGTCTATATGCATTTTTAAATTAAACTTTAGTGAAACATGAATTTATCGATTGGAATTATCTTAAAAGGATTTAAAATGAAATAGTTATGAGTTTTAAAGTTTAAAGCAATTTTTAGTGACAAATAAAGACTTAACAAATTAAACCAAATCTACGCAAAAATAATCGATGTGGAGCGATATGGGCCTTTGGTTGGAATCCAAAGGCCCATGCGCTGAAAGAATAAGCGCACACGCGCAATCCAAACGACCCACCATTGGATCAATATCCAAAGGCTCTCCATGGAGGTGACATTCGGACCTTCCAATGCCCCAACTAAGCGGGGCATAGATCGAAGGATGAATGGCCCGGATCAACGATACAATCGAAGTCCGAATGTACTCAAGATGCGAGGCGTAGATCGAGGATCGGGCGGTCCACAAAGACTAGAACGCTAAGAGGTCTAACCACGTAGAGAGGTCCAAATTAGATGAAGATCTAATGGTCCGAGAGTGAAGGAGAGGTCCTACGGTTGAGGATCTACGGAGGAGGTTTGGGACGGTCAAGATCTACTAGAGAGGTCTTGAGCGGCCTAGATTTACTCGGAGGAGGTCCTAAGCGATAAGATCTAGCGAGGAGATCATGGCGGCTAAGATCTCGCGTGGGAGGTCCTCAACGGTCAAGATTTACACGAGGAGGTCCTCGAGGACAGGGTTTAACAGAGCGAGATCTGGACGGCTCAGATCACCTTAGGGAGGTCCTGGACGGTCCAGATCGAAGCGGAGGGAGGTCCTGAGGTTCTCTTCGCAAGGACCAGGGGTGGTGTGGTCTTTAACGGCTAAGATTTGGCCTAGGGAGGTCTTAACGGCTAGGATCAACACTAGAGGAGGTCCTGCGGCTAAAGACTTCACAAAGGGAGGATCTAACGGCTAAGAGCTAATCCCCAAAGGTCTTTTAACAGCTGAGATTAACTCTAGGAGGTCCTATGACTTATCGTTTTACCGGAAAAGACTCTACGGTCTAGATCTAACCTCGAAGAGGTCCTGAACGGCTGAGATTAACTAGGGGAGGTCTTAAGACGTAAAGTTTCTCAGAAATTAATCTAAGGCTCAGATCTAAACCTGGGGAGGTCGTGAACGGCTAGGATGGAACCGAGGAGGTCTAATGACTTGACAAAAATACGACAAAGTACAGAGCTCAACGTTGAGCCCGCCGGCACGTCGCCAGCGACCAAAGCCACGGCGGCGCTAACCAACTATACCAAAATGTTCCCAATACTATTGCGAACCTAATGGAACCACTCTCGATGGCGGAGCTGGCCTATAACGCCAGCGAGCCGGAGAGGGGCGGAGGGTACTTTTCGGCAAAAACCAAAAATACGGACAAGGTGCGCTACGAGCTAATCTAACTAGCGCTCGAGCTCTAGGTGGCTAAAGTGAACTCACCAGGGCCCATGAGAGGTCTAAAGGAGGTCGGAGACGTCCTGGCGGCGGAGTAGTTCACCGGAGATGAGGAAGACCATGCGGACAAGAGCTTCTGGACAAGGAGAAACGCAACAAGTGGTCAGGGTCACAATGCGATGACCGGGAGGTGGTCCAGAGCAAAGGTTTGGGCGAAGGAGACTTACGAGTTGGGAGCGAAGGGGGCTCTCCCAAGCGGAGACCTAAAACTCAATTCAAGTCGTTCCTGAGAAACAACCAAAATTCGGGTTAGGGGGTACGCTCCAGACGACTAGGTGGTCCAACCAACAAGAAAAGAAGGGTGAAGGAACGACTAGAGCACCCAGGCCACCGATGAAGCTCCACGGCAACAATGGCGGATTTGGGTGTTCCCGTAGTTTTGGGCTCCACGAACAGAAAGTGAGTTGGGAGGGTGGCTATGAATGGAAGAGGTCCAAAGGAGGACCTCGGGGCGTTAAGAAACTAGCGAACAACGACACAAGAGGAAGAGGCCCCGCGACGAGCTACGGCGACATAGAAGCTGCGACAAAGCTAGGAGCACGACGGGGCGGCGTGAAACACGACTTTGGCCGAAAGCATCGCCGCGCAGCTACGGCCTCGACAGGCAGGCGTTGACGAGGGAGCGAGATGTGACAGGACCACACCGCGCACTGTTGCTGCGCACGGCGCGAGGAAGAAGACGACATAGGGTGGTCGTGAGCCCTTGGATCAAAATCTAACGGCTCACACCTCGCGTCTAAGTGCGGCTCATGGTCTTGGTCCAACCGAGTCAAGATGGTTGGGCTCGGGTTTTGACTCGAGCTTGAGTCTGATTCAGACCAGAGTTGACTTTAAGGTTTTTATATTGAACTGGACTTTGAGAATTTAAATGAGGTAGCAAAACAACTCCAAAAATTCTAAAATTTTTACAGGAGCTTGCTAGCTTAGAGATTAACTTTGTGTAAAATTTTCAGAGGTTCTTATACAGTGCATTTTTCTCCCAAAATTCTGCAAGGTTCTGGAATAGGGTTTTGACTGAAGTCAAACAGGTTTGACTGCCCTCTAAAAATATTCAAATAATTTCTAAAAATTGTGAAATTTTTCAGAGGGGTCACATACCATCCCTAGATTTTAGGAAAAATATTTTTAGGAGTTGATTACAAGGTTTTGACAGAATTGTTTTTGAAGGACTTGGTTTCGGTCAAGATGACTTGTGACTTTGTATTTCCATAACTTCTTACAACAATTGTTCAAAGCATATAGAGAATACAAGATGTAAGAAAAAGTTTTAATTTCTACTCATTTTCTTACATTTGAAAACACAAGTATGAAACTTGGGATGTTACAAATCTCCCCCCTTACAAGAATCTCGTCCCGAGATTCCGTTTACTCGGAGGTGAAAGGCAGGTAGTCAGCACAAAGGCGATCTTCCCGCTCCCAAGTTGCCTCATCCTCGGAATGATTTGACCACTGAAGCTTAAGGAACTTGATGACACGGTTCCTAGTTCTCCGTTCAGATTCTTCGAGAATCCACCCTTAGGACCTCCTCTAGTGTCGATCTTAGTCGTCCAGACCTCCTTACTATCAGAGCTTATCGCCCAGGACCTCCCTCGATGAGATCTTAGCCATTCAGGACCCCCTAGAAATCTTGATCGTCTAGGACCTCCTCCTATAGATCTAACCCTTAGGACCTCCCCGTGTTGACCTGGATCGTCAGATCTTGATCTAACGGGCTAGACCTCTTCAACGCGTTTGGAGCTCTAACATTTCGGTCCTCGTGGACCATCCATTTTTAGATCTGCGGCTCCGATCTCGTGAACCTCTGGACCTCCGAAGATGACCTTGATCGGAACCATCCATCTTCAGATCGGTGGCCCACGTTCGCGTGAACGTTCGGACCCCCGAACGTTTTCTTCGATGTGGACCGTTGATCTTGATCCAACGGTGGGCACTATGTGGCTCGCGAGGGCTACGAGCGCGGTTGAGATTCAGTGCGTGTGGGCTGTGGGATTCAATATCGACGGCCCACGTTTGCCCACATCTTTTCCATTTGAGTTAAGTTTGTTTAATTTTCGGTAAGCTTTTATTTGTCAACCGAAAATAGTATTAAACTTCAAAATTTCATAACTAATTCATTTGAACTCAATTTTAGATGATTCCAATTGGGTTAAATGTCATTTTCTTGAACTTTAATCCAAAAATATGTTTGAGCAATCGTTTCTATCCTGAAAATTTTGTAGGTTGTATTATTTTGTTATAGTATTGAACTGTTACTCTAGAAATTCATTAAAACTTGTAAAATGTATAAGTAATTCTCTGTAGCTCTAAATTTAGCAAACTAAAATTTGTTAAGTTCCTCTGTTAATATGCCTTAGTGTAGAATAAGTTTCATTGTGGTCTTTGCTGCTGAAATTGATAAGGCCTTAATTCCACAACTTAGAAAAATCATAAGTAATTCAATTTAACCCTAAATGAAGTGAACCCAATTTTGCTGTTCTTAGGATGTCATTACCTACCTACCATAAAAATTTCATATTAAAAAACTTTCTGGAAATTTGTGTGATGAACAGTAATAGATGGCAATTAATTTTGAATTTCCTGCAGACTGAAATTGTTTTAACCATAACTTTTGCATACTTAATCCAAATCGAATGATTCTTGTTGCTAAATTTACCTAAAACCATGCTCTACCTGCTGTATAAATTTCAAGGATTTTGGGTGTAACACCCTGGATCTTCAGAAGCCAAAATGCTACCTAAAGACCTAACATATAACAATACAACGAATAATTTTCACAGTAATTCATCAACTAAGTTAAGTAGATCATCAACAATTGGAATATAAACGGAAATATAATATTGGATCCACTAAGATAATCCTATCAACGAATAATCAATGAATATAAACAGTTATTTAAACAAACTCAATGATAAGAAAGGTACCATCCAAGTCTAAGTTTATTTATTACAATCCAACAATTCACTAATGTAAGGCAGCAGCAGATCTTTTATTCAACTAGTGTAAAGTGATGTATTTGAGTAGTGCATGTCTACTCCCTCCCAAGAGAAACTTCATCAACGATCACCTAAAAATAAATAAACAAAGTAAGGAGTGAGTCCAAACTCAAGCAAGTACAATAAATAAGAATGACAACCAACATGAACAAGACAATCTCTTCTCAACCTCTGAACATACAACAAATGAATACTTATGAAGATATGAGATGAATGTTCAAATTCAAAGGATTGGACTGCACACATGCATATACCGGTATAGCCAGTGACACACTCGTCGGTGCCCACTTAAGCCCGTATTTATCAAAATACGGGGATCCAAAATACCGTATGAAGAACGTTTCATACGTGTGTCCAAACTGCCCACATTGGAATGGTGGGACTCACATGCCCATACCGGAATTGATGCGACTTTAGACTCCACTCCCATGGACGGAACATGAACATGGATGCAACTTTCGACTCCACTCCCGTGGACGGACTTGAACATGGGTGCATGAATATACTTAAGAACAACGACCACAATCATCTTTGAATATATGAATTTCACATACGGAAGAAACATAATCATCAGAACTTCTCACGTATCAAATGAAAACACAAGATTTAACATCCAGCATCCAACATACACAATTCATATAAGCGCTAGTGTACTTGCCTTCCATGAAGCGGCAGCGTTGGCGAGAAAAGATGGTGCTCTGAACCGAAGCTTCACCTCCTAAACAATTAAATAACTGAAATAAGAACACGAAGAACACGACATTCTTGAATAACGTCCTACAACGCTTTCCAATGATTCAATATTTAACGAAGCTCTAAACGAAAACCAACACATTCGCCTAAACCGCCTCGGACAGCAGCACGGTAAACAACATAACTCTTGATGCGGAACTTGAATGAGGTGAATCCAGTTTCGTGGATTCTTAACTAACAAATCTACGATACTCTAGCTGACAAGATAATCTAATTCGGCCAAATTAGTACGTCAACAGACTGATGAACTTTCAGCAGAGAGCAAAAAAAACAGCAGCACTAAAACGACCATAACGTTTAATCTATAACTCCGAATTAAACGTTCTTTAACAATCTGGAAAGGTTATCAAATTACCTACAATAAACTAGTTGGGTCAAAACCTAGATTCTTCCAATTACAAATTCATATTTTACGAAATAACAAAACAGACCAATCTCATCATAAATCTGGACAATAGATACCAAATCTATCATAACTTTTGACTCGAATGTCGGAATCAGGTGTTCTTGGTGGACACCGAAATCTAAGAACATAATCTAGATATCTCTAGGAGATCACAACTACTGGTTCGGCCTTTAAGATCATGAAAACGCCCACGCAACAATCTGGACAGATTGATGTGAACAGCAGACCGACATTGATCCAATCAAATCTATTCGATTTCTCCTCTACGACTAAAGAACCAACGATAATCGAGAATCATTACCCTTGTAGAACCTTAGAGAGACGTTGAACGATCCCCCACGAAGAAGATCCCTCATCCCTCCTTTCGGTCAACCAATATGTAGTCCTTCCTTCTCCTTCCTTTGTGAACACCGGCAGTGGGAAGGAGCGGCTCCAAGAGGCAAGGCACTGTAGCGGTGACACTGTAGCTACAGTGCTAGCCTAGGGTTTTCCCCCTTCTTTTATAGGTGGCCGGCCCCCCACGGGCCTCTTGGGCCATGGCCCGAGGCCCAGGTTGCCGAAGAAAAGCGAAAACCCTCTATTTCTTAATTCTATTCTTCTCTTTTGAATGATTTCTTCCTTAGAATAAATCGGGGTATTACATTGGGTGACTTTGGATTTTGAGTCTTTTTGGTATTAAATGCGTTTTATTGGATTTTCTCATTTTGCGATAGGTTCCAAGAAATTGTTGATTGTGACAATGATCCTCTGCGAAGAAAGTGATCCTAGCAAGGCAACGGATATAGTATCATTTGATCATATTGCTTCTATTACTTTTAAAGCTTAATATCTTGTTTGCAAAAACTAAGTATGCATGCTTCTTGTGTCAAAGTAATTTTTTTATCGATTAGAGGTAGCTAATCCTATTGCATTGTTGCCTTGAAATTGTTCACCCCTGCCATTGCCCTAGGTTATTATCCTCACCAGTGAATTAGAGCCCGGTGAATGATTTATGATCTTTTATTTGTCTTTACGATATGATGCTTAGCAATGCTTAGTTACCGGTAGAATTGGGCGGCTATCGACTTAGTCGATGACCTTGAGCACACAAAAACTTGTTATTACTTATGATCACTACCTTTGTGCTTTTTTATTTGTGAAATCTAAAACTGAAAATAAAATATTTTAGACTTGGGCACAATGGTATGATGGTGTGATCTTTTGGTATGAATGAAATGGTGCTTGGATCATCAAGGACCGAGTTACTTGTGTCACTAAGCCAAGCGATATTTGCATGCTAAGCACACTACAGATATATGGGACCTCTCTTTACTTAGTATTTTGGGAGGTTTTAATTAATGAGTCGCTGGTGGTAGTTGTTAGGTGTTCGTTTTGGGATGAGGGGGATGGGAATTCCGGTTAGGTTCTCCATACCCAGGACACCCGCAGTTGCTTCAGCTGGGCCGGTGTTCCGACTCAACATATGGATCCTTGTGATCTTTGTCGCCGGCAGGTCACTAAGGGTTAACCCCCATACGTGTGACTCTTAATTAATGCAATCCATTAGAAATGTCTCGTAGGACTTAGCCGTGCCGGCATACCAAAGGAAGTGTGCTTAATAGCTTGGCAAAAAGGCGGTATGAAGTGTGGGTACATTGGTACACCCCTGCAGGTTTCAAACTATTCGAATAGCCTCGTCCTAGGTTATGGACATGCTTGGTAAGGTCGTGCAAGAACTAGACTATAACCTTTTTAATTAAAACTTGATGTGGGTGGTACAAATGGGTAATTCGTGCTATTGTTATAATGGCCATTGGGTTGGTCGTCTCCAGGATGTCTTTATGTTACTACTTTATGTCTTGCTGTTAATTAAACAAATAAAATTCAGATTGCTAAAACCGCCTTCAAACTACTACTTATTGCAAATAAAATCTGCTTTATGCTGAAAATTAACCTTTAGTCTTCTCCTTTGATTAAAGCCTGCATGTAGTAGTATCTAGGTTTGTTACTCGTAAGACTTGCGAGTACATTTTTGTACTCTTTTGCTTTGCTTAATTGTTGCAGAGGAGGTTGATCCCCAAGGGATCGACTTTTGTGAGTTTTGCTACAGTGTGGATGACTAGCTTGGCTGCCCGGTCTGATGAGGACATAACCCCTATGGATACAACCATATTTGCTATGCTTACTGTTCCAAGTATAAGAGCTCATACGCTTCACTTAAATTATCAGGTGAGCTTGTTTTTAGGAGTGTCTTTATATTATATGAATTATATGATGCTACCTAATGATGAAATATATATATGTGCAGCGCCATGTCACTTTTGGTCCAAGACAAGCAAGCGATTCGAGTGGACCCGTTTTGGAATCGATTCGGCCTCTAAAATCAGCCTGACAACACCAACTTAAAACAGGCATAACTTTCACATACGGAGTCCGTTGGAGGTCCACGAGTACTTGATTGAAATCTTATTTCGTCCTCTTTCCAACGGATCCAGCCTCACCTCCAAATTCCTTCTGGGCTGATCGCAATCATCAAAAGAAGACATCATATCACTTGTTTGGACCAATTTGGGCTTTGTAATCATACTGAACTTGGCCCATCTGCCGGCGGCCCACTTGGGGGTGTGGTTACTGTTCACATGAACAGTACCTATGAATTTAGTCCCGCCCCGCTGGTTCTATTAGATGTGCGGCTCCCCCTCCCCTATATAAGGAGGCCGCACCCCTCTAGTTTTTCTTGGATTTTGTTTAGTTAAAAGTTAGCCTTGTTGCAACTTCGTGTATTGGCTTGTGTTGACTAGACTAACCATAATACCGCTTCAGAATCCCAACTCAATTAAATATTTCAATCCTATTTGCAATTTCAGATTGCTTATTATCTTGTTCTTGCGTGCTTCTTCGTTGTATGCAGGAATCGACCTTCGTGGTCAGGTCAACCGGGTATTCGTGCACGGTTGATAACGACTTGTCAATCAGTTCAGCGATTGCGTGGTTGCGAGCCTTGCGTGTTCGTAGCCAGGATCGTGAGAGTTGAGCGACGCCTACCGAACTTATTGTTCTCATCGAAAGATCGGGCCAACAATCAGACCTTCGGGTTCATCACGGTCGGATTGCCTTGTGGGTGTGAGGCAAACCGGTTGGCTTTTGCTTATAGCCATCTTATGGCATTTTGTTTCCGTTGTTGATTAACTCTTTTAGCTTGTTCTTAGCCGGTTGGCCTCTCTTTTGTAATAACTTTACTATATGTCTTTTGCCTTTAAAACTTTAGCTTGGTTCTGTGTGTTGTATGGAATTGATGCAATGTTTTATAAAAGGGTGTGTATACTGCAATTCTGAGAAGTATACATTTTTTGAGGCACTAATATTTTGTTTGTGATGCTAGAGTTAATGAAAGACTAAGCATTACAAACTAAATACCCTAGGTCTCACACCTCTCCTCTAGTTTAGGTTTTGTTTAGATCAGTTTAGCAGTGTGTGCAAACTCCATGTTGTCTCTTGTGTCGGTTAGACCAATAGATTCGTGTTCTGTAACCTCAACTATCCTTGTGCGACTTTTATATTTTGCAATTTTTAGATTGCTCTTTACTTGAATTCTTGCTTGTTCTTCGATTGCTTGTAGGAATTAATCTTCGTGGCCAGGTCAACCATCGTTCTTGATGAGTTTGATAACGACAAGTGCGTGGTTTAGCGATTGTTGGACGGTTTGATCGAGTTTTGGTCAAGTAGCCTCGTCGTGAAAGTCACTCTCGACAAATCGAATTACCATCCACTAGAAGATCGGGACCAATCTTACATCACGACTCTGGAAGACAATTGTTGTGCATCTTAATTACGGAGTTACCTCATCAAAGCTTGCATATTTGCATGATGTATTTCGGCTGATTGATCTGTGTTAGGGTATGTACAATGGTATAGACAACTATTGTCTATAGTATCCCTTCATGTCATTTATAGACAACACTAAAGACAGCTTCTACAATATGTTATCTTTTTACATATCTTTATAGATAGCTTTTCCCTATACAATGTGTCATATTTTTCGTGTTACAGTCGACTACTGTATGAGAGACGACCCAATTATCTATGCTTCCCCTCTTTTATCTACATCATCTTGTGTTCTACGTGACAAATCTTATAAACAGCTGATATCAAACTATTGTACATGCTTTAAGCGTTTTTTTTTCCTATGATTAGAACAGGATAAGAAGAGTTTGTCTTGCGTGGTAGGCTTGGGACCCGAAGAAGGCCAGTTTATGGCAGCTTCTCATGTGCTGTTCTTGCTTGGACGTTTGGACTTGTGCCGGAAATTGTTACCAGCGGAGGGCTGGGTGACATATTGGAGGGTAGATTTGATGGAACTAAAAAGCCTTAATTTGGATTAGCTGCTGGTGCTGGCGGCCGTTGGACGTGGGTGCACGCAAACGCACACTCACTCGTGGAGACTGGAAATGGATCTTCTGTGCTCACTACAACGCTGTTTTTAGAGTCGTTTTTTTAGCTCACTCCGGCCAAAACCTAGGTTTGGGTAGTTTGGCAGCTGGATTTCGCCCCTTATCGCATAAAAGTCTTGCATTTTTTTGTATGGATTAGTAAATTTACATGCTAGGATTTTACAAAATCGATTATTATTTGCCATTTTATATTTGTTATAGTTGTTAACTTGTTACTCCTAAATAAATCTAATTTATGATAGGAAGCTGCTAGAGGAAAGGGGTGCCCACGCAACATGATAGGGAATCCCAAGTTTCAGATCCATAAGGTTCAGTTTTCAAGCTTGAAGTTTCAGCATGTTTTACACTTTAATTTCCATGTTTCAAAATCAAGTATCATTTTTCAACCAAGCCTTGGTGTATGTTTGAGATTTCAAGCAAAACTGAATATATTTTAGGTTTGAAAGAAAACTGATATGGGTTTCGACAAGATTGCTCAACATAATTTTTTTCAAAGAAATTCAAATGCAGGTTTAAGGGTAAAGATAAACCTAAGCTTGTTTTCGTACATGTTGGTTTGAGAGAAGCAACGTTGGAAATAGAGCTAGACTATAACCACTTTTGTCTTGATCAACCAACACTACTACAGAAAAGGTCTTAACAGATGGTTCAAAAACGTCATCACAGACGGTTTCGTGAGCCGTCTGAGTCTATGGGTCAATGATGACATGAGTCATCACAGACGGTTGCATACTGTCATAGACGGTTATTAACTTAGAACCGTTTGTGATAGGTAACTATCACAGACGGTTTGTAGATAAAGTCGTTTGTGATAGTTAACTATCACAGACAGTTTGTAGCTGAAACCGTCTGTGATGATTTTTCTCTATAGACGGTTTATAGCTGAAACCATCTGTGATGACTTTTCTCTATAGACGGTTTGTAGCTGAAATCGTCTGTGGTGATTTTTCTCTATAAGGTCTCTAAGCAGTGGCTGCTTGTGCCTTTAAAATCGGCATCATATATATATTATATATATATTGTTCGTAGTCCATCAGCCACTTTCGAGGGGTTGTCCACGCAGCATGAGGAGGATGAGACAGCAGCCACAGACAACTTCATCGAGCCCCTGCAAGTTCAATGTAACAGCCCAAATTTTAAATTCCAGTTGAAAATAAAGTTTAATGATTTTTGTGGATTTTGTGGAATTTTCAAAAGCTTTTACTTAATCAAATTAAAACTAAACAAATTTATTTGCAAAATCTATTACCAAATAATAGTTGGAAATATTTCATTTAAGTCCTAAATGCTTCAGAGAATCTCTGTGAATTTTCTCAAAATTTTTGGACTTAATTTGCTAAATTCTAAAGCCTAATTGAATTACCAGAATTAAATTAATTAGAAAATCAAAAAGAAATCCCAAACGGTTTGTGGGCCGAAACCCAGCTCGGCCCACATCCCTCCCGCGCGCGCACGGCCCGCTCCGCCGCGCCATCGCCTTCAACCGTTGGATCAGGATCCAACGGCCGGCTCCATCGCGCGTAAAACCACTACCATCCATCAACCGTTGGATCAGGATCCAACGGCCAGAGTTCACGCAACCTTCGGACACACGAACGTCCATCGCGTGTGGACCGTCAGATCTCAATCGGACGGCTCACATGGACTCAGTACTTTCCTAATCCTCGCATCACTTCAATCTATCGCGACCGTTGGATTAAAATCCAATGGCTGCCCCAACCCCAACTTACCGCTTCGCCCATCGTTGTCCACCATACGATCAAAATCCAACGCGTCACCATCATCGTCTTCCTTTCCATCTTCTTCCTCGCCGCTTTCCTTTTCCTCGCGCAGCGCCGCCATTGCCGCCTTCTAGAAACCTTCCAAAACTGGGCGAATCCGGCCGCATCTCCGTGATCGTCGCGCGCATTTAAATCCTTGATTCACTCTGCCTCCGACACGGCTCTCACCTTCCTTTCTCCCCGCCTAAATCCCCGATTCTCCGCCGCGGACTCGCCGGGACCTTCTTGGGCGTTACGTCGCTTCGGCCACGCCCGCACCCTATAAAAGGGCACCCCGGGTGCGCCTCGACCTCCACAACTCCTAGCCGCCACCCCCATAGCCCCTCCGTCGCCGTAGCGCCCTGATTTCGAAGTTCTCCGCCGGCGCAGCTCTTCGGGTCATCTCCGTTTCCAGCGCCACCAGAGCTCCTCTGTCCTCGTCGTCCGCACCATCGTCATCGCCTCATCCTTGCGAAGTTGCCGCCGCCACCCACTTCGCCGGAGGATACCAGGATCATCTTCTTCGTCGACAACCGCACGCCGCCGCCACCAAA
The DNA here is from genome assembly GCA_036346255.1 of Ampelocalamus luodianensis. NCBI lineage: Eukaryota > Viridiplantae > Streptophyta > Magnoliopsida > Poales > Poaceae > Ampelocalamus > Ampelocalamus luodianensis. Next base: position 38,530,539 of record CM070625.1, read on the forward strand.
CTCCGTCGCCGACGACCTTCCTGCCCCGCTCCGCCGCCGTTTTGGTAACCCCTGGGTTCGCACTGCTCCCCTCTTTCTTTTGCGCACACTCGCAAGCCTCGCCGTGGCTCGTAGCACCGGCGAGGGTGGTCACCGGAGCACCCCTCCGTCGGGCATACGTGGCCGGACCACGTCATCGCCACCCCGGCGCCACCTCGGCGCCCGAAGCTCACGTGGCTGCCCACGTGGCAGCCACCTCAGCCGTGTCCACACCCCCTTCGAAGCCGAAAGCCGTGGGTCTGGTCCACGTGGACCGTGACTATGACACGTGGGGCCCGTATGTCAGTAAAATATTTTAATTCCTTTAATTCTGGAAAATCCTTCGCTGGCGTCAGCATTGTGCAATAATTAGATTTTCCAAGAGAAAATAATTCGCAAATTCAATTAAATTTGATTTAGGTTTAAACTTCAAAAATTCATATCTTTTGCATCTAAACTCCAAATTGGTTGGTTCAAGTTGAAAAATTTGTCTAAAATCATGATCTAGCTAACTGAAACAAAATATTTCAATTTGGAGTTATTTTGAGCTTAGTTTTTGAATTCATTTGAATTTGAAGTTAATTTGTCGTATTTTCGCGTTTAGACCTCGACGACTCCGGAGAGTTAGATCCTTCTGATGATTTAGAGTTTCAAGACTTCAACGAAGGCAAGTTACACTATTGATCATATTGTTCCTAGTATTTTAAATTATTTAATTCTTGTTTTTAAATTACTATTGCATGCATATGTTTATATAAATGTTTGAATGTCTTGTATATAGTTATTCCAACTTCCATGGTATGGCCAATTTGATTATTAAATATGAATGCCTTGACACCCTTAGGTAAAATTTGTCATATGCTTAGCTATGCTTAGATTATATTTATAAATTTGGGAAGGTTTAGCCAAATCTTTTACAACTTGATTTCAATTTGATTATGTGGTATTGTTTTACCACGAAAGTTTATAAAGAGATTTTTACTCTAAATAAAATAATATGGGTTTGGACTTGGGCGAGATGGATAGATGGTGGGTGCAGGTTCATGCACGGGCCTAATCTGGTTAGGATTAAGGCCCAGGGTTTTAATGGAAAGACGCCAAAGTCAGTTAAGGACCGGTCTTTGAGTGTATTTTGCTACGCCTTACCGTACCACCACATGTCTGGAATGGGACATATTTGGCTAAATAATTTGTGGCATCTTGGTGTTATTTGTGCTATGTTGTATGTGTGGGTGTTGGTTAGACATTAGTCCCACCTGGCACAAGAGGGGGCTCCGGGAGGATGGTTAATCCAATGGTAGCGAAACCTTAGCGGGCATAAATACATTAAGACACTGCTTTGTAACGGTCTCATGATAATTGCTTAGTCACACGCCTTCGGAAGCGTACTTTGGCCGACATTAAAAGCAAATTACCTCATGTGGGTAAAGCTGTACAAACTCTGCAGAGTAGAAACTATTCAAATAGTCGTGTCCGCGGTCATGGACATGCTAGCAAAGCCACTCTAAGTTAGACTTGTTTTTGGTTTATAAAATGATTTCCACGGATGATTTTAGGATGGATAATCCTATGGTAAAAACTGGGCGGTTAGCCAAGTGTTAGGAGGATATCCTTCACCATGCATTTAATAGAGGTTATCCACTATTCATTGTAATTTTAATAACTGATTTTAGTTGTAATATAAAAACTGGCCTTAGAAAATTATTATTGGTATTTAACCTGAAAATGCTGTTTACGCAAAATAACCCTGCCATTATCCTTTGTTTACCTTATGCATGCATTACCTTTTCAATATTGGGTGTAACTTGCAAGCACGGAAGTTGTGCTTACTCTTGCTGAATAATCTTTATTCAGGAGAAGACCTCTATCAGGACGGTGAGGATCTTGACGAATAGGCTACGCCTCCAGACGATTGCCTATGGCAAGTCGTGTGGTCTACTACTACTTTGTTTCCGCTGTGTTATTCCTTTTCTATTTGGCCTCAGGCCCTTTTTGTAATAAACTCAGAGTTTGATGTTAATAAAGTGTGTGATATGATTTTGCTATCACTTTTGTTGACTGTGTACACTAGAAATCCTGGACTAGTGTATAAACACAGAGAATTCGGGATCCTTCGCTCCTGGGTTCGACATTCAAGAAGCATGGTTGCCAAAAAAGCGTAAGGACATCCAATTACCTGGATGTCGTCGACAGGTAATTGGACGTCGCTGTGTTTAGAAAGTAACATGGCTGATACCAGTCGGAGTAGTTGTGCGTCCACATCACTTTCTAAACACAGCGACGTCCAATTACCTATTGACAACATCCAGGTAATTGGATGTCCTAACGCTCTCTTAGCAGCCATGCTTCTTGAACTTGCAGGGGCTCGATGAAGTTGTCTGTGGTTGCTGCCTCATCCTCCTCAAGCTGCGTGGACGACCCCCCGAAAGTGGCTGAGAGACTACATAACAATATATACATATATATATATATATATATATATATATATATATATATATATATGATGCAGTTTAAAGGCATAAGGCATACATCGCTTAGAGACTTTATACGTAAGAGATCAGATCCAAGGGCACAATCTATGCACAATACATAACAAAGAGTAATCTAATAGCTCAAGGCATAATTAATCTATACATAATATCACATCCAATTGCATTTGTGACATCAATTTATCATAGAAGTATCATCCAAGGGCACAATACATAACAATAGGTAATCTAACAGCTCAAGGCACAATTAATCTATACACAATATCACATCTAATTGCATTTGTGACATCAATTCATCATAGAAGTATCATCCAAGGGCACAATCTGTACACAATACATAACAGCAGGTAATCTAACAGCTCAAGGCACAATTAATATATACACAATATCACATCCAATTGCATTTGTGACATCAATTCATGCTGATGAAGTAGTTCATGCAGGCAGGATGTCCGTGGCTGCTGTCTCATCCTCCTCATGCTGCTTGGTAGATTTCTTAGACGTCCATAGTAATTAAAGAAATCATGATCCAGTGCAGACACGACGCGGCAACGGTGGCAAACACTAGCCACCACCAGCACAACCCACATCCAGGGGAGAGAGGCAGATCTGGCTGAGGTGAGGTAGCCGAGGGAGTAGAGGGGAGCGGCGTACCTCGAATCGGCGGCGTAGATGGCGGGACGAGATCGATTCGGCTTGGGAGATGGCGGGAAGAGATCGATTCGGCGAGGGAGATGGCGGTGAGCTCGATTCGGCGGTGTAGATGGCGGGGCGAGCTCGATTCGGCAGGGGAGATGGCGGCGAGGTCGAATCGGCGGCGGGGGAGTCGCGATGCGGGAGCCCGGCCAAAGTCCCGAACCCTAGCGCGCGCTGAGGAGTGAGGAGTTAGGGCGCAAACCCTAGCGCGCGGGCTCCTATTAATAAAGGTATATCACAGACGATTATATTATGGAACCGTCAGTGATAAGTATCACAGACGGGGTCAGAATAGAACCGTCTGTGATATGGTCTCATATCACAAACGGGTCGACAATAGAACCGTCTGTGATACGTATCACAGACGATCCCATAATAGAACCGTCTGTGATACATCTATGAATTGTTTTTTGTATTTTTCTATTAATACTTTTGTCTATTTTATAAAGAGACAATCTGGGCCATAGAATGTTGATCTAACGGTGATAAAATATGATCTAAAACTACGCTAAAACCGCTAATTTTATGGCAAGTAGTCCAACACCTTTGCAAAGAAATTGGCATACTCATGCCTAATCCTGTAGTCATCGCTGCAGAAGACGGCGTAGTCGTTCCACCCTGACACGCCGCAGCCGGTGCTCATGCACCGGTGGCCATCCTCCGACAACGCCCACACCCGGCCCAGCGGCCTAGCCATCCTCCCCCAGGCTGCCGCCCGAATCATGTCCGCGGTGAGCCTCTGGCACCGCCTGCACTCCCGGTTGGTCCTCTTCGCCGTCTCGCACCCACTGCCGGCCGGCTCGCCCTCGACCTGCTTGATGTAGTGCTTCCCAACGTCGCGCGTCTCGCTGGCCGTAGAGGAGGAGGCCGAGCACGTAGGCCGCAGCCTTGTGGCCGGCAACGGCGTCGGTCGCCCGTTCAAGGAACACGAGGCGCGCTGTATGTCTTGGGGCGCAAAGACAAGCACGAGGCCGATAATGAAGCATGCCTCTGGGTTGCCAGCGCCGGCCAGACGGTTGATGACGGTGAGGTAACGCTCGTTGTCCTGCCACTTCATCATCTCCTCCCGCTCCAGTGCCACACGCATCCCCACGGCGCGCGCCTTGGATGCTGTGAGACCCCGATTTATTTGGCATGTAATGCTTAACCATCTACTTGGTCCTAGCATTACAAATCAAATAAACCAAGTCTCGAGATATGTATACTTCCCAGAAATGCAGTATACACACCTCTTCACAAAATCATACATCAATTCCATTCTAGATATAGAATCCAAAGCAACACATTACCAAACAGTAGGCATGCAAAATAGAGTTATTACAAAAGAGGGCCGACCGACCAAATGGCATACAAATAACTAAGTAAACAGCGAAAGCGAAAGTGCCATAAGATGGCGATAAACAAAAGCCAATCAGTGTGCCTTTAACCCACAAGGCAACCAACCGGACCGCCACACTAATCGTCCCAAACACCGCCGCAGCACAACTCACAAAAGTGAGGCCCTTGGGGCTCACCTTCTTCCTCTGCAACAAATAATATTAAGCAAAGCAAATGAATACAAAGATGTACTCGCAAGACTGACGTGTGGACTACCAGACCTATACATATGCTACATGCAAGCTTATTTGAGTGGAGGTTGTATGGCTCATTTTTAGCACAAAGCAAACTTTATTTACAATAATGTAATACATTTCAAAAGCAAGTTTGCAATTCATTTTTATTGTTGAAATAATTACAATAGATAGATAACAACAACATCCTGGAAGTGACTAACCCAATAGTCACCACGACCATAGCATGAATTACCCATTCATACCACCCATGTCAAGTTTTAAGTTTTTAAAAGGTTGTAGTCTAACTCTTGAAAAGCTTACCCAAGCGTGTCCATAACCTAGGACGAGGCTATTCGAATAGTTTTAACCCTACAGGGGTGTACCAATGTACCCACACTTCAGACCGCCTTTAAGCCACAAAAAGCACACTTCCGAAGGTATGCCAGCACAGCTAAGTCCTACAAGGCATTTCCAATGTTATGTATTAACTACGAGCCACTCGTATGGATAAAAACACATACGCTTACATGGTAAAGCCGAAAAGACATCTACCCACCCGGGGTAAAGCTTTCAGACAACTACCATGCTCCCAAACACCATCCCTCCTGCGACCCCCTGCGACTCGGAGCCAACACACGCTAAAGTACTAAGTCAAGAGAGGTCCCATACCCTCTAGTGTGGTTAGTACGCACAAATTGCCTGGATAACAGGTACTCACAAGATGTTCGGTCTTTAAATAACCCGGGCACCATTCTAGTCACACCCAAAAACACACCACCATACCATTGTGCCCAAGTCCAAATCATTTTTGTTTTCATTTTTAGTTTTACAATTTTAAATATAGCACAAAGATGAAACATAAGGATCATAATAATTTTAGGTGATCAAGATCATCGACTAAGTCGATGATCGCCCAATACTACCGATAGTTAAGCATGGCTAAGCATTTGGAACCCGTAATCTACTAAGTGACAAGAGTCCATCCAACGAATTCTAATCGCAGCAAATAACTTAGGCTCAGGTAGTAAAGGATATTCATTTACCTACAGATTATGCATCTAAAGGATTAACTAATCAATTTAACAACAAAATAAGCAATGCATACATACAAGTTGAAAACAATATATTAGACTTTAAAATAATAGGATTAACATGATCAAACTGCTTGCCTTGCTGGATTTGCTCAGTTTGCTGCAGAGGCTCACTCTCAAGATCAACACACTCGTCGGCACCTAACGAAAAGCAAATAGGAATCGATAAGAACGAAGAATACCGAAAAGAGTCAAAAACTAACTTTCTCCACATGCTCTGAAAATTCTACAGCAGCAAGATCATGATTTATAATGAATTTAGAAACAAGAATCAATTTATTTGGAAGTTTTATGCAAACGTTATGATCAAAACAATTCTGCTCAGCTTGAAAAATACAATTTGTTGCTATTTATCATAATTAAATTGTTTGGCACAAATTTCTGGAAAGGTGGTGAAGCTGAAATTTTTACAGTAAAACAAGCACCTCATAGTATGAATAACCCAACTGGATTCATCTCATTTGGAGCTATAATGCATTTTCTACGAATTTTCAAAGACATGAGAATGAGCATAATTTAATTGTATTAGCAATTCCTTTAACAATAGTAACATGCCTAAAACTAATTTTATCAGCAAGTTCATTATTAGAGGAAGCCAACAAAATTGGATTCACTCAATTAGGAGTTACAGAGAAATACTTATGCATTTTTGAAGTTAAAACAATTTTTAGTGCAAAATAAATCTAACCTAAAGTTATTTTATTAACAAACATTTTCTGGAGCAGCAACATGGTTCAACCTATTTTTATATGAAAGTACATTTAAAATAGAAGCTAACAAAATTTGAATCACCAATTTTGGAGCTAAAATGAATTAGTTATGCCATTTTGAAGTTAAACCAATTAACAGTTCACAAATAAAGCATTTCGGATTTTATATAAACATACAATACTTTTTATACCCAGCTCAACCTAGCCATAGACGCTGACAAGTAGGGTCCAGTGCATAGTGCCATTTTCAATTAACTCCCGAATTAAAATTTCCTACTGACAGGTAGGACCCGCTTGTCATTTGCACGGTCCACATGCATAGTGCATGGACCGAAAACCATGAACTCAGCCCACGGTCCACCGAAGGTTTACTGTGCACTCAACACGACCGGGCCCACAAGTAAGTGAGACAAAGGGTCTGCTAATCATTGGTTTGCCGACAAAGATCTACACTTAAATGCTAATCATTGCAATTAAACCCTAATGACACCGCTAGAGTAACTGTCGGGAAATCCGACAAAACAGAGCTCGCTTGACCGCGAGCTTGACCGGAGCCTCGCCGGCGACTCCGACTGCTTAGGTGCCGGCCAAGGGCAGAAACGAGTTCCCCAAACTATTGTGCACCCAAAGGTGGTGGTTGTAGTGGCGGGGACGGCATGTACCGACGGCGAGCAACGGTGAGCTATACAGCAAAAATACATGCAGCGGCACGGTGCATTTTCAAACTAACCCAAGTGGGCTTAAGCTACAAGCGTGGTTACTGAGGCTCACCAGAGGGGGAAAAAGGCTGGAGGAGGTCGGAGGTGAGTTGTCCACGATAATGGCGACGGCGGCGCTAGAGCTTCACGAGGAGGGGTCTCCCTGAGCAACCAAACCGAAAAATGGTGGTAGGGAAAACTTGAGCGAAGCTAGAGGATGGTTACCGAGCAAGGAATCGGACAATGACTCACCGGTTTTGAAGTTAGGGACGGAAGTGAGAACTTCAGCCGAAATGGGGAAAACTCCAAATTGCAAAACTCCTATCATGCATTGAGGAAATAAGTTGAGGGGAAAAGAGGCTTATACCCCAAGGCACAATGTGACGCACAAGAAATGAGTAGAAACTCACCAGAGACGAGGATGAAGAAGATAGACCCGGTGGTGAAGCTTTGGGCGCGCTCTGAGGCCGCCGAGAGCACGAATCCGCCCTAGATCCTACAAGCAACGACCGAAGCTCAAATAAGCGAAAATGGAAAAGGCATTGAGTGTAGAGCCGAGGGGAATGACCGGTCGAGTCTTACCAGAGAATGGATCTCAAGGGGGCTTCCCTCTCCTCTGCCGAAAAGAGGAGAAGTGAGGAATCGAGAAGCATGGAGGGGGTATTATCCCGGGGAAAGTGACGGAGTGGAGGCGGCGTCAAGCAAGGAAGCCATGGGAGTGGTCAATGGCTGCGGCGGATTCACAGCATTGATGGATCTAGGCAGGGCTTGCACGGCGCATGGCGCTAGCGTTCTGTGGCTCACCTGCTCGAGGAAGAAGAAGCCCCTGATCGGTGGGGCCGGGAGGTCAGAGACACAAGCGAAGGGGTGTAAGTCAGAGTGAAAAGGGTCGATCTAGACCATCGAGTTTGGATCCAACGGCTCACAGGCAAAGGTGCAGTTAGTTGGTTTGGCTGAGTCAAGAGGCGGTCGGACCCGAGCCAGGGTCTGGTTCGAGCCCAAGGAACAGTGCTAGGGTTGAGTGAGATCATTTAAATTGATTCTACTTTGACCAAGGCCTAAAAATTAGAAATAAATTTCCTAAAAATCTGAAATTAATCATAGGTGTTCCTAGGACATACTAGTATTCATAAAAATTATTAAACTCACTTTTACTATTATAATTTGTATTATATAAATTCAAACTTAGTCTAGGTCATTAAAGGGTGTTTGAATTTTCTTAAGGTTTAAACCAGTCCCAAAAATTTGAGAAAAATTATATTTATTCATGATAAATATTATAGGATTTAAATAAATTGTTTCCAGAAGATGATCACAAGCTTTTGTTTCTATTATCCTTTGGAGTTATGATTTGAGTTGTAAGTTCTAATTGATCTAAAAAATTTCAAAAACAACAAATCATGCAAATGCTCCAAAAAGTCAAATCATGCTCAAAAGTTTTAAATTCTTCTCATTTTCATACATTTGAAATACAAACCCTGATTTGGGATGTTACAGACGCCTTGTACATGGCCTTGCAACTAAAATTCAAGACACGATAGAATCTTAATACAAGAATTAATTACTAGATATTGGACACAAAACGAAATCGTCATGAAATTTTATTTTTTGCACCATATCATGATACGACTTTTCGGTTTTGTATGCTACAGTCATCTTCACAAACTGACTATAACCAGACCTACCAAAAACAAAAGAACAGAATACGTACGTGGCTCGTAGGCTACGGAGGTCAGCCATGGGCTAAGAAGAGCTCACGGCCATGAGGCCGACTGTGAGGACCCGGAATATTTAACTAGTAACACTTAACCTCCAAATGGTCCTAGCGTTACTAATTAAACATTGTAAGCCTCGATGGACATATGCTTCCAAGAATTGCAGCATATGCACATCATCACAAAATTACACATCATTTCCATACAACATACATCACTAAGTTCAACAACGACATACATAAAGTAAAGTTATTACAAAAGAGCCGACCGGCCAAATAGAACAATAAACAAGAATGACAGCGGAAGCAAAAGGTGCCATAAGATGGCTAGAACAAAAGTCGACCGGTTAGCCACACAACCGACAAGGCAACCGACCGGGCCGCCAAGCTAGACGCCTCGCAAGCTACCACAGCACAACTCACAGAAGTGAGGCCCCTCAAGCTCACCTTCTTCCTCTGCAACAATTACATTTAAGCAAGATAACTGAGTACACAAGGTACTCGCAAGACTGACGTGTGGAATAGCAGACCTATTCATAAACTACATGCAAGCTTATTTAGGTGGAGGTTGTATGTCTCATTTTGCACAAAGCCAACTTTATTTGCAATAATGTAATACATTTAAAAGCAAGTTTGCAAATCTGTTTTGTTGTCAAAATAACAGCGAAATAAAAAAAAATACATACAAGTAACCACCTGGAAGTGACTATCCCAATAGCCACCACAACATAGCACGAATCCCAGATTCGTACCACCCATCAAGTTTTAATTAAAAGGTTGTAGTCTAACTCTTGAAAGACTTGCCAAGCGTGTCCATAACCTAGGACGAGGCTATTCGAATAGTTTTAACCCTGCAGGGTGTACCAATGTACCCACACTTGCATCGCCTTTAAGCCACAAAGCACACTACAGAAGGTATGCTGCACGCAGCTAAGTCCTCTGAGATATTTCCAATCTTGTGCATTGACTACGAGCCGCTCGTATGGATAGAAACCCATACACTTACATTGCAAGCCGAAAGACAACAAATCCCATCACGGGTGAAGTCTTTCGGACACTACAATGCTCCCAGCACCATCCCTCCTGCGACTCCCTGCGACCCGAAGCCAATACACGCCAAAGTACTAAGTCAAGAGAGATCCCATACCCTCTAGTGTGGTTAGCACGCTAAAATGCTTGGTTTAGTGTAACAAGACGTTCTGTCCTTGTTGACCCGGGCACCATTCTAGTCACACCCAGAAATCACACCGTCTTACCATTGTGCCCAAGTCCAAATCTTTTTGCTTTTAGTTTTTGGGTTTTTGCGAATTGAACATAGCATCAAGCCGAAATATAGATACATAGTAAGCATTTGTGTGATCAAGGTTATCGACAAGTCGATAACCGCCCATTTCTACCGGAAGCTAAGCATGGCTAAGCAATTAATCCGCAAAACTACTAAGTGACAAGAGCTCATCCACGAACCCTAAATCACAGCAATAACTTAGGCTCATGGTAGTAAAGGATAATCATTTGCCTAAGGAAATGCATCTACTAGGTTCACTAATGACAATAGTTTAACACAAACTAGCAATGCATACATAGAATTTGTAAACAACATAAATACTTGAAAATACAGTGATTAACATGATCAAACTGCTTGCCTTGCTGGGATTGGTCTTGCTGCAGAGGGGAGTGCTCAGGTTCAATAAATTCTTCGGAACCTAACGCGAAAAGGCGATAAAAACCGATAAGAACGAAGAACACCAAAAGGAACTCAACAACAAAGAACATCCAAATCCCATGAAATTTATACAGCAGCCAGAGGTTGATTTTAGACAATTTTAGAAACAAGAATTACTTCATTTCGACTTAGCGTGAAAAAGTTATGCCCTAAACAATTTCTCTCAGCCTGAAAAATCCTAATTAAATTAATTTCGGTTACTATGTGAGGACCCCAATTTATTTGGCTTGTAATGCTTAACCAACCACCTGGTCCTAGCATCACAAATCAAATAAACTGATCCTCGAGATATGTATACTTCCCAGAAAGCAGTATACACACCTCGTTACAAAATTAGACACCAACTCCATTCCAAACATAGAGTCCAAGCACCACACTACCAAACGGAAGATAACAAATAGAAGAGTTATTACAGACAAAGGCCGACAGGCCATAAGATACACAAATAGACAAGAACGACAGCGGAAGCAAAAGTGCCATAAGATGGCTATTAACAAAGCCAATCAGCGTGCCTCCAACCCACAAGGCATCTGACCGGACCGCCAAATCTAGTCGTCCACGAAACGGCAACACAGCTCACAGAAGTGAGGCCCTTGGGGCTCACATTCTTCCTCTGCAACAAAAACATTAAGCAAAGCACCTGAGTACAAAGATTGTCTTTGTACCCGCAAGACTGACGTGTGAACTAGTAGACCTGTTCAAATGCTACATGCAGGCTTGTTTAGTGGAGGCCATATGTTTCATTTGCATAAAGCCAATTTTCATTTGCAATAATATAATACAGTTTGAAGCGAGTTTGCAATTCGCTTTAAAAGTTGAAATACAAATAAAGGTAATACTAACAAAGAGAAAGATAAACAACCTAGGGTGACTATCCCATTAGTCACCACAACAATAGCACGAATCCCAGATTCGTACCACCCATCAAGTTTTAATTTAAATGTTGTAGTTTAACTCTTGGAAGACCTTGCCAAGCGTGTCCATAACCTAGGGCGAGGCTATTCGAATAGTTTTAACCTGCGGGTGTACCATCATGTACACACTTGAGGCCTTTAAGCCAAAGCACACTTCGAAGGTATCTTTGCACGGCTAAGTCCTACGAGACTTTTCCAATATTGTGTATTAACTACGAGCCGCTCGTATGGATAGAAATCCATACACTTACATGGTAAAGCCGAAAAGACAACTACCCACTCGTGATAAAGCTTTTGGACAACTACCATGCTCCCACCTCCATCCCTCCTGCGACCCCCTGCGACCCGGAGCCAATACACGCCAAAGTACTAGGTCAAGAGAGGTCCCATATACTCTAGTGTGGTTAGCACGCGAAATGCTTGGTTTAGTGTAACAAGATGTTCGGTCCTTGTTGACTCGGGCACCATTCCATCACACCCAGCAGATCACACCAATCATACCGTTGTGCCCAAGTCTAAATCATTTTGTTTTAGTTTTAGTTTTGCAATTAAACATAGCAAAAATCTTTGAAACATAAAGTTATAGTAGATTTTGTGTGATCAAGGTTCTTGACTAAAGTCGATAACCACCAGTTCTACCGATAGCTAAGCATGTCTAAGCAAGTTGACCGGATCTACTAAGTGACAAGAGATCATCCAGCGACCTCTAATCACAGCAAATAACCTAGGCTCGGTAGTAGAGATCAATATTTTGTCTACAGGATATGCGACTACTGATTTAACTAATCAATTTAACACAAATTAAGCAATGCATACATACAATTTGAAACAAAATATTAGACTTTAAAATACTGGGATTATCATGATCAAACCGCTTGCGTCTGCTGTTGCTCAATTTGTTGCGGAGGGTCGTTCTGTTTGCCGAAATATCGAAGCCTAACGATAGAACAAATAACAAATAATAAGAGCGAATAACACCGACAAAACTCAACCATACAATAACAACAAAACATACCAAACTCACACAGCAACCTAAGCAAGAAGTAACAAAATTTTAGAAACAGCGAACTAATCAGTTTAAGTTATTAAGAATTTTCTATGAATTTTCTAAGCTAAAAACACATCAAAACACTAGTTAATTGCTCAACAATTTTTTATGAACAGAAACAGTATCTAAAACCTATCCTGATAATTAGTATACTAAAAATGAAATTTTACAGAATTGGTTTCACTGGATTTGGACAATTATTGAAAGAGATATACATTTTCTAATTTAGAAGATACATAAAATATCCTTTAACTAATTAACGGATCTTTGCTATAGATACAAGGTTGAAATTAATTTTTGTAAATACCACATTTAAAACGAAAATTAACAGCACTGGATTCATGCGATTTAGATAAAATTGAATTAGTTATGCATTTTCTAAGTTTAAATGAATTAACAAATACAGAATGAAAACACATTACTGAAATACTAAAACATTTATTCCTTTTTCTACCCACATGAGCTAGCCACGACCACGCATGTGTGGACGTGCGGCGGCGACTAGGTCAAACTTGACCCAGCGGCGCCAATGGCGCCGAAGGCGTATTCTAAAAATACGTCTTTGACTTATCAAAGTGTACTTCTAACATATACTCCGCAGAAACACGTTTCCCAACAGAGAAAACGTAGCATCAAAGCTGCACAACCACCAACTGACATCATGGGCCCACATGGCAGTGACTAAGAAAATAACATAACAGTTGGATTAAAGGATTTCTAAACGCGATTAACAGAGAGGGCCCACAAGTCAGAGATACTGACTAAAAGACGATTAGCACTATAGAGTAGGGTTAGACCTTAACGCTGCCGTCGGCTCAGCGGCGACCACGGGGACGGTGGCGCGGCGCGATCGTTCTCGCGAACCAGGAGGTCTTAGGGCGAGTGAGATATACCTTCAGGTTCGCAAAGATCTCGCAAACTTGTTGACGGTGACCCGGGACCTCGAGGATGCCGGCGGCGGTGGCGCGCGGAGGCGAGAAGAAGATGCGGTGCTCGCGGAGAAAACGATGCGAGCTTCGAGAAGACCTCGGAAAGTGCGCCTCAGGATCGCCTCAGCTCCAGGAAGGATACGCCCCAGATAATGCCGACGAAGGAGGTCTGAGGCGGCCGGGATCAACGCGGCGGCGGAAAGCCGAGTTTGAAGAAGAATCGGCCGCGCACCCTCAACGATGCACAAAAGAAGAAAACAAACCCACCGTGAGACTCAGTGAGGAAAAGCGATCACGAGGGACCGAGCGCTGCGGCTTAAGACTCACCAGAACACCCAAACAACCTTGGGGCCGAAAGTGCCGGAGGCGGAGACGATGAAATTGCCCCTAACGACTCTGTGGATGAACCGAGCTCGGATCAGGAAAAATGGATGCGGCGAGGCAAAAGGAACACGACGGCGGGGTCGCTGTTGCTCGAACGGCAGTGAGGTGGTGGTGCCGCCCTCGGTTTCTTCTCCGACCGAAGCTAAGAAATGGGCGGAGAGGGCGTAAGAATGGCTGCGAGGAGGAATGGACGATCCTAGGAGGTAGATGGACTTCAGGCGATCCCCTGGAGGCAGACACGCGTCCCCGGCGTGGCAGCGACGAGCTGCGTGGCACGCATGCGCGATCGCCAGCGAGCTCCGGTAGGCAGCGGAGTCGGCGAGGAAGAACCTGACAGGAGGGACCCACACGTCAGCGACGGTGGCAAAGCGGCTCGAGTCGAGTGCAGTGCAGCACGATTATATGGTTTGACTCAAACATGAGCGTGTCGATCGTTGGATCGAGATGGGCCTACCGAGATTGGTGTATGCATTCGGACAGGTCGGTTGATTGGATGCACGCGGGCCGCACGATCTACATCGGACGGTCGACAATGATCGGGCTCGCACGGTGCAACTAGGCGGTGCGACCGAGCCATTTAGGTGCGGTCGGATTTGAGTCGGGCTCGGGTTCGAGCCCGACAAACAGTGATTTCTGATTTTGAGTTTAAAAAGCTGAGAGAGTTTGGGGAATTTTTAGAGGTAGTTCCCGAGCTCCAAAATTTCCGAAATTTTTATGGTAGCTACAAGGGACAGAGAACAACATTGCATTAATTTTCCAGAACTTTTTATGCATTGCATTGTTCTGCAGAAAATTCACAAGCTGCTGACCTAGGGTTTGACCAGAAATTCAAACTAGTTTGACTTGGCCATTTGATATAGCAAATAAAATCTAAAAATTGTGAAATAATTCAGGGAGGTAGATAGGATGATCAAGATGATAGGAAAATAATTTCAGAGGATGATCACAAGTTTGAAAGCTAAGACTTTGTTGACAACAATTTCCATTCACAAGAATTTAATTCTAGAAAATGGAAATTGCTAGGGAAAATTTGGAAAACTTCCAAATGATTTGTTGAGGCAACAAAAGTTTTTGTTTCTCCTCATAATTTACATTTGAAATACAAACCCTAAGTTAGGGCTGTTACAAATCTCCCCTTACAGAATCTCACCCGAGATTCTCGATCAACTGGAGAAGAAGGGCGGGTGTCTGCTCGGAGGCGATCTTCCCGCTCCCAAGTGGCTTCATCCTCGAGTGGTTCAACCACTGAACCTTCAGGAACTTGATCACACGGTTCCTTGTTCTGCGTTCGGCTTCTTCGAGGATACGAACGGGGGGCGCTCACGATAAGACAGATCTTCCTGCACATCGATATTTTCCAATGGCGTTTCCTCAACCGGAACACGGAGGCACTTCTTCAATTGTGACACATGGAAAACATCATGCACCCTTCAAGTGTAGCTGGCAACTCCAAGCGGTATGCAACGGCTCCACTTTCTTGATGACGCGATAAGGCCCGACATACCGAGGAGCCGGTTGCCCTTGACACAGCGACGGTGTCCTTCAAAGGTGAAACTTTGAGATACACAAAGTCATTGGGCTGGAAACTCACTCACGGCGACGCCCGGTCTACATAGCTCTTCCGCACGATCGAGCTACGCGCAAGTGCTCACGAATCAATTGCACTTGGCTTTCCGCCTCATTGATCGAATACGCCAAGAACCGCCTTTCACCGATTCGACCAGTTCAACGGTGTCTGCGCCGCCTTCCATACAAAGCCTCAAATGGTGCCATACCGAGACTAGCTCGAAGTCGTTGTTGTAAGAGAACTTCGGCAGCGGCAAACTCTTCTCCCGCTTCTTCCCATAGGAAAGAACACGAGCACTGAGCATATCTTCAAGCACCGGTTGACGCGCTCCGTCGACCATCGCTTTGAGGATGATAGGCGTCTTGAAAGAAAGATGGGTCCCCATGGCTTCCTGTAGACTATGCCAAAACCGAGAGGTGAACAGCGCCCCACGGTCAGACACAATCGTCTTGGGTACACCATGCAAGCTCACAATCCTTGATACATAGAGCTCGGCTAGAGGTTCCACACGGAGCTGACTCTTGACCGGAAGGAAATGCGCCACTTTAGTTAGTCTGTCAATGACAACCCAAATGGCGTCATTTCCCTTGGATGAACGGGGCAATCCAGTGATGAAGTCCATGCCTAAAGAATCCCACTTCCACTCTGGTATAGGCAAGGGCTGAAGAAGACCTGCTGGACGCTGATGCTCGGCCTTGACACGACAACATATGTCACATTTGGCAACGAACCTGGCAATCTCGCGCTTCATGCGAGTCCACCAGAATTTCTAACGCAGATCTTGGTACATTTTGGTGGCCCCGGGATGGATGGACAAAGGCGAATCATGGGCCTCCTGGAGAATCAAATCCCTCAACTCGGGGACCTTTGGGACCACGAGACGCTGCCCAAACCACACAACACCGTGCTCATCTTCTGTAAAACTTTTGGCTGATCCATTCTTGATGTTACGCTGATTTTACCCACACCAACATCGATTCTCGGGTCGACTTGATTTGATCCACCAAGGTTGGTTGCACAACCAAGGCAGCAAGGGACTAAGGGAGCCATGCTCAACCAAACCCAAGTTGAGACGCTGAAATTCTGCAAGAAGTGCAGGCTGTTGCTCTTGGATCATCAAAGTATTGCAGTACACCTTTCGGCTCAGTGCATCGATTTACATTGGCCTTGCAGATGATACGAGTACCCATGTCATAATCTTTGATCAATTCCAGCCATCTCCTCTGCCTGAGGTTCAGATCTGGCTGAGTGAATAAGTACTTCAAGCTCTTGTGATCAGAATACACCTCATAGCGGTTTCCGATCAAATAATGTCGCCAAATCTTGAGTGCATGAACCACTGCAGCAAGCTCTAAATCATGGGTGGGATAGTTGAGCTCATGAGGTCTCAACTGCCTGGATGCATAGGCAACTGCCTTGCCTTCCTGCATAAGAACACATCCAAGTCCCTGACGAGAGGCATCGCAATAAATATCGAAGCTCTTGTGGATATCAGGAAGAGTAAGAACTGGAGCTGAAGTCAACCGCTGTTTGAGCTCCTGAAAGCTCTCATCACAAGCAGAGGTCCACACAAACTTCTTGTCCTTCTTGAGCAATTCAGTCATTGGCTTTGCGATCTTGGAGAAGTTCTCGATAAAGCGGCGGTAATAGCCCGCTAAACCTAGAAAACTCCGCACATCGTTGATCGACTTGGCTGCCCCCAAGATAGAACATCACTGACCTTGCTGGGATCCACAGCTATGCCTCCAGCTGAAAGAACATGGCCCAAGAATGCCACTTCCTTCAACCAGAACTCGCATTTGCTGAACTTCGCATATAGCTGGTGCTCCCGCAATTTGCCCAAAACAATCTTCAGATGCTTAGCATGCTCTTCTTCAGTCTTGGAATAAATAAGAATATCATCAATGAAGACCACCACAAATTTGTCCAAAAACTCCATGAATACTGAATTCATTAAGTTCATGAACAAAGCTGGAGCATTGGTTAAGCCAAAGGACATGACGGTGTACTCGTACAGACCATAACGAGTAGTGAAAGCTATTTTCGGAATATCTTCAGATCTGATCCTGACCTGATGATACCCCATTCTCAAATCAATCTTTGAGAACACACTGGCTCCGATCAACCGATCAAACAGATCATCAATGCGGGCGAGGGATATTTGTTCTTCACCGTCACCTCATTGAGAGGACGGTAATCAACACACATGCGCAAAGTCTTGTCCTTCTTCTTCACAAAGATCACCTGACAACCCCAAGGAGATGGCTAGGACGGATGAAACCCTTTGCTTGGAGCTCACCAAGTCGCTTCTTCAATTCTTCTAGCTCATTGGGAGGCATTCGATACGGCGCCTTCGAAATCGGAGCGGTACCGGGCAGCAACTCAATGACAAACTCAAGGTCTCGAACCGGAGGCATCCCGGGCAAATCCTCAGGAAAGACATCCACAAAGTCGATACTATGGGAACATCCACGAATGCGCAAGGTGGCAAGCCGCTTCGATGCACATAGATGTGGCCCCGCACCGCGGCGAAAATCCGACCGCCGCTCAAGGGTGGTGAGATAGACAATCTTCACAGCACAATCGATTTGCCCCAAGTGTTGGGACAACCAATCCATGCCAAGAATCACATCCAGACTCGCTGAACTGAGCGGAATAAGGTTTGCCAAAAATCCCACTCCTTTAACTACGATAGGAACATCCCGACAACAGAAATCGGCTCTCATTTCCGACCCGGAGAGCGGATGAGCAAAGGAACTCCCAAAGGAACACGGTGAAGACCACTAGCAGCAGCAAATGATCTTGAAATAAAAGAATGCGATGCTCCGAATCAAATAATCTTGCAGCGGGACGAAATTAACAAGAAGTGTACCCATCACGACATCAGCGCCTCTTGAGCCTCCTCGGTGAAAGGTGGTTGACTCGACCGCTCGCACCCGGGTCTTCGGACAACCTTACGGTCGGTGGGTGACCACTCCTGCCGCGTCCTCCATTAGGGCGAGGCGTATCGCAACACTCGAGGCAAGCGTTGGCGTAGTGGCCCTTGTTGTGGCGGCGAAAACAGTAACCTCGGCCGCGGATTGCGAGGCGCTCTGCTCTTGGATCGCGGCGCGCGTGGCTGAAACTCGACTGCGGTGGACGAGAGCTGGTGCGGATGGCCTCGGCACGGTGGAGCAAAAGAACGGGCCGGTGCCGCCCACCGAGGACGAGTGAGACCGTGTGAGTAGACCGATCGCCTCCCATTTGCGCTAGGACTCGCCAGGCGCTTTTGCCTTATGCTCGCAACAATGGCCTTATCTACCAAGGCACGAAAGTCGAGAAGTCCACAATAGATAGCTTGTCTGCGGCTCCTCGGACAAGCCATCCATAAACTTCTCTGCTTAGCCTCATTTGAGGCCACCTCCTGAGCATAACGAGCCAAATGATTGAACTCGCATGTGCAGGTACTCCGTCACGATTTGCGCCCTTGCTTGAGCGCGAGGAATTCTTTCTTTTCAGCTTCATCGAGGCCATCCGGGATGTGGGCCCACGAAAGGTCGACTGAACTCCTCCCACGCGACCACATGGCCCGCGGTGCATGGCGAGATAGTTCTCCCACCATGAGAGTGCCGTGCCCTCAAGCTCGTGGGACGCGAAGAGTGCCTTATCGTGTGCACGACATTGAGCTATGTTGAGCTTCGCTCAACCATGCGCAGCCAATCATCCGCATCGAGAGGTCCTCGAGCGGGAGAAAGTCGGCGGCTGCGTGCGGAGGAACTCGCAAGTCCCCGCAGTGCGGTGGCCGCCACCACCGGCAGAGTGGAGGTATTCCTAGCAATAACCTCCAAGATGCGCGTCGATCCATGCGGTTTCGCTCGATCGGCGAGAACCTCGACCATGGTCGGAGGAGCTCCTCATCATGACCAGCTGCTTGACCGCCACGCGTTCTCCGCCATCTGTTTCACTAAGACAAGTTAACAATAGCCGGAAAACACGAAGTCGACGACCCACTGCAAATAACTTACTAACAGCACAAAACAAACACAAGACTTTTAAGTTACAAAACCAATTGACAAAAATCAGACACTTAGCAAGCTCATCCATATCTTACCCTTATGCCCCTACAAATTTTAATTAGACTAATTCTCTATGGTTCTCCCAAAGACTGATTCCACCGGTAGTAACTATCTTTTGAAAGGAAAGAGGGAAACCAAGTTTTAAACTCAAATTAGAGTAAGATGAGAGTAGAAGGCTAAGATAGGTAAGGAGCAAAATCTGAGAATCTGCCTAGGTTTTCATAAACCCTTTTTATACTTTAAAATTAAGCTTTTTCAAAATATCCTAAAGACGACTAAGCCTGGGTTGCTACGGTCGTAATGGCTCGATACCAACTTTGTGAGGACCCCAATTTATTTGGCTTGTAATGCTTAACCAACCACGGTCCTAGCATCACAAATCAAATAAATCGATCCTCGAGATATGTATACTTCCTGACAAAGATACACACCTCGTTACAAAATTAGACACCAACTCCATTCCAAACATAGAGTCCAAGCACCACACTACCAAACGGAAGATAACAAATAGAAGAGTTATTACGCACAAAGGCCGATGTGCCACAAGATACACAAATAGACAAGAACGACAGCGGAAGCAAAAGTGCCATAAGATGGCTATAAACAAAGCCAATCAGTGTGCCTCCAACCCACAAGGCATCTGACCGGACCGCCAAGTCTAGTCGTCCACGAAACGGCAACACAGCTCACAGAAGTGAGGCCCCTGAGGCTCACCTTCTTCCTCTGCAACAAAAACATTAAGCAAAGCACCTGAGTACAAAGATTGTCTTTGTACCCGCAAGACTGACGTGTGAACTAGCAGACACTGCTCAAATGCTACATGCGAGCTTGTTTAGTGGAGGCCATATGTTTCATTTGCATAAAGCCAATTTTCATTTGCAATAATATAATACGCTTTGAAGGCAGTTTGCAATTCGCTTAAAAGTTGAAATACAAGAAAGGTAATACTAACAAAAGAGAAAGATAAACAACCTAGGGGTGACTATCCCATTAGTCACCACAACAATATACGAATCCCGTTCGCACCACCCATCAAGTTTTAATTTAAATGTTGTAGTCTAACTCTTGGAAGACCTTGCCAAGCGTGTCCATAACCTAGGATGAGGCTATTCGAATAGTTTTAACCACTGCAGAGTGTACCATCAGTACTCCACACTTCGCATCGCTTTAAGCCAAAGCACACTTAGAAGGTATCTTTGTACGGCTAAGTCCTACGAGACTTTTTCCAATATTGTGTATTAACTACGAGCCGCTCGTATGGATAGAAATCCATACGCTTACATGGTAAAGCCGAAAGACAACTACCCACTCGTGATAAAACTTTTGGACAACTACCATGCTCTCACCTCCATCCTCCTGCGACCCTCTGCGACCGGAGCCAATACACGCCAAAGTACTAGGTCAAGAGAGGTCCCATATACTCTAGTGTGGTTAGCACGCGAAATGCTTGGTTTAGTGTAACAAGATGTTCGGTCCTTGTTGACTCGGGCACCATTCGATCCACACCCAACATGATCACACCAATCATACCACAGTGCCCAAGTCTAAATCATTTTGTTTTCATTTTAGTTTGCAATTAAACATAGCAAAAATGCTGAAACATAAAGTTATAGTAGATTTTGTGTGATCAAGGTTACTGACTAAAGTCGATAACCGCCCAGCTTCTACCGATAGCTAAGCATGTCTAAGCAAGTTGACCGGATCTACTAAGTGACAGAGATCATCCAAGGACCTCTAATCACAACAAATAACCTAGGCTCGTAGTAGAGATCAATATTTTGTCTACAGGATATGCAAACTCTGATTTAACTAATCAATTTAACACAAATTAAGCAATGCATACACACAGCTGAAACAAAATATTAGACTTTAAAATACTGGGATTATCAGATCTTTGCTACAGATACAAGGTTGAAATTAATTTTTGTAAATACCACATTTAAAATGAAAATTAACAGCACTGGATTCACGCGATTTAGATAAAAATTGAATTAGTTATGCATTTTCTAAGTTTAAATGAATTAACAGCGCAACAGAAAACACATTACAGAAATACTAAAACATTTATTCCTTTTTCTACCCACAACGAGCTAGCCACGTTACCACGCATGTGGACCGATAGAAACGGGCGACTAGGTCAAACTTGACCCAAAGAATGCTAGCGGGGGCGTCGGCGTATTCTAAGAATACGTCTTTGACTTATCAAAATGTACTTCTAACATATACTCACAGAGAAATACGTTTCCCAACAGAGAAAACGTAGCATCAAAGCTGCACAACCACCAACTGACATCATGGGCCCACATGGTAGTGACTAAGAAAATAACATAACAGTTGGATTAAAGGATTTCTAAACGCGATTAACAGAGAGGGCCCACAAGTCAGAGATACTGACTAAAAGACGATTAGCACTATAGAGTAGGGTTAGACCTTAACGCTGCCGGCGGCTCACCGGCAACCACGGGGGCGGTGGCGCGGCCGCACGATCGTTTCGCGAACCGGGAGGTCTTAGGCGAGTGAGATATACCTTCAGTTCGCAAAGACCTCGCAAACTTGTTGACGGTGACCGACCTCGAGGATGCCGCGGCGGTGGCGGCGAACGGAGGCGGAGAAGAAGATGCGGTGCTCGCGGAGAAAGCGATGCGAGCCGAAGACCTCGGAAAGTGCGCTCGGGATCGCCTCGGCTCCGTGAAGGATCGCCCGGATAATGCCGACGAAGGAGGTCCGAGGCGGCCGGGATCAACGCGCGCGAAAGCCGAGTTTGAAGAAGAATCGGCGCGCACCTCAACGATGCACAAAAGATGAAAACAAACCCACCGTGAGACTCGGTGAGAAGCGATCACGAGGACCGAAATACTGGGCTTAAGACTCACGAAACACCCAAACGACCTTGGGGCGAAGTTGCCGGAGGCGAGGCGATGAAATTGCCCTAACGACTCTATGGATGAACCGAGCTCGGATCGGGAAAAATGGATGCGGCGAGGCAAGAGGAACACGACAATGGGTCGTTGTTGCTCGAGCAGCGGTGAGGTGGTGGTGCCGCCTCGGTTTCTTCTCCGCCACCGCTAAGAAATGGGCGGAGAGGGCGTAAGAATGGTCGCGAGGAGGAATGGGCGATCCTAGGAGGTAGATGGACTTGAGCGATCCACGGAGGCGGACCACGCGTCCCGGCGTGGCGGCGAGTCGAGCGTGCGTGGCACGCATGCGCGATCGCCCGGCGAGCTCCGTGAGGCGTGAGTCGGCGAGGAAGAACTCGACAGAGGGACCCACACGTCAGCGACGGTGGCAAAGCGGCTCGAGTCGGGGTCTGGTGCAGCACAGTTATATGGTTTGACTCAAACATGAACGTGTCGATCGTTGGATCGGAGATGGACGGCTGAGATTGGTGTATGCATTCGGACAGGTCGGTTGATTGGATGCACGCGGGCCGCACGATCTACATCGGACAGTCGACAATGATCGGGCTCGCACGGTGCAACTAGGCGGTGCGACCGAGCCATTTAGGTGCGGTCGGATTTGAGTCGGGCTCGGGTTCGAGCCCGACAAACAGTGATTTCTGATTTTGAGTTTAAAAAGCTGAGAGAGTTTGGGGAATTTTTAGAGGTAGTTCCCGAGCTCCAAAATTTCCGAAATTTTTATGGTAGCTACAAGGGACAGAGAACAAGATTGCATAAATTTTCCAGAACTTTTTATGCACTGCATTGTTCTGCAGAAAATTCACAAGCTGCTGACCTAGGGTTTGACCAGAAATTCAAACTAGTTTGACTTGGCCATTTGAAATAGCAAATAAAATCTAAAAATTGTGAAATAATTCAGGGAGGTAGATAGGATGATCAAGATGATAGGAAAATAATTTCAGAGGATGATCACAAGTTTGAAAGCTAAGAATTTGCTGACAACAATTTCCATTCACAAGAATTTAATTCTAGAAAATGGAAATTGCTAGGGAAAATTTGGAAAACTTCCAAATGATTTGTTGAGGCAACAAAAGTTTTTGTTTCTCCTCATAATTTACATTTGAAATACAAACCCTAAGTTAGGGCTGTTACATACTATTCATGGCAAAAATTTCTAGAATGATCTGAAATCTGAAATTTTTATAGCAGGTATATTATGACATCCTAATAACAACAAAGTTGAGCTTACAAAATTTGGAGCTATAATGATTTACTTATGATTTTTCTAAGTTGTAAGCCTAGCACATTACATTTTCCAGAATCATAAACATGCTCAAAACATATTTCATATTAAGGTACACTAACAGAGGAATTTAACAAATTTGATTTTGCACATTTTGGAGTTGTACAGAAAAAGATATGCATTTTACAAGTTTAATTCTATTTTTGGGATATTCAAAATTGGCAGAAAACAAGCTATTTGAGTTACACAATTTTCTGTGATAGGAACATGCTCAATTACATTTTTATATTAAACTACGAGGCATAAAAATTTATTACACCGGAAACATCTAAAAGGAGTTAAAATGATTTAGTTATGAATTTCTAAAGTTCGATACAATTTTTAGTTGATAAATAAATACTTACGAAACGAAATCCAACAAACGGAAATAAGCAGCGTGGGCGCTCGTGGCCGTTGATGCGAAATCCAACGAGCCACACACGGAAACAGCGCGCGCGCGCGATCCCTAAAAGAGCCCACCGTTAGATCAAGATCCAACGGCTCACGAGGAAGGATGCAACGGGCGGTGCGGTTGCCTCGACTAACCACGCCATGCAGATCTAAAGATGAACGGCTCGAGCACATATCTAATCGGAGAGTCCGATTGCACACACGATCTTAGCCACGGATCGTGAGATGGGCGATCCAGTGAAGAGGGCCGGATGGTCGACGCATCGGTCCGGGCGCAGATCGCAAAATGGACGGCGGTCCACGATCGAAGTGCAATCTGGAGCGCTGACACGTGGGGCCGCATGTCAGTGACTGTGAGTCACACACGCAAGCTTTAACACACGTGCACAGTGCACGGGGTCCACATGGCAGCGAGACACAAGGAGGTTTTAAGATAGGCAGTTAATTACTAATGACCAATGATTAGCGATGATTAGCAATTAATGTGTCCTAAAGGTTTTGTGCAGAGGTGATTTAAGAACTGAGGGCCCACACGCCAGTGACCCAAAAAGGCAATTTCGGACACATTTATCACTAACAATGATTAGCAATAAATAAACCCAAAATTAGCTCTAATGACTTCCGGTTTTTGGCTTTAAGCTTACGGGCCCACCTGCTAGTGGCACAGGGGTTATTTCCGATAGCCAATAGTGCTGACACATAACTAATCAATGATTAGACATTAATGATGTCCAAAACACACTGATTAGCGCCAGCGGAGGGGATTACAGAAGTTGGACCCACATGTCAGTGAGACATTAGGTCAGATTAAGACACCATTAATACTTCTAATGATTGGCAATGATTAAGCATTTGCTGTGTCCTAATAAACTGACGACAACGGGAGGTTACGCCTGGCAAAAACCGAGCGAGAACAGTGGCTTGTCGCCGACGACTCCGGCCGCGGCGGCGCCCACAAAACATCAAAATGGACTCGCAATAGCGATGCGAACCTAATGGTGATGACCTCGCCGGCGGTGGATGTCTAGAACGCCGGCGAGCCGGAAAACACAGAAGGAGGCCATTTCGGCAAAACATGAAAACAGCAAAATGCTCCGCTTTAGTCCAGGAAAGCGAGTGCCAACACTTCTAGGGACTAAATAGAAGCTACCTTAACCAGGATGAGCTTTGAAGATGGCCGGGGAAGCTTGAACACGATAGAGTTCACCGAGCGAGGAAGATGAAGAAGAAAATGGCAACCTAAGCAAGATGAACACCAATGGGTGATCAAAATAGCTACAAAAAGGTTTCCACAAGCTCCACAAGTAAGTAATTGCAAAAAGAACCACTTACCGGAGTTGGAGAAGAAAAGGGGTGAAATCTGCCGAAAATCTCCAAACTTAAAATTGAGTGATTCCTGTGAATGCAACCCAAAATTAAGTTAGGGGAAATATAAAGGAAGTCGAGGAGCTAAATAGGGTACAAGAAAGATTGAAGGTGAACCACTGGACACCAAGATCGCCATTGGAGCTCTCGGGTCAACAATGGTGGTTTGAGGATTTGAAGTGGTTTCGAGGTCAAACACAGAGAGTGAGCAAGGGGTGGTGTAAAAGAACACCAGGAGGACCTAGAGGGGTTTAAATAGATGAAGGATTAGGGTTTCGAGCTAACACATGAGTCCATGGTGGGCTCGGTTCATGCTACGGCCATGGACCAAGAAATGATAGGAGCAAGTGAGCACGGTGACAATGGAGGAGAAAGCCTGATGCGCATTTAATGCCCCGCAGAGAGACGTTGACAAAAGCAAGCTTGAGGTGACACATCAAGCCGCCTCGCACTCTCTCTTTACGCCATTGCTTGCTGCGCTTACGGAGAAGCGAGAGGAGGAAGAAGAAGCGAAAGAGAAGCCGTGACGGTTGGATGCGAGATGAACGGTCCCGATTAAAAGGATCCGGTTGAGGGTTTCTAACACTCCAAGCAATCAGAGCGGTCCGATAAAAAACGAACGGCTCAGATGGACAGAATGTTCATGGCGGTCCGAATGTTTCTGCGAACGCGGGCCGTGCGATTTAAATCCAACGGCTGATATCAATCGCGCGCTATGGGTGAGCCCGGTGCAGTTAGGTGGTTCGACCGAGCCGTGTGGCTCGAGCCCGAGTCCGACTCGAACCCAAGGAACAGTGAACCAGGTTTTAGGTTTTAAAAAGACAAAGGCTTTTGAGGATTTATTAGAGGTAGCAAAATAACTCCAAAAATTCTGAAATTTTTACAGGAGCTTGCTGACTTAGACATTGACCTTGGGTAAAATTTTCAGAGGTTTTTATGCATTGCATTTTTCTCCAAAAATTCTACAAGGTACTGGTTCAAGGTTTGACTAAGAGTCAAACAGGTTTGACTACCCTCTAAAAGTATTCAAACAATTTCTAAAAATTGTGAAATTTTTCAGAGGGGCCACATACCCTCCCAAGAACTTAGGAAAAATATTTCCAGGAGATGATCAAAAGGTTTGACAAGATTGTTTTTGAAGGATCAAGATTTGAATAAACAGACTTGTGACTTTGTATTTCCATAACTCTTATACAATAATTGTTTAGTACATACAGGAAATACATGATGTAAGAAAAAGTTTTAATTTCTACTCATTTTCTTACATTTGAAACACAAGCCTGAAAATTGGGATGTTACACCGACGATGTGCACGACGACCTCGTCAGGAAGATCAAGGACGGCGATCACCGACCTCATCGCCCGCTTGGTCCTCGCCGTCATGCTCCGCGTGCTCACCATGGTGTACTATTCAATACCATGCGTGCTCACCATGGTGCGCGATAATATCACTCTTATAAAACGTCGAAGAGACACATCATAACGTCGGCGCGCGAGATGAAGAGACGCATCAGCGCCCGTCGGCGCGGGAGACGAAGAGATGCATCGGCGTCCGTTGGCCGGGAGACGAAGAGACGCATACATAACGCGCGGGAGCCGAAACATTTAATTATCACAGACGGTTATGATAAAAAACCATATGTGAAGTATACCATTATCACGGACGGTTAGTTAAAAGAACCGTTTTGGAAGTTTCACAGACGGTTGTTTGTTACAAACCGTCTGTGATAATGGTTTAATTCACAGATGGTTATTTTTATGAACCGTCTGTGATACTTAATAGACGATTTTAAACACGAACCGTCTGTGATATTTCCTCTTCACAGACGGTTTTTAGCACATCCATTTACACAAACGGTCTCTAAACCAAAACCGTCTGTGATTGCATGTAATACAGACGGTTTTGGCCAACCGTCTGTGATGAGGCGTCCAGTATTAGCCTTTTTGTAGTAGTGCAAATTGTTTCCTCTTAGTTAACTGGTCACTCTCATGACGATAATATTTATATCAATTTTGTAAATAAAATGCCTTTTTATTTGTAAGAATACACAAATCTCAAGAACCCCATGACTTGATTGAGCACCGTATGCTAGTTAACCACACCATTCGATCTAAATCGAGCAAGTTTCCATGCCCCACCATATGTCCCATCTGGACCTCTAGCTGGATTACTGTAATACCCCGTTTATTTAAAGGGAACATAGGGAGATCGGAAGATTTCATATTTGTCTCGTGAAGAAACGGGACATAATCTATCTATCATCTTATAATGTGTTTTTCGCGACTGAAACGATTTCAAATGAAAGATCTTGTAACTAAAAAGTGATAAATCTTTTCACATAGAGTCCTCATTGACCTAATTTAGAGTTTCAACTTGTAAGATATGGGGCCTGTAAGGCAAGCTGCACAGAGAATCAGAGTCCGCAACTAAGTCAACTTCCAAAGCAAATTTGGCAATGAAGACGGTGATTTCGAAAAATCTCCACAAATAGAAAGTTGAAGTACTCTGAGTTAGCTAAACAAAAAATCACTCAAAGTCTGGGAGAGAAAGTTATGGCCTCCGGAATGTTTGCTGCATAAAAGGAAAGCGGAAAACCAACTCGAATTCAAAGCGTATTCCGAATCAAATTCAATGCCAGTTGTTTCCAACCCTACCACGTCCAAACCACGACCCTCCAGCCCATTAGACTTTAAATATTACCCTAGGGGGTGCCCCTGTTGCGCTCCCAAAACCTTGGATGCCACCCCTTCTCCCTCACCCTGGTTGCGCCTCCTTGGCCAAGCCCATAGATTGCCGCCGCTGCCGCTTGGCCACCGCTCCTATGTTGGGCCTCCGGCTTGATGTGCTGCGAGGAATGACAAGGAGGATAAGGGAAGGAATAGGTAGAGGCCAACAAGGAGGAGAAGAAGAAAGAAAAGAGAAGGGAAAGAAGAGGGGAAAGATCTCAAATTCGTTATCATCGTCGATTTCCTCCGGGGTAATGATCTGGTAGCCTTTAGTTGGTCCTATATTAATCATTGTTCAAATTTTAGATCGTTTGGATCATGGGAAGTATAGTTTATGGGAAACCCTTGTTCGTCGAACTACACTGCAGAACCTTGCGAGGGCAATTAAGGGTATTTACGTTTAGATTTAGGGTTTCAGCTAGTTAGGAAAATTGTGAGAAATTGCACTAGATTTCTAGGAAGGTCTAGAACACTAAATTTTGAGTTGCATGTGAGCAAAATGTTATGGCCTCAGGAAGGTCGCTGCCTGAAAAATAGTCGTCAATGGCAGTTATCACGTAGATGTGCTAATTACACATGGTATATGGAGTAATTTAATTATTATCACTTGAATAAGCTAGGTATTTCTTAGTAGTTTCCATAACTACCATTTTTTTTGCTACTTTCCAAGTTATAGAAAAATAGATATTAAAAAGTGAATTAGACTGTTCTAGCAGTTCGTTTGATCTTGAGGTTGGAAAAAGGGAAGTAAATGATGAATTGGAGGTTTTGCATAACCAAAAAGTTGTAGGTAATTTTGTGGGGTTTCCAGAAAATATATTTCACTATGTTTGGAGTTCAGAGGAGGGAGTTATGGTCGTTTTAATACTGGGACAACGGGTAGTGCGGCCGGTAAAGTTAAGTTAAAGGTGTCGATTTTGTGTATAGTTTCAATGGTGATTAGTTTGATGTTTTGGTACCATGGTGGTATGTTTTTTAGTGTATTTTACTTGCTTATCTAGTGAGTGTTGCCTCAAGCACTTTGCTACCATCTCACCGCCTGGCTCCTAGAGGATAAGAGGCAAGTGTATGGTAGAACGTTGATCAATGGTTTGATTGTTGCTTTCTTTAGTATTCATTGCCATGATGTTATTTATGTCTTTACAATGCTTAATTACACATCTTGAGAATGACTATGGATGCTATTGATGAAGGAGACATGGAATGTTGATGATGGAATTTAATGAGGTTATGACATGAGATAATGATGACATGAAATGTTGAGGACATGATATGGTAATGACATGAAAATAATGTTGATACATCATTAAAGATGTTGTATTATTTACATTCATCATGATAGGGATTGCACAAGCCAGGTCGGTGAGAAAATCATGTAACTATTCTGGTGAGATCGGTGAGAAAGGTATATGACTAGTCCAGAGTACTCTAGATAAAATCCTATTTTGGTGGGGGACTTCATGGGAGTGAAGGATAGAGTGATTCATCGATGGGTGGAATCCTATATCAGTACCAGCTGATAGAGTTGCATATGAATATGTAGCATAGAGTTGCATTGCATTAAATGAAAAGTGGATGATATGTTATTTAAGTATGGGCATGAAGATAAATAATAGAATGTGTTGATGATGATATTGATAATGATTTTTGAATTGTTGATTATTGTTTTGCTATGTTCTTGCTGAGTCGTGGACTCACCCTTTCTCTATTGTTGCTATAGGTAGATGTTGACGACATCTTGCATGGGAGGGAATAGCTCAAATGGCTCACATGCAACAACTATAATTATTCAGTTCACTTTGTCATGAGAACTTCCAATATAGTGTGATGAATTTTCCTTTAGAGTTGGTTAGACTTGAATAATTCTATATGATTAGTTTGGGACTTGATTTATTCATTCGATAGACTCGTTATGGACTGTTTACTAATTATTGGTTCATTATTCAGTATAGCTACCTAGTAATTTGATCCTTATGATTATTGTGTTGTGTATAATGCTTTTATTATGACCTGTAGACAGGTTTTATCCTTTATATGCTCACTGAAAATTGTTGTAATATATTGTTTAAATTAGTAGTTAGTGTTACTTAGTGGAATTCCGTGCTCAATGTTAGGCCGGGGTGCTACAATTACAAGTTAGTCACCGGGAAAAAAATACCCTAGGAAAACCATTTTTTCATGCTAAAGCCTCAAAGCAAGGAGCCCAACCTTAACACTTCACATGACGTGTAAATAAATTGAATAATATATTGTTCTGCGAATTCAGCAGGAACTTCACAATTCTAAGACATTAGACGTGTGATATTCTAGCTAATACATTACAACCTTTTTGTTTCTTCAACAACGGCAACATTTTTATACGACGTATGACTTTTTGTGCCGCTAGGTCATTTGAAACTTCCTAGCAGAGTACTAGCCACTAGGTAGGACGTAGAGTATAACCTGGCACACACGCTGTTGCGCAGAAGATCCTTTGCCGGCCAATCGCGTGCACTGCTCGCTCGCTTCGTTGTATAAACTTTGTCAGCTGCAAGAAAGAGACACCACGATGAAACCAATCCAACCGAGCCAATTCCGTTCCCACCTCCACTCCAAATCCCCAAGAACCTCACCTTCCCGCGAGCCCGAGCGATCTCCTGCAGCCACGAGCCATGACCGCCGCCGTCGCAGCAGCCTCCGGCGCCGCCCCGGACGCCCCCGCCGCCGACCTGGAGAAGGCTACCGGCGCAGGCACCGACGGCGCTGCCCAGGCCTCCGCCGGAGGAGGGGACAAGGCCTCCGGCGCAGGCGTGGTGGGTGCGGTTGTGCGGCGCTGGCGGCGGCAGGACCTCCTGGACAGGTCCGGGTCGGCGCTGCGGGCCGCCGCGTGGGTACTCTCCCTGCTCGCCTTCGTCGTTATGGCCGCCAACGAGCACGGCGACTGGAGGCAGTTCGATCACTACGAGGAGTACAGGTACTCCTCCGGCCATTGCCTTGTCCGTACAGGTTCTTGATCCACACGGCGCGCCAGCGCGGTGGAACTGGTGATTGTGTGGTAACTAACATTTGGTGTTGGTGGCTTATTAGGTACGTCGTCGCGATCGCGCTGCTCGTGTTCATCTACACCACGCTGCAGCTGGTGCGGCACGGCGTCCGGCTCACCGGCGGGCAGGACCTGCAGGGCAAGGTCGTCCTCCTCGTCGACTTCGCCGGAGATCAGGTCAGCGCAGCAACTCTTCCTGGTTCCTGCCACCTCGACATTCATCCCAGTTATGAATTTTGCTTCAGTAATTCTTGTTGCTGTTCTTGTTTTGACATTTGGCATTTGTCCTGGATATGTGCCTGGGATTTTGCATCGAACAATATTGGTCGCATTGTCTCGTAGGAGATTAAAGCACAAGCACAATTACTTGCACAATAGGGAAAGTGAAAGATACTTGGACACCGCAGTGAAATTCTGGTTTCTAAATACCGCACCAGTAGCAGAGTACATTGCTCATTGAGCTTCAGGGTGGTGGTTTGGTGTTAAGAGAAACAGTATATAATTTCACTGATTTGGTGTGTGAGAAGCTTTGTGATTTTTTAAATACATTTTAAAAATAGAATTACAGAAATAAATGTTCGTTTAATAAAATTACAAAAATAATATACGTCACCAATTCAATTGTCGACAGACTCCTGTCGCCAGCAAAACAGTATCAAAGGTCCCTGTCGTCATTCCAAATGATGTCAAAGACTTGAGTCGTCATTGGAAATGACGGAAAGTTCCTATCGCCAATTGAAATAGTGATATGAGCTATTTTTTTATATTTTTT
This sequence comes from Ampelocalamus luodianensis, assembly GCA_036346255.1. NCBI lineage: Eukaryota > Viridiplantae > Streptophyta > Magnoliopsida > Poales > Poaceae > Ampelocalamus > Ampelocalamus luodianensis. Next base: position 38,562,604 of record CM070625.1, read on the forward strand.
GGTAGAGAACGCAGAGCTGGTCTTGGATTCTATTGGCGCCAACGTACGTGTCATTTCGGTGAGGTCTACTCGTTTGTTTGGTCTACACTATGTGCGGGGTGTCGCGATGCTAAACCTCGCACAAGGTTAGTCGTATGTGGAACAACAACAAATGAGATCGAAAATGGAAACAAGCATAATGATAATCGTACAAAAATTAATATTTACATAATATGGGTAGTACATCTAGTCACGGCCCCACTTCGGGCGTACTCCACGGGGTGGCCCCTACCCTTGTTTGGTGGTTACACAGCTGGTGCAAGTACATCAACGGCTCCAACGGTCGGACTACCCTAGAGTGGCGCAACCAACCTCTGCAGGTGTGGCTGGCCCTAGTAGTGTCAGTGGCTGGGATGGTGGAGGCACACCATAGACCTGTGAAGCTCCAGCGGAGACCTGGCTGGGAGCGCCCTCAGGCTGTGAAGGCACACCATTGTCTCGTGGATACATGATCTTGTCGATGTCATAGTCAGAGTACTGTATCCCTCCTGCGTGGCTAGGTGTCTCTCCTCCCAACCGTGATGATGCCCTGTCAAATAGGAAGACATACTTTTTAAATGTATTCTAAAAGCAAAACCAAAACACGACAAGGGAGCAGTAACCAACCTAGTCATTGCATTAGAAGGGATGCCAACCCTCCCATGCTGCGGCCCCACGTACACATGGAACTGAGGTCCTGTTGCAACAAATTGACGTTAGTTAAAAAATCAACTAGAAATGAACAAGCTCACGTGAGTTGTAAAGCTGTACCTGTGAACTCAGTAGGTGTACTCCTGGCATGGTGCCACAAGGACCTGCTCGGGACGTCCGGGTGTGGAGCTGTCGTCGTGTGTGTCGGGCATGATGCATTGTGGCTCACCCCCTCCACGTATTATGCCGGTGCGTGACGGTGCATCCACCACGTCTCTTGCCCTCCGATAGGACGTGAGCTCCCTGACATGTCTCCTGTAGTTCATGAGCCGGACCATGGCCTCTCTCAGCTCCTCCAATGTCATGTTGAGGCTATCTCCGATCCAGCTGTGAACAGACCTTGCCTCGGCGTGCACCCCCCATCCAAGATTGCTTTGCTAGCCACGAATATCTAGTTAGAATGCAATAACATGACAAGTAAAGAAATACTATGGAGCATTCACTACGTACCACGTAGTGGTATGTAGAGTCCAGCTATGTGGGGTAGGTGTCAGTCATCTCGGTGATGTGTGGCTGTGGGTTGTCCATGACTCAAATGCAATGCACTCTCTTCCAAGTGTTGTCTCACTCGATGTACTCGTAGTACATCTGGTGGTCATACAGGGTAACCTCCTGGACCACGTCGTCGAATGCATGTACCCACTGCCGCACCCACGGCTCCATGTGAACTGCCCAGGATGTGGTACCTGGGACACCCTTCCTAGTGTGCCTGGGGAAAGTAACATGATAGAAATGTTAGTACAGGGAGTGGCAGCGTGATAGTATATACAAGATGAACTTAACAGTGGATGTTCGCGGCACTAGCTCTCCCAAGGGGACCGGGACCTCTGTTTGTAGATTGAACTACCTCATCACCCGGTGGAGAGTCGCCTCCAAGTACATGTTGTGCACCAAGCAACTCCACGTGAGCCAATAGGCAGAGTCTCGCGTGCACTGGTTGGACAACCCATTGGGTACGCGGGTGAATACCCTCTCGGTAGCATACGATGTCTAGATGACGCGGTCGTCCATCAACTAGTCGAACATCACCATGTAGTCAAGTGCGAGACATGTGTAGTGACACGTGTGAGCGTGACCTATAGAAGAAAACAACACACATCTAAACAATGAGTGTGGAAACAAAGTATAAACATATGAACCATAAGAAAAACTTACCTGTTGGCGACACAACACTATACCCATGGTCGGGCCATCAACGTCGTCGACATAGAGACCTAGGGGTTATGCCCTAAAGTCAATTGTGGTCGTCCGATCTGGAAGCGCTCTAACGACCACAGCTGCAACAGGAGTGGGCATCTGGAAAGTACGGAGCTATCCCAGACCGTCCGGCAGGCATCACAAAGACCTTGGTACATCGCACACAAACACTGTCGATCCCTAACCGTACTGCTGGATCTGTTGTAGCTCCACGTCCGCCAACTCCTGTGCATACTAGATGTATAGCTTGTCGACGTGGTTGCTGTGGGATTCGTAGAACAAGACCCTCCCGAAGAGCCACAACAAGTAGGCCTCGAATTATCTCCTTACTGTGTAGTTGGGTGCGCTAGGGGCCATACCCTGTGGCTGCAAAATGACAAAGACTTGTTAGTAACTTCGATGAACAGAAAGTAAGTGCGAACACCAGAGAGGGGGGAACTAACATAGAATTGGTAGAGCAACTTCAGTGAAGACCTGTGCGTACTCTTGAACACACCGTTGTGTGACAGCACCCCAGCGATCCTGGCTAGGAAGTCTGCGCGCCACATTGACATGACATTGTGCACTTCCACGGAGAGCCTGTGTGGGGACCCTGGTAATTATCTCCTTAAGACCGAGATTAAAAAAGGTCTTAGGGACATAATCATGGGTCTCCGGAAATGAATTCAATTTAACTCCATCCAAGTGAGAGGCTTAGCGAATACTAGAGCCTCAACGATCATGCGCGCTGCTCCTTTGCGAGCGCTACATGATTGTCGATTCTCTTCGATTCAAGCACTACACTTAGTGAGTTAAATGGGGATCCATTAACATTGAGTATGACATATATTGGCTCCCAAGATCAACGACCAATATACTCACCCTCATCCAACGTTGGTTACATCCATACAACGCATACAACAAGAGATAAAACGACATCTTGCATAGTAGTCAAGTTTCTGATTTATTACATCGGTAATCGACCAAATTCAAGTAAAATACCAAGTAGCGTGAGTAAATAGATAAAGCAAAGACCAGCGGTGGTATGCCCATCACCCATCGACAGCCGATCGAGAGTTAAATGGTAGCACACTACTCATTAGTGTCACCCAAGTCAACACTAGCGAGATCGTCATACTCATAATCTTCCTCACTGAAAAGGCCGACAAACATCCGGTGAGTACAAGTGTACTCATAAGTCTTACACAAATAAAAATAGTTATGCATAAGGGTCATTCAAAGGATGGCTCATATTGGTTTAGTTTTGCGAAAAACGCAACAATTAACATCCTACACATACTAGTTTTCATGTGCCCATTTAAAATCAGATTTGAAGTAGAAGTAAAACATGTAGTAAAACATTTGATAATAAACAATTGAATCATACAAAGACCAAAGTGGCAACCCACTTTGATGTACTAAACACATGAACATCCGTCCATGGCGAATACCAAGTTCAACCACAATTTTAATTAAAAGTCTAACAATAAGCGACCACAAATTTCAAGCGGTGCGTCCATAGCAGTGGACACGGCTATTCGAATAGATTAATACCTGCGGGGTGTACTACTTACCCACACGACTTGATTAGCTGTAAGCCTCTAGAGGCCTCTGAAATAGCACACTTCCTATGGTATGCCGTAGGGTAAATCAAGATCTGATCATTTTCGACAAGAAAGCCCTATTGAGCTAAGTCCCCTTGTGAGATGGTTCCTTGCCTAGTACAAGCGTCGATAGCACTTGCTAGGGGCTCACAAGTTATATTGGAAATCTGGTGCAATCAAAACAAAAGAATTGGTGCTCCTTGCACACTATAAAGGATTACATCGGCTCCTCAAAGAACATAGGATTTCGCGATCGCTATGCCCTTACACCACCAAGGACTTAACACAATAAAACCCTCCCCTACTTAACCATACGGCTCCCAACCGCGTGTGGCGGCACGAGTGTTGCTTGAGCGATGGGTACCCAAAGTTCGGTCCTCAATTGTCGGACAAGTCCTTCCACTTACCCAATGCTCGTGCACAAAGCACCATCACTAACCAACACTTGTCGGACCAAATCTCATATAAAAATGACAAAGTTTTACTCATAAAACAGCTACAAAGATCTGAAGTAAAAACATAAAGTAAGAGTTGTGTGTATCCCAAAACCGCTGGGTTATTCTCGACGATCGAACTACCGTATCTAGACTTGCATGACTAAGCAATTCTACAACCCATAATTCACACATCCTATCTTAAGCATATAGGAGTTGGCATAATTCAAGATTAACCTCAAGCATAGGACATATCTAAACTACACATCACAAAAATATTGACATAATCAAAATAGCATCCAAGCAATTATCATTGCACTAACTTAACCAAAACTGGGATCAAATATGATGCAAAAGAAAGTTCAAATGATGCTTGCCTTGCTGGTACAGTAGATGCTCACTCTCGGTAGCGTAAGTGTCGATATCAATATGCTCGGGATCTATATAATTATAACATCAAATAAATACATGAAAAACAACTCAAAAACCAAAATGCTCAAAAATGCATGATTTTCTACAGTAGTTAGGTCATGATTTTAAATGATTTTTGGTGAAAGAATTATTTCATTTGGATTTAGTATAAGAAAGTTATAATGGTTTGAAATTCAGATTTCAATATCACAGTCATTTATATAATTTAATTATGAAGTAAAATTTTGTAGAACAGTGGTGAGTACATGGATTACATAGATAAATAGGCAATATTATTATAAGTTAAAAACAGTTGAGTTTGTCCCATTTGGAGTTTTTATGATTTAGTTATGCATTTTTAAAGTTATCAGCCTTTTCCTATTGTCCAATTAATGCAGTTAATATAGAATCTTCCAAAAGTATATTCTCTGTTACCAGACCAGTTTAAAACCTATTTTAAAATAAAGTACATTGAAAATGAAAATTAACAGAAGTGGTTCCACTCAATTTGGAGTTAAATTGAGGAGTTATGAATTATCAACTTTAGACAATTTTACGTACAGGGAAAAGAACTAAGGAAGTGCGGAGGTGGTCTTCGTAAAATGGTCACGAAGTGGTCTTTAGGGTAGTCTGGGAAGAGAGCCACAAGGAGGTCTGAGGTTGTTATTGTCAAACAACCACGAGAGAGTCCTTGCGGTAGGTTTGAGTAAAGAGGTCTGGGCGGTGAGATCAACTCAAGGAGGTCTGGGCGGGTGAGATGGACTCTAGGTGGTCTGTGGTTGGAATAGGACCTAGGAGGTCCTAGATGGTGAGATGAACCTTGAGAGGTCTTGGATGGTCGAGATGTACCTTAGGGAGGTCCTAACGGCCGAGATAGACTCTAGGAGGTCTGAGCAGGTGATAAGAGATTCGGGAGGTCCTAGCGGTCGGGATAAACCTAAGGAGTGCGAGCGGTCCAGTTAAAATAGGGGAGGTCACATGGGTGACACTTTTGCAAAAGCGACCCGAGGAGGTCCTTTGCGGGACAAGAGCGGGGCGTGGGGCTCAAGACTTCCGTTAGGACAACACTTAGTGCTAATGATTACCTCTTAAGTCGAGATCTCACGCTCTGATATTTGTCAGAAATGCGATAGCGAATGCAGTACGATGGCTTGCGACAACTTCGCGGCGTTACAGCATACGGTGGAGCGGCTAAAGCCGCCATTTCTAGAGCAATTGCATTGCACACCTCACAGTGACAATCTCGGCAGCGGGCCGTCGTTCTGCCGACGACTAGCGGAGTTGAGCAAGATTAACAAATCGGCAAAAGTGCAAAAGACAAAAGAAGCTCGCATTGCTAACCATCGAGTGCGAGAGGTCCTAGGGACTAAATGAAAGCTACGAGCTCGGAGCGTGCTCGGAGAAGCGAGGAGTTGGCCGGAATACCGCGTGGCTGGAGAAGAAAGTAGCGGCGGCACGGCTTCACGCTGAAGAGGACTTTAAGCAAGGGAGCACAAGGAAGGCTCGGGTTAGCTTAAGGACATGCGGAGGGCATATGGGTGCAAGTAATTGGGCAATGGCTTACAGTGGAGGCGGAGAAGAAGGTACTCATGAGGCAATGAAAAAGAACTTCACAATCGCGCTCCTGTGATGCGACAAGAAATTGATTGAGGAAGTACTTAAGGTACCTAATGCACCTCATGGCGCGAAAAGAAATATACCTCCCGATCCGAGGATGGCAAGGTGAGCTCCTCGGTGCGCGCTGGAGCCTCGAATGGCACGATGGTGGCTTAAGTGATACAAGGCAAAGCAGTGAGTTGGAGCAAAATGGGTTCGGTACCAAACAAGGACAAGAGGAAGCTAAACATGTGAAGCTTACCTAGAGATGAGCTCAGTGGGCTTCCCTCCCCTCTGTCAGCCGAGGAGAAGTGAGGAGAATGCAGGGCATGGAAGGGTAATATGGCGGAGGGCGGTGGGAGCGGAGTGCGTGTCTGAGAGAAGCTCGAGGATAGGCTCATTTGGGCGGTGGCGCGGGGGTGCGAGCGCTCGGCGCGTGCGGCGGCGTGGAGCTCTGCCCTTGTCGCGCCACGGTGCCGTTGGAGAAGAAAGTCTTGGCAATGGGCCCGCGATGGCGGCGACTTAAGGTGCGAGGTAAGCGGTGCTACGTGGCTGATTTGCCCGTTAGATCGGGATCGGCGGATGATATTGGTGGGGCATTCGGACGGGTCAACGGGATGGCGAGATCGCAGTTGAACCTTGATCAAGCGGTGCATGTGATGGTGCGTTTAGGAGGTTGGGTTGAGCAGGTTCACTGGGTGGACTCGACCGGTGTGGTTGAGCAGAGAACGATGCAGGGGTTTGGTGAGGTTTAAAAGAGCTACTCTACTTTGACTAGTGCTTTATAAATAGAAATAAAGTTCATAAAATCATGAAATAATTTGTGGGGGTTCCTGGGAATATATAGTTCCCATAAAAATTATAAAACCCTACTGTTCATAATATAGTTTGTGATATTTAAATTCAAACATGTTGTATGTCTATGAATGTTGTTTGAATTTTAATGAGGTTCAAACTAGTCCCAAAAATTTGGGAAAAATTGTTTTAATTCCTGATAATTAATGTAGTATTTAAATAAATTGATTTCAGATGATGATCACAACTTTTATTACTGATTTGAAGTGAAATCTGAATTTTGATGTGTATGTTCACCTCAAATTAGATTTTCCAAGTACAATATATTATGAAATGATTTGAATTTGATAATGCATGTTAGTGAAATACATATTAATCCAATTTAATTAGTTGGGGCTGTGACAAACCTCCCCACTTACAAAAGATCTCGACCGAGATGCGGGTGGAAAAAATTAGAAAGTTTTCATTAGAAGTTATAATTTATGTTGTCTTGATTTCCTTCAAAGATAGTGTTGTGAGTTATAATTTACATTAATATGTTTTACCTTTCCTTTCTTGATCTGAAGGCACTTCATGTAGAGAAGAGTTACGGATAGGCGCTCGCATCCGGTCTTCACGTTCCCAAGTCGCTTCATCTTAGTGTGGTTGCTCCATTGGACCTTGCGAACTTGATGTCACGATTCCTCGTCTTGCGCTCGGTTTCTTGAGGATCGAATCGGGCTCTCGATAAGATAGATCGGGTTGCAAGTCGAGTTTATCCAACTCGGTTGCTTAGTTGGGACTCGAAGACATTTCTTGAGTTGTGAGACATGGAAGGCGTCATGTATGTCACGAAAGTGATGGTGGCAACTCCAGCGGTATGCCACCGATCCCAACTTAGCTAGAACACGGAAAGGTCAATATAGCGAGGTGCTAATTTACCTTTGATTTGGAGCGGCGTACTCCTTTCATAGGAGAGACTTTAAGATATACATGATCGTCCGCTTGAAACTCAACTCGCGGCGGCGGCGGTGGCATCGACTTCGGCGTGATTGGCCGTCTAAGTCGTTCACGAATGACACGAACTTGTTCTTGACATCTTCCACCAAGGTTGGGCCATAGAATGGCCTCTCCCGGCCGGACCAGTTCAAGGGTGTTCTACAAGCTCTCCCATATAATGCTTGAAGGGTGACATTTGAATGCTCGATTGGAAACTATTGTTGTAGGAGAACTCATAAGCGGTAAACATTTTCCCAACTATCATTTGTAGGGCGATGCATAAGCCGGAGAAGGTCTTCAAAACTTGGTTTACCCTCTCGGTTGTCCATCCGTTTGCGGGTGATAAGCGGAGCTAAAAGATAGGCTGGTCCCCATCGCTTTATGTAAGCATTCCCGAAATAGGATGTGAATTGAGGCCTCTATCGAAACTATCACCTTTGGAACACCGTGGAGACAAACAATTCTTGCAATGTAAAGCTCATAACTTGTCCCCACGGTAGATGGTCTTGGCAGAATGAAGTGAGCAACTTTCGTCAAGCGGTCTACAATTACCCATATAGAATCAAATCCGGCTTTAGTTCTAGGAAGGCGGTGATAAAATCCATGCCAACTTCTTCCCATTTCCAGCAGGGAATGGGCGGGGATCTAGAGTACCGGTGGCTTCAAATGCTCACCTTAACTCTTTGACATAGATCGCTTTCGGCCACATATTGTGCAACGTGCACGCTTCATTCGGCTCCACCACAGTTTCTTTTTCAAATCTTGATACATTTTGTACTCCGGGGTGGATAGAGAATTTTGAGTTATGAGCCTCCTTGAGAATCAATTCCCTCAAGTGGCGATCAAATGGTACCACCATACGGTTTCCAAACCATAGAGTACCTTGTGCATCTTGCTTAAAACATTTAGTCTTGCCTTGTTTCATTAGTTCTAAAATTTGAGCCACTTCGCACGGTTTTAGGCTTCCTAATCTGGTCCTCAAGTGTGCAAGTCACCTGAGGGCTGCATAGCGAACCTTCTTCAACTATCTCCGGTGTAGGCCTTGCAATGCGGCACATAAGCTGCGAGAAAAGGAGTTCTGACAAGCGGTTGCATTAAGATTTTACGCTCAATCGTCGGCCACGACATTAGCCTTCTGGATGATAATGGAGTCCCATATCGTAATCTTTAATCAGCTCAAGCCATCTTCTTTGTCTCAAGTTCGGTCGGCTTGGGTGAAAATATATTTAAGGCTCTTATGGTGGTGTAGATCTACATAGCGATTCTGGATGAGGTAATGTCGCCAAATCTTCAAGGCATGAACTACTGTGCGAGCTCTAGGTCGTGGGTGGGATAATTGGTCTCATGGGGCCTCAATTGCCTCGATCGTAGGCTACCACTCGGCCGTCTTGCATAAGCACACAAAGCCCATGGCGAGATGCATCACGATGGATATCAAAGCTCTTGTGAATATGCAGCGAGAACAAGCACGAGGCGCTTCATTAGGCATTCTTTCGAGGTTTGGAAGCTTTGCTCGCGTTCTGCTGTCCCTCAAATTTCTTTTCTTTCTTTAGAAGTTGGGTCATAGGCTTTGCAATTTTGAGAAATTCTTGATGAACCTACGGTAGTATCCATAAGTCCAAGAAAGCTGCGAATGTCGGTGGCGCTCTTGGGTTGCTTCCACTCAGGACATCTCGTACCTTACTAGGATCATGCGACACAGCCTTTAGATAGGATATGACCCAAGAAACTAACCTCTCGAAGCCAAAACTCACATTTCTTTGAATTTGGCGTCACGGTGATGGTGGCGAAGCTTTTCTAACACAAGTCTCAAATGTTGCTCGTGCTCAAGATCGGACTTAGAGTTGATAAGGATATCATCAATGAAAACCACTACAAATCGATCCAAGTATTCAATGAACACCGAATTCATGAGGTTCATGAAATAATTTGGGCATTGGTCAAACCAAAGGACATGGCCGTGTACTCGTACAAGCCGTAACGAGTAGAAAGTGGTCTTGGAATGTCCTCGGTTCTAACTTTAATCGATGGTAGCCTAACCTCAAGTCAACTTTGGAGAACACAGGCTCCACTAAGCTGGTCAAATAGGTCATCGATCGCGGGAGGCGATACTTATTCTTGATGGTGACCTCATTCAGCGGACGGTAGTCAACACACATCAGTAGACTCTTGTCTTCCTTCTTGACAAAGAGGCGGGCATCCCCAAGGTGAGGAGCTAGGCTGATGAAACCCTTATCTTGCAACTCCTTAAGTTGTTCTTTCAATTCAGCTAGCTCATTGGGCGGCATCCGTCTGACCTTTTGAGATGGGCGCGATGCAGGGTGCAAGCTCAATGACAAACTCTACCTCTCGGTCAGGGGGCATGCCTAGAAGTTCCTCAGGGAACACATCAGGATACTCACTCACTACTGGGACCTCCTCTAGCACGAGAGAGGCACTCGCCTCTAAAGTATATAGGTGAGAACTACCCACTAAAGGTGCAAAGACGACCTGGATGCCGTCCTCGCTAGTCACTGAAATAGACCGCTGGGCACAATCAATCTTCCCCTGATTCTTAGATAACCAATCCATCCCTAAGATAACATAAATGCCCACAGAACTTATCACTATTAAGTTTCTTTGAAAAGTTAACATTTTGTATTTCAATTTTTACGCCCCTGCAGACTTGATCGGCGTAGAAAACCGACCCTGGGGACTGAATATGATAAGGTGGGTGTAGTGTATATATCTTGAATTGGTTAATTTCAGCATACTCGTTTTTAATAAATGAATGAGATGCTCCAGAATCAAATAAAACTGATGCAGGACATGAATTAACAAGTAGTGTACCTAGCACGGCGTCAGTCGTCGGTCGCCTCCTCTGGAGGCGTGGTTGGCGACCACGTGCATCTTTGGGGTGGAGTAGGTGCTACTCTGTGGTGGTGGCGGTGGCCTCATTGGGTGGGCTGGTGGTCTTTGGGCGAGTGCGTCAGGGCATCCCTCGCTGCTTGGCGAGGCACTGCGAAGCATAGTGGCCCTGACGGCCACAGTGGAAACAAATGACGTCGGGCTTGTATGCCCGCCTGTCTGTGGTCTCTGGCCCCATTGTCTTCTTGGCTGCCGGTGGAGAAGGTCGTAGAGGTGCCACAGGAGACCTCGATGGTGCTGAAGCTGGGGCACGAGGTGCCTGAGGTAGTCTTGGGCGTGGCCTGGGAAAACTACCACTCGCCACTGCCGTCTGTAAGGCCTTCCTCCTCTTCCTCGACTCATCCACTATCATGCTCTCATGCTCCACCACGATCGCCTTGTTGACGGATCTTTGAAACTCCACGAAATCATGTGCGGCTAAAACAAGCGCGGCTCCTCGACGATCCATGGAAGAACTTTATTCGGCGACGGCGTCTGTCGAGGCGTCGTCGGAGCATACACAGCCAAGTAGTTGAAATCATGCGGTACTCGGTGGTGTCCTCCGTCCACGCCTCAAGGCAAGGCTGCTGCTGCTGCGTGATAAGCGGCCTCCCTGCAGTATATGGGCCTCCGGGCGCGTCCACGAACTGCGTCCCAAGTCGGGGCGTGACCAGTGAGCTGCATGGCGGAATAACTATCCCACCACGCTCGCCGCACACCTGCCGATAGTTGGCAAACAAGACTCTCTCAACTCCGGTACAACTGCGCAATGTTGACTTCTTCTCAATGTTGTGCGGCGGTCTTACTGCCTCCATCGGGTCCTTGCGCGCAAGCGTCGGAGGTTGGTTGGCTGAAACTTCGGCGAGACCTCGGGCGCTTCGGTGCGAGGCGGCTCCTCTGCGGAGCAGGAGGCTGGAGCGGTGTTACGTATGATCGCCTCAAGCATCAGGTGCGGTCCATCGGTTGCGCTCAATCATCATCATAAACTTCGACCATGGATGGCGGCGGAGGAGCACCTCCTCGGGCGGTCCGCCTGCTTGGGGCGGCTGGCGAGAGGCTCGCCATGCTCGAGCGAGTCTGGGGATGACGTCACGATCGTAGAAATCGCTCGGAGGTGCTAGGCGTGGTGCCTAGATGGGGATGGGGAGCCTGCGCGCGCGAGCTCTGATCGCGTAGTCGGTCTGTCATCTGTATTGGACAAGTATGGTTAGTAAATAAGACAAAAGCCATTACTTGGCCATACACGCACAATCAATATCAAAAACAAGAAAATTGTACATCAAATGGAACACAGAACATTAATCAACATAAAACCAAATTGGTACAACTCAGTACATAAGTGCGCATGCTTAAGATTACAACTGAAATAGTAGTGTTTGCAAATAAAACACAATAGTTAGACATCTACTACCCTATTACATAAACCCAAGGATACAAGCTCAAACATAGAGCTCCTGCCTAACAACCTAGTTATTATTCGGTCAAAGTTCAGGAAAGTCATTGGCGAGTGGTATCCGGGGATCTGTGTCTTCAGGTCTCGGGTTGGTGAGCGTAAGGGGATCCTATGCGATGATATGGCCTCCTACTTGGAAGGCGATAGTCGGCGGCGCGAAATGTCGGTGAAACCTCATTAGCGCCATCTGGCTTTATCCGGACGAATTAGCCTCATGTCATGCATAAGTTGTAAATGCTCTGAGCTATAATGAGGCGGCAGCCGCGTCTCCCATAACTCATGCATTATGCGGCGATGCATTTGGTCCATTATGTGAACCAATCTGCCAAGCGCACGACTTGGGGTCCTCCCAAGCTGGATCTAGCAAGCGAGTTCCGTCCTAAGCGGCGTGCGCGCATCGGAAAAGTGATCATATGAAATGGGCTAACTCCGTCGGTCGTGGCGGAGCGACTCATGGCCACCAAAGCCACTTCTTGTAACGCCATGGCCTCGAAGTACGGCGCTGGAAGGCGGTAGGTATGCTCCGTGACTTGTCTTGCAACGATATCTATCAACGCCATAAATTCCTCTATTCGGGTCCTCGATCACGGGTAGATGGAATAAGTGGGCTGATATGTGAAGTTCGCCCTCCACATCATGTCTCGCGACAGCGCAGGTATCCATCTACTCCTTGACTTGAGTTTCCGGACAAGATGCGAGGTTCATCTAAAGGCAAGAAGGCAAGATAAGTTAGTTTCATAAACCAAAATAGGATTAGGAGAGAAAAGATACTAAGATGGATAAGGAATAAAGATATTCTTAACTTAAACTTTCTGAAAGTAATTTGATAATTTCAAAATATTTTGACTCAGAGGCTTACTAACTCTAATGCCGGTGCTACCTCTAACCTCTGATCGGTATGGCTCTGATACCAGCATTTGTGGGGACCCGGTAATTATCTCTTTAAGGCCAGAGATTAAACAAGGTCTTAGGGACATAATCACGGGTCTCGGAAATAATTCAATTTAACTCCATCCAAGTGAGAGGCTTGGCGAATACTAGAGCCTCAACGATCATGCGTTTGCTCCTTTGTGAGCGCTACATGATTGTCGATTCTCTTCGATTGACACTACACTTAGTGAGTTAAATGGGGATCCATTAACATTGAGTATGACATATATTAGCTCCCAAGATCAACGACCAATATACTCATACCCTCATCCAACGTTGGTTACATCTATACAACGCATACAACAAGAGATAAAAAGACATCTTGCATAGTAGTCAAGTTTCTGATTTATCACATATGGCGGTAGGCCAAATTCAAATAAAGTACCAAGTAGCGTGAGTAAATAGATAAAGCAAAAGACCAGCGATGGTATGCCCACCACCCATCGACAGCCGGTGGGAGTTAAATGGTAGCACACTACTCATTAGTGTCACCCAAGTCAACACTAGCGAGATCGTCATACTCATAATCTTCCTCACCTGAAAAGGCCAGCAAACATCTGGCTGAGTACAAGTGTACTCGCAAGTCTTACACAAATAAAAATAGTTATGCATAAGGGTCATTCAAAGGATGGCTCATATTGGTTTAGTTTTGCGAAAAAGACGCAACAATTAACATCCTACACATACTAGTTTTCATGTGCCCATTTAAAATCAGATTTGAAGTAGAAGTAAAACATGTAGTAAAGCATTTGATAATAAACAATTGAATCATACAAAGACCAAGTGGCAGCCCACTTTGATGTACTAAACACATGAACATCCGTCCATGCGAATACCAAGTTCAACCACAATTTTAATTAAAAGTCTAACAATAGCGACCACAAATTTCAAGCGGTGCGTCCATAGCGTGGACACGGCTATTGAATAGATTAATACCTGCGGGGTGTACTACTTTACCCACGACTTGATTAGCACGTAAGCCTCTAGAGGCCTCGAAATAGCACACTTCCTATGGTATGCTGTGGGTAAATCAAGATCTGATTATTTTCACAAGAAAGCCCTATTTAGCTAAGTCCCCTTGTGAGATGGTTCCTTGCCTAGTACAAGCGTCGATAGCACTTGCTAGGGGCTCACAAGTTATATTGGAAATCTGATGCAATCAAAACAAAAGAATTGGTGCTCCCTTGCACACTATAAAGGATTACATCGGCTCCTCAAGAACATAGGATTTCACGATCGTTATGCCCTTACACCACCAAGGACTTAACACAATAAAACCCTCCCCTACTTAACCATCGACTCCCAACCGCGTGTGGCGTACAGTGTTGCTTGAGCGATAGGTACCCAAAGTTCGGTCCTCAATTGTCCAAACAAGTCCTTCCACTTACCCAATGCTCGTACACAAAGCACAATCACTAACCAACACTTGTCGGACCAAATCTCATTTAAAAATGACAAAGTTTTACTTATAAAACAGCTACAAAGATCTGAAGTAAAAACATAAAGTAAGAGTTGTGTGTATCCCAAAACCGCGGGTTATTCAGACGATCGAACTACCGTATCTAGACTTGCATGGCTAAGCAATTCTACAACCCATAATTCACACATCCTATCTTAAGCATATAGGAGTTGGCATAATTCAAGATTAACCTCAAGCATAGGACATATCTAAACTACACATCACAAAAATATTGACATAATTAAAATAGCATGCAAGCAATTATCATTGCACTAACTTAACCAAAGCGGGATCAAATATGATGCAAAAGAAAGTTCAAATGATGCTTGCCTTGCTGATACGATGCTGCTCACTCTCGGTAGCGTAAGTGTCGATATCAATATGCTCGGGATCTATATAATTATAACATCAAATAAATCAGAGAAAAACAACTCAAAAACCAAAATGCTCAAAAATGCATGATTTTTCTACAGTAGTTAGGTCATGATTTTAAATGATTTTTGGTGAAAGAATTATTTCATTTGGATTTAGTATAAGAAAGTTATAATGGTTTGAAATTCAGATTTCAATATCAGTCATTTATATAATTTAATTATAAAGTGAAATTTTGTAGAACAGTGGTGAGTACATGGATTACATATATAAATAGGCAATATTATTATAAGTTAAAAACAGTTGAGTTTGTCCCATTTGGAGTTTTATGATTTAGTTATGCATTTTTAAAGTTATCGACTTTTCCTATAGTCCAATTAATGCATTAATATAGAATCTTCCAAAGTATATTCTCTGTTACCCAGACCAGTTTAAAACCTATTTTAAAATAAAGTACATTGAAAATGAAAATTAGAAGTGGTTCCACTCAATTTGGAGTTAAATTGAGGGAGTTATGAATTATCAACTTTAGACAATTTTGTGTGCACGGAAAAGAAGCGAGGAGGTCTAGAGGCGGTCTTCGTAAAATGGTCACGAAGTGGTCTTTAGGGTAGTCTGGGAAGAGAGCCACAAGGAGGTCTGAGGGTTGTTATTGTCAAACAACCACGGGAGGTCCTTGCGGTAGGTTTGAGTAAAGAGGTCTGGGCGGTGAGATCAACTCAAGGAGGTCTGGGCGGGTGAGATGGACTCTAGGTGGTCTGCGGTTGGAATAGGACCTAGGAGGTCCTAGATGGCTGAATGAACCTTGAGAGGTCTTGGATGGTCGAGATGTACCTTAGGGAGGTCCTAACGGTCGAGATAGACTCTAGGAGGTCTGAGCAGGTGATAAGAGATTCGGTAGGTCCTAGCGGTCGAGGATAAACCTAAGGAGAGTGCGAGCGGTCCAGTTAAAATAGGGGAGGTCTGTGGGTGACACTTTTGCAAAAGCGACCCCAGGAGGTCCTTTGCGGGACAAGAGCGGCGCGGGGCTCAAGACTTCCGTTAGGACAACACTTAATGCTAATGATTACCTCTTAAGTCGGATCTCACCTCACGATGTTGTCAGAAATGCGATAGCGGGAATGCAGTACGATGGCTTGCCGGCGGCTCGTCGGCGTTACGCATGCCGCGGCGGAGCCGCTAAGAGCCGCCATTTCTAGGCAATAGCATTGCACACCTCCTTGTGACAATCTCGGCGGCGGGCGTCGTTCTGACGACTAGCGGAGTTGAGCAAGATTAACAAATATGGCAAAGTGCAAAGACAAAAGAAGCTCCGCATTGCTAACCATCAGTGCGAGAGGTCCTAGGGACTAAATGAAAGCTACGAGCTCGGAGGTGCTCGGAGAAGGCTGGAGTTGGCCAGGAATACCGCCGTGGCCGGAGAAGAAAGTAGCGGCGCCACGGCTTCACGAAGTGGGACTTTAAGCAAGGGAGCACAAGGAAGGCTCGGGTTAGCTTAAGGACATGCGGAGGGCATATGGGTGCAAGTAATTGGGCAATGGCTTACAGTAGGAGCGGAGAAGAAGGTACTCATGAGGCAGTAGAAAAAGGGAACTTCACAATCTGGTGCTCCTGTGAAGCGGACAAGAAATTGATTGAGGGAAGTACTTAAGGTACCTAATGCACCTCATGGCCTTGAAAAAAAAGAAATATACCTCCCGATCCGAGGATGGCAAGGTGAGCTCCTCGGGTGTGCGCTCTGGAGCCTCAGAATGGCACGATGGTGGCTTAAGTGCTACAAGGCAAAGCAGTGAGTTGGAGCAAAATGGGTTGATGCAGAACAAGGACAAGAGGAAGCTAAACATGTGAAGCTTACCTAGAGATGAGCTCAGGCGGCTTCCCTCCCCTCTGTCAACCGAGGAGAAGTGAGGAGAATCTTTGGGCATGGAAGGGTAATATGGCCGAGGGCGGTGGGAGGCGGGTGCGGTGTCTGAGGAGAAGGCTCGGGATAGGCTCATTTGGCGGTGGCGCGGGTGCGAGGCGCTCGGCGCGTGCGGCGCGTGGAGCTCGCCCACTGTCGCTTGCGCGCTGCCGTTGGAGAAACGATCTTGGCAATTGGGCCCGCGATGGCGGCGACTTAAGGTGCGAGGTGGCGGTGCTCGTGGCTGATTTTAGCCCGTTAGATCGGGATCGGCGGATGATATTGGTGGGGGCATTCGGATGGGTCAACGGGATGGCGAGATCTGCCGTTGAACCTTGATCCGGCGGTGCATGTGATGGTGCGTTTAGGAGGTTGGGTTGAGCCGGTTCACTGGTGGGACTCGAGCCGGTGTGGTTGAGCAGAGAACGATGCCGAGGTTTGGTGAGGTTTAAAGAGCTACTCTACTTTGGTGGTGCTTTATAAATAGAAATAAATTTCATAAAATCATGAAATAATTTGTGGGGTTCTGAGAATATATAGTTCCCATAAAAATTATAAAACCCTACTGTTCATAATATAGTTTGTGATATTTAAATTCAAACATGTTGTATGTCTATGAATGTTGTTTGAATTTTAATGAGGTTCAAACTAGTCCCAAAAATTTAGGAAAAATTGTTTTAATTCCTGATAATTAATGTAGTATTTAAATAAATTGATTTCAGATGATGATCACAACTTTTATTACTGATTTGAAGTGAAATCTGAATTTTGATGTGTATGTTCACCTCAAATTAGATTTTCCAAGTACAATATATTATGAAATGATTTGAATTTGATAATGCATGTTAGTGAAATACATATTAATCCAATTTAATTAGTTGGGGCTGTGACAAGCCTGCACAAGATAGACCCTTGAGGTACGCACATCTTGCAGCGTAGGAGCCATCTCCCTACACGGAAGGTGGAATATTTGCATCTTTGGTCTCCAATGATCCACCAACAACTGTCAGAGGCACCGGTAGTATGGAAAATGCACAGACGAGCGAATGTCACGGTTGTCCTCCCACATGGCCTCCACCATCCTGCATAGCGAAGCGGGACAAACACTTTGTTAGCCTATGTCAAAATAGTTAAGAGGACACGTCGGTGCGCCGGAAAAAGTCATATTTAAATGGAGTACAAAAATGTCACAACTACAAGTAATTGGGAACCCACCATGGGTCGATCCTCCTTGCCCTCATGGCGTGCAGATCTGCGCGCAAGCTCTATGGGTAACTCGCTAAAGTGAAATTGGGACGGTAGTAAGGCGGCTATGGTGGTGGCATCAACGGCCGGGTCCGATGGCTCGAAGGGCCACTCGTAGAGCCTCTGCGGATGTCATACGAAATAGTATGAAACATAAAGACAATGCTTACATTATTATTAATAAGAAAACATCAATAGAAATTTTTTTATTGTAGTCCCAAGCCAATCGCCATTCAAAATGGCAGAGAGGCATCGGTGGTGCTGTCACTAATCAGCGGCAACATGAGCATGTCGCTAATCGAAGCGGCGATAGGGCCATGTCATCATTTCAAGCGGCGACATAAGCTCATTTTAAAATTTCATTAAATGTGCTTTTATTTTGGTAATTCTATTAAAAATACTATTAAAATAGAAACATTATCGATATATCTACAACTAAACTATAGACACCTAAAAGATTTACTAGACCACAAAACCATCGTCTCAAACTATCTAATTCACTCAATTACTATACCATAAAAAAATATACATAATTAACGACATATCTAAAACTAAACTACACACACTTAAAAATATTTACTACAAAGAACTACACTCATAACAATACATCTAAAACCATTTAAACCATTCAATTAATACACTATAAATATATTCTTTACAACTACCACATTTTCATAACTAAACTACACACACCTAATTAAGATGTCTTATTTGAACTACATTATATAATCATACATCTAAAACAATCTAATCCATTAAATTATGGACCTACTAGTTTGGTTGCTAACTTACGAGGTTTAATTTAAATGTGAAGTTACAAAAAATTACCTACAATGTGGCGGCGAATCTGTTCCTTCCTCTTTCTCCTCCACGACTACGGATGAACAGAGCTTAGCTACCTCTTCTCCTCCCTCTCCTCTCCCTCCTCCCCTCTTTTCTTTTTTTGGATTAAAAGTGAATTTAGGCGGATTTTTAGACCTTTTATATCCTAACCTCTGTCGTCATTTGAAATAGCGACATATACCTTTGCCATTTGTATTGCTAGTGAGCGGGGCTCCTGTCGCCAATCAAATAACATCAGACCCTTGTTGTCATTTCCATTGGCAATAGAAGCCTATTTTTGTAATTTTATTAAGCAAGCATTTATTTCTATAATTCTATTTTTAAAATATATTATTTTAAAAATCAAGCTTTGTGATGCATATACGTTGTCGATGTTGCCGTCATTTGGATTGGTGACCAAGCCCATTTTGTAATTTTTAAGCGAGTTTATTTCAGTAATTCTATTTTTAAAATATATTATTTTTAAAAATCAAGCTTTGTGATGCAAAGCACGTTGTTAGGACAACTGTTATGGGTCACAAACTTACAAGTGGGTGGAGAATTATTGCACAAGCTGTTATGTGCTGGAATTTTAATGCATTTCTTCGGCTAATTTAGTTGTACTTGAGAAAGACTTATGAGTCCACATACAGGGCAATTTCAGTACTCAGATTCATATCATATATTCATACCTCTGGAATAGAAAAAGTATAGGAGCAACTAGCGCTCGGACATATGCTTCTCATCGTACGCTCCCGACTCCTCCCCGTAACATGTCCAACACACATGCAACAAAAAAAAATCAACATTCACAACAAAATACTTGGATCTCGAAAAATGGAGAGGGGATCTATATTCTTGGCAAAATTCACTTAAAAATTAAAAGATCTGGTTAGCATACATAGATATACTTGAAAAATTAGCATAGAAATTTGGAAAAACATTAATGGATGATGCTATAACCTGTGCAACATTTTGAAAATAGATATGCAACAATTCGGGGGGCACTTGCAACAAATTTTCAAGTATTAGACGTCTCAAGTGGCTCAATATTTGAGGCTAACTTATAAAACATTTTGATTTCGTTTGTGCAACAAGCGTGAACAATTGCAACATTAAAAGAAATTCTAAAAAACTCAATTCAATAATTTATTCTTGCAACATTGAAAAATACGGTCCCAACATCTCAAATCATCTATTGCAACGAAAGAAACCTATAACAGCAACAAACACCTAACTCACTGGCCTCGCCCTCAACAACGGTGCCGACACGCTCGGCCTTAGGCTCCGGACAGCATGGCGACCGCGACAGAGGAGGTGGCTATGCGCGGAGGAGTTGGCTCGGGCCCGATGCGGTGGTGGCGGCGTGGGAGGCGGGGCATAGGGCAGCGAGGTAGCGCCATGGTGCCGCTCGTGAAGATCACGAGCCGAGGAGGAGGATGGAGGTTGTAAAGCCGAGGAGGTAGCGGCTCATCACCACGTATGGTCTCTCGTGAGATGCTCCCCCACTGTTGAGTATACATCATCGGGGAGCCTTGATGTGCCGCCACCGGACTTGGGAAAGAAGCATGGGAGAGGGTGTGGAGCATG
The DNA here is from genome assembly GCA_036346255.1 of Ampelocalamus luodianensis. Taxonomy (NCBI): domain Eukaryota; kingdom Viridiplantae; phylum Streptophyta; class Magnoliopsida; order Poales; family Poaceae; genus Ampelocalamus; species Ampelocalamus luodianensis. Next base: position 38,582,984 of record CM070625.1, read on the forward strand.
GAAAATGGGGGAAGAGAGGTGTCATGTCGTGCATGCAGAGGGAATGGAGGTGCTAGTTGGAGACCGGAATCACAGGAGTGGAGTTGAATAGATCAAGTTGAATGGATAAGGATTGGATGAGTGGATAAAGACAAGCTGCCTAGCATCTGGAGCTAGTGATTCAATCGGACATCGGGTCCAAGCATTCTCCAAAAAGTATTGTCTTCTCCTAGTTGATGCAAGCACGCATTTGTTTGAAGTACACATTATTAATTTGTAGATTTGCAGTATCTGTTTCATTTTGTTTCCACTGTTGTCTCGTTATTTCAATCCACGTGTTAATCATTCATCTGTATACATCAGCCCTTTGAAGATAACAAATTCATATTATCAATATCAGCGTTTGATAGTGATCGGCATTGGTTACATTATAGATCAGATAAATGATAGCGACATATATGCCACAAAACATGATAAATGATAGCGACATATATGCCACAAAACATGAACTTCGAATACAAGTTTCTCCAAGTCAACGCAAAAGCACATAAAATTTTACAATATGAACCTGACGGAAGGCATATGGGTTGGGGAAAAGAGAAACTCGGAGGATTTGACTTGAGGGCCAATTGATTGCTTATACAAAAGGGCTTGATGACGGTCTGAACTTTCAATGTTTATGGAACTCAGAATTTATGCTTCTTTGTTTGGTTCGCTCCTCTTGTCACTGAAGAATGTGAAGCACATAAAGTATAAAAATAAAATATGACCTCTTATATAAACCGTATTACTGTCATGTTAGGAACAAGTTTACATATATGAATGAGTTATTGGATGTTACTGTCATGTTATTTTCAGGAGCAATTTCTCACGCATTGCGTAATTTCTGTGTAAAACTCTGAAATTGATCAAGCAGGACTTTAGAACACTAACCGGCACTTCTTTAATTTGACATGAAAAATATACACAACTCTGCTCTTCCAGGTGGCTGCTTACCTTCTGATGTCTGCACTGTCTGCCGCGATTCCAATCACGAACCGCATGCGAGAAGGCGCGGACAACATATTCACCGACTCATCCGCAGCTTCCATCAGCATGGCATTCTTTGCGTTCGTCTGCCTCGCGCTATCCGCCCTCATCTCAGGTTTCAGGCTGGCCAAACAGGCATACATATGAGGAGTATCTGTTATCCCATTGGCCATTGTATAGTCCATTGTTTCTACATGATGGTGGTATATTATTAAGTTTGTTTCTTTTAATTTGACTCCCAATTGGGACCGAGCTTGCGTGCTTAGAAATTGAAGATTGCTTCTTTTGTGTGTTCAGGTGTATACACTGTCATACCAAATTATGTACCTATGTCTCCACAGCAAATGGATGAAAGTTTGCATCTTGGAAAGTGTGTTCTGAAAATAAAGTTCGTAGCTGCTAGTATGTAAGCATCTGGATGCAATTCGCAGTTGATTACACTACGGAAAGTATCAGTAGCCCATCTTAGTGTTAACTGATAGGATTACAATACAAATTTCTCACTAATTTACATTTTTTTAACTACAAAGGGATTACGGATTGCATCTTAAAACTACGGAGCTAACACAGTTGTACTGCGTAGGATTCAGTGATTGCACGAGCAAGCTTGGCAGTAATCGAACAGTGCATGATCAGATTACATCAGAATGTCAGACCATTATGCCATCAAATTAAGTCGGCAGCAACAAACCAAAATCGAAGGGTGTAACACTGCAGCAAGTCAATAAGGCTGGCCAAAGCTGAGGCATTTCAAGAGCATTTGTGTGCAGATGCGGATGGAGATGGGGCAAGTCATCGTCTCGCCAGCGACAAGTTAACAAGGCTGGCCAGGATAGACGGTAATGATGGTTGTCTTGAGTTAACGAAGTCATCCAGGGACGAGACTGTTAAATAACTTGCAGTCGTCGTGGTGCTGGCGTATAGATCAATCCAATATTCTTTTATGTGTACATAATAGATGTGCTCTCATATATTTATAGACTAATAGCCCTTATTGGGATTTGGTATGAGCCCACCTCTCTTTGGAGAAGAAGTATAAGAACTGTCTAGAAAACTTGCATTGTTTTCTTGATTGAAAACAGATCACATTTTGAACCGTAGGATGAGATCAGATATCACTCATCATAGAAACATGCTTTAAAAGAAACTCAACACACATCTCAATGCATATCAAGCGGTTCAAAATGTGATTGTTTTCAATGAAGAAAACATGCAAATTTTCTAGCAAAACTCAAGTATAAACCGCATGGGCCCACCAAGGGGCAGCCGCATCTCCCCTGTTAACAGTCCACTTGACGAATACCACGACATTCATATGCCTCGTTAAAAACTCCTTCCAGAAACCTAGTGGAAAAAAATAGATAGGAGAAAAGAGTACATCGCATATGCAAGCTGTATTGCATTAGTTGCCTCATTAAAAACCTTTATATGACAAAACTTCTAATAAAAACTCACTAAGGAAAAAGAGTACAACAGCTAATCTTCTTGATCATATCATCTTCTAGATTACCATGCTTCCCGCATAGTATTTGATCAAGATCAATGATGTATATATGGTCTAATATTTACGGAAGTGCTCTGTAACATCCTGATTTTCACAATCGGGATGTTAATATTTAATTGGTTATCTAATAAATATTTGATGTGATTTAAAATTTTTCCACATTGACGTAAAAGATTGCTTTTAAAATCAATTCGAATTAATGAAAATGTTGCATTTAAAGTTAAATCGAGTTGTTTAAGTAGTTACATAATAATAATAATAACAAACAATATTTAATCGCATTGGTTGAAAGACTGTAGTTAAAATTTAATTATATTCATATATTGTTTTGGCATGCATTTCAAAAATCATGATACATGCATTAGTATCGCTCTCTCTTCGGTTTGACCAGTAGTAGATGAAACATCTGCGTGGTCTATCCTTTCTCCTGCTATTTCTTTTCTCCCCACCTCTTGGCCATTTCTTTATTCAGCTGAAACCTCCCTCACTGCTATCTTATTCTCCCAACAAACACTACTCTACATAACCACTTTATCATCTCTCTCCACTGCCAACTCAATTCAGCACTTCTAGTCATGTTCCCATCTTTTGTATATGTTCATCTCATCCACCTTCTCTCTTTCCAATCACCACCAAAATCACAAAATCAGTCCATGCATGTTATGCAGCCTCCATCCTCATCCCAAGAGCAATCCATTCATTTGATTAGTTTTTCTATTCATTCGATTAGTTTTCGCATGCATAATTGTTTGAGCTTTTGAAGAAGAGGAAGGAAAGAGCAGAGAGCAACCACATTGCCCATTTTGTTTTTCAGTGAGAGGCATCATCCATTCATCACCCCACTGCCATTCATTCTCTCTCCAACCAAGCCACCACATACACCGCCATTTCTTTTATCTATCTCCCATAGTCATTTCACCTCACTACTATTTTATCTTCCACCACCTCACGACCACTTGTTTTAGTCCAGTAAACCAACACCTCCCACTGCCATCTTCCTCTCATATCAGCTTTCCCCCTAAAAAACCGAAAAGCTCACGCCATTTCACACCTCCCCATCCATTTCTTTATTCCCAACCAAAGCACCCCACTGCCATTCTCTACTCCCAGTCGAGAGCTCTTTCCTTCCCCACTGCCTTTCTTCTCCCAGAGCAAAAACACAGCACTTGAACTCCTCTTCTACAACTTCTCTCCTTCCAAACTCCACCAAGCATCACAAATCTTTGAATGCATGTTATATCTTAGCGATCCTCATCTCGTGACCTTCCATTTTGCCAATTTGTTCTTGCATGCATGAACTTTTGAGTGGAGTGGAGGAGAGGAGAAATGGCGACATCTTTGCTGTCGGCGGGTAGGGGCGAGGAAAGCCAGCGGCGAGGCCCATGGCGTGGCGCGCGCCAGTGAGGGCACGGCGACGGCGATGTGGCGGCCAGCGTGCGGCGATCTGCGCCATCCGTGGGTGAGCGGTGTCAAGCGCCGTGGACACGAGTCGAGGCGTGGCGGCAAGGCGGCGGTGGCACCGCGGCTCGGCGATCGGTGTGGTGCGGCCTAGAAGCGACATCATGGTGGTGGGCATGGCGACCTCTGCGCGTCCGGTGATGGCGGTATGCGGCGGCATCAAGGCGGTGTTGGCGTATGGCGCGGCGAGGCCACGCTACGGCATGGTGAGCGCTGCGGCGGCGTGGCGGCGCGGCCGGAGCTTGCCAAGCGGCATCTCCATGGCGGTGCATGCATGCGGCGGCGCCTGCGGTGGCCCGCTGCGGCGTGGCAACGGCGGCGACCATGCGGCGGCAGCGAGACACGGCGCGGCGCGGCGGGCTTCTTCTTGGCGGCGGCTGCGGCGGCATGGAGCAACAACCGAGGAGGCCGGCGCGGCGGCGTCGGCGATGGCGCGATGGTCGAACATGGCGGTGGTAGCGGTGCGGCCGGCATGGCATGGCATGGCGTGTCTAGTGGTGTTGGTGGCGGCGCACAGGCTGTAGCGACCTAGTGGTGTGCACACATGGGCAACGATGGCGATGGCCAGCATGCATGGTGCGGCACGGCGCCGCGGTGGCATGGCGTCGAGCAATGGTGGTTGAGCACAGCAGGCGGCGAGCGAGGGGCAAGGTCGGCGAGCGGCGGCACTGGCGCGCGGTCGGCGTGGCGATCTTGGCGTCGCGGCGCCTAGGCGAGGAGTAGCGGCGAGTAGGATGAGGTCTGCGGCGGCGACTACGGTGGGCGGGCGAGGAACCGGCGATGGCTACGGTGGGCGTGGGCGAGTGGCGAGAAGGCGGCGCCGGTGACGATTCGCACGCCTAGCGTTGCGGTAAAATTCTTAGTGTTATTTACGTTACCGTATTACATTTTTAGTCATGCATGTTCAATATTAGCCATAAGCATGACATCTATTTATGCATGTTTAATTGTAAAAATGATTTGGTAGCTTGTGACCGCGTGACTCTCGGTTATGTCTTATGTGTGCGTAGGCATGGTCTTGGGAGGATATGTTCTTTGAATTGCGAATAATTAGAATATTGTTATGAAATGTATGTATCTTATTGATCAGTAGATGCTAGATTGAATATATGAGTTGATTATTTGATCGAGCGATATTATTGTAAAGTCGCATGGAAAGTAGTGGTGATCATCGGAGGATAAATTAGTTGGAGGTTTCTTCTCATATTGGATTAGTAATTTTTGGAGATAGGATGCATAAAGATGTTTATAAATGATTACTTAATGGATGGCGTATGTGCTGATGTTTAAGGACATATCTTTCATATATGTGTGTTGTTGCTCGTTGGATGTCGGATAAAGTACTTTATTGGATTGTTTGATCGGATGTCCTAAGCTGGTAGTTATCGGATCTTATCGATAGAGCTTGGGGATGATAGAATGGATTATTTGATTGCACATAAATAATTGGATTACCTTGTAATTAGTAGGTAAGTCCCATGTGCGAGTCGATGCGATTGTACTTTCTATTGGGTTAGTAGCTAAATGATTATTAGTTGATCATAGAGACACATGTGTGATTGGATTGGTAGATGTCATACGCGACTAGTCCGGTGAAATGGATATAAGTTGTTTGATTAGTGAGTTGTTAAATGTTGGACATGCCTTTAAATTGTAGAGCTCACTAGGTGTCGGTTAGTCAAATAAACCTCGTTCGGTGGAAATTTCGGTGTATACGATATGAATTGCCGAGGTGAGATTAGTAGAGTTTGATAGTTAGTATTAGCTTAAATGGTCTAGTAAAGAACAATTAATGGATTTAGTCTTAGTCATATGCATATCACTTGGTGGATTTTGTGCAATCACTAGATGGATTGTATGTATGAAAGATGGTGAGTCCGGACATTATTTGTTGCGTTGAATGTCTTGTTTATGCCTTAGTGGATGTTAGTATAGGAGTTAGATCGAGATACGAGGATATGATCGGAGAGTGTTATACATGTTATTGGATTCAACAGGGAATCGGTTATGTCTATGATTATGAGAAGAGTAGATTTGTCGGTAGATCTTTTCCCTTTAGGAAATAAATTGAAAAGAAAAGAAAGTACATAGACCCCACTTATCATGGCAGAGGCTAGGTCATCCTACCTGTAAAAATTATTTAATGCAGTAGCAAAATCAAAAAAATTTACACGAAAAAGTCTTTTAACTTCAACAATTCATAACTAATTCATATGAACTCTAAATGGAGTGATTCAATTTTTATTGATCATAAATTTTAATTACCTTTCATGCCATGTAAAGCATATCCCTACCACTGTTCTACAAATTTTCACAAAACAATTAAATTCGGATGAGCAGTAACAAAACATTGATTTTCAACATTTTCCAAAAATCTGATTTTCAAACTACTATAACTCTCTCATATAAACTCCAAATGGAATAATTTTTGTACCTAAATTCATTTAAAATCATAATATAGATACTGTATAAATTTCATGCATTTTGGAGCAATTTGAGTTTTGGCTATTTTTCGTGTTTATTCGATATCGCCTTTCTATAGATTCGAGTTGCGGAAGTAAGAAAGTGCGTAACCGAGAGTTAGAAAGTGAACTACCAGCAAGGCAAGCATCCTTTGAACTTTCTTTTTGCATCATATTTGATCCCAGTTTGTTAGGATAGATGCAATGATAATTGCTTGCATGCTATTTTGATAATGTCGCTATTTTTGTGATGAATAGTTAGACACATCCTATTATCTTGTCATTGTGGCTATCCATGAATTACCCCAGTACTAAATTAATTATGATAGGATGTTTGAAATCTTTTTGTTCGAGTTGTTAGCCATGCAAGTCTAGAACCGTAGCTCGATTGTCGGAATAGCCGCCAATTATGGGTTAAACACAACTCTTATTATATACTTTTGTTTCAGATCTTCGTATCTGTTTTATAAGTGAAATTTTGTCATTTTCAAATGAGCTTTTGGTCTGGACAAGTGTTGGTTAGTGATGGTGCCTTCGTGCGAGATTTGGGTATGTGGGTTGGCTTGTGCGGACAATTAAGGACCGAACTTTGGGTTGTTGCGATTCAAGCAAAACTCGTGCTATCACTTGTGTGGTATATGGGTGCCGTATGGTTAAGTAGGGGAAGATTTTATTGTGTTGAGTCCCACGGTGGTGAAATTGTAAGGGCATGGGACCGTGAAATCCCGTGTTCCTTTTGGGCCGATAGGATGGGGGCGTTAACGTCTTGTGTTTCCTAGGATATATAGGATGGAGGCGTTAACGTCTCGTGTTTCCTAGGAGCCATGGGTTGAGGGACTTAGCTCAATGGGATCTTCTTGCTAAAAATGACCGTATCTTGATTTACCTGCCCGACATACCTTAGGAAGTATGCTATATTCGGAGGCATCCGGAGGCTTACGGGCTAATCAAGTCTTGTGGGTAAAGTAGTACACCCCTGCAGGGTAAATCTATTCGAATAGCCGTGTCCACGGTTATGGACGACCGCTTGAAATTTGTGGGCTGCTTATTGTTAGACTTGGATTTAAAATTGTGGTTGAACTTGGTATTCGTCATGAACGGGATGTTCATGTGTTTAGTACATCAAAGTGGGCTGCCACTTTGGTCTTTGTATGATTCAATTGTTTATTACTGAAATGCTTTACTACATGCTTTACTTCTACTTCAAATTTGATTTTAAACTGGGCACATGAAAACTAGTATGTGTAGGATGTTATTTGTTGCGTCTCTTTTGCAAAACTAAACCAATATGAGCCATCCTTTGAATGACCCTTATGCATAACTATTTTTATTTGTGTAAGACTTGCGAGTACACTTGTACTCGGCGGATGTTCTTGGCCTTTTCGGTGAGGAAGATTATGAGTATGGCGATCTCGTTAGTGTTGACTTGGGTGACACTAACGAGTAATGTGCTATCATTTAACCCCGATCGGTTGCCGATGGGTGATGGGCATACCACTCTGGTCTTTTGCTTTATTTATTTACTTCCTTGCTACTTGATACTTCACTTTGAATTTGGCGGTCGTGTATGTAATAAGTTGTAGACTTTAACTATTATGCGGTATGTCTTTTTATCTCTTGTTGTATCGTTGTATGGATGTAACCAACGTTGGATGAGGTATGAGTATATTGGTCGTTGATCTTGGGAGCCAATATAAGTCATACTCGTTGTTAATGGATCCCCATTTAACTCACTAAGTGTAGTGCTTCGAATCGGAAGAGAATCGACAATCATGTAGCGTTCGCAAAGGAGCAGCGCGCATGATCGTTGAGGCTCTAGTATTCGGCTAAGCCTCTCACTTGGATAGAGTTAAATTGGAATTCATTCTGGGAGACTCGTAATTATGTCCCTAAGACCTTGTCTAATCTCGGTCTTATGGAGATAATTCAGGGAGTCCCCATGCTCCCCTTAATCCTACACCTCTTTAAGCGGTAAAACATTCAAGATAACTTCAGGTGGTGATCATCAAATCGATTCCTTCTAGGTAAATCAAAATTAAGACTTTCATAGTCTAAAGTATTATGATCAAATTTAAGCATATATGCTTCCCCTCAAAACGACATTTGTTGGAGTCTCCTTGCTCTAATGTCATAATCATACTTTTTCGGAAACAATCACAGCTATATTGTGAGCAAATCTACTAGATTATCACAATTTTTAGTCTTTGGAACATTTATCCCACTATTCTTTCTGATATTGTGGGGAAAAAAATAATTCGGGAGCCATTATTTAATTGTGCAACACAAGGAAAATTTTGTTCTTACATAGGACTATGGGATACAATTAGTTGCAATGTCACATACCTTCTAGATGTAACTTATCAATCCTCTTCATTTGGGCTAAATACTTTACAACTCTCTCTAAGTGGATTTTCAAAGTTACAATCAATTAGTATGTTTTGTAGAGCTATAATAGTTAACTTGTACTACTACAAATTAAATACATATAACCAATCTAAATTCTGGTATTTAGGGGATTAATGATGTTGCTAACATCACCAACATACTCGTACCTTCATGGTACTGGAGGATATTACCATTCCACTATTTTCTGGTGGAATATGTACTTTATGAGTGCTTATAAGGCGCGCTTCTGATTGTATACTTCCTCATTTCATTATCTCTCGGGTTGGTATTAGTCCACTTCAATGGATCATATAGTCATTAGTGTGATTTCATATATTGCCTGGTAAGTCACTTATTGATTTATTCCTTCTAGGAAATTATTATTCTCAGGTTGAGACATTTCATAGGTATGAGATTTATTTATATTGCGATTTTCTTTTAGGAATCCTGAGACCTTCAAGGATATCTTAAATGCAGTTTTGTTAGCCTTTAGCGCATATTTTTTATTCATTCGTGCCATTTACTAGAGGTATTATGTTGGAGATTATACTTTCATTCATAATAGGAGAGTATTAGTCTTATACAAGGACCTTTGAACCATCGCTGTTCACCACCTCATTATTTTCATAATGACCAATGAAGTCTTAACTTCCTAGTTTGAAGACATACACTTAGTGATTATGTAACATTCCAATTTTCAACTTGTGTTTCAAATGTAAGAAAATGAGGGGAAATTAAAACTTTTTCTTACATCTTGCAATTCTTGTATGTTCTTAAGGATTCTTGCAAAAGAATTATGGGATTACAAGTCACAAGTCACTCGGATAAAAAACCTTGTCTTCCAAAAACCCTTATCTAATCTAGTGATCATCCACTGGAAATAGTTTTCTTGGGTGACCCTCTGAAAACTTTCACAATTTCTAGAAATTGTTTGGATATTCTTAGGGGCAGTCAACCCATTCGGACCTTTGGTCAAAACCCTAATCAGAACCCTGGATAATTTCTGGAGAAAAGTGCTCTGCATAAAAACCCCTGAAAATTTTACACAAGGTCCATCTCAAAGTCAGCAAGCTACCGTAAAAATTTCATAAATTTTGGAGTAGTTTGCTATGTCAAATGCTCCCTTAAAGTTTCAGCTCAAAATTTAATCCCTAAGCAAGACACTACTCCTTAGGTTCAAGTCTAACCCGAGCCCAACGCTTTTCTCTGGTGGAACTCAACCTTCCCGGCTCGGCCCGAGCTCCTTCCTTGTCGCGACCATTTCACGGCCCGCGATCCTTGCCCTACCGCCGATCCGGGAGCTCTCGGACCTCCCACTCACACGACCACCCGTGTCCGTTTTGCAAAGACAACCCTCCCGGGCATCCTCCAAGAACTCCTAAAGAAACCCTTGAGACCTCCCGAAAGTTCTCCAAAGGCCTCCTCCAATCTCCCGCAGACCTCCGAAGACCTCCTCAAACCACGTTGGCATTTTGCAAAGACCACCCCGCTGGTCTTTCGCAAAACAACCCTCCTTGACCTCCCCTCGGACCACCCTTTTCGCCTTTGCAAAGACCACCCTTGCTCGCCCCTTCGGACCTCCTCGACCACCACTGTGCACCTTGGAGATCGTGAGCCATCAACCTTAGATCTGTGGCTCGGACCTCTGTGCGCTAAGACCTCCGATCACCTTTTGAATCGGGACCCTTCGTTTCAAATCCAACCACCGGACCTCCTAACCCGAGCTCCAGTCCACCGGCGCCATGCTCCTTGACCGTTTCTTTTGGCCTCTCACTTTGCTGGTGGGACCTCTGGGCTGGTCATCCTCGTTTTCCCACGCATGCGTGTGTGTCGAGCTAGAGCGGTTTTGAGCGGTGCCTTGTCATTTCTTGCTCTTGTCAACGGCTACCTCGACAACCTTTATTTCGTATCAGCACCTTTTTCTCAAAGTCCTCCTTTCCACCTGCCCTGTCATTTCATGTACTTTCATGGCAGGGACTTTTGACTTAAGTGCACCATGGAGCTCCACCTTGCTCCACTCCTTTGCTCTCTCGGCTTTATTGAAACCACGGCTCCTCACTCAATCTTTTAGACTCCCTCTCCCTCATCCAGGCCTCTTTGTAGTCACTTGGGTTCATTTCTCAAAACTCCGAGACCTCCATTGTCTGGCTTTGAAGCTCCTTGAAGACATCCGAGCTCCAGTGGTTCATTTGCATTTCTTGGCATGCCGACTTGTCCATTTGGGCACTTTGGGCATTTCCCTAACTTACCTTGTTTGGCCTTCTCAGGGATTGTCAAAGTGGGAACACGTTCCTTGAAGCCGGAATTTCTTTCTTCCTCATCTCCGGCTTGCACCATTGTCGCCGTAGCTCTTTCTGCCATCCCCGGACCTCCTCCATTCTCAGGTGAGTACCTTAGCTTTGGAAATTCGGCTCTGTTGGACCTCGTTAGCTTTCCTTTTGTCGTTCTGTACCTCCGGCGGTCATCTCCGGCTAGCCGCCGGTAGGGTGAACTTTTGCTCTAGTTTTTGGCACCCTTAGATCCTCCTCGTTATTTAGAGTTCACCCTTGTCCTTGGTTCCCGCCGGCATGGGCCACATCGCGTGGCGTGAGCCGTTGAGCGCTTCGGGAGTTTGTCGATTGAGCTCTGTTTCGTCATCTTTTAGGACAGCCTTAATGCACAATCATTGCTAATCATTGGTGCATTAATCGTGTCTTAATCTGCTATTGTGGTGTCAGCGACATGTGGGCCATGGGCTTAGAAATTAAATCGGAAGCCTTTTAGTGCCCTTTTAGGTTCATTTATTGCCAATCATCAAGGGCAATAAATTTGTCTGCCGCCCATTTTTGTCATTGTCCGGTGGTCCGCGCCATTAAAAAAAACCACGGACCTCCTCGGGCCAATCTTGGCGTCCATGAGCTCCCTTGTGTAGATCTCGGACCCTTAGACCCTTTGTAAAGTCCTTAAGTTCCGGACCTCCCGCTGCAATCCTAGCCCTTAATGATCTCTTTGTGTTTAAATCTAAACCGTCGATCCTTTTCAGCAAAACCTAAGTCCTTGGAACTCCCGGTTGTGGTCTTAGCCGTTCACGACCTCTTCACTTCGACTGGACCGATAGATCTCCTGGTAAGTCTCTGGCAGCCAGGACCTCCCTTTATCTGAGATCCTGGCCGTTAAAGACCTCCATAGAGCAAATCCCAGCCGTTAGGATCACCCTCCACCTTGGGGTCCTCTTTGCAAAAGACCTCCTTGAGGCCCTCTGTGCAAAAAGACCACCCCTGACCGTGTATCAAAACCACCCCGAGCAAATCTGAGCCGTCAAAGACCTCCCCCCTGGGAGATCTTAGCCATCGGGGTCCTCCTCCGCTAAATCCTCACTCCCAGGACCTCCCTGTAAAATCCCAACCGCTTGGACCTCCTCCCGGGTTCATCTCGACCGTCGAGATCTTCCTCCGTGAGGACCTCTGTTCTCAGGACCTCCTCGGTTAGATCTGAACCGTTCAGGACCTCCCTAGGCTTATCTGAGCCGTCCAGATCTCATCCCGTTAAAACCCTGTCACTTAGGACCTCCCCGAGTAGATCTTGGCCGTCCAAGACCTCCTCGGTTGAATCCCAGCCGATCAGGACCTTCCTACTTGATCGTGTCCGTTAAAGACCTCCCTCTAGAGATCTAGACCGTTGAAGACCTCCTCCGTGAGATCTTAGCCGTCGGACCTCCCTCGTAGGTTTACCCTTAGGACCTCCCTAGTGCTCGGGACCGCGGATCTCGATCGGCGGTCACGACCTCCGTTAGGCGCGTGGACCTCCTTTGCGTCGCGTGCATGCCTTGATCGTGGCCGTTGGATCAGATCTCAACGGTCCAGAACTCCCAGTCGGGAGGAGGTCTTTTGTGCTGGCGTGCCGAGTCGTGGCCGTGCCATGAAGGATCGGCGGCCCACGACCTCTCCTTTTCCTTGGTTCATTTGGACCTCCAGAGTTCAAATTTTCTAAGTCTTTTATTGTTTCAAATTTCAAAAGTGCATAACTTTGTCATTTTAGCTTCTTTTGAATGATTCGATTCTTTGTAGCTCTGTTAGAGTATGAGCGTTAATTTGAGAATGGATTTAGGCCTTTGTTATGAAATAGAAAATGATATAAACTGCATGAACTTGTTTAATATGAAATAGTGGTTTAGAAATTCATTGAAAATTTGTAAAATGCATAATTTATTCTCTGTAATACCAAGCTGAGCAAACTAAGTTTTGTTAAGACCCACTAGGATTGTCTTGTAATATAGAATAGGTCTTCATTTGATCCTTGCCATTTGAAATTAATGGTTCACTAGTTTTAGAACTTAGAAAAATCATAACTAATTCATTTCAACTCCGATTGGTGCAAACTCAGTTTTGCTGTTGTTAGGATAACCATATCTACCCACCATAAAAATTTCAAGTTCCAGATCATTCTAGAAATTTTTGTCATGAACAGTAACCGTAATTAATTTAATTATGATTTTTAGTGAGAGAACTTAGTTTAGCCATAACTTTTTCATGCTGAGTCCAAATGACCTGTTTCTTGTTTCTAAATTTGTCTAAAATCATCCTCTAGATGCTGTAGAAATTTCATTGCATTTGGATAATTTTGCTGTGGAGTTTTATTTGGAGTTCTTGTTCTTATTTGGTTATCGCCTTTTCGCGTTAGGTTCCGAAGGAAATTATTGATTACGTGAGTGAATCCTCTGCAGCAAGAAAGTGATCTACAGCAAGGCAAGCAGTTTGATCATATCCACTCCATCCCATTACTTTTAAAATCTAATACTTTGTTTTACTTGTATGTATGCATGCTTTTGTATCAATGACTAATTTTGCCGATTAGAGGTAGCTAATCCTATTGCATTGTTTCCCTTAAATTGTTCACCCCTGCCACTACCTTAGGAATATTATCCTCACCGGTGAATTAGAGCCCGGTGAATGATTTAGGGCCTCTTATTTGTCTTTACGTTATGATGCTTAGCAATGCTTAGATACCGGTAGAATTGGGCGGTTATCGACTTAGTCGGTAACCTTGATCACACAAAATTATTATAACTTTATGTTTCAGCATTTTGCTATGTTTATTGTGAAAACCAAAACCTAAAAACAAATTGATTTAGACTTGGGCACAATGGTATGTTGGTGTGCTTACGGGTGTGGTGGAATGGTGCAGAGTCAACAAGGACCGAACATCTTGTTACATCAGACCAAGCATTTTAGCGTGCTAACCACACTAGAGGTATGGGACCTCTCTTGACTTAGTACTTTGGCGTGTATTGGCTTGGTCGCGAGGAGCCGCGGGGAGGGATGGTCTTTGGGAGCATTGTAGAGTCGAAAGGCTTCCCAGTGATGGTGGTTGTCTTTCGGTGGCAATGTAGCGTATGGATTCAGTCCATCTGAGCGGCTCGTAGTCAATGCACAATATTGGAAAGCGTCTCGTAGGACTTAGCCGTGCGGCATACCTTGAAGTGTGCTTTTGTGGCTTAAAGGCGGTCTCGAAGTGTGGGTACATTGGTACACCTGCGAGGTTAAAACTATTCGAATAGCCTCGTCCTAGGTTATGGACACGCTTGGCAAGGTCTTTCAAGAGTTAGACTACAACCTTTTAAATTAAGACTTGACATGGGTGGTACGAATGCGGGGTTAGTGCTATGTGTGGTGGCTATTGGGATAGTCACCAATAGGTGGTTACTCTGTACTTATTATATCATTTGTTATTTCAACAATTACAATCAGTTTGTCAAATTGCTTTGAATCTATTACATTATTGCAAATGAAAACTCGCTTTATGCTAAAGGAAGTCGAGCCCTCCACTTAAATAAAGCTTGCATGTAGTTAATTATAGTTACATTACCCTTACACGTCGGTCTTGCGAGTACAAAAACAATTTTTGTACTCAGTTGCTTTGCTTAATGTTTTTGTTGCAGAGGAAGAAGGTGAGCCCCAAGGGCTTCCCTTTTGTGAGATGTGCTACGGGTTGGACGACTAGCTTAGCGGCCCGGTCGGTTGCCACAATGGTTATGTGGCTAACGGTTTGCTTTTGTCTTATCCATCTTATGGCACTTTTGCTTCATTGTCATCGTTACTTGTTGTTATTTGGCCAGTCGGCCCTTGTTGTAATAACTCTATATTATGTATGTCTTTTGCTAGACTTGTTATTATTGTGATGTATGGAATTGATGCATGATTTTGTAACGGGGTGTGTATACTGCATTTCTGGGAAGTATACATATCTCGGGGCTTGGTTTATTTGATTTGTGATGCTAGGGTCAATGGAAGACTAAGCATTACAAGCCGAATAAACCGGGGTCCCCACAAAGTTGGTATCAGAGCCATACTGACCGTAGAAACCCAAAGCTTGGTCGTCCTTTGGATATTTTGAAAAACTTAATTTCAAAATATCAAATGATTTATGAAAGCTTAAGTAAGTTCTCAGATTTTACTCCTTACCTATCTTAGCTTTCTTCTCTCATCTCGCTCTAACTTAAGTTTTAAAAGTTGTTTTACTCTCCTCCTTTCAAAAGATAGTGGTTATCGTTTAAGTTGGGTTTTGGGAACCAATGAGTTTGGCAAATTGAAGTGTTGGCTGCCCTTCTACAAGGTTTTGAAGCACGGAATGGTGAATTTCGACTAGGAGCTTGGATGCAAAATCTGGACAGCAAGCGTCAATTTCCGGACAGCAAGCTCAAAGGTTCTAAAGAAGGTAGATAATAAGAGGATAATTCAACTAAAACTTGTGGGAATAAAAGGATAAGAAGTGATATTAGTTGGCTAAGTATCTAACACTATTGCTAGTGGTTCTACCCTGCTATTTGGTCCTATTAGAATTTGAGTTGCATGCTGAAATTTACCTTCCTAAACCGATTGCTCGTTCCCTCCATACGAGTTAGTCGTACCGGGAAGTTGACCTTGTGATTGAAACCTTGTGTTGATTTTGCGGTTGTTTTTGAGCTTTTTGAGTTCATTTCTTAGTGGTTAATTGTTCTTTGCCTTAAGCTTTCGGATTTGATCCTTGTCCATCTTAGTATCTACCCTCACCCTAACTTTCAGTAGAATACCTTAGCCCTTGACCTTTCTTTCGCGCTTTCACTTCTAGTCTTGGGTTCGCGCTAACCCATCTCTTCAGTAACAGGATGTCGGACGGACCAGCGGACTAGGTCGTGGTGGCGGCGTGAAAACCTCCCCAGCTGGCTTGTCGGACAAGGATTGCAAGCGCCTCCCCTCCGGCGATTGTGATGGATTGTGGTCTCCTTTTTGCTGTGACCATGGTAAAAAGAGCCATGTCGCCGAAGGTTGCAACCCTGGGAAGGCCAAGGTCTGCCGGCGCTGTGGTGAGGAAGGACACTACAACATCGGGTGTACCACAGCTTGCCCAAATTGTGATGAAGAGCACCTACCCGGAAACTGTCCGACTGCCAAAGTCACTTGTTTTCTCTGTGAGGGAAGCACTCACTCTTCCAAAGAGTGTAGCATGAGTCTGGTGATCGCCAGGTCATTAAAGCTTCAGCGACTGCTTCTTCGGTCGTCTACAAGTATCGCAATCGCCAATGCTTCCAGACCTGAGAAGTTCTTGGACGATTTGTCTGTGGAGCTGCAGGACAAATTACCAGTCTATACCTTCCCTGACTTTTAGATTACGGTCGAGAATCCCGTAGTTGCTGGGACCAGAAAGAAGAAGCCAAAGGATCGTCGCAAGTGTCAACAAATGGCGGACGTCACTTGTTTCTTCTGCAACAACAAGGGTCATTATGCTAATAATTGTCCTAAGAAGCTTGCAGCAACCCCTCGCCCTCCGCGGGCCGTGTTTCAGTCTCATGCACCTGCGGCCCAGCAGCAAGGTGGCCCCCGCAATCTGGCCGAGGTCACACGCTTTCATTGCCTTAGAATGGGGCACTACGCCAACAAATGCCCTGTGAAGAATCAAGATCTGAAGACTGCTCGTGGTCAAGCCAACTTCCTCTCCACCAAGGAAGCACAGGAGGCGCCTAACGCCATGTTGGGTACGCTTCTTGTCAACTTTTCGCCTTGCTCTTGCTTTGTTTGAATTGAGATCCTCGGCCACCCTTGCGGAAGGAATTCCAGCCGCTCAACTTGGGAGTGGTTGAGCATGGCCTTCGTGCTGCCTTGGTTGTGCCACCCGCCTTGGTGGATCGTATCTAGCCCGCTCAGCAATCGTTTGGCTTGAGTGGCACCTCTCCTTTCCCTATACCTCCCAGGGTATCACCTACTTGGGATTACCTCAAATCTCTGTGACCTGATTAGCCATGGT
Source organism: Ampelocalamus luodianensis (assembly GCA_036346255.1). Taxonomy (NCBI): domain Eukaryota; kingdom Viridiplantae; phylum Streptophyta; class Magnoliopsida; order Poales; family Poaceae; genus Ampelocalamus; species Ampelocalamus luodianensis. The sequence goes on from CM070625.1 coordinate 38,600,060, forward strand.
CCCTCTAACCAACTAGCTGCGGAGGGATGACTCCGTATAGCTAATTATCAAGCCGAGGCCCCATTCGTTAGTGGATTAACCAGACAAATCGCTCCACCAACCAACAGCGATCTTGCCTCACCACCCACAAAATCAAGGAAGAATCTCTCAGTCTGTCAATCCTTGTTATATCTAGACCTGGTAAGTTTTCCCCTTGTCGACTTAAGTGGCACCTTTTCTACCGATCAAAACCAAGATTTGTGTCGGTCCCTTGCTTGAGCTCCTTGTCTCGGGGAATCATTCCATCCAATCCCTCCAAGTTCAGTGGTCGAATCGTTCCAAGGATGAAGCCTCTTGGAAAACGAAAAGCCCGTCACCATACAGACTACCCCTCTTTCGTTCCTGAGCGAGTAAAATCTCGGGACGAGATTTTTGTAAGGAGGGGAGAGTTGTAACATCCCAATTTTCAACTTGTGTTTCAAATGTAAGAAAATGAGGGGAAATTAAAACTTTTTCTTACATCTTGCAATTCTTGTATGTTCTTAAGGATTCTTGCAAAAGAATTTTGGGATTACAAGTCACAAGTCACTCGGATCGAAAACCTTGTCTTCCAAAAACCCTTGTCTAATCTAGTGACCATCCACTGGAAATAGTTTTCTTGGGTGACCCTCTGAAAACTTTCACAATTTCTAGAAATTGTTTGGATATTCTTAGGGGCGGTCAACCCATTCGGACCTTTGGTCAAAACCCTAATCAGAACCTTGGATAATTTCTGGAGAAAAGTGCTCTGCATAAAAACCCCTGAAAATTTTACACAAGGTCCATCTCAAAGTCAGCAAGCTACCGTAAAAATTTCATAAATTTTGGAGTAGTTTGCTATGTCAAATGCTCCCTTAAAGTTTCAGCTCAAAATTTAATCCCTAAGCAAGCCACTACTCCTTGGGTTCAAGTCTAACCCGAGCCCAACGCTTTTCTCTGGTGGAACTCAACCTTCCCGGCTCGGCCCGAGATCCTTCCTTGTCGCGACCATTTCCAGCCGCTGGATCCTTGCCCTACCGCTTCGATCTGGGGAGCTCTCGGACCTCCCACTCACACGACCACCCCGTGTCCGTTTTGCAAAGACAACCCTCCCGGGCATCCTCCAAGAACTCCTCAGGAAACCCTTGGAGACCTCCCCGAAAGTTCTCCAAAAGGCCTCCTCCAATCTCCCGCAGGACCTCCTGAAGACCTCCTCAATCCACGTTGGCATTTTTGCAAAGACCACCCCGCTGGTCTTTCGCAAAACAACCCTCCTTGACCTCCCCTCGGACCACCCTTTTTCGCCTTTGCAAAGACCACCCTTGCTCGCCCCCTTCGGACCTCCTCGACAACCCTGTGCACCTTGGAGATCGTGAGCCATCCATCCTTAGATCTATGGCTCAGACCTCCTAGTGCGCTAAGACCTCCGATCACCTCTTTGAATCGGGACCCTTCGTTTCAAATCCAACCACCCGGACCTCCTAACCCGAGCTCCAGTACACCCGAGCGCCATGCTCCTTGACCAGTTTCTTTTCGGTCTCTCACTGCCTGGTGGGACCTCTGGGACTGGTCATCCTCGTTTTTCCCACGCATGCGTGTGTGTCAGGGCTAGAGCAGTTTTGAGCAGTGCCTTGTCATTTCTTGCTCTTGTCAACGGCTACCTCTGACAACCTTTATTTCGTATCAGCACCTTTTTCTCAAAGTCCTCCTTTCCACCTGCCCTGTCATTTCATGTACTTTCATGGCAGGGACTTTTGACTTAAGTGCACCATGGAGCTCCACCTTGCTCCACTCCTTTGCTCTCTCGGCTTTATTGAAACCCTGAGCTCCTCACTCAATCTTTTAGACTCCCTCTCCCTCATCCAGGCCTCTTTGTAGTCACTTGGGTTCATTTCTCAAAACTCAGAGACCTCCATTGTGCAGCTTTGAAGCTCCTTGAAGACATCAGAGCTCCATGGTTCATTTGCATTTCTTGGCATCTTGACTTGTCCATTTGGGCACTTTGGGCATTTCCTAACTTACCTTGTTTGGCCTCCTCGGGGATTGTCAAAGTGGGAACACGTTCCTTGAAGCGAATTTCTTTCTTCCTCATCTCCGGCTTGCACCATTGTCGTCGGAGCTCTTTCTGCCATCCCCGGACCTCCTCCATTCTCAGGTGAGTACCTTAGCTTTGGAAATCCGGCTCTGTTGGACCTCGTTAGCTTTCCTTTTGTCGTTCTGTACCTCCGGCGGTCATCTCCGGCTAGCCGCCGGTAGGGTGAGCTTTTGCTCTAGTTTTTGGCACCCTTAGATCCTCCTCGTTATTTAGAGTTCACCCTTGTCCTTGGTTCCCGCCGGCATGGGCCACATCGCCGGCGGCAGGCCGTTGAGCGCACTCGGGAGTTTGTCGGTTCAGAGCTCCCGTTTCGTCATCATTTTAGGACAGCCTTAATGCACAATCATTGCTAATCATTGGTGCATTAATCGTGTCTTAATCTGCGCTGTGGTGTCACTGACATGTGGGCCATGGGCTTAGAAATTAAATCCGGAAGCCTTTTAGTGCCCCTTTTAGGTTCATTTATTGCCAATCATCAAGGGCAATAAATTTGTCTGAGCCGCCCATTTTTGTCATTGTCCCGTGGTCGCGCCATTAAAGAAAACCACGGACCTCCTCGGGCCAATCTTGGCCGTCCATGAGCTCCTTGTGTAGATCTGGACCCTTAGACCCTTTTGTAAAGTCCTTAAGTTCAGGACCTCCCGCTGCAATCCTAGCCCTTAATGATCTCTTTGTGTTTAAATCTAAACCGTCGATCCTTTTACTGTAAAAACCTAAGTCCTTGGAACTCCCGGTTGTGGTCTTAGCCGTTCCACGACCTCTTCACTGTCGATCCGGACCGATAGATCTCTGGTAAGTCTCGGCAGCCGGGACCTCCCTTTATCTGAGATCTGGCCGTTAAAGACCTCCATAGAGCAAATCCCGGCCGTTAGGATCACCCTCCACCTTGGGGTCCTCTTTGCAAAAGACCTCCTTGAGGCCCTCGTGCAAAAAGACCACCCCACCGTGTATCAAAACCACCCGAGCAAATCGAGCCGTCAAGACCTCCCCAGGAGATCTTAGCCATCGGGTCCTCCTCAGCTAAATCCCACTCCCGGACCTCCTGTAAATCCCAACCACTTGGACCTCCTCCCGGGTTCATCTCGACCGTCGAGATCTTCCTCCGTGAAGACCTCTGTTCTCGGGACCTCCTCGGTTAGATCTGAACCATTCGGGACCTCCTAGGCTTATCGAGCCGTCGGATCTCATCCGTTAAAACCACATCACTTAGGACCTCCCCGAGTAGATCTTGGCCGTCCAAGACCTCCTCGGTTGAATCCCAGCCGATCAGGACCTCCCTCACTTGATCGTGTCCGTTAAAGACCTCCCTCTGGAGATCTAGACCGTTGAAGACCTCCTCCGTGAGATCTTAGCCGTCGAGACCTCCCTCCGTAGGTTTACCCTTAGGACCTCCCCTAGTGCTCGAGAGCGCGAGATCTCGATCGGCGGTCCACGACATCCGATAAGCGCGTGGACCTCCTTTGCGTCGCGTGCATGCACCGATCGTGGCCGTTGGATCGATCTCAGCGGTCGAGACCTCCCGGTCTGCGGGAGGAGGTTTTTGTCTGCTGTGCTTGAGGTCCGTGGCGTGCGATGAAGGATCGGCGACCCACGACCTCTCCTTTTTCCTTCGGTTGATTTGGACCTCCCGAGAGCTCAAATTTTCTAAGTCTTTTATTGTTTCAAATTTCAAAAGTGCATAACTTTGTCATTTTAGCTTCTTTTTGAATGATTCCAGTTGATGTAGCTCTGTTAGAGTATGAACGTTAATTTGAGAATGGATTTAGGCATTGTTATGAAATAGAAAATGATATAAACTGCATGAACTTGTTTAATATCAAATAGTGGTTTAGAAATTCATTGAAAATTTGTAAAATGCATAATTTATTCTCTGTAATACCAAGCTGAGCAAACTAAGTTTTGTTAAGACCCACTAGGATTGTACTGTAATATAGAATAGGTCTTCATTTGATCCTTGCCACTGAAATTAATGGTTCACTAGTTTTAGAACTTAGAAAAATCATAACTAATTCATTTCAACTCCGATTGGTGCAAACTCAGTTTTGCTGTTGTTAGGATAACCATATCTACCCACCATAAAAATTTCAATTTCCAGATCATTCTAGAAATTTTCGTCAAGAACAGTAACCGTAATTAATTTAATTATGATTTTTCAGGCTGAGAGAACTTAGTTTAGCCATAACTTTTTCATGCTGAGTCCAAATGACCTGTTTCTTGTTTCTAAATTTGTCTAAAATCATCCTCTAGCTGCTGTAGAAATTTCATTGCATTTGGATAAATTTTACTGTGAAGTTTTATTTGGAGTTCTTATTCTTATTTGGTTATCGCCTTTTCGCGTTAGGTTCCGAAAGAAATTATTGATTACGTGAGTGAATCCTCTGCAGCAAGAAAGTGATCTACAGCAAGGCAAGCAGTTTGATCATATCCACTCCATCCCATTACTTTTAAAATCTAATACTTTGTTTTACTTGTATGTATGCATGCTTTTGTGTCAATGACTAATTTTGCCGATTAGAGGTAGCTAATCCTATTGCATTGTTTCCCTTAAATTGTTCACCCCTGCCACTACCGTAGGAATATTATCCTCACCGGTGAATTAGAGCCGGTGAATGATTTAGGCCTCTTATTTGTCTTTACGTTATGATGCTTAGCAATGCTTAGATACCGGTAGAATTGGGCGGTTATCGACTTAGTCGGTAACCTTGATCACACAAAATTATTATAACTTTATGTTTCAGCATTTTGCTATGTTTATTGTGAAAACCAAAACCTAAAAACAAATTGATTTAGACTTGGGCACAATGGTATGTTGGTGTGCTTCTGGGTGTGACTGGAATGGTGCCCGAGTCAACAAGGACCGAACATCTTGTTACACTGAACCAAGCATTTTAGCGTGCTAACCACACTAGAGGGTATGGGACCTCTCTTGACTTAGTACTTTGGCGTGTATTGGCTTGGTCGCGGGAGCCGCAGGAGGATGGTCTTTGGGAGCATTGTAGAGTCGAAAGGCTTCCCCGTGATGGTGGTTGTCTTTCGGTGGCAATGTAGCGTATGGATTCGGTCCATACGACGGCTCGTAGTCAATGCACAATATTGGAAAGCGTCTCGTAGGACTTAGCCGTGCCGGCATACCTTCGGAAGTGTGCTTTTGTGGCTTAAAGGCGATCGAAGTGTGGGTACATTGGTACACCTGCGGTTAAAACTATTCGAATAGCCTCGTCCTAGTTTATGGACACGCTTGGCAAGGTCTTTCAAGAGTTAGACTACAACCTTTTAAATTAAGACTTGACATGGGTGGTACGAATCTGGGGTTCGTGCTATGTGTGGTGGCTATTGGGATAGTCACCAATAGGTGGTTACTCCTGTACTTATTGTATCGCTGTTATTTCAATAATTACAATCAGTTTGTCAAATTGCTTTGAATCTATTACATTATTTCAAATGAAAACTCTCTTTATGCTAAAAGGAAGTCCAGAGCCCCCTCCACTTAAATAAAGCTTGCATGTAGTTAATTATAGTTCTGTTACCCTTACACGTCAGTCTTGCGAGTACAAAAAAAATTTTGTACTCAGTTGCTTTGCTTAATGTTTTTGTTGCAGAGGAAGAAGTTGAGCCCCAAGGGCTTCCCTTTTGTGAGATGTGCTACGGGTTGGACGACTAGCTTGGCGGCCCGGTCGGTTGCCCTGTGGTTATGTGGCTAACCGGTTGGCTTTTGTCTTAGCCATCTTATAGCACTTTTGCTTCCGCTGTCATCGTTACTTGTTGTTATTTGGCCAGTCGGCCCTTGTTGTAATAACTCTATATTATGTATGTCTTTTGCTAGACTTGTTATTATTGTGATGTATGGAATTGATGCATGATTTTGTAACGGGGTGTGTATACTGCATTTCTGGGAAGTATACATATCTCGGGGCTTGGTTTATTTGATTTGTGATGCTAGGGTCAATGGAAGACTAAGCATTACAAGCCGAATAAACCGGGGTCCCCACAGATTATTGTCCAATCTTAATTGCTTTCTTCATTTAATCTGATGAGCACTTCAAGTGACTCTACTATGGCCTGTCGTTCTAGATCCAGGCTCTCATTAGAGAAACAATAGCAATCATAGAGGCAACGTTGTCAACAACTATCATTTTCTCCCATATCCTCATAATTAGAGGTTATAGTAGCTTTCCCTGTGCCCCAAGGTAGTCAGAGTCGAGATCCTAAGTTGGATTGATTTGTCTCTGGTAGGATCGAATCGTAGAATCAGCGATTCTACGGAATTGTAAAAATACACATATTTAACATCTATACTATAAGTTTGTATGATTCTTATATGGTTTACCACTTACTTATAATCCAAAAAGGGACAAAACATTTTTTATCGCACAACAGAAAAGCATAATAGTACTGACATGATAGGTGATATAGTTTTGAAATACAGGAGAACAGCCAATGACCATCACTAGTTTACTACAATTACATGAGAAATGTTCACAACTTTTGTAAATCAATATCTAATTGCAACACTTGCATGTTCCTTAAAAGCGGCTAGACATACAGGAATAAAAATAGTTTATCATTATCAAGCTCAAGATTGCTCATGTCATAATATAGATATTTGTACTAGCATTACCACACTTATATTTATAGTTTCATTCTCAGAAATTAATATCAATAAATTTTGCTCTAAAACAAAATATCAGCAAACCCTGACCTCTAAAAAAATAAAAAAAATTGCAAACAAAATGTAAATTTTTTTGTCCAAGCGACTCTACCACGACTCTACTCTGCGATTCTACACGATTCTACGCGATTCTACGATTTGGATCGTGACTCTACCACGATTCTACCTGATTCCGATTCACGGTGCGATTTGGATCGACAGGCTGTCGTGGGTTCGTAGAATCGTAAGATTCTAAGAGTAGGATCGCGATTCTAACTACCTTGCTGTGCCCACTATATGACTATCACTTCCTGGTCATTACTCTAGGTTGTTTTGCATTCCTAGCATTATTGTTTGTGCCTGCTTATGTTGCTGGGTTTTAACTTCATGATGAGTCTCTCTTCTGAACTTCCCGCTCAGCCTCTTCATGAGGTCACCTTCCAAGCGAATTCTCTTCAAGAGTTTTAAGGAGTCTTTAACCATTATCTAACTAGTGTCCTTTACGCCATAGAACCCACAAGCGTCCTCGCAGATTTAGATCATTGACCACCAAGTCATTCCACTATGGTGGATAGACTATTCAAAATTCAAGGTATACCACTCTTAGTGGTGAGTTAGTTTCCTATGAACACATCTTTGTTACTCCTTTATAATTTATTAAAAATCATCTTGCAAGCTCCCGCTTTTACAGGAGTGTCAACTAAACACCTAGTTTAGCTTGGCTAGTGTGTGAATTTTAATACTAAAGACCTTTTCACTCAGAAAATATCAAGGCATTCGATAATTTTGGCCTTTTCTCTCCCCCTAATGTCGAGATTTGATCTTTTGTAACAGCATATCACAAAACAAATCCCCTTCTTGGGAACTAGATTAATAGAATTTTAGATCCAACAAGTATCACCAATTTCTAGTGGAGGCTCGTCGATGTATTCTATGGTGGTGATATTTTGTGGGAAAGTTTTCATTCTTTCAATACGCATTAATTTCAGTTTGGGGTTATTCATTATATGCAGTGAGCTAGACTTTTACTAATACAGTGGCATGAAAACTACATGACCCTGACAACTCTTAGTTGGTTATTATTCTACGATGAAGATCCCGTACGGGGTACAATAGTTGATAGACTTGTTCTGTTGTCTAGCTTTTTTTACTCTTTTGTCCAAGTTTTGGCCCAATTACTCATACTATGTTTAATTTGTTGGAATGAACCTTTAAATCTATTTCAATGGGCCAAAGGCCAAAATATACATGTTATAAGTGTAGGTAAATATGCAAAAAAACACCCTATATAAGAGACATATATAACAACCCTCCTCGAACTCATGGTGGATCAACAACACTGAGTTTGAAGAGGTAGAAGCTGAGCTGAACTCTAGTGTGTGCTTTTGTGAAGAAATCTGCTAACCGAAGCTCCTAAAGGCACATACTGAAAAGTAATAACTTAGCCCTGCACCTGCGATCACATCTATGAAACATCTACTCCAATGTGCTTGGTGACCTCATGCTTCACTGGATCTCGAGCAATGATGATCACACAAGTACTGTCTGATAAGAAAGAATTCGGTGCAAAAACTGAAATACTAAAATCCTCAAGTAGCCACTGAAGTCAAGCGATCGCAGCTGTTAATGCCACCATGGCTTGGAACTCAGCTGCAATACTCGAACGGGAAACAACTGTTTTCTTCTTGGTCTTCTAGGAACCAAGAAAAACACAATAGATAGAAAGATACTGGCGATCAGAAGGATCACTAGCCCAAGTCGCATCAGAGTACACTTGAAGCTGTAGAGAGCTGGAGCGAGGAAAGAAAAGACGATGACTGATGGTCTCATGAAGATATCGTAGAACACGAAGAAGTTGACTATAGTGAAGCTGAGTGGTAACAGAAACAAACTGGCTCAGAATGTGAATTGGGTGAGAAATGTCAGGTCGATTGATCCCAAGGTAGACGAGGCTTCCGACAAGATGACAGTAGCGAGTGGGATCCTCAAGAGGCTCCCATTAGTGGGCCAAAAGTGAACACTAAACTCTAGAGGAGTGTCCATCATATGCTAATCAATGAGACAAGCGCGAGCTAGGATACCCTAAATGTATTTCTTCTCAGAGAGGTAGTAGCTCTCAGGCATAGAAGTGACCTCAATCCTAAGTAATTAACGAAGAGGACCCAAATCAGACATCAAGAACTGCTCGCGGAGATGCTCCTTTAGAAAATCATGTACTAAGAGTCATCCCTAGTAATGATCATATCACCCACATAGAGAAGGAGGATCGTACGATCCCGAGAAGAGGTGTGTACAAAGAGGGTAGGGCTATGATCACTAGAGGAGAAGCCAACAGCAGTGATAACAGATGAGAAGTGATCAAACCAAGCACGAGGGGCTTGCTTGAGCCCATAGAGAGAGAGAGAGAGCGACAAAGGTGACAAATCATACCATAGAATACTCTAGGGGTAGCTGCATGTATACCTCCTCACGTAGCTCGCCATTGAGAAATGCATTCTTGACATCCAGTCGAGGGATGGACTACTGTCGAATAGAGGCTGTGGCAAGGAGAGTGCGAATAGTGGTCATGTGGGTGACAGCAGCGAAGGTCTCATTGTAGTCACAACCATGCTCTAGCTAAAAACCACACGCCACAAAATGAGCCTTGTAGTGCTCAAGAAAGCCATCTGAATGGGTCTTGATCTTTTACACCCACTTACACGTGATAGGAGTGACACGCTTAGATAAGGGCACAAGATCCCAAGTGCAAGTACGCTCCAAAGCAACAATCTCCTCAGATATCATGAGCTATCACTCAGGATGAGTAGCAACTTCACGGTAGGTCGTAGGCTTAGAAAGAGTAGCGACTACAAAACCGTAGCACTCAGAAGGATTGATAGTGCGACGATCACGAAAATCATATCTAGGAGGAGAAGGTAGAGTAGGACCCAACAAGGACGGAAAAGAAGGTGAGGTAACATGGCCCAGCAAAGAGGGAGGCTCAACTGGAAAAGGAGTAGGCCAAGGATGGTGAGAGTAGTGTAGGGGAAAGGGGAGATCTCAGCAGAAGTGCTGGAAGGAATCCTGGGAGGAGAGGGAACAAGTGGAGCTAGAGGATAGGGAAGCGAAGAAGGTGAAGGTGGAAGTCAAACAGAAGTGGGAAGCTGAGGGTTAGGAAAAGTCATAAAGGAAGATCAACTCAACAAGAGAATCTGAGCTGACAGTAGGGTGACAAGGGTAGTAAAGTTGGGACTCATCGAAGGTGACATCCCGAGAGATCCTCACCCGATGAGCAACAAGGTCATAGCAGTGATAACCCTTATCCTCAAGACTATTGACACTGATTTTGTCATGAATTTAGAATATGAATAAATAATTTTTAAATAATAAAAATATTAAATAAATAAATTATGCCGACGGCAAAAATCCATTACAACATAAAACGACTGAAAGTTGTGAAATAATTTTCTTAAATGAAAATTTCCATTACATACATGGACGACACATGGCAGACGGTCAATATTCCGCCAGCAATAAAATGTCGGTGTAACACCCTGGCTATTTGGAAGCCAAAATTCTACCTAAAGACCTATCATATAACCATATAGCGGAATAAATTTAACAATAATTTATCAACTAAGTTAAGTAGATCATCAACAATTGGAACATAAACGGAAATATAATATTGGATCCACTAAGATAATCCTATCAATGAATAATCAATGAATATAAACAGTTATTTAAACAAACTCAATGATAAGGAAGGTACCATCCAAGTCTAAGTTTATTTATTACAATCCAACAATTCACTAAAGTAAGGCAGCAACATATCTTTTATTCAACTAATGTAAAGTGATGTATTTGAATAGTGCATGTCTACTCCCTCCCAAGAGAAACTTCATCAACGATCACCTAAAAAAATAAGTAAACAAAGTAAGAGTGAGTCCAAGACTCAGCAAGTACAATGAATAAGAACATACAACCAACATGAACATGACAATCTCTTCTCAACTTCTGAACATACAGCAAATGAATCCTTATGAAGATATGAGTTGAATGTTCAAAATCAAAGATTGGATGCACACATGCATATCTGGTATAGCGGTGACACACCGTCGGTGTTCACTTAAGCCCGTGTTATCGAAATCGGGGATCCAAAATACCGTATGAAGAACGTTTCATCTGGTGTCCAAACTGCCCACATTGGAATGGTGGGACTCACATGCCCATACTGGAATTCATGGGACTTTAGACTCCACTCCCGTGGATGGAACATGAACATGGATGCAACTTTAGACTCCACTCCCGTGGAGTTCCACTCCCGTGGACGGAACTTGAACATGGGTGCATGAATATACTTAAGAACAACGACCAGCATCATCTTTGAACATATGAATTTCACATACGGAAGAAACATAATCATCGAAACTTCTCACGTATCAAATGAAAACACAGTACAAACATCCAGCATCCAACATACACAATTCATACAAACGTCAGTGTACTTGCCTTCCGCGAAGCGACGCGTTGGCAGGAAAAGATGGTGCTCCTAAACCCGAAGCTTCACCTCCTAAACAATTAAATAACTGAAATAAGAACGCGAAGAACACGACATTACTGAATAACATCCTACAACGCTTTCCCAGTGATTCAATATTTAACTAGAAGCTCTAAACTGAAAACCAACGCATTCTGCCCTAAACCGCCTTTGGACAGCAGCACGGTAAACAGCATAACTCTTGATCTGGAACTCCGAATGAGGTGAATCCAGTTTCTATGGATTCTTAACTGAAAAATCTACGATACTCTTGTTGACAAGATAATCTAGTTCGGCCAAATTAGTATGTCAACAGACTGATGAACTTTCAGCACATAGCAGAAAAAACAGCAGCACTAAAACGATCATAACTTTTAATCTATAACTCCGAATTGAACGTTCTTTAACAATATGGAAAGTTTATCAAATTACCTACAATAACTTAGTTGGGTGAAAACCCAGATTCTTCCAATTACAAATTCATATTTTACGAAATAACAAAACAGACTAATCTCGTCATATATCTGGACATCAGATACCGAATCTATCATAACTTTTGACTCGAATGTCAGAATCAGGTGTTCTTGGCGTCCACCGAAAGCTAAGAACATAATCTAGATATCTCTAGCAGATCAAAACTACTGGTTTGGCATCTAAGATCACGAAAATGCCCACGCAACCATCTGGACAGATTGATGTGAACAACAGACCGACATTGATCTAATCAAATCTATTCGATTTCTCCTCTACGACTAAACAACCAATGATAATCGAGAATCATTACCCTTGTAGAACCTTAGGGAGATGCTGAACGATCCCCCATGAAGAAGATCCCTCGTTCCTCCTTTCGGCCAACCAATCTGCAGTCCTTCCTTCTCCTTCCTTTGCGAACACCGGCAGCGGGAAGGAGCGGCTCTAAGAGGCAAGGCACTGTAGTGGCGGCACTGTAGCTACAGTACCAGCCTAGGGTTTTACCCTTCTTTTATAGGTGTCCGCCCCCCATAGGCCTCCTGGGCTAAGGCCCAGGTTGCCGAAGAAAAGCGAAAAACCCCTCTTTCTTAATTCTATTCTTCTCCTTTGAATTATTTCTTCCTTAGAATAAATCGGGGTATTACAGTCGGCGTACCTAAATATTTAAGAATATTTGAAGTACTACATGGGTTTGGACCTCGTGATGATACATTGGTCATATATGAGCCATATCGGTGTTTTAGAACCGATCTTACGTAAAGATTATTTGATTCGGGGGGTCTCCACAATTGATCACGCAGACAAAAGAGACACGGGGATTTTTATACAGGTTCGGGCCTTCTCAGGTGAGAATAATAACCCTACTCCGGTGTATCTTGTATTAGGTATCTGGATTACAATCAGTAGATGGTCTTGCTATCATGCTACTACTGACTGAACTGTTCTTCCCCAAAAAGCCTCTCTCCCTCTATCTCTAAAAGACCCCTTATTTATACTACGCAGTGGTGGCTATTGTCGTTTCAGGCTAATTAGTCGCTCATTATTGTGTAATAATGAGAGTAATTGCTGGAGTAGTAACCTCCCATCTTTGTCAGCGGTTATCGATCGAGAGATAGTGGAGAATTATCTGTAGTTATGTTAGGCATAACTACATATTTTGACTGCTTGGATTCTCACCATTAAATAGGCCTTCTGACGAGTGGACCCAGTTAGTCGTGAGGAAGTCGTAGCAAAGCTGGTCATAGCAGAACTTACGACTAGGGGGTAGTCGTAGAAAAGCTTCTGTTAGTGCTGGTGGTAGAAAGACTTCTAGCCGGACGTGTCGTAGCGGGACTTATGATTACACTATAGTCGTAGAAATGCTTACGACTAGGGAGTAGTCGTAGAAGAACTTACGACTACCTGACTTGCTCTTCCCTTATAATATTAAGGGGTATGCCATGTGACGTCATATTACATAATTATGGAATAATAAAATAAGGATTGTTAGATCCTCGTCATCTAGCCCCCCAGCTTCAAGTGAAAATAGCTTACTTGACCGAAGGGTCGTAGATGATCTTTTGACCACTAGGAGGTCGTAGGAAAAACGTTGAAGGAAAAACTCTTCAACATACGTTTCTCTCGACCAAAAATATGCTTGATCGAGGTAATTTGTTAAGAATATTACGATTACAAGTTAGTCGTAGAATATCTTACGACTTCGGAGCAATTGTGGCCTTATGACCGGAAGCAAAACTTTTTCGATCGGCTTTTCATTTGACCCGGGGGTCAATATGGTAATTTCACTTGAGGTGTGAAAAGTGTCTTGGAACTTTCGAACGGGCAGGTTAAAAGTGCGTCCGTCGAACAATTCGGCGGTGGAAGCTGTTGGGATTCCACGGCGTTTCGTTCAGTGCGTGGTTATAAAGCGGGCGCGGAGGTAAAACTTAGGTTCTTACCTTTTCACCCAACAGTTTGTTGCTTTCGTCTCTTCGCGCGGTGATTCCGTACACTTGCTTGGAGCTTTCCCAAATCCAATTCTTCCCGCCCTTGAGAGAAAATGGCTAGGATTGTCTACGAGTGGTGAGTCGAGATGGATGATGCAAAGATGACCGCTCACGTGCATGCCGAGAAAGATCCCGAGGACTTCTCGTAAAGTGGATTGCGGCGAATGAGCGGCATTGGTGTCGGAGGCGAAGGCCAAATTCGGTTTTCGAGCGTCTTGTGAGTGCGGCCTCGATTGCTGCTCACCCCTTCCTCACACTCGTGCTCGAGCACTTCGGGGTGGAATTAGTGAACCTTGGTCCTAATTCCATCACAATGCTGATTGTGTTCGTGTACTTGTGTGAGGCCTACCTGGGGATTCCGGCGGATCTCGAGCTTTTTCAGTATTACTACGAAATGGCTCGTCAAGCCGGGATTGCCAGTAGCTGTGGTCTGAAGCTCCACGATGGTAAGTCGAAAGAGTGCATTCAGATGTTTACCCAATCGTCATGGCCGGGGTGGAAGAAGAAATGGTTTTACTGGGAGGTTACCAAGGAAGATAACTTCTCATTCACCGGAAAGGCCGCCGAGCGGTCTTCTTCCTAGGACTTGTCTCCCAGTAATCTCGACCGGATAGCCCCCTATATTCAAGCTGTCAAAGACTTGAAGTCGGAGGGGCTCACCGGTTGGCACGTGGTGAAGGACTTCATCACGCGCCGAATCAGCCCTTCGAAGGCACGAGTTCCTCCCATGTGGAGGTACTCGGGAAAGGACGACCCAACCAGGGATTACAAGGACGGTGAGTAGAAAAACTTACTCTTTTGGCTTTATCCTCGATTAATCCCGATTTAGTCTGCTAATTGTGCTATCCATGCGTTCAGATCTTCTGCAGGCGGAGGTTGACGCGCGTGTCAGGCTCATCTGCGAGAAGTATCCGGCCAGCATGGTGGCTCCTCAAATCCTTGCGGCTTTGACCGTAGAAGAGAAAGAGGAGCGCCTAAAGGTAATCAAATGATTTTGTCTTTAGGCGTTTTGTTGTCGTAAATCGAGATACGACTAATAGGTTTGTCATAGAAAATCTTACGACTAGTTACTGATCGTAGAAAAACTTACGACCGGACGTAATCGTAACAGGACTACGATTACACAATGTCGTAGAAACACTTACGACTTTTGGGCTGGTCGTACTTACGACCAGCTACTGACCGTAGAAGAACTTACGTCCACTTTTCTTTTTCTGTTCCTTGACAGAAAGTAGGTATGGAGAACCGCCAAGATGAAGAGGAAGTCGATTTGGTGGTTATTGGGGCGACTGCGCAAACGGAGTCGGTGAAGTCCCCTCCAACCGAGAAACGTCGACTGGTAAAAGTCGGCGACAAGGGTTGTTCGAGTTCGGCTCCTCCTGCTTCTTTTGCTAAATTTGTCGTGGACATGGCTGCGGCGAAGAAGAAAGCAGAAGAAGAGGCCCTTGCCCTTAAGCGCAAGGTCCCCAAGGTTAAGGTACCCTTCTATTACGACAACAAGTCGTTCGCAGTTTCAGCTTTTCGTGGCTTCATAAGACAGCTAGAAAAGGAGAAATGGAAGAACTTCATGTCTTTGTGAAGAAACCATTTGCTCGGTGGGATCGAGGCAAAGGGAGCAGCGCTCTTAGGGTGGTCGAGACTGATCTCGACCACCCGGGAAGTCGGGAGGAGGCGACTCCTATTGTCCCGAGTGCATCTCGACTAGCGGTGGTTGAGAAGAAGTCGAAGAAATCTTCCGTCGGGAAGGTTGCTCCCAAGTTACGGTTTGTTTTTTACGAGTTGACTTACTTCTGCGTTTTGTGATTTTAGCCCGACGTCTTCAGCCCCCAGGGATGCTCCCATGGAGAATCCCGCTGTCACTCCTTCAGCTGGCGAGAGTGTGACTGCGGTAGTAGCTGAAGAGCCGACTACCATTCCCGCGGCGAAAGAAGTTGCGGCTGCTGAGGTCGCTACCACCGCTGTCGAAGTCGCTACGACAATCGAGGCTGTCGTAGAGACTGAAGAGGAGGCGACAGAGGCCTCGAGGGAGATACCGGAGGTTGGTGGCAGCGAGAGTGCCGACCGTCGTGCCGATAAGGAGGTTGTCGAGGACGTTCCTTCCGGCCCTCCAGGTGGTGTTCCCGTCATCAGTCGGAGGAAGAAGAGTACTTCAACTTTGCTCGATTTCTTTGTACGACTCTATCGTAGGATCTTCTGCCTACCGATCTCGCGACCGAGTTCCACACCCCAGCAGCATTCCCAATTGTGGGGATGTTTTCGACAATAAACAACTCGAGGGGGTCATGTGGAAACGAGTCGAGGAGATGGATGGGCTGAAGGATCCATCACGAATAGTCTCCATGTTTGCTTGGTCAAACATGAACGTAAGTATTCATGGATACTCACTTACGGTTTTATCTCTTTCTCTTATCGTTTTTTCTCCCTTGTAGAGAGCCGTGGAGCAAGTCGCTATGATTTACGAATACAATCGACAACTTGTCAAACTTCGACAAGAGTAAGCAGTACTCTGCGAGCAAGCAAAGAGGTGGTGAGTAACTGATTCTCGTAATTGTTCTGATTACTTATTCGGCACTCGTAGAGGGTTGTCGTAGAAAACTTACGACTTGGTACTAGTCGTAGAAAAACTTCGACTAGGGGTAGTCGTAGAATAACTACGACTACCCATCGGCGTAGAAATACTTCGACCGCTTGTTTAAGTGTGTTCATGTCTTCCCTTTACCCTTTCAGGTTTAAGAGTGACGAAAAGACCTTGGCTGATTCACTCGACTTTGAAAAAGCCAAGTCGAAAAAGCTAAGGGATAAAACCACCGACCTCCTAAAGAAACTTCAAGAGGCTAACTCTGCAACTCAGCGGTTGCAGGAAAAAATAAACAGTACGTGTGGCTACGACTGCTTTTGATCTTGATCTCTGTCTTCTTAACTCCTCATTCTTTTGCAGAAAAAGAAGTCAAAAATAAGGCCCTTCAGGCCGAGGTGGGGGTTCTCCGGACCGAGGTCCAGGAGAAGTCCTCAGTTGTCCGTGAAATCTCCCGCATCGCGAAGGAGAAAGATAAAGAAATTGAGAACTTGGGTTCCCAATTAGCTGGTAGGTAGAACTTTTACCTGCTATTGATTTGTGTTATCTTCTCATAGAATTGTTTCATCTAATCAATCCTTACTCTTTCTAGATCGATTGATTGAAATAAAACAACTCCACGAGGCTTCGACTCATTCCCAGGAGGAGAGAAAATCAATGAAGATTAATCTTCAAGATAACATCTCACTTCTGAACAATGTACTCGATGGGCTTCGTGCTGGGAGGGTTGCTCCTCACGACGATACGATGGCTGCTCATACGAATGCCATTGGGGAACAGGTCGGTACTCTGCAAGAGTTGGTGTCTACTCTGAAGACCAACCAGAATGATTCGATAAGGGAAGCGGTCAGAGGAGCTGTGAGCTTTGTTTTAGCAAAACTCAAGGCCCGTGATCCTAACCTCAATCCTCATTCCGTTGAAGCCGACTTCGATTACACCGAATCTGAAGCAGGGAAGCTGATCGAAGAGATGCAGTCAGTTGGCGAGAAGTTCACAGAGGAGATGCAAATAGAATCTCCTTTAACAGAGTAGTCTTGTAATACATTCTTGTAAAGACAAGTCTTTTTGGTGGTGATGCATAAATATATGATCCTTTCTTTTTTCCTGCAAATTATCTCGTGGAGTAGTTAGTAACTCATAAGATAATAAAAAAGGAAAAAAATAATCAGACCAGATATGAGCGATTCCTCCTTTCTCCTTCATTTTCCCTGCGAATCATCTCGTAGAGTAGTTAGTAACTCGTAAGATGATAACTCGAAAAAACTAAGACTAAGAAATGAAGTCATGTTTATAACTTTATCCTAGCCCCCGACTACTTACTTAGTTTATTAGGAATAAACTAAGAAAATAGTAAAGAAAGGGTTCCTGAAAACAGAGAGGTTTGTTCGACTTATAGTTCTCGAGTATCGACTATCTTGTACTAGTCGAAAGAGTGGAAACAGATCGATGCTAGGAAGTTCCCTCTAGTGGGGCAAGACCAACGTGCAGAGAAAAAAGGCTTCGACTAGGTGATGTTACCATCTCCGACCAAATTAATCAAATCAATAACGACAACTTGAGCAAAACAACATCTAGAGGACCTTAAGAATTCATTATTTGTTTCGTTTTCTGTGAAGTTGTCTGGCGACAAAAGTAGGAAGCGAGCGATGCTAGGAAGTTCCTTCTAGTGGGCAAGACCACGTGCAGAAAGGAGAAGCTTCAACTAGGTGTGTTTTTTCCTCCGGCCAGTAAAAATCAATCAAGTTAATTGAAAAGTAGTCGAACGCATCTCAAAAAGTGCACTCTTCTTAGATTATTTTTCAAAATAAATAAGCTAAGGTGACATGAATTTGATTAACAACTTTCGACCATGTTTCTGAGCCCAATAAGCTTTGTACTGGTTGTTATAGTAAAGAACAAAGCGACATTAGGAAGCTCCTTCCAACGGGCAGGACCACATGCAGAGAGGAGAGATTTCGACTAGATGTGTTGTCCTTTTTTCGACCAGTGTACAGGAGGAATGAGCATATAAAAAATGGTCGAAAATAAAAGCGAAATTAAAAAAAAGAGACAAAAAGATAGGAGAACTGATACTTTATTATGCGTAGAAGCTTGTTACACATAAAATTTAAATGGCGGTCAATGTTCCAAGAGTTTGAGAGAACACGTGCGTCCTCCATTGCAAGTCGTGCCGATCACAGACCGCGTTACTTTGACCACGATGTAAGGACCTTCCCACTTGGGAAAAGTTTGT
This sequence comes from Ampelocalamus luodianensis, assembly GCA_036346255.1. Classification (NCBI taxonomy): domain Eukaryota; kingdom Viridiplantae; phylum Streptophyta; class Magnoliopsida; order Poales; family Poaceae; genus Ampelocalamus; species Ampelocalamus luodianensis. Next base: position 38,618,580 of record CM070625.1, read on the forward strand.
TCGATTAGGCGGGATTGGATAAGCCTCAATACCAAGTCACCTCTGGCGGTGCGAGTTGGACCTTCGATCGTAGTATCTGCGCGGGGCTTGTTGGTAGGCTGCGGAGCAGTTAAAGCTGGTCCCTCTTTTCCTCGGCGAGTTAATCTCGTCGCTCGAAGTTGTTCTTGAATGGAGTCGTTAAACTTGTCAACCCGTCTTGATCGATCTTTAGTTCTGGCGGAAGCATAGCTTTGGCACCGAAAACTAAAAAGAAAGGTGTTTCTTCTGTAGCTCGGCTAGCTGTCGTACGAATTGCCCATAATACTGAATGTAATTCTTGTACCCAAGCCCCCGAGCGCTTGATAAGCTGATCGAAGACTCGGGTTTTGATTCCCTTCATTATCTGGCCATTCGCTCTTTGACGCCTGTTTGCTTTGGAGGTGGGCGACGAGCGTAACACAAGCGAGTTCCCAACTCGTCGCAAAATCTTGAAATTTTGCGCTTGTAAACTGTTGCCATTATGCGTGATAATTCGACTTGGTACTCCGAACCAAGTGATCACGCATATCATCATGAACCGTTTTGCTGCTTACGTTGTTATCCTAGTCACAGGCTTAGCTTCTATCCATTTTGTAAATGTATCGATGGCCACAAAAAGGAACTCAAAACCTCACGGAGCTGCAGGGTAGCGGTCCTAGGATATCAAGACCCAGTGCAAAAAGGCCAAGACAAAGGAATTGTTTGCAATGCACGAGTGGTTGGTGTATTTGCGGCTATGAAGCTGATCTGTACACACTTTTAACCACTCTTTGGCATCGTGAAGGCGTTGGCCAATAAAACCACACAAAAGGCTTTTCAGACCAACGTTACGTAGGAAGCATGAGTTCCATGATCCCTCAGTGTATGTCGTGAAGGATTTTTAATCCTTCGCTCTCTGAATATATCGCATGAGTACCCTTGTATTCCTCTTTTATAAAGGACACCTTCGACCAAAGTATACATTTTGGCCTTTTGGGATAATCGATGCGCTTCTAGATCGTCATCGGATGAAACCGTGCGAAGGTACTTGTAGATGGGTGTCATCCATGTATCTTCATACTCTAGAGAATTTGTTTCTATAGGAGCGTCTCTAGTTCTTCGACTATAGACGACTTTTGAAGCTGTTCAGCTACCTTTCGGTACCAAAGATCGAAGAAGCTAGGCGAGCCGGTTGGTGCGAGAAATTATCCTTCGAGGATAAATTGTGCCTCAAAGCCCAAAAAGTGCTTTTCTAACTTTGAACTTCCGATAAGTGCGGGACATGGTCGGATTAGAATGCGGTACTCTTTTCGACTTGATTCATGACTAGTTGAGAGTCTCCTCTTATGAGTAGTCGTCGAATTGAGAGCGCTTTACGCGGCTCGTATACCGACTAGCAAACCTTCATACTCGCCACGTTATTAGTGGCTGAAAGTTTAATTGTATGGCGTACTTTAAGGTTTCTCCGTGGGAGATTCGGGACCACCCGACCCCGAGCCACTTATCGTAAGTGACTGTCAAAGTACATCGATCCCTTTGGTGCGTGGGAATCGTCTTGGGGATCTGAGCAGTTCGATTTGTCCACTCGGCGACAAAGTGCGCCAAGATCACGGATTTAACGGCGTTCGGGACCACGAAATGGATGTCAAACACCCCAAGTTCAATGACCATTTTGCCATGCGTCTGTGTTTCCCTATTACGGAGGATCGCTTCCAGAAACTCGGATAGCACGGCTAGTTTGTGCTTTGAAAATAATGCATGATTTCCTCGAAGACATGAGGAGGGCATATAGAAGTTTTTGAGGAGGGCATATAGAAGTTTTTGAACCTGAGGGTAACGCTCCTTAGGTTCGTGTAAAACCTCACTAACGTAGTAGACTGGTCGTTGAATGTTCTCACGTTCTACGACCAGCACTGCGCTCACTGCCTGTGGCGTGGCAGCTAGGTAAATTAAGAGCGTCTCTCCTGGTTTCGGGGAAACCAGAACATGAGCACTCGTAAGATACCTCTTGACTTCATCGAAGGCTAGGTTAGCCTCTTCCGACCACTCAAAGCCTTCATGTTTCCTTAGAAGTTTGAAGAAAGGCGGTCCTTTTTCCCCCAGACGTGCTATGAAACGACTTAACGCCGCCATGCATCCTGTGAGTTTCTGGACTTCTTTCTTCGTGGTCGGGGGGCGCATCTGAGTGATGGCTTTTATCTTTTCGGGATTTGCTTTGATTCCTCGTGCAAAGATCAGGAATCCAAGCAATTTTCCTGAAGAGACCCCGAACATACACTTCTCGGGATTAAGTTTCACGTGGTGTTTTATGAGGTTGTCGAAAGTCTCATGTAAGTCTGTGATATGGCTGAGTCGTTTGCTGCTTTTTACGACTAGATCATCAACGTAGGCTTCCAAGTTTTGGCCTAATTGAGGAGCAAAAGTCGTTTGCATCAAGCATTGAAAAAACTCGACATTTTTAAGCGAATGACATTTTGACATAGCAAAATAGCCCAAGCGGTGTAATAAATGCGGTCTTCTCCTCATCTTCTCAACACATCGATCGGTGGTAACGAGCGCATCTAGAAAACTCAACATCTCACATTACGTAGTAGAGTCAACGGTGATCGATCACGAGTAAAGGGAAATCATCTTTTGGATAAGCTTTATTAAGATCGGTAAAGTCTCGCACATCGCCATTTGCGTTCGACTTTCTAACCATTCTGAGGTTGGCCAACCACTCGGGGTGGTTGACTTCTCTTATGAAGCTTTGCTTTAAGCAACTTGTCCAGTCGACCTAATAGCATCTCGTCGATCGGGGCAAATCTCGTAACTTTTATTTCTGGTAGTTTATCGGTAGTAAAGCTAGCTCGTGCTCGATCACTTCCCTAGGGACTCGAGCATGTCGGATGCTTGCCACGCGAAGACATCGGCGTTTGCACGGAGAAAGTGATGAGGCGTCTTCCTATTTGGGGTCAAAAGAATCCCCATTGCGAATAGTCTTGAGGGCTCCCAGCGTCGGAGGAACCTCTTTGACACAGTCGTTCGGTTTAGGTGCGACTTTGAAGCCGACTTGCTAGTCGAAGGCGACTTTCATCTCGAGTTGGTAGTTGTCCAACCATCTCGAGGAAGCGGCGATCGCGAGTGCGCCATCTTCTTGTCACGATATATCGTGATCACTCCTTTGGGACTGGCATCTTAAGATATTGATACCCATAATGAGTAGCTATCAAGAATTTTGCCAAAGTAGGTCGTCAAGTATGGCATTGTATCGTCGTGTCGAAGTCGACCACATCAAAGAGACCTTCTGTCTGAAATTGCTTAGCGAGCCAAGCGTTAAAGGAAGAAAACTTGGCAAATTGGTTTGGCGAAGACCGATGCGATTCCATGAAATGAATATCGTACGACCTTACCTTTGTCACAGGGTACGCATCTCGTCCAGGTGCTCGGAAGCGGTATGTTTAGTGAGCTTCCACCATCAACTAAAACTCGATTAACTCAACAATTGTTGATGGTGGGTTCGACCACAATCGAAATCGACACGGTCTAGTCGAGGATCGGGCAATCACCTTTCTCAAAAGTAATGGTGACTTGAGGCCACTTTGGTAATTTATTGACAAGAGAGTCGAGTGTGTTTACCTCACGTTCAATGACTTTCACCGTCTCCGCGGTCGTATCACAAGATCCCCATAGATGTGATCAATGGTGTGGTGTGGATCACAGGCGGCATCTCCTCATCATCCGAACTCATACGTCCACTTGTTTGGCCTACTGTTCAACGATGGAAGTGGCCCCTGCGAGTAATAGTCTTTGAGTTTCGTAGGAAAACTCGGCGATTCTGAGATCATGCCCTTCTTTTTATGAAAGGGACACCACTTGGGTTTGTCGTTTCTCGATCTTGGCGCTTACCTTTGCCTCGTCGGGATTTTGCTGAGGTTACGTGGCTCCTTGTAAGCTACGGCGGGACCTCCTTAGAACCGATAGCTGGAGATTTGTGTCTTTTGCCTTGTTCTTAGATTTCTAACCTTTTTATCCTTTTTCTTACCACTTTACGCCGCCTCACGAGGATGTTATCTTCCACGATCGATAGTATTGTTCCACTCATTTGCAAGATGCTCGCATATCTATCGACCATCTCAAAGAGTTAGCGACGGTGGCGGTGTGGATGTAAGCGATATCCTCTGTTATCATACGCTTGGACTCCACTGCGAAAGCCACGATCACGGATAGTCGAAATTTACGGAATAAATTTCGAACTGGTGGCGCTTGATGAATTGGCGTGGCGTTTCATGGTTGTTACGCACGATCCGGTGGTGCGAGTCATCCTCCTTTCCAGGGCGATTGTAAGTGCCCTGGAAATTTGCTAGCAAAAGATCACAAAGGTGTTGCCACGAGTAGATCGATTCGAATGGCTGGTTTAAAAGCCATGATCGTGCCAATCCTTCAAGCACAGTTGGAAGGTAATTCGCCATGACATGCTCTCCTCCTCCTGCAGCTCGGATTGCTGTAGTATAAATCTGGAGGAACTCGATGGGATTCTGAGTTCCATCGAATTTCTCCATATTAAATCGATCGGAAAGCGGCGGGCAAGCGAACTACTCGAAGGTCGGGTGAAAACGCCTGACACCCCGAGATAACCTCTTGCCTCCTTCTTTGCAGAAAAGAAGGGTTAATATCGCCGAGTGATCGTACTCGTTGATACCCAGCCACAGGAGGGCTGGACCTATGATAGGTCTCAACTTTATGAGGGAAATACTCCTCGTAATCCGCTTGCCGTCGTGCATCCCGTCGTCGAAGTGGTGAAAGATCACCTCTCCTGGGGGCTTGTTGTGTCTTCCTCAGGTCAGGAGAACGACGTGAGTGAAGGTCATGCCGCCTTCCATGCGACGAGTCATCTGAACGGCTGGCAGAAGAAGGAGTCGTACTACTACGACTTCCTAGTTGTGGTCGACGAAGACGCTCGAGTTTGGCCATCGTGTTGCGAAGCCTTTTTGTGATCTCTTCTACAAAGAGATCATACCCTGGTGCTCGAGCGAGTTCTTGAGTCGGGTTTTCCAGCAAATCGTTGATACACTGGAGTTCTTGAGCTTCCTCCGACTGGAAATAAGCACGCTCAGGAAGGTTTTTCTGAGCCGCTATTTTCCTCCATCGGGCTGTCTCAGAATGGCCTATTTCAGACCCCTGGGTTGGTTTTAATGGAGTGCAAGAATGTTGAGGATGTCCCACACGTTCATTAAAGTGTTCGTCTCGTTCGCCAGCAGTGGTGTCCTTGCCATTGCGACGAGGTGGTGTAGAGTATACCCGTCGGGAAGCATCGTCAATCCTTCTTCTGGGAGAACGATCCTTATTAGAGGGAAGGACAAAGACCTCCCTTCGATGACCTCCACTTGCGTTCGAGACCTCCTCACTTGAGGAGTAGTCGAGCGACACCATCTGGCTACTTGGAGTAAACCCTCTAAGTAGGGGAACTGCAGGTTATAACCGTCTCAGTCTGCGAGTGGGTCACGTGTCGGGGCGGTTGGAATTGGATGAGCAGCGTGTTCAATCCTCTTCCTCTGAAGTACTCGGAGAGAGGACCATCGATGTCGATGGAGTTAGAATGATGGCTTCGAACTGTCTTGCTAAGTCGATCTGCCTTGGGGACTCGAACACTTGGAGGAAAAACTCTCGTCGTGTTGCGAATTTGCCCCAATGCAGTCCTGCTGTTGGTCAAGTTGACCCTTGCCCCCCGAGGAAGTTGGTTCCTCAACTGGGCGTACTGTCGTGGGGGATAAGGATCCCTCCTCGACTTCGGTAGTGATATAGTCTTCGAGATCTGATAGAAGATCTCCAGAGGCGGCAACACCGTGAGAAGATTTGATACTCGGTTCATAGTCGAAACCGGCATCCATGTCGACGTCTGCGTAATCGGCAAAGTCGAAGCAATTCTCCTCGTTCCATACTCCTGCCATGGTAGCATCAAAGATAAAAGAAAGAAGTGTTGACAAGGAATTACCAGAAGATCCCCACGGTCGGCGCCAACTGTCGGTGTTTTAGAACCGATCTTACGTAAAGATTATTTGATTCGAGAGGTCTCTACAATTGATCACGCAGACAAAAGAGACATGTGGATTTTTATACATGTTCGGACCTTCTCAGGAGAGAATAATAACCCTACTCCTGTGTATCTTGTATTGGGTATCTGGATTACAATCAGTAGAGGGTCTTGCTATCATGCTACTCACGATTGAGTATTCTTCCCAAAAGCCTCTCTGCATCTATCTCTAAAGACCCTTATTTATACTACGCATTGTGGTTGTTGTCGTTCCAGGCTAATTAGTTGCTTATTATTGCGTAATAATGAGAGTAATTGCTGGAGTAGTAACCTCCCATCTTGCCAGCGCGTTATCGATCCGAGATAGTGGAGAATTATCTGTAGTTATGTTAGGCATAACTCGTATTTTATTCGCTTGGATTCTCACCATTAAATGGGCCTTCGGCGAGTGGACCCGGTTAGTCGTGAGGAAGTCGTAGCGGTGGTCATAGCGAAACTTACGATTAGGGGTAGTCGTAGAAAACTACGATGGGTACTAGTCGTGAAAGACTTCTGACCGGACGTGTCGTAGTAGGACTTACGATTACACTATAGTCGAGAAATGTTTACGACTGGGGTAGTAAGTAGAAGAACTTACGACTACCTGACTTGCTCTTCCCTTATAATATTAAGGGGTATGCCATGTGACGTCATATTACATGATTACGGAATAATAAAATGAGGATTATTAGATCCTCGTCAAGCCAAATAGATGTATGCATGCATGCACACATGAATTATATGATTTATATATGTTTGGGATCAAACCAACGAAATAAAAGAGGGGTATTAATTAATCAACTAAGATCTTGGACAAGTCCCATACTTGAGCCCACGTCACAAACACTACTACAAAAAAACCTTATCACAGACGGTTCGTATAACTTCCCAAAACTTGGTTTGTATTTCAAATGTATGAAAATGAGTAGAAATTAAAACTTTTGGTTGCGTCATGTGTTATTTGAAAATTTCTGGAATTTATTTCTAAGGTCTTGATGATTTCATCATCTGGGAATATATTTCCTAGGTTCTAAATCACCCTAGTGACCCATCTGAAAAATTTCATAATTTTTAGATTTTATTTCCTATTTTAAACTGACCAGTCAAACCAGTTAGACCCTTGGTCAAACCCTAGGGCAGTAACTTATAATTTTTCAAGAGAGAAATGCTTGGATGAAAATGTTTAGAAAAATTACACCAGGTTGTTCTTAGATCCAGTAACCTTCCTTAAAAAATTCAAAAATTTTGGAGCTAATCTTATAGGTCAACAAAATCCCTAGAACCCTTAGCCTTTGTTTTCAAAATTAGTTTTCACTGTTCCTCTGACCGGGCTGGACCCAAGTCACTGGGCTAAACCCAACTATTCTTGTGCTCGGGCTAGCTAGAATAGGCATGACGAAATCTGGGCCGTCCGATTGGATCTCAACGGTCCAAGTTGAGTGGTCGTTCGGACGACCGAACGACCCTTTCGCGTTGAGCCGTCCGATTTCAATCATGTGGCCCAGACGACTCCGACCCAGACACGGGCGTGCGTGTGTGTTTGTGTCACTGAGCTGTGGGCCACCCTTGTCAGCTTCATCTACTACCTCCCATTGGGGTCGCAGGCGAAGCACGCCACAAGGCCGGTGATTCCTTCCGCGTGCCAGTAGACGCCGTCAATCCACCGCTGCCGTTCGCCACTCCTAGCTCATCTCCTCTTGACGCCGCCTCCATTGCCATCTTCGTCCTGGGTTAAAACCCACTCTTTGCCTCCATTTCTACTCACTTCTCCTCTCGGTGCTGAGGAGGAGGAAGCTCGCCTAAGTCCATCTCTTAAGTAAGCTCCTTACCATTGGATCCTCTCGAATCTAGGATCAATGCCTTACCCATTTTTTTTACTAATATCAGCTTTGGCGTTTGCTTGTAGCCCCCGGAGTGACTTCGTGTCTTCCTTAGTTCCAGAGCACGCACTCGAGGACCTCACCGCGTCATCTTCGACTCTAGTGAGTATTATCCTCTCTCAAGTGTGTCACCTTGCGTGCTTTAGTGCTTTGAGCAAAACCCCTAAACCTATTGGGACATTGCATGGAAGGATTTCACGGATTTGAAAGGATTGTGTTTTCGGCTGAGGAACAAACCTTTCAGCTCCTACTTTGATTCGGTAAGGCTATTATCGATTCCTTGCTTATACACCATTCTTGTACCTCACTTGAGCTATTCCTACCACTCACTCCTGTTGGTTTTGCCCCCGTCTTTGTATCCACGTTGAGCCGTGTCGCCGCCATCTTCTTCTCTAGTACCGACGCTGCTCCAGTCATCTCCGAGTTCCCCGAACACATCTCTTCACTCAGGTAGCTCTCTAATAGTCCCTAGAGGCTGAGGCACCTGCTTTCTTGAACGTTGCGGAGCTTTTGTGCTATTTTGCATGTTTGTTGTATTCCTCACCGTCGCTCAACTCCGGCTCACCGCTAATTTGGGCAGGCTCAACCGTCGAGACAACTCCCTTTAGCCGCGCACTGCTATTGTGGACCCGTGCATGCTCTTAGATGGCGCCACCGTGGCGCATAGCACCGGCGAGCCGTCGAGCAAATTGCGTGGGATGAGAAAATCTCGTTGTCGTAAGTCACGACCTCCCTCTCGGTCGTTTTGCAAAGACCACCCTCATGACCTCCCTCTCGGTCATTTTGCAAAGACCACCCTCACGACCCCCTCTTGACCTTTTTACAAAAACCACCCTTTTGGTCTTTTGCAAAGACCACCCTCTTGGTCCTTTTTGCAAAGACCACCTCTTAGTTACGACCACGACCACTGCTCGCTATGACCACTATCATGTGGGCCTAGCTGCTGTAGGCACCTTGCACTTTTCACTAGGTCCCACCGATTGGTGATTGCGGCTAGCATAGCGGTCGGTAAGAAAAGGAGTAAACGATTTAGAAAATCCGAAATCTGTTTTTATACACACTAAAAATTGGTATTAACTTCTAAAAGGAATAGCTAATTCATTTTAACTCCTTTTTGAATGATTCAAATTTTGTTGGGTTACATTTTTAGTGAACTTTATTTTAGTATAGTTTTTGGACATGTTTTTGTATCAGAAAATTTTGTTAGTTGTATTACTTTAGATTTAGCTTTATTCTTGCACTAGAAATTCTTTCAAACTTCAAAAATGCATAAGTATTTCTCTGTAACTCCAAATAGAGTGAAATCAATTTTTTTGGATTCCTCTGTTATTGTACTTTAGTGTAGTATAGGCTTTGAGCATGTTATTGACTCTGAAAATCTTTTTTTGCATATGACTTGTGCACTACTTTCATAACTTTGAAAAATCATAAGAAATTCATCCTAACTCCAAATTAAGTGAACCAATTTTTGTTGTTATTAGAATGTCATGCTCTACGTACCATTAAAATTTCATGTTCACCAACTCTATGAAATTTTTTCGCTTGAACAGTAACAATCAGCTTTTCATTTGGATTTTCTTGAAATCTGATTTTCAAACTGCCATAACTTTTGCGTAGATCATCCAAATCATTTGATTTTTATTTATAAATTCATTTAACATCATGCTCTACCTTCTGTGTGAATTTAATGATTTTTGGATGATTTTGAATTTAGGGTTTTATTCGACGTTTTTCGTTCTTAATTGTTCTTCTCGATTCTTTCGATAGGTTGCGACGCTTCTATTGAATACGAGAGTGATCCTCTGTAGCAAGAAAGTCATCTCTAGTAAGGAAAGCAGATGTTTTTCATTTGATCATATTGATCCCATTACTTTTAAATTCTAATATCTTATTTGCAAAGGATATGTATGCATACTCTATTTTGATGTTTAAGTTATCGTTCGAGTAGTTGATCCTAAATAGTTGCATAAACTATAGGTAAATGTTCATCCTCTACTACTGAGCCTAGGTTTATCTCACTGTGATGTAGAGCTCGCTAGATGAGCCCTTGTCACTTAGCTTGTAGTTACGAGTTGATGTCGCTTAGTAATGCTTAGAACGGTAAAATGGGGATCATCGCTTCGGTGATGGTCGTTATATCATCACTCTAAATATTTGAGTCAGGGTACTCATGTATGTATCATATTTTGAAAAACTAAAACTAAAAATAAAATGATTTAGACTTGGGCACATTGGTAAGATGGTGTGCTTTTGGGTGTGTGCTTGGTGCCCGTGTCAACAAAGACCGAATTACTTATGTCACTGATCCAAGCGTTATTGCGTGCATTCCACACGAGGAATATATGGGAACCCCTCTTGACTTAGTACTTTGGCGTGTGTTGGCTCCAAGTCGTAGGAAGAGGGTGTGTGTGTTGTGTGAAAAAGGAAATGTGTTTATGTGTTGGGTGCACGGTAGTGGGATCCTTTCTAGGTTCTCCACACCGAGGGGTATTGTAGTTGTCCGGTTGCTTTACCCTATATGGGTAGTTGACTCCCGGCTTTACAATGACTCTGATGCAACATATGAGTTTCTATCCATATGAACGACTCATAGCTAATGCATTATATTGGAAACGTCTCGTAGGATTTAGTCTTGCCGGCATACCTATGGAAGTATGCTCTATTGCATGGCGAAAAGGCGGTCTGGCGTGTGGGTACAGTTGTACACCCCTGCAGGGTATAAACTATTCGAATAGCCTTGTCCTAGGTTATGGACATGCTTGGTTAGGTTGTGCAAGAATTAGACTATAACATTTTCGATAAAACTTGAATTCGGGTGGTACGAATGGGTAATTCATGCTATGCTGTGGTGGCTATTGGGAAGTCACCTCCAGGATGTTATCTATGGTCATAATTGTTGTCTCGCTGTTATTTAAATAAATAAAAATAGATTTTTTAAATTGCCTTCAATCTATTATATTATTGCAAATAAAAAATTGCTTTATGCGTCAAATGAACCCTATAGCCTTTTCCTTTGATTCAGCTTCCATGTAGCTATGTATAGGCTTGTTACTCATAAGTCTTGCGAGTACATTTTTGTACTCAGTTACATTGCTTAATTGTTGTAGAGGAGGTTGAACACCAGGGGATCGACTATCGTGAGACCGACTTTCAGCAGGACGACTAGCTTGGCGGCCCGGTCGGTTGCCTTATGGGTAAGGGCAAATCGGCTGGCTTTTGGTTATCGCCATCTTATGGCTTTTTACTTCCACTACTACTTTAGTGTTTACCTTGTCTGTTGGCCGGTCGGCCCTACTTTTGTAATATGAACTTGTATGTCTTATGTGATGTAAACTTGTAGACTCGGTATTGTAATGACTTGTGTATGGAATGGACGCTATATTTTGTGAGGTCTATGTGTACTGCTATTCTGGGAAGTACATGTTCACCGAGGCACGGGATATTTGATTTGTAATGCTAGAGTCAAGTGGATGGCTAAGCATTACGAGCTAAATACCCTGGGTCCTCATATTTCAGAACCGTCATCACAGACGGTTTTCGAACCGTCTGAATTTGTATGTCTATGATACGCCTATTATCACAGACGGTTTTTGAGCCATCTGTGATAAGGCACAACATAGATGGTTTTTGGTGTAAACTATCTGTGAAAGGCTACTATCACAGACGGTTTCTACCAAAAACCGTCTGTGATATGTAGGATATCACAGACGGTTAGTGAATAGAACCATCTGTGATAGCTTACATATCACAGATAGTGTTGGTGGAAGTCGTCAGTGATAGTATCACTTCACAAACGGTTAAAGGATAAAACCGTTAGTGATAGTTCTTTATACCTAACTATTTTTTTTTATATTTTTGGCTAGCCTCAGGAATTGCTAGCCATGTCCTCTGAAAACAAGTAGGCAAAAAATAGATACATCATAGATGAGTCAATTGTTGACAACTAAAAATCAATTACAAAAGAATATGTCCAAGTATTGCCGCTAGAGTTACAATTGAATTACAACTACACAAAGTGAATTACAATTGAATCAATTTTTTGAAGGTCGTTTAGCGGTGTCGACGTAGTGAAATTCTCTGTTGGTGTTAACGATCTGCATCTTGATGAAGCTATAGAGCGCTCCTCGAACCTCCGAGATCTCGGTTATAGTGAATGAATCTAAATCGAGTATCATGCCCTGTTGCTAGCAGGAGTAAATTAATAAGCATATATAGTTAAATTTATAATTAAAAAATAATTATTGCGAGACTGACAAACCTCTAGATCCTTCATCTTAGCAACTATGATTTGTTGCATATGATAGCAAACGTAGAATGCACAATGATTTTGTTTTCACTAGTGGCACTTAAAAAATATAATTACATATATAGATATAGTCAGTTCGAGAGACATTATTACGAAGTGTGATATAGGATTATTGTGTTGTAGCTCGTACCAGAAATCGCTTCCTGTGTTGCATTGTGGCGCTCGATCCCTTGTATGACCCTCCATCAGCAACATAGGCGATGAACGCCCTACATGATTCCAAAAAGTTATCCTCAGCTATTTCAAATGAAGGAAGACTACAATAGAGTTATGTATGGAGGAAATGAGCATACCTATCGAGTATTCCTTCCACAAGGGTGAAGTCATGCTTTTTGTTGAGTAGTGAATCAAGGTATATTATCTTGTTCCTCTTTGGTACAATGACTAAAAGGATTCAGTGGTACCTACTCATGTATATCGCTATAGTCATTAAACCTAAGTTCGTGCTGCATATAAAGTATAAATGAAATTGGTATAGCAAGTAGTGAAGCACTTACCGCTGGTTGTAGGGCACCAGTATGTAGTCCTTGTCGTCCTGAGCAAGCAATCCCGTCGTTATGTATTTCTCGACGTAGGGTGTGTCTACGGTGATGGTTTGCTCAGAGACCACATGTGGTTCTAGGAAACCCACTGGTTCTCGTCTTTCCTGGGCATTTTTCATCATGTATCTATACATAAGCAATTAGTTGTGACATTTATCAGTATTACGTGAATGTAGAACTTGATTGTACACACTTATAGTGTCTAACATCGTAGAAGTGAGGCAACGAGGGCAATGTGGCTGAATAGGTTGAATAAGTCGTCGAAGCCCACAACGGAGGGAGTCGGCTCATGGAAGAAATGCTCCTTCGTGTATCTGACGGTGATTCCAGTATCACACCCTTTCTATTTGGTCTTTTGCATGTTCCAGGCGTGCAAAGACAAGTAACCTAATCCAGTGCGGCCTAATACTATGTCAGGGGCCAACTGTAACATCCCAAAATTCGCTTTCTTTAAAATTTAATTTCAAATTAATTATTTAAAATTGTCTGGATTTTATTTGGATCTTATTTGTATTTTTGTGTAATACTGGAAGAAAATCTCAAATTCCAAAACTCCATTTCCAATCTATATTTCAAATTCAAATTCAAATCTCCAGAAAAATATTCGTTCCAATCTCTTGGCCCAATTTATTTATTTTTGCCCTTCTCTCTCTTTTTCTAAAAAAAATATAAAAAAATCAGATTTCCCATTTCGGTCACCCATACAAGATTTCTCCCATGCAAACCTCACTTAACCCCCAAAGCTTTAAGCATGCTTGTGCTACCAGTACACCATTTGGTTTCTATTGGTTGTACAATCCCTTTCATCCTTTTATATCTTTTTTTCTCTCTCTCCCAAATAGTTTTCTTCCTTCTGAGAGCATTCTTCCCATTTTCTTTGTTGCTAGCAACCGAAGCTTCATCTACCTCCATGGCCGAACCACACCTTGTCTACCACCTCCGGCCATCACCGCGGGCAGCGCAGCCCCGGCCCCACTCCACCGCGTCACCCTCCCTTCCCCTCTCCCTTGCCCTCACGACTTGCAACCGAGCCGGTTGAGCTTTATCCACAATTAATGGCTGCACTTCCTTCTCTCTTTTCTTCTCATTTAAAGCTCTCAATTCGAAACCATTTGCAGCATTAAGTCCATAATAACTCTCCCACGTTACCATGCTTTCAATGGCACAGTCCATCAAGTGCAACCACTGTCCACTGCCGTTCTTACGTTTCCATATTGAACCGACATTACTGTCATCACTCTTTCTTTCATTTCTTTGACACGAAGCATCAAAATTGATTCCATCTGAAGCGAAATGTTCCCACTAACCTCACCCATGTTACCATATCATCAATTGCTGCCACCCCCACTCCTTGCATTCAATTTTTCGTTTCTCCATTTACACCAAAAAAAAACTGAAGCTTTATTTCTCCAAACGTTTCATGACGATTGGAGCACCACCTTCACCCTATAAGAGGAGCATTGTGTGTTCCTGGTTTTCATCTTAAATTCACCTCAAACTACACTCCCTCTCTCGCCCTCTCTTCGCCAGTGCCGTCACCAGAAGCATCGCCACCAACGACTGTGCACCCCGAACGTCGTTGTCGCCGCTTCACTCCGTCTCCAGCGCTGCCAGGGTTCCATTTTTCCCCTTTTGCCAGCCACCCCATCACTTGCTTCGCCGACGCCATTGCCATGCAATGAACTTCTTTGTTCAGCATGAACAGTGTTCCATGAACAGTGCGATTTCTTGTTTTTCATCATTTTGCTATATCAAACTTCCAAACACTCGTTCTCTTTCATACGAACTCCAGATCCATTGATTCTTGTTCCTAAATTCATTATCTACCTTTCAGTATTTATTTTGTAATTTTTGGATTTTATTTTATTTTCTATTATTTATTTATCTCGTTTTGCGCGTGTAGAGTCCGGCGTTTCCGAAACCTTCCAGGAGCATTCTGCCGAAGCATCTGCAAATTTCAACGAAGGCAATTCGTAGACCTTTGATCATTTTGTACCTATTTTATAAAATTATATTGTTTTGTATCAACATGCATTGCTAAGTTTATATAAAGGCTTTCGGGAATAGTTAAACACCTATTTGACAGTATGACTCCTTGAATAATTGTGAATGACATGTTGACATGTACCCTTGGATATCATAGGCTGGGTTAATTTTAGTTGGACATATTTTTATTACCAACATGGGTATCGTATTATGCTTAGTCATGCTTTAGTTGTACAATAGTTTCTTTCACCATGTAAATCATGAAAATTTGACTTAATGATATATGGAACTGTGGCGCGACCACTATTATTAAAATTTATTGTGCCATGGCTAGGGTTGCCATTTGGTCGGGTTTGAACCAAAAATGATTTCATACTCAAGCGATTGATCGTGCAGTAAAGGGGATGATTTGGGATGAGGTTGACTCGCCTGAGTAGACACTAAGGACGTAACTTTGTGCGTCATTGATCTGGGCCAAACCGTACAACCACATGTCCAGGATGGGGTGGACCTGGCTAAATAATTAACAATATTTTGATTTGGTTCTGTTTGGGTTGATAAGCGGCGCAAGAGGGGGCCCAGAATGGCGAATCCTTAGCGAGCAGAACTGGGTCAAAATAGAGCTTTGTAAAAGCCTTGTAATAATCGCTTAGTCGCACGCCTTCGAAAGCGTGTTATGTCTGACATTATAAGATGATTATCTCTTATGGGTCAAGCTGTACAACCTCTGCAGAGTGTTAAAAAACTATTCGAATAGCCGTGTCCTCGGTTATGGACAATGTCTGGTGATTTCACACGAGGGTTAGTTTTTTATAAAATTGTTGGAATGGGTTGGATGGATGGAGTAGTTGATTTTGGTTTTTAGTTGGGAAGTGAACAGGGTTGTTCACTAGTTGTTTCAAAGAACTTGTTTATTTATGTATTCAATATTTTTCCGAAGTTCTAGGGATGGTATGTGACCCCTCTGAAAAATTTCACAATTTTTAGAAATTGTTTGAATATTTTTAGAAGGCAGTCAAACCCTATTCCAAAACCTTGCAGAATTTTTGGAGAAAAATGCACAGCATAAAAGCCTCTGAGAATTTTACACAAGGTTAATATCGGAGTTAGCAAGCTCTAGTAAAAATTTCAGAATTTTTAGAGTCGTTTTGCTATCTCAAATAAATCCCCTAATCTCAGCTCAATTTAAAAACCCAAAACCTGATTTCAAGTATCCTCGGGTTCGAGTCAGACTCGGGCTCGAGCCACTTGTTTTGGTCCAGTCATCTAACTGCACCAGGCCTTCTTTCATAACGCGCTATCGATCTTAGCCATTAGATTTAAATCGAACAGCCCGCATTGATTGGGCCGTTCGGAACTCGCGAAGCGCCCACTCATTTTGGGCCGTTGGATCATGATCTGAGCGTACTGAGTCAGTGTGCCGTTCGGGTTGCTTGGAGGGTACATTAAATCGTGACCGTTCACTTATGATCCGAGGGCTCACGATCCTTTCTTTTCGTTTTAGACCTCAGAGATGTGGAGCGATCTCGGCGCGCCGATCAAAATCCAGCGCCAAAATCGCTGACCTTTTCGGTTGTCTTCTTCCTCGCGCCGTGCGTAAACAGGAGCGCAGGCATGGCTGTGTCTTTTCGAGTTCCTTATCAGCGTCCCTCTGGTCGGGACAGTAGTGTGTGTGCTACTTTCAGCCATGATCTTGGTCTTGTCTTTGTTCCCCATTATTTTCTTTTAGGTCCACTTTGCTTTTGAGCCAAACTCACCCGAGAGCTTCATTTTAGCAAACCCTAGTTCCACCATCTATATGAAGCTTTCCAAAACTCTCTCTGAGCTCCCTTGTCACACCATTTAGCTTCCCAACCCTTGAGGAGCTCAAAACCACTGAAATTCCCAAAATCGCCATTAATGGCCGTGGAGCTCAATTGAGGATCTTGGTGTTTCAGTGGTTCTTCTTCAAATATCTTTGTGCCCTTTTGAGCTCTTTAGCTCCATATTCATTTCCCCTAACTTAATTTTGGGAATCATTCACAGGAATTGACCAATTTTAAGTTTGGATCATTCAGCGATTCTACCCTTTTCTTCTTATTTCGGTGAGTGTTTCATTTCTCAATTATTTGATCATGAAGCTTCTATGAGCTATAATGAAGCTATTATGACCACCCGGTGGTGTTCATTTTGCTCAGGTTGTCATGTTCATATCATCTTCTTCAACTCCGACGGGTTCTTTCTCTGTCAAAGCTCTCCGTCTATCTTTTGAAGCCCTTCTTGGTTGAGGTAGCTTCTATTTAGTCCCTAGATGCTTGGCACACGCTTCTTTGGGCTGCTTTGAGACTTTTGTGCATTTTCTTTGGTAGATTAGTGTCACTATCCATTTTCCGCCTAGCGGCGTTCTAGACCCATCGCGCGAGGTCACCACCTTCGGGATCGCAAGGCTATTGCGAACCCATTTTAGTCTTGAGGTTGCACCGCCGTGGCCAGAGCCGCCGGCGACGAGCCCCCTCTCTCCGCTAGGTTTTTGGACGGAGAACCTCCTCGATCTTAGTTGTCGTTAAGACACATTTAATGTCTTAATCATTGATAATCTTTGGGAGTAATTAATCTGTCTTGGGCTGGTCCTCTGTGTCTCTGACAGGTGGGTCCAGCCTCTAAAAAACCCCGGCTGGCGCTATTTAACCTTGTTAAGACATCATTAATAATCAATCATTTGATAATTAATGAAAGCGTTAAGTGGCTGTCGGGATGACTCTCTGAGTCACTAACAAGTGGGCCCGTAGGCCTTAGACCACAGTAACAAGGTCGTTAGGACAAATCCGAGGGTATTAATTGCTAATCATTGGTTAGCAATTAATGTGCCTTAATCTGGCAAGATGTGTCGCTACCAGGTAGACCCTCACCCGCTTGAACCCTCTCCATGCAAACTTATTAGGACACATTAATTACTCATCATCGCTCATCATTGAAGTTAGTAATTAATTGCTGTCCAAATTGACCCTCTGTCTTACTGGCATGTGGGCCCGCATCTTTAATCCTCGCGGTGCGTTTAAATCCTCGTGCGTGAAAGAGTAGCACTGCGAAGATCGTGGGTATCGATTTTTAGATCTACTGGCCCGGATCGTGGGACTTTCGTCCCCAATCGTCCCAAGACTCCTAAGCCGTCCATCTTTAGATCGTGGTTGAGATGCATGTCTTTGTTCGGGCCTCTCGAAGGGAACGGTGCTCTGAGCCGCTCATCTTTAGATATGCGACTGTGGTCGTCCGAAGCATTCGCGTTCCCTGATCGGTCCAATTCTTGTGGATCGTTGGATCTAGATCCAACGGTGGCTTCCTTTTAGGATCGCGCGTGTGCGCTATTCCCAGTGCGCGTGGGCCGTTAGATTTCGCATCTAAGGTCCTCGTTCGTCCATGACGTTTATTTCTGTTAAGTTAGTTTATTTCTCGGTAAGCCTTTATTTATCTACTAAAAATTGCATTAAACTTTAGAAACTCGTAAAATCCTTTTTAAATGATTACAGTGAGGTTAAATTCTAGATTAAATAGAGTTTAATCTAAAAATGCTTTTAGACATGTTTCTGTAACAGAAAATTTTTGCAAACAAGAAGAACTTGATATCCGCCATTTAAAAATATTCCAGAAATAGAATTAAGACTTGTAAAATGCATATCTTTTTCTGCGTAACTCCAAATTGTGCAAACTCAATTTTGATAAATTCCTCTGTTAGCAAACTTTAATATGAAATAGGTTTTGATCATAGTTTTATTTCTGTAAAGTAACATGTGTTAGGTTTGCAACTTAGAAAAATCATAAGTAAATCATTATAACTCCAAATATAGTAAACCCAACTTTGCTGTTCTTAGGATGTCATTTTCTACCTGCTATAAAAATTTCAGACCTTAGATCATTATAGAAATTTGTGCCATGAACAGTACCAGTAATTAATTTAGTTGATTTAATAGGCTGAGAGAGTGTATTTTAGCTGTAACTTTTTCATACTAAATCCAAATTGCATGATTCTTGTTCCAAAAATTGTATAAAATCATCCCCTAGCTGCTGTATAAATTTCGTGAGATTTGGATGACTTTTACTATTGAGTTTTATTTGGTGTTCTTCGTTCTTATTGGTTTTATCGCCTTTTCGCGTTAGGTCCCGAGGATAATATTATTATTGAATCTGATCCACAGCAGCCAGACCCTACCCTCCAGCAAGGCAAGCAGTGTAACATCATTTGATTATGTTGTTCCTAGTATTTTCAAATTCTAATATATTGTTTGCAAATTCTATATATGCATTGCTATGTTGTTTTAACTATTGTCGATAGTTAACCCAGTAGATGCATTATCAGTAGGCCAATGTTTATCCTCTACTACTGAGCCTAGGTTTATCTTGCTGTGAATTTGGGTTCGTTGGATGGATCCTTATCACTTAGTAGTTTACGAGTTTGTTGCTTAGCCATGCTTAGCTATCGGTAGAAATGGGCGGTTATCGACTTGTCGATAACCTTGAGCACATAAGCTTATTATGATCTCTATATTTCAGCCTTGTGCTATGTTTAAATTGCAAAACTAAAACTTAAAACAAAACAATTTGGACTTGGGCACAATGTTAAGATAGTGTGACTTTTGGGTGTGACTGGAATGGTGCCCGAGTCAATTAAGGACCGGACATCTTGTGAGTACCTGTTATCCAAGCAATTTGTGCATGCTAACCACACTAGAGGGAATGAGACCTCTCTTGACTTAGTACTTTGGCGTGTGTTGGCTACGAGTCGAAGAAGGGTGTGTGTGTGTTGTGTTGTGGTAAAATGAGATGGTTACGTGTGGGAGCATTGTAGTTGCCCAAACAGCTTTACTGTCGGGACCCCGGTTATGCAACCCCAGGACCCTCTGTGCATTCTGAACTAGTCCTAGATCAGTAGCTAGCTCGTACAGTTACCACATCGGTGTAATCACAACCATACAACAAAATAACGATGAAGTGGACAAATTAATATTACTTAGTAGCAAAAGGGACCTTATGGTCAAGTCTTACAGATCGCCACGAGGCTTAGCAACAAAAGACAAACTTGCAGCGGAAACATAACATCTCGTGGAGGCCATTCGACATGCCCACAGGCAATCGAGTGGAGGACGCGACCTAGTTCGCAAAGTCTTCAGGATACTCCTCTTCATAATACGCTGAATTCCCTGGTTCTTCTGTGGGGATTAATCACACAGGGCGCAAGCCGTGAGTACTTTGAATGTACTCAGCAAGTCATAGGGAAATGTATGCAATTATTATTCATGCGAGGCTAGACAAGGATAGCTTTATGGCTATTTTGCAGAAAGCAATATTGATAGTAAATACAATAAGTAGATTAAGAGCACAATTTAAAAGATTAGTACAAAAGTAATTCAGTTCTTTAAAACAACTAGAGATCATCCCAATCTTTCCATCCAAACAATCGAATCCACCATTTTAAAGAAAACATCTACCCCTTGAGTGAAATCTCCGGGCATGTCCATAACCGGGGACACGACTATTCGAATAGTTTTTAAACACTCTGCAGAGGTTGTACAGCTTTACCCACAAGACACGATTTGTGGGGACCCCGGAGTTATCTTCGTAAGACCGAGACTAATCAAGGTCTTAGGGACATAACCCCAGATCTCCAGTAAATGGATTCCAACTTAACTCCATCTAAATGAGAGGCTTAACTCAAACTAGAGCCTCGACGATCATGTGCGCCGCTCCTCTGCGAGCACTACATGATTGTCGGTTCTCCAATAAGTCAAACGCTACACTTAGTGAGTTAAATAGGAAGCCATGAACAGCGAGTACAACTCATATTGGCTCCCAAGATCAGCGACCAATATAGTCAATACTCTCATACAACGTTGCTCACATCCATACAACATTCATACATAAGTAGTTCAAAAGACATACAACATAGTTCCAAGTTTACAACTAATACAAGTGGCTGACCGGCCAAATTTAAAGGAAAGTAATAAGTAGCAGCGGAAATAAGTAGATAAACCAAAAGACCAGCAGTGGTATGCCACACAACCCATCGACAACCAACTGGGAGCTAAAGATAGCACACTACTCACCGGTGTCGCCTAAATCGACACCGACAAGCTCGTCGGTCTCATTATCCTCCTCACTGTAAAGCGACAAACATCGGGTGAGTACAAAAGAGTACTCCCAAGTCTTACACAAATAAAAATAGTTATGCATAAGGTCATTCAAGGAAGGCTCATATTGGCTTAATTTTTGCAAAGCGCGTATCTTGAACAACCTACACATACTAGTCTTTCACGTGCCATTTCAAAATCAGATTTGAAGTAGAAGTAAAGCATGTGAATAAGTGATAAAGTCAATAATCAATGCACCATACCAACAACAAAGTGGCGGTCCACTTTGATACAACAACAAGCATGAACATCCATTCATGACTATACCAAGTTATAACCACAATTTTAATTCCAAGTCTAACAATAGCGACCACAAATTTCAAGCGGTCGTCCATAACCATGGACACGGCTATTCGAATAGATTTATACCTGCGGGGTGTACTACTTACCCACACGACTTGATTAGCCCGTAAGCCTCCGGATGCCTCAGATATAGCATACTTCCTATGGTATCGTAGGGTAAATCAAGATACTGATCGTTTTAGCAAGAAGATCCCATTGAGCTAAGTCCCTCAACCCATGGCTCCTCGAAAACACAAGGCGTTAACGCCTCCATCCTATATATCCTAGGAAACACAAGGCGTTAACGCCCCATCCTATCGACCCAAAGGAACACGAATTTCACGGTCCCATGCCCTTACAATTTCACCACCGTGGGACTCAACACAATAAAACCTTCCCCTACTTAACCATATGGCACCCATATACGCGTGTGATAGCACGAGTGTTGCTTGAACAATGGTACCCAAAGTTCGGTCCTTAATTGTCGGACATGCCAAACCACACACCCAAATCTCGTGCATAAAGCACCATCACTAACCAACACTTGTCCAGACCAAAAGCTCATTTAAAATGACAAAAATTAACTTATAAAAACAGACACGAAAATCTGAAACAAAAGTATATAATAAGAGTTGTGTTTATCCCACAATTGTCGGGTTATTCCCGACAACCAAACTACCTGTTCTAGACTTGCATGGTTAAGCAACTCGAACAATATAACTTCACTCATCCTATCATAACATTTCAGTAATGGAATAATTCATGGATAGCCTCAATGACAAGATAATAGGATGTGTCTAACCATTCATCACAAAAATAGAGACAATATAAGACTAACATGCAAGCAATTATCATTGCATCTACCCTAGCAAAATTGAGATCAAATATGATGCAAAAAGAAAGTTCAAAGGATGCTTGCCTTGCTGGTAGGCTAATTTCTCTCCCTCAGTAGCGTAAGAATCAATATCAACGAGCTCGGAATCTATATAAATACAATACCGAATAAACATCGAGAAATACTCCAAAAATCAAAATGCTCAAAGATGCATGATTTTTCTACAGTAGCTAAGTTATGATTTTAGATGATTTTTGGTGAAAGAATTATTTCATTTTGATTTAGTATATGAAAGTTATGGCAGTTTGAATTTGGTTCTTTGGAAATTCCAATTTAATTAGAATCATCACTTTGTTCATGATTTTAATTATTTGGTGAAAATTTGCAGAGCAGTGGTGGTTATGAGGATTACATAGTTAAATAGTGGTTATCAAGATAAACCTAAATTGATTTGGTTCATCTCATTTGAGTCTTTATGAATTTGTTATGCATTTTTAAAGTTATCGACCTTTTCTATTGTCTAATTAATGCAGTTAATATAGAATTTTCCAAAAGTATATTCTCTATTACCCAGACTAGTTTAAAACCTATTTTAAAATAAAGTACATTGAAAATGAAAATTAACCGAAGTGGTTCCACTTAATTTGGAGTTAAATTGAGGAGTTATGAATTTATCAACTTTAAACAATTTTACGTACGGGGAAAAGAAGCGAGGAGGTCTTCGTAAAATGGTCACGAAGTGATCTTTAGGTGGTCTGGGAAGAGAGCCACAAGGAGGTCCTGAGGGTTGTTATTGTCAAACAACCACAGGGAGGTCCTTGCAGTGGGTTTGAGTGAAGAGGTCTGGGCGGTGAGATAAACTCAAGGAGGTCTGGGCGGGTGAGATGGACTCGAGGTGGTCTGCGGTTGGAATAGGACCTAGGAGGTCCTAGATGGTGAGATGAACCTTGAGAGGTCTTGGATGGTCGAGATGTACCTTAGGGAGGTCCTAGCGCGAGATAGACTCTAGGAGGTCTGAGCGGTGATAAGAGATTCGGAGGTCCTAGCGGTCGGGATAAACATAAGGAGGTCGAACGGTCCAGATCAAAAAGGGGAGGTCCAGCGGGTGACACTTTTGCAAAGAAGACCCCGAGGGAGGTCCTTTGCGGGACACGTGCAGGGCACGGGGCTTAAGACTTCCGTTAGGACAACACTTAATGCTAATGATTACCTATTAAGTCGAGATCTCCTACTACGGTGCTTGTCAAGTGCAGCGGAATGCTGGGGCGGTGGCTTGCCGGCTCGCCCGGCGTTACGCGCCACGGCGGAGCTGGCTAAGGGCGCCTTTTCTAGGCAATAGCATTGCGCACCCCAGTGACAATCTCGGCGGCGGGCCGTCGTTACTGACGGCTAGCGGAGTTGAACAACATTAACAAATACGGCAAAAGTGCAAAGACAAAGTGAAGCTCCGCATTGCTAACCAGCGAGTGCGAGGTCCTAGGGACTAATGGAAAGCTACGAGTGGAGCAAGGTGCTCGAGGAGCTTGGGGCTGGTCGGAGTAATGGCGTGCCAGGAGATCAAGATGACAATGACACGGTTTTGCAAAGAAGAAATCTGCGAAGAACACAAAGAGTAGGTGTTACGGGTAACTCGAGGATCTTAAGGACATGCGGAGGAGCAAAGAACAAGATAGAATCTTACCAAGCGGAGTGGGAGGTGAAAAGGTTGCTCACGGCTGAAATGGTGCAAACCTCGATTCAACAAGATCTGCAGTGCATTACCAAAATTAGTTTAGGGTTTTCTCGGTTTCCTCAAACACGTGAGGTGACGCGCATAGAAACAGGGGAAAGAGCTCACCGAGTTGAGGATGACAAGGTGAGGCCTTGGGTGTGAGCTCAGGCGGAGAAATGGCACGAAGAGGAACCGAGATCTACAAGGCAAGGTAGGAGCTGATCTTAGCAAAAATGGAAACGACGAGGAGACGTAGATAAGAGAGGGATCACCCGGTCGAATCTTACCCAAGCCAGGAGCTGGTACGAGCTTCCCTCTCCTCGGTCAACAAAGGAGAAGTGAGAAAATTGCTAGGGTTCAGGTGCTAGTTAAAGGTGGCCGACGGACGAAACGGAGAAGGCGTTACATGCCGAAGCTCCAGGACAGGTCAATTTGGGCGGTGCGGTCACGGTGATGGCGGGCTGCTCGGAGCGCTCGCGGCGTGGCGCTCGAGCCCTGCTCGTGACAGCCCGAGGAGGAAGAAGCTCTGTCAAGTGGGCCCGTTCGGTCAGAGGCACAAGGGGGTGTGGCTCGGTGTGATAAGGTGTTTCAATCGGGACCGTTTGATGGCGAATGGGCGGCTCAGTTAGAGGTGTTGGATGGTCAGCGGGATGCGAGATCGGGACCGTTGAGCCTTGATCCGCGGTTGCATGCGAAGGTGCGATTAGGTGGTTGGGTGAGCCGTCTCGCGAAGTCGGACTCGAGTCAAGGTTTAGTTCAAGCTTTGAGGAATAGTAACCACGGTTATGTTTTAGGAGTTTGGTGAGATTTTAAATTAACTCCTCTACTTTGACCAAGGTGCTAAAAATAGAAATAAAATTACTAAAAATGTGAAATAATTCACGGGGTTCCTGGGTATGTCTAGTGTCCATAAAAATTATTAAGCCCTACTATTTATAATATAATTTGTAATATATAAATTCAAACTTAGGCTAGGTCTTTTAATGATGTTTGAGTTTTCTTAGGGTTCAAACCAGTCCCAACAATTTGGGAAAAATTATATTAATTCGTGATAATTAATATAGTATTTGAATAAATCATTTCCAGAGATGCTTTAGTAGCAATTATTTCAGTTTTTAGTTTGGAACTTCGATTTAAAGTGTATGTTTCATTTGTATTTTGAGATTTTCCAAGTACAATGTGTAAATAAAAAGTTTCAAATCATGATGCATGCTTATGAGATGCATAATAAACCTCTTTATTAATTTGGGGATGTGACAAACCTCCCCCCCTTACAAAAGATCTCGACCTCGAGATCGGTAGGGTGGAAGTTGGAGAGAAACGGTTCTGAAAGAAAACCAAACATCTGTTGTTTTGATTTTCTTCATAGATAGTGCCAATATATCTTTGTAGGGTTACAAGGAATGGCTATTACATTTTTCCTTCCCATTTCTTTGTTTAAACTTTCCTTTCTCGATTCGAAGACATTTTAAGTAGAACGAAAAAGATCTGGATAGCTAGCTCGCACTTGATCCTCACGCTCCCATGTTGCTTCGTCTTCAGTATGGTTGCTCCACTGAACCTTGATGAATTTGATATTGCGACTTCGTGTCTTGCGCTCCTTCTCTTCAAGAATGCGGATCGGGTGCTCCTGATAAGAAAGATCAGGCCGCAAATCGAGTTTTTCCAACTCAGTTGCTTCGGTAGGGACACGAAGACACTTCCTCAGTTGTGAAACATGGAAGACATCATGTACATCAGCAAGTGAGGGTGGCAATTCTAATTGATAAGCCACCGGTTCCATCTTCGCTAGAATTCGGAAAGGTCCGATGTAGCGAGGTGCCAATTTGCCTTTGACTTGGAAACGATGTGTCCCTTTCATTGGAGAGACTTTAAGATAGACATGATTATCCACCTCAAAACTCAAATCACGACGACGGCGGTCGGCATAAGACTTCTGACGAGATTGAGCCGTTCGAAGTCGTTCGCGGATGACACGAACTTGTTCCTCTGCATCCTCTACCAAGGTTGGGCCATAAAACGGTCTTTCCCTGGCTTTAGACCAGTTCAAAGGTGTCCTACAAGCTCTTCCATACAATGCCTCGAACGGTGACATTTGAATACTTGATTGGAAGCTGTTGTTGTAGGAGAATTCCGCAAATGGCAAACATTTCTCCCAGTTTTTGCTATAGGATAGCACACATGCCCGGAGAAGATCTTCTAAAATTTGATTCACTCTTTCAATTTGCCTATCTGTTTGTGGGTGGTATGCGGAGCTGAAAGACAGATTGGTCCCCATTGCTTTATGTAAGCATCCCTAGAAATAGGACGTGAATTGAGGACCTCGATCGGAAACTATCACCTTTGGAACACCGTGGAGACAAACAATTCTTGCAATATAAAGTTCTGCTAACTTGTCCCCTCGGTAAGTGGTCCTGATAGGAATGAAATGAGCAACCTTCGTCAGACGATCGACAATCACCCATATGGAATCAGACCCAGTTGGAGTCCTTGGAAAGCCGGTGATAAAATCCATTCCAACTTCTTCCCACTTCCACTTGGGAATGGGCAGGGGTTGTAGAGTACCTGCCGGCTTCAAATGCTTAGCTTTGACTCTTTGGCATACATCACATTCGACAACATATTGAGCGATGTGTCGTTTCATTTGACTCCACCACAGCCTTTTCTTCAGATCTTGGTACATCTTGGTACAACCCTGGTGGATAGAAATTTGGAATCATGAGCCTCTTTGAGAATTAATTCTGCAAGGTATGATCACGAGGCACCACTAATCGGTTCCCAAGCCACGAGTGCCTTGTGCATCAACTGTGAAACACTTGACCTTGCCACCTTCACTTCTTCTCGGTTTGAGCTACTTCTTCGTCGGTCTTACAGGCTTCTCTAATCTGGTCCTCAAGTGTAAAATTCACACTAAGGGCAGCGAGGAACCTTCTTCAATTATCTCCAGTGCAGACGTTGCATCACAACACACAAGCCTGCCGAAATGGGAGTTACCGATAAATAGTTGCATTGAGACTTTCTGCTCAGGGCATCGGCTACCACATTTGCTTTTCCTGGATGATAATGGAGCCCAAAATCATAATCTTTGATCAACTCAAGCCATCTTCTTTGCCTCAAATTCAGATCGGCTTGGTGAAGATATATTTAAGACTCTTGTGGTCGGTGTAGATTTACGCAGCGATTCTGAGGTGAGGTAATGTCGCCAAATCTTCAAAGCATGAACCACTGCTGCAAGTTCCAAATCATGAGTGGGATAATTCAACTCATGAGATCTCAATTGTCTTGATGCATAAGCCACCACTCGGCCCTCTTGCATAAGCAGACAACCGAGCCCATGGCGAGATGCATCGCGATAAATGTCAAAGCTCTTGTGAATGTCGGGCGGGATAAGCGGAGCTTTGGTGGGCATTCCTTTAGGATCTGAAAGCTCTCCTCACATTCAGGCGACCATTCGAACTTCTTATCTTTCTTTAGAAGTTGAGTCATTGGCCTAGCAATTTTGGAGAAGTTCTGGATGAACCTGCGATAATAGCCCGCAAGTCCGAGAAAACTGCGAATATCAGTGATGTTTCTAGGTTGTCTCCAATCAAGGACATCTTGTACTTTGCTAGGATCAACAGCGATACCTCCCTTGGATAGGACATGGCCCAAGAAACTAACTTCATGAAGCCAGAACTCGCATTTACTGAATTTAGCATAGAGCTGATGTTGACGAAGCTTTTCCAACACAAGCCTCAAATGTTGCTTGTGTTCTTCATCAGACTTTGAGTAGATGAGGATGTCATCGATGAATACAACAAAAAACTTATCCAAATACTCCATGAAAACTGAATTCATAAGATTCATGAAGTATGCCGGTGCATTCGTCAGACCAAAAGACATGGCAGTGTACTCGTACAGACCATACCGAGTAGAGAATGTTGTCTTCGGTATGTCTTCAGTTCGCACCTTAATTTGATGGTAGCCCAGGCGCAAATCAACCTATCAATTGATCAAACAAGTCATCAATCCGAGGAAGCGGATATTTATTTTTGATAGTGACTTCATTTAACGGACGGTAGTCAACACACATCCGCAAACTCTTGTCTTTCTTTTTGACAAAGATGGCCGGACACCCCCAAGGTGAGAAGCTCGGCCTAATAAATTCCTTGTCTTGAAGTTCTTGGAGTTGCTTCTTTAATTCTTCCAACTCATTAGGAGGCATCCGGTATGGCCGCTTTGAGATCGACGCGGTACCGGGTACAAGCTCGATGACAAACTCGTCTTCTCGATCAGAAGGCATGCCTGGGAGTTCTTCGGGGAATACATGTGGATATTCACACACCACAGGCACTTTTTCAAGTTCAAGAGAGGTACTAGCTTCCAAAGCATAGAGATGAGAACTGCCCACAGAAGGTGCAAAAACGACCTGACTATCGTCTTCGCTAGTGACAGAAATAGACCGTTGAGCACAATCGATCTTTCCCCGATTCTTGGACAGCCAATCCATCCCCAAAGTCACATCAATACCCACTGAATTTATCACAATTAAGTTTGCCAAGAAGTTACAATTGCATAATTAGGCTATTGTCGCTAGTCCAACTGGCGACAGCAGCCCTGACAGGCCCTTGTCGCTAGTTGAATTGGTGACAGGGTCCTATCGCCGTTCCAATGGCGACCGGGCCCTGTCGCCAATTCAACTAGCGACATGGTCTTATTTATTTTTTAAATTTGTGTGTGCAGAATTTAGACTAAAATTTTAGTGATTTTTAGTGAATTTTTTTGGTAATTTGTGTGTATAGAATTCAGCCAAAAACTTTGTGTGTCCTCGTAGTTCGGAATCCAAAATTGGAGAAGATAACGAAATATGAGGTAAAGAATGCGAGATCGGTGTACGATAACACAAATAGCCCCTTGGAGTAAAATAAAAAAATACTTGGGTTTAGGGTTGAAATCTGTATTGTTGTTCCAATTGTATTGTTAGTGGAACCAATTTCTTTGGGAAAAGCTTACGTAATATTTAATAGTCGAAATATTTGGAAAATAGATTTAAGTTTGAAAGACTTCATAACTTAATTGTGAATTACACGGCGCACTGGGTTTGGTTAGGTGCATCAGAAACGATAGCATGTATGAATCAACAAACCAAAATACACCTACGATACATGTGTGCCTTTTTGGAATTGAAAAAAAAAGGTTGATTGGAATGAAGTTAATTAGTCCTGACGGCACATCGGTCCCTTCCCCGTGTCTCTGGACTGCCCGTGGCGGCGGCCAGTCTCGAAGTTATCCATGTTCTACGAGACGGGTTGGACGATTGAATGATGTTAGGATAGCAGAACATAGGGCCAAATCAATAATCAGGATGATCAGGATGCAAATTGAACCTAACTTACCTCTTCGATGTGGAGTACGCACGAGCGATGGGAGCGCTAGGATAGCTGTTGGTCTCACTAGCAGGAGCCTTCGTCTTGTCCGCCACGTGCTCGGCCCGATCGTACTAAGCTTCCTGTTCGGGGGTCCTCCACCACCACCCAGCTTTCATGGGCTCCTCCAATGCCTTTTTAATAGTGTCAGATATGTAAGATTTCCAGTGTTCGAAGATCTCGACTCGCTTCACATAGTTGAACATCCACTTCTGCTCGATGAACGCCCTATCATACATATCCGGGCTATCGATCCATTAGAAGAAGTTGCATCGTATCTCCAGTTGCCATTATGGGCCCATGAAGTTAGGGATGTATGGAATGCAATGTAACATGTGAAAAATCTATAATATTCACTTACAAGGATGTTCTCACCGTGTAATGCGCCTGGCGGCGATGCGTCGAGTGTATGGGTAGTGATCTTTGCGATTTTCACACACATTGCGGCGTGGGAACTTTGGTGGTACCGACACATCCTTCATAGAACAATCGAGGTAGGGTTTAGCCCTCTCGGTAAGCTACTTGTGCTTCTGCAATATTTTCGCATAGAAGTTCGATGACGAGCTTGACATCTCCTTCCTCTCTGTTGTGTGAACCAAGTTGGAGTGAAGTGATGGGTATGGTGGTGTAGTGTTGTCCTCCCATTTTCTTCTCCCTCCTTTTGTGAGCAGATAGGGTGTAGTGCTGAGGGTCGAAGGAGAAGTGCCAAGACATCAATCTGAAATGGTGGTGTGGCAGAGTATGGTCATTTCTGTACGAAAAGGTAGCATCGTAGTGTGCTGTCTTTTCGGTCTAAAAAGTTAGTGTGACAGAGTGTGGTCATTTCGGTATGAAAAGGTAGTGTCACAATGTGTTGTATTTTCAGTATGAAAAGGTGATGTGGCAGAGTGTGGTCATTTTGGTCTAAAAAGGTAGTGTCAAAGTGTGATGTCTTTTCGGTCTGCAAAGGTGGAAGTGTGTGGCCTGATAGTGTGCAGTCTTTTCGGTCTAAAAAGGTGGTGTTGCCTAGTGTTGTCTTTACGTTCTGAAAAGATGTCATGACATAGTGTGGTCATTTTGGTCTAAAAAGGTAGCATCACAGTGTGTTGTCCTCTTAGTTAGTGTTTGCTCTAACAGTGTGTGGTCATTTCTGTCGTAAAAGGTAGTGTCACAGTGTGTCGTCTTTTTAGTCTACAAAGGTGGGAGTGTGGCATGACAGCATGTGGCCTTTTCAGTTTGAGAAGGCGGCGTGATATATGTGAATCCCTTATCATGTTATGTTCATATAGATCCAGTTGCTAAAAGTTAGTGACTTCTTGATATTCATAATAAGCATACAACATCGTTCATACATGAATCCCTTATGCAGACAATCACCACTACTTAATACATATTGACCACACTACCAGAAGGATACAAACACACATAAGTTTCTCAAGCCACTTCAAGTGGTGAAGAATCTTGTCAAAGTGCTCATCTGTAGGTGGCATGTTCACCATTGGACCATATGGAACTACATGTGAACGTTCAACTGCTCTTTCAACCACATCACCAATAAAGTCTATCCAGTGAAAGCACTGGCAACCGTCGGCCTAAAAAACACACCGAGTAGGAAAAAAGAAGTGATAAACAAACCCTAAATCCAAATGCCAACATTCATGGAAATCGAACTCACCGAGAAATACAAGCACTTGTAGAACACACGCCCCCTGTTCTCTTCAGTGTTGGAATACAGGACATTTGCCTGGAGTCCACAGTTTGGGCAGCTCACGTCCCTTGCACTCACCAGCACCAACGCTCTTCGGCTCATTGAATTAGATGACTGAGACATGGCATTGAGTAGAGTGGTGAGACAAGTGTAAGTAGGTTAGAAGAGAGGGCTGAAGTTTAGTTGTTTGGGTGGGCTTTTGTAGTCATGCGGTTCGGAATGCCAGGTAATTTTTTTAATAATAAAATTTAGGCAAATCATCATTCGAAATGGTGAAAGGGATCCTGGATCCCGTATGTCCCTATCGCTATTCCAAATGGCGACACAATTGTTCCTATAAATGACCCGAAAACCCCCAAAATTCGAGCAAAGCTCACTTTTATTCAGAAAAAAGAGAAAGAGGGGAGGGAAGGGAGAGGACCGGAGAGGAGTGGAGGGGAGGACAGAGCTAGCGAAGCACTACCCGATCGGTCGTCATAACTTTGAGGTATTTTTGTAAATGAAAGGATTACGTAGTTTGAGATATGTGGTTACGTAGTGTAGTATGTTCTAGATAGTCCTTTTTGGTGGGTAGTTTAGTCTTAGATTTATTGTTAATCGTGGGAATCTTGTTTAAGGTGCAGTACGTCAAATATGTCGGACGCAACTAATTTCAAAATTTACTATAGTTAGGGGACTATTCCGGAGGGTCCCGAGGGGATTAATTTGCGTTATTTCCAATCAGCGATCGTAACCCTAAAAAGATCAGAGTAGTGTACATGGGGCCTTTGTGATCGGTAGTTGTTCCACACATTCTACTTGAACCATGATGTGTATGATCTGAAATTGAGTTGCCTTGCCAACTGAGCACAACAGGGCACATATTGAGAGTTAATGTAGCTCAAGGGAACTAGGTCATGGTAGTCTTATGTACGGGTGGCGAGGAAGGATGGGTAGGATTTGGTCCTTACGGGCGGGCATATGCCAAGGCCATTTCTGCATCGGTGGTGAACAAGCAGGTGGTGGTGATGTCGAAGAAGAAGATGGGGACTCGGTAGCGATAAGAGGTCAGGGAGTTGCTGATGTTGTCGATGAAGACCGTGAGGAAGGGGCTCCTTCCATCAGATAAGCTAGTGTGATTGCTGTCGAAGATGAGGAGATCGAAGTCCTGGTTGAAAGGATGGATCATGGAGAACAGGACTACTAAGCATCGTCAAAAGATGAAGGATCTGATGAGGAGGATCTTTGTGGAGCGATGAAGCGATTTCATCGAGTGGAACACATACCAGTTCAACAACCTCGTCATTAATGAAGGCTCCCGTGTACTGTGGGAGTACAACCAGAATGAGGTTAGGCAAGGAGCCATGTACAAATGCTAGGAGGCCGTGTAGGAAGCTGTCAAATTCTAGGCCTTGTCGGAGCGGCGTACATTCATGGTAGTGAAGTCCAACCCAAGATGCTACGACGAGAAGTACAACATAGAGGGATGCCCTTGACGAGTGCATGCATTCTAGCCTAAGTGGGACACATATTGAAAATGCTCTATAGTATTCTCTAACACATGTCTCATCACTAAATCAACGGAGACCCACAAGAACCTGTCATCAGCCTTCATAGCAAACATCATGTATGGTGAGATCGTAGATAATCTAGATTTTGAGCCACAATCCATCATTTGGGCAATAGAGGCAAGGTTCCAATACACAATTAGCTATGCTAAGGTGTGGAGGACAAAGTGGAAGGCATTAGAATCAAGGTTCGGTACGTTCGAGGACTCCTATCATAACCTCTCCAGACAACTCCAAGTCATACAAGAAAGAAATCCTGGCACTCCTGTCAACATTCTATATGGCACACATTTGCGGTGGGAACAGAAGAGGGAACTGAAGTGAGCATTCTTCGCCTTTGGTCCATGCATCAATGCATTCCAGCATTGCCGTCCAATCTTGTGCATGGATAGCATATTTCTGACTGGGAAGTACAAGGGGCAGATACTTACTGAAATAGCGATAGATGGGAACAATCAGGTTCTTCCCGTGGCCTTCACATTCATTCAAAGCGAGAACACAGACAATTGGTTGTGATTTATGAGGAATATGAAAATCTCTGTTGTACAGGGTCATCCTAACATATGCGTCATACATGATCGACATACAGGGCTATTGAGTGCAATAACCTAGCTACAATAATGGGAGAACGAGCACTTCTATGGGTGGATCTGCAGAGCTGGTGGTGCATGAGGCACATGGGTTTAAACTTCCACAAGTAGTTCCGCAACAAAGATTTGATGAACCTGTTCAATCATCTATGCAACCAAAACCAGAAGAGAAAGTTTGATACACTCTGGAAGATTCTGGATGAGCGTACTAGGGTGCACAGACGGGAGACAGCAAAAAAGCTTTCTACAAGTGCTGACCAGGACCCCAATGCATTGCCACAGATACCCATAGATACTCTTGGTGTGACGAGGAAGACGGGGGCTGTAACATCCCAATTTTCTGAGTTTAAAAATTATTTAAAGAGTCAGTAGGGAAAAATTCACCAGTTGGATTTATTTGAATTTAATTTCAAAAGCTTAATATTGGACTTTACAAACAAAAACCTTTAATGTGAATAATCCCAACTTGAACAATAGTCAAAACTATTTTATTTGGGTTCTATGTGCTCAAGTATATTTTATAGATTTTTCTAGAATTTTTCTGAGTTCATTTGCTATTTTCTATTGCTCATTTGAATTTCTGGTATTTTCTAAAATAGAAAACCTATTTAAAATCTCAGAAATCCTCTCGGGCCGAATTCCCAAACCTTCGGCCCGTTTTCTTTCTTTCCGGCCCAATCCTGCGCAAGCCCGGCTCATTGGCGCGCCGCCTCGTGCCAGTGGACCCGCTGTCGGCCTCTCTGTTCCCCTCTCTTTCCTTGGGCGCCGATCATCCTCCACGATTCGTTCAACAATGGATGGTGGATGCGTGTGCGTTAACCGGAGGTTCGAGCGTCACTTGTGTTGTGGGCGTTCGATCGGATCTAAACGGTCGAGATCTTGAGTCCGTTTATTTGCCGTTTTGTTTCACGCGCGCGCGCTGAGCCGCCGTCGGCGCGTGTGGGACTCACCTTGGTTATTGTTCATCGTCCCCGAATCGGACTCTCCTCTTTCCTTATCTCGCGCCGCCTGTTTCATCTTCGCCGTCTTCATCACGGACTTCTCACGGCGGCCGTGTATAAAGGAGGGCACCTCGGCTTCGCATCCCTTCCCGGCGCGAGCGCCTAGCTCGGAACCCTAGCGCGGAAATCGCCGAAGAGACCTTGGTGCGCCGCAACTCCGTTGAGCTCGTTAAATCGCCGTCAAAGCCGCTCAAGCCTCGTCGTCGCCTCCTCCGAGTTCGCAAGATCGAGGCTACCTCCGGTGACCTTGGTGTCGCGCAAGCCGTCGAGTCGGATCGATCGCACCGTGGCCCAACCTCCGCCTAATCGTCGCGCCGGTCATCCGGTTGTCCCCAAGCACCGTGAGACCACCGTTGTGATCCCCACCCCTCTACCTCCTGGTGCCACCGTCGCCGCCGGCGCAGCTGCGTTCGTCGAGACCGTCGGGACCGGCGCGCCGCTCTTGCTGTTGCCCGTCACGCCACCTCGCTAGCCACCTCGGCCGAGCGCTCGTGGCGGCGCGTGGCGCCCGTCGGCATCCACGTGGGCATACGCGTGGCGATCCAAACCTAATCCCGTGAGCCGGTTCGGTGGACTTAGTCTACCGTGGACCGTGAGGCCGACATGTGGGTCCCACATGTCAGTGAATTCTTTTATTTATCTTTTTCCGAAATTACGGGTGGCGTCGACATTGCGCAATAATCCGATTTTTACATTAAGAAATAATTGGAAATTCGAAAAATCCAAATTAGGGTTTCTTTTAGATTTAAAACTTCCAGAGCTCATAACTTTTGCATCCTAACTCCGATTGAGCCCATTCAAATTTATAAATTTATCTAAATTCGAGCTCTATTTATCTAAGATTTTTTTAAAATTTTTGGAGATTGTTTTGCCTCTGTTATTTATTTGTTTTGTTTATTTGTTTCGTTTGCGAGTAGACGTCGATTCGTCGGGGAATTTCGTTGAAGAAGGAGCACCCCAAGATCAAGACCAGTACATAGACCTTTTCCAAGGCAAGTCATACCTTTGATCATTTTGAACCCAGTTTTCAAATTTCTTTATGTTAAATTATTGCATTCTACTTTAATTATTTATTTGAATGCTTTGGGCATAGTTATTATCCAATTTGTTATCACCCCTTGGCCTTGTATGTCATAATTCCTTGTCACCCTAGATTGGTTTATTAGTTGGTATCATTATAGCACCAACGTGGGTTGGTTAGATGCGAGTACAATTGCTTAGCCATGCTACGAGTCTCACATCTCATGTAAGTTGCAATTATTAATATGACTAAGTGACTATGGAAATTCATGTAAGTTGCAATCTTGGGATAATCTTCTCCTCTGCTCTCAGAAATGGCTGCGCGCAGAGATAAGGAAGAAGGGAGGCAACATCTGACATGTGGGTCCCTTTGTCATTCTCAGCCGCGCGCGCTTCATAAAGGCTCAAAAGAATATCAGCCGTCCGATTGGAAATGGGCGGCTGTGATAAATAGAGAGATTAAAAGATTTGAATCGGTACCTTAAAATATGGGCCGTGCGATCTCAATCGGCCGATCGAGATTAAAACAGAGCTCAAAAGGAATCTCGGGATCTACTTTCAAATATGGACGTTGGATGGGAATCCAACGGTCAAATAAAAGGATACACGTCACCCCTTTTAGATGCGATGACACAACACCGTTAGATTTGATTTCTACGGTCAAGATGGAAAAATGAACCGGATGGTCCGATTGCATACACTCATATGGACCTTACGATGAAGATCTAACGATCCACCGAATTTGGGCTTTAAAGGCCCACGGTCAAAAGGCACACCGTAGGATCTAGATCTAAGGGCTCAAGATAGCGCGCTTTTAATTTCAAAAGAAAAGGCGGTGCAGTTAGATCAAGAATGGACGGTGAGATCGTGAGGGGATCCGAGTCGTCAGAATGCATACACCAATCTGGACCACGATGATGAAGATCTAACGGCCCGAGGAGCGCGGGCCTTAAAGGCCTGCGGTAAAAGGAAAACCGTGAGGATTTGAATCTAACGGCTCGATTAAAGCGCGCTTTAAGTTTAAAGCGAAAGGGATGCGCTGTTGGATCGAGAATGAACGGTGGAGATTGAGAAGGGCTCCGGAGTTGTCCGATTACACACACTGATCTCGATCGTTAGATCAAGATCCAACGGCGGAGATTAAGGTGTACACGTGGGCGGCTCGAGGACAATGCGGCCTCGCCGATTCGATTGAAATCAACGGCTCATATCGCACATAGGGTTGGGCTCGCTCGAGCGTGCACAGGCCGGACCACTTGCGCTGGGTTGGACCCAACCACAAGGCTCGAGTCGCTACAGTGCTAGGGTTTGGATTCAAACCGGTTTAGTTGACCAGAACTCATTCAAAAGCTTTAAGGTTTGACTGGGCTTTTAAAAATAGCAAATAAATTTGTAAAATCATGAAATTTTTGCTGAAGGCTACTGGGATGATATATTTCCCAGATAAATTTTAAAATCGCACAATCACTTTGTAAAATACATAAATATTTATTTTAACCCCGAAAGTATTCATTTAAAGACAATTATTTTTCTTTAAGCCAATATAATTTCTAAAAATGCAACAAAAATATTTTCAACCAAGATAATTTATCTAGGCTTTAATAAAATACTTCCAGTCATAATACAAGTTTTATCTTGTATTCCTTTAAGACTTTAAATGGTTCTTTAGGATTTTGGCTAAAGGAAGGTTTTTAATTTGTAACATCCGGCCCAAATTGTAGAAATGAACAGTAATGCTATGAACAACACCTCATTACTGTTCATAAAGCATTTTATTACTGTTTATAAACTTAGGGCTGTTACAAACCTACCCTTAAGAAAATCTCGTCCCTAGATTTGGAGCAGTTAAAGATTAGGAGAAGTGAACTGGAAATGATTGATGAGGAAATTCAACATCTCGTTGTCTTGATTTCCTTCAAAGATAACAAAGAAGAAATTTACATAACAACACGGTGTTATTATTACATCTTTGTTTACATTGCTTTGTTTAAACTTTCCTTTCTTGATTCAAAGGAAAGTTCTAAACAAGAAAAGATGGGGTGCTCAATGCATTAGATCTTGGCTTCCAAGTGGCTTCATCCTCGAATGATTAGCCCATGAATTTTCAAGAACTTGACAGTACGATTTCTTGTCCCGCGTTCCATTGTGTCGAGGATACGCACTGGTTGTTCTTGATAGGAAAGATCAGATTGGAGATCAAGATGCTCATAAGCAGTTGCCTCAATAGGAACACGAAGGCATTTCTTTAATTGGGACACATGAAAAGTATCATGCACTACTGAGAGGGATTCAGGTAGTTCCAATTGATAAGCTACAGCTCCTCGCTTAGCAATGATTCGGAAGGGTCCGATATAACGAGGTGCGAGCTTCCCTTTTACCTGAAAACGATGAGTACCCTTCATGGGTGACACTTTCAGATAGACATGGTCATCTACCTCAAAGCTTAATTCCACGGCGGCGATGGTCACGCATAGCTCTTACGACGAGATTGAGCAGTTCTCAAGCAATCTCGAATCAGACGAACTTGCTCTTCGGCTTCTTTTACCAAGTCTGGACCAAAGAATGATCTTTCACCAGACTCGGACCAATTCAATGGAGTCGTACAAGCTCTTTCATACAAGGCTTCAAAAGGTGACATTTGAATACTTGTTTGGTAGCTATTATTGTAGGGGCAAAGATTTCTCCCAGTCATTGCTATAAGATAACACATAGGCTCGAAGAAGATCTTCAATTACTTGATTCACTCTCTCAGTTTGACCACTAGTTTGAGGGTGATAAGCAGTACTGAAAGAGAGTTCAGTTCCCATAGCCTGATGAAGGCAATTCCAAAAGTGGGAAGTAAATTGAGGACCACGGTCAGAAACAATGACCTTGGGAACACCATGAAGACAAACAATTCTAGCAATATAAAGCTCTGCTAGCTGCTTGCCACTAAAGATGGTTTTGACCGGAATAAAATGAGCCACTTTTGTCAAACGGTCGATGATTACCCAAATGGCATCGGACCCATTGGAAGTTTTGGGTAGACCAGTAACAAAATCCATACCGATCTCTTCCCACTTCCACTGTGGAATAGGCAAAGGCTGAAGGGTACCAGCTGGCTTCAGATGTTCAGCTTTAACCCTTTGGCAAATATCACATTCAGCAACATACTGAGCAATTTGCCTTTTCATTTGGCTCCACCAAAATGTTTTCTTCAAGTCCTGATACATCTTGGTACTTCCAGGATGTAGAGAAAACTTGGAATTATGAGCCTCTCTAAGAATTAGACTTCTTAGATGAGGATCAGCAGGTACTACCAAACGATTGCGATATCGAACTATACCGCGATCATCCTCAGAAAATTCGTTGGCTTTACCCGCTTTCAAGTTCTCCTTAATTTCAGCTACCTCGGCATCAGTTTTCTGGGCCTCAAGAATCTGAGATTCTAAAGTAGGCTCCACTTGTAATGCAGCAAGAAAACCTTCTTCCACCAAGTCAAGACTTAGGCGCTGAAAATCAGCACACAAGCCCTGGGCCGCAGGTAGGGAAAATGTGCAGTTGCATTGTGACTTTCTGCTTAAAGCGTCTGCCACAACATTGGCTTTACCAGGGTGATAATGAATACCCATGTCGTAGTCCTTAATCAGTTCCAGCCATCTTCTTTGTCTCATATTCAAATCAGATTGAGTGAATATGTACTTGAGCTTTATGATCGGTATAGATCTCACAACGATTACCAAGAAGGTAATGTCGCCAAATCTTCAATGCATGGACCACGGCCAATTCCAAATCATGAGTAGGATAATTAACTTCATGCGGGCGCAACTACCGAGATGCATATGCCACAACTCGGCCTTCTTGCATAAGCACACAACCAAGTCCATGGCGAGATGCATCGCAATAGATGTCAAAGTTCTTATGAATATCCGAAGAGTGAGCAGGGAGCTTTAGTCAAGAGGGTTCTCGAGCGAAAACTCTCTTCACATTTAGTGACCATTCAAATTTCCTTTCTTTGCAAAAAGTGAGTCAAAGGTCTAGCAATTTTGGAGAAATTTTCAATGAACTGCGGTAATAACCCGCAAGTCCAAGAAAACTTGGATCTCGGGGACATTCTTGGGAGGCTTCAATTTAGTACATCTTGTACCTTGCTTGGATCAACAAATGATACCTCCTTGGATAACACATGCCCCGAAATGCAACTTCTCGAGCGAAAGCACATTTGCTAAACTTAGCATACAGTTGATGCCGACGAAGTGTTTCCAGCACAAGTCGCAAATGTTGTTCATGGTCTTTATCAGACTTGGAATAAATAAGGATGTCGTCAATGAACACGAAAACAAACTTATCCAAGAAATCCATGAACACCGAATTCATAAGGTTCATGAAATAGGCTGGCGCATTGGTCAGACCAAAGGACATGACAGTGTACTCGTACAAACCATAACGAGTAGAGAAAGCTGTTTTAGGGATGTCCTCAGATCTAACCTTGATTTGATGATAGCCCGATCGCAAATCAATCTTTGAAAAGACTCGGGCTCCAACCAACTGATCAAAAAGATCATCAATACGAGGCAAAGGGTACTTGTTCTTGATAGTGACCTCATTTAACGAACGGTAGTCCACACACATCCGCAATGTGTTGTCTTTCTTCTTGACAAAGATTGTCGGGCATCCCCAAGGTGAGGAGCTCGGTCGAATAAATCCTTTGTCAAGCAATTCTCCAAGTTGCTTCTTCAATTCAACCAACTCGTTGACAGGCATTCGATAAGGACTCCTGGATATAGGAGCAGTTCCAGGAACGAGTTCAATAACAAACTCCACTTCCCGATCTGGTGGAAAACCGGGAAGGTCTTTAGGAAAGACATCAACATACTCACAGACAATTGGTACTGACTCCAAAGAAGGAGTAGTATCAGCTTGGTGAGCACAAAGGTGAGAACCCATTGTCCTGGATTGAAAAACCAGTGAAGTGCCGCTTTCATTAGTTAAAGAAATGGATTTGTGAGCACAATTAATTTGCCCAAGGTGCTTGGACAACCAATCCATTCCCAAGATAACATCCAACTCTTTAGAATCTATCACAATCAAATCAGCCCAAAAGTCTACCCCTTCAATATTTATATCGACATCACGGCAGGCTTGTTCAGTCATAAAGGCTGATCCAGGTGAATGGATGATATGAGGTGGATGAAGATGATGCACAATTAAATGATGTTGAGTAGCAAACGCCTACTAACAAATGAATGGGATGCTCGAGATCAAACAAAGCAATGCGATGCTAAAATTAACTAGGAGCATACCAAGCACAACCGGAGTGGCGGTGCTTCCTCGTGATGTCTGGTTCACCGCCCTCGAGCGGAGCAGGTCGGAGCTTGACCACGATCGGGAAGGTGGTGCGGGATGCACATTGGTGGGAAGGTGAAATAGGTGGTATCCCTTGAGCGACATAACAGCGATGGCAAAATGCCTGGCGGCCACAATGATAACATATCACCCACTGCCCGACAGTCACAACAGCTGGTGGCCAGTTTCCACTAGGCTTTGGTTGATTAGTGGAAGAGGATGGGCGAGGGGCAAACACTACCGGCCTTGGTGCAAATGGAGCTGGTGCTCGCGGTGGTCTAGGTACCCACATGCGAGGCCTTGGTGAGCTGCCACCAGGAATAAACTGAGAAGTCCGCTGTCGCTTGCGTGACTCATCCAATGCCTTGCTCTTGCTTTCGGCCACAATGGCTTTGTTGACCAAATGAGAGAAATTCCGGAAGTCATGCAAAGCTACAGCCATCTGCAGTTCTTCAGATAGCCCATTCAAGAACCGGTTTACGGCACGAAGGTCGATCGAAACATCATCGAGCATATCGGCAGGAAGTTGAACTCATGCGGATATTCGATATGAACTTTCGCCCTTGCTTGAGAGCGAAACTCTTGTTGCTTGATCATCATGACCCTTCAGAATATGAGCTTCGTGAAAAGCTTCCACGAACTCATCCCAAGTAGGGACATGTCGGCAGTGAATGGCAAGGAGATTATCACACCATATGCTAGTTGGGCCATCAAGTCGATAATCGGCGAAGAACTTTTCCTTTCGGGCAGAGCAATTAATAGCTTCTTCTCAATGGTCGAAGCCAATCCTCGGCTTCCATGGGATCACGAGCCGGAGAACACCGGCGGGTTAGTCCATTGAAAGTCGCAAGACCGCCACGCACATGGTGGCCTCTGCTCGGCGGTGGTGCAACAGGAGAAGAAGTGTTGCGCGCAATCTGCTCCAAGATGCGCGTTTGGTCCATTCGATTGCGCTCAATTTGCATGAGCACATCGGCCATCGAAGGTGGTGGAGGAAGCTCCTCTTCTGAGGATCACCTTGCGGACCACGAGTGGAAGGTTGATCGGCCCTCCACGAGAATGAGGCACGAGTCGACATGCCCTTCCCTTGTTGCGCTTGCGACGAGTAGTAGGTCTGTCATCCTGTTACCACACCATGGTTAACAACATAACAAGGATATACTCGGCAAACACAAACAAGGTTACAATTAGAAGAGAAACAAACTCTGTACATATAATGCTTCATGCTATGCCATGTATTCAAGTTAACACCAAAACAAGAAACTTCATATAAACAGCCAAAAGATTTGGTCACGGCCGCACATCGAGTCG
Source organism: Ampelocalamus luodianensis (assembly GCA_036346255.1). NCBI lineage: Eukaryota > Viridiplantae > Streptophyta > Magnoliopsida > Poales > Poaceae > Ampelocalamus > Ampelocalamus luodianensis. The sequence goes on from CM070625.1 coordinate 38,660,218, forward strand.
ACCATAAAGATCATATTACAACCCCAAAGTCAAACTTACATACTTTGTACAAAATACTCTTGTCCTATTATATACATTTTATTTAAGGCGACTACTAGACTAAAAGACACTTAACCACGAGGATTCATCGTCGAGGTGCTAGCGTAAAGATCGGTTAAAGTTCACGGAAACTCATTCAAAAGATGAGCTCGGGGAACCGGTATCACGAGATCCAACGGGCTAATGAGGCGCCTCGGGAACCCAACGATGGTGATGACCTCTAGGAGGTGCGATCGCGAGTGCGAGAAATCTGCGATCATCCGGGCTTAGCGCACTTGTCCATAAGCAGTGCGCACACGACCACTTACGGAAGTCGGTAAAGAGGTGGTGCGGCGGCGTGGGAGAGGTCTCGTTGTCACCATAAAGCACGTTGCGAGGAGCGGTTCATGTTGACTACAAGAAGCAGGTACTCCTGGGCTTCATTAAGACGATGCCGAGTTTCCCATAGCTCCCTCACAAGACAGCGATGGATTTGGTCCATGATGCGGACCATCCTCGCCAACTGTCGCACCTGGGGGTCTTCGCCAAACTGTATCTCATCGAACATGCTCACTTCGAAGGTAGGGCCTTGATTCGGGAAGTGGTCGTAGGGTGGTTGAGACAATTCCGTCAAATCATGACGAAGAAGGCTCATCATCCTACTCGCGGCTTCCTGAACCGCCATAACCTCGAGAGGTGGCAAGTGCTTGGACACTGATGAGGAACACGCGACTACATGCCTAGCGATGGCGTTGATGAAGGCACGGTACTCCTCCATCCCTGGTCCTCGGTCTCGTCGATAGATGGCGTACTCCGGCTGATAGGTGAAATTGGCTCACCACATCATATCCCGAGTAAAGTGGAAATCCATCAACATCCTCAGCTCGGTCTCCTTGACCAAGTACCACCCACTCATCTATAGACAAAAGGACAAGGTAAGAAACAATTCACTTTTAAATAAACCAACAGAAGTTGGGGCAAGAATTGATATTAAGGAAGGTAAGAAATAAAAGATGTCATACTTAAGCTTTCAAAATTATACTACTGCTTGAAAATAGTTTTATCAGAATACTCTCTAATGACTTCGGCCAGGCTACTTCTAACCTACAGGCAAACCTGGCTCTGATACCAACGCTGTGGGCGCCCCGGATTATTGGAAATGTACTTAATTAAATTCATATTGTAGCACAATTATTAATGAAGGAACAATACTGTCCCTTTATTAAAGATCATGCTAAAGATATAAATTTAACAAGTGACAATTCAATAAGCAGATCTCTGGATATATATATATATATATATATATATATATATATATATATATATATATATATATATATATATATATATATATCTCACAATGGTTCCCAGGATCAACGACCATTGCATATATATATCCTTCAACAACATTGCATCATACACATACAAGTCATACATCTGCATAATCAAACATAAGTTTACATCATTCGGTTTGGTACTACAATATTAAGTGACTTGGTCACTTCAAAAGTCTAACAATGAAGCAAAACAAAATATTAAAGTCCACCAATGGCCTCATCCACCCGCAGCAATTGCGTGGAGGTAAGAAGTAGCTTTACTCGTTAGCGTCACCACGATCGGCGCTAACGGTGCTTCATAAAGAAAACCGTCCTCACCGCAACAATAGGTGATAGCACCTTAGTACGGAAGGTACTCGGCAAGTCTTACACAAACTAATAAAAGAAAGTGTTTATTAGAACCTAATCAAAGGAATAGAATTGTTACATGCATAAGGTTACAACAGGAAGGTATAAAGGTTCAAATTTTGCATAAAGCGATACATCTTATCCTACAAATGCTACATTTTGATAAAGCAATTTAGTAAATCAAAGTTTGCTTAGAACAGTAAGTAAATAACATAATTGAGAACAGTACAGTGCATGAATACCTCATGCACAGCCATAAAAACCGAAACCAGATTTTGAAAATCAAAACTTCTATACAGGTGACATCAATTCAAGTTATCGTCCATGACCGTGGACACGGCTATTCGAACAGTTTATACCCTGCAGGGGTGTACATCTTTACCCACATGACTTAGCTAGCCCGTTGCCTTCGGATGCCTCCGAATGATGACATACTTCCTTTGGTATGCCGACCGGGGAAACTAAGATTTGGTATTTTTCAACAAGCTAACACTATTGAGTTGGACCCCCATGTGTGAACTGATCCCGCTTAAACAACGACTGATAGCATCTGCTTAACCGGGGCACACATGTTGCGTCAGTAATGCCGATCCAAACAATTAAATGCGAACTGGGCTCACTACCCATATTAGGATGCAATCGGCACCATTAAGGTATCGTATATGCTACGGAGCACATATACGCCTCACCCTTCTAAGAACATCGATCTTGACATACAAGCTCACATGGCATAAAACGCATCATCGGACCAAAGCATCTATGCCATACAAGGTCAATACACATATTCTTACTCTCTGTTTCCAACCCAATAGTCTTAACATTTTACTTAACCAAACAGCGCCCATACCTCGCATGTGGAAATCGTGGGGACTTGAATTGAATAATCGAGTTCGGTCCTTAATTAACCGGACAAGTCCACCACAAAACCCAATCTCGTGCACAAAAGCACCATCACTAGCTTCCTCTTGTCCGATCAATTTAAATTTCAAATACAAGTCGATTTAAAGAAAGCTGGACAAAGAGTTCAAAATAACAAAAGTTCATTTGAGATTCCCATGTTTGACAAGATATGCTTGTCAAACTCTAAAATCTCTAGACGCATATCTAAGCCAAAGCTGGAAATATAGGTTATAATATACGAGACTATGCTAAGGTTGAGTGTATGGTGACAATTGAGGTAATCCATCGTGTTGGGTCATAACTAACTACTAACAGATCATACTCGTATTTTGAAACATAGCATGCACAGATTGTCACTTTGGATTTAGAAAATCTAATGTATAAAATTTGGGATCAACATGGTGCGAGAGATGCTTGCCTTGATAATAATAGACCTCATTGCGGAGTTCGAGTTGCTCGAAATATATTCAAAAACTTGGATGAACGATTCTATAAGAAGCAATAAGATCCAATAAATGCCAAGATTGACAATAAGCACAAAATGGAAGAAATATGCATGATCAATCTAGAAATGCATGATTGACAATATGCTTAAGCCATAACTACCCATAATAGTGATAATAACCCATTTTATAACCTACTGTTTTCAAAAGACAGAAACTAGGGTTTAGTGCAAAGTTGCAATTTTTAGATTTTGAAATGAACTGGAAACAGGACAGATTGCAGTTTTCGGAAAAAGGAAAATAGAACATGCAAAAGTTCATAAATGAAACTTAGCATGATCTTTTAGGGCAATTAATATCCCAAGCTAACCTTAAGCTAACCCTAATCGATTAGATTTCAAAAGCTAAAGTAAAACCTACTTTGTCGGTTGAGCCGACAAAAGAGAACAGAGACAAATTTCTGTTATTAACCTAAATAGATGATAACAAGGATTAAAAGAATAACTTGTTATGCTACTAGGGTTTGGCCTAAACCTAATTAGGATAACAAGTTGTGAGGAGAAACCTAGGTCTTGAAAATGACATGGAAAACCGAAAAGTTATAATATCAACTTTTCAGTTTAGAGCAAGTTAAAACTCACGATGCTCAAAAGAATGATTCACAGCAGACTTCTAAGGTCCTTAAGATGCTCAAGATATCGAAAATTAGGGTTTTAGCTTACAAGAGAGGAAAGACACTACAGAATTTGAAAACCGAAGTGGATTGTGAGAGAAATAAACTCGATTTAACCTACAAAAGATAACCAATCTTTATTGCAAGGTGGAACCGAGTTTAGGATGGATAAGCAAAGGAACAAGAGCAAGAACTCCTTTGGGCAACAATGGAGGATGAGCTTCTTGATCAACAATGGCAACACAAAAAGCTAGGGTTTATATATGGATGTTGAGCTACAGGCACGAGGAGAAGAGTCTAGAGTTAATGAGGTGTCCATTTAGGCTAATTATCCCAAAAAAATTAGTTGCATAATCTTGGGATAATCTTCTCCTCTGCTCTCGAAATGGTCTTGCTTGAGAGATAGGAAGAAGGAGGCAACATCTCGACATGTGGGTCCCTTTGTCATTCTCGACCTGGCGCGCTTCATAAAGGCTCAAAGAATATCGTAGTCCGATTGGAAATGGTATTTGTGATAAATAGAGAGATTAAAAGATTTGAATCGGTACCTTAAAATATGGGCCGTGCGATCTCAATCGGCCGATCGAGATTAAAACAGAGCTCAAAAGGAATCTCGGGATCTACTTTCAAATATGGATGTTGGATGGGAATCCAACGGTCAAATAAAAGGATACACGTCACCCCTTTTAGATGCGATGACACAACACCGTTAGATTTGATTTCTACGGTCAAGATGGAAAAATGAACCGGATGGTCCGATTGCATACACTCATATGGACCTTACGATGAAGATCTAACGATCCACCGAATTTGGGCTTTAAAGGCCCACGGTCAAAAAGGCACACCGTAGGATCTAGATCTAAGGGCTCAAGATAGCCGCGCGCTTTTAATTTCAAAAGAAAAGGGCGCGCGTTAGATCAAGAATGGACGGTGAGATCGTGAGGATCCGAGTCGTCCGAATCATACCCAATCTGGACCACACGATGAAGATCTAACGGCCAGGAGCGCGGCCTTAAAGGCACGCGGTAAAGGAAAACCGTAGGATTTGAATCTAACGGCTCGATTAAGCGCGCCTTTAAGTTTAAAACGAAAAGGATGCGTTGTTGGATCGAGAATGAGCGGTGGAGATTGAGAAGGGCTCGGAGTTGTCCGATTACACATCGATCTCGATCGTTAGATCAAGATCCAACGGCGAGATTAAGGTGTACACGTGGATGCACTCGAGGACAATGCGGCCTCGCGTTCGATTGAAATCAACGGCTCATATCGCACATAGGGTTGGGCTCGCGCCGAGCGTGCACAGGCGGACCACTTGCGCTGGGTTGGACCCAACCACAAGGCTCGAGTCGCTACGATTGCTAGGGTTTGGATTCAAACCGGTTTAGTTGACCGAACTCATTCAAAAGCTTTAACGTTTGATGGGCTTTTAAAAATAGCAAATAAATTTGTAAAATCATGAAATTTTTGCTGAAGGCTACTGGGATGATATATTTCCCAGATAAATTTTAAAATCACACAATCACTTTGTAAAATACATAAATATTTATTTTAACCCGAAAGTATTCATTTAAAGACAATTATTTTTCTTTAAGCCAATATAATTTCTAAAAATGCAACAAAAATATTTTCAACCAAGATAATTTATCTAGGCTTTAATAAAATACTTCCCAGTCATAATACAAGTTTTATCTTGTATTCCTTTAAGACTTTAAATGGTTCTTTAGGATTTTGGCTAAAAAGGAAGGTTTTTAATTTGTAACATGCGGCCCAAATTGTAGAAATGAACAATAATGCTATGAACAGCACCTCATTACTGTTCATAAAGCATTTTATTACTGTTTATAAACTTGGGGCTGTTACAGATATGCTGAGAGCTTGTTCTCTAGCTAATGCTGCCCGATGGGATAAAAGTTTATCATATGCAGAATTCTCGTACAACAACAGTTATCAGGCTAGTCTGCAAGTGTCACCATTTGAAGCTTTGTATGGCCATGCCTGCAGAACCCCATTGAATTGGTCAGAAACAGCTGAACAATCAGTATTCGGTCCAGACATTCTTCAAGAAGCAGAAGAGCAAGTGGCCATGATCAGAGAAAGACTGAAGATAGCTCAGTCCAGGCAGAAGAGCTATGCTAATAATCGTCGTCGAGATCTCAGTTTTGAACCCGAGGATTTCGTTTATCTTCAAGTTACCCCGCTCAGAGGTGTCAAAAGGTTTCATGCCAAAGGGAAGCTTGCCCCTAGGTATGTTGGTCCGTTCAAGATTTTGGAACGTCGTGGAGAAGTTGCTTATCAGTTGGAGCTACCGCAGTCGTTAGCAGGAGTGCATGATGTCTTTCATGTCTCGCAATTGAAGAAGTGTCTTCGGGTGCCAGAAGAGCAAGCCCCGATGGAATCAATTGATCTAAAGGAGGATCTTACCTACAAGGAGCAGCCAGTCAAGATTTTGGATGTCGCAGAGCACCTCACCAGAAGCAAGACTGTTCGTTTTTGCAAGGTCCAGTGGAGTAACAACTCGGAAGGATAAGCAACGTGGGAACGTGAAGAAGAGCTGAAAGCTGAGTTTCCTAGCCTTTTCTCTAGCTAGCCTGAATCTCGGGGTCGAGATTCCTTTAAGGAGGGGAGGTTTGTAACATCCCAATTTTCTGAGCTTAAAAATCATTTAAATAGTTAGTAGGGAAAAATTCACCAGTTGGATTTATTTGAATTTAATTTCAAAAGCTTAATATTGGACTTTACAAACAAAAACCTTTAATGTGAATAATCCCAACTTGAACAATAGTCAAAACTATTTTATTTGGGTTCTATGTGCTCAGATATATTTTCTAGATTTTTCTAGAATTTTTCTGAGTTCATTTGCTATTAAATATTGCTCATTTGAATTTCTGGTATTTTCTAAAATAGAAAACCTATTTAAAATCTCAGAAATCCTCTCGGGCCGAATTCCCAAACCTCCGGCCCGTTTTCTTTCTTTCCGGCCCAATCCCGCGCGAGGCCCAATCCCGCGCGAGGCCCAGCCTCCGTCTTGCGCTCACCTCCGTGATGTGGACCCCACCGTCGCCTCTCCGCTTCTCTCTTCCTTCGGAGCACCCCGATCATCCTCCACCGTTCGTTCAACAATGGATGGCTGGATGCGCATGCGTTAACCGGAGGTTCCGAACGTCACTTGTGTTGTGGGTCGTTCGATCAGATCTAGACGGTCAGATCTTGAGTCCGTTTCGCGGCCGTGCCGTTTCACACGCGCCCGAGCCGCCGTTGTTGACGTGTGGGACCCACCTTGGGTTACTGTTCATCGTCCCCGACTCGGACTCTCCTCTTTCCTTATCTCCGCCGCCGCATGGTTTCATCTTCGCCGTCTTCATCACGGACTCCTCCTGGCGGCCGTGTATAAAAGGAGGGGCACCCCTCGGCTTCCGCATCCCTTCCCCAGCCGCCAGCGCCCTAGCTCGGAACCCTAGCCGCCGGAAATCGCCGAAGAGACCTTGGTGCCTCCGCAACTCCGTTAGGCTCGTTCGTCGCCGTCAAAGCCGCTCAAGCCTCGCCGTCGCCTCCTCCGAGTTCGCAAGATCGAGGGCTACCTCCCGGTGACCTCGGTGTCGCTGCAAGCCCGCCGGAGTCCCAGATCCGTCGCACCCGTGGCCCAACCTCCGCCTAATCGTCGCCACCGGTCATCTGGGTTGTCCCCAAGCACATGTGAGACCACCGTTGTGATCCCCACCTCACCCTCTACCTCCTGGTGCCACCCGTCGCCGCCGGCGAGCCGCCGTTCGTCGAGACCGTAGGGACCCGAGCGCCGCCGCTCTTGCTGTCGCCCACGTCACTGCCACCTCTGCTAGCCACCTCAACCCGACGCCCTCGTGGCAGCCGCGTGGAGCCCCGTCAGCATCCACGTGGGCATACGCGTGGCGGTCCAAATCTAATCCCGTGAGCCGGTTCGGTGGACTTAGTCTACCGTGGACCGTGGGGCTGACATGTGGGTCCCACATGTCAGTGAATTCTTTTTATTTATCTTTTTCTGAAATTCTGAGGGCTGAAGTCAGTATTGCGCAATAATCCGATTTTTCTGTTAAGAAATAATTCGAAAATTTCAGAAAATCCAAATTAGGGTTTCTTTTAGATTTAAAACTTCCAGAGCTCATAACTTTTGCATCCTAACTCCGATTGAGCCCATTCAAATTTCTAAATTTATCTAAATTCGAGCTCTATTTATCTAAGATTTGTATTTAATTTTTGGAGCTAGTTTTTCCTCTGTTATTTATTTGTTTTGTTTATTTGTTTTGTTTGCGAGTAGACGTCGATTCGTCGGGGAATTTCGTTGAAGAAGGAGCACCCCAAGATCAAGACCAGTACATAGACCTTTTCCAAGGCAAGTCATACCTTTGATCATCTTGAACCCAGTTTTCAAATTTCTTTATGTTAAATTATTGCATTCTACTTTAATTATTTATTTGAATGCTTTGGGCATAGTTATTATCCAATTTGTTATCACCCCTTGGCCTTGTATGTCATAATTCCTTGTCACCCAAGATTGGTTTATTAGTTGGTATCATTATAGCACCAACGTGGGTTGGTTAGATGCGAGTACAATTGCTTAGCCATGCTACGAGTCTCACATCTCATGTAAGTTGCAATTATTAATATGACTAAGTGACTATGGAACTTCGTGTAAAACTGTGTGCTATGTGTTATTACTTTGTGATGGCATGTGTTGCACTGAAACCAACTGGGTGGTAAAGGATTTGGACTGGGGAAAGTGGTGGAAGCTGTGTGATATGGTGGACTTTGTGATGGGAATGATAATCTTTGTGACTTAGTTAGAACATGGAAGTTTTGCCTTGGTCAATTAAGGACTTAACTTTGTGCACCATTGAACTGAGCCTTACTGTACGACCACATGCTTGGTATGGGACGGGCCTAACTTAGTAAGTTATGGATTCTCAGCATTGATGTTCAGGTGGATAGGTTAGGCTGTGTGATAGGGTGGAGGTGTGACTACTTAGTGGTTGCATCGCGGGACGGTTCGCCGCTTCGCTGTCCAGTGGTGTGTGTTATGCCAAAGCGCTTCGTTTGGGTTGGCATAGCGGTTTGTAAGCACATCGGGAGTGTCAATGTTGAGATGAAGTTTCTGAACCGTTTTGTTATGATTAGTGCTTGCTACACTAGTTGTATCTTGTGGGTAAAGTGTACAACCTCGTAGAGTGTTAAATCAATCTATTCGAATAGCGCGTCGCGTCATGGACATGCTCGGAATTTCACACGAGGGGTAGTTTTCATAAAATGTTTGGGATGGGAGCTGTGTGACCTCAATCATATGGCTATGTGAAACAATCATTTATTGTGTGTCTTTATGGAAATAATCATTAAATTAATATTGTCTATCTGTTTTGAATTATGTTTGATCTATTATTCATATTCAATTGCAAATGTTGCTTTTATGCAAAAGAACCACGAAAGCCTTTTCTTTGGAATAAGCCCGCATCTATACGTTGCATTCGTGGTATGATTTGCGTAGTCTGATTGTGTACTCACGCTTGTTGTAAAACTTGCGTCAAACCTACAGAAGAGGAGGAGTCTACGCCTGCTTTCGAGGAGGAGTTCGCCGAAGGTTGTTGATCGTTAAGGTCTGGATCCCAGTCGGTTGCCTGTGGTGAATTGGTGGGATCTACGCTGGAGTTATTTCCGTTCCGCTGCTGCTTTATTCTTTGTTAGCCCTGCGTGGCTTAATAAGTGTAAACTCGACCATAAGGTCAAAACCCTTATTTGTTATTCAAACTAATCGTTTACTTTATTTATCGCTTGTGTGGATCGATATTTACCTATGTTAACTGTGTGTGTACTAGCGTGATCCTGGACTAGTGCAGTATACGGAGGGTTCCGTAATCGTAATTGCGGTCCCGGCAAGCAACCATAATCACTTAGTCAGTTTTAATGTTTGCGACTCACATGAGATGACGACTCGTGGCATGGCTAAGCAATTATACTCGTATATAACCAACCCACGTTGGTGTTGTAATAATACCAACTAATAACCAATCTAGGGTGACAAGGATATATGACATACAAGGCCAAGGTGTGATAACAAATTGGATAATAACTATACCCAAAGTATTTAAATAAATAATTAAAATAGAATGCAGTACTTTGAAACAAAGTATTTGGAAAAACTGGGTTCAAGATGATCAAAGGTATGACTTGCCTTGGAAAAGGTCTATGTACTGGTCTTGATCTTGAGGTGCACCTTCTTCCACAAAATTCCCCGACGAATCGACGTTTACTCGCAAACGAGACACGAACAAAACAAATAAATAACAGAGGCAAAACCAACTCCAAAAATTAAATAAAAATCTAAGATAAATATAGCTTGAATTTAGACAAATTTAGAAATTTGAATGGGCTCAATCGGAGTTAGGATGCAAAAGTTATGAGCTTTGGAAGATTGAATCTAAAAAGAAACCCTAATTTGGATTTTCTGGAATTTCGGAATTATTTCTCTAAAGAAAAATTGGATTATTGCGCAATGCTGACGTCAGCGAAGAACGTTCGGACGGGGTGACAATTGGCCTGACAGGTGGGACCCACATGTCAGTGACTCGGTGCACCGTGGACCAGGTTTATGTAGATTGGATCTGGGGTGAAGCGGTTAGGTGGCATGCTCGCGCACGGGGATGCTGACGATGCCGCCACCTGAGCGACACATCAGCGGAAAGGGTGAGGTGGCGGGTGACTTGGCGATGAGATGGCTGCCACGGTGGCTGGTGATGACGACGTTGCCGGCGAGGGCTTCTGGACCGGCCGGCAACGGCGAGTGGCGGCACGGCGCTGGCACCCGAGGCGCACAATGGGTAGGGGAGACTATTGCGCACTACATGGTACCGGTCTTGGCCTTGATGGTCGCCGGAGATGGCTGGGAGTGGTGCCGGAGCGGAGGACGACGAGTCGGTTTTGTCGGCAACGATCACCAATGACACCCGGGTGATGTGAAGGGGCGCCCGAGGGAGCTCTGACGGGGTAGAAGATGACGGTGCGGTCCACGGGGGCGGAACGCTACTGGTGGCGGCGGAATTGGAGCTTTAGGGTTTCGGTGACCGAGCCCCAATTCTCCAATCGCGGCGGCTCAAGGGTGATTGGGGTGAAAAGGAGATGGGATTCAAGGTCAGCGGGTTAATGCGCACCCGGGGGTACTATTTATACCCAAGGATCGTGCCGGATTTGAAACGCCAAAGCAGTCCGAGTTGAACACGAGAGAGAGTCTGGGATTGGAAAGAGATAGAGTCCGAGTTGGGATATGATTTCAACGGAAACGAGTGCGGGATAAGCGGGGATAGGATTTGGCGAAGAAATCCGGGGCGGTTTAGTTGGGATTTTGTCCGTTGTCGGACGGAGCTTGGAGGCGTAGCCATGGCGGACTCAGCTTCGGACACGCGAAGAGGAAGGCGACGCGAAGACGACGACTCACGCGGGTCCACCCGGCAGCGGGACGGAGGTGCGGGGCCCACCTGGCGGTGTGAGGAGCGGAGGCGCGCGCGCGGGCTCGGCGTCGCCCAGAACTGGGCCGCTAAGCGGGCCGCGCGCGGGGAAAACGATGGGTGGGCTGGAGAGATTCGGCCCGGAGATAAATCTGAGATTAATAAATAGTTTTTCTAATTTAGAAAATACCAGAAATTCAAATAAGCAATAGAAAATAGCAAATGAACTCAGAAAAATTCTAGAAAAATCTAGAAAATATATCTGAGCACATAGAACCCAAATAAAACAGTTTTGGCTATTGTTCATGTTGGGATTATGCACATTAAATGTTTTTGATTCTAAAGTCCAATATTAAGCTTTGGAATTAAATTCAAATAAAATTCAAATGCTGAATTTTCTCCTACTAACTATTTAAAAGATTTTAAGCTCGTAAAATTGGGATGTTACAAACCTCCCTTAAAGGAATCTCGATTCCTAGATTGAGGCTAGCTAGAGAAAAGGCTAGGAACTCGGCTTCGGCTCTTCTTCACGTTCCCACGTTGCTTCTCCTTCGAGTGGTTGCTCCATCGACCTTGCAAAACGAACAGTCTTGCTTCTGGTGAGGCGCTCTGCGACATCCAAAATCTTGACTGGCTGCTCCTTGTAGGTAAGATCCTCTTTCAACTCAATTGATTCCAACGGGGCTTGCTCTTCTGGCACACGAAGACACTTCTTCAACTGCGAGACATGAAAGACATCATGTACCCCTGCTAACGACTGCGGTAGCTCCAACTGATAAGCAACTTCTCCACAACGTTCCAAAATCTTGAACGGACCAACATACCTAGGGGCAAGCTTCCCTTTGGCATGAAACCTTTTGACACCTCTAAGCGGGGTCACTCGAAGATAAACGAAATCCTCGGGTTCAAAACTGAGATCTCGACGACGATTATCCGCATAGCTCTTCTGCCTGGACTGAGCTACCTTCAACCTTGCTCTTATCATGGCTTTTTGCTCTTCTGCTTCTTGAATAATGTCTGGACTGAAAACTGATCGTTCAGCTGTTTTTGACCAATTCAACGGGGTTCGGCAGGCACAGCCATACAAGGCTTCAAATGGTGACATTTGCAGACTAGCTTGGTAACTGTTGTTGTACGAAAATTCTGCATCTGCAAACTTTTATCCCATCGGTAGCATTAGCTAGAGCACAAGCTCTCGGCATATCCTCCAATATCGATTAACTCTTTCGATCGTCCATCCATGCTGCGGATGATACGCGATCGAAATTCAAATGGTACCCAATGCTTCATGCAAACTTTGCCAAAACGAGGTGAACCGAGATCCCGATCGATACTATCTTCTTGGGCACACCGCAACCGACAATTCGGCCATGTACAACTCCGCAAGGCGATCTCCCGAGTACACGCGTTTGACCGGCAGAAATGGGCGACCTTGGTCAAGCGATCGACTATTACCCGGATCGAATCGTAACCCGATTGAGTCTTGGGTAAACCGTAATGAAATCTATACCGATCTCTTCCCACTTCCATTCGGAATCTTCAACGTTGCAGCAAACCTCTTTGGTCTCGTGTTCGCCTTTACTTTCGGCGGATGTCGCATAAGGCAACGAACTCTGCGACTTCTCTCTTCAAATTTGGCCACCAAAATTTAGTCTTCACATCCTGGTACATCTTGGTACTCCCAGGGTGGATCGAATACTTTGAGTCGTGGGCTTCCTTTAAGATTAACTGTCTTAGACCATCGATATCTGGTACACGGATATGACCATTAATCCAGAGTATGTCTTGATCATCCTTGGTGAAATCTTTGAATTTCCCTTCTGCCATTTTGATCTTGATTTCAGACAACACGGAATCCTTTGGTTGTGCTTCACGAATCGCTTCTCGGGGTAGACTGTACCTCCAAATTGGCTACAAATCCTTCGGACACAACTTCTAGCTTTAGCTTCTGAAATTCTTCATAAAGTTCTGGGCAACTCTCCTTTACTTCCAAAGCATTGCAGTAACTCTTACGACTTAGAGTGTCTGCGACTACGTTGGCTTTTCCGGGATGGTAGTGGATTCCAAGATTATAATCCTTGATCAATTCCAACCATCTTCTCTGCCTCATATTCAAATCGATCGGGTGAAGATGGACTTTAGGCTCTTATGATCTGTGTAGACTTCACGATTACCGGCGAAGTAGTGACGCCAAATTTTTAAAGCATGCATTACGGCTAATTCCGATCATGAGTAGGGTAATTCTCCTCGTGAGGTCTCAAGCGCCTTGACGACAAAGCATGCTCTTCCTTCTTGCATCGGGGACGCATCCTAATCCTTGACGCTGGCATCACGTAAGATATCGAAATCCTTTCGAATATCTGGTAGAATCAACACTGGGGCTGAAGTCAAACGCTTCTTCAACTCTTGAAAACTTTCCTCACAGGCTGGGGTGCAAGTAAACTTTTTCTCCTTCTTCAACAATTGCGTAAGAGGCTTAGCAATCGATGAGAATCCTTCGATGAAACGGCGGTAATAACCTGCCATTCCCAAGAAACTGCGAATCTGAGTCACGGTCTTGGGCTGCTCCCAACGTAGCACTGCTTTAACTTTACCAGGGTCAACTGCTACTCCCTCGGCTGTCATCACATGACCAAGGAAATCCACTTCCTTCTTCCAAAAATCACACTTACTGAACTTGGCATACAACCGATGCTCTCTGAGCTTTTCCAAGATTATTCTTAAGTGTTCGGCGTGTTCTTCCTCCGACTTGGAGTACACTAGAATATCATCAATGAACACAACTACGAATTTGTCCAAATATTCCATGAATACTTTATTCATCATGTTCATGAAGTATGCAGGGGCATTAGTCAGACCAAAGGACATGACTAAGAACTCATAGTGTCCATACCGCGTTGAGAAAGCGGTCTTCGGTATATCCTTAGGACAAATCTTTAGCTGGTGGTAACCTGATCGCAGGTCGATCTTCGAGAATAATCTGGCTCCTTTCATCTGATCAAACAGATCATCTATCCGGGGTAGTGGGTACTTGTTCTTGATGGTGATCTCGTTGAGAGAACGGTAATCAATACACATCCTCATACTTCCATCCTTCTTCTTGACAAACAACACTGGCGCTCCCCATGGCGATGAACTAGGTCTCACGAAACCTTTCTCAAGAAGTTCTTCTATCTGCTTCCCCATCCGATAAGGTCTCTTTGAAATTGGTGCTGTCCCTGGCACTAGGTCGATGACAAACTCGATGTCACGATCCGGTGGCATCCCTGGTAATTCCTCTGGAAACACATCTGGATATTCACTGACCACTGGTACTTCTTCCAAGGAAAGGATCTTCAAACTGTTTACTAGCAAATGTCCATCACGAACTGAGGTAGCTAGAAACTCTACCTTGTTTCCTTTGGCATCCTCGATCATTCTGGCTCTTCGCCACAATCTAGCATGGCTTTGTGCTTGGATAACCAATCCATGCCAAGAATGACATCTAAGGTTTGGGTATCTAGGACAATTAGGTTGGCTAGAAACTCAACTCCAGCTATGAGTAACTTAGCTCCTAAACATCCCACTCTAGTACTTAGCTCTGCTCCAGGCGACTGGACTAACAGGGTATGCTTAAGTTGCATAACTTCAAATTTATTCTTGGTTGCAAACATTCCAGAAACAAATGAATGCGAAGCTCCAGAATCAAACAAAGCGATCACGAGTAATGAGTTAACTGAAACTTACCCAAGACAACGTCCGGTGATTCTGAGGCTCCTTCGAGTGGCGTGGTTAACACGGCCTCTGATCACGGACTGTGGTGCTCCTCCGGCTTGACCGGCAACTTGTGAAGCTCCTTGGTTGATGCCTGGTGTTGGCGTCTTGGATGGAGTAGCTCCAACGTTGAAGCGTACTGGAGTGATTGTTCCCCTTTGCGGACACTGGTTGGCAAAATATCCTGGCTGACGACAGGCGTAATTGTAACACCCCAGCCCGTCTAGAGCATGGTATGCTACTAACTATTCCTAGGCAAACCTAGAACAAGGTTATTTATTAAATTTCGGCAGAGCCTCTCTTGTAAGTTAAGCAAATGGAGGGTTCAACAATCAAATAATAACTAAGCTAGCAATCAGAAACATCACTAAAGATTCATAATATGCTAAACTACTAGCAAAACCAAGGAAGCATTATGTATCATCATTCATCATTATTACACTTATTCCATCTCATGACACAAACATAATAAAACCATTAAATAACTTGCTCAATTATTAATGTGCTATCTAAAGTTCAATCTTCTTTATTTGGTTCATGGTGACGTGTATGTGAAAATCAACCTATCTTCCCCCATGCATGTCGTTCTTGGCTCGGGTACCTAAAACAACAATAAAAGCAAGGGTGAGCCCACAAACTCAGCAAGTGCAACCAAAAACTTAAACATTATCAATCATTACTAGAATCACATCCATAAAACATCTCATATGCAAATGCAATGCTCAAGGTTCCTTTCTCTTAACTTTCTTTGTGCATTTTACCGGTAATGCAAAGTATGCAACCGTCGCTGCATACCCATGCTTGTGCTCGCAAGCCCAGGGACCAATTGCCCATTACTCCGCAAGTAACGGGGACCTCGTGCCCACACTCCACGAGTGTGGGGATCTCAAGCCCGTCACATTCATGACGGGGACCTCAAAGGAAAGCATGCTTGGTCACCACGTGACCAAGCTCCAACATAATCTCAATATGCAAATGCTCATCATTTAACCATAATCAATATACCACAAGATGACAACAACAACCGATAATAGAGCATGAATATATTAAGAGCAACCACCTTGCTTAAAACAATCATCATGCGAGCAATCTTGCTACGCTATCATATATTGAAAAATATCATACAACATGATCAATCAATCACATTCAAATACCCAACAATACACTTGCCTTAACCGTGTGAGAATTGAGGACGCGAAGATGGTGCTGCCCCCGGTACCACTCTCCCACCTAAATCAATTATGAACATAAACTAAGACCATAGTAATGAACCACATGAATTATACAAGTAATCACACTAGCCATAACTTGCAACGCCATCCCGACTCCCAATTCCTAATTACTGATCTGTACCCTCTGTGAACAGTCATGATGTAAAATTCATATCTTTCCGTACAGTGGTCCAAATTAGGTGTTCTAGGACTTCATTGAAAGGTAATCAAATTTCCCAACTAAACCTAGTTGGTGAGTCTCCCTGATTCGGCCATCTACAATCATTTTTAAGCTGATTAACAAAACATCAATTTCACGTCAGACTTTCTGGACAGAGCACTAAAACTATCATAACTTTCAACTCGTTTATCCAAATTCTGCGTTCTTTTGCTTCCATGAAAGCTACGACAATTATCTACAACGTTCGTTATACTGAGATCCTCTAATTATCTATTTAACTGATTGAAAAGGTCAGATTACTAAAATCTGTCCAGAAACTGACAGGGTTGCAGAACAGCCGCACCACTAAATTCATAACTTTTGCTACAGGAGTCGAAAAATTACGATCTAGCACTTCATTGAAAGCTGTTGACGTCCTCTCCAACTTTCTAGGAGATGCCCTAGACTGAATCCGTACCAAACTATATCAAAACGTCCTTCTAACGCGATCTGCCCTTAGACGACAGAATTACCGACGTAGAACAAATAAGTGCTAAAGCATCTAAACGAGGGAAAAACGAGGTTACCCTTGAAGAACCGATTTCCGGGCAGGACGCGCACCCACCAGCGAGCTCTTCCCCCAAAGATGGTCACAATCCCCTCCTCTTCTTCCTCTTCCAACAGCCAATCACCACCAGCGAAAATCCTTCTCCCGAGTCGGCAAGCGAGGAAGACAGACGGGGCTTTACCGGCAGCGAGGAGGGCGCAAGGGACCGGGAGTACAGCAGCCTGGGAGGCCCTGGGCAATGGTGGTCCGCAGGGGAGGGGCAAGGGGCTGCTGCCTAAGGGAGAGAGGGGGAGGGGCGCACGGGTGGAGGGGGCAAGGGAGAGAGGCGGCTAGGGTTAGGGGGGAGGGAAAAGGGGTGCTCTCCCCCCTTGGCCGGCCACACATGGGTCCTTATGGGCCAAAGCCCAGGCCCAGGTTGCCGGAAACTTCAAAAAACCCCCCTCTTTCTCCCGCTATAACATAATTTCCAAATAGCCCTCCGCCGGAACCAACTTTCTAATACTTTTCCTTTTATTTAACTAGGTTTCTTCCTGAATTCTAATATGGAGTACTACATTCTACCCCCCTTAAATAGAATTCGACCCCGAATTCGAACCACACTTAACGCCAAGGAATAACATAGCTACAAGCTTACCATCAATATTACGCGTCTACTGTGAATAACTCTGGGCACAACTCGCATGCGAGACTCCAATTTATAAGTCGCTCTCTCTTAGGATTATGGGATCTCGTCACCTTGACGGATATCTAAAACCAACATCTTTCACCTCAACACTAGTCTCAGAGGTAAGGTCTTACTCAATGGCCAACAGTTCTAACAAAAACTCAAGCTCCCGACCTCATGTGTTTTCTCAACACCAGAATGTATAAGACATAGCGTACTCCTCGCAAGTACTCGAGACGGTCCTAGCGATACGTCAATCCACAAATTCTCATGACTGAGGAATCTATCCAACACACCTTTGGTTACATTTTTTTTTTACCGAAGTACCTCGTCTGCACAGAACCCGTAGAACTTTTGTTCCAACACTCAATCGATCACTTTACCTACGCAAGCAGCATCTCCTTTAAGAAGGGACGCACAAAGAACTCGCTTATCAACTCACTTATCTGAAAACTCAACTGAAAATAAAGGAGTCAAAATGCATCCAACTCAAGATCATCTTCTCTAGAAGAGCCCAATCCCAAAATCAATGGATTTACCACGAAATGGTTTTCACTTTCCAAATAGGCAGTTTAGAAATAATGCCACACAAGCCAAAAGCGAAATCACTCGAAAAACCAATTTTCCTTTTTTTTTAACTGGAAGGAATCACACACACCGACAAGAACCAACTCAATTTGTAATTGACATCCGTCATAACCACATAGTTCAAGTAAGAACTAAGAAAATATCTCACTATCCAAGATCACACCCTTTACCACAATCTTTCTTTTAAGAAATCAACTTTCTCTTAAACCATAGGATCCCAAATCATCGCATAAAGCATTAACTCATTTCTCTTAAATTGGCAACCTCAAACCCATGTTCTACCGAACACAAAATCCACGCTTATGCAGGGAGACTCTTCCAATCCACAATATCGTACTCTAGCCAATTTCCCTACCGAATGAACTTGTCAAAATAATTTCCAACACAACTCAATATAGATTTCACCCACCATCACATCCCTTAATCCGTTAAGGATGAACAATTTGAAATTTACATCCCACACTCTCATATACTAGCCCCAAAGGATACTATCAATGATCATTCCACTACTCGGAATCCACTCTTATTCCACCACTTCTGCATATAATCATTGGCATCCAAGGTTCTAATGTAAAAAAATGCAAAGCCCAAAATCAACCTCGAAGTCTCCTACACTGAATTTCTGTTATGATTGATAGGAAATCCTCAAATTCTTTTACTAAAATTTCACATAGCTCGACAATACCCTCAATCATTAACATCCACGCTCCTCACTAATCAAGTAACCGCCCCAAGGCGATTTATTTCACAAGTCTTAGACCTTCTTTAATCCACACCAATCCAATTCAGTTACACAACCACAATATACATGTTCACAAAACCCTAACTGATTAACCGACATTCAAATATACCCAATCACTAACGTTAACAAATAAATATATCCTTTGACCAAGATATCCTTCGAAATAATATAACTCCCATAGGGTTACTTACTAAGGCTGAGTGATAGTTGACAATAATTCAACAATTCCTGCTATCCCATTAATTAGCATGACACTTAGGTTCCTCCACACCGCGACTCTCATTAAACTTCACCACCACAACTCTTCTACACAATCATACTAAGTATCAAATTGCGATACTCTGATAAGTTTATCAAGAGTCCATAATTTCGATAATCCCAATATTCCAACATGGATAAAGGTTACTGGATCATAATTCGCCATAGGTTCCACTAGTTGTAACACTAATCACTTTTATCTCATCGACAACTTTCCATTTAAATAGAATTCTCTCCGAGTGTTGTAAATCGAAACAAATTCACTTTATACTGCTCTTCAAATTGATTGGTTCTCGAAAAATCTCAACAGTTCCAAATACTTAACCACCTCCAACCATTCACCATATTACTCTTTATAACACTTGGCAACACAACTTGGTTAATGCCTTACTCAAAAGGAAGAAATAAACAGGTACAAGGTTCAACGCGCAAGAAATCGTGGCTCCTCGAAGTGAGCACGAGACCAAGAGAGACAGTCAAATAGTAGGATCTCAGAAAACAAAATACGAGACCACAGTCGAGGGCACAAGTCCCACAAGAAGAAATTTCCCACCTCCATAAATCATAATAAAACATTGCTATGCAAACCCAAGAAACTCTTAAGCTGAGACAACAAGAAAGATGCGGATTACATTTTTTTTAGCTCCAACTTGAAATACTTATGGTAAACATTTTCCGTTAACATAACGAAAGCAATCTCTTTGATTACAACAATACTTGCCAAACCAAACAAGAGATGCCTTTAATACCAAATCACCTTCATCACTTCGGAACCAAAAGAAACCTTTCCATATGTCACATTGCTCAACTAATTTTATCTACTACATAAATCATGAGCCCCCAAAAGATCACGAATACAAAACTCCAAATATTTCATTTAACCGTTATTAAAACAATCAACTTACTTTCTCTCTAGAAGAATCATCGCCACTCCATCGTGTCACAATCTCTTGTAGACGTTATTACTAACATCAAGAATAATTCACTCTTAACAAGGTTCGTTATCATCAACTCTTCCTTTATAAAGTCCCCAAAAGCTGACCAAACTGTTACATTTCACTTTATCCTCTCATCCTCAAATGAGAGTACACCAAATTCTTACACCCTTACTATAATAACCACCATATTTTTGAAGGAACCTACTACACAATTTACAAGGTTATACCAAAACCCTTTCATCAAAGACATACTATTATCTGACAATTTCACCATCATGGTAACACATGTCACTTATTAAATCCCATCATAAACCTTTCCAAAACAAACACAACATATTATTTCATAACATTTCTGTCATCTCAATAAGATTGCAACAGTCAACCTGTTCTAGAGCATATCTAATACACCAACTGCACTATCGGAGCAAGACCTCTTTTAACAAGGGCATGCAGCCACAATACATCCTCGTGAAACACTCGTGAATAAATCACTTTCAAATTTCAACCCTTCACCTATTCGGAATGCTCATACTTATTTAGCACACACTAATTCCAATCTAGAGATTATCATAAACTTTTGATGATTATTCAATCATGGACGAATTGATGGTCCTGTATCTATTTGTACTCCCACGAGCATAAATAAGATCATTCAATGGCCAATTAAAGAAAATTTCTATATTAATATCTACCAAGACGACAGTCGAACACATCTTATGTTTCTCTTCCCGTTCAGTTAGATTAATCCATTGAGATCAAATAATCTAACAAGTTTAGCAAACTAAACAACTCTAGGGGTCAACCACTTCGTTAATGTTCCACAGTTGTTAATAACTCTATTGATTCCAATTAGGTATAGCCATACACTTAATCACAGTTCAACAAGAACTACTACATGGCACCAACAAATTAATAAACTTTCCTTCCAGGGATCTTAGTTAGGATCGATTATATACCACACTACAGACCCAACTTGATAACTCATATCATATTCACTAATTTCTCTGATTATAACCTCTCACTTAACCATGAGACGACATCGCTAAAGGGTTTAGCGTTTTCTTTCATAAAATAACTTTTCAACTTCAACACTCAAGATATCCTAAAGAGATATATTGAATCAAAACTTTCACGTACTACAGGACTTGCAAAAGAAAACTTTCATTATCCAAATCATCCAGTGAAATAAATGGATCATGCTTTCCAATAAGAAAGACGGAACTCCAAATCAAAGGTCAGTATTGACAACTAACCAAGTCCATCAGCCACAAGAATAACTCAGCAATTGGAAAAACAATAATTGCTTTATGGGACAGTTAAGCCAATAAAACATATAAACCTTTCTCAAAGAAACCCATCAACTGTAATGAACTACTAACCCAAAGAAATTCATCGACCACAACTGGACAAGAGTTGACCAAATTCAAATTCAAGGAAGTGAACAAATTTTCAAAAGATACTCACTATTAACGCCTGTACTAAGATATCTGAGGTAACCTCTTCTCTTTTCTTTTACCACGAACAATGGTGTAACCTGGTAAAGCCCAGGGCCACAACCATGACCTCAATCCTCTCAACAAGGGATACTCTCACTCATAATAATCATATAATCATATTATGGGTATGAAAGATCATCTCATAATAGGAATCATCAATACAACATAACAGAAGTGTAAATGCAATGCTTGACCCACCCCATCCTACTGTGCACCAGTGTGTCAGGTTTTCAGTTAATTAACTATTAGCAAATTTTTTAACAAGCTAAGTTACCCAAGTCGTTAATCTGTTCACCACGGACCTACAGCCCGCTCTGATACCAACTGTAACACCCCAGCCCGTCTAGAGCATGGTATGCTACTAACTATTCCTAGGCAAACCTAGAACAAGGTTATTTATTAAATTTCGGCAGAGCCTCTCTTGTAAGTTAAACAAATGGAGGGTTCAACAATCAAATAATAACTAAGCTAGCAATCAGAAACATCACTAAAGATTCATAATATGCTAAACTACTAGCAAAACCAAGGAAGCATTATGTATCATCATTCATCATTATTACACTTATTCCATCTCATGACACAAACATAATAAAACCATTAAATAACTTGCTCAATTATTAATGTGCTATCTAAAGTTCAATCTTCTTTATTTGGTTCATGGTGACGTGTATGTGAAAATCAACCTATCTTCCCCCATGCATGTCGTTCTTGGCTCGGGTACCTAAAACAACAATAAAAGCAAGGCAGAGCCCACAGACTCAGCAAGTTCAACCAAAAACTTAAACATTATCAATCATTACTAGAATCACATTAATAAAACATCTCATATGCAAATGCAATGCTCAAGGTTCCTTTCTCTTAACTTTCTTTGTGCATTTTACCGGTAATGCAAAGTATGCAACCGTCGCTGCATACCCATGCTTGTGCTCGCAAGCCCAAGGACCAATTGCCCATTACTCCGCAAGTAATGGGGAACTCGTGCCCACACTCCACGAGTGTGGGGATCTCAAGCCCGTCACATTCATGACGGGGACCTCAAAGGAAAGCATGCTTGGTCACCACGTGACCAAGCTCCAACATGATCTCAATATGCAAATGCTCATCATTTAACCATAATCAATATACCACAAGATGACAACAACAACCGATAATAGAGCATGAATATATTAAGAGCAACCACCTTGCTTAAAACAATCATCATGCGAGCAATCTTGCTACGCTATCATATATTGAAAAATATCATACAACATGATCAATCAATCACATTCAAATACCCAACAATATACTTGCCTTAACCGTGTGAGAATTGAGGACGCGAAGATGGTGCTGCCCCCGGTACCACTCTCCCACCTAAATCAATTAGGAACATAAACTAAGACCATAGTAATGAACCACATGAATTATACAAGTAATCACACTAGCCATAACTTGCAACGCCATCCCGACTCCCAATTCCTAATTACTGATCTGTACCCTCTGTGAACAGTCATGATGTAAAATTCATATATTTCTGTACAGTGGTCCAAATTAGGTGTTCTAGGACTTCATTGAAAGGTAATCAAATTTCCCAACTAAACCTTGTTGGTGAGTCTCCCTGATTGGGCCATCTACAATCACTTTTAAGCTGATTAACAAAACATCAATTTCACGTCAGACTTTCTGGACAGAGCACTAAAACTATCATAACTTTCAACTAGTTTATCCAAATTCTGTGTTCTTGTTCTTCCATGAAAGCTACGACAATTATCTACAACTTTCGTTATACTGAGATCCTCTAATTATCTATTTAACTGATTGAAAAGGTCAGATTACTAAAATCTGTCCAGAAACTGACAGGGTTGCAGAACAGCCGCACCACTAAATTCATAACTTTCGCTACATGAGTCCAAAAATTACGATCTAGCACTTCATTGAAAGCTGTTGACGTCCTCTACAACTTTCTAGGAGATGCCCGAGACTGAATTCGTACCAAACTATATCAAAACATCCTTCTAACGCGATCTGCCCTTAGACGACAGAATTACCGATGTAGAACAAATAAGTGCTAAAGCATCTAAACGAGGGAAAAACGAGGTTACCCTTGAAGAACCGATTGCCGGGCACGACGCGCACCCACCAGCGAGCTCTTCCCCCAAAGATGGTCACAATCCCCTCCTCTTCTTCCTCTTCCAACAGCCAATCACCACCAGCGAAAATCCTTCTCCCGAGTCGGCAAGCGAGGAAGACGGACGGGGCTTTACAGGCAGCGAGGAGGGCGCAAGGGACCGGGAGTACAGCAGCCTGGGAGGCCCTGGGCAATGGTGGTGCACAGGGGAGGGGCAAGGGGCGGCTGCCTAAGGGAGAGAGGGGGAGGGGCGCACGGGTGGAGGGGGCAAGGGAGAGAGGCGGCTAGGGTTAGGGGAGGGAAAAGGGGTGCTCTCCCCCCCCCTTGGCCGGCCACACATGGGTCCTTATGGGCCAAAGCCCAGGCCCAGGTTGCGAAAACTTCCAAAAACCCCCCTCTTTCTCCCGCTATAACATAATTTCCAAATAGCCTCCGCATGGAACCAACTTTCTAATACTTTTCCTTTTATTTAACTAGGTTTCTTCCGAATTCTAACTGAGTACTACAAGAATGCACCTTTGTGCGTTCTGCTGGTTGCTTCTGGATTGGGGTTGACAGTGCGAGGTTGCGGAAGTTCGAGCGGCTAGGCGGGTGTCGAAGTTGGTGCGAGTGCTCGAACGAAGTCCGGGGTGAAACTCGTTGAATCTTGCCGCATCGTTCTTGCTCTCTGTTGTGATTGATGGTTCCCTTGCTGAGCCATCCGGCGTTTACGGTTATCCTCCAGTTCCTTGCGTTTGTCCTCTAGAACAAAGGCTTTGTTGACCAGCTCTTGGAAATCAGGAAAAGTATGGGCGATCAAACTGACTTGCAGTCCAGTGTTTAGCCCCTTCAGAAAGCGACTTTGGCGAGCCTTGTCCGTGGCTACATCTTCCGCTGCATAGCGAGCTAGCTGAGAAAACTTGTTGAGGTAGTCAGACACTGACATAGCTCCTTGCTTGAGAGCGCGAAACTCATCCTTTTTCAGATCGATAATGCCTTCTGGTACATGATACTGGCGAAATGCTGCAGAAAATTCTTCCCAGGTGATATCCTGTGGCGTCTCATGGGCGGCACGGAAGTTCTCCCACCATTCAGCAGCTGTGCCCTCCATCTGGTGAGTGGCATACAAAACCTTTTCACGATCGCTGCACTGGGTGATCAGCAGCTTCCTTTCAATAACCCTGAGCCAATCATCTGCTTCCACTGGAGAGACGTGTCCGGAAAATGTTGGTGGACGAGTCCTCATGAATTCTGCAAGTTTGGATGGTCCATGGTGACCATGAGCAGTTGGGGCTCCATACTGTTGATTGTTGTTGTTGTTTGCCTGGTTGTTCGTAGCTTGCATCTGAGTCATCATAGTATTCATCACCGAGTCTGTCTTTGCCATGAAAGCTCCAAAGTTCTGCAAGTCAATTGGGGGTGCTTGTGGCGGAACTCCTCCTGCGGCTGGTTGCTCATTGCTTCTGGTCGGGGGTACCGAACCACGAGCGTGAGCCTCGACGAGTTTGAACCATCCGCGAAGCTCCATGGGTTAGATAAGGTAGCAAGCACAAGATAAGTTGAGAACTAGCGGGGTAGGTTAAACCCAACAAAGCACACTCAAGAAACTCAAATGAAATACCTTTGTTAAATAGGGTCTTAGCATGGTTGCAACAAATGCCTAAGGGCCTTTGCACTCATACTGCACACAAAAAGAAACAACGACCTAAGCACACAAAACTACCGCCTAAAGAGCGACTCACTAAACCGAAATCGCTAAGCTTGAAAAATGAAACAACTACTCGAAAGCCTCCACAACCGCGCGACGCCTCCGACGGTATGAGACTCGAAGTGAGCCGGCATCTTGGCAACCGATCCCGATGCCACAATCGTGCAGCAGAGACAGCGCTCTCGCAACCGCTCCGCCCGCTCCTCGGCTCTGCATCTTCTTCGGGCTCAACTGGGCCTTCCTCCGGATCTTCTTCAGAATCCTCCTCGGGGTCTTCCTCTTCTTCGGGGACTTGGTCGTAGAGGATCTCTTGCAGAGTGGCGACCTTCTCTTCAGCTCTCTGCAAGGCTTCATAGACATGATCCAGCTCCGTGATGGTTCTCTCCAAGGCTTCCTCCTGGGCGGCCACGAACTGGGCGAGGTGCACGACGGTAGCGTTGCTCTCTCCTTCTGTGGACGGGTAGCGTGCTGGTAAGTCCACGGCTGCAGCTCTGGGGTGGTAACGGAAGACGGTGTCCTGAAGCTCCCGTGCGTAGATGTTGCAGATACGCAGCATGGCCAAGCGCGACGACTCCTGGATACCTTCCAGCCAAGTGATCTTCCTCACAGAGACGTGCGAAGGTTGGCTTGCCTTGTCGTTCCTCCTGGCGTAGATCGTCAGGCGACAAATAACTCCACGGTTTTGTCCATTCACCGTCCAGTTGTTGCCGACGTACAGCGGACGATCAAAACCTCCAAGAACCTGGAGCAACTTCCAAAGCTCGGCGGCATACCCTCCAGGGCGCTCGCCATAGCTCAAGATTTAGGCATCTGTCAAGACAGACGAACAGGGTAAGAGCAACTTTAAAACAGCGGGGAGAGAAAGGATTATAGCAAAAGTTGAGGCGAGAGAGATATGAGAAGAGTTAAGCAATCAATTAACCTTGCAAGTTAATTTTTCCTTTAGAAAATAATTTGGACACTCTAAAGACGCCCAATCTAACTAAGGTCAAGACCTACAATCGCATGGCTCGATACCACCTGCCGGGACCCGCAGTCACGATTCGGAACCTCTCGTATACTGCACTAGTCCAGGATCACGCTAGTGCACACAGGGTTAACATAGGTAAATATCGATCCACACAAGCGATAATTAAAGTAAACGATTAGTTTGAATAACAAATAAGGGTTTTGACCTTATGGTCGAGTTTACACTTATTAAGACACGCAGGGCTAACAAAGAATAAAACAGCAGCGGAACGGAAATAACTCCAGCGTAGATCCCACCAATTCACCACAGGCAACCAACTGGGATCCAGACCTTAACGAACGATCGCCTTCAAATAACTCCTCCTCAAAGCAAAGTGACTCCTTCTCTTCTGTAGGTTTGGGCGCAAGTTTTACAACAAGCGTGAGTACACAACCGTACTCGCAAATCATACCACAGAATGCAATGTATAGATGTAGGCTTATTCCAAAGAAAAGGCTTATGTGGTTCTTTTGCATAAAAGCGACATTTGCAATTGAATACAAATAATAGATTACAAGCATAATTCAAAACAATTAAACAATATTAATTTAATAGTTGTTTCCACAAAGACACACAGCTAAACAGATTATTTCACATAGCCATATGATTGAGGTCACACAGCTCCCATCCCAAACATTTTATGAAAACTACCCCTCGTGTGAAATCCCCGAGCATGTCTATGACCGCGGACGCGGCTATTCGAATAGATTGTTTAACACTCTGCAGAGGTTGTACACTTTACCCACAAGATACAACTAGTGTAGCAAGCACTAATCATAACAAAACAGTTCGGAGACTTCATCTCAAACATTGACATTCCCAGTGTGCTTACAAACCGCTATACCAGCTCACATAGAATTGGTATAACACACACCGCTGGACAGGGAAGACGAATCGTCCCGCGATGCAACCACTAAGTAGTCACACCTCCACCCTGTCACACAGCCTAACCTATCCACCTGAACATCAATGCCGAGAATCCAAAACTTACTAAGTTAGGCCCATCCCATACCAGGCATGTGGTCGTACAGTAAGGCTCAGTTCAATGGCGCACAAAGTTAAGTCCTTAATTGACCAAGGCAAGACTTCCATGTTCTAACTAAATCACGAAGATTAACATTCCCATCACATAGACCACCATGTCACACAGTCTCCACCACTTACCTCAGTCTAAATCCTTTACCACCCAGTTGGTTTTAGTGCAACACATGCCATCACGAGGTAATAACACATAGCACATAGTTTTACACAAAGTTCCATAATCACTTAGTCAGTTTTAATGTTTGCGACTCACATGAGATGACGACTCGTGGCATGGCTAAGCAATTATACTCGTATCTAACCAACCCACGTTGGTGTTGTAATAATACCAACTAATAACCAATCTAGGGTGACAAGGATATATGACATACAAGGCCAAGGTGTGATAACAAATTGGATAATAACTATACCCAAAGCATTTAAATAAATAATTAAAATAGAATGCAGTACTTTGAAACAAAGTTTTTGAAAAAACTGGGTTCAAGATGATCAAAGGTATGACTTGCCTTGGAAAAGGTCTATGTATTGGTCTTGATCTTGAGGTGCTCCTTCTTCCACAAAATTCTCCAACGAATCGACGTCTACTCGCAAACGAGACACAAACAAAACAAATAAATAACAGAGGCAAAACCAACTCAAAAAATTAAATAAAAATCGCAGATAAATAGAGCTTGAATTTAGACAAATTTAGAAATTTGGATGGGCTCAATCGGAGTTAGGATGCAAAAGTTATGAGCTCTGGAAGATTGAATCTAAAAAGAAACCCTAATTTGGATTTTCTGGAATTTCCGAATTATTTCTCTAAAGAAAAATCGGATTATTGCGCAATGCTGACGTCAGCGAAGAACGTTCGGACGGGGTGACAACTGGCCTGACAGGTGGGACCCACATGTCAGTGACTCGGTGCACCGTAGACCAGGTTTATGTAGATTGGATCTGGGGTGAAGCGGTTAGGTGGCACGCTCGCGCACGGGGATGCTGACGATGCCGCCACCTGAGCGACACATCAGCGGAAAGGGTGAGGTAGTGGGTGACTTGGCGATGAGATGGCTGCCACGGTGGCTGGTGAAGACGACGTTGCCGACGAGAGCTTCTGGACTGGCCGACAACGGCGAGCGGCGGCACGGCGCTTGCACCCGAGGCGCACAATGGGTAGGGGACGCTATTGCGCACTACCTGGTACCGGTCTTGGCCTTGATGGTCGCCGGAGATGGCCGGGAGTGTTGCCGGAGTGGAGGACGACGAGTCGGTTTTGTCAGCAACGATCACCAATGACGCCCGGGTGATGTGAAGGGGCGCCCGAGGGAGCTCTGACTGGGTAGAAGATGACGGTGCGGTCCACGGGGGCGGAACGCTACTAGCGGCGGTGGAATTGGAGCTTTAGGGTTTCGGTGACCGAGCCCCAATTCTCCGATCGCGGCGGCTCAAGGGTGATTGGGGTGAAAAGGAGATGGGATTCAAGGTCAGCGGGTTAATGCGCACCCGGGGGTACTATTTATACCCAAGGATCGTGCCGGATTTGGAAACGCCCAAAACGAGTCCGAGTTGAACACGAGAGAGAGTCTGGGATTGGAAAGAGATAGAGTCCGAGTTGGGATATGATTTCAACGGAAACAAGTGCGGGATAAGCGGGGATATGATTTGGTGAAGAAATCCGGGGCGGTTTAGTTGGGATTTTGTCCGTTGTCGGACGGAGCTTAGAGGCGTAGCCATGGCGGACTCAGCTTCGGACACACGAAGAGGAAGGCGACGCTAAGACGACGACTCACGTGGGTCCACCCGGCAGCGGGACGGAGGTGCGGGGCCCACCTGGCGGTGTGAGGAGCGGAGCGCTGCGCTCCTGGCCGTCGCGGAATCACGCTAAGCGGGCCGTGTGCGGGGAAAACGATGGGTGGGCTGGAGAGATTCGGCCCGGAGATAAATCTGAGATTAATAAATAGTTTTTCTAATTTAGAAAATACCAGAAATTCAAATAAGCAATAGAAAATAGCAAATGAACTCAGAAAAATTCTAGAAAAATCTAGAAAATATATCTGAGCACATAGAACTCAAATAAAATAGTTTTGGCTATTGTTCATGTTGGGATTATGCATATTAAATGTTTTTTATTCTAAAGTCCAATATTAAGCTTTGGAATTAAATTCAAATAAAATTCAAATGGTGAATTTTCTCCTACTAACTATTTAAAAGATTTTTAAGCTCACAAAATTGGGATGTTACAGTTGCTATTGTGGAGGCGATTCTCCAGGATGCCACAAAGTACTTCGTTGACCGAAGCAACAACGCATCACTCTCCATGACAAATGACACAGTTATGTACTCTGCCTTGTTCACCAAGTACATGGAGGAGAAGAGCAAGAAGGGTGGGATGCACCGGTGTCGGGACCCAAAAATGCAATTATGGACCCTTTGCATATACTGCACAAATCCAGGATCATGCTAGTGCACACAGTGGCAACATTAATGAAATATCATTTTCATATAC
This sequence comes from Ampelocalamus luodianensis, assembly GCA_036346255.1. Taxonomy (NCBI): domain Eukaryota; kingdom Viridiplantae; phylum Streptophyta; class Magnoliopsida; order Poales; family Poaceae; genus Ampelocalamus; species Ampelocalamus luodianensis. Next base: position 38,690,107 of record CM070625.1, read on the forward strand.
AAAGATGACTAATAAATAGGCAAATAACAATAATTATCAAAGTAATGACCTTAAGGTCAAAGCTTACAATTAATGCCCCAGAAGGCAAAAAGCTCAATTAAACTACAACGGAAGGTAACGGAATAACTTCAGTGAAGCCTATCCATATGCCCAGAGGCAATCAGCTGGGGTAGCGTGACCTAGTTCTGCATGATCCTTAAAGTAGGCTTTGTTGACCGACGACTCCTTCACTTTATCTAAATGATTGCAGCAAGAATGAGTACTCAATAAGTTGTACTACATAATGCAATTATAGATGATGGCTTATTCCAAAGGAAATGGTTTATGTGGTTATTTTGTAATAAAACAGCATTTGCAATTGAATACAAATAATAGATTGAAAATGCAATTTAAAACAAATAAACAATAATAATTTTAACAATTGTTATCACAAATGACACAAAGCCTAATCAAATTTTTTCACACAGCAACATGAGTTTAAATCACACAGCTACCCCTTTCCAATTGCTTTATGAAAATCTACCCCTCGTGTGAAATCCCCGAGCATGTCCATGACTACAAACACGGCTATTCGAATAGATTACTTACACTCCGCAGAGGTAATACACTTTACCCACACGATATAACCAGTGTAGCTAGCACCAATCGTAACAAAACCTTTTAGAAATTTTATCTCAATAATTGACTCTCCTGATATGCAATACAGTCGACCCCAACCTCACTCGCTGGTCTAACATACACCGTTGGACCTGGAAGCAGTGAACCGTCCATCGTTGTGACTTTCAGAGTAGTCAACACCTCCACCCATCACTAACCTACTACCTGAGTAGTCAATACCAAGACTCCAAAACTTACTAAGACAGGCCCGTCCCATCAGGCATGTGGTGTACAGTAAGGCCCAGTTCAATGGTGCACAAATTTAAGTCCTTAATTGACCAAGACGAGACTGCCAATTTCTAACTAAGCCACGAAGATTTATATTTTCCAATCACAAAGCCACCATATCACACAGTTCCTCCACTTGCCTTAGTCTAATTCTTTTTCCACCCTGTTGGTTAAGTGCAATACATGCCACCAACAAGTAATGACACACAGCACACAGTTTTACACAAATTTTCATAATCACTTAGTCAAGTTTATAATTGCAGCACAACTGATATTAATGACTCGTTGCAAGGCTAAGTAGACTATTCGTGACTAACCAACCCACATTGGTGCTTTGATAATACCAACTAATAAATAATCAAGCTAGGGTGACAAAAGATCATAACATTACAATAGGCAAGGTGGATGTAATCAAATTGGTATATAGCTAATCCCAAAACATTTAAATAAATACTTAAAGTAAATACAATAATTGAATCAAAGTAATTTTTAGAAAACTAGGTTTAACATGGTAAAAGATACAACTTGCCTTGCTATAGCAATGATGTTCTCATTCTATCTTCGATCTTCTACTTCCTTGACCTTCAGCTCCTTCGGACGATTCCGTCACGCTAACGTCTAACGAGAAAGAAAGCGTAATAACAAGCAAAATTCAAAAGAACAAATAAAATAAACTCCAAATTGAAATTCAATAGTACTTAAAGGTAGCTATTGAATTTAGATGAATTTAGAAACTTGAATGGAATCAATCAGAGTTTGTATGAGGAAGAACGAGCTCTCGGAAGTTTGGTCGGAAAGGAAATTGCGAAAAAGGGAAAAGGAAGAGAAAAACTGACAAGTGGGGTCCACATAATATTTTCAGAATATTCTAATTTAGGAATATTGGAAAATTGGCTAAGTGTATGACATATGAGACCTACTGATATTTAAGGATTTCTATAATTTAAAAAAATCCAAAAAAGGTAGAGAGAGACATGTGGGGTCAGTCAGATAAAAGGATTTTTCAAGAATTAAATTAATTCCAGAAAATAAGATTAGGGGTTGACATGTGGGCCATTGGTCTATGGACCAGGCCCACAGAGATATGCTACTCCACGGTGGACCAATCTCATGAACTAGGGTTTGACTAAGGGTTGACCGACATGAGGGGACCACTTGTAAGAGAGAAAGAAAGAATTAGGGTTTGATTTGGTGGATGACATGTGGGGTCCACATGTGATGGAGGTGAGTGGCAACTATGTGGCATAGTTTTGCACTCAGTGGCAAAGCAAATAATATGGAATAGAAAATAGAAAGCAATTGGGAGATGCATGTCAGAGACAGAGAGCAACTAGCAGCAGAGAATAGAGAAAGAAATAACAGAGAAGCCGAATAGGGAACAGACAACAAAACGTAGAAAGTAATTCAATGGAGAAAGGAAACAACAGAGAAGACAAAGAAGGCTTCGCTGGTTGGCTGACAAGAGGGGACCACATCTCAGAGAGAGAAAAGAAAGACTGATAGGAAGCATGTTGCATGCGTCGGTCCAGAGAAGAACAAAGAACTGAGCTTCACGGCCGGTTATAGTGCATGGAGGTGGCCGTGTTCAGCGGTGAGGTGACTCCGGCCAAGGGACAAAACAAAATGGCAACGACGAGGCGGAGGTGGTGACACGGTCAAAACAACGAAAAATGGCACCGGCGGCGAGGCAAAGAAGCGGCGGCTGCCTCATGGTGGCGCACCACATCCGACGATATTCTGCAAAAAGGGAGGGAGCATGGCGTAGAACATGGTGATGCGAAACCAACGGTGGTGGTGATGAAGGTAGAGGCTGAACGGTTGCAGAGTATTTGGCCAGAGAAGATAGGCCTAAAGGAGAGAGAAAGTTTGTTTCTCAGCGCACGGTGGTTGAAACTTGAAACTAAAATATGGGAAAAATAGATCAAGATGAGGGACACAAGATGATGCGATCGAATTTTGAAAAAACTCATCGAGGAAACTGGGAACACGACGAACACATTTAATTGTCATGGCTTGACATGCCCGACAGTGATTTGATGATCTTCGGGCGATGGGGATGGAAGGTAGACGTAGAACACGTCAAGGCGAACTCAATGGTGCAGATGGTTCGGTCGGGGGACATCGGATGGTAGTGGAACTCGATAGCGAAGACCTTCGGTGGAGCTCGGCTCTTTTACAGATTATGATGAAATGAGATCGATTCGGACGAAACCAATTTGGGGGATTGGAAGAGGAGATCAAGAAGGTCGATATGACGCAGTTGGTTGCCTTTTATATGCACCGGAGAGAGAGACAAAATCAGAAAATATTGCTTGCGTACAGGAACAGAACTGTCGTTTCTGTTGAGAAGATGAACTGTAGACGACCACGTGGCAGAGAGAGAAAATCAGAAATTCAGAATTAAAAGAAAAACTGAAAATCAAATAGGCAAAATAAAATAGCAAACAAACTCGAAAAAATCTTAGAAAATTCCTTGGAACATAAGAAGCCAAATAACACTGGTTTTGTTTTAATTGAAGTTTATTTTAATCAAATTAAATATTTTTAATTTTAGAAAGTCTCATTTAAGTATTATTAATTCAAATAAAATTGGTGAAATTTTTCAGGGACCTAAAGTACTCAAAAGATTTTTGAAAATCCAAATTTTAAGATGTTACAAATGAGCATTAAAGATAGGCACAAGGGAGCTTTGCTTCAAAATCATGTCCAAGGAGAAAGGACGTCGTGGGACGAACTATGAGAGGATCATCTAGAGTGCATGGTACACTGTGCTAGTTGTGTATGCATCTACAATAAGCCTCTTCTTCTGCATAGGCTATGCTCACATGTCATGGCCACATGTTCGACGGTGACATAGCATCCTAGTCAGTACCTTTCCGGATATTTCACCAAGGAAGAGGTGGTGCAGACCTAGAATGAAGAGCTGTATTGCTATGGCATTGTTGGTTATTTCACTGGCCATCCTACCTGGGAGCAACTCATCTGGGTCACTTACATTGCTAGGCTAAAGGGAAAGGTTGGCTGCGGCAAGTGTGGTGTATCAAGAACGACATAGACAAAGCAGAAGCGGGGCATCGTACGAAGAAGTGCCCAATTTGCAGGGTCATACCTACAAAAAATGCCCTACAAGAACTACATACGATGAAGGAGAGGTTGGCAATCCGGATGACAACCACGAGAAGTGCTAAATGTTTTATATTGTCACTCAAATTTGTGGAAAAACTATGTGATGATGTCTTGCTGAATGTGTTGTAATAACATTGTGATTTGTGGAAAAACTATGTGATGACGTTTTGTTGGGATGTTTTGTAACAGCATTGTGATTTGTCGAAACGCTATGTGATGACATTTTGCTTGAAAATATGGTGCACTAATATTGCTTCTTATTACTGTCTGACTCTATTTCTTATTATATCGGCGTCCAATTGTGATGTGTAACTTACTTTCTTTCTGAAACCACTACCATTGACTTCGCCAGCGGCGCCATTAGTGGTAGTAATTTAGTTGGTTGGTGTTGTGCGGTGGTTTCGATGCTGATGTGGAGCGATCAGAAATAAGCAGTTCAAAAATAACGGTGGAAATTTAAATAAAATAGTACTAAATATTTAGGCTAAATTCTGCACACAAAAGTTTTAACGGTGATACTAAATATTTAGGCTAAATTCTGCACACAACAGTACTAAATATTTAGGCTAAATTCTGTACACAACAGTACTAAATAACGGCGATGCTATGCTGCCAGCGCGAGCAGCAATAGCGGTGCAACGCAACACGAGGCATTGTCGACGTTCTTCGTGCGCAGCGATGACGGCGGCGTGTACGGCTACAAGCCAGCGGTCAAGGAGATCCGCTTGCAGGTGCGGATGTGGTGGGCATGCCTATGCGGCAAACGCGCAGCGTTCAGGTGGCACGGTGTGGTGGCCAGCGGCGGTGTCGGCCTCCATGGCTGGCGCTCGAGGGTAGCAGCATCACTACATGTTCGCATGTATGGATTCACCCGATCCACAAAACAAAACATATAGGTGAACATTAATGCAATCTTAACCCTAATTAGCTAGTAATTGATCTAGGGTCTAGAGATTAATCTAAAGCATGGTTGTAGATGAAAGTTCTCGTGCAACATATATATAGATGTTGTCCAAAAACTTGGAACTAACTCAAAGTTGGCTTGTGTAACACCCTAACTCAACAATGAGCCTAGAATGCTACTAAGGTAACCTTACACAAATCTAAGCTAGACAATTTACTAAAATTCGGCAGAATCTCCTTTGTATTTCTCACTTCACATGGGTTTCAACAGTTAAAAGAGAACAATAACGAAACATTGCAATATTCAAGATCATCAATAAGTTCTCAGGAATTTGCTAATCAACTGAACAAGTCCTCAAGCATCCAACTAAGCTAATCATCATTATTACAATTAATCCAATGCAGAAATATACTCATGACAAATCCTTGAACAGTAGCTTATTTATTAAGGCATGATCTGAGAATTAAAGCACATGGCCGTGTTCGTGTAAACATAATGCTACTCCCTCCCATGTATGCTGCGCTTGAATTGGGTACCTAAAACAGCAAAGAAAGCAAGAGTGAGTCCACAGACTCAGCAAGTACATAAATAAAAAAAGACACATAAGTCAAATCATAACATCTGCATCCACATTCAGGAGCACATCATTAAATCATTCACATGCGTATGCAATGCTCAAGGATTCCTTTTCTTTATCTCTTTTTTGCATTTTACCGGTAATGCAAAGTATGCAACCGCAGCAGATATTTCATGCTGTCTTGCATGCACGCACAGGGACCAATTGCCCAATACTCCGCAAATATTGGGGACCTCAAGCCCACACTCCACAAGTGTGGGGACCTCAAGCCCATCACATTCATGACGAGGACCTCAAAGATGTGCATGCTTGGTCATCACAAGACCAGGCCTCAACATGATATCAATATGCATATGCACCATCTCTTTTCATCATCATAGAAACAAAGGCAATAAACAACATCCATGAATAAAGCATACTTTACAACAACCCTACGACACTAACATGCTTCAAACACATACTCATGCCCAAGCAATCACAAACAAAGTACCAACGATGCACTTGCCTCAACCGTGCGGGAATGAATGACACGAAGAGGGTGCCGCCTCCGGAACCAGTCCCCCACCTAAACATTCAATTAAGAAATGCTAAAACAGCAATAAAGGATCACTCAAACCATAAAAGTAAACACGAACTCACAAAAGTTCCTTTAGCGCGAACCCAACCTCAGTTTCTAGATGTCGCTTTGTCCCCTCTGTGGACAATTATGTTATAAACTTCATATCTTTTCTTACAGGGATCCAAATTAGGTGTTCTTGGACTTCATTGAAAGGTTATCAAATTCCCCAACTAAACCTAGTTGGTGGGCCTTCCTGTTTCGGCCATCTACTACCCCTAACATGCGAAATAACAGAACATTGTTTTCACGTCAGGTTCTCTGGATAGTATACTAAATTGATCATAACTTTCAGCTCGTTCGTCCAAATTTCGTGTTCTTGTGCTTCCCTGAAAGCTACAACAATTATCTACAACTTTCGTTATACTGAGATCCTCTAATTCTCCCGTTATCCGATCGCACAAGTCATATTACTAAAACCTGTCAGACTACTGACAGACTCGCAGAACAGTTGCACTAATAAATTCATAACGTTTGCTACAGAGGTACAAAAAATATGATCTAGCACTTCATTGAAAGCTAGTGACGTCCTCTACAACTTTCTAGTAGATTACCAAGACTGAATCCGAACTTAACCACACCAAAACGTCCCTCTAATGCAGTCTGTCCTGAGGCGACAGAATTACCGGCAAAGAACAATTAAGCGCTAATACATCTAAACGAGGGGAAAACGAGGTTACCTTTGACGAACCGATTGCCGGGCACGAAGAGCACCCACTAGCAAACTCTTCCCCCAATGATGGTCCCGTTCCCCTCACCTTCTTCCTCCTCCAACAGCTGGCCACCTCCAGCAATCTCCTTCTTCTAGGGTGATCGCCTTCTTCCTCCAATTGGCGTGAGCACTGTTCATGTTACTGTAGCACGTAGTGCTACAGTAACTCATCTAGGGTTTCCCTCCTCTCTTTATTGGTAGCCAGCCCCTCATGGGCCTAAATGCTGTGGGCTGAAAGCTCATAGCCCAAGTTATCGAAATTATGCGTAAATCCCCGTCTAATCTCCTGTTAAAACACTTTTCTAATTGGTCCTTGTCTCTAATTTATTTCGTCTCTCTCTAATACATTTGGGGTATTACATTCTACCCCCCTTCAATGGAATTCGACCCCGAATTCTGCTCACACTTAACGCCAAAGAATAACCACAGCTAAGAACATACTGACATTACCACATACCTGCAGTGAATAATTCTGGATTCTGATCGCGCATGTGAGACTCCAATTCCCAAGTCGTCTTACTTTCAAAATTGTGGAACCACCGCACCTTGATGCAACTGACGTGTTACGCCTTATTACTCGCCCCATCCTTTCAAGAGTCACTCAACGGATATGACTCGAGGACACAGTCTTACTCGTGGGTCACCGGCTCCAACGAATCTTCACACTCAGATTGGCTCCAGCATTCTCGTAACACCAGTTCATCCAACACGTTATATTCCCGCTCCATAACTCGAGACGGTCCTAGTGAATGGCTTCCTTCCAAGTCCCCGAACTTCCGAACAACCAAATATACGTTAGACTATCTATCTCTTCGGTCCAAACCACCAAACTTGCATGTAACATATAGAACTCTTGTTCCATCTCTCACTGACCTCTTCATCATAACAAGGAGATCCTCCATTACGCAGGATGCACAACAAGATTTATTTTAATCAAACTTTAATAAGCGATTCAACTAAAAACAAAGGATTCACAATGCCATTCCAACTTTCCTCCAAAACACGCAAATCCAAAATCAAGATTCTTCATGAAAACCTTTCACATTCCAACAAGGTAGTTTCCAAATGAACACCACCTAAGCCAAAAGAAATCACTCGAATGATCAATCAAACACTTCATTTATTTTCCGAACTGTAATGAACCACCTTGCCAACATATAGTCAACTCAAATTGTACGTGTTCTCTGTCATAAAACCTAACTCAACCAAGAACCAATAGAGCACTTCTTTACTCAAGAAAACATTCTTTTCTCGGATGTTATGTTAAGAAATAACCTTTTCCAAATCATGGGTTTCCAAATCATCATACTAACTCCTTTCTCTTACTCGACAATCCTAAACGATCCTCAAACCAAAAGAACAACTTTTCTTATTTAGAGGGACTCTACTAATCTACAAAAGGATTTTCTAGTCCACTCCTATACCAAGGAATTATTTTGAAAAAAAGTTCTATTATCTCAATAAAGATTTTTCACCCACATCCACATCATCTCATTCTATTAAGGCCCTGTTTGGTATAGATTCTACTCCTAGCTTCTCAATCGATTCTCGTGGAGCCGTACCAAACACCCCGATTCTCAAAACCACTCAATTCTGATTCTCGCGAGGAGCTGTCTCAAAAATGAACTAGCAACGAGGAGCAGCCTTCCCGCAGATTCTTGTGAGAATCCAACTTGCAAAAATGAAAATACCCTTAGAAGTTTGAAGTATTTACCCGCAATTGCCATCCAACTTAACCCCCGAAAATTCCATCGCGCGACGGCCGCGACCCCCTCCCGTACCTCTCTGCCTTTCCCCCATTTCCTTCCTGTGCTCTCGCGACAAAGGAGAAATCGTCTTGAGGCTCCATCGCGCCGCCTCCGGTCCTCGTCTACCGCCTCCGGTCCTCGACTACTGCCTCAACTGCCGCCTCCGGTCCTCGACTGTCGTCTTCGCACCGGACTTCGCCGTCGTGAGCACACGGGCGCCGCCCACTCCGGAAACCCTAGAGGGCGGCCCCCGGGTGCAGCCCCGCCGGTCCTCCACTGCGCCACCGCCGTCCCCGGAGTGTGCCGCCACCGATGCCGAAAACCCTAGAGGCCATCATCCGGTGCACCCCCTTGCCCTCCCTACTCCTCCCTTAGTCCCCTTCCTTCATGTGATGTTAGCGATTGATGGATTTTTCTCATGATTCTGTGATGTAAGTGATTGATGAATTTTTTTCATGCTTCTGTGAATTTGTGATTGAAGGATGCTATGCTTCTGTGAATTTGTGATTGAAGTATCTTGATGGGTTTATTTCCTGAAGGAGTTTGTTCTACAATATCCAAGGCATGAATGTTGATTACTTGATTTAAGCCCTCTGGCTAACTAAATTATACTGGAAATTCAAGTTTTTCATAACGACTTCAAGCTGAATAGCACCATTCAATTATGCTAATGGTTCATGTGTCTACTGACACAATCCATCATTTCAATCTTACAATGATACATGGTGATCAATTTCAGATACTAAAGCCTCCCAGATATCACACTATCGGTAACAGTTCCTCACACATTGAGCCTCTCAGATCAGGTATATCATCCTCTGTCATACTTCGAGTTACAAGGCTTTCTGAAATGTTAGTTAACAAGCGCTTTCATCTGGAACTTTTTTATGCAAAATTACATATGAAACTTGTAGAGCTACTGGAAGAGGAGGGCGCCGATATCATCCAGATAGAAGGTGGAAAGTGTTCTAGTCCGACAAAGCCTGGAGTGCTTGGATTAATTGCAAAGGTAGCATAAAAGTTCAAAAAAGAACACCATGTATCAAGCAGCTATTTTATTGTTTCAACAAATTGTAGGCAACACCAACATTGGTCGCTGCATACTCCATCTCTCGGGCTGACCGCACCAATGGCAGTAGTTGCAGGTAGTGGATACTGGATAATTTAGGGGGAAAATCCTATAATTTGTGTACAAATACATAGGAGAAAGACACAAATACAATTGAATTATTACAACTATGGGTAAGCTTTTCATATCTACCTTAATTTCGTTTGTCAGATTACCCTTTCTTGTTATCATGAACGAGTGTATTATTGATAATCTTGAAGTGCTTGCTAATCACATTGTATGTTGGCACAAATAATTGGCACAAATAATGAGCTGCTAAATGATGAGTTTTACATCGGTTTGAGGCAAAGGAGAGCCACTGGTCGATGGACAACAACATCCGCTTCGCTGCTTTTCCTAACTTGATGTAGTTGCACACAAATTTTTAATTGGTCATTTTGTACTACTCAGAGTATGCTGATTTTCTGCATGAAGTTATGATCATGTGAAGCAAAACTATTGGGAGAAAGTACTCATTCTGTAAGAAACATACGTAGAAAAGCTATATTCAAAACTAAGTTTGAAATAAAAAAATGCAAGTGTTAAAAGACTTACCTCGACTTGCCTCTCTATTTGAAAATGTAAAATCATATTACAGTTGGTCTAATGATTGTCTATCATGCGCTTTGAGGATTTTGCCAACCATAATGCATTCGAACTCCTTGCGAAATATGGCACAACTCACCTTGTATTCAAGTGATGATATTCGTATCATCATATTGCGAAATATGGCACAACTCACCCTATATTCGAATTCGAAAAGAAGGGATCAAAAAGAAAGTATGTGAGATAGAGCTTGATACTTTCCGAAGCCGTGATGAACCAAAGATCATTTTTCAAGTTGCCCCAAAGATTGGAGGAACTATTTGGATGAGCGCTTTTTCATTGAAGCTAACATAATCTCATCCCAATACTCAAACGGCTTACCAACATTGGACTGTGTGTTAAACTCACCGATCGTGATGATCATTGTACAAATTAGCTTGTTTTTTGTACAAGTAGTTCATATCCATAGCTCATTACGACATCGGTGAATACAAGGGTATGTGTTTGTTGGTTCCTAGATCCGGAATTGTTGTTGTTGTTGTTCAATTAGTCAAACTAGTGTGTGCATGTTGTTCATATACCCTTTGTGCATGATCTTCTCGCTCAATTATGTCGCCGATCCGGATGTGAATGATGCTGAGTGCAAAATAATTTCAGATAGGAGGAAATGCTGAATAGAGTGACGAGAACCGCAGGATAGAACCGGTTGATACAACATTAATCGGTTTAATTATTGAAATAAAATATATTATTCTCATTACATTTGTATGGTATATCCTATTCAAACTAGTGCTACATCCATAGGTAGTTTCTGTGATGACCTTGCAAGTGCAATTGCTCATTCAGGATGATGGACACACTACTTGTGAATTTTTGTGGTATTTTGTTATGACTTATTTATCATTTCAATACTTGTACGTAATATCATTTAATTATCATGAAGTATAAATGCAATGTAACCTGGCATTGTGTATAGATACAACGTATATATATTCACATGGTCTAAACAAATTTAGGGGAAAAATTCTATAATTTGTGTACAAATACATAGGAGAAAGACACAAATACAATTGAATTATTACAACTAGGGGTAATACGGTCTATTTGTCTCTAATCCTCCTTTGTATGGTTTTTAGAGTCAACCTACCAGCCAAACGCTTTCAATAGACAGCTCCTGATTCTCAGAGAAGTGGATTATCAGAGAATCAGGAGCAGAATCTGAAAAATGAGAATCTGAAGCTCTACCAAACAGGGCCTAAAGATAATCAACTTCAAATTCTCAGCACACAAACTCCTTTACTTTACCCAAAGTATTCTATCAAAGATGAACACACTATTCAAAATTCGCTTCTATCCATCTACCTCTACACTTAATATTGGGTCTCCAAGTTCCTAGCGTAAAATGCAAAGACCAAAATCAACCTCCAAGTTTCCTACCGTTGATTTTTTTTAGTATATTTGATAGGAAATTCTCAAATTCATTTACTAAAATTTCACACAGCTCAACTATAACTTGAGTCATTAATATCCATATTCCTCACTAATCAAGTAATCGCCCAAGGCGGTTTATTTCACCAATCTTAGACTTTCTCTAATCCACACCAATCCAGCCGATTACACAACCACAATATACACGTCGCAAAACCATAACGATTGATCAAGATTCAAACATACTCAATCACTAACGTCGATAAATAAATATATTCTTTGACCAAGATATCCTTGGAAATAATTTAACTCTCATAGGGTCATACTGACAACAACTCCACAACCCTTGTTGTCTCTTTAATTGCCGTAATGTTTAGTTTACTCTGCTAATTTCCTCTCATTAAACCACATCTTCATAAATCATCTACCCAACCTCGCAGTTAATTATCCAATCACGATACACTAATAAATTTATCAGATCCCCTACTTTCAATAATCCCTCATTCCAAAGATGAACAAAAGTTCTTGGATTATAATTTGCCATAGGTTCCCCTACTTGTAGCACTAATCAATTGTATTCCAATGACAAACATTCCCTAGAATTCTCTCAAAGAAGTTATAAGTCGAAACCAATTCACCTTCTACTGTTCTTCACATAGACTGGTTCCCAAAATCTCACCACTATCATAAACTTGTTCACTACCAACCAATCGCCATAATACACTCTATGAGACTTGGCAACACAAGAAGGTTAAATCCTTTCTCAAAAGGGAAGAATCAAACAAATACAAGTCTCAACACACAAGAAAACTTCGCTCGTCGGAGAGGGCACGAGACCAAGAGAAACAGTCAAATAGTAATGATCTCGGGAAACAAAACATGAGTCCACAGTCGAGGGCACATGTCCCTCAAGAAAGAATTTTTTTAAAAAAACTCCATAAATCATAATAAAATATTGCTATGGAAACCCAAGAAACTCTTAAGTCAGAATGACAGAAAAGTTCTGATTTCAATTCTTAACTCCAACCTCAAATACTTATGTTACTCATTTTCCACAACAAATAAAGCAATTCTCTTTTATTACATCATTACTTGTCAACCCAAACATGAAGTGTCTTTAAAACTGAATCACATTAATCACTTAGAAACCAGTTAGAACCTTCCAAAATGTCACATTGTTCAAACTAATTTTATCTACTACATAAATCATGAACTCTCAAAGGATCACGAATGCAAAACTCCAAACATTTCATTTATCAAATATTATGAAAAGCAATCAACTTACTTTCTTTCTAGAAGAATCATCACCACTCCAACGCGTCACAATCTCTTGTAGACCATGCTACTAACATCAAGAATAATTCACTCTTAACAATGTTTGTTAACGTCAACTCTTCCTTTATAAAGTCCCTAAAGGCTTACCAAAAAGTTACATATCCCTTTATCATCTCATCCTTAATTGAGTGTATTCCAAATTCTTACACTCTCACTACAACAACTACTCTATTTTAGAGGGAACCTACTACACAATCTAAAAGGTTACACCAAAACCCCTTCATCAACAACATGCTATTATCCGACAATTTCACCATCATGCAAACCTCTTTTAACAAGGGCTTGCAGCCACAATACAATCCCACGGAACACATGTAAATAAATCACTTTTAAATTTCAACCCTTCTCCTATTTGAAATACTCTCACTACTTTAGTACACACTAATTCAAATCTAGAGGCTATCATAAATCATTTATGATCATTCAATCATGGACGAATTGATGGTCCTTTCTCTATTTGTATTCCCACGAGCTTAAATAAGATCGTCAAATAGCCCATTAAAGAAAATTCCATATTATCATCTATTAAGACAATGGTCGAACACATCATTATATTTCTCTTCCTACACAGTTAGATTAATCCATTGAGACCAAAATAATCTAGCAAGTTTAGCAAACTAAACGATTCTAATAATCAACCTTTTCACCATGTTCCACACTTCTTAATAACTCTTTTGATTCCAATTAAGTGTGGTCATGCTCCTGATCACAGTTCATCAAGGACTACTAGAGGACAACGTCAATTTGATCGATTTCACTCCCAGGGACACTCGTTAGGATTTATCATGCACTATGCTACAAACCCACCTTGATAACTCATATCATATCCATCAATTTCTTTGATTATAACCTCTGCCTTAACCACGAGAAGACATTGCTAAAGGGTTTAATATTTTCTTTCATAAACAAGAACCATTCAACTTCTACACTCAAAATACCCAAAGAAACTTTATTGAGTCAAAGCTTCCACACACTAAAAGACTTGCAAGAGGAAACTTTCATTAACCAAAAACATCCAGCGAATAAATGGGTCATGTTTCCCGACAAGAAAGACAAATCTCCAATATAAAGGTCAATATTGACAACTAACCAAGTCCACCAGCCGCAATACTAACTCAACAGTTGGGAAAATAGTAATTGCTTTAACGGTCAAATTAAGCCAATGAAAACACATCAATCCTTCTCAACGAAACCCACCAACTGCAATGAACTATTGACCCAAAGAAATTCATCAATCACTACTAGACAAGAGTTGACCAAATTCGAACTCAAGGAAGCGAACAAATTTCTAGAGATACTCACTATCGACGCCTATACTAAGACATCTGAGGTAACTACTTCCTTGTTCTCATAACACAAAAGATGGTGTGACATGGTGAAGCTCAGGCCCACAACCACGACCTCAACCTCTCAACATGCGCTACCATCACTCATACTAATCATAGAATCATATTATAAGTATATAAGGTTATCTCATAACAGGAATCATTAATACAATATAACAGAAGCATAAATGCAATGCTTGACCCATCCCATCCTACTGTGCACAAGTGTGCCAGGTTTTTAAGTTCATTAACCATTACAAAATATTAGTAATTTAAATTGCCTAAGTTGTAAATCCAATCACCACGGACCTACAGCCCGCTCTGATACCAACTGTAACACCCTAACTCAACAATGAGCCTAGAATACTACTAAGGTAACCTTACACAAATCTAAGCTAGATAATTTACTAAAATTCGGCAAAATCTCCTTTGTATTTCTCACTTCACATGGGTTTCAACAGTTAAAAGAGAACTACAACGAAACATTGCAATATTCAAGATCATCAATAAGTTCTCAGGAATTTGCTAATCAACTGAACAAGTCCTCAAGCATCCAACTAAGCTAATCATCATTATTACAATTAATCCAATGCAGAAATATACTCATGACAAATCCTTGAACAGTAGCTTATTTATTAAGGCATGGTCTGAGAATTAAAGCACATGGTCGTGTTCGTGTAAACATAATGCTACTCCCTCCCATGCATGCTGCGCTTGAATTGGGTACCTAAAACAGCAAAGAAAGCAAGAGTGAGTCCACAGACACATCAAGTACATAAATAAAAAAAGACACATAAGTCAAATCATAACATCCGCATCCACATTCAGGAGCACATCATTAAATCATTCACATGCGTATGCAATACTCAAGGATTCCTTTTCTTTATCTCTTTTTGCATTTTACCGGTAATGCAAAGTATGCAACCATCGCTGCATACCCATGCCTGTACGCGCACGCACAGGGACCAATTGCCCAATACTCCGCAAGTATTGGGGACCTCAAGCCCACACTCCACAAGTGTGGGGACCACAAGCCCGTCACATTCATGACGGGGACCTCAAAGATGTGCATGCTTGGTCATCACAAGACCAGGCCTCAACATGATATCACTATGCATATGCACCATCTCTTTTCATCATCATAGAAACAAAGGCAATAAACAACATCCATGAATAAAGCATACTTTACAACAACCCTACGACACTAACATGCTTCAAACACATACTCATGCCCAAGCAATCACAAACAAAGTACCAACGATGCACTTGCCTCAACCGTGCGGGAACGAATGACGCGAAGAGGGTGCCGCCTCCGGAACCAGTCCCCCACCTAAACATTCATTTAAGAAATGCTAAGACAGCAATAAAGGACCACTCAAACCATAAAAGTAAACACGAACTCACAAAGTTCCTTTAGCGAACCCAACCCAGCTTCTAGATGTCGCTTGTCCCCTCCGTGGACAGTTATGTTATAAAATTCATATCTTTTAGTACAGGGATCCAAATTAGGTGTTCTTGGACTTCATTGAAATTTTATCAAATTCCCCAACTAAACCTAGTTGGTGGGCCTTCCTGTTTCAGCCATCTACTACCCCTAACATGCGAAATAAGAGAACATCGTTTTTACGTCAGGTTCTCTGGACAGTACACTAAATTGATCATAACTTTTAGCTCGTTCGTCCAAATTTCCCGTTCTTGTGCTTCCTGGAAAGCTACGACAATTATCTACAACTTTCGTTATACTAAGATCCTCTAATTCTCCCGTTATCTGATCGCACAAGTCATATTACTAAAACCTGTCATACTACTAACAAACTGGCAGAACAGTTGCACTAATAAATTCATAACGTTTGCTACAGAGGTACAAAAAAATACGATCTAGCACTTCATTGAAAGCTAGTGACGTCCTCTACAACTTTCTAGGAGATGACGAAGACTGAATCCGCACTTAACCACACCCAAACGTCGCTCTAATGCAATCTGTCCCGAGGCGCACTGCAATGCACGCAAAGAACAATTAAGCGCTAATACATCTAAACGAGGGAAAACGAGATTACCCTTGACGAACCGATCGCCGCACGAATAGCACCCACTAGCAAACTCTCCCCAAAGATGGTCCTGCCCCTCACCTTCTTCCTCCTCCAACACCGCCACCTCCAAGAATCTCCTTCTTCTTGGCCAATTGATCTCCCGGTGATCGCTTCTTCCTCCAATTGGCGTGGCACTCGCTCATGGTATCGTAGTGGTGGCGGTGTATCAGAGCACGTTGTGCTACAGAACTCATCTAGGTTTCCTTGTGAGGACACCCGGTTATTGAAAATGTACTTAATTAAATTCATACAGTAACACAATTATTAATTAAGGAACAGTATGCCCTTTATTAATGATCATGCTAGAGATATAAATTTAACAAGTCACACCCAATAATCAGATTCCGGATATATATATATACCACAATGGTTCCTGGGATCAATGACCATTGTATATATATATCCTTCATCAACATTGCATCAAACACATACAAGTCATTCATTTACATAATTAAACATAATTTTACAACTTTCGGTTCTTGTACTACATTATAGAGTGACTTGGTCACTACAACAAGTTCAACAGCGGAA
Organism: Ampelocalamus luodianensis; assembly: GCA_036346255.1. NCBI lineage: Eukaryota > Viridiplantae > Streptophyta > Magnoliopsida > Poales > Poaceae > Ampelocalamus > Ampelocalamus luodianensis. The sequence goes on from CM070625.1 coordinate 38,707,038, forward strand.
GCAAAATAAAAGTTCAAAATCCACCAATGGCCGCATCCACCTGCAGGCAATTGCGTGGAGGAAAGAAGTAGCTTTACTCGTTAGCGTCACCCTGATCGGCGCTAACGGGTACTTCATAAAGATAACCATCCTCACCTGCAACAATAGGTGATAGCACCTTGAGTACGGAAGGTACTCAGCAAGTCTTACACAAACTAATAAAAGAAAGTGGTTATTAGAGCCTATACAAAGGAGTAGAATTTATGTATGCATAAGGTTGCAACAGGAAGGTATAAAGGTTCAAATTTGCATAAAGCGATACATCTTAACCTAGAAAGGCTAAATTTTGATAAAGCAATTTAATAAATCAAAGATAAAGTAGAACAGTAAGTAAATGGAACAAGTGTAAACAGTACAGAGCATGAGTCCCTCAGGCTAAACCAGAAAAACCGAAAACAGTTTTGTAAATCAAAACTTCTATACAGGTGACATCAACTCAAGTTATCGCCCATGACCGTGGACACGGCTTATTCGAATAGTTTATACCTCGCAGGTGTACATCTTTACCCACATGACTTAGCTAGCCCGTTGCCTTCGGATGCCTCTCGAATGATGACATACTTCCTTTGGTATGCCGACCGGAAACTAAGATTTGGTATTTTCAACAAGCTAATACTATTGAGTTGGACCCCATGTGTGAACCGATCTCGCTTAAACAACGATTGATAGCATCCGCTAACGGGGCACACATGTTGCGCCGAATGCCGATCCAAACAATTTAATGCGAATCGACTCACTACCAATATTAGGATGCAATCGGCACCATTAAGGTACGTATATGCTACGAGCACAACACGCTCACCCTTCTAAGAACATCTGACATCGACATACAAGCTCACATGGCATACAACGCAGTCATCGGACCTAAGCACCTATGCCATACAAGGTCAATACACATATTCTTACTTTCTGTTTCCAACCCAATAGTCTTAACATTTTACTTAACCAAACAATACGCCCATACATCGCATGTGGAAGTACGTGGGGACTTGAATTGAATAGTCGAGTTCGGTCCTTAATTAACCTGGACAAGTCCACCACAATTCCCAATCTCGTGCACAAAAGCACCATCACTAGCTTCCTCTTGTCCAGATCAAGTTAAATATAAAACTCATTTCTGAAATAAGTAAACTGGACAAAGAGTTTCAAATAACAGAAAGTCATTTGTGATTCCCATGTTTGACAAGATATGCTTGTCAAACTATACAATTTCTAGACTGCATGTCTAAGCCAAAACAAAAAAATATACTGTAGTATACAATACTATGCTAAGGTTGAGTGTATGAGTTTAATTAAGGTAATCCATCATGTTAGGTCATAACTAACTACTAACATATCACAATTTGTAGTTTCAGAAAAATAGCATGCACAGATGTCACTGGAGTTAGAAAAATCTATTGTATAAAACTTGGGATCAACATGGTGCAAAGAGGATGCTTGCCTTGATAATAATACATTTCATTGCGAGTTCAGTTGCTCGAGATAGATTCAAAAATCTCGGATGAACCAGATTCTATAAGAAGCAATAAAATCCAATAAATGCCAAAATCGACAATGAGTACAAACTGGAAAAAATATGCATGATCAATCTGGAAATGCATGATTAACAGTATGCTTAGGTTATATCTACCCTAATAGTGATAATAACCCATATTATAATACACAACTTTTAAATATCAGAAACTATTGTTTGAATCAAAGTTGCAAATTTCAGATTTTTGAAAAGAACAGAAACAGGACAGATAGCAGATTTTGGGGGAAAAAGGAAGATAGATCAAGCAAAGGTTCAGAAATGAAACTTAGCATGATCTTTTAGGGTAATTAACATCCCAAGATAACCCTAATCTAACCCTAATCGCTTAGAGCATCAAAAGCTGAAGAAAACTTGTATTGTTGGTTAAACCGACAATAAAGAACAGAGACAACTCTTTGCTAACAAGCTAAATAGATGATGACAGGAATTAAAAGAACAACTTGTTATGCTGCTAGGTTTTAGTTGAGACCTAACTAGGATAACAAGTCGACAGGAGAAACCCTAGGTCTTGAAAATGACATAAAAGACTGAAAAGTTAGAATAATCACTTTTTAGTTTAAAGCAAGTTGAAGCTACTGATGTTCAAAAGAATGATTCACAGGAGCTTCTAAGGTCCTTAAGATGCTCAAGATGTTAAAAACTAGGTTTTAGCTACTGTAATAGGAAAGACACAAAGATTCTGAAAACCCGATGTTGATCGACAGAGGAATAAACTCTGGTTTAACCTACAAAAGATGTCAAATCTTTATTACAAGGTGAAACCAGGGTTTAGAATGGATAAGCAAAAGGGACAGGAGCAAGAACTCCACTGGACAGCAAGGAAAATGATGAGCTTCATTGGTCAACAATGGTAATAAAGAAAAGCTACAGCTTATATATGGATGTTGAGCTACAGGGCAAGATGGAAATGTCTAGAGTTGATGAGGTGTCCATTTAGAGCTAAATATCCCAAAAATTAGTTGCAAAAGTTTTGGGATAAACCTCTCCTCTGTTTACAGAGATGGCTGCGCGCAGACAGAGAGGGAAGAAGAGAGGCAACACCTGACATAAGGGCCCCATCAGCGATCCACAACTGCTGCGCCTCTTAAAACTCAAAGAATCTCACGTCCGATTAGAAATGGGCGGTGTGATAAATAGAGAGGTTAAAAGACTTTAATCGGTATTCATTAACATGGGCGTGCGATCTCAATCGGTCGGTCGAGATTAAAACGGAGTCCAAAAGGATTTCGGACCTACTTTCAAATCTAGACGTTGGATTGGAATCCAACGGTCGGACAAAGAATACACGCCACCCCAACTAGATGAGATGACGCGGCACCGTTCGATTAAACTTCTACGGTCAGGATTGACGCGGGATCCGGATGGTCCGATTGCATACACTCACCTGGACCCTACGATTGAAATCCAACGATTCACTAAATTTGGGCTTTAAGAGCCCACGGTCAAAAAGGCGCACCGTAGGATCTAGATCTAAGGGCTCAAGATAGCCGCGCGCCTTTAATCTCAAAAGGAAAGGGCAGCGCGGTAGGATCAAGAATGGACGGCGCAGATTGAAGGAGGATCCGGAGTCGTCCGAATGCATACACCGACGCCGATCGTTAGATCAAGATCCAACGGCGAGATTAGGCGCACACGCGACACGGCGGCGCGGGCGTCATAGCCTTGCCCGCTCGACAGAAATCAACGGCTCTCATCACGCATGGGGTCGCTCTCGCGAGTGTGAAAGAGCCGACCAGAGGGAAAGGGTTGGACCCAACCACATGGCTCGAGTCGCTACAGTACTAGAGTTTGGATTCAAACCAGTTTAGTTGACCAGAACCTATTCAAAAGCTTAAAAGATTTGACTGGGCTTTTAAAAATAGCAAATAAATTTGTAAAATCATGAAATTTTTGCTAGAGGCTACTGGGATGATATATTTCCCAGATAAATTTTAAAATCACACGATCACTTTGTAAAAGACATAAATATTTATTTTAGCCCGAAAATATTCATTTAAAGACAATTATTTTTCTTTAAGCCAAAATAATTTCTAAAATTTCAACAAAACGATTTTTAGCCAAGATAATTTATCTAGGCTTTAATAAAGACATTTCCCAGTCATAATACAAGTTTTATCTTGTATTTCCTTTAAGACTTTAAATGGTTCTTTTGGACTTTGGCTAAAAAGGAAGGTTTTAGTTGGTAACAGCAATTCCAAATTGTTAATTATGAACAGTAATGTCATGAACAGTGCCCCATTACTGTTTATAAAATTGGGGCTGTTACAAACCTACCCCCCTTAAGAAAATCTCGTCCCCGAGATTTGGAACAAGTTAAAGGTTAGGAAGAAGTGAAATTGAAAGGATTTGTAAGGAAATTCAACACCTGTTGTCTTGATTTCCTTCAAAGATAATAAGGAAGGATTTTGCATAATAACATAGTGTTATTATTACAGCTTTGTTTACATTGCTTTGTTTAAACTTTCCTTTCTTGATTCAAAGGAAAGTTCTAAACAACAAATAGATGGGGGTGCTCAATCTGCATCAGATCTTCACGTTCCCAAGTGGCTTCATTTTCAGAATGATTAGCCCACTGAATTTTCAAGAACTTGACAGTACGATTTCTTGTCCTGCGTTCCATTGTGTCGAGGATACGTACTGATTGCTCTTGATAAGAAAGGTCAGGTTGGAGATCAAGATGCTCATAAGCAGTTGCCTCAATAGGAACACGAAGGCATTTCTTTAATTCAGACACATGAAAAGTATCATGCACTGCTGAGAGGGATTCAGGTAGTTCCAATTGATAAGCTACAGCTCCTCGCTTTGCAATGATTCGGAAGGGTCCTATATAACGAGGTGCTAGCTTTCCTTTCACCTGAAAACGATGAGTGCCTTTCATCGGTGATACTTTAAGATAGACATGATCATCTACCTCAAAGCTTAATTCACGACGGCGATGATCAGCATAGCTCTTTTGACGGGACTGAGCAGTCTTCAAGCAATCTCGAATCAGGCGAACTTGCTCTTCGGCTTCTTTTACCAAGTCTGGAACAAAGAACGATCTTTCACCAGACTCGGACCAATTCAATGGAGTCCTACAAGCTCTCCCATACAAGGCTTCAAAAGGTGACATTTGAATACTTGCTTGGTAGCTATTATTGTAGGAAAATTCCACATATGGCAAAGATTTCTCCCAGTCTTTGCTATAAGATAACACATAGGCTCGGAGAAGATCTTCCATTACTTGATTCGCTCTCTCAGTTTGACCACTAGTTTGAGGATCATAAGCAGTACTGAAAGAGAGTTCAGTCCCCATAGCCTGATGAAGACAATTCCAAAAGTGGGAAATAAATTGAGGGCCACGGTCAGAAACAATGACCTTGGGAACACCATGAAGACAAACAATTCTAGCAATATAAAGCTCTGCTAGCTGCTTGCCACTGAAGATGGTTTTGACAGGAATAAAATGAGCCACCTTTGTCAAACGGTCGATGATTACCCAAATGGCATCGGACCCATTGGAAGTTTTGGGAAGACCAGTAACAAAATCCATACCGATCTCCTTCCACTGTGGGATTGGCAAAGGTTGAAGAGTACCAGCTGGCTTTAGATGTTCAGCTTTAACCCTTTGGCAAATATCGCATTCAAAGAACATATCGAGCAATTTGCCTCTTCATTTGGCTCCACCAAAATGTTTTCTTTAAATCCTGATACATCTTGGTACTCCCAGGATGCAAAGAAAACTTGGAATTATGAGCCTCTCTGAAAATTAGACTCTTCAATTGAGGATCCGCAGGTACTACCAAACGATTGCGATATCGAATCATACCGCGATCATCTTCAAAAAACTCGTTGGCTTTACCCGCTTTCAAGTTTTCCTTGATTTCGGCTACCTCGGCATCAGTTTTCTGGGCCTCAAGAATCTGAGATTCTAATGTCGGCTCCACTTGCAATGCAGCAAGAAAACCTTCTTCCACCAAGTCAAGATTTAGGTGCTGAAAATCAGCACACAAGTCTTTGGCCGTAGGTAGGGAGAACATGCAGTTGCACTGTGACTTTCTGCTTAAAGCATCAGCCACAACATTGGCCTTACCAGGATGATAATGAATACCTATGTCGTAGTCCTTGATCAATTCAAGCCATCTTCTTTGCCTCATATTCAAATCAGATTGAGTGAATATGTACTTTATGCTTTTATGATCAGTATAGATCTCACAACGACACGAAGGTAATGTCGCCAAATCTTCAATGCATGGACTACGGCACCAATTCCAAATCATGAGTAGGATAATTAACTTCATGGGGCGCAACTGCGTGGATGCATATGCCACAACTCGGCCTTCTTGCATAAGCACACAACCAAGCCCATGGCGAGATGCATCACAGTAAATGTCAAAGTTCTTATGAATATCCAGAAGAGTGAGAACTGGAGCTTTAGTCAAGAGAGTTCTCAAAAGCCGAAAACTCTCCTCACATTTAGCTGACCATTCAAATTTCTTCTCTTTCGCAAAAGTCGAGTCAAAGGTCTAGCAATTTTGGAGAAATTTTCAATGAACCTACGGTAATAACCCGCAAGTCCAAGAAAACTTCGGATCTCCGGGACACTCTTGGGAGGCTTCCAATCTAGTACATCTTGTACCTTGCTTGGATCGACAGCAATACCTCCTTCAGATAACACATGTCCCAAAAATGCAACTTGTTTAAGCCAGAAGGCACACTTACTTAATTTAGCATACAGTCGATGCCGACGAAGTGTTTCTAGCACAAGTCGCAAATGTTGTTCATGGTCCTTATCAGACTTGGAATAAATCAGGATGTCGTCAATGAACACGACAACGAACTTATCCAAGAAATCCATGAACACCGAATTCATAAAGTTCATGAAATAAGCCGGAGCATTGGTCGGACTAAAGGACATGACAAAGGTACTCGTACAAACCATAACGAGTAGAAAAAGCTGTTTTGGGAATGTCCTCAGCTCTAACCTTGATTTGATGATAGCCCGATCGCAAATCAATCTTCGAAAAGACTCGGGCACCAACCAACTGATCAAAAAGATCATCAATGCAAGGCAAAGGATACTTGTTCTTGATAGTGACCTCATTTAACGGATGGTAATCTACACACATCCGCAAAGTATTGTCTTTCTTCTTGACAAATAAAGCCAGGCATCCCCAAGGTGAGGAGCTCGGTCGAATAAATCCTTTGTCAAGCAATTCTCCGAGTTGTGTCTTTAATTCAGCCAACTCATTGACAGGCATTCGATAAGGACTCCTGGATATAGGAGCAGTTCCAGGAACAAGTTCAATTACGAACTCCACCTCCCGGTCTAGTGGCAAACCGGGAAGGTCTTCAGGAAAGACATCAGTATACTCACAAACAATTGGTACTAACTCCAAGGAAGGAGTAGTATCAACTTGGTGAGCACACAGATGAGAACCCACTGTCCTGGATTGAAAAACTACTGAAGTGCCGCTTTCATTAGTTAAAGAAATGGATTTGTGAGCACAATTAATTTGCCCAAAGTGCTTGGATAACCAATCCATTCCCAGGATAACATCCAACCCTTTAGAATCTATCACAATCAAATCAGCCCAAAAGTCTACCCCTTCAATATTTATATTGACATCACGGCAGACTTGATCAGTCATAAAGGCTAATCCAGGTGAATGGATGATATGGGGTGGATGAAGATGATGCACAATTAAATGATGTTGAGTAGCAAACTGTCTACTAACAAATGAATGGGATGCTCCAGAATCAAATAAAACAGCAGCAATGCTGAAATTAACTAGGAGCATACCAAGAACAACTTCAGGAGTGACAGCTGCTTCCTCAAGAAGAATCGATTCACACGACCTCGAACCGGAACAGGGTCAGGCTTGACCACGGTCGGGGAAGGTGGTGCAGAACGCACAATGGCTGGGGAAGGTGAAATAGGTGGTATCCCCTGAGCCTTGGCATAGCACTGATTGGCGAAATGCCCTGGACGCCCACAATGGTAACATATAACTTCCGGCCTGACAGTCACAACAGATGGTGGCCGGTTTCCACTAGGTCTTGATTGATTAGTGGAAGAGGATGGACGAGGGGCAAACACTGCCGGCCTTGGTGCAAATGGAGCTGGTGCTCGCGGTGGCCTAGGCACCCACATGCGAGGCCTTGGCGAACTGCCACCAGGAACAAACTGAGAAGTCCTCTGTCGCTTGCGTGACTCCTCCAAAGCCTTGCTCTTACTCTCGGCCACAATTGCTTTGTTGACCAAATGAGAGAAATTCGGGAAGTCATGCAGAACTACAGCCATCTGCAATTCTCGATAGCCCATTCAAGAACCGGCTTTCGACGACGAAGGTCAATAAACATCATCGGGCATATCGGCAAGAAAGTTGAACTCGTGCGATACTCACCACAGATTTTCGCCCTTGCTTGAGAGCGAGAAATTCCTGTTGCTTGATCATCATCACTCCCTCAGGAATATGAGCTTCGCGAAAAGCCTCCACGAACTCATCCCAAGTAGGGACATGTCCAAAGAGTCAATGGCAAGGAGGTTATCCCACCATATGCTAGCCGCCCATCAAGTTGATAATCGCGAAAGAACCTTTTCCTCTCGGAACACCGAGCAATTAATAGCTTTTTCTCAATGGTCCGGCCGCCTTCACTTCCATGGGATCTCGAGAATCGGAGAACATCGGCGGGTTAGTCCGCCAAAATCGCAAGACCGCCTCGCACATGGTGACCTCCTCGCTCGACGGCCGGTGCAACAGGAAGAAGTGTTGCGCGCAATCCGCCTCCGCACGCTTTGGTCCATTCTCTGCGCCAATTTGCATGAGCACATCAGCCATAGAAGGTGGTGGACGGCTCTCTTCCGGGACCACCTTGCGGACTCGAGAGTGGAAGGTTCGATCGGCCCTCCCGAGAATGGGGCACGGAGTCGACATGCCCTTCCCTTGCTGCGCTTGCGCACGAGTAGTAGGTCCTGTCATCCTGTCACCATACCATGGTTAACAACATAACAAGGATATACTCGGTAAACACAAACAAGGTTGCAATTAGGAAAGAAACAAATACTACACTTATGATGCCTTATGTTATGTCATGCATTCAGATTAACACCAAAACCAGAAACTTCATATATACAACAAAAGATTCGGTTCCAGTCTCACAGCATAGTCGGCCATAAGGGTCAGATTACAAAACCAAAAGTTGAACTTACATATTCTGTACAAGATATTATTGCCCTATTACATACATTTTATTTAAGGGCAACTACGAAACCTGAAGACACCTATCCACGAGGATTCATCGTCGACGTACTAGCATAAAGATCCCGGTTAAAGTTCACCGAAAACTCATTCAAAAGATGAGCTCTAGGGGAACCAGTATCAACAGGATCCAAAGGGCTAATAAGACGCCTCGGAGACCCTAGAAGTGGCTGGTGACCTCCAGGAGGTGCAGTCCGCAGGGTGCGAGGAAAACCTGCAGTCATCCGGGCTTGACGCACTTGTCCATAAACAGGCACGCACCCGGCCACTTCTGGAAGTCGGTAAAGAGGTGGTGCAAAGAAGCAATGGAGAGGTCTCGTTGTCACCATAAAGCACGTTGCGAGGAACGCGGTTCATGTTGACTCCAAGTAATAGGTACTCCTGAGCTTCATTAAGACGATGCCGAGTTTCCCACAACTCCCTCACAAGACAGCGATGGATCTGGTCCATGATGCGGACCATCCTCGCCAACTGTCGCACCTGGGGGTCTTCTCCAAACTGTATCTCATCGAACATGCTCACTTGAGGTAGGACCTTGATTCGGAAGTGGTCATAGGGTGGTTGAGACAATTCCACAAATCATGACGAAGAAGGCTCATCATCCTACTTGAAGCTTCCTGAACCGCCATAGCCTCAGAGGTGGCAAGTGCTTGGACACAGTAAGGAACACTGCCGGCTACATGCCTAGCGATGACGTTGATGAAGGCACGGTACTCCTCCATCCCTGGGCCTCGGTCTCGCCAATAGATGGCGATTCTACTGGTAGGTGAAATTGGCTCGCCACATCATGTCCCGCAGCAAAGCTGGAAACCCATCAACATCCTCGGCTCGGGTCTCCTTGACCAAATACCACCCGCTCATCTATAGACAAAAGACAAGATAAGAAAACAATTCACTTTGGAAAAACCAACAGAAAGTTGGGCAAGAATTGATATTAAGGAGGATGAGAAATAAAAGATGTCATACTTAAGCTTTCAAAAATATATTACTGCTTAAAAAAAAAATTTCCCAGAAGACTCTCTAATTACATCGGCCATACTACTTCTAACCTACAGGCAACGTATGCTCTGATACCAACGCTGTGAGGTCACCCGGTTATTGGAAATGTACTTAATTAAATTCATACAGTAACACAATTATTAATTAAGGAACAGTGCTGCCCCTTTATTAATGATCATGCTAGAGATATAAATTTAACAAGTCACAGTCCAATAATCAGGATTCCCGGATATATATATATACCACAATGGTTCCCAGGATCAATGACCATTGTATATATATATCCTTCATCAACATTGCATCAAACACATACAAGTCATTCATTTACATAATTAAACATAATTTTACAACTTTCGGTTCTTGTACTACATTATAGAGTGACTTGGTCACTACAACAAGTTCAACAGCGGAAGCAAAATAAAAGTTCAAAATCCACCAACAAATTTCATCCACCACAGCAATTGCGTGGAGGAAAGAAGTAGCTTTACTCGTTAGCGCCACCTCGATCGCGCTAATGGGTACTTCATAAAGATAACCATCCTCACCTGCAACAATAGGTGATAGCACCTTGAGTACGGAAGGTACTCAGCAAGTCTTACACAAACTAATAAAAGAAAGTGGTTATTAGAGCCTATACAAAGGAGTAGAATTTATGTATGCATAAGGTTGCAACAGGAAGGTATAAAGGTTCAAATTTGCATAAAGCAATACATCTTAACCTAGAAAGGCTAAATTTTGATAAAGCAATTTAATAAATCAAAGATAAAGTAGAACAGTAAGTAAATGGAACAAGTGTAAACAGTACAGAGCATGAGTCCCTCATGCTAAACCAGAAAAACCGAAACCAGTTTTGTAAATCAAAACTTCTATACAGGTGACATCAACTCAAGTTATCGCCCATGACCGTGGACACGGCTATTCGAATGCTTTATACCTGCAGGGGTGTACATCTTACCCACATGACTTAGCTAGCCCGTTGCCTTCGGATGCCTCCGAATGATGACATACTTTCTTTGGTATGCCGACTGGGGAAACTAAGATTTGGTATTTTTCAACAAGCTAATACTATTGAGTTGGACCCCCATGTGTGAACTGATCTCGCTTAAACAACGACTGATAGCATCTGCTTAACCGGGCACACATGTTGCGCCGAATGCCGATCCAAACAATTTAATGCGAACGGGCTCACTACCCATATTAGGATGCAATCGGCACCATTAAGGTACGTATATGCTACGAAGCACATATACTCCCTCACCCTTCTAAGAACATCTGATACTCACATACAAGCTCACATGGCTTACAACGCAGTCATCAGACCTAAGCACCTATGCCATACAAGGTCAATACACATATTCTTACTTTCCTGTTTCCAACCCAATAGTCTTAACATTTTACTTAACCAAACAAATACCATACATCGCATGTGGAAGTACGTGGGGACTTGAATTGAATAGTCGAGTTCAGTCCTTAATTAACTGGACAAGTCCACCACAATTCCCAATCTCGTGCACAAAAGCACCATCACTAGCTTCCTCTTGTCCGGATCAAGTTAAATATAAAACTCATTTCAAAATAAGTAAACGGACAAAGAGTTTCAAATAACAGAAAGTCATTTAGATTCCCATGTTTGACAAGATATGCTTGTCAAACTCTACAATTTCTAGACTGCATGTCTAAGCCAAAACAAAAAAAATATATACTGTAGTATACAATACTATGCTAAGGTTGAATGTATGAGTTTAATTAAGGTAATCCATCATGTTAGGTCATAACTAACTACTAACATATCACAATTTGTAGTTTCAGAAAAATAGCATGCACATATGTCACTGGAGTTAGAAAAATCTATTGTATAAAACTTGGGATCAACATGGTGCAAAGAGGATGCTTGCCTTGATAATAATACACTTCTGTTGCAGGTTCAGGTTGCTCAGAGATAGATTCAAAAATCTCAGATGAAACAGATTCTATAAGAAGCAATAAAATCCAATAAATGCCAAAATCGACAATGAGTACAAACTGGAAAAAATATGCATGATCAATCTGGAAATGCATGATTAACAGTATGCTTAGGTTATATCTACCCTAATAGTGATAATAACCCATATTATAATACACAGCTTTTAAATATCAGAAACTAGTGTTTGAATCAAAGTTGCAAATTTCAGATTTTTGAAAAGAACAGAAACAGGATAGATAGCAGATTTTGGGGGAAAAAAAGAAGATAGATCAAGCAAAGGTTCAGAAATGAAACTTAGCATGATCTTTTAGGGTAATTAACATCCCAAGATAACCCTAATCTAACCCTAATCGTTTAGAGCATCAAAAGCTGAAGAAAACTTGTATTGTCGGTTAAACCGACAATAAAGAACAGAGACAACTCTTTGCTAACAAGCTAAATAGATGATGACAAGAATTAAAAGAACAACTTGTTATGCTGCTAGGGTTTAGTTGAGACCTAACTAGGATAACAAGTCGACAGGAGAAACCCTAGGTCTTGAAAATGACATAAAAGACTGAAAAGTTAGAATAATCACTTTTCAGTTTAAAGCAAGTTGAAGCTACTGATGTTCAAAAGAATGATTCACAGGAGCTTCTAAGGTCCTTAAGATGCTCAAGATGTTAAAAACTAGGGTTTTAGCTTACCAGAATAGGAAAGACACCAAAGATTCTGAAAACCCGATGTTGATCGACAGAGGAATAAACTCTGGTTTAACCTACAAAAGATGTCAAATCTTTATTACAAGGTGAAACCAGGGTTTGGAATGGATAAGCAAAAGGGACAGGAGCAAGAACTCCACTGGACAGCAAGGAAAATGATGAGCTTCAGTGGTCAACAATGGTAACAGCAAAAAGCTACGGTTTATATATGGATGTTGAGCTACAAGGAAAGATGGAAATGTCTAGAGTTGATGAGGTGTCCATTTAGAGCTAAATATCCCAAAAATTAGTTGCAAAAGTTTTGGGATAAACCTCTCCTCTATTTACAGAGATGGCTGCGCGCAGACAGAGAGGGAAGAAGAGAGGCAACACCTGACATAAGGGCCCCACTGGCAGTCACAGCCGCGCGCGTCTCTTAAAACTCAAAAGAATCTCAGCCGTCCGATTAGAAATGGGCGGCTGTGATAAATAGAGAGGTTAAAAGACTTTAATCGTTATCTGTTAACATGGGCCGTGCGATCTCAATCGGTCGGTCGAGATTAAAACGGAGTCCAAAAGGATTTCGGGACCTACTTTCAAATCTAGACGTTGGATTGGAATCCAATGGTCAGACAAAAGAATACACGTCACCCCAACTAGATGAGATGACGCGGCACCGTTCGATTAAACTTCTACGGTCAGGATTGACGCGGGATCCGGATGGTCCGATTGCATACACTCACCTGGACCTTACGATTGAAATCCAACGATTCACTAAATTTGGGCTTTAAGAGCCCACGGTCAAAAAGGCGCACCGTAGGATCTAGATCTAAGGGCTCAAGATAGCCGCGCGCCTTTAATCTCAAAAGGAAAGGGCAGCGCGGTAGGATCAAGAATGGACGGCGCAGATTGAAGGAGGATCCGGAGTCGTCCGAATGCATACACCGACGCCGATCGTTAGATCAAGATCCAACGGCGGAGATTAGGGCGCACATGTGGACAACGCGTGTGGCGTCATACCTTGCCCGTTCGATTAGAAATCAACGGCTCTCATCACGTATGGGGTTCAGGCTCGCGCCCGAGCGTGACAGAGCCGGACCAGACGGAAAGGGTTGGACCCAACCACATGGCTCGAGTCGCTACAGTACTAGAGTTTGGATTCAAACCAGTTTAGTTGACCAGAACCTATTCAAAAGTTTAAAAGATTTGACTGGCTTTTAAAAATAGCAAATAAATTTGTAAAATCATGAAATTTTTGCTGGAGGCTACTGGGATGATATATTTCCCAGATAAATTTTAAAATCACACGATCACTTTGTAAAAGACATAAATATTTATTTTAGCCCGAAAATATTCATTTAAAGACAATTATTTTTCTTTAAGCCAAAATAATTTCTAAAATTTCAACAAAATTATTTTTAGCCAAGATAATTTATCTAGGCTTTAATAAAGACATTTCCCAGTCATAATACAAGTTTATCTTGTATTTCCTTTAAGACTTTAAATGGTTCTTTTGGACTTTGGCTAAAAAGGAAGGTTTTAGTTGGTAACAGCAATTCCAAACTGTTAATTATGAACAGTAATGTCATGAACAGTGCCCCATTACTGTTTATAAAATTGGGGCTGTTACATCCCTCCTCTATTTATTGGTAGCCAGCCCCTCATGGGCCTAAATGCTGTGGGCTGAAAGCCCATAGCCCAAGTTGTCGAAATTATGCGTAAATCCCCCTCTAATCTCCTGTTAAAACACTTTTCTAATTGGTCCTTGTCTCTAATTTATTTCGTCCCTCTCGAATACATTTGGGGTATTACAGCTTGTGTAGATGATGCAGTGTAATACCTCAGATTTATTCTTGCAAAGGAAATATCCAACAGAGATTTAGACATCGGAAAAGGGGATTATGCAGTTTTCGCCAACTGGGCCTCGGGCCTTGGCCCAGAGGCCCAAGAAGGCCGACCACCTATAAAAGAAGAGGAAACCCTAGCTTGGGGTATCAGCTACAGTGCGCCGCTGCTGCTCAAGACTACAAGATCCTTTCCCTCCCCTCAAACTCCATTGCTACCATCTCTTGAGTTCTCCTGCAGCCTAGCCTGCCACAAGGAGGAGGAAAGGGAAAGGAGAAGAGGAGATCTTCTTCGTGGGTTTTGATCAGTGATCTCTAGCGGTTCTCCAAGGGTAACGAACGTCGGTTGTTGTTGTTTGTTTAATCGTAGAAGTGTTTCCGATTAGAATCGCTTGAATCAAAGTCTGTCAAGATTAATTTTGAATCTGTCCAGATTGTTGCGTGGGTAATTTCGTGTATTTAGATGCAGAATTTGAGGATCCCATCTGCTAGAGTTATGTGAGATCCGTCGTTATCTTTCAGTAACCGTAAAGATCACTCAATTCGAGTTACGGTTAAAAAGTACTGTTGATTTTAGTGCTGCTGTCCCGAAATCCTGACGAGATTCTGCAGTCGTCTTGTTTATTATTTAAGGGATTGTTAGATTCCGAATTGGGGGTTTCCATCTCCTCGAAAGTTGTAGATAATGTTCTTAGTTTTCAGTGAACGCAAAGAACACCTGAATCCGATTTACGGATCAAAAGTTATGGTCGTTTTACCTCTGCTGTCCAGAACTCGATAATAATGAACTGTCAACTTGTCTCTAAGAATAAGATTAACTTAAAGGAAAAATCAGAGATTCCACCCAACTAGGTTATTGTTGAATTTTTCGTAACCTTTCTAGATTGGTAAAGAACACTTAATTCGGAGTTGTAGATTAAAAGTTTTGATCGGTTTAGTAATTACTATTTGTTCTTTAGGCAGATTTCTGTTCTGAAAGTTCATCTGTTCAATAGCATATTAATTTGGCCGAATTGGTCTATCTTGTCAACTTGAGAATTTTAGATATGTTAGTTATGAATCCACAGAAATTGATTCACCTCATTTCGAGTTCCAGATCATTAGATATGATTTTCACCGTGCTGCTGTCCAAAGATCGGTTGTGACCGATTTGTCGATATTTCAGATTAGGCTTTGTAGTTAAGTCTTGAGTCACCGTGGAAGCGTTGTAGAATGTTGATTAGTAGTGATGGGTACATTTTGTTCTTATTGAAATTATTTTACTTGTTTAGCGGTGAAGCCTCGAGTTTAGGAGTATCACCTTTTCGGTTAACGCGTCGCATCGCGAAGGCAAGTGCATTGCTATCTTATTGCTTGTGATTGATGAATGTTTATGTGATTGTGTTGTGATGTCTTATAACACAAGAGATGATGAATTGTCTATGATATTTCTTATGTGTTGAATCCATGATTGGAGATGATGTCATTATTCATTCGATAAGTCATTTCATGCATTCATTGTCATTTACCATCCACGGAGTGGATGAGTGAGCCCATCAATTCCGGGATGGGTGCGCATGAGAGCCCATCAATTCCGTGGATGGGTGCGCAAGTCCCATTAATTCCGTGGATGGGCGTGTTGGACACCCGTATGAAACATTCTTCATACGGGAAGTGGATCCCCGTATTTTTGTTAAGATGCGGGCTTGAGTGAACACCGACGGGTGTATCACTGGCTATACCGGTATATGCATGTGTGCAGTCCAAATTCCTTGATTTTGAGCATTCATCTCATATCAACATAAATAATCACTTGTTGTATGTTCTGAGCTGGTGACGAGATTGTCTTATTCATATTGATTGCCTATTCTATTAGCCATTTGTACTTGCTGAGTCGTGGACTCACCCTTGCCTTGTTTATTTATTTATTTTAGGTGATCGTTGATGAAGTTTCTCTTGGGAGGAGTAGACAAGCACTACTCAACACACTTCACTTGCTTTAGTTTCAATAATGTAACTATCACTATTCTTCTTTCATTAATTGATGGACTGTAATAAATAAATTCAGTTTGGGATGACTCCTTCTCTATCGTTGAGTTCGCTTAAATAACTGTTTACGCTCATTGATTATCTGTTGATAGAATTATCTAAATGGATCCATTATTACGCTTCGCTCATGTTTCGCTTTGATGTTGAACTGTTTAGCTTTGTTGATGATTTATTGTTGAAAATTATTCCAATATAAGGTTGCATGCTAGATCCTTGGGTAGCATTCTGGCTTCCAAATAGCCAGGGTGTTACATGCAGTGCCGAGCAAAATTAGCAAACGAACATGACGAGATTGCCTGGTGTTATCGCTGATCTCTAGGAATAGCGCCATGTGCGATCCATGCGGAGTCCAAGGCTTTTGCCGTTGGTAGACGGTAATGACCAGAACTGTGCGACGGTCAGCCATGAGAATCCAAGAATTTGTCGAGTCGCATCGCCAATAAAAATAGAAGTGACTAGATACAGATTTAATCGATCTAATTGCCAACACATATAGAAAAACATACCCGGATTGAAGAGATAACGATAATGTGTTTAACAACTAGTAGTCGTGGTGCTGACGCATAGATCAATTCATACAAAAAATAGAAGAACAATGAAAGCTTTGGCTTTATATGTTTCTTTTGGATTACTTCGAGCGTTGAGGTTTAAAGTCTTTCTTTTACTGAAGGAAGGTGTTAGAATCCTTTTGTGATGTCTTATCATGCTTAAAATGAGATGTTATAACTAAACGAATAAATTGTTACGGTATGAGTTACCAAGTTGGGTTGTTAGCATAGTGAAAATCAATTATTCTTTAACTACCATCCATGAAAGTGAAATTGATGAATTTGTGATGTCCTTGTATTTGATACATGGTGTATCTTAAATAAAAGATTGTCCATATCCGTTCAAAACCTATGGATCTTTCATAGGTGTTAAATTTACCTATTTCCTGATATGCTAAAATTGTGAAACTGTACAAAGAACCGGATGGGTGCCGTGTATCGATTCATGAAACCTTGTTGATAGAAAATTATATTAGTGAATCGTTAACCCTGCTTTTGAAATGATTTGAACAAAGGTGAATTGTTGAATCTATGTTTATAGATGATTATGTGATTGCAAAAGGAATTAGTACCGTATGTACACCCATGATTAGTACAATCATCATTTGTTAAATGAGTGCTGATGGAGGTGTTGAGCAACACCATCAGTTGAGTAGACGAATTTTCGTAAGTAGTCTTTGATAGTGTGTCTTGTGATATTGTTATTGCTTAGCATAATCTTGATATAATAAACTTGTTTCAACCATGTGGTTTGTGTTTCCTTTAGGAAGTTTTAGGATGGAGTAATAAAGTTTGAGGATTCTTGGTACTAGGTATGTTGTCGTTGTTATAAAATCGTCGAATGTGAGATTGATGTTAGTTTTCATAGTAATTTGATTACCTATGGTGATATTGCGTAAAAGAGAGTAATTCAAGTTTTGCTTTCATAATCTTTTGGTGTTCTAGATTTAGGTGGTAATTGGGAGTTTGTCGAGTAAAGCGACGGGTCGCAAAGTTCTATTGGTTCTTAGGTGATTCACACGATTTGATCTTAATTGTCCGTTTGTTATTATCTATTAAGGTTTGATAATCTCTTCCTGTGAAGTCTATGTCCTCAAATGTGGTATCGTCTTATATTTTCTGAGTTCTTTGTCTAATTGATTATTTTCCTTGGTCCTGTGTTCATTGCGAGTGATAAATGATCTTCTAGTTAGTGAAAAAAAAAATTGTTTCCATTTGCCTCTCCTTTTGAGAAAGAATCAACTCATTTTTTTCACGTGGGTCTTTCGATGTGTTTTCTAAATGTTGTTGTGAAAATTGATGTTAATATTGGTAGTAATTTGATCGCCTTTGGTGATATCGTTCAGATGAGAATATTTCAAGTTTAGCTTTCGTGATATTTTAGAGCTCATGATTCATCTGGTAGCTGAAATTGTTTTAAATAAATTGAGGTATTGAATTGTCCTGTTGCTTCTTAAGAGATTCGTGTGATTTAATCTTAAAGGCTCTTTGGTCTGAGTTGGCAATGTAAGGTTGCAATCAAAGAGAATTATGTTAGTTCCTTTAAGAGGAGAATAGTCTGCTTACTTTTCGTGAAATTCCGTAAATGAAAATGTTTGGAGTTTGGTGGCTGAGATCAGTTGGATCTCATGTTTCTTGTGTAGTTGAACTGTTCCGAGCAATTATGACGTGTTGAAGAATTATATTTGGTTCTTAGTTAGTTCTTGAGGTTTGGACTAAAGACCTATCTTGTTCGTTGTGGCAAAGTGTTGCTAGTCAAAGGATTAATTTTAGTGTTAAAGTAAAGAGTGCAAGAGGAATATTTGAAAATTTGATTCAAGTTTTGTAACTTGTGGGTATTGGAATCGTTCCTAAACTTTCTCTCTTTTCCGCTCAAGAGATGTTGAGTTTCAATCGCAATGTCTTTTTCTTAATGGTTGTTATTTGCTATTTCCTTTTGAGTGGTGTGTGCCTCAACTGTGAACTCACTTTCATTTCTCTAAGATCTTTGTTATCGACAATTCTTTTGGTTTCGTTCTCACGTGAGGAGCAACATTTTCTTGTGTAACAAAACTCGACCTTGTTCGTCTCTTTCTTTTGAGGAAGGATCAACCGATTTGTATTGCAAAGTTTTACAAAGCGTATTTTGGCAACTGTTTGGTGGTGGTTAAATAAGGGTAGTGGTGATATTTTGCTACCAAGCTATTGGAGGAGTAGTAGAAGATGAATTGGTTTTGACTTATACCTCTTGGAGGAAAGTTGATTCAAATGGAATGTTTGGCTTGAGTAAATCGAACAATACACATGATCGAGTAGAACCTATAGTATAACGAAATTCTAGAACTTCAATTCATGTTGAAAGGTTGGGGATTATCGAAGGTATGGAAACCTTGATCAATTTTATTGAGTAACGCAATTGGAAGGTATTACGATAATGCGTGGATGATTCCTGATGATGCCAATGAGTGAGTATGTTAGGTTTGTGGGGATATTAGAGATTTAATCCGATGATTTCACTATCAGATATAAGAGAAATTCATTGTAGAGGTCTTGGAGGTTAAATTTGGGCTTTACATTTTTGTGCTAGACCTTTGGTCACCCAATGTTTATGTGTAAAGAAATATACAAATTAGATAATGGTTGTTCCTGAGAAGTAGAATGATCATTGATAGAACCCTTCTGTGTAGTACATAGCGTGTGCACCGGGATTTTGAGTTGTTGTTCTTGGAAGTTGGAGGTAATATGATTGCATGGAATCTATTTTTTGTGGTGCTTTGTGTGCCTTCTATCAAATTAATTTCATCGAGAGAATGAGTTGCCTAGAGTATTCGGTGGATTTGATAGAGTCTTCCCACTATGGTGTGGATGATGTATTTCAGTTCGAGTATAATTACAGGATATTTAATTATGAGGTTTAAGCTCGTGTGGTAGCGATGAATTCAATTCCAAGATTCGAGAGAGATTTATTTTCTAAAAGACAGACTGCGAAAAAAAACGTTTCCTCAGGGGGTGAAGCATTTTCTTGTTTCTTGTTTGAGTTTTGAGCTGTCGACTGGTATCTTCCGCACTTTGGGTTGGTACTTTACTAGCATGTTTGAGTCTTTCCATTCGGGCAAACCAAATGAGGTATTTGGTTTGGTTATTCGAGTGGTTTCTCCTTTGGCTTTCGTGGTATTCAATCGTAAACCGCCCTTTTATTGGAGAATTAGTATTGCGTGGTTACGATGAGAACTCTCTATTTCTAGTTGGATTCTCTTTGTGAATCGGTGGTTTAAGAACCATTTATGTTGTGCATTCTTGTTTAAAGGAGACACCGTAAGATGAAGAGTTTTTTTATCATCCACCTTGCGCATGAGCGCGTGTGGGACAGGGCATGGGCATATGGCGCATGGCGCGTGTGGTCTGAAAGTGGACATACGACATGGCATATGTGCTGGCACTGGACGCACGGACGTGTACCGAGGGGTGGTTCTGGACTTTTGTTTTGTGTTCTTGTACGAAGGGAGTTTGATCCAAGTGTGTTGGTTCGTTTGATAGTTGTAGAAATTAGGAAGTTGGTATATCGCTTGACCGCCTTGGGTCCATACGCGACGTCGCAACGTCTGTTATGTTCTAATGCTAAGAGTGTAGCTAAGCAATTCAACGCTTGGGGTTTCGTTAAAGACGTTAATCATTGAGTCGGATCTTACCTTTGAGTCTCGTTCGATGAGTGTACCTGGAAATGTAAGGACGAGTGTTAAGGCGGGCGTTGGTTTACGTCAAGTCGTTTTGGTCTCATTAGTCTAGGAGAGAGGCCACTTGGGAGTTGGAGCCTCGCCTTCAAGAGCGAGATCCAGATTTGTTAACGGCGGATACATGTTTATCGTTGTCAAAATTCCAGTCGCCAATTTTCTTTTGGGTAGATCGGTGTGTATATTCGGGGTCGAATCAGGTTAAGGGGGGTAGAATGTAATACCTCAGATTTATTCTTGCAAAGAAAATATCCAACAGAGATTTAGACATCGTGAAAGGGGGATTATGCAGTTTTTCGCCAACTGGCCTCTGCCTTGGCCTCAGAGGCCCAAGAAGGGCCGACCACCTATAAAAGAAGAGGAAACCCTAGCTTGGGGTACTGTAGCTACAGAGCG
Source organism: Ampelocalamus luodianensis (assembly GCA_036346255.1). Taxonomy (NCBI): domain Eukaryota; kingdom Viridiplantae; phylum Streptophyta; class Magnoliopsida; order Poales; family Poaceae; genus Ampelocalamus; species Ampelocalamus luodianensis. Next base: position 38,728,020 of record CM070625.1, read on the forward strand.
CCGCTGCTACATTCAAGACTACAAGATCCTTTCCTCCCCTCAAACTCCATTGCTACCATCTCTTCGAGTTCTCCCGCACTAGCCGGCCACAAGGAGGAGGAAAGGGGAAAGGAGAAGAGGAGATCTTCTTCAGGGGTTTTGATCAGTGATCTCTAGCGGTTCTCCAAGGGTAACGAACGTCGGTTGTTGTTGTTTGTTTAATCGTAGAAGTGTTTCCGATTAGAATCGTTTGAATCAAAGTCTGTCAGCATTAATTTTGAATCTGTCCAGATTGTTGCGTGGGTAATTTTGTGTATTTAGATGCAGAATTTGAGGATCCCATCTGCTAGAGTTATGTGAGATCCGTCGTTATCTTTCAGTAACCGTAAAGATCACTCAATTCCGAGTTACGGTTAAAAAGTACTGTTGATTTTAGTGCTGCTGTCCCGGAATCCTGACGAGATTCTGCAGTCGTCTTGTTTATTATTTAAGGGATTGTTAGATTCCGAATTGGGGGTTTCCATCTCCTCGAAAGTTGTAGATAATGTTCTTAGTTTTCAGTGAACGCAAAGAACACCTGAATCCGATTTACGGATCAAAAGTTATGGTCGTTTTACCTCTGCTGTCCAGAACTCTGATAATAATGAACTGTCAACTTGTCTCTAAGAATAAGATTAACTTAAAGGAAAAATCAGAGATTCCACCCAACTAGGTTATTGTTGAATTTTTCGTAACCTTTCTAGATTGGTAAAGAACACTTAATTCGGAGTTGTAGATTAAAAGTTTTGATCGGTTTAGTAATTACTATTTGTTCTTTAGGGCAGATTTCTGTTCTGAAAGTTCATCTGTTCAATAGCATATTAATTTGGCCGAATTGGTCTATCTTGTCAACTTGAGAATTTTAGATATGTTAGTTATGAATCCACAGAAATTGGATTCACCTCATTTCGAGTTCCAGATCATTAGATATGATTTTCACCGTGCTGCTGTCCAAAGATCGGTTGTGACCGATTTGTCGATATTTCAGATTAGGCTTTGTAGTTAAGTCTTGAGTCACCGTGGAAGCGTTGTAGAACGTTGATTAGTAGTGATGGGTACATTTTGTTCTTATTGAAATTATTTTACTTGTTTAGGCGGTGAAGCCTCGAGTTTAGGAGTATCACCTTTTCGTTAACGCGTCGCATCGCGAAGGCAAGTGCATTGCTATCTTATTGCTTGTGATTGATGAATGTTTATGTGATTGTGTTGTGATGTCTTATAACACAAGAGATGATGAATTGTCTATGATATTTCTTATGTGTTGAATCCATGATTGGAGATGATGTCATTATTCATTCGATAAGTCATTTCATGCATTCATTGTCATTTACCATCCACGGAGTGGATGAGTGAGCCCATCAATTCCGGATGGATGGTGCGCATGAGAGCCCATCAATTCCGGGATGGGTGCGCAAGTCCCATTAATTCCAGGATGGGCGTGTTGGACACCCGTATGAAACATTCTTCATACGGAAGTGGATCCTCGTATTTTTGTTAAGATGCGGGCTTGAGTGAACACCGACGGGTGTATCACCGCTATACCGGATATGCATGTGTGCAGTCCAAATTCCTTGATTTTGAGCATTCATCTCATATCAACATAAATAATCACTTGTTGTATGTTCCGAAATGGTGACGAGATTGTCTTATTCATATTGATTGCCTATTCTATTAGCCATTTGTACTTGCCGAGTCGTGGACTCACCCTTGCCTTGTTTATTTATTTATTTTAGGTGATCGTTGATGAAGTTTCTCTTGGGAGGGAGTAGACAAGCACTACTCAACACACTTCACTTGCTTTAGTTTCAATAATGTAACTATCACTATTCTTCTTTCATTAATTGATGGATCGTAATAAATAAATTCAGTTTGGGATGACTCCTTCTCTATCGTTGAGTTCGCTTAAATAATCATTTACGCTCATTGATTATCTGTTGATAGAATTATCTAAATGGATCCATTATTACGTTGCTCATGTTTCGCTTGATGTTGAACTGCTTAGCTTTGTTGATGATTTATTGTTGAAAATTATTCCAATATAAGGTTGCATGCTAGATCCTTAGGTAGCATTCGCTTCCAAATAGCCGTGATGTTACATGCAATCTTTGAGCAAAATTAGCAAACGAACATGACGAGATTGCCTGGTGTTATCGGTGATCTCTAGGAATAGCGCCATGTGCGATCCATGCGGAGTCCAAGGCTTTTGCCGTTGGTAGACGGTAATGACTAAGCGTGCGGACGGCCACCATGAGAATCCAAGAATTTGTCGAGTCGTACCGTGCCAATAAAAAAATAGAAGTGACTAGATACAGGACGAATCGATCTAATTGCCAACACATATAGAAAAACATACCCGGATTGAAGAGATAACGATAATGTGTTTAACAACTAGTAGTCGTGGTGCTGACGCATAGATCAATTCATACAAAAAATAGAAGAACAATGAACACATATATAGAGAGAGCAATCAGTCAATAATCTTTACGCACTACTACAAAATAGGCAATAGATCGATCTCTCATCATTTTGGAACCGTCTGTGTTGAGTACAACATAGACAGTTCCACCATTTGTGATATGGAACTATCACAGACGGTTTTTTAATAGAACCGTTTATGATAATTCACAGACGGTTTTTGAATAGAACCATCTGTGATAATTCAAAACTGCTTAGAATTATCACAAAGTGTTCTTTTCAAAACCGCTCGTGATATGCGAGCATTATAAATAGTTAGTCCCGACAGATCCCCCTGCCCATTCCCGTTTGAGCCGCCACCCCTCTGCCTCCTCCCCCCATTGCGCCACCTTAGAGAGGAAGGAAGAAGGCAGGGAGGAGAAGGAAAGGAGGAAGCTAAAGAGAGGAGGAAGAAAGAGGAGGAGGATCTCATGGGATATTTGGGATTTTTGTCGTGACCTCCGAGGGTAACGATCTGTAACCCTTTATATTTGCTCTAGGTTAATTGCTAATCAATTTTAATATGTTTGGTCCATAGGAAGAGTACTTGCGGTTTATTAATCTAATTTACACTAATTTGTTACGTGCGTAGCATAGATGGATCGAAACTAGATGTACGGTGCGAACCATGTAAGTGAAGAGTACATTAATGGTGTGTTTGCTTTTAGAAGAGCCACCGAGTACGATATGTTGAAGAAGGGGATAAAATTTATATACTATATGTGCATTGATTGCGGTAATATGAAGATGTTTAACAACCCGGCGCAGATCGAATCGCACTTGATTCGAAGGGGTTTCAAAAAAGGGTATACATGTTGGACCAGTCACGATGAAGAGCAAATTATACATGAAGTTAATAATGACGATATCACCGAGGAAGTCAATGATATGATGGATGTGGACTGTGCTTTTGATGAGGATAGGTCGCACGATGATAATCTGAATCAGATGCTACGCGATGCAAAAGGGAACTATAGTGAGAGAGAGTTTTGTAAATTCGAGAGCTTAATGGAGGACTCGGGGAAACCTTTATTCCCTAGCTGCAAGTTGGAATACACAAGGTTGTCAACCGTGCTTGAACTGCTAAAATTGAAGGCAGGCAATGGTTGGTCCGACAAGAGTTTCACGATGTTGTTAGGTTTCTTAGCGGACATCCTTTCGAAGGGAAACGTGTTGCCCAGCACCACCTACCAAGCCAAGAAGATTCTTTGTCTATTGGGAATGGAAGTAGAAAGAATACATGCATGTCCGAAATATTGTATCCTGTACCGTAAAGAGTATGTAGACATGCATGTATGTCCCATGTGCAAAGCATCCAGATACAAGCGTAAGAATACTAATAAGGTGAAGCAAGGACCTCCTGCTAAGATGTTGTGGTATCTGCCTGTGATCCCACGTTTGAAGCATTTATTTGTGAACCGAAAGGAGGCAAGATTGCTGCGTTGGCACTAGAAGGAGCGTAAGAAAGATGGAAAGTTAAGACACTCTACTGATTCTACCCAGTGGAGAAACTTAGATCGGAGCTTCGAACAGTTCGATGCGAAACCAAGGAACATAAGGTTAGGGTTGAGTATAGATGGAATGAGTCCTTTCGGTAACATGATCAGACGACATAGCACTTGGCCCGTGAATCTATGTATGCACAACCTTCCTCCTTGGCTGTGTATGAAGCAGAAGTATATTTTGATGTCACTAGTTATCCAAGGGCTGAAGCAACCTGGGAATGATATTGGTGTGTACCTAGCACCATTGCTGGAAGATCTTGTGACACTGTGGAATGAAGGGGTACAAGTATGGAATGCGTACAAACGAGAGAACTTCACTTTATGCGCCATGTTGTTTTGCACCATCAATGATTTTCCTGCCCTTGGTAACCTGTCGGGGTTCAGTACAAAAGGAGCCAAAGCCCGTCCGCACTGCTTAGATGGTACCGAGAGTGTATGGTTGAACAACTCGCGCAAAACTATGTATATGCATCACGCTAGGTTCTTTCCTAGGATTCACCCATACCGCAAGATAAAGAAACAATTCGACGGAAATAAGGAGGACGATTCAGCTCCAAGGGCTTTTAGAGGGAAAGAGGTCTATGATATGGTTAAGGATATCGATGTTATGTTTGGGAAGGGATGTACATTAAGGACCTGTCAAAAGAACATCTGGAAGAAGCAGTCAATTTTTTGGGACTTCCCTTATTAGGAGTACTTAGAAGTTCGCCACTGCATCGACGTCATGCACGTGGAGAAGAATGTATGTGATAGCTTGATTGGTCTCTTACTGAACATTAGTGACAAAATAAAGGATGATGTTAATGCAAGGTTTGACTTGGTTGATATGAATATAAGGACCGAGTTAGCACCAAAAGAGACTGATAAAGGATGAACGTACCTTCCCCCATCTTGCTACACTATGTCCAAGGCCGAGAGAAATGAACTGTGCTAGAGCTTGCATGATGTGAAAGTTCCGTCCAGTTACTCTGCCAGCATTAAGAAACTTGTTTCTTTGGAAGATTTGAAATTAATTGGTATGAAGTCTCATGATTGTCATGTGCTGATGACACAACTACTTCCAGTTGCAATTAGGAGTAACTTGCCGAACAAGGTCCAAGTGGCAATCTTGAGGTTGTGTTATTTCTTTAACTCAATTGCTCAGAAGGTCAATGATCCCGAAGGACTAGATGCTCTACAGGATGAGTTGGTGATGACTCTATGTCATCTTGAGATGTATTTTCCTCTGTCATTTTTTGATATCATGGTTCATCTCATTGTTCACCTTGTGAAAGAGATAAAGATATGTGGCCCTGTGTTCCTACATCATATGTACCCGTTCGAGACATACATGAGAATTCTTAATGTAACATCCCAAAGTACTATTACCAAAATAAAAATAAATAAAGTTATTATTTTGTTGGATTTTCTGAAATTTGAAAGAGTTTGATTGCTTTATTTGAATTTCTAAAAGTCAAAAGTAAAATTTATTAAATTTTTATTTTAGTTTAAGATGAAAAATAAAAATTAAATTAATTTTGAGAATTTTTTGGAATTTTAAAAGCTTTTTCCTAAACATTTTAAAGCCAAAATAATTTATCTGCAAAACCTATTACCAAATAATAGTTGAAAATATTTTACTTAAGTCCAAAATGCCTTTGAGAATTTTTGTGAATTTTCTCATAATTTTTGGATTTTATTTGCTATTTCTAAAAGCTTATTTGAATTACAAGAATTAAAACAATTAGAAAATCAAAAGGAAATCTAAATCTAGCTTTGTGCTGAAACCCAAAGGCCTCGGCCCAAACCCTCTCGCACGCAGCCCAAGCCGGCCCAAGTTGCGTCCGCCCCCCCCCCCCTCTCCACCGTTGGATCAAAATCCAACAGCTGCCCGCACATCTCTCCCTCTCTCTTCCCCCGTACGCAACCTCGGCCATTGGATCAAGAATCAACGGCCAGATCTTGATACACCTTCGAAGGTTCGAGCACCCTCTTGTTGTTAACCATCCGTCAAAATGCAACGGTCAGGATTTTGCCCACGTCACCACGCACTATCATGGCCATTGGATCGAAATCCAACGGGCCGTACCTTTCTTCCTCCCCGTGTCTTCCTCCTCCAGCCGCAAACACCCCGCCGCCATTAGAACCATTTGAAGCTCCATCTTCGCCGCAAAGTCCTCCCCCATTCCTTGTGAGAAGGTGCGCATTAAAAACCGTGAATCACGCCGCCTCCCTTACGGGTCATTGCCCCTTTGCTGCACGCAAAATCCTCGTGACCGCACCGTCACCACCGCGACATCTGCGTGCCCGATCTCCTCGCTCCGGCCCCCTCCGCCCCTATAAATAGGAGCACGGTGAGCCTCATATCTCACTCACCCCACCTCCACCATTCACCCCTCCTCTCTTCTCCCCTCCTCGCCAGATTTCGGATTTCTCCACCGCCGGCCACTGTGTGCCTTTGCTACACCTAGCGTCGCCTCCCGTGGAACAACGGCCACATATCCCCCACCATTGGCTTCACCGCAACTCCGCCGACCCGGTGCTCGCGCCGCCTTCGCCGGAGCGCCTCCCAAACCACCGCACCGCCTCCGACCAGGCCGCGTCGCCGGCAAAGTCCTCGTCGCTCACGATTTCTCCGGGCCCGAGCGTCGTCGTGGTAAGCATCACGACCCTCGCAATCTCCTCTACCCAATAGTGCCCTCGCCGACCGCCGTCGTGCCGCCCAATTCCAGCGACCCTCGGGTTAGGAGCACCACCACCGCCTTGTGCTGGCGAGGCACCCACCTCGACGCCACGTGGGCGCCACGTCGGCCAACCACGCCTTGTCACCGCCCACGTGGCACGGTCCACCCTTCCCCAGACCCAAAAACCAGTAAAACCAGTTCACCATACACCAAGTCACAGACATGTGGGTCCCACATGTTAGGGAATTAATTTAATTCCTTTAATCCCAAAAATCTCAGGGCTGAAGTTAGCCTTGCGCAATAAATGGATTTTCCTTTAGAAAAATAATTCGGAAAAATCCAATTTCATCATTTCATGTAATTCCAATCTTCGAAAGCCCATATCTTTTGCATCCGTACTCCGATTGAGTCCATTCAAATTTCTAAGTTCATATAAAATTGAGATCTAGCTAACTAAGCCAAAACTATTTAATTTGGAGTTCATTTGAATTGTTATTTGAATTTTATTTGAATTTGGCTTATTTCACGATTAGATTTCGACGCCGTTTGAAGAGCATTTAAGAGGATTGATTTTGGCTGTATGATCATCCTGATTGTACACTTAGACTACCTGGAGAAAGTACTTGTGAGTACCAGGTGATCTGTTAAGGAAAACAACATCACCTAATCAAGCAAGGCAAGTTATACCCTTGATCATATCGATCCCATTATTTTAAATTTGTTTAATTCTGTTTTTAAATTACTATTGCATGCATAATTTTTATTCAGCTATTTTCATTCCCTGTTTTAATTGCCTAGTTATTCCAATTTTTCCTTGTATAGCCAATTTGAATGTTGAACGTGAATTCCTTGTCACCATTAGACAAAATGATACTAAAATTAATCTTAATCTTAGCCAATACTTAGATCAAATCTTGTATTTGAGAAGTTTTTAGCCAAATCTTTCAAATTTGAATTAAATTGGATCTATGGTATTGTTTTGCCATAGAAGGATTATAAAATGCCTTTACATGGAAAATAAAATGAAAATGGGTTTGGACTTGGGCGAAATGGATGATTGATGGGTGCAGGTTTATGCACGGGCTTAATCCGGTTAGGGTTAAGGCCCAGGGTTTAATTTGGAAGTCGCCCAAGTCAGTTAAGGATCGGTCTTCGAGTGTGTGATGCTACGCCTTACTGTACTACCACAAGTCTGGAATGGGACAGATTTGGCTAAATAATTTGTGATGTCTTAGTGTCATTTGTGCTATGTTGTTGGTATGGGTGTCAGTCAGACAGCATTCCCATCTGGTGCAAGAGGGGGCTTCCGGAGGACGGTTAGTCCAATAGCAGCGAAACCTTAGCGGGCATAAATACATTAAGACAGAACATTGTAAAGGCCTCATGATAATCACTTAGTCGCATACCTACGGAAGTGTGTGAGCGGACAGTACAAGTTGATTATCTCTTGTGGGTAAAGTTGTACAACCTCTGTAGAGCATAAAACTATTCGAATAGCCGTGTCCATGGTTATGGACATGCTGGCCGAGCCACTCAAAGTTAGACTTTGGTTTTGTTTGAAAAAGACTTCTTCAAAATTGGTTTATCCAAATGGGAATTCGGCAGGAAGCCATGTGATAGGAGGGTATCCTTCACCATTCATGTGTGAATGTCATCTGACTATAAAATTGAGAATTTATAAAACGAATTTTAGTTATAAAATAACTGCTTTGGAACTTAGTACTAGTATTTAAAGAAAAATGATGTTTTATGCAAATTCAACCAATAAGCCATCCTTTGTTACATCCATATATGCATGTCATTCTGTTATTTGACGGGTGTAACTTGCGAGCACGGTAGTTGTGCTCATACTTGCTTTATGCAAATAAAATTTCAGAGGAGAAGGACTTTGCTACCAGTGTGGATCTCGACGACTAGGCCGCTTCCCAGTCGATTGCTTGTGGCAGATCAGCTGGACTCCACTACTACTTTTTATCTTCCGTTGTGTTCTTTATTGCTGGCTTGTAAGCCTCTTTGTAATAAACTCTGTTGATTATTAATAAAGTTGTGATATAAATTTGTTAACATATTTGTTTACTTTGTGAACTAGCGACTGATCATGGGACTAGTTCAGAAATGCACAGAGGATTTGGGAGTGTTAATCCCGGGTCCTACACTTACGTCGTACACACGGAATCAATCTTGACTGGAGGCAGCATCATCAAAGGTTATGCAACCGAAGAGATCATTGAGTTCTGCGTCGACTACATAGCTCAGATGGAACCGATAGGTGTGCCTCTATCTCGTCATGAGGGGAGACGGGAGGGTATCGGGACCATCGGAAGGAAAGCAATCACTCCCGATCTGGATACGTACGCTCAAACCCATTTTAGGGTCTTGCAACATATGACCCAAGTATCCCCATACATCGATGAGCACAAAGACATAGTACGCCAACAGAATCCAGACCGGTTGGAGGTTTGGATCACGAGAGACACACAACCGTCGTTTCAACGAATGGTTAAAGGTGCGATTCACAGGGAGGTCATCAAGTGATGATACACTGCTATGGTTGGCAAAAGGGCCACAATTTACAATTATGACATGGCAAGGATACAACATAAATGGGTACGTATTTATATGACAGCTTAGGATAGGAAGAGCACAGTCCAGAACAGGGGTGTCCGCCTAGATGCGTTTCACGAGCAGTTCAATACGGTTGGGCCATGTGGGTTGAACTCCTATTATGGGTTCATAGAGGAGATTTGGGAGCTCGACTATATACTTTTCAAGATCCCCCTGTTTCGATGCCATTGGGTTAAACTTGCGCAGGGTGTGAAGGTCGACAAGTACGACGTCACTACTGTGGACCTCGAACGTGTCGGAAACAAGGACAAACTATTCGTACTCGCTAAGCAAGTTATTCAAGTTTTTAATGTAACAGACTGTAACATCCCAAATTTCCAATGTTTTTGAAAATTTTCAAAATTTAAAATAACCATTCGATTTTATTAAGTTTCAAAAAGCTTAACTTGAAATTTAGAAATAAAAAACTATTTAAATTGAATTAATCAAACTTCAATTAAATTAAAGGTGGTTTATTGGAGTTTTCTGGAATTTATTGGATTTAAAAGTCAAAATTATTATTTAAAGCCTTTTATTGCATTTTCTGGAATTTAGAAATAGCTTTTCCTTTGTCCTGAAATTAAAATCTAATTTTATTTGCAAAATTAAAATAAAAAATACTGTTAAAAGTATTTTTATTAAGTCCTAAATAATTCCAGGATCTTCTGTGAATTTTCCCAGAATTTTTGGACTGCTTTAGCTATTTTCTAAAAAGGCTTTGTTTTTTTGTATTTATTTTATTCAAAAAGGTATTTTAAATCGCCTTAACCTCGCCAGGCCGAATCTGCTTGGCCCATTCCCCTTTTTCCTCTCCCTCGACCCAGCTGCCCTGGCCCGTTCCCGTGCCAAGCCCGCTGCCGCGACCCTCTCCCTCTCACCCGCTGACGAGTTGGTCCCACCTGTCAATCTCTCCACGCCTTCTTCCCCGCGCCCCTTCTTCCTCACGCAGTGCCCACACAGCTCCGCCATTTCTGCTGACGAGCTTCCATCCCATCCTGGGATTTCCTCACCATTTCTTCATGCCGTCGCGCACATTGAAGTCCTCGTTTCCCATCGATCACCCCATCCCATCCATCACCTCCCCTCTTTTCTGCCCTGCTTAGCCGGAGCATGCCACCTCTCGGCGAATCCCGCCGCCGCTCCGCGCCTGTTCCTCCCCCTCCGGACCTCCCCGAGCTCTATTTAAATGAGCACCGGATGCGCCGCGGCCGCCTCTCCCTTTCCCCTCTATTCCCCCTTCCTCTCTCGCCCTAGCCCGGTCGCAACTCAAGTTTCCGCCGTCGACCGCCATGCTCACCTCACCACAAGATAAACACCCCTTTACCAACGCATATATGCGTTGGTAAAAATCCAAATAAGTGTTGGTACGGTCTATACCAACGCATTTACTATGTGTTGCCATTGAGGCCGTTGCGTGAGTCTACGACAAGCGTTGGTAATAGATATGAAAAGGCGTTGCGAAGTAGCAACAGATATAGTCAGGTTGTAACTACACTTGTATGTGTTGGTACTTACCAAGCATGGATGACTTTAAATATTTTAACAATGGATATAATTATATTATCACAACCCATAGAAGCGTTGGTACTTGCCACACAGATGAGTTTTGCTATTTTGGCAACAGATATAATTAGGTTGCTGCAACGATTATAAGTGTGTAGAAGTCAAAGTAAAAAAATCATCATCGGTCGTAGCATGGTTAAAAAGAACATTCATATATTAAAAATAAATTATTGCATTATACAGAGAACCATCCACATAAGACATGATATAAATATTTTACTTGAACATCATTTCCTAACAGAATAAAATCTAAGTGTAGTGAAGATCATCTGCCTATATCACCATTCTCCACCTTGCATTGAACATGTCATCCATAGCATCATCCATTTATCTTATCAACCTATAATGAAAAATTAGAGTCCATTAATACACCATTAGGAAGAAACAAAATCACAATATTAAAGTAACAGAACTAAAAGGAGCACCGTACATAAGTTGATGGCCACGCAATATCAGCTCCTACTACATGACTAATCAATTTGTAGCCTTTGTATGGCCGTATCAATTCTTCACATTTCGCAATTGCATGTAGCCTTTGTATGGCCGTATCAATTCTTCACATTTCACAATTGCAAGATCGACATGCACCATCCAAAATTCATTTCCTAGCTGAATGCCATCAAGTTTATCTTTTGGATTACAACTTACTAGTAGCCCGGGCGCGCTCTTGGTTGCGCGCGCTTTGACGATGCTCAAAAGCATATAGTTTGACGCGGTGTTGGCTGTACGTTGAGTTTTTGATATATGAATTTTGTATGGCAGCAGGAAGTGGTTATAGCAGTTCTCTTTATGTTTAAAAAATTAAACAAATCTATCTAGTTCTAAAAATATACCATTCATTCTTTGCTATAAGAATAATAAGTTCTTGGCGCGCTGAGAAAGATGGGGTTTTCGCAACTACGTTGCTAACTGCTATGTCAAAGCCCGGGTATCTTTTGTGTTTAGTCCACAACTATGTGGGCAGTGTATAGTCTATATCATATTCTATGAATAAACTAATTTTGAAAAGTTATAACCAAACGACAAGATGGATGCAAAGCAACTACTATAGCATAAAAAATGTATGCTTGTATTAACAAGAAAAATAAGCTGGAAGTTTTTTTTTGACGAACTGTAGAACAAATTGCTGCACTAAATAAAAGCAGACAAACTGCATGCACAGACACAACATTTTGTACATGATAGCCACAAGCTACATTATATGATCCATCTGATGCATGTGACTGCATGGAAACATGGCTGGACACAAACGCAATACAAGCTAGGGAGCATAAATAGATGTGTAGTCATGAGCATATACTAAATGTAGATTGTTGGTGTTTTAGAACCGATATTACGTAAAGATTATTTGATTCGGGGGGTCTCCACAATTGAGTATGTAGGCGAAGGAGACATGGGAATTTTTATACAGGTTCAGGCCTTCTCCAGCGAGAATAACAACCCTACTCCTGTGTGTATTGTATTGGGTATCCTGATTACAATCAGTGAAAAGACTCGCGCTAATACTGCTACTGATTGCCTCCCAAAAAGCTCTCCCATTACCTCTAAAAGACACCTATTTATAGCATGCTGCGGAGAAGGTTGTCGTTCTAGGTCAAGAGGCGTTCATCATTACGCAATAATGAGAGTAATTACCGGAGTAGTAACCTCCCCACGTTGCTTGGCGGTTATCAATCAGGGATAATGGTGAGTTATCTGTAGTTATTCCAGGTATAACTACGTATCTTGGCTATTCAGATCTCACAGTTAATAGGGCCTACTAGCAAGTGGCCCCAGTTATCTGTGGAGAAGTCATGGCAGGATTGGTCGTAGCAGGGCATACGACCAGGGGGTAGTCGTAGAAGAGCTTACGACTGGATACTGGTCGTAGAAAGGCTTACAACCGAAGGTAATCATAAGAGAACTTACGATTACGTGGTAGTCGTAGAAATACTTATGATTATGGGGGTGGTTGTAGAAGAACTTATGACCACCTGGCTTACTTCTCCCTTACAACAGTAAGGGGTATACCGTGTGATGTCATATTTACCTATATTATATGATTAAGGAATAATAAAATGAGGATTATCAGATCCTCATCATAGATGTTCTGGACAGAAAACATTTCATGTCATGCTGCACACAGCATATATTGCAGCTCAAAGTACAGTAAAATAACTCATTTATTTGCTTGAGCTGGATAGCTTTGAAAAGTGATCAATTTAATCCAGATATGGGAATCTTACATTGCTATTAAGCTTTCCATGTTAATTAAGACATCATTAATTATTCTAGAGAGTCTATTATAGATGAAGTTTCTGCAACAAATATTTCATATTAACCAGTTGATTCTTCGGGAGGAGCCGGTAGGCCAGGGGAGGAGGCGGCGTCAGGTAGGGGGGCAACGGTGTTGGGGTAGGGGAGCGGCGGCGTGGGGGGAAGGGAGGGGAGGGGAGGCGGTGGTTCGGTGGGGAAAACCTAAGGGAAATTGGAATGGGGGGAAGAGCACGATGGAACAGAAAAAAACCCAAGGGATTTGCATTTGTATAATATTACTTCGTAACATATGCATATAGCGTTGTGACATATGCATTGGTAAAGGGGTGTTCATGTTGTAATGCCTCTCCGCCTTTTGCGCCGCCGCCATCGTCTTCATCCACGGCATCGCAAGGCCACCACCTACGCTGTGCGCGCCTCCCCATCCCCGGAGCATCACCGCTGTCGCTGCCGTTCCTCTTCCTCGCCGCCGGCCACCCCTTGTTGCCTAACCACCGAGATCGTGAGCAACGTGATCGCCTCGTCCCCCTCTACCATCTGGTGCCCTTGCCGCCGGCCACCTCCCAGCCAAACACCGACGACGCTCAGGCTATGTGCACCGCTGCCTCGGGCACTGACGTGGTAGTGCCACATGGTGCTCCGTCAGCGCTGTGTTACCTCTTTGGCTTGCGTGGCGCCTAGTCAAGCCCTCGTGGCTATTTCTCTCCTTTTCCCTTTGAAAATTAATTCGGCCGAAAACAAAATCTTCAGGGCTGATGTCAGCCGACGTCATAAACCCATTTTCTTTTACAAAAGTAATTCCCAAAAATCAGGAAAAATCTCTTTTCTTCATTTTATGTAATTTTCAAACTTCTAAAGGCCGTATCTTCTCTGTTCGAGCTCCGATTCGAGTGATTCAAATTTCTAAATTCATCTAAATTAATTATCTTTCTATTGGTGCTTATTTGGAAATTATTTGGAATTTATTTAGGATTGTTTTATTTATTTGGCTCTTTTCACACGTATAGATTCCGGTGTTTCAAACGAACTCTTGGACCCGACGACTGAAGCTTCCCAACACTTCAACGAAGGCAAGTCGTAGATCTTTGACCATGTCGTACCCACTTTATAAAACTATATTGTTTTTTATAAATATGCATTGCTATTTTTATATTAAATGGTTTCGGGAATAATTAATTACATATTTGTCATATGCCTCCTTGAGTAATTGTTTTTGACATGTACCCTTGAATGACATAAATACTTGGACACCATAGGATGGGTTAATTTAGTTGGACACCTTTATAAATTATTGTACTATGGTGTGGGGGTCGCCATTGGCTTGGGTGAACAAAATGATTTACGCTCGGATGCGGGATGCACGAGGCAAGATGCGAGAGGCATGTTTTTGGGTGCGAGAGGCACTTGGGTGCGTGAGGCAGATGGGATGAGGTAGTCTTGCCTGAGAAACCACTAAGGACTTAACATTGTAAGCCATTGATCCAGGCCATACCATGCAACCACATGTTCAGGATGGGGTGGACCTGGCCAACTAATTAGCAATATTTTGATTTGGTTCTGTTTTGGTTGATTATGGTGCAAGAGGGGGCCGAATCGAGGCGAATCCTTAGCGAGCAGAACTAGGTCATAACAGAGCTTTGTAAAAGCCTTGTGATAATCACTTAGTCGCACACCTCGGAAGTGTGTTAAACGGACAATACAAGTTGATTATCTCTTATGGGTAAAGCTGTACAACCTCTGCAAAGTGTAAAACTATTCGAATAGCCGTGTCCCCAGTTATGGACAATGCCTGGTGATTTCACACGAGGGGTAGATTTTCATGAAAATTATTGGTGGTTTGGATGGAATGGTTGGGAAGTGAACGGGGTTCACTAGTTGTTGCAAAAGAAACTGATTACTTATGTATTAATCTTTTTAACTTACGCTTTTTAATCTACTTACTGTATTTCCAATCAATACTACTTCCCGCAAAATAACTATAAAGCTATCCTTGTCAAGCCCTACATGAATACTATTTGCATACATTTTCCTATGATTTGTTCAGTACATTCAAAGTACTCACGCCTTTATGCCCTCTAGTTGATCAGTCTCCACAGAAGAACCTGGATGCACCACACTCTTTGAAGAGGAGTACTTTGAAGACTATGCGAATTAGATCGTGTCCTCCACTCGATTGCATGTATTGTTATGATTACATCAATGTTGCAACTGTGTGAGCTAGCTACTGATCTGGGACTAGTTCAGAATGCACAGAGGGTCTCGCGGTTGCATACTCAGGGATCCCAACACGAAGCTGGCAAATAAGAACCACCACGTAGTTCTTCATGGAAAAAGAAGGATTATCGGAGTTGAAAATGTGAGGACCCGGAATATTTAACTAGTAACACTTAACCTCCAAATGGTTCTGGCATTACTAATTAAACATTCTAAGCCTCGATGGACATATGCTTCCCAGAATTGCAGCATATGCACATCATCACAAAATTACCCATCAATTCCATACACATACATCACTAAGTTCAACAACGACATACAAAAAGTAAAGTTATTACAAAAGAGAGCCGACCGGCCCAATAGAACAATATACAAGAATGACAGCGGAAGCAAAAGTGCCATAAGATGGCTAGAACAAAAGTCGACCGGTTAGCCATACACCCACAAGGCAACCGACCAAGGCCGCCAAGCTAGTCGCCCATAAGCTACCACAACACACTCACAAAAGTGAGGCCCTCAGCTCACCTTCTTCCTCTGCAACAAAACAATTAAGCGTAGCAACCGAGTACAAAGATTGTCTTTGTACCATAAGATCGACGTGTGGAATAGCGCACCTATTCATAAACTACATGCAAGCTTATTTAGGTGGAGGTTGTATGTCTCATTTTGCACAAAGCCAACTTTATTTGCAATAATGTAATACATTTTTAAAAGCAAGTTTGCAAATCTGTTTTCAATGTTGAAATAACAGAATAAAGATACATACAAGTAACCACAGAAGTGACTATCCCAATAGTCACCACAACATATACGAATCCCGATTCGCACCACCCATCAAGTTTTAGTTTAAAGGTTGTAGTCTAACTCTTGAAAGACCTTGCCAAGCGTGTCCATAACCTAGGACGAGGCTATTCGAATAGTTTTAACCTGCAGGGTGTACCAATGTACCCACACTTGGACCGCCTTCAAGCCACAAAGCACACTACCGAGAGGTATGCTTGCAGCTAAGTCCTCTGAGATATTTCCAATCTTGTGTATTAACTACGAGCCGCTCATATGGATAGAAACCCATATGCTTACATTGCAAGCCGAAGACAACAAATCCCATCACGGGTGAAGTCTTTCGGACACTACAATGCTCCCAACACCATCCCTCCCGCGACTCCTGCGACTCGGAGCCAATACACGCCAAAGTACTAAGTCAAGAGAGGTCCCATACCCTCTAATGTGGTTAGCACGCTAAAATGCTTGGTTTAGTGTAACAAGATGTTCGGTCCTTGTTGACCGGGCACCATTCCAGTCACACCCAAATTCACACCATCATACCATTGTGCCCAAGTCTAAATCATTTTGTTTTCAGTTTTAGTTTTCATAAGTAGACATAGCACAAGGTGGAAATCATAATCATAATAAGTTTGATGTGATCAAGGTTATCGACAAGTCGATAACCGCCCATTTCTACCGAAGCTAAGCATGGCTAAGCAATTAATTCGCAACTACTAAGTGACATGAGCCCATCCATGAACTCTAAATCACAGAAAGTAACCTAGGCTCATGGTAGTAGAGGATAATCATTTGCTAAGAAATGCATCTACTAGGCCAACTATTAACACAAAGTAGCAATGCATACATAGAATTTGTAATCAACATAAATACTTAAAATATCTGGGATTAACATGATCAAACGCTTGCCTTCTTGCTGTTGCTCAAATCTGTTGTGGAGGGTCGCTCTCGGGTTACGCAAATGTCGAACCCTAGCGAAGGCAAAAAGAACCAAGAACAACCAATAAGACGAGCCACCCTTAAACAAGCGAGCAAGCAAAAATTATCCAAATGCGTGAAATTTATACATAAGGTAGAATACGAATATCCTAGACATAGAAACTGGAAAAACCTAACTTGGATTTGCGGTGCAAAGATATCATCTAAAAACCCATTTTCTACCATAATAAGGTACTGTAGCAAAAATATTTTCTAGAGGTTTTCTGGACTTGAAAATTTTATGATAGGTTGCTCTTGACATTTTAAGGCTAATACAAGTGGTTTCATCTTAATTGGAGTTAAAATGATTTAGTTATGATTTTCTAGGATGCAAAACTAGCATAATGCACTTTCGAAATATAAACATGTGCAAAACCCATTTCACATTATAGTATGATAACAGAGGGATTTCCTAACATCAAATTTCTATTTTTAGGATTTACTGAGGAATTCTGGTGTCTATTACAACATTAAATGAATTTTTAATTGCTACTAATAAGGTTAAATTTATTAACATATTTTTCTCATCTTGATTTAGGCCTACCACCATTTTTAGATTAAAGTTTAGTTAATAACAAATTTATCAAAGTTAAAATCATTCAATTAGCAGATATACGAGAAAAGATATGCATTTTCCAAGTTTTAATACAATTCTGGAATATATAAAAATAGCAGAAAATAAGCTATTAAAGATTACAGAATTTTCTACTACAGAAGCGTAGCTAAAAGCACTTTTATATTAACTTTAGTGAAATACAAATTTATTGTAGTTGGTTTCATGTAAAAAGGATTTATCTTGAATTAGTTATGAATTTCTAAAGTTTTGATACAATTTTCAGTTGATAAATAAATACTTACAGAAACAAAAACCAACCCAACCGGAGATAAACGACGTGGACGTTCGTGGGCCGTCGATGCAAAATCCAACGAGCCACACGCACGGAAAACAGCGCCCACGCGCGATTCATAACAGGAGCTCACCGTTGGATCAAGATCCAACGGCTCACGAGGAAGGATGCAACCGGACGGTGCGGTTGCCTCGGCGATCCACGACCGCAGATCTAAAATGAGCGCTCGATCACGCCTCCGGTCGGAAGGTCCGATTGCACGCACGATCGTGGCGCGAGATCAGCGATGGGCGGCCAAGAATGACGAGGTACCGGAGGTCCGAACGCATACAAGATCTAGGCGCAGACGCCAAATGGACGGTGGTCCAAGATCGAAGTGCAAGCAGAGTGCCGACACGTGGGCCGCATGTCGGTGGTCGAGAGTCACACATGCGAGATTTAACACACGTGCACAGTGCCCGTGGACCCACCTGGCAGTGACTTAAAGGAGGCTCTTAGGACAGCTAATTAATTACTAATGACCAATGATTAGTGATGATTAGCAATTAATGTGTCCTAAAGATTTTGAACAGAGGTGATTTAGGGACAGAGGGCCCACACGTCAGTGACCCAAAAAGGTAATTTCGGACACATTTATTGCTAACAATGATTAGCAATAAATAAACCCAAAATCAGCCATAACGACTTCTGGTTTTCTGATTTAGGCTTACGGGCCCACAAGTCAGTGACACATTAGGCCAGATTAAGACACCATTAATACTACTAATGATTGGGTATTAACTGTGTCTTAATCATTTGACGACAACGGGAGCTACGGCCGGCAAAGTCCCGAGTGGCTACACGGCTTGTCGCCGCGACTCGATCATGCGGCGCCCACAAACTAGCAAAATGGACTCGCAATAGCAATGCGAACCTAATGGTGATGACCTCGCCGGCGGTGGAGGTCTGGAACGCCGGCGAGCCGGAAAGCAAAGAAAGAGGCCGACACGGCAAAACATGAAAATAGCAAGATGCTCCGCTGCGGTCCAAGGAAGCGAGTGCCATGACTTCTAGGGACTATATAGAAGCTACCTTAACCGAGAGGAGCTCCAAATATGGCGGGAAGACTTGAACACGATGAAGTCCACCGAGCGAAGAAGATGAAGTGGAAGATGAGGTTCTGAGCAAAATGAGTGGAACCAAATCATTACCACAGCTTCATTATAGCTCAAAGAGGCTCCAAAAGCACATAATTGCAAAAGAGCCACTTACAGGATTTGGAGAAGAAAGGGGTGGAACCAATGAAAATCTCCAAACTTAAAATTGAGTGATTCCTGTGAATGCAACCCAAAATCAAGTTAGGGAAATATAAAGGAGGTTGAGGAGTTCAAAGGTGCAAGAAAGGTTGAAGATGAACCACTTTGGACACCAAGGCCGCCATTGGAGCCCTCGGTCAACAATGGTGGATTGAAGGTTTGAGATGGTTTTGAGCTCAAACACAGAGAGGAGCAAGGTGTGGTGTAAAGAACACCGGGAGGACCTAGAGGGGCAATATATAGGGAAGGGATTAGGGTTTGAGCAAGAACCCGAGTCCATGGTGGGCTCGGTTCATGCTACGGTCATGGACCAAGAAATGATGGGAGCAAGTGAGCATGGTGACAATGGAGGAGAAAGCTCAGTGCGCATTAAATGCCCCGCAGAGACGTTGACGAAAGCAAACTTGAGGTGACACATCAAGCCGCCCGCGCCTCTCTCTTCTCGCCATTGTCTCCGCGCGCTCGAAGAAGCAGAGGAGGAAGAAGAACGAAAGAGAACGGTGACCTTTGGATTGAAAATGGACGGTCACGATTAAACGAGTTCACGGACATCCGGTTGCCTCGGGAATCGGGCGGTTGGATTGAGATCCAACGGTCCCAATTGGTTAACGCAACCGGAGGGTCCGAATGCTCACATCGAGCGTGGGCGGCGATTTGAATCCAACGGTGATATCGCACGCGCGCTTTAAAATGCGGCTCGGTGCGATTAGGTGGTTCGACCGAAGTCAAGTGGCTCGGACTCGAGCCCACTCGAACCCAAGGAACAGTGAAATTGGTTTTAGGTTTTAATTATGCTGAGACTTTTGAGGATTTATTTGGGGTAGTAAAATAACTCCAAAAATTCTGAAATTTTTACAGGAGCTTGCTGACTGAGACATTGACCTTGTGTAAAATTTTCAGAGGTTTCTATGCATTGTATTTTTCTCCGAAAATTCTACAAGGTACTGGTTTTAGGTTTGACTGAGAGTCAAACAGTTTGACCGCCTCTAAAATATTCAAACAATTTCTAAAAATTGTGAAATTTTTCAGAGGGTCACATATCATCCCAAGAACTTAGGAAAAATATTTCCAGAGGATGATCAAAAGGTTTGACAAGATTGTTTTTGAAGGAACAAGATTTGGATCAAAAGACTTGTGACTTTGCATTTCCATAAGTCTTGTACAATACTTGTCCAAGACAAACAGGAAACACATGATGTAAGAAAAAGTTTTAATTTCTACTCATTTTCTTACATTTGAAACACAAGCCCAAAATTGGGATGTTACAGAAAATGTCGTGGATGAGGAAGAGTACAATCGATTTGACGAGTGGCCTCCTTTCGGAGACGACATTAGGCTCGAGGAAGAACCCAGTGAGGAAGCTAGCTATATGTGCGTCGATCATCATGAAGGGCTATATTTTAATTAAGAATTTATTCCATTGTAATTTGCTGTCAATGTGGACTTCATTGTAATGTGGAATGATAATATTATGCAGTTGTACAACCTATTTGTCTCATGTCCTAATATGTCAAATATGATGGACTGACTTGCCATGTGTTATGGACTTGTAATCTCTTATATATTTTGATGTCAATGTGGAATTGTCATATGTTAATGTGTTATGGACTTGTCATCTCTGATTTTGCTATCAATGTGGACTTCATTATAATGTGAAATGGTAATATTGTGCACCTGTACAACCAATTTGTCTCATGACCTAATATGTCAAATATGACGGACTTAATATCTCCCTGTTGTTGTATGGTTCGTGTGCTTTCTCTGGCATATCATAGAAGGTTTTATTATGGAATCGTCTATGATAAGTAATCACAGACAGTTCCATAATAGAATCGTCTATGATATGGACCATATCACAGATGGTTCCATAATAGAATCATCTGTGATATGGTCCATATCACAGACGGTTCTATTACAGAACTGTCTATGATTACTTATCACAGATGGTTCCATCATAGAACCGTCTATGATATCCCTTTATTACGTAGGGTTTTCCTCCTCACTCGACACTTCCCCTCCCAGCGTGTAACGTCCCAAATTTCTAGAGTTTTTGAAGATTTTCAAAATAAAAATAACCCTTCGATTTTGTTAATTGCTTAAGCTTAACTTGGAGATTTTTGGAAATTCGGAGATTTAATATGAATAAATTCAACTTCAACTAATCAGGTTGGTTTTGAGTTTGTTGGAGTTCTTTGGTTTGGCTTTCCCTTTTCTCCCGCTCAACCTGCGCATTCGAGTGTTCCTCCCTTTTTAAACCGTTCGATCTGAATCAAACGGCCCAGCCTCCTTCGTACGTTTGGCGATCCGAATGTGTCGGTGCCTCGGGTAGCACCACCCGAGACTGTCTGTGCACCGAGCCAGTCCTAGGACAAAAGGCTAGCTCGCACAGTCACAACAGATATGGAATCACAACCATACAACAAGCTAAAAGATGAAGCAGACAAATTAATATTGACATAAGCAAAAGACCTTATGGTCAAAGTTGTTCAGAAGCGAAATGATGTCCTGAAGATTGATCTTCATTGACTTCATCTCCTCCTGGGTGCAACTCAAAGCCTCGTGGAGTCATTTTATTTCAACTAATCGCTCTAAAAGGAGTAATGATTGGTTAGATGAAATGATTCTACGAGAAGAGAAAACGATCTAATAGCAGGTAAAGTTTGATTTACCCGCTAATGGAGAACCTAACTTCCCAATTTCTTAATCTTTCTCCTTCGCGATGCGGGAGATCTCGTGAACAACTGAGGACTTTTCTTGGACCTCGATCCGAAGAGCCCCCGCCTCGGCCTGAAGGGCCTTGTTTTCGACTTCTTTTTCTGTAAAAGAATGAGAGGTTAGGAAGGTGAAGATCAAGATTAAAAGAAGTCGTGACTCCACGTAATGTTTATTTTTTTCCTACAATTCCTGAGTTGCAGAGTTAGCATCCTAAATCTTCTTCATAAGGCTGGTGACCTCATCCCTTAGCTTTTTCATCTCAGCCTTTTCGAAGTCAAGCGAATCAGCTAGGGTCTTTTCGTCACTCTTGAACTTGAAAAGGTTAAGGGTAGACATGAATACACAGACGAGCAGTCGTAAGTATTTCTACGACTAACACGTGATTGTAAGTTTTTCTACAATTACTACTGATCGTAAGTTTTTCTACGATCAGTGCTAAGTCGTAAGATTTTTCTACGATAACCCCCACCGAGTGTTGAACAAATAGTCGAATTATAAAATGATTACGAATGTCGGTCACTCACCACCACTCTACTTGCTTGCAGAGTACAGCTTTCTCCTACCGCAATTTAACAAGTTGCCGATTGTACTCGCAGATCGTAGCAACTTATTCCACGGCTCTCTATAGGGGAGAAAAATTATAAGAGACAGGGATAAAACCATAAATATAAGTATCAATGAATACTTACATTCATGTATGACCAAGCAAACATGGAGACTATCCGTGATGGATCTTTCAGCCCATCCATCTCCTCGACTCGTTTCCATCAAACCCCTTCGAGACGTTCATTATCGAAGACATCCCCACAATTGAGAATGTTGCTGGGGTTAGGAACTCGGTCGTGACACTGGTAGGCGGAAGATCCTACGATAGAAGCAAGGCCAAAGAAATCAGAGCAAAAGTTAAAGTACTCTTCTTCCTCTGATTCGGTGATGGAAGAACCACCTGGAGGACCGGAAGGAACATCCCCGACAACCTCCTTACTGGCACGGTGGTCGGAACTCTCACCACCGCCGACTCCTAGTGACTCCCTCATGGCCTCCCTCGTCTCCACTTCAATCCCTACGACTACCCCGGTGGTCGTAGCGACTTCTGCAGCAACGACTTCCTCCACCACGGGAATAGTAGCTGGAGTCTCAGCTACTACCGCAGTCACACCTTCGCTGGCTGAAGAGGTGACAGCGGGCTTCTCCATAGAAGTATCCCTGGGGGCTGAAGGCGTTGGACTAAGATCACTGTGAGACCCCGGTTTATTAAACTTGTAATACTTAACCTTCCACTGGTTCTAGTATCACAAATAGAATAATCGCGTCTCGATGAACATGTGCCTCCCACAACAAGCAAGACACATACATCAAATCAAAGCATGCATCATTTCCATACAAATGTAATATAACAAGTCTACCAAAAGACATACTAAATATAAGTTATTACAACACAGCCGACCGCCAAATGACATAAGTACCAAATAAGTAATAATGAAGCAAAGTTGCCATAAGATGGCTTAAACCAAAAGACGATCGGTTAGCCACATAACACCACAGGGCAACCGATCGCCGCCAAGCTAATCGCCCCTTAAAGCGCCACAAAGACAACTCACAAAAGTGAGGTCCATCGACTCATCGTCTTCCTCTCACAACACAAGCAATGCGGTGAGTACAAAATGTACTCGCAAGACTTACGAGTAGCAAGCCTATACATAGCTACATGAAAGTCGTATTCAAAGGAATGTGGTTATATGGTTCTTTGGACGCACAAAGTAAGTTTCATTTGCAATATTGTAATAGATTGAACAACGATTTGTAAAATCTGTTTTAAGCATTTAAATAACAGTGAGTAAACATAAGTAACAAGTATCCACCTAGAAGTGACTTTCCCTAAAGCCACCACAACATAGCACGAATCACGATTCGCACCACCATCAAGTTTTAATTATAAAAGGTTGTAGTCTAACTCTTGAAAAGCTTATCCAAGCGTGTCCATAACCTAGGGCGAGGCTATTCGAATAGTTTTAATCCTGCGCGGTGTACCAATGTACCCACACTTGCACCGCCTTTTGCCAAGCTATTAAGCACACTTCCTTTGGTATGCTCAAGACGGCTAAGTCCTACTGAACCCTTTCCAAAGGAATATGCTAATCAAGAGACGCACGTATGGGGTTAATCCTTAGTGATCTGCCGACGAAATATGGATCACAAGGACCCATACGTGAGCAGACACACCGCCCTCGGCTGGTGCTCCTCTCCTACAAACGTGTCTATGTTGCATATAATCAAATATGCAACCCACCACGCGACTCATTAATTAACACACCCAAAGTACTCAGCTAAGAGAGGTCCCATATCCTCTAGTGTGGTTAGCACGCACGAATGCTCGGATAATGATACTCACAAGTAGTTCGGTCCTTAATTGACCCGCACCATTCCAATCACACCCAAAAGATCACACCATCTTACCATTGTGCCCAAGTCTAAATTGTTTTCATTTTCAGTTTTAGTTTTGCAATTTAGACAAAGCACAAGGCTGAAATATACATATTATAACAGTTTGTGTGATCAAAGTTATCGACAGTCGATAACCGCCCATTTCTACCGATAGCTAAGCATGGCTAAGCATAATGACACGCAATCTACTAAGTGACAAGGGTCCATCCAGTGAACCCAAAATCACAGCAAGTAATCCTAGGTTCATGGTAGAGGATTAAACATTTCCTACGATTATGCAACTCATTGGGCCAACTATCGACAATAGTTTAAAACAACATAGCAATGCATACATAGAATTTGCAAGCAATATATTAGAATTTGAAAATAGTAGGAACAATATGATCAAATGAATGCTACATCTGCTTGCCTTCTTCGAGTGCAGGATCGATGGTCTGTGTGGCTCAATATCAGCAATAAAATTATCTTCGGAACCTAACGCGAAAAGGCGATAAGCAAATAAGAACGAAGAACACA
Organism: Ampelocalamus luodianensis; assembly: GCA_036346255.1. Classification (NCBI taxonomy): domain Eukaryota; kingdom Viridiplantae; phylum Streptophyta; class Magnoliopsida; order Poales; family Poaceae; genus Ampelocalamus; species Ampelocalamus luodianensis. The sequence continues at coordinate 38,752,877 of CM070625.1, forward strand.
AAATAAAACTCCAACAGCAAAATACATCCAAAACTAATGAAATTTACACAACAGCTAGGGGGTGATTTCAGATAGTGATAGGAACAATAATCATACAATTTGGACTTAATATGCAAAAGATATGGACAAAATATTCTTTCTCAGCCTTAAAATCAATCTAATTAATTAATAGTACTGTTCATGGTGAAATTTTCTAGAATGATCTAAGGTCTGAAATTTTTATAGCAGGTAGATTATAACATCCTAATAACAGCAGAGTTGAATTTACTAAATTTGGAGTTATACACATTTACTTATGATTTTTCTAAGTTGTAAACCTAATGCAAGTCATTTTACAGAATTATGAACATGCTCAAATCTTATTCCATATGAAAGTATACTAACAGATGAATTTAACAAAATTGATTTTGCACAAATTGGATTTATACAGAAAAAGATATGCATTTTTCAAGATTAAATCTATTTCTGGAATATTTAAAGTGACAGAAAACAAGTTATTTCTAGTTATACAATTTTCTACTACTAGAATACGCTTAAATCCATTTTTATAATAAACTTAAGTGATAACACAATTTATTACAGTTGGAATTATCTACAAAGCAGTTAAAATGAATTAGTTATGAGTTTCTAAAGTTTTTATATCATTTTTAGTTGTTAAATAAATACTTACCGATAAACAGACAAACTTAAACAAAAGGATAAGACGTGGACAATTTCCAACCCTCGATCTAAAATCCTACGGCTCACGCGCGCCGAAAACAGCGCACGCGCGCGAAACCTAATCGGAGCCCACCGTCGGATCACGATCCAACGGCGCACACGAGTGTATGCATTCGGACGGTGCGGTTGCTTGGGCCAATCCCAGCCGCAGATCTGAAGATGGATGGTCCAGAGCGCACCAACGGTCGGAAGGTCCGATTGCATACAAGATCCCAGCCATTGATCACAAGATCGACGGTCGAGAATGATCAAGGCATCCGGAGGGTCCGAATGCACTCACGATCTGGGCCGCAGATCTGAAAACGAACGGTGGCTATAGACCGAAGTTCAAAAGAGAGATGCTGACACGTGGGACCGCATGTCAGTGACTTCAAGTCACAACCGCGAACGTTTAACCCACGTGCACAGTGCACTGGGCCCACATGTCAACGACTAAGAGGTGATTTCCGACAGCGATTGATGCCAACATATTAATTAACCAATGATTAGGTATAAATGGTGTCGGAACAGCGCAGGATTGCGCTAGCGGGTGATTTAGGGATGTTGGGCCCACTGGTCAGTGGCCCAACGATATAGATTAAGACACCATTAATGAACTAATGATAGGCAATCACTGGCAATTAACGTGACCAAAACAAATGACGAAAACGGAAGTTCTGTGCCGGCAAAATACCGAGCGACTTCAACGGCTCGTCGCCGGCGACACTGGCCGCGGCGGCGCCGAACAAGAACCAAAATGGAATCGCAATAGCACTACGAACCTAATGGTGGCATTCTCGCCAGCGGTGAGGGACTAGAACGCCGGCTAGCCGGAAAATGAAAATGGGAGCTTCTACTGCTAAACACGAAATAAAGAACGAGCTCCATTGCGGTCAAGGAAGCGGGTGCCAGAGCCTCTAAGGACTAATAAGAAGCTACCTTGATGAAGGGAAGCTTCAAAGATGGCCGGAGATGCTTGATCACGGAGGAAGCTCGCTGGACTTGGAGAAGAAGGATTGAAAATGACACCCTGAGCCAAATGAGTGATACCAAAGCATCAATATAGCTTCATTAAGGTCCACAGAAGCTACATGAGCAAGTAATTAGAAAATGGAGCACTCACCTGAGCTGAGGAAGAAGATGACCAATTTTGGCCGAATTTGAACAAACCCCAAATTGGACAATTCCTGAGAATCAAATCCAAAATTAAGTGAGGGGAAATGTTCAAGATAGTAAATGGATAATGATAGGGCAAAGAAACATGAAGGAGAACCACTGGAACACCAAGAACACCAATGGAGCTCTTCGGGTCAACAATGGCGACTTGCCATTTTTGAGGTGTTAAGCTCCAATGCTGTAAATGGAGCTTGATGGTGGTCTAAAGAAATACCAGGAAGTGATTTGGGTGCTTATAAGGCCTTGGAGGCATTAGGGTTTGCACCACAAGTTTTTCGGGCGGCAAAGCACAGAGCACAAGGTGCGGCCGACAAGGAAAAAGCTAGTAGGCGTGCAATAGGGTATGGCTCGTCCGAATACCTCTCTCACGCCCTTCACTGTTGACTAGGGCGCCGTAGGAAGCACGATTTGACACTGCCATCACTCTCCCTACTGTTCATGCACGGCTAGAGGTTGAAGATGACCAGAGGAAAGGCTCGGGCGTTCCAGAGCCCCACGATTTAAATCGGATGGCTAAGATAGCGCCACGCCTCCGGGCTTTAAAACACAACGAAAAGATCGCGAGCCCTAGGATTAGAAATGAACGGCTCAGATTGCCCCACGTTGCGAACGCGGTTTACAACAGAGGGACCAGCGAGCGTTGGATTTTAATCCAACGGCTCCAATTCAAACCAACAACCGGAGGGTCCGAATGTGTCGGAGGATCTGAGCGGTTGGATGGAGATCTAACGGTCGACATTCGCACATGCAACCGGAAGGTCCGAATGTTTACACGCGCGCGGGCCGCGCGATCGAAATCCAACGGACGAGATCCAAGGCGCGTTTTTAAAGAGAGGCTCGGTGCAGTTAGTTGACTGGACCGAGTCAATTGGCTCGAGCCCGAGTCTGACTCGAACCCAAAGCACAGTGAGACTAGGTTTGACTTCAAAATTAGAACAGAGACTTTGAAGGATTTATTTGAGGTAGCAAAATAACTCCAAAAATTATGAAATTTTTACAAGAGCTTGCTAACTCAGATATTAACCTTGTGTAAAATTCTCAGAGGTTTCTATGCTGTGAATAAATCTCCAAAAATTTTGCAAGGCTCTGTTTTAATGTTTGACTGAGAGTCAAACAAGTTTGACTGCCCCCTAAAAATATTCAAACAATTTCTAAAAATTGTGAAATTTTTTCAGAGGGGCTACATACCATCCCAAGAACTTATGAAAAATATTTCCAGAGGATGATCACAAAATTTGACAAGATTGTTTTTGGGATAACATAGTCTGGATCAAACAGACTTGTGACAATGTATTTCCATAATACCTTGTACAAGAATTGTTTGGTACAACAGGAAATACATGATGTAAGAAAAAGTTTTAATTTCTACTGATTTTCTTACATTTGAAACACAAGTCCAAAGATGGGATGTTACAATCACAAAACGCAGAAGTAAGTCAACTTGTGAAAAACAAAGGGTAAATGTTGTTCTTACACTTCTGTTTTTTACATACCTCTGCGCGCTGGATCTAACCCGAAACTTGGGAGCAATCTTCCCAACTGAAGGTTTATTCAACTTCTTCTCAACCATTGTGGGTTGAGATTCGATCGAGGGAACGTGAGTCTCCTCTTCCCGACTCCCCGAGTGGCCGAGATCTGTCTCGACCACCTTAAGAACACTGCTCCCCTCGACCTCAGGTCCTACTGGAGCAGCAGTTTCCTTCACAAAAGACATGAAGCTCTTCCAGTTCTCCTTTTCTAGCTGCCTTATAAAGCCACGAGAAGTAGTATGACAACCCCAAACTAGGGTTTGTATTTCAAATGTATAAAAGTATCAAAGTTTAAAAAACTTTTTTTATATCTCTTGGTTTCCTAAAACTTGTGTGAAATTTTAAACTTTTATTGTTGTATTAAAGGTTGTATTGAAATTTCAAAATTTTAACTTGATTTCGATCTTCTTTCAAATTCCAAAAACATTTGTGCATAAAAGTTTCTGAAAATAATTTATTAAAATACTAGATTGTTTATCTTGAATTATGATTATTTTTACCAAATTTTTATAAGTCATTTTGACTTCACCAAAATTCAAATCAAATCACTAAAGCAAATTTGAAAATAATTTAATTCTAACAAATTTTAGTATATAAAGTGTTTGAAACTATTTTTCCTAAGTCCTATTTGAACCTCAGAGTGCCCACAAAAATTTTCAGAATTTTTAGAATTTTATTTCTATTTTAAAACATTAGGTCAAACTGGTGTTGTTTCGGTCAACACTAAAACCCTAAATCTAAATCTAGCATGTACACTGTTCCTCCGACCGGACCCCTTCGCCACCCGGGTCTGACCGAGCCAGTTCGCCCGAGCCGCCCCTTCCCTCTCACTTACCGGTGGACCCCCGTCGTCAGTCCTTCTTCTCCACGCGGCGTCAGCGCCAACTCGCCCAGCCCGACGCCGCATGCGTGCCACCACGACTCGCCGGCCACCGGATTTGGCGCCGCCCCCGGGTTTCCTCCTGTGTCCAGGTCGCACTATTCCCAGTCACATCGCGCATGCTTGCCCATGCCTGCCCGCGACCGAGCCCATGCTCTACCCAGCCTCCCGTCCATGCGCCAAGCTTGCCGCCACCCTGCCCGCCAGCTTTCTTCTCGGTTTACTCCGCCTCCCCTCTATTTAAGCTGAGCACCGGGTGCCCCGACTCCCTTTCTCCATTTCCCCCACCTCCCTTCTTCAAATTCACTCCTCTATGAACTCCAATCGAGCGACACTCCGAATGCCACTCTTGAACCCGCCGCGCCGCCTCCAAACTCTCCGGCTACTCCGACAATCTCCGGCCGCCGCCCACCGCGTCACGGCGCGTCCCACATCCCCAGGAGACAAACCCCTCAAGCAATTTTGGATTTCATCGCCTGAGGAGCTGTGCGCACTCCTTCTTCCTCGTGACCGGCCAAATCCGCCTCCTCCGCCACCGTGTCTTCTCCAGCGAGCCCCAGCTCAATTCCTTCCTCCGTGAGCATTACCTAGACACCCTCTTCCTCACCCCAACACTCAGCCGCTCTCTCGTGCTCCATAGGGACCTCTCCACGGTGACCTCCCCGCGCCGCCACAGGCTCCCGTCGCCGGACCACTCCGGCCACCCTTCGCCTGCGCCGACTACTCGGGTGAGTTCCCTGCACCACACTGGTGCTTATGCGCACCTTAATTCTGCTCCAACTGCACCCGATGTCGTCGCCCCCTTTCCACCTCCACGGCCGGCCGCCGCTCGCCATCGCCGCGCCACCACAGTGTCGCCCGTGCCACCAAGTCGCCACCCCTAGCTCCTGTAGCCTCTGGGCGACCCATTTTGGCCCTCCCCACCGCCTCACCGCAGCTCCACCGCCGGGGACGACCACCACCCCAACTCAGCCCGAGCCTCCCGTATTCTTCCTTTGAGTTCCCTGTTCTTTATCTCTGTAAAGCCCCTCTCTGACCTGTAGGAGCCCTAATTCTTTTGCTAATAAAGCTTGTAACTGTTTGATTGAATCACTTAGTGGGTAATCAAAAATTGAAATTTGATCTTGTAGGGAGTTGAGTTCACAGCATTTCTTCTCAGGCTAGTTCCTGTTGAAAGATGTTGTTTTAGAGAAGCTGTTAGATGAAATATGGTTGTGTTAGTATACCTCAACTGCTAAGCCAACCTTCCTATGTAAGCTAGTATTGTGGCTGACATTTAGGTTACTCGAATGCATTACCAATTTGAGGATAATTTAGTAGCAGCACTGCATTTCAGAGGTATGTTGTGCTGTCAGTTGAATAGACAGAGAGGTATTAGATGGAAGTTTGAAATGGCAATAGGCTAACAAACATGTCAATGGCTGATTTAATCACTCAAATAACTTAACCAAATCTGAAGGTTGTTGTTTGAAGGAAGTTAGCCATTAGCACTTTGGTTCAGAAAACTATTCTATTGTTAGTTGAATGAACAGAGTTGTACTAGATATAAATATGAAAAGGCATAGGCTAGTAAACCTTTTATTTGATTGTTAAATCACTCATTTATGTTTGACAAAAAGGGGTAATTGAATTAAAAAAAGTACAGTTAGCAAATGCCCATTCTCTTGATAACTCTTCATTTTGGAATAGATAAACAGAAAAGGTTATATGGCTATTTGAACAGGGGATAGGATCTGAAAATAAAACAAGATAACAATAGGTTTATGACTTGGTTAGTGTAGTAGTTAGATATGTTTCTGAGTCATTTAGTTGGTTGGACAATTATCCAGTAGTAGTAACCTAATCTGAAAAATAAGTTCCGATTGGATCCTCATAAACAAACAGTCAAATCTATGCTAATGTGGAAAATAAGTTGGCTTTGTGCAAAATGAGACATACAACCTCCACTTAAATAAGTCTGCATGTAGCATATGAATAGGTCTGCTATTCCACACGTCAGTCTTGCGAGTACCTTGTGTACTCATTGTTCTTTCTTAAATATAAATTGTTGCAGAGGAAGAAGGTAAGCTCGAAGGGCCTCACTTTTGTGAGCTGTGTTGTGGTAGCATTCGGGGCAACTAGCTTGGCGGCCCGGTCGGTTGCCTTGTGGGTTGTGTTGGCTAGCCGGTCGACTTTTGTTCTTAGCCATCTTATGGCGCTTTTGCTTCCGCTGTCATTCTTGTATATTGGTTATTTGGCCGGTCGGCTCTTTTGTAATAACTTTACTTTATGTATGTCGTTGTTGAACTTAGTGTTAAATGTTGTATGGAAATGATATATAATTTTGTGATGATGAGCATGTGCTGCAATTCTGGGAAGCACATGTCCATCGAGGCTTAGGATATTTAATTAATAATGCTAGGACCATATGGAGGTTAAGTATTACTAGTTAAATACCCGGGTCCTCACAGAGTTGGTATCAGAGCCATACTGACCGTAGAAACCCCTAGCTTGGTCGCCTTTAGGATATTTTGAAAACTAACTTTCAAATAGTTCATGAAGATTTAAGTAAGTTCTCAGATTTTACTCCTTACCTATCTTAGCTTGCTCATCTCACCTTACTCTCACTTAAGTTTTGAAAAAGTTGTTCCTCTCTTCCTTTCAAAAATTAGCCACTATCGATTAAATTGGTTTTGGGGGAACCATGAGAGCTTGGAGAAAGAAATCAGGACAGCTAGCTCTTAATTAGTAAATAGTGTTAAAAATGAGAGGTTAATTCAACTAAAACTTGTGGGAATAAAAGGGTAAGAAGTGATATGAAATTAGCTAAATGCCTATACTCTATTAGGTGGTTATACCTTGATTTTTTGGGCTGTTTAGAGCTAGAATTGAGTTCTGAAATTTTGGTGTTCTCAAACGATTGCTCGTCCCTTCTATACGAGTTGGTCGTTCTGGGAAGTTGATTTGGTGACTTGTGGTCTTGTGCTATTTTGTGGTTATTCTTGAGCCCTTTTAATTGAGTTTGGATTTCCGTGCTTTGGGCCTCGGGCTGCGGCTAACTTGTCTTAGTGAAACAGGATGGCAGGAGGAACTCGTAGTGGTCGGAATCAGCCGGGTAGTCCCGATGAGGAGCTTCCACCTCCTCTGACCATGGCTGAAGTCCTTATGTAGATCGAACGCAACCGTTCGGAGGACCGCAGGGTATTGGAGGTCATCACGAGGAACACCTCCACTCCCTCTGGCGCCTCTGGATCGGGAGGTGGTGGACATCAGTCTCGTGGGGGGCTTGCGGAGTTCCTCCGTACTCAGCCTCCTACCTTCTCTCGGTCCGAGGATCCCCTGGACGTGGATGACTAGCTGCGTTTGGTTGAGCGGAAGCTCAACGTTGCTCAGTGCCAGGAGCAGGAGCGGGCACTTTTCGCATCCCATCAGTTGGAGGGTGCTGCACTCTCATGGTGGGAGAACTTCCTCGCCATGCAGCCCGCGGGACACGTGGTCTCGTGGGAGGAGTTCAGGTTAGCTTTCTGTCGGGCCGATGTTCCCGCCGGCCTAATGAAGTTAAAGAAGAAGGAGTTCCTTGCGCTCAAACAGGGGCGCAAATCTGTGACTGAGTACCTCCATGAGTTCAACCATCTTGCGAGGTACGCTCCTGCTGAGGTGGCCACTGATGAGGCCAAGCAGGAGAAGTTCATGGAGGGTTTGTCTGAGGAGCTTCAGGACAAGCTCTCCATTGTTGACTTTGCAGACTTCCAGACCTTGGTGGACAAGGCCAACGTTGCCGAGCACAAGGCGAGAGCGCTGGGCGAGTCCCGCAAGCGCAAGTGGGAGGCCCATCAGTCGACTCCGGCCGGCCTTGTTCGTCCTCGTGTTGGGCCAGCAACAGGGGCCCATTCTCAGGCCACACCACCACCGAGGCCTTCGGCACCAGCTCCACGTCCTCTGCAGGCCGTGATTCAATCACGTGCGCTGCGATCCAGCCAGCAGGTGTTCCCGCAACCTCACGCCGGCGCCACCGCTTCTCTCACACAACAAGGGCCACTATGCGAGTAGTTGCCCGAAGAAGATTGGAGCGGCCCCTCGTCCTAATGGAGGACGGGGGCAAGGGAGTGGTCGCCCACCTGACTAGAAGACCCAGAGCATGGGGAGCGGCCGAGTCAACCACATCTCGGCTGAGGAGGCACAGGAGGCGCCCGACGTAGTGTTGGGTACGCTTCTTGTCAATTTACGTCCTGCTACAGTTTTATTTGACTATGGAGCTTCGCATTCTTTTATTTCGAGATCGTTTGCTGCTGTTAGTGGTCTCCACTGTGTTCCTTTGGGGGTTCCACTACTTATTCGCTCTCCGGGTTCGGAAATGAGAGCTGACCAAGGATGTCGGGACGTTCCTATTCACATCGAAGGAGTGGAATTCTTGGCGAATCTTATCCTTCTCGACTCGGCGTGCCTGGATGTGATTCTTGGCATGGATTGGTTGTCCCAACACTTGGGGCAAATCGATTGCGCCAGGAAGGTTGTCTACCTCACCAGCCCTTCAGGTGAACAGGTTGGGTTTTCACCGCAGTTGCGAGAGCCCTTTCTTTGTGCACTTGAAGTGAAGCCAGCCTTGGAGATCTAGGATGTTCCCACAGTATGTGACTTTGTGGATGTTTTTCCCGAAGACTTGCCCGGGATGCCTCCCGTTCGAGACCTAGAGTTCGTTATTGAGTTGTTGTCCGGTACCGTCCCTATTTCAAAGTGGCCGTATCGGATGCCTCCTAATGAGTTGGAGGAGCTGAAGAAGCAACTAGGTGAGCTGCAAGAGAAGGGTTTTATCCATCCTAGCTCATCTCCTTGGGGTTGTCCAGTCATTTTTGTGAAGAAGAAGGACAAGACCTTGCGCATGTGTGTTGATTACCGTCCGCTTAATGAGGTGACGGTGAAAAACAAGTATCCTTTGCCCCGTATTGATGATCTTTTCGATCAGTTGACCGGAGCACGGGTCTTCTCCAAGATTGACTTGAGATTGGGCTATCATCAAGTCAGGATCAGGGCCGAGGACATTCCTAAGATGGCCTTTGCTACTCGTTATGGTCTTTACGAGTACACCGTCATGTCTTTTGGCTTGACTAATGCTCCTGCTTTATTCATGAACCTTATGAACTCGGTATTCATGGAGTATTTGGATAGGTTTGTGGTGGTATTCATCGATGATATCCTTATCTACTCCAATAGTGAAGAAGAGCATGCTAGGCATCTTAAGCTTGTGTTGGGCAAGCTGCGCGAGCACCAGCTGTATGCAAAATTCAGCAAGTGTGAGTTCTAATTGAAGGAAGTGGCACTCTTGGGCCATGTTCTTTCAGCAGGAGGTGTGGCTGTGGATCCTAGCAAGGTCAGTGACGTGCTATCTTTGTTTCAGCCCAAGTCAGTCACGATGTGCGGAGTTTTCTTGGTTTGGCCGGCTACTATCGCCGCTTTATCGAGAATTTCTCCAAGATTGCGAAACCTATGACCGAGTTGCTCAAGAAAGACAAGAAGTTTGCGTGGTCTGGTGCTTGTGATGTGAGCTTTCAAGAACTCAAAAAGCGGTTGACCTCAGCCCCAGTGCTTGTTCTTCCTGATATCCACAAGAGTTTTGATATCTTTTGTGATGCTTCTCGTCAGGGTCTTGGTTGTGTTCTTATGCAGGAGGGCAAGGTTGTGGCCTATGCATCGCGGCGATTAAGGCCTCATGAACTCAACTATCCTACTCATGACTTGGAGTTAGTCTGCGTGGTTCATGCACTCAAGATTTGGCGGCATTATCGATTGGTAACCGTTGTGAGGTGTATTCGACCACAAGAGCTTGAAGTACTTGTTCACCCAGCCAGATCTGAACCTTAGGCAAAGAAGATGGTTGGAATTGATCAGGACTATGACATGGGCATCCAAATCATCCGGCAAGGCCAATGTCGTTGCGGATGCACTCGATCGGAAAGTGTATTGCAACATGTTAATGCTCCAAGAGCAGCAAACCTACCCTCATTTCGAAATTTCGATTGCCTCAATTTGGGTTTGATCGAGCACGGTTCTCTTGCTACCTTGGTTGTGCAACTAACCTTGGTGGACCAAATCAAGGCTGCACAGCAGGCAGATGTTGGTGTGAGCCAAATCAAGCAGAACATCAAGGATGGGGCAGCCCAGTGCTTTTCAGAAGATGAGCACGGAGTTGTGTGGTTTGGGCAGCGTCTTGTGGTTCGTAAGGTCATGGAATTGAGGGATTTGATTCTCCGCGAAGCCCATGATTCTCCTTTGTCCATCCACCCCGGGGCTACCAAGATGTATCAGGACCTTCGTCAGAGATTCTGGTGGACTCGAATGAAGCGTGAGATTGCCAAGTTCGTTGCTGAGTGCGACGTGTGCTGTCGTGTGAAGGCCGAGCATCAGCGTCTACTAGGTCTTCTTCAGCCTTTGCCTGTGCCAGAGTGGAAGTGGGATTCCGTTGGTATGGACTTCATCACCGGGTTGCCCCGTACTTCTTCTGGGAAGGATGCCTTGTGGGTCATCATTGATGTGAGTCAGTTAGCGGATCTCTACTTATCCCGCATTGTGTGCCTGCATGGTGTGCCACGAACGATTGTGTCAGATCGTGGTTCTCTTTTTACCTCTTGGTTTTGGCATCAGTTGCAAGAGGCCATGGGGACACGTCTTTCTTTCAGTTCAGCTTACCATCCCTAGACTGATGGTCAGACGGAGAGAGTCAACCAAGTGTTGGAAGATTGTGAGGACCCGGAATATTTAACTAGTAACACTTAACCTCCAATTGGTTCTAGCGTTACTAATTAAACATTCTAAGCCTCGATGGACATATGCTTCCCAGAATTGCAGCATATATACATCATCACAAAATTACACATCAATTCCATACACATACATCACTAAGTTCAACAACGACATACATAAAGTAAAGTTATTACAAAAGAGAGCCGACCGCCAAATAGAACAATATACAAGAATGACAATGAAACAAAAGCGCCATAAGATGGCTAGAACAAAAGTCGACCGGTTAGCCAACATAACCCACAAGGCAACCGACCGGCCGCCAAGCTAGTCGCCCATAAGCTACCACAACACAACTCGCAAAAGTGAGGCCCTTGAGGCTCACCTTCCTCCTCTGCAACAAAACAATTAAGCATAGCAACCGAGTACAAAGATTGTCTTTGTACCCGCAAGATCGCGTGTGGAATAGCGGACCTATTCATAAACTACATGCAAGCTTATTTAGGTGGAGGTCATATGTCTCATTTTGCATGAAGCCAACTTTATTTGCAATAATGTAGTACCTTTTAAAAGCAAGTTTGCAAATTTATTTTGTTATCAAAGTAACAGTAAGTAAAGATACATACAAGTAACCACCTGGAAGTGACTATCCCAATAGCCACCACAACATAGCACGAATCCCCGATTCGTACCACCCATCAAGTTTTAATTTAAAAGGTTGTAGTCTAACTCTTGAAAGACCTTGCCAAGCGTGTCCATAACCTAGGACGAGGCTATTCGAATAGTTTTAACCCTGCAGGGGTGTACCAATGTACCCACACTTCAGACCGCCTTTAAGCCACACGCACACTTCCGAAGGTATGCTGGCACGGCTAAGTCCTACGAGACATTTCCAATCTTGTGTATTAACTACGAGCCGCTCATATGGATAGAAACCCATATGCTTACATTGCAAGCCGAAAGACAACCAGCCATCACGGGGGAAGCCTTTCGGACACTACAATGCTCCCAGCACCATCCCTCCTGCGACTCCGCAACTTCGAGCCAATACACGCCAAAGTACTAAGTCAAGAGAGGTCCCATACCCTCTAATGTGGTTAGCACGCTAAAATGCTTGGTTTAGTGTAACAAGATGTTCGGTCCTTGTTGACCGGGCACCATTCGATCCACCCCACAATCACACCATCTTACCATTGTGCCCAAGTCTAAATCATTTTGTTTTTAGTTTTAGTTTTCATAAGTAGACATGGCACAAGGTGGAAATCATAAATCATAATAAGTTTTGTGTGATCAAGGTTATCGACAAGTCGATAACCGCCCATTTCTACGAAGCTAAGCATGGCTAAACAATTAATTCGCAACTACTAAGTGACAAGAGCCCATCCACGAACTCTAAATCACAGCAAGTAACCTAGGCTCATGGTAGTAGAGGATAATCATTTGCTAAGGAAATGCATCTACTAGGCCAACTATTAAAACAAAGTAGCAATGCATACATAGAATTTGTAATCAACATAAATACTTAAAATATTGGGATTAACATGATCAAACTGCTTGCACGCTTGCTGTTGCTCAATTTGTTGCGGAGGGTCGCTCTCGGGTTACCGCAAATGTCGAATCCTAAGTGAAAAGGCAAAAAGAACCAAGAACAACCAATAAGACTAGCAACACTTAAACAAAAGAGCAAGCAAAATTATCCAAATACAACGAAATTTATATACAAGGTAGAATACAAATATACCAAGACATAGAAACTGGAAAAACCTAATTTGGATTTGTGGCATAAAGATATTACTTAAAAACTCATTTTCGCCATAATTAGCATTTGTAGCAAAAATATTTTCTAGAAAGATTTTGAAGCTGAAATTTTATGGTAGCTACCTACTGGTATAGTGGTAACCCATATAAAATTTTAGGTCATTTGGAGTTAAGATGATTTAGTTATGATTTTTCTAAGTTCTACAACTAGCATATATCATTTCTCAGGAACATGAATAAAGACAAAGCCTAGATCAATTTAAAGCATGTCTATAGGCCAAATTTACCAGGTTGAGTTTGCTCACTTTGCAACTACAGAGAGGAAGTTATGTGGTTTACAAATTTTCATGAATTTCTAGACCTCATTTTCATTAAACAAGATCATGCTATTAAAATCATTTTCTGCTACAACACAGGGCCTAATTTCATTCTCAGATTAAAGTTCATACCATAACAAAGCTACAGCAACTGGAATCATTCAAAAAGGAGTTAAAATGACAAAGTTATGCACTTTTGAAATTTGAAACAGCAAAAGACTTAGGAAACTTTGAGCTCTTGGGAGGTCCAACAGAATCGAAGACAAAGGAGAGGTCAGGGCGTTAGATCAAGGTCCGACTCCACGAGCCTCGAAGCACGCCACGCACAAGACCTCCTCCCCTTTGGGAGGTGCGGACCGTTGAGATCTGATCCAACGATCACGACCGGTGCGTGTGCAGCGCACGCAAGGAGGTCTGCGCTTACGAGGTCGTGGCCGTCGGATCGAGATCCGCGGTCCCGAGCACTAGGGAGGTCCTAAGGCTTTAAATCCAAGGAAAGAGGTCGACGGTCGGAATCTCACGGAGGAGGTCCCAACGGTCTAGATCTCCGGAGGAGGTCCTACGGCTAAATCCACGAAGGAGGTGCAGGCGGTGAGATCGGAAGGAGGAGGTCTTTGGCGGCTAAGATCTCCGAGGAGGTCTTAGCGCAATGACCCTCAGACGGATTTAGATCCAATGGCCAACGTGAGATGGGATGTTCGGCCATCAGCGCCTCAACGAATGCGGGCCTTGGATCTTGGGATGGATGGCCCGATCAAGATTGCATCGGAGGGTCCGAATGTTCTCGGATCCGGCCGTAGATCTAAAGGCGAGCGATAACGAGAGAATCAAAGCGGTAGAGTTGCAAATAGGTGAAGAGGTCTGGCCCGTTAGATCTCAATCTAACGGTCCGTAGTGGCGAGGAGGTCCTACGGGTTTTAACGGAGGAGGTGCGGGCGGTTCGATTAGACCTAGAGGTCTTGAGCGGTCCGAGAACAGCGGAGGAGGTGCGAGCGCTAGAGGTTTTACAAATAAAACCTAGCGCCGAGATCTAAAGCCGGGAGGTCGCGACGGCTAAGATCGAGGTTGGGGAGGTCATGAGGTTTTCTAACAAGGACCGGGGTGCTCTTTTTGCAAAGAGGACCACGAGGAGTCTTTTCAACGAGGACCTCGGGAGGTCCCGAAGGTGGTTTTTACAAAAATGACCTCGAGGTGGTCTTTTTGCAAGAGTGGTCCTAGCGGCTAGGATTTAACCAAGGTGGTCCTAGGCGGCTAGGATCAACTCAAGGGAGGTCCAAGCGCGAAAGATTTAACACGAGCCGGATCTAACGGCTAGAGCTAATCCCGGGAGGTCTTTAAAGGCCGAGGTAGAACTAGGGAGGTCTGGGACTTAGAAATTTCTGTGAAAGCCATCTATGGTGCAGATCTAGCAGGGTGGTCATAACGGCTATGAATCGCCTGGGAGGTCGGGGACTTAGTGATGCGCACGCTTTGCCTGAAGCAAAAGCGCCTTAAAGAGCAATCTCGGACAGCATTAAACATCCTCGCATCGACATTAATGCCAATCATTAGATCACAACTCTGTCCGAGTGCGACACGGCAAAACGCCGAGCACCTAAACGAGCTCACCGCAGCGACGTAGGCCACGCCAGGGAACCAAGAGCACACCATGCTTACAATAGCGCAGCGGACCTAACGGAGACACTCGACGGCGGTGACGATTTTGAACGCGTGGCCGAGAGAGGCGGTGAGCAAGCCTTTGACAAAACCGAAAATATGAAAAGGCCCGCTATGACCTAACCTAACACGCGCTCGAGCTCTAGGAGGCTAAAATAAACTCACCCGAGTGTAGGGAAGGTCCTGAGGAAGACGGAGGACTTGGAGAAGGTCGATGAAGTCCCGCGGTGATGTGTTTGCCGCGAAGGAGAAGAAGAAGACCTCGACAAGCGGCTCCCCAAATTGTCAACCTCTGTGAAGGTCAAACACAACAAGTTAGGGAATGCTCGAGGTGCTCGAGATGACAAGAAAGCAGGCAAAACGTTGATGGAACCATTTGAGCTCGAGCTTGCGAGGAGCTCAAAGGTGACAATGGAGGTAAGGAAGGGCTCTGGTGCTCGGGTTTGGGGCTCACACTCACAATCGAGAGAGTCTAAACGGCACCAAGTGACGGAAAGAGAAGGAGGAAGGAACCACCGGCTATACATAGCCGGGAGCTTGGACAAGGGCTAGGGCAAACCCATCTTGTGAGCAAAGTCCATGGCCTGCCATGACTTGCTAGATTTGACAAGAGCGGTAGGTAGGTGATGACTCCTCTTAGGGCTGAGGCTCGACACAATTAATGCCCGGCGAAAGAGGCGTTGGGAAGGACCAAAAGTGACGAGCCACTGCTCCCAACTACTCGACCACGACACACGCGGGTGGAGGAAAACCACGATGACCGAGGGCTCGAGGAGGTCGTGAGGAGGAGAACAGTGAGGGGAGGTCCTGGACGTCCCGGATGTGCTCGGGAGGTCATGGGCGTCCAAGAATCGCCGAGGTGGGGAGGTCTTGCGCGGCGGGGAGGCCACGGGAGGTCGTGAGCCCCACGATGGACATCCGATGGCTTGGACCACCCGGCGAGGCGCTCAAGAGGTCCTCGGTCGGTGGGAGGTCGTGGCGGTGGATGGAGATCAACGACTCACTGCGCGCGCAAAGCTCGAGCCCGAGTGTGGCGTTGGCGACATGGTCCAACCAAGTTGGTTGAGTTGGGCTGGTCCGAGCCCGGTTTGACTCAACGGTTTGAATTTTCTGGTATTAGAGAAAGGCTGACATTTGGAGAATTGTTTGAGGTAGCAATAGAACTCCAAAAATTATGAAATTTTTGCAGGAGCTTGCTAGCTCAAACGAGGACCTAGCATAAAATTTTCAGAGGCTTTGGGGCTGTGGATTTTCCTCCAAAAATTTAACAAGGCACTGGTCCAAGGTTTGACAAGATTGTTTTTGAAGGTTCAAGATTTGGATCAAAAGACTTGTGACTTCGTATTTCCATAACTTCTTGTACAATACTTGCTTGGTACAATAGGAAATACAGGAGGTAAGAAAAAGTTTTAATTTCTACTCATTTTCTTACGTTTGAAGCACAAGCCTAAAATTGGGATGTTACATGCACGTGCTTGTGTTCTTTCCTAAGGGAAGAATTGGAGAAATGCTTGCCGTTCTTTGAGTTCTCCTACAACAACGACTTTGAGCTAGTCTTGGCATGGCACCATTTGAGGCCTTGTATGGGAGGAGATCGAGAACCCGTTGAACCGGTGGCGGCGAGGCGGTTCTTGACCGATTCGATCAACGAGGCCGAGCGAGTTCGGCTTGATTCGCGAGCATTTGCGCCACGACCAGTCGAGCGAAAGAGCTATGCGGTCGCCGTCGCCGTGAGTTGAGCTTTGAGCCCAATGACTTTGTGTATCTCAAAGTCTCACCTTTGAAGGAGCCATCAGCGTTTTGGCATCAAGGGCAAATTAGCTCCTCGGTATGTTGGGCCTTATCGCATCGTCGAGAGAGTTGGGGCTGTGGCATACAGGTTGGAGCTGCCAGCTACACTTGAGGGTGTGCATGATGTGTTCCATGTATCCCACCTGAAGAAGTGCCTCCGTGTCCCAGCCGAGGAAACTCCGTTGGAGGTTCTCGATGTGCAAGAAAATTTGACCTACCGCGAACATCCTGTTCGTATTCTCGAGGAATCTGAACAAAGGACAAGGAACCGTGTCATCAAGTTCCTTAAAGTTCAGTGGTCAAACCATTCTGAAGATGAAGCAACTTGGGAGCGAGAAGATCGCCTTCGTGCAGATTATCCATCCTTCTTCTCCGAGTAAACAGAATCTTGGGACGAGATTCTTGTAAGGGGGGAGAGTTGTAACATCCCAAGTTTCAGACTTGTGTTTCAAATGTAAGAAAATGAGTAGAAATTAAAACTTTTTCTTACATCGTGTGCTTCCTGTGTGTACTAAACAAATCTTGTACCAGAGTTATGGAAATACAAAGTCACAAGTCTTTTGATCCAAATCTTGATCCTTCTAAAACAATCTTGTCAAATATTTCGATCATCTCCTGGAAATATTTTTCCTAAGTTCTTAGGATGGTATGTGGCTTCTCTGAAAAATTTCACAATTTTTAGAAATTGTTTGAATATTTATTAGGGCAGTCAAACCTTGAACCAGTACCTTGCAGAATTTTTGGGGGAAAATGCACTGCATAAAAACCTCTGAAAATTTTACACAAGGTCAATACCTAAGTCAGCAAGCTCCTGTAAAAATTTCAGAATTTTAGGAGTTATTTTGCTATCCCTAATAAATCCTCAAAAGTCTCTGTCTATTTAAAACATAAAACCTGGTTCCACTGTTCCTTCGGTTCGAGTCAGGCTCGAGCTCGAGCCACTTGACTCGGTCGAACCACCTAACTGCACCGGGCTCACTCATAGCGCGCGATTGATATCAACCGTTAGATTTAAATCGCACGGCCCGCATTCGCAGAAACATTCGGACCGCCATGAACATTCCATCCATCTGAGCCGTTTGTTTTTAATCGGACCGCCCTGATTGCTTGGAGTGTTAGAAACCCTCACCCGGATCCTTTTAATCCTAACCGTCCATTTTCAATCCAACGGTCACGGCTTCTCCTTCTGTTCTTCTTCCTCCTTGGTCTCTCCGTGCAGTGCGGGCGAGCAATGGCAGGAAGAGAGAGAGAGGGTGGGTTTGTTTTGTCACTTCGAGCTTGCTCTCGTCAACGTCTCTCTGCGGGGCATTAAATGCGCATCAGGCTTCCGGCTCCTCCATCCCGAGTCTCACTTGCCCCCATCATTTCTTGGTCCATGACCGTGCCTTGAACCGAGCCCACCATGGACTCTTGTTCTTGCTCGAAACCCTAATCCTTCCTCTATAAATAGCCCCCTTAGCTCCTCCTAGTATTCCTTTACACCACCCCTAGCTCTCCTCTGTGTTTCGAGCTCAAAACCACTTCAAATCCTCAAAACACCATTGTTGACCCGAGAAGCTCCATTGGTGGTCTTGGTGTCCAGTGGTTCATCTTCAATCTTTCTTGTACCCTTTTGAGCTCTTCAACTTCCTTTACATTTCCCTAACTTGATTTTGGGTTGTATTCACAGGAATCACTCAATTTTAAGTTTGGAGATTTTTGGCTGATTTCACCCCCTTTCTTCTCCAACTCCGGTAAGTGGTTCATTTCGCAATTACTTGCTATTAGAGATTCTCTGAGCTTCAAGGAAGTTATTTTGATCACCCATTGGTGTTCATTTTGCTCAGAACCTCATTTTCTACTTCATCTTCCTCGGCTTCGGCGAGCTTCATCGTGTCAAGTCTTCTCCGGCCATCTTTGAAGCTCCCCACGGTTAAGGTAGCTTCTATTTAGTCCCTAGAAGATGTGGCACTCGCTTTCTTGGACTGCAGCGGAGCATTTTGCTGTTTTCGTGTTTTGCCGAAATGGCCTCCTTCTGTGTTTTCTGGCTCGCTGGCGTTCTAGACCTCCACCACCGGCGAGGTCATCACCATTGGGTCCGCAACACTATTGGGAACCCATTTTGGTATTTTTGGCGCCGCCATGACCGAGTCGCCGGCGACCCGGCCGTGGGTTGCGCTGGATTTTGTCGTGAGGAGCTCCGTTTTGTCATTTAATTGGGACGCAGTTAATGCTTAATCATTGTCAATCATTAGAAGTATTAATGGTGTCTTAAGCCGTGTCCCCTGTGCCACTGCCAGATGGGCCTGTAAGCTTAAAACTGAAAACGAGAAGTCATTAGGGCTAATTTTGGGTTTATTTATTGCTAATCATTTTTAGCAATAAATGTGTCCGGCCGCCATCTGTGCCACGCCGGTGGGCCTCGATCTCTAAGTCCACCTCTGTGGAAATCTTTAGGACACATTAATTACTAATCATCACTAATCATTGGTCATTAGTAGTTAATTCGCTATCCTAAAATCCCCTTGTGTCTCGCTGCCATGTGGGCCTTGCGTGCCCTGTGCACGTGTGATAAAGCCCCACGGGCAAGACCCTAGTCACTGACATGCGGCCCCTATATGAGGTGGCGGCGAAACTGCTAAACAGAATAATCTAAAAGAAAAACCCCAAGCAAAACTAAAGGGTGACGACTCCTATATGAGGAGGCGGCCGGGAGGTGGGAACCCTAGGCTGTGGTACTATTCATGGTACTATTCATGCATGAACAGGGCCCACATGAACAGTATGGGCCTACGAGGTGGTCGGTCGCCAAATCAGCCAGGTCGTCCAACAGATGGGCCAAGTTGTCGGCCAATACAATACATAGCCTGTGGGCCAACAATTAGTGACACAGCACCATGACATGTAGACGTAGCACCATGGCGTGTAGGCGATGCTCGGCTTGTATGAGTAGATTTTGTTCAGTCCAACTGGTGAATATGGAAGTGCAGTAGCCGAAAGTCCTATCGGAGAGGATGTGGTTGAAGTAGATGATGTCGTGCAACGAGTCGAAGCAGTGGTTGCATCCTTAGAGTTGATGTCCTCATCATCCTCCCTTTCTTGAATTTGAGTCATCCTCGACTCAATCGTTGACTCCAAATCATCATTTTCCTGCAAAAGGTTAGTGACAACCAACGGCATAGAGCTAGATATATCATCAAGTGCAAATGAAGCATCTTTGCATTTCAAAGCATCGCATGGCATATCATTATCAAAATTTTCAGCAAGATTAGGTTTGGTTGCAAACATGACACAACCCTTTAATTTAATTCCTCAGTCCTAGAACTATGTGCCAACTTCGCTTTTTAGATCGGAAAACGTTCTTCACTAGCATATTCATCCTCAACATCACTAGCACTTACATAACCACCGTCTTCTGTCGCAATGTACGCTTGCTGACTTAGACATCTCTCATGACGTGGCCCATCCCTTTGCAACGAAAGCACACAATCCCCGTCGTACGACCCGTGGAAGCAACTGATGAAGAGCTCTGTGCTGATACCTGCACACTAGTAAATTTACTTGCCTCGGGTGCACGGGACGGTGGTGGCGGTGCTGCTGAATGTGCCCTACTAATGGACGGGGTAGCAGACCGAGAAGCATGAGGTGGGGCTATGTCAACTTGCCCTGGCGTCGATCTCGATGTAGACGTACCTTCAAAATTGCTCCTAGTCCTTTGTTGTCTTCCCTGCAATTCCTTTTCTGCAGTGATGATAGTGAGTTGTTCATCCAAAAGCGTCATGAGTTCTCCATTTAACACACACTCTTTCTCAGTAGACGAGTCACCTGCCATCGTTAGTAGAAAATAAAAGACAACACAAAAGTATTATCCCTATCAACTACGAGGTGATGGAAGGTGGAATCACACACTCTCAAGCATCTTACCACACTCTTACAAGTGTTCTTACCAAAGCACGCGAGATGGTACACAGGTGGTCGTTCGTGATCTGGGTGTCGGCGTGGGTACAATTGCAAGAGGGGACCTGTTCTGATCAAGAGTAGATGGAGCTCGGAAGGCACGATATGTAGCAAGGATTAGAAAAAATCAAATCAATTAATGCAAGCTGAAAGATTGTTCAAAATACTCATCAAAAGTTGCTGATCCTAGTCTAATCACAAACAGCTAATCAAACCCCTATGCAAAGAAGTGTATGTACGCTGCGCAACGATCAATGTGACTTGATGTAAGCAAAAGAGAACCTCACAACAAGTGCTAGGAGAGATGCTAGCCCACTACTCAAAATTCTTTCTAAGGGCACAAGATTATTCTTGCGATGTAGAGCACAAAGCAATGATATCGGTAAGCACGAACAACCCTCTAGATTGAGCAAAAACAATAGGTAGTCTCAAATGATGAAAAGGCAAAGTTTTATATGGCTTATATATACTCGTTTGAAAGGTTTCGATGCGATCTACAACTTTCTCAACTGGACGAACCCCAAATTCTGAAGGGAAGACCGAAAGAAACACCAAAAACTGAAAACTGAAAACATGCAACGCGATTTTGGGGCTCAAGATGGCCGATTTGGGGGGTATTGGAGTCGACAAGGGCTTTCTTGTTAGATTTTCAGATGCGCGGCGTCGATAGCTTCGAAATGAGCATAAGAACATCGAATTCCGACTTCGTATGCAAAAGTTATGCCTGTTTTACTGAAAGTGTGTCGGAAACGGACTCGAATTCGTTTCGGTTTCAACTTCAAACTGCTATAACTTTTGATCCCGTGGGCCCAACGTGCTCAAAGATTTTGTGCAGCTTGTGGATGTATCAAGAAGGGTGTGAGGAGCCCAATTTATTTGGCTTGTAATGCTTAGCCAACCACCTGGCTCTAGCATCACAAATCAAATAAACTGAGCCTCGAGATATGTATACTTCCCAGAAAGCAGTATACATACCTCACCACAAAATTATGCATCAACTCCATTCCAAACATAGAGTCCAAACATTACACTACTAAGCAGAAAGTAACAACAGAAGAATATTACAGACCAGGGCCGACCGGCCAAAAGATACACAAATAACAGAAGAACGACAGCGGAAGCAAAAGTGCCATAAGATGGCTATAAACAAAGCCAATCAGCGTGCCTTCAACCCACAAGGCATCTGACCGGACCGCCAAGCCTAGTCGTCGCACACGAAGCGGCAGCAGAACTCACAGAAGTGAGGCCCTTGGGGCTCACCTTCTTCCTCTGCAACAAAAACATTGAGCAAAGCCAATGAGTACAAAGATTGTCTTTGTACTCGCAAGACTGACGTGTGAACTAGCAGACCTGTTCATATGCTACATGAAGGCTTATCTGGTGGAGGTCATACGTCTCATTTGCATAAAGCCAACTTTATTTGCAATAATGTAATACAGTTTAAAGGCAAGTTTGCAATTCGTTTTTCTTGTTGAAATAAGCTGAAATAAAGATAGATACAAGTAACCACCTAGAAGTGACTATCCCAATAGTCACCACAACATAACACGAATCCCAGTTCGTACCACCCAACAAGTTTTAATTTAAAAGGTAGTAGTCTAACTCTTGAAAAGCTTACCCAAGCGTGTCCATCACCTAGGGCGAGGCTATTCGAATAGTTTTAACCTGCAGGGTGTACCATCAGACCCACACTGACATCGCTTTACGCCAAAGCACACTTCCGAAGGTATGCCAACACTGACTAAGTCCTCGACACTTTTTCCAATATTGTGTATTAACTACGAGCGCTCGTATGGATAGAAATCCATACACTTACGTGGTAAAGCCGAAAAGACAACTACCTTTGCGGGTAAAGCCTTTCGGACAACTACCATGCTCCCAACACCATCCCTCCTGCGACCTCCTGCGGCCGGAGCCAATACACGCCAAAGTACTAGGTCAAGAGAGGTCCATATACTCTAGTGTGGTTATGCGCGAAATGCTGGATAATGTGTACTCACAAGATGTTCGGTCCTTAATTGACCAGGGCACCATTCGGTCACACCCAAAAATCACACCATCTTACCATTGTGCGCGTCTAAATCATTTTGGTTTTTAATTTTAGTTTTGCAATTAACATAGCACAAGATGGATCATAAACATTAATAATTTTATGTGATCAAGATCATCGACTAAGTCGATGATCGCCCAAATCTCTGGAAACTAAGCATGGCTAAGCAATCGAACTCGTAATCTACTAAGTGATAAGAGTTCATCCAACGAACTCTAATCACAGCAAGTAACCTAGACTCGGTAGTAGAGATCAATATTTCACCTACGGGATATGCAAACTACTGATTTAACTAATCGGTTTAACACAAATTAGGCAATGCATACATACTGGTTGAAACAAAATATTAGACTTTAAAATACTGGGTTAAACATGATCAAGCGCTTTGTTCGGCTCGTTGTTCAATTTGTTGCGGAGGGTCGCTCTCGGGGTTACCGCAAATGTCGAAGCCTAACGATTGAACAAATATGATGAATAGAGCGAATAACACCGACAAAACTCAAACATACACAACATCAAAACATTCCAAGCTTTACACAGCATCCTAAACATGTTCTAACACATTTTTAGAAACAGAAAATAATTATTTGAAGTGGTGATGAATTTTCTAGCAATTTCCTAAGCTAACATACACATTAAAGCACTAGTTAAATACTTAACAAAATTTAATAACAGAAACATACCCAAAACCTATTCTGATAATTAGTTTAAAAAAATGATAATTTACCAAATTGGTTTCACTAGATTTGGACAATTATTGAAAGAGATATGCATTTTCTAATTTGGAAATTACAATATACACCATTTAATTAATTAACAGACTCTTGCTAACTGAGACAAGGTTGAAACTAATTTTAGTAAATAATACATTTAAAATGAAAATTAACATAACTGGTTTCATGCGATTTGGATAAAAATTGATTTAGTTATGAATTTTCTAAGTTTAATTGAATTAGCAAAGACAAAAGAAATACATTTCGAAATCCTAAAGCATTTCTCCTTTTACACCCACGATCGGCTAGCCACGATGAATGACAGCGGGCCAGCGGCGGCGACACTGGGGCAACCGGCCCGCAAGGTGGCGTCGGCGTATTCAAAGAATCGTCTTTGGCTTAACAGAACGCAATCCTCAAACACATGCCCGGATAAAATACGGCGTCCGACGAGAGAAAACGTATAACGAAATTTACACAATCCTAAAGCGGCGGCATGGACCCACATGGCGGCGACACGAGTATCTGAACGGTTGGATTAATGATTTTCTAAACGCGATTAACGAGAGAGGCCCACAGATGAGACTCATACTAAACAAGATTAGCGCTAAACTAATCACCACCGGCGTTCACCGTAGCGCCGACGGACGCGCGCGCGTCGCGCGGTGATCAAGCAAACCAAAGAGTTTCGGTGGCGGGTGATACCTTCAGTTCGCGAAGATCTTGCGAACACGATGGCGGTGGCGCGACCCTCGAGGATGCGGCGTGACGGAGGCGGAAGAAGACACGGCTCGCGCGGAGAGCGTCTGAGACTTCTAGAAGACTCGGAAGGTGTGCTTAAGCCGCCTCAACACCGGGAGCAATAAGCACCACGATAACGCCCGATGAAGAGGGCCCGAGACGGCGGAATTGCCGGCGGCGCGAAACCGAGCTTGGAGGAGAATTGGTCGACGCCCTCAACGATGCACGAAGACAAACAAGCCCACCGTTAGACTCGGTGGAGGATTGCGATCACGAGGACCAAGTGCGAGGCTAGAGACTCACCGGATCGCAAAGCGAGCTCACGGGCCGAGATCACCGGAGGCGGAGAAGACGAACTCGCTTCTGGCGATACACTGGACGCCGAGGTTTCGGGATGGGCAAAATAGACGCGGCGTGGTGAGTGGAATGCAACGGCGGGGTCACGGGCTTGAGAGCGGTGCTAACACGGTGGCGCTGCTCGGGTTCTTCTCCGAAAACCAAGAAATGGGCGGAGAAGGCACGAAATGGGGTAGAGAAGAAATGAATGAGCTCGGTGGGTAGATGAGACCCGGCGATGCTTTGGAGGTGAACACGCGGGCAATAGGTTGCGGCGACGAGGTGCGTGGCGAGCATGCGCGACGCGACTCGGTGAGACGCGAGAAGGCGAGGAAGAACCGCGAGTGGGACCCGCGCGTCGGTGGTAGGAGCGGCGGCACGAGCGAGTCAAGTGCGGCGCGAATAGCTGGTCTGACTCGATCAAGAGAATACTGACCGTTGGATTTAAAACGGACGGTCGAGATCGGTGTAAGCATTCGGACAGTCGACGAGACAAACAATGTGGACCGTTCGACCGCATCGGCGGTTGGCAACGATCGAGCGCGGTGCGACTAGGCGGTGCGACCGAGTCAAGTGGCGCGATCGGACTCGAGCTCGAGTTGGGTTCGAGCGATAATGATGATTTGATTTGATTTCAAAAGGTTGAGCGGGTTTGGGAATTTTTAGAGATAGCTCCCGAGCTCCAAAAATTCCGAAATTTTTAAGGAAGCTTACAGGGACAGAGGACAACCTTGTGAAAGTTTTCCAGGAATTTTCATACAATAGATTTCCCCCAAGAAAATTCACAAGCTGCTGTCCAGAGGTTTGACCAGATTTTCTAAACTGGTTTGACTTGGCCATTTGAAATAGCAAATAAAATCTAAAAATTGTGAAATAATTCAGGGAAGTAGATAGGATGATCAAGATGATAGGAAAAATATTTGCAGAGGATGATCACAAATTTGAAGGCTAGGGATTTGCTGACAACAATTTCCAATCACAAGGATTAAATTCTAAACATTGGAAATTTTTAGGGAAAATTTGGAAAACTTCCAAATGATTTGATGAGACAACAAAAGTTTTTATTTCTCCTCAAAATTTTAGATTTGAAAAACAAACCCTAACTTAGGGTGTTACAAATCTCCCCCTTCTGAGAATCTCGCCCAGATTCGATCCTTGGGAGAAGAAGGGCGGGTGAGTGCGCTTTCGGAGACGATCTTCCCGCTCCCAAGTGGCTTCATCCTCGGAGTGGTTCGACCACGAACTTTAAGGAACTTGATCACACGGTTCCTCGCTCTGCGTTCGGCTTCTTGAGGTTCTGAGCGGGCGCTCACTATAAGACAGATCTTCTGCACAACGATATTTTCCAATGGTGTTTCCTCAATTTGGAACGGAGGCATTTCTTCAATTGCGATACATGGAAAACATCATGCACTCCCTCGAGTGTAGTGGCAATTCTAACTTGTATGCAACGCTCCACTTTCTTGATGATGCGTCACGGCGACATATCGAGGAGCGGTTGCCCTTGACACCAAACGCGATGACCCTTCGTGAGGTGAGACTTTGAGATACACAAAGTCATTGGTGAAACTCAGCTCACGGCGACGCCGATCCGCATAGCTCTTACGCTGGATCGAGCTACGCGCAAGTGCTCACGAATCAATCGCACTTGACTTTCGGCCTCATTGATGGAATCGGGGCCAAAGAACTGCTCTCTCACCGATCTCGACCGGGTTCAAAGGGTTACGCATCGTCTCCCATACAAAGCCTCAAATGGTGCCATCCGAGACTAGCTTTGGAAGCTGTTGTTGTAGGAGAACTCGGCAAGAGGTAGGCACTTCTCCCAATTCTTCCCATAGGAAAGAACACAAGCACGGAGCATATCTTCTAGAACTTGGTTAACTCGCTCCGTCGACCATCGATCGAGGATGATAAGTGAAATGAGCGAAGACGGTCCCCATAGCCTCCTCGTAAAAGTGCAAAGCCGAGAAGTGAAAAGAGAGCCACGATCGACACAATCGTTAAGTGACACACCATGCAAGCTCACAATGCGGAGATATAGAGATCCGTCAATTTACTAACACCGAGGGTGGTGCGGTGGCAAAAGTGTGCTACCTTGTCAACGGTCAATAACCACCCAAATAGCATCCTTCCCCGAAGAAATGCAGGGCATACGATGATGAAATCCATGCCCACGAATCCCATTTCCACTCGGTATAGGTAAGGGTGGAGAAGACCGGCGACGCCGATGCTCGCCTTGACACGACAACATACGCCGCATCGGCAACGAACCTGGCAATCTCGCGTTTCATGCGAGTCCACCAGAATCTCTGACGCAGATCTTGATACATTTTGGTGGCCCCGGGATGGATGGACAAAGGCGAATCATGGGCCTCATGGAGAATCAAATCCCGCAACTCTGGAACCACGAGGCGCTGCCCAAACCACACAACACCATGCTCATCTTCTGTGAAGCACTTGGCTGATCCATCCTTGATATTCTGCTTGATTTTACCCACACCAACATCTGATTGCTGTGCTGACTTGATTTGATCCACCAGTGTTGGTTGCACAACCAAGGCAGCGAGGGAACCATGCTCAACCAAACCCAAGTTGAGACGCTGAAATTCGCAGAAGTGCGGTTCGTCGCTCTTGGACCATCAAAGTATTGCAGTACACCTTTCGGCTAAGTGCGTTGGCAACCACATTGGCCTTGCCAGGATGATACTGAATGCCCATGTCATAATCTTTGATCAATTCCAACCATCTCCTCTGCCTGAGGTTCAGATCCGGTTGGGTGAACAAATATTTCAAGCTTTTGTGATCGGAATACACCTCCACGTGATTCTTGATCGATAATACCGCCAAATTTTGAGTGCATGAACGACCGCAGCAAGCTCTAAATCATGAGTGGGATAATTGAGCTCGTGAGGTCTCAACTGCCTAGATGCATAGGCAACTGCCTTGCCTTCCTGCATAAGAACACAACCGAGTCCCTGACGAGAGGCATCGCAATAGATATCGAAGCTCTTGTGGACATCAGGAAGGGTAAGAGCTGGAGCTGAAGTCAACCGCTGTTTGAGCTCCTCAAAACTCTTGTCACAAGCATAGGACCACACAAACTTCTTGTCCTTCTTGAGTAATTCAGTCATCGGCTTTGCGATCTTGGAGAAGTTCTCGATAAAGCGGCGGTAGTAGCCCGCTAAACCGAGAAAACTCCGCACATCGATGATTGACTTGAGTGACCCCAAGATAGAACATCGCCGACCTTCTTTGGATCCATAGCTACGCCTCACCGAAAGAACATGGCCCAAGAATGCCACTTCCTTCAACGAACTCACATTTGCTGAACTTTGCATATAGCTGGTGCTCCCGCAACTTGCCCAACACAATCTTCAGATGCTCAGCATGCTCTGCTTCAGTCTTGGAATAGATAAGAATATCATCAATGATAACCACCACGAACTTATCCAAATATTCCATGAATACCGAGTTCATGAGGTTCATGAAATATGCTGGAGCATTGGTTAAGCCGAAAGACATGACGGTATACTCGTAAAGACCATAACGAGTAGTGAAAGCCGTCTTCGGAATATCCGTAGCCCTGATCCGGACTTGATGATATCCCAATCTCAGGTCAATCTTGGAGAACACCTGAGCTCCAGACAACTGGTCGAAAAGATCATCGATGCGGGGCAAAGGATATTTGTTCTTCACCGTCACTTCATTGAGCGGACGGTAATCAACGCACATGCGCAAGGTCTTGTCCTTCTTCTTCACAAAGATTACGGACAACCCCAAGGAGATGGCCGGGACGGATGAAACCCTTTGCTTGGAGCTCACCAAGCTGCTTCTTCAATTCTTCTAGCTCATTGGGAGGCATCCGATATGGCGCCGAGATAGGTGCGATGACGAAAGAACTCGATGACAAACTCGGATCTCGAACCGGAGGCATCCTGGTAAATCATCGGAAAAACATCCTCAAAATCACAAGCGGTGGGAACCTCACGAATCTTCAAAGCGGCTTTGCTACAAGTGCACAAAGGTGTGACCCTTGCAGCTGCGGGGAAAAGCCAACCTGTTCGCCATAAAGGTTGGTGAGAAAAACCATCTTCTTGGCACAATCGATCTGTCCCAAATGTTGGGACAACCAGTCCATGCCAAGAATTACATCCAGGCTCGCTGAGTGGAGCAGGATGAGATTTGCCAAGAATCCCACTCCTTTGACTTCGATAGGAACATCCCGACATTCTAAACCAGCTTTCATCTCCGACCCCGGAGATCAAATGAGCAAAGGAATCCTCAAAGGAACACAACGAAGACCACTAGCGGCAGCAAACGAGCTCGAAATAAAAGAATGTGATGCTCCTGAATCAAATAATACTGCAGCAGGACGAGAATTGACAAGAAGTGTACCCATCACGACATCTGGCGCCTCCTGAGCCTCCTCAGCGGAAAGATGGTTAACCCGACCGCTGCTCGCACCCTGGGTCTTCTGGACGATCTTCTGGTCAGGTGGGTGGCCACTCCCCTACCTGCGTCCTCCATTAGGACGAGGGGCTGCTGCAACATTCTGAGGGCAAGCGTTGGCGTAGTGGCCCTTGTTGTGGCGGCGAAACAAGTAACCTCGGCGCGGATTGCGAGGCCGCTCTGTCTTGGATCGCGAGCGCACGTGGGCGACACACGGCTGCGGTGGATGAGGAGCTGGTGCAGACGGCCTCGGCGCCGGTGGAGCAAAAGAACGGGCCCCTGGTGCTGGCCCAGCCCGAGGACGAGCGAGGCTGGCCTGAGTAGACTGATGTGCCTCCCATTTGCGCTTACGAGACTCACCCAGCGGCTTTGCCTTGTGCTCAGCAACAATGGCCTTATCAACCAAGGCCTGAAAGTTGGGGAAGTCCACAATAGACAGCCTGTCCTGCAGCTCCTCGGATAAGCCATCCATAAACTTCTCCTGCTTAGCCTCATCAGAGGCCACCTCCCCCGGAGCATAACGAGCCAAATGATTAAACTCATACAGGTACTCCATCACAGATTTGCGCCCTTGCTTGAGCGCGAGGAATTCTTTCTTCTTTAGCTTCATCAGGCCATCAGGGATGTGGGCCCGACGAAAAGCCGATCTAAACTCCTCCCAGGTGACTACATGGCCCGCAGGCTGCATGGCGAGATAGTTCTCCCACCATGAAAGTGCTTTGCGCCCTCAAGCCGGTGGGGCGCGAAAAGTGCCTTCTCTGGGCGACATCGAGCAATGTTGAGCTTTCCTCAACCATGCGCAGCCAATCATCCGCATCGAGAGGTCCTCGGGCGAGAGAAAGTCGGCGGCGTGTGCGGAGGAACTCGCAAGTCCCCGCGAAGTCCGGTGTCCACCACTTCCAGATCCGAGGCACCGGCGGAGTGGAGGTATTCTAGCAATAACCTCCAAGATCGCGTCGGTCCATGCGGTTCGCTCGATCCGGCGAGAACCTCACCATGGTCGGAGGAGGGAAGCTCCTCATCATGACCACCCCGGTGAACGCCGCCACGCGTCCTCTCGGCCATCTGTTTGCTAAGATTGGTTAGTGCCAAACTTAGAGCAAGAAATCGATAAATCACCAAAACAGTTTAAAAACAACATGAACTAAACGCAAAACTTCAAGTCACAAAGCCAACTGACAAAATTTAGACACTTAATAAACTTACAACACATTTTACCCTTATGTTCCCACAAGTTTTAGTTAGATTAATCCCTCATGGTTCTCCCAAAACTAATCTCACGGATAAGTAACTATCTTTTGAAAGGAAAGAGAGAAACCAAGTTTCAAAACTCAAATTAGAGTAAGGTGAGAGTAGAAAGCTAAGATAGGTAAGAGTAAAATCGAGAATCGCCTAGGTTTTCATAAACCTTTTTATCATTTGAAAATAAGCTTTTCTAAAATATCCTAAGGACGACTATGCTTGGGTTACTACGGTCAGAATGGCTCTGATACCAACTATGTGAGGAGCCCAATTTATTTGGCCTGTAATGCTTAGCCAATCACCTGGCCCTAGCATCACAAATCAAATAAACTAAGCCTCGAGATATGTATACTTCCTGACAATATACATACCTCACCACAAAATTATGCATCAACTCCATTCCAAACATAGAGTCCAAACATTACACTACTAAGCGTAAAGTAACAAATAAGAATATTACGGACCGGGGCGACCGGCCAAAAGATACACAAATAACGAAGAACGAGCAGTGAAGCAAAGTGCCATAAGATGACTATAAACAAAGCCAATCAGCGTGCCTTCAACCCACAAGGCATCGGCCGGACCGCCAAGCCTGAGTCGTCGCACACTGCGGCGGCGAACTCACAGTGAGGCCCTTGGGGCTCACCTTCTTCCTCTGCAACAAAAACATTAAGCAAAGCCAATGAGTACAAAGATTGTCTTTGTACTCGCAAGACTGACGTGTGAATTAGCAGACCTGTTCATATGCTACATGCAGGCTTATCTGGTGGAGGTCATACGTCTCATTTGCATAAAGCCAACTTTATTTGCAACAATGTAATACAATTTAAAGGCAAGTTTGCAATTCGTTTTTACTGTTGAAATAACTGCGAAATAAAGATAGATACAACTAACCACCTAGAAGTGACTATCCCAATAGTCACCACAACATAGCACGAATCCCAGTTCGTACCACCCAACAAGTTTTAATTTAAAGGTTGTAGTCTAACTCTTGAAAAGCTTACCCAAGCGTGTCCATCACCTAGGGCGAGGCTATTCGAATAGTTTTTAACCTGCGGTGTACCACTGCACCCACACTTGAGCCGCTTTACGCCAAAGCATACTTCAGAGGTATGCATGCCTGACTAAGTCCTACGAGACTTTTCCAATATTGTGTATTAACTACGAGCAGCTCGTATGGATAGAAATCCATGCGCTTACATGGTAAAGCCGAAAAGACAACTACCTTTGCGGGGTAAAGCTTTTGGACAACTACCATGCTCCCAACACCATCCCTCCTGCGACCTCCTGCGACCCAGAGCCAATACACGCCAAAGTACTAGGTCAAGAGGGTCCCATATACTCTAGTGTGGTTATGCGCGAAATGCTGAAAAGCAGGTACTCACAAGATGTTCGGTCCTTAATTGACCGGGCACCATTCGATCCACACCCAAAATCACACCATCTTACCATTGTGCCCATCTAAATCATTTTTGGTTTTAATTTTAGTTTTGCAATTAACATAGCACAAGATGGATTATAAGAACATAATAATTTTATGTGATCAAGATCATCGACTAAGTCGATGATCGCCCAAATCTAGGAAACTAAGCATGGCTAAGCAACTGAACTCGTAATCTACTAAGTGATAAGATTTCATCCAACGAACTCTAATCACAGCAAGTAACCTAGGCTCGAGTAGTAGAGATCAATATTTCACCTACGAGGATATGCGACTCACGGTTTAACTAATCGGTTTAACACAAATTAGGCAATGCATACATACAGTTGAAACAAAATATTAGACTTTAAAATCTGGGTTAAACATGATCAAACCGCTGCTTGGCTTACATTGTTCAATTTGTTGCGAGGGTCGCTCTCGGGTTACCGCAAATGTCGAAACTAACGATTGAACAAATAACGTGAATAAGAACGAATAACACCGACAAAACTCAAACATACACAACATCAAAACATTCCAAGCTTTACACAAGCAGCCTAAACATGTTCTAACACATTTTTAGAAACAGGAAAATAATTATTTGAGCTGGTGATGAATTTTCTAGCAATTTCCTAAGCTAACATACACATTAAAGCACTAGTTAAATACTTAACAAAATTTAATAATGAAACATACCCAAAACCTATTCTGATAATTAGTTTAAAAATGATAATTTACCAAATTGGTTTCACTGGATTTGGACAATTATTGAAAGAGATATGCATTTTCTAATTTGGAAATTACAATATACACCATTTAATTAATTAACAGACTCTTGCTAACTGAGACAAGGTTGAAACTAATTTTAGTAAATAATACATTTAAAATGAAAATTAACAGAACTGGTTTCATGCGATTTGGATAAAAATTGATTTAGTTATGAATTTTCTAAGTTTAATTGAATTAGCAGCACAAAAGAAATACATTTCGGAAATCCCTAAAGCATTTCTCCCTTTTTACACCCACGATCGGCTAGCCACAGTGAATGACAGGCGGGCCCGCGCGAGGGCGCTGACCAGGACAGCCAGCCCGCAAGGTGACGTCGAAGGCGTATTCAAAGAATACGTCTTTGGCTTAACAGAACGCAATCCTCAAACACATGCCCAGATAAAATACGCGTCCCGACAGAGAAAACGTATAACGAAATTTACACAATCCTAAACTGACAGCATGGACCCACATGGCAGCGACACAGAGTATACAGAACGGTTGGATTAACAGATTTTCTAAACGCGATTAACGAGAGGCCCGGGGCGAACTCATACTAAACAAGATTAGCGCTAAACTAATCACCACCGGCGGTTCACCGGCGCGCACGGGGACGGCGGCGCGGTCGTGCAGCTGATCAAGCAAACCAAAGAGTTTCTGGGTGAGCGGGTGATACCTTCAGGTTCGCGAAGATCTTGCGAACACGATGGCGGTGACGCGGACCCTCGAGGATGCCGGCGGCGAACGGAGGCGGAGAAGAAGACACGGCTCGCGCGGAGAAGGCGATCTGCACTTCTAGAAGACACGGAAGGTGTGCTAAGCCGCCTCAACACCGGGAGCAATAAGCACACGATAACGCCGATGAAGAGGGCCGAGGCGGCGGAATTGCCGCGGCGACGGAAACCGAGCTTGGAGGAGGTTGGTCGCACGCCCTCAGCGATGCACCAAAGCGAAACAAGCCCACCGTTAGACTTCGGTGGAGGATTGCGATCACGAGGACCAAGTGCGAGGCTAGAGACTCACCAGATCGCAAGCGAGCTCACGGGCCGAGATCACCGGGAGCGGAGAAGGCGAACTCGCTCGCGGCGATACATTTGGGCCGAGGTTTCGGATGGGCAAAATGGGCGGCGTGGTGAGTGGAATGCAACGGCGGGTCACGGGCTTGAGGCGGTGCTATACGGTGGCGCTCTCGGGTTCTTCTCCCACGAAACCAAGAAATGGGCGGAGAAGGCACGAGAATGGGGTAGAGAAGAAATGAATGAGCTCGGTGGGTAGATGAGACCCGGCGATGCTTTGGAGATGGACACGGGCAATAGGTGGCGGCGGCAGTGCGTGGCGAGCATGCGCGGCGCGGCGCGACTCCGGTGAGACAGCGGAGAAGGCGAGAAGAACGACAGGTGGGGCCCGCGTCGGTGATAGGAGCGGCGGCACGAGCGAGTCAAGTGCGGCGCGAATAGCTGATCGACTCGATCAAGAGAATACCGACCGTTGGATTTAAAGCGGACGGTCGAGATCGATGTAAGCATTCGGACAGTCGGCGAGACAAACAATGTGGACCGTTCGATGCATCGGGCGGTTGGCAACGATCGGTATGCGCGGTGCGGCTAGGCGGTGCGGCCGAGTCAAGTGGCGCGATCGGACTCGAGCTCGAGTTGAGTTCGAGCCCGATAAACAATGATTTCGATTTGATTTCAAAAGTGAGCGGGTTTGGGGAATTTTTAGAGATAGCTCCCGAGCTCCAAAAATTCCGAAATTTTTAAGGAAGGTTACAGGGACAGAGGACAACCTTGTGAAAGTTTTCCAGGAATTTTCATACACTAGATTTCCCCCAAGAAAATTCACAAGCTGCTGTCCAGAGTTTTGACCAGATTTTCTAAACTGGTTTGACTTGGCCATTTGAAATAGCAAATAAAATCTAAAAATTGTGAAATAATTCAGGGAAGTAGATAGGATGATCAAGATGATAGGAAAAATATTTGCAGAGGATGATCACAAGTTTGAAGGCTAGGGATTTGCTGACAACAATTTCCAATCACAAGGATTAAATTCTAAACATTGGAAATTGCTAGGGAAAATTTGGAAAACTTCCAAATGATTTGATGAGACAACAAAAGTTTTTATTTCTCCTCAAAATTTTACATTTGAAAAACAAACCCTAACTTAGGGCTGTTACAAAGGGCTCTGCCAATTTTCACTGGATTTGGCAATGATTTGATGTCCTTTCCAATTTTCGGACAGAGGACTCTCTCTTTTGTTTCTTCTCTCTTTTTTTCTTTTTTTCTGATTTTTTTCTTTTTTTTCTCTCTCTAGAGTCGAAAAAAAATTAGGGCACTTTGGTGGGAACAACCGAAATCAACCGATTCCTTTTCTTCTCTTTCAAACAGTCGTAAACAATTTAGGGTTTGGCTGCCACTTTGGGGGTTTGTCTCGATAGGAGATGGCAGCAAGGGATGGTCGGGAGTTGTGCTAGTCGCGGCTGGCAAGGGCTTAGGAGCTGCGGTAGGAGATGTGGAGGCATGTGGTTGTCGCGGTAGCGATGGCTTGGCTCGTGAAGGACAGCGGCGACAGGGAGGCTGGTGGTCGCGGCAAGTGGTGGCAGATGCGTGTTGGTGGCCGCGGCACCTGGTGGTTGGCAGTGGCAGGGCTCTGTTGTTGCTGTGGCAGGGAGAAACAGCGGGCGCGGCCGAGAGATCAAGTGGCGGCAGCGAGCTAGGTTTGGTGTAGCAGACAAAGTGTAGCGGCGGCAGGCACCTTGCGGATTTGTGGGGGATTTTGGGTTGTCGCGGCAACGATTGGTGGTGGTGGCAGGGAGTGGCAGCGAATGGGTTACCGCGGGAGGGACGATGATGGTGGTGATATAACAAATTGAAATAAGAACAAGCTACACGAAGGAAACACAAAGATGCAACTAAGCAATGATGAACTAGACTCCAACTAAACTAGAGATCAGCACTTGACACGACGATGCAACAAAAATTCAACAAGCAAATACCGAAATAAAAATTGCAAGGCACAAGGGGTGATGGGACAGCAGAAGACACGATGAACAAATTATTTTTGTGGGGCTAATTTTCTGGATTTTTAGGACGATGAGCATAAACTAATGTAAAAGGAACGAATTACCTAACGGGCAACGTTTACTCTGATACCACCTGATGTGAGTGTTGGCCCGATCTTCCGAAAGGCACTGATAAGTCGATTGTGGAGAACACGACGTTGATGATCCAAAGGCTCCGACCCGAACAGATCGAACCCCTCGCAATCACTACACCACTGCTTCGTTGGTTATCAACCGTGCCGAACGCGGTTGACCTTGCCAAGAAGGCTATCTCCTTTAAGCGAATCGAGAACACAAGCAAGAGAGTAGAAGATGCAATCTAAAATTGTATTGCGAATATGAATGAAGCTCACAAAGTTGGGGTTTCTCAAACTGAACGAGCAGCGAAACTGCTAAGCAGAATAATCTAAAAGAAAAACCCCAAACAAAACTAAAGGGCAACGACTCCTATACGAGGAGGCGGCCGAGAGGTGGGAACCCTAGGCCGTGGTACTGTTCACGATACTGTTCATGATACTGTTCATGTATGAATAGTGCCCACATGAACAGTACAGGCCTAGGAGGTGGTCGGTCGCCAGATGGGCCAGGTCGTCCAACAGATGGGCCAAATTGTCGGTCAATACAATACATAGCAGCACCATGACATGTAGACATAGCACCATAACATGTAGACGTAGCACCATGGCATGTAGGCGACGCTTCCCTCGTATGAGTAGACGTGGCTTGGTTCAACTGGTGAATATGGCAGTGCAGTAGCCGAAAGTCCTATCGGAGAGGATGTGGTTGAAGTAGAGGATGTCGTGCCAGCGAGTCGATGTAGTGGTTGACCTTCGATGATGCTTCCCTCTGGTCAAGATCGATTCCATACGTAGGACTTGAGAATTCCCATGTACCTCTCGAATGGATACATATGACGTAGGAACACAGGGCCGTATATCTTTATCTCTTTCACAAGGTGAGCAATGATATGGATCATGATATCGAAAAATGATAGAGAGAAATACATCTCAAGATGACAAAGTCGTCACCACCTCAGCCTGCAAAGCATCTAGTCCTTCGGGATCGATGACCTTCTGAGCAATTGAGTTAAAGAAATAACACAACCTCAAGATTGCCACTCGGACCTTGTCCGGCAAGATACTCCTAATTGCAATAGAAAGCATTTATGTCATCAGCACATGACAATCATGAAACTTCATACCAATTAATTTCAAATCTTCCATAGAAACAAGTTTCTTAATGTTAGCGGAGTAACCGGGCGAAACTTTCACATCATTCAACCTCTGGTATAGTTCATTTCTCTCGGCCTTGGGCCAGTGTAGCAGCGGGGAAAATGCGTTAAATCCTTATCGGTCTCTTTCGGTGCTAACTTCGGTCCTTATGTTCCTATCAGCAAGTCACGTCTTGCGTTAACACCATCCTTTGTTTTGCCACTAATGTTCAGTAAGAGACCAATTAAGCTATCACATACATTCTTCTCCACGTGCATGAAGTCGATGCAGTGGCGAACTTCTAAGTGCTTGTGAGGACCCGGAATATTTAACTAGTAACACTTAACCTCTAAATGGTTCTAGCGTTACTAATTAAACATTCTAAGCCTCGATGGACATATGCTTCCCAGAATTGCAGCATATGCACATCATCACAAAATTACACATCATTTCCATAAAACATACATCACTAAGTTCAACAACGACATACATAAAGTAAAGTTATTACAAAAGAGCCGACCGGCCAAATAGAACAATAAACAAGAATGACAGCGAAGCAAAAGGTGCCATAAGATGGCTAGAACAAAAAGTCGACCGGTTAGCCACACAACCCACAAGGCAACCGGCCAGGGCATAAGCTAGGCGCCTAAGCTACCACAACACAACTCACGAGTGAGGCCCTCAAGCTCACCTTCTTCCTCTGCAACAATTACATTTAAGCAAGATAGCCGAGTACACAAAGGTACTCGCAAGGCGGCGTGTGGAATAGCAGACATATTCATAAACTACATGCAAGCTTATTTAGGTGAAGGTTGAATGTCTCATTTTGCACAAAGCCAACTTTATTTGCAATAATGTAATACATTTGAAAGCAAGTTTACAAATAAAATTAACTGTTGAAAGTAACAGCGAAGATAATGATAAATACAAGTAACCACCTAGAGGTGACTATCCCAATAGCCACCACAACATAGCACGAATCCCCGATTCGTACCACCCATCAAGTTTTAATTAAAAATGTTGTAGTCTAGTTCTCACGGGGCGTATCCGAGCGTGTCCATAACCTAGGATGAGGCTATTCGAATAGTTTTTAACCCTGCAGGGGTGTACCAATGTACCCACACTTCAGACATCCTTTAAGCCACGAAGCACACTTAGAAGGTATGCAAGCGGCTAAGTCCTGAGGCGCTTTCTAATATTGTGTATTAACCACGAGCCGCTCGTATGGATCGAACCCATACGCTTACATTGCAAGCGAAAGACAACCACCCGTTACGGGGAGCCTTCGGACACTAAATGCTCCCACCTCCATCCCTCCTGCGACTCCTGCGACCGAAGCCAATACACTCCAAAGTACTAAGTCAAGAGAGGTCCCATACCTCTAGTGCGGTTAGCGCTAAAATGCTCGATCGGTGGCCCAAGTAACTCGGTCCTTAATGACCGGGCACCATTCGATCACACCGAGCACACCAATCATACCATTGTGCCCAAGTCTAAATCATTTTGTTTTCAGTTTTAGTTTTCATAAGTAGACATGGCACAAGGCTGAAATCATAAATCATAATAAGTTTTATGTGATCAAGGTTATCGACAAGTCGATAACCGCCCATTCTACGGAAACTAAGCATGGCTAAGCAATTAATTCGCAACTACTAAGTGACAGAGCTCATCCACGAGCTCTAATCACACAATAACCTAGGCTCATGGTAGTAGAGGATAATCATTTGTCTAAGAAATGCATCTACTAGGTAAACTAACGACAATAGTTTAACACAAAGTAGCCATGCATACATAGGAGTTGCAAACAACATAAATACTTAAAAATACTAGGATTAACATGATCAAACTGCTTGCCTTGCTGGGATGTGTCTTGCTGCAGAGGGGAGTGCTCAGGTTCAATAAATTCTTTGGAACCTAACGCGAAAAGGCGATAAAAACCGATAAGAATGAAGAACACCAAAAGGAACTCAACAGCAAAGAACATCCAAATCCAATGAAATTTCTACAGCAGCTAGAGGTTGATTTTACACAATTTTGGAAACAAGAATCACTTCATTTGGACTTAGCATGAAAAAGTTATGGCTAAACTAAGTTCTCTCAGCCTGAAAAATCCTAATTAAATTAATTCTGACTCTTTGTTCATAGCGAATATTTCTAGAATGATCTGGAACTTGAAATTTTATGGTAGGTAGATATGGTTATCCTAACAACAAAGAAAGCGAGTTTGCACAATTGGAGTTATAATGAATTAGTTATGATTTTCTAAGTTCTAGAACTAGTGAATCATTAATTTCGATGGCAAGGATCA
This sequence comes from Ampelocalamus luodianensis, assembly GCA_036346255.1. Taxonomy (NCBI): domain Eukaryota; kingdom Viridiplantae; phylum Streptophyta; class Magnoliopsida; order Poales; family Poaceae; genus Ampelocalamus; species Ampelocalamus luodianensis. The sequence continues at coordinate 38,791,629 of CM070625.1, forward strand.
TATGAAGACCTATTCTATATTCACAGTACAATCTAGTGGGTTTTAACAAAACTTAGTTTGCTCAGCTTGGTATTACAAGAATAAATTATGCATTTTACAATTTTCAATGAATTTCTAAACCACTATTTTCACTAAACAAGATCATGCGACCATCAAACATTTTACGCTACATAACGATTGCCTAAATTCATTCTCGATTAAAGTTCATACTATAACAAAGCTACAGCAACTGGAATCATTCAAAAGAAGCTAAAATGACAAAGTTATGCACTTTTGAAATTTGAAACAATAAAGACTTAGAAAAATTGAGCTCTCGGGAGGTCCAAATGAGCTGGAAGACAAAGGAGAGTCGTGGGCGTCGATCCTTCATCGCACGACCCACGAGACCTCAAAGCTGTGCACAAAAGACCTCCTCCTGCCTGGGAGAGTGCGGACCGTTGAGATCGATCCAACGGCCACGATCGATGCATGCACGGTGCACGCAAAGGAGGTCCACGCGCCTATCGGAGGTCGTGGCCGTCGGATCGAATCTGCGGTCCCGAGCACTAGGTGAGTCTAAGGGTAAACCTACGGAGGGAGGTGCGGGCGGCTAAGATCTCACGGAGGAGGTCTTCAACGGTCTAGATCTCGGAGGAGGTCTTTAACTGACACGATCAAGTGAGGAGGTCTGGGCGATCAAGATCAAACAAGGGAGGTCACGATCGGTGGGATTCAACTAAGGAGGTCTTCGGCGGCCAAGATCTACTCGGGAGGTCCTAGCGGCGGGTTTTAATCGGAGGAGATCCGGGCGGCTCGAGATAAGGCCTAAGGAGGTCTGAGCGGTCCCGGATCGACACGGAGGGTCTTGGGTCTCCTTCACAAAGGACCCGAGGTGGTCTTTTGCAAAGAGGACCTCAAAGCGGTTTTGAAGGTTTTCTTTACAAAAGACCAGGTGGTCTTTTGCAAAAGAGGACCTCGGGAGTGGCTCGGGGTGGTTTTTATGAAGCGACTAAGGAGGTCTTTTTGCAAAGAGGACCTCAAGGAGGTCAGGAGGGTGGTCTTTACAAAAACACCACGAGGAGGTCTTTTGCACAAGAGTGGTTCTAGCGGCTCAGATTAGATCTCGGGACATCCTAGGCGGTGAGATCTAACGAGGTGGTCGTGAGCACTAAGGTTTCTCGAATAGAGACCTCGATCAAGATCTACGCTCGAAGAGGTCCTCAGCGGCTCAGTTGCAGGAGGTCTCGAAGACTGCGTTATGCAGAACGAGCCCACGGCTCAGTTGAACCGGGTGGTCCTAAGCGGTGGAGATAACTCGAGGAGGAGGTCCTAGCGGTTGGGATTTTACAGGAGGCCTTAGGGGTGAGGATTTAGCGGAGGAGGACCCGATGGCTAAGATCTCCCGGGGAGGTCTTACGGCCCAATTCAAAGCGAAGAGGTCCTGCGACCTAGGATTTTTCGAAAAAGAACCTAAGGCCCGATCTAATCTTGGAGAGGTGCGTGAGCGGCCAAGATTGGCGAGAGGTCGGGGTTTTCTTTTAATGGCGCGTACCACCAGGTTACAACGACAAAAAGGGGGCTAAGACAAATTTATTGCTCGTTATGATTGGCAATAAATGAACCTAAAAGGGGCACTAAAAGGCTTTCGGATTTAATTTCTAAGCCCATGGCCCACATGTCAGTGACACCACAGCGCAGATTAAGACATGATTAATGCACCAATGATTAGCAATGATTGTGCATTAAAGCTGTCCTAAAAAGATGACGAAACGGGAGCTCTGAACCGGCAAACTCCCGAGCGCGCTCAATGGCCTACCGCCGGCGACGTGGTCCATGCCGGCGGGAACCAAGGACAAGGATGAACTCTAAATAACGAGGAGGATCTAAGGGTGCCAAAAACTAGAGCAAAAGCTCACCCTAAGGACTGGCGGAGATGACCGCGGAGTGCGAGCGACAAAGGAAAGCTAACGAGGTCAGCGAGGCCGGATTCCAAAACTAAGGTACTCACTTTGAGAATGGAGGAGGTCAGGAATGGCGAAAGAACTCGGCGACAATGATGCTAGCGGAGTTGAGGAAGAAGGAGCAAAACCAGCAAATGAAGAGCAAGTCCCCAAATCGACGATCCACGAGGAGGTCACACAAGGCAGATTAGGGATATGCTCAAGATGATTCAATTAAGCTAGTTGACGTGACAAAAACTCAAGCGAATCACTGCACCACAGAGGCTTGAGGAGCTCCAAGGCCCTGAATGGTGGCTAGGAGGTCTTCGGGTGTTCTGAGCACAAGAACACAGAGAGAAGGAGCTAAGGGTTTCATTAAAGCCGAGAGAGCAAAGGAGTGGAGCAAGGTTGAGCTCCACGGTGCACTTGAGTCAAAAGTTCTGCCGAGAAAGTACATGAAATGACAGGCAAGTGGAAAGGAGGACTTTGAGAAAAGGTCTTGACACGAAATAAAGGTTATCGAGTGGCCGTTGACAAGAGCAAGAAATGACAAGGCCTTTGCTCAAAAGCGCTCTAGTCGACACACACGCATGCGTGGGAAAACGAGATGACCAGTCCCAGAGGTCCCACCAGTGGTGAGAGGCCCAAAAGAAACTGGTCAAGGAGCATGGCGCTCGGGTGGGTGGGCTCGGGTTAGGAGGTCGGGTGGTTGGATTAAAACGAAGGGTCCGATTTAAAGGGTGATCGGAGGTCTTAGCGCACCAGGAGTGCGAGCCACAGATCTAAGGATGGATGGTTCCACGATCTCCTCGGTGCAAGCGTGGTCAACAGAGGTGGTCTTTGCAAAGGTGCAAAGGGTGGTCAAGGGAGGTCGGGGTTGTTTTGCAAAGCACGAATGGAGGTCCTAGGAGGTCCTCGGAGCGGGGAGGTCGTGGCGTCGGATTCAAATCCAACGGCTCGACGCATGCGCGCAATAGATCGAGCTCGGGTGCGGCTTAAGTGGACTGGGCTCAACCACGCCGGTTGAGTTAGGCTCGGGCTCAAACCACTTTTAATTTTTCTGATTTTGAGAAGGGCTGACATTTGGGAAATTGTTTGAGGTGGCAAACCAACCCCAAAAATTATGAAATTTTTACAGGAGCTTGCTGACTCAAACGCGGACCTTGCATAAAATTTTCAGAGGTTTTGGTGCTGTGGATTTTCCTCCAAAAATTTGACAAGGTGCTGGTCCCCAGTTTGACCGGAATTTGAGTAGGTTTGACTGACCTCCAAAATATTCAAACAATTTCTAAAAATTGTGAAATTTTTCAGAAAGGGGTCACGTACCATCCCAAGAACTTAGGAAAAATATTCCTAGGAGATGATCGCAAGATGGAACAAGAATGTTTTTGAAGGATCAAGATTTGGATCAAAGACTTGTGACCTTGTATTTCCATAACTTCTTGTACAATAGTTGTTCAGTACAAACAGGAAATACAAGATGTAAGAAAAAGTTTTTAATTTCCCCTCATTTTCTTACATTAGAACACAAGTCTAAAACTTGGGATGTTACAACTCTCCCCCCCCCTTACAAAAATCTCGTCCCGAGATTTGACTCGCTCAGGAAAGAAAGAGGGGTAGTCTGTATGCTAACGGTCTTCCCGTTTCCAAGTAGCTTCATCCTTGGAACAATTCGACCACTGAACTTCAAGGAATTGAATGGAACGATTCCCCGAGACAAGGAGCTCAAGCAAGGGACCGGCACAAATCTTGGTTTTGATCGGTAGAAAAGGTGCCACATAAGTCGACAAGGGGAAAACTTACGAGGTCTAGATATAACAAGGATTGACAGACTGAGAGATTCTTCCTTGATTTTTAGGGTGGTGAGGCAAGATCGTTGTTGGTTGGTGGAGCGACTTGTCTCGCTAATTCCGTCAACAACGGGATCTCAGCCTGCCAGCCAGCTATGCGGAGTCATCCCTCCACAGCTAGCTTCTTGGAGGAACCAAGGCCATACTTAGTTGGTGGAGCAATTTGTCTGGTTACTCCACTAACGAATGGGACCTTGACTTGATAACTAGCTATACGGAGTCATCCCTCCGCAGCTAGTTCCTAAGAGGGATTACGACCTCTTAGGCCACAGAAATTTGAGGCAAAAACTTGGATGTGATGCCCTGGGAGGTATAGGGAAAGGATAGGTGCCACTCAAGCCAAACGATTGCTGAGCGGACTAGATACGATCCACCAAGGTGGGTGGCACAACCAAGGAGCAAGAAGGCCATGCTCAACCACTCCCACGTTGAGCGGCTGGAATTCCTTCAGCAAGGGTGGGCTGATGATCTCAATTCAAACAAAATAGTAGCAAGGCAAAAGTTGACAAGAAGCGTACCCAACATGGCGTTAGGCGCCTCCTGTGCTTCCTTGGCGGAGAGGGAGTTGGCTTGACCACGAGCAGTCTTCTGACCTGGATTCTTTACAGGGCATTTGTTGGCGTAGTGCCCCTTCTCGTGGCAATAAAAGCATGTGACCACAGCCAGATTGCGGGAGCCACCACGCTGACTTGTAGGGGCACAAGGTCGAGCTGCGACTTGCGGAGGACGAGGGGTTACCACAACCTCCTTAGGACAACTATGTGCATAGTGACCCTTGTTGTTACAGAAGAAGCAAGTGACGTCCGCCATTTGTTGATGCTTGCGACGATCCTTTGGCTTCTTCTTTCTGGCCCCAGCAACTACGGGATTCTCGACCGTAAGTTGAGACTCGGGAAAGGTATAGAATGGTAATTTGTCCTGCAGCTCCACAGACAATTCATCCAAGAACTTCTCAGTGCGAAGCATTGGTGATTGCGATACTTGTAGATGACCAAGAAGCGATCGCTGAAGTTTTAATGATCCGCGATCACGGGCTCATGCTACACTCTTTGGAAGAGTGAGTGCTTCCCTCACAGAGAAAACAAGTGACTTTGGCAGTCAGACAGTTTCCGGGTAGGTGGTCTTCATCGCAATTTGGGCAAGCTGTGGTACACTCGCTGCCGAAGTGTCCTTCCTCACCACAGCGCCGGCAGACCTTAACCTTCCCAGGGTTGCACCCTTCGGCGACATGGTTCTTTTTACCATGGTCACAGCAAAAAGGGGACCAAAATCCATCACAATCGCCAGAGGGGAGGCGCTTGTAATCCTTGCCTGGACAGTTGGAGCCAAGGAGATCACCATCCCAGCTAGTTTGCTGACCTAGTCCGCTGTTGGTCTGTCCAGACATCCTGTTACGAAGAGATGGGTTAGCGCGAACCCGAAGACTAGAGGCTGAAAGGCGCGAAAGAAAGGTCAAGGGCTAAGGTATTCTGCTGAAAGTTAGGGTGAGGGTAGATACTAAGATGGACAGGGATCAAATCCGAAAGCTTAAGGCAAAGAACAATTAACCACTAAGAAATGAACTCAAAAAGCTCAAAAACAACCACAAAATCAACACAAGGTCTCAATCACAAGGTTAACTTCCCGGTACAACCAACTCGTATGGAGGGGACGAGCAATCGGTTTAGGAAGGTAAATTTCAGCATGCAACTCAATTTCTAATAGGACCAAATAGCAGGGTAGAACTACTAATAATAGTGTTAGATACTTAGCCAACTAATATCACTTCTTACCCCTTGTATTCCCACAAGTTTTTAGTTGAATTGTCCTCTCATTATCTACCTTCTTTAGAACCTTTGAGCTTGCTGTCCGGAAATTGACGCTTGCTGTCCAGATTTTGCATCCAAGCTCCTAGTCGAAATTCACCACTCTAGAAGCTTCAAAACCTTGTAGAAGGGCAGCCAACACTTCAATTTGCCAAACTCATTGGTTCCCAAAACCCAACTTAAACGATAACAACTATCTTCGAAGGAAGATGAGAGGGAAAACAATTTTCCAAATTTAACCAAAAATAAGGTGAGATGAGCAAGCTAAGATAGATAAGGAGTAAAATCTGAGAACTTACTTAAGTTTTCATAAACTATTTGAAAGTAAGTTTTCAAAATATCCTAGAGACGACCAAGCTAGGGGTTTCTACGGTCGTGTATGGCTTTGATACCAACTTTGTGAGGACCCGGTTTATTAAACATGTAATGCTTAGTCTTCCATTGACCTAGCATCACAAATCAAATAAACCAAGCCCGAGATATGTATACTTCCCAAATGCACGATACACACCCGTTACAAAATCATGCATCAATTCCATACAACAGTCTAACAAAAGACATACATAAAAGAGATTTATTACAACAAGGGACAACCGGCCCAAAAGCAACAAAATAACAATTAGACAGCGGAAGCAAAAGGGCCATAAGATGGCAATAACAAAAGAGCCAATTAGTGTGCCTTTACCCACAAGGCAACCAACCGGGCCGCCAAGCTAGTCGCCAAACCCGAAGCACATCTCACAAAAGGGAAGCCCTTGGGGCTCACCTTCTTCCTCTGCAACAAAAACATTAAGCAAAGCAACTGAGTACAAAAAATTGTTTTTGTACTCGCAAGACTGACGTGTAAGGGTAACAGAACTATAATTAGCTACATGCAAGCTTTATTTAAGGGGAGGGGGCTCTGGACTTACTTTTAGCAGAAAGCGAGTTTTCAATTGCAATAATGTAATAGATTCAAAGCAATTTGACAAACTGATTGTAATTGTTGAAATAACAGCGGCACAATAAGTACAAGAGTAACCACCTATTGGTGACTATCCCAAAGCCACCACACATAGCACGAATCCCGCATTCGTACTCACCCATGTCAAGTTTTAATTTAAAGGTTGTAGTCTAACTCTTGAAAGACCTTGCCAAGCGTGTCCATAACCTAGACGAGGCTATTCGAATAGTTTTAACCTGCGGTGTACCAATGTACCCACACTTCAGACCGCCTTTAAGCCACAAAAGCACACTTCAAGGTATGCAGACAGCTAAGTCCTACAAGACGCTTTCCAATATTGTGCATTGACTACGAGCCGCTCGTATGGATCGGAATCCATACACTTATATTGCCAGCTGAATGACAACCAGCCATCACGGGGGAAGCCTTTCGGACTCTACAATGCTCCCAGCACCATCCCTCCTGCGGCTCCCTGCGACCCGAAGCCAATACACGGCAAAGTACTAAGTCAAGAGAGGTCTCATACCCTCTAGTGTGGTTAGCACGCTAAAATGCTTGGTTCAGTGTAACAAGATGTTCGGTCCTTGTTGACTCGGGCACCATTCCAGTCACACCCAGAAGCACACCAACATACCATTGTGCCCAAGTCTAAATCATTTTGTTTTTAGGTTTTGGTTTTCACAATAAACATAGCAAAATGCTGAATCATAAAGTTATAATAACTTTGTGTGATCAAGGTTACCGACTAAGTCGATAACCGCCCAATTCTACCGGTATCTAAGCATTGCTAAGCATCATATCGTAAAGACAAATAAGAGGCCCTAAATCATTCATCGGGCTCTAATTCACCGGTGAGGATAATATTCCTAAGGTAGTGGCAGGGGTGAACAATTTAAGGGAAACAATGCAATAGGATTAGCTACCTCTATTCGGCAAAATTAGTCATTGACACAAAAGCATGCATACGTACGAGTAAAACAAAGTATTAGATTTTAAAAGTAATGGGATGGAGTGGATATGATCAAACTGCTTGCCTTGCTGTAGATCACTTTCTTGCTGCAGAGGATTCACTCACGTACTCAAATATTTCCTTCGGAACCTAACGCGAAAAGGCGATAACCAAATAAGAACAAGAACTCCAAATAAAACTCAACAGCAAAAGTTCTCCAAATACCATGAAATTTATACAGCAGCAAGATTAAGATTTTAGACAAATTTAGGAACAAGAATCAAGTCATTTGGATTAGGTATGAGAAAGTTATGACTAAACTAAGTTCTCTCAGCCTATTAATTCAATTAAATTAATTACTAGTACTGTTCATGGCGAAATTTTCTAGAATGATCTAAGGTCTGAAATTTTTATGGTAGGTAGATAATGTCATCCTAAGAACAGCAAACTTGAGTTTGCACAATTTGGAGTTGAATTGAATTAGTTATGATTTTTCTAAATTCTAAAACTAGTAGATCATTAATTTCAGTGGCAAGGATCATAAGAGAACCTATTCTACATTACAGTACATTCCTAGTGGGTTTTATCAAACTTTTGTTTGCTCAGATTGGAATTACAGAGAATAAGTTATGCATTTTACAAATTTTTAATGAATTTCTAAACCACTATTTCATATTAAACAAGTTCTAGCAGTTTCTATCATTTTCTACTACATAACAGTGCCCTAAATTCATTCTCAGATTAAAGTTCATACTATAACAAAGCTACAGCAACTGGAATCATTCAAAAAGAAGCTAAAATGACAAAGTTATGCACTTTTGAAATTTGAAACAATAAAAGACTTAGAAAAATTGAGCTCTCGGGAGGTCCAAATGAACTGGAAGACAAAGGAGAGGTCGTGGGCGGTCGATCCTTCATCGCACGGCCACAGACCTCGAAGCACAGCACACAAAAGACCTCCTCCCGCACTGGGGAGGTCTGGACCGTTGATATCTGATCCAACGGCCACGATCAGTGCATGCACAGCGCACGCAAAGGAGGTCCATGCGCCTAACGGAGGTCGTGACCGTCAGATCGAGATCTAGCGGTCCCGAGCACTGAGGGAGGTCCTAAGGGTAAACCTACGGAGGAGGTCCGGGCGGCTAAGATCTCACGAGGAGGTCTTCAACGGTCTAGATCTCAAGAGGGAGGTCTTTAACGGACACGGGCCAGTGAGGGAGGTCTGGGCGATCAAGATCAAACGAGGGAGGTCCTGATCGGCTGGGATTCAACCGAGGAGGTCTTGGACGGCCAAGATCTACTCGGGGAGGTCCTAGGCGATAGGGTTTTAATCGGAGGAGATCTGGACGGCTCAGATAAGGCCTAGGGAGGTCCTGAACGGTCCAGATCGACACGGAGGGAGGTCTTGCGGTCTCCTTCACAAAGGACCCGAGGTGGTCTTTTGCAAAGAGGACCTCAAAGGCGGTTTTGAAGGTTTTCTTTACAAAAGACCAGGGGTGGTCTTTTGCAAAGAGGACCTCGGGGGGGTGGCTCAGGGGTGGTTTTTATGAAACGACTAAGGGAGGTCTTTTTGCAAAGAGGACCTCAAGGAGGTCCGAGAGGGTGGTCTTTACAAAAAGACCACGAGGAGGTCTTTTTGCACAGGATTGGTTCTAGCGGCTCAGATTAGATCTCGGGACATCCTGGACGGCTAAGATCTAACCAGGTGAGGTCGTGAGCACTTATGGTTTCTGCAAACAGAGACCTACGGTCAAGATCTACGCTCGAAGAGGTCCTCAACGCCTCAGATTGCACGAGGAGGTCTCGAAGACTTAACTGTGAGGACCCCGGTTTATTCGGCTTGTACTGTTTAACCATCCACTTGGTCCTAACAATACAAATCAAATAAACCAAGCCTCGAGATATGTATACTTCCTGCACTGCAGTATACACACCTCGTTACAAAATCATGCATCAATTCCATTCATACACATAGAACCAAGCACAACAATAACTTAAAGACATACATAATATAAAGAGAGTTATTACAAAAGAGAGGCCAACCGCCAAATGACACATAAGCAACTAAATTAAACAATGGAAGCAAAATGGCCATAAGATGGCGATAAACAAAAGCCAATCGGCGTGCCTTTACCCACAAGGCAACCAACCGACCGCTAAGCTAATCGTCCCAACACGCGCAACACAACTCACAAAAGTGAGGCCCTTGGGCTCACCTTCTTCCTCTGCAACAATTAATATTAAGCAGCGATGAGTACAAAACTTGTTTTGTACTCGCAAGACTAACGTGTGAGATAACAGAACTATAATTAACTACATGCAAGCTTTATTTAAGTGGATGAGGCTCGACTTATTTTCAAAGATAAAGCAAGTTTTCATTTGCAATAAGGTAATAGATTCAAAGCAAGTTTGCAATTAACTTTTATTGTTCAAATAAAGAGATTCAATAATAACAATAGATAGAGAACAACACCAACCTAGAAGTGACTAACCCATAGCCACCACAACAATAGCATGAAGTACCCTTCATACCACCCATGTCAAGTTTAAGTTTTTAAAAGGTTGTAGTCTAGTTCTTGCACGACCTTACCAAGCATGTCCATAACCTAGACGAGGCTATTCGAATAGTTTTAACCCCGCAGGTGTACCAATGTACCCACACGATAGACCGCCTTTCCACGTACCACGGTTAGCACACTTCCTTTGGTATGTGCATGGCTAAGTCTAACAAGACGCTTTCCAATGGACGATGCTAATTAAGAGTCAGAACTCCACGGAGAAGGACACATTAGACATACTTAACCGGTCCGCTAATGCCCTCCAAACACCACACACAAGAACACACCCACCAACCAAATCATAATTAACACCTCTCAAAGTACTTAGTCAAGAGAGGTTCCATATCCCCTCGTGTGGTTAGCACGCATAAGCGCTGGCTTAGTGACACAAGTAACTCGGCCCTTGGGGACTTAGGCACCATTCAACACACCCAATGATCACATCAACATACCATTGTGCCCAAGTCAAGATATAGTTTTGTTTTCGGTTTTGATTTGTAAATCAATAAAACACAAGGGTTGGACATAATGGAGTAGTATAAGTAGTTGTGTGATCAAGATCACCACTAAGTCGATGATCGCCCAATACTACCGATAACTAGGCATGGCTAAGCAATATTCATTCAGTAATCTACTAAGTGATAAGAGTTCATCCATCGAACTCTAACCACAAAGAAATAACCTAGGCTCGGTAGTAGAGGATAACCATTTACCTACAGATTATGCAACTAGAGGTCTAACTAATCAATTTAACAACAAAATAGCAATGCATACATAGAAGTTAAACAAAATATTAGACTTTAAAAGTAATGGGATCAATGGGAAATGATCAAACCGCTTTTCGCTTGTTGTGGCTCAAATTGTTAAGTGAGGGTCGTTCTCTGGTTACTGCAAATATCGAATCCTAAGCGAAAGAGCGAAAACAACCAATAAGGCGCGCAACACTTAAATGAAATAGCAAGCAACAATTATCCAAATGCGATTTAAATTTACACACAATGTAGAATACGAATATACCTAGACATAGAAACCGAAAACTTAATTTGGATTTGTGGTAAAAGATATTCTCTAAAAACCTATTTTCGACCATAATTAGCATTGTAGCAAAAATATTTTCTAGAAAGATTTTGAAGCTAAAACTTTTATGGTGGCTACCTACTGGTATAGTGGTAACCCATATAAAATTTCAGGTCCTTTGGAGTTACAACGAATTAGTTATGATTTTTCTAAGTTCTAAAACTAGGACATCATTTATATCAGTAGCAAAGACCACTAGCAAACTGGTTCTTCACTAAAGTTCATCCCTAAAGGAAATTAACAAAATTTAGTTCGCTCTATTTGGACTTACAGAGAACAAGTTATGGATTTTCTAAGTTTTTATAGCATTTTTGGAATATTTACTAGAGGCTCAAAAGGCCAAAATTCGATTCACAACATTTCGTTCTTAACGGCCTGAAACATTTCTAGATTAATCTCTAACCTAAAAGAAAATTAACACTACCAAATCACCCAAAAAGGATTCATAATGAAAAAGATATGAATTTCTAAAGTTTTAACAACATTTTTCAAAGAGAAAGATAAAGCTCACCGAGGAATTTTATATCCCTTACCCGAAAGAAAAGGCGTGGCTCAACGTGGGCTGATTAAAGATCCGACGGCACGCCAAGACGGCCGACTTCAACATGCGCGCCGCATCCGCTGGATTTGATTCCAACGATTCGATCATCGCGACCTTCTGACCCGCCGCCAATGCTCGCACAACCGACCGCTGATCAAGCGATGAAGGGTCGGGATTGAGGAGCCTTCTGACGATCCAATTGCTCCCACGATCCCACCACGATCCAAGATCGAACGGCTAAGGTGGATTGGGCCGCTTACGATTTGAATAGGGCTACGACATTAGGGGCCCACCGTCGCTGACGCTAAGTCACATGCCGGGTTTAAACACACGCGCCGTGGGGTTTGAAGATGGCGGCCCACAGGTCGCTGATCGTGGCCACGCACACGTGGGTTAGCGACGGTGATTAAAACGCGCGGGCCCACATGCAAGCGATCGAGGAGGTGGGTTTAGGACAGCTAATGATTACTAACCCATGATTAACAATGATTAGCATTAATGAACGCCATTGCGTGTCCGAGCGACATTACGGCGACCGCCGCTGGTCCGACAACAAACCGAGGGCACCCTCCATTGTCGCCGCGAACCAAGGCACCGCGCGGAAGCTAAGTGCCAAAATGGAACCGCAATAGCATTGCACACCCATCGGGACCATCCACACCATCGGCGTGTCCCGAGCGGCGCGCTAGCCGACGATGAGCGCGCGACCAAAACTACTAAATGCATAATGACCAAAGCTCCGAATAAACCATTCCAATGGTGCCCAAGCTTCTAGGGGCTACTAGAAGGGTACCGAGCACCGTGGAGCTCTGAGGTGGTCGAGGTGGCTCCTACGACGAAGAACGGCGCCGGCACCGAAGGAGAAGAAGTGAAGATGACGACACGAGCAACCGTGGTGAGACCGGGTCATCACTACACTCCAAAGTAGCCCATATATGCTTCCCGAGCAAAGAATTAGAAATGAAGCTTTTACCTGCTGGTGAGGAAGAAGGGGTGCTCACGGCCAAAAGAGGAAATCCCCAAAATTGAGCCGCCCCGTGAAAAGCAACTACAATTAATTTAGGTTTTGCTCCAAGAAGTGAGGACACAAACCGAAGCAAAAAGAAGGAAAGAAAGCCATCGGAGCGCGGATGCACCGAGGAGCTCCTACCAACAATGGCGGCCGAAAGGGTTCTCGAGATTTGGGCTTAAGCAAGCAAAGAGAGTGCAAGCTGGAGCTCAAGGGGTGTAAAGAAAGCTATCAAGGTCTTGAGGGGCTTAAGTAGCCGAGGACGAACAGAGTAACAAGCACATGCCCATGGGTGGACTTCTGTCCACAAGCCGGCGGCGGTCGCCGAGCGACGGAGCGGTAAGCTCGACGACTGAGGCGGTGCAATCGACGGCATTTAATGCGCCGCAGAGAGCCGCTAAAGGGCTCAAGGAGGTGACAAGGCACCCCCTCTCTCACCGCCATGGCGCATGTGCACGCACGCCGCCGGGGAAGGAGGAAGATGACCACGACCGGGTGGCCCCACCGGCCGCTGACACAAAGTGGTTCGAGTCCAAAGTGTTTTAGTGGGTCGAGCCCAACTCATTAGATGCTGGCGCGGATGAGATTTGAACGCCACGATGCGATCGCTAATTGTAAAGACCGGCGAACCGGTGACGGTCCGCGACGGCTGGATCAGATCCAACGGCCGAAATCGATGGCAACCGAGTTGTCCGAATGCTACACGAATGAGAGCCGCTCGATGGAAATCTAATGGCCGATGACGCAGCGCGCCGCCGACCGCGCGCAAAGTGCGCTTAGTTGGCTCGGTCGAGTCAAGTGACTCGAGCCCGAGCCCGACTCGAGTCCAATGAACAGCACAACCCGCTTAAGGTTTGATTTTTAAACCTGGAACTTTGGGGATTTAATTGAGGCATCAAATCAACTCCAAAATTTATAAAATTTTAACTGGAGCTTCTGACTTAAGGATTAACCTTCCTAAAATTTCCAGAGGTTTTTGTGCACTGGGATTTTCTCAAAAATTTCCGAAGGTTAAGACAGAGGTTTGACTGTTTGACTTGCCTCTAAAATATTTCAATTAATTTCAAAAATTATGAAATAATTCAGAGGTGTTACCAAGCCACCCTAGAACCAGGGAAAATTATTTCCAAGGGTTTGACAAAAGATTTGACCAAGGAGGTTGTTGACTTGGTAAATGAGGCCTTGATTTTTAATTTTCCAAAATTCTTTTACAAGAATTTCAGAAAAGTTTCAAAAGTACAAGGATGAAGGAAAAGTTTTAATTTACCCTCATTTTATTACATTTGAAACACAAGCTAAAATGGGGATGTTACAAACCTCCCCCCCTTACAAAAATCTCGTCCCGAGATTTGGTTCACTCAGAAAAGAAAGAGGGTAGTCCAGACTGAGACGATCTTCTCGCTCCCAAGTAGCCTCGTTCTCGGAATGGTTTGACCATCGAACTTTAAGGAACTTGATGGTCTTGTTCCTTGTTCTTCGCTCAGCCTCTCTCGGTATGCGAACAGGTGCTCGCGATAGGTCAAATCCTCCTGAACATCAAGAGTTTCAAACGGAGTTTCCTCTGTTGGAACACGGAGGCACTTCTTTAGCCGGGACACATGGAAAACATCATGTACCCCGCAAGTGCAGCAGCAATTCCAACTTGTAGGCGACGGCTCCTTTCTTCTCGATAATACAGTAGGGACCGACATATCGAGGAGCTAACTTGCCCTGACACCAAAACGCCGGTGACCCTTCGGAGGAGAAACCTTGAGATAAACGGTCATTGGGCTCAAAGCTCAACTCACGCCGACGCGATCCGCATAGCTCTTTGCCCGGATTGAGCCGCGCGTAGCGATCACGAATGAGTCGACTTGACCCTCGCCTCATTAATCGAGTCCGCCAAAGAAAGGTCTTTCACCGGTCTCGCACCAGCTCAACGGGTTCTACACTTTCTCCCGTATAAGGCCTCAAATGGTGCCATGCCGAGACCGGCTTGGAAGTCGTTGTTATAAGAAAACTCTGCGAATGGCAAGCACTTCTCCCAATGCTTCCCATAGAAAGGACACAAGCTCGCAAAGATGTCCTCCAAAACTTGGCTGACCCTCTCGGTCGACCATCCGCTTGGGGGTGAAAAGTCGAGCCGAAAGAAAGGCGAGTTCCATAGCCTCTGCGGCTATGCCAAAATCGCAAGTGAACAAATAACCACGATCGACACAATTGTCTTTGGCACACCATGCAAACTCACGATGCGGGCTATGTAGAGTTCCGCCGTAAGACCCACTCGGTCGGGCTTGACAGAAGAAAATGAGCCACCTTAGTCAATCGATCGATGACGACCCGGATGGCATCATTCTTCTTGGAGACCGGGTAGACCGGTGATAAAGTCCATCCCGACCAATCCCACTTCCACTCCGAATTGGTAAGGGTCGGCGATCTGCCGGACGATGCTCGGCCTTGACACGACGACACACGCCACACTCGAACGAACCTTGCGATCTCCTCTTCATTCGGGTCCACCAAAATCTCGCACGGAGATCCTGATACATCTTTGTGGCCTCGGGGTGAATGGACAAGGGAGAATCATGGGCTTCGCGGAGGATCAAATCCCGCAACTCCATGTCCTTTGGAACCACGAGGCGTTGCCCGAACCTCACGACACCAAGCTCATCTACGAGAAGCACTTGGCTGTTCCATTCTTGACATTTTCCTTGATGCGGTTCACTCCAACATCTGACTGCTGAGCATACTTGATCCGATCCACCAAGGTTGGCTGTACAACCAAGGCAGCGAGGGAACCATGCTCAACCAAACCCAAGTTGAGACGCTGAAATTCCTCCAGAAGAGGGGGCTGAGGGCCTTGGAGCAACAATGCATTGCAATGCGCTTGCGACTAAGCGCATCTCGCAACCACATTGGCCTTGCCCGGATGGTAGTGAATACCCATGTCATAGTCCTTGATCAACTCCAACCATCTCCTTTGCCTGAGGTTCAGATCGGGTTGGGTAAACAAATACTTCAATCTTTTGTGATCCGAATACACTTCACAACGACACGGATTAGGTAATGTCGCCAAATCTTAAGTGCATGGATCACACCGCTAACTCCAAGTCATGGGTAGGATAGTTGAGTTCATGAGGTCTCAATTGCCTTGATGCATAGGCCACTACCTTGCCTTCTTGCATAAGGACACAACCGAGGCCTCGACGAGAAGCGCCACAAAAGATATCGAAGCTTTGACGGACATTGGGAGAACAAGAACGGGAGCGGTGGTCAATCGCTTCTTAGCGCTTGGAAACTTTCCTGCAATCAGCGGACCACGAGAACTTCTTGTCCTTCTTGAGCAACTCCGTCATCGGCCGCTATCTTGGAGAAATTCTCGATGAAGCGACGATAATATCCCGCTAAACCAAGAAAACTCCGAACTTCTGACCGAAGTAGGTCGACTCGAGAAAGCACGCCGCGATCTTGCTAGGATCCACGCGCGCCCCGCCGAAAGAATATGGCCTAAGAAGGCTACTTCCTTCAACCGAACGCGCACTTGCTGAACTTTGCATACACTTGTGCTCGCGAAGCTTGCCCAACACAAGCTTCAAATGCTCTGTGTTCCTCATCGCTCTTGGAGTAGATAAGGATATCATCGATGAAGACCACAACGAACCTATCCAAATACTCCATGAATACCGAATTCATGAGGTTCATGAACAAGGCCGAGCATTGGTTGCCGAATGACATGACGGTATACTCGCATGCCATAACGAGTAGAAAAAGCCGTCTTTGGAATATCCTCGTGTCGAATCCAACTCGTGATATCCCACTCGAGATCAATCTTGGAGAAAACTCGAGCTCCAGTTAATTGATCAAGAGGTCGCCGATACGAGGCAAAGGGTATTTGTTCTTTACCGCTACTTCATTAAGTGGACGGTAATCAACGCACATGCGCAGCGCCTTGTCCTTCTTCGGACAAAGATTGCCGAGCATCCCCAAGAAGATGAGCTAGGGTGGATGAAACCCTTCTCTTGAAGCTCACCAACCGCTTCTTCAACTCCACCAACTCGATTGGGTCCATTCGTGAAGGCCTCTTCGAGATCGGGCGTCAGGGAACCAACTCAATGACAAACTCGAGGTCTCGAATCGTGGCATCCCCGGAAGGTCGTTGGGAAGACATCAACAAAGTCACAAACCACCGACTTCACTAATATCTAGAGTCGGCTTCGCCGAGCGCGAAGAGATGCGGACCTGCGACTTCGGCAAAAGCGAACTGCCGCCGGAAGGATCGTGAGGTAGATGAGTCTCTAGCGCAATCAATTTGTCCCATGTGCCGAGACAACCAATCCATGCCTAGGATTACATCTAAGCTCGCCGATCGAAGGAGGATAAGGTTTGCCAAGAATCCTACCCCTTCTATCTCAACAGGACATCCCTACACTCGCACTCGGCTCTCAACTCCAACCGGGAGAGCGAATGAGCAATGGGACCAACAATGGAGTAAAAGAAGACCTCCCACGCAAAGAAATGACTCGAAACAAACGAATGAGATGCGCTGAATCAAACAAAATCAGAAAGGTGGAAAGAGTTAACCGAAAGGGTACCCAACACGACGCCGGGTGCCTCCTGTGCCTCCTCCGCGAGTTGAGGTTGACGCGCCACTACCCACGCCTTGGGTAGCGGGGACAACCTTCGATCCTCGAAGAACCACCTCCTGCCCGCGCCCTCCATTAGGACGAGGGGCTGCTCTCGATCTGTTAGGGCAAGTATTTGCATAATGCCCTTCTCGTTGCACGGTGCAAGTGACCCTGCACCGGATTGCGGGCCACCTGCTGGTTCGCAGCGCACGTGATCGGGGCACGGCTTGCGGGGCGAGCTGGTCGCCGCGGCCTCGGTGGTAGCGAAGCCACGAACGGGCCCGGAGTAGGCCCGGCACGAGGACGGAGAGGCCGCCCGCGCAGCACTGGGCCTCCCACTTGCGCTATGGGACTCGCCCAGCGCCGCTTGTGCTCAGCAACAATGGCCTTGTCCACCAAGGTCTGAAAGTCGGCAAAGTCCACAATGGAGAGCTTGTCTTGCAGCTCCTCAGACAAACCCTCCATGAACTTCTCCTGCTTGGCCTCATCAGTGGCCACCTCAGATGGAGCATAACGAGCCAAGTGGTTGAACTCGTACAGGTACTCCATCACTGACTTACGCCCTTGCTTGAGCGCGAGAAACTCCTTCTTCTTCAGCTTCATCAAGCCGGCAGGGATGTGAGCTCGACGGAACGCCGTCCGGAACTCATCCCAAGAGACAGTGTGGCCGGCGGGCTGCATGGCCAAAAGTTCTCCCACCAGGAGAGTGCTGCCCCCTGAAGCTGATGGGAGGCAAAGAGTGCCCTGTCCTGGTCCAGGCACTGAGCAACGTCGAGCTTACGCTCAACCTGACGCAGCCAGTCATCCGCGTCAATGGGTCCTCGGACTGAAAACGTGGGGTTGAGTGCGAAGAAACTCACCAAACCCCACGAGATCGATGTCCACCCGCCGCCTGATCCTAAGGCACCTGCAAGGGCGGAGGTGTTGCGCCGCAATAACATCCAGCCAGAACCTCCCTGTCCTCTGAACGGTTGCGCTCGATCCAAGAAGGACCTCGGCCATGGTCGGAGGAGGCGGAAGCTCCTCATCCAAACCAGTCACGACCACGGCCGCACGAGTACCTCCACCATCCTCGCTTTAAGAAACTTAGGTTAGAAACCAAAGCACTAACACTAGAAGTTGATGAAAGCGAAAGCTAGCGATTAGGGAATGAGACATCACCCTAACCGAAAGCCAAAACAGCAAGTAACAACTTTTAATGTTTCCAAGGAAACTCCAAAACAAAGCAAGGAAACTCCAAACCAAGCTCAACTTCTCAATGCCATTCACCCGATTGATCGAACGAGTAATAGTGTGAGAAGATAAAAATTTCAGCACACTACAACAATCTAACACTACTCAAAACAAGGTTAAGGCGATAAAATAACGTTAGATACTTAGCTAACTAGTATCACATCTTACCCTTTTTATTCCTACAAGTTTTACTTGATTAACCTCTCATTTTCTACCCCGGTTAGAACCTCAGCTTGCTGTCCGAAAATGAATGATCGCTGTCCAGATTTTGCATCCAAGCCTCCTAATTGAAATCTTCAACTTCGAAGCTTCAAAACCTTGTAGAGGGCAGCTAACACTTCAATTTGCCAAACTCATTGGTTCCCAAACCCAATTTAAACGATAATGACTATCTTTTGAGAGAAGGAAAGGAGAACAACTTTTAAAACTCAAATTAGAGCAAGATGAGATAGAAAGCTAAGATAGGTAAGGAATAAAATCGGAGAACTTACTTAAGCTTTCATAAATCATTTGATACTCTAAAATTAAGGTTTTCAAAATATCCTAAGGACGACTCAAGCTTGGGTTACTACGGTCTAATGGCTCGATACCAACTTTAGAGACCCCTGTTTATTCGGCTTGTACTGCTTAACCATCCACTTGGTCCTAACAAGACAAATCAAATAAACTAAGCCTCGAGATATGTATACTTCCTGCACTGCAGTATACACACCTCACAAAATCATGCATCAATTCCATTCATACACATAGAACCAAGCACAACAATAACTTAAAGACATACATAATATAAAGAGAGTTATTACAAAAGAGAGGCCAACCGCCAAATGACACATAAGCAACTAAATTAAACAATGAAGCAAATGGCCATAAGATGGCGATAAACAAAGCCAATCGGCGTGCCTTTACCCACAAGGCAACCAACCGGACCACCAAGCTAATCGTCCCAAACAGCGCCAACACAACTCACAAAAGTGAGGCCCTTGGGCTCACCTTCTTCCTCTGCAACAATTAATATTAAGCAAAGCGTATGAGTACAAAACTTGTTTTTGTACTGCAAGACCGACGTGTGAGATAACGTAACTATAATTAACTACATGCAAGCTTTATTTAAGTGGATGAGGCTCGACTTATTTTCAAAGATAAAGCAAGTTTTCATTTGCAATAAGGTAATAGATTCAAAGCAAGTTTGCAATTACCTTTTATTGTTCAAATAAAGAGAGGCAATAATAACAATAGATAGAGAACAACACCAACCTAGAAGTGACTAACCCATAGCCACACATAACAATAGCATGAAGTACCCTTCATACCACCCATGTCAAGTTTAAGTTTTTAAAGGTTGTAGTCTAGTTCTTGCACGACCTACCAAGCATGTCCATAACCTAGGACGAGGCTATTCGAATAGTTTTAACCTCGCAGGTGTACCAATGTACCCACACGATAGACCGCCTTTCCACCACCACGGTTAGCACACTTCCTTTGGTATGCAGGCATGGCTAAGTCTAACAAGACGCTTTCCAATGGACGATGCTAATTAAGAGCCGCAACCCACGGGAGAAGACACATTAGACAGCCTAACCGGTCTGCTAATGCTCATCTCCAAACACCACTCACAAGAACACACCCACCAACCAGCTCATAATTAACACCTCCCAAAGTACTTAGTCAAGAGAGGTTCCATATCCCCCTCGTGTGGTTAGCACGCAATAAGCGCTTGGCTTAGTGACACAAGTAACTCGGTCCTTGGGGACTTAGGCACCATTCCAACACACCCAACAGATCACATCAACATACCATTGTGCCCAAGTCAAGATATAGTTTTGTTTTCGGTTTTTGATTTGTAAATCAATAAAACACAAGGGTTGGACATAATGGAGTAGTATAAGTAGTTGTGTGATCAAGATCACCGACTAAGTCGATGATCGCCCAATACTACCGATAACTAGGCATGGCTAAGCAATATTCATTCGTAATCTACTAAGTGATAAGAGTTCATCCATCGAACTCTAACCACAAAGAAATAACCTAGGCTCGTAGTAGAGGATAACCATTTACCTACAGATTATGCAACTAGAGGTCTAACTAATCAATTTAACAACAAAATAGCAATGCATACATAGAAGTTAAACAAAATATTAGACTTTAAAAGTAATGGGATCAATGGAAATGATCAAACCGCTTGCTCGCTTGTTGTGGCTCAAATTGTTGCGAGGGTCGTTTCTGGGTTACCGCAAATATCGAATCCTAAGCGAAAGAGCGAAAACAACCAATAAGGCGAGCAACACTTAAATGAAATAGCAAGCAACAATTATCCAAATGCGACGAAATTTACACACAATGTAGAATACGAATATACCTAGACATAGAAACTGGAAAAACTTAATTTGGATTTGTGGTGCAAAAGATATTCTCTAAAAACCTATTTTCGACCATAATTAGCATTGTAGCAAAAATATTTTCTAGAAAGATTTTGAAGCTAAAACTTTTATGGTGGCTACCTACTGGTATAGTGGTAACCCATATAAAATTTCAGGTCCTTTGGAGTTACAACGAATTAGTTATGATTTTTCTAAGTTCTAAAACTAGGACATCATTTATATCAAGAGCAAAGACCACTAGCAAACTGGTTCTTCACTAAAGTTCATCCCTAAAGGAAATTAACAAAATTTAGTTCGCTCTATTTGGACTTACAGAGAACAAGTTATGGATTTTCTAAGTTTTTATAGCATTTTGGAATATTTACTAGAGGTTGAAAAGGCCAAAATTCGATTCACAACATTTCGGTTCTTAACGGGCCTGAAACATTTCTAGATTAATCTCTAACCTAAAAGAAAATTAACACTACTGAAATCACCCAAAAGGATTCATAATGAAAAGATATGAATTTCTAAAGTTTTAACAACATTTTTCAAGAGAAAGATAAAGCTCACCGAGGAATTTTATATCCCTTACCCGAAAGAAAAGGCGTGGCTCAACGTGGGCGATTAAGATCCGACGCCCACGCCAAGACGGCCGACTCAACATGCGCGCGCCACGCCGTTGATTTGATTCCAACGATCGGATCATCGCGACCTTCGACCCGCGAATGCTCGCACAACCGACCGTTGATCAAGCGATGAAGGGTCGATTGAGGAGCCTTCTGACGATCCAATTGCTCCCACGATCCCGCCACGATCCAAGATCGAACGGCTAAGGTGGATTGGGCCGCTCACGATTTGAACAGGGCTCCGACATTAGGGGCCCACCGTCGCTGACGCTAAGTCACATGCCGGTTTAAACACACGCGCATTGGGGTTTGAATATGGCGGGCCACGTCGATGATCAGGCCACGCACACGTGAGTTAGCGCGCGGGTGATTAAAACGTGCGGCCCACATGCAAGCGGCGAGGAGGTGGGTTTAGGACAGCTAATGATTACTAACCCATGATTAACAATGATTAGCATTAATGAACGCCATTATCGTGTCCGAGCGACATTACGCGATCGCCGCTGTCCGACAACAACCGAGGGCACCCTCCGCTTGTCGCCGCGAACCAAGGCACGCAGCGGCGGAAGCTAAGTGCCAAAATGGAACCGCAATAGCATTGCACACCCATCGACCATCCACACCATCGGTGTCCCGAGCAGGCTAGCCGACGATGAGCGGCGACCAAAGCGGCCAAATGCATAATGACCAAAAGCTCCGCAATAAACCATTCCAATGGTGCCCAAGCTTCTAGGGGCTACTAGAAGGGTACCCGAGCACGGTGGAGCTCGGAGGTGGTCGAGGTGGCTCCGCGACGAAGAACGGCGTCGACCGAAGGAGAAGAAGTGAAGATGACGACTGAGCAACCGTGGTGAGACTGGTCATCACTACACCACAGAGCCCATATATGCTTCCCGAGCAAAGAATTAGGAAATGAAGCTTCTTCTGGCGGTGAGGAAGAAGGGGGTGCTCACGGCCGAAAAGAGGAAATCCCAAAATTGAGCCGCCTCTGAAAAGCAACTACAATTGTTAGGGTTTTGCTCCAAGAAGTGAGGACACAAACCAAGCAAAAGAAGGGAAGAAAAGCCACTGAGCGCGGGTTGCACCGAGGAGCTCCAGACCAACAATGGCGGCGAAAGGGTTCTGAGATTTGGGCTTAAGCAAGCAAAGAGTGGAAGCTGGAGCTCAAGGGGTGTAAAGAAAGCTACAAGGTCTTGAGGGGCTTAAGTAGCCGAGGGACGAACAGAGTAACAAGCACATGCCCATGGGTGGACTTGGTCCACAAGAAGTCATGATCGCCGAGCGACGGGGCGGTAAGCTCGACGACTGAGGCGGTGCATCGACGGCATTTAATGCGCCGCAGAGAGCCGCTTAAAGGGCTCAAGGAGGTGACAAGGCACCCTCTCTCACCGCCATGGCGTCTGTGCACGCACGCGCGACGGAAGGAGGAAGATGACCAACACCGGTGGCCCCACCGGTCGCTGACACAAAGTGGTTCGAGTCCAAAGTGTTTTAGTGGGTCGAGCCCAACCTCATTAGATGCTGGCGCGGATGAGATTTGAACGCCACGATGCGATAGCTAATTGTAAAGACCGAAGCGAACCGCAGCGGTCCGCGATCGCTGGATCGGATCCAACGGCCGAGAATCGATGGCAACCGAGTTGTCCGAATGCTTACGAATGAGAGCCGCTCGATGGAAATCTAACGGCCGATGACGCGTGGCGCCGCCGACCGCGCAGGTGCGCTTAGTTGGCTCGGTCGAGTCAAGTGACTCGAGCCCAGCCCCACTCGAGTCCAATGAATAAGACAACCCGATTAAGGTTTGATTTTTAAACCTGGAACTTTGGGGATTTAATTGAGGCATCAAATCAACTCCAAAATTTATGAAATTTTAACTGGAGCTTCCTGACTTAAGGATTAACCTTCCTAAAATTTCCAGAGGTTTTTGTGCACTGGGATTTTCTCAAAATTTCCAGAAGGTTAAGACAAAGGTTTGACTAGGTTTGACTTGCCTCTAAAATATTTCAATTAATTTCCAAAAATTATGAAATAATTCAGAGGTGTTACCAAGCCACCCTAGAACCAGGGAAAATTATTTCCAAGGGTTTGACAAAAGATTTGACCAAGGAGGTTGTTGACTTGGTAAATGAGGCCTTTGATTTTTAATTTTCCAAAATTCTTTTACAAGAATTTCAGAAAAGTTTCAAAAGTACAAGGATGAAGGAAAAGTTTTAATTTACCCTCATTTTATTACATTTGAAACACAAGCCAAAATGGGGATGTTACATTAACGTTGTACAGAAACGAGCCCACGGCTGAGATTGAACCCGGGGTGGTCCTAAACGGTGGAGATAAATCGAGGAGGAGGTCCTAGCGGTTGGGATTTTACAGGGAGGCCTTAGGGGTGAGGATTTAGCGGAGGAGGACCCCGATGGCTAAGATCTCCCAGGGGGGAGGTCTTAACGGCCCAGATTCAAAACCGAAGAGGTCCTGCGACCTAGGATTTTTTGGAAAAGAACCTAAGGCCCAGATCTAATCTTGGAGAGGTCGTGAATGGCCAAGATTGGCCCGAGGAGGTCCGGGGTTTTCTTTTAATGGCGCAGGACCACCGGACAGCGACAAAAAGGGGCGGCTAAGACAAATTTATTGCTCCTCATGATTGGCAATAAATGAACCTAAAAGGGGCACTAAAAGGCTTCCAAATTTAATTTCTAAGCCCATGGCCCACATGTCAGTGACACCACAGCGCAGATTAAGACACGATTAATGCACTAATGATTAGCAATGATTGTGCATTAAAGCTGTCCTAAAAAGATGACGAAAACGGGAGCTCTGAACCGGCAAACTCCCGAGCGCGCTCAACGGCCTGCCGCCGGCGACGTGGTCCATGCCAGCGGGAACCAAGGACAAGGATGAACTCTAAATAACGAGGAGGATCTAAGGGTGCCAAAAACTAGAGCAAAAGCTCACCCTACCGGCGGCTAGCCGGAGATGACCGCCGGAGGTACAGAACGACAAAAGGAAAGCTAACGAGGTCCAACAGAGCCGGATTTCCAAAACTAAGGTACTCACCTGAGAATGGAGGAGGTCCGGGGATGGCCGAAAGAGCTCCGACGACAATGATGCTAGCTGGAGTTGAGGAAGAAGGAGCAAAACCACCAATGAAGAGCAAGTCCCCAAATCTGACGATCCCTGAGGAGGTCACACAAGGCCAGTTAGGGATATGCTTAAGATGATTCAATTAAGCTAGTTGACAGGACGAGAAACTCAAGCGAATCACTGGAGCCCTGAAGGCTTCGAGGAGCTCCAAGGCCCGGCAATGGTGGCTAGGAGGTCTTCGGGTGTTCTGAGCACAAGAACACAGAGAGAAGGAGCTGAGGGTTTCATTAAAGCCGAGAGAGCAAAGGAGTGGAGCAAGGTTGAGCTCCACGGTGCACTTGAGTCAAAAGTTCTTGCCAGGAAAGTACATGAAATGACAGGGCAAGTGGAAAGGAGGACTTTGAGAAAAAGGTGCTGACACGAAATAAAGGTTGTCAGAGGTAGCCGTTGACAAGAGCAAGAAATGACAAGGCACTGCTCAAAACTGCTCTAGTCCTGACACACACGCATGTGTGGGAAAAACGAGGATGACCAGTCCCAGAGGTCCCACCAGGCAGTGAGAGGCCCAAAATAAACTGGTCATGGAGCATGGCGCTCGGGTGGACTGGAGCTCGGGTTAGGAGGTCCGGGTGGTTGGATTAGAAATGAAGGGTCCCGATTTAAAGAGGTGATCGGAGGTCTTAGCGCACCATGAGGTCTGAGCCACAGATCTAAGGATGGATGGCTCACGATCTCCTCGGTGCAAACGTGGTCGACCGAGGTGGTCTTTGCAAAGGTGCAAAATGGTGGTCCAAGGGGAGGTCGGGGGGTTGTCTTTGCAAAAGCCTGAAGGGAGGTCCTAGGGAGGTCCTCGGAGCAGGGGGAGGTCGTGAGCGTCGGATTCAAATCCAACGGCTCGGCACGCGCGTGCAAGAGATCGAGCTCGGGTGCGGCTTAAGTGGACTGGGCTCAACCACGCCGGTTGAGTTAGGCTCGGGCTCAAACCACTTTTAATTTTTCTGATTTTGAGAAGGGCTGACATTTGGGAAATTGTTTGAGGTGGCAAACCAACCCCAAAAATTATGAAATTTTGACAGGAGCTTGCTGACTCAAACACGGACCTTGCATAAAATTTTCAGAGGTTTTGGTGCTGTGGATTTTCCTCCAAAAATTTGACAAGGTGCTAGTCCCCAGTTTGACCAGAATTTTAGTAGGTTTGACTGACCTCCAAAATATTCAAACAATTTCTAAAAATTGTGAAATTTTTCAGAAAGGGGTCACATACCATCCCAAGAACTTAGGAAAAATATTCCCAGGAGATGATCGCAAGATGGAACAATAATGTTTTTGAAGGATCAAGATTTGGATCAAAGACTTGTGACCTTGTATTTCCATAACCTGTTGTACAATAGCTGTTCAGTACAAACAGGAAATACAAGATGTAAGAAAAAGTTTTTAATTTTCCCTCATTTTCTTACATTAGAACACAAGTCTAAAACTTGGGATGTTACAGATCGGAACCCATACGCTTACATTGCAAGCCGAAAGACACCCACCCGTTACGGGGGGGAAGCCTTTTGGACACTACAATGCTCCCACCTCCATCCCTCCTGCGACTCCCTGCGACCCGAAGCCAATACACTCCAAAGTACTAAGTCAAGAGAGGTCCCATACCCTCTAGTGTGGTTAGCACGCTAAAATGCTCAGTACGGTGGCGCAAGTAACTCGGTCCTTAATGACCCGGGCACCATTCCAGTCACACCCAGAAGCACACCAATCATACCATTGTGCCCAAGTCTAAATCATTTTTGTTTTCAGTTTTAGTTTTCATAAGTAGACATGGCACAAGGCTGAAATCATAAATCATAATAAGTTTTATGTGATCAAGGTTATCGACAAGTCGATAACCGCCCATTTCTACCGGAAACTAAGCATGGCTAAGCAATTAATTCGCAACTACTAAGTGACAAGAGCTCATCCACGAGCTCTAATCACAGCAATAACCTAGGCTCATGGTAGTAGAGGATAATCATTTGTCTAAGGAAATGCATCTACTAGGTAAACTAACGACAATAGTTTAACACAAAGTAGCCATGCATACATAGGAGTTGCAAACAACATAAATACTTAAAAATACTGGGATTAACATGATCAAACTGCTTGCCTTGCTGGGATGTGTCTTGCTGCAGAGGGGAGTGCTCAGGTTCAATAAATTCTTCGGAACCTAACGCGAAAAGGCGATAATAACCGATAAGAACGAAGAACACCAATAGGAACTCAACAGAAAAGAACATCCAAATCCAATGAAATTTCTACAGCAGCTAGAGGTTGATTTTACACAATTTTAGAAACAAGAATCACTTCATTTGGACTTAGCATGAAAAGTTATGGCTAAACTAAGTTCTCTCACTGAAAAATCCTAATTAAATTAATTACTGACATCATTCATGGCTAAAATTTCTAGAATGATCTGGAACTTGAAATTTTTATGGTAGGTAGATATGGTTATCCTAACAACAAAAAACTGAGTTTGCACAATTGGAGTTATAATGAATTAGTTATGATTTTCTAAGTTCTAGAACTAGTGAATCATTAATTTAGATGGCAAGGATCATATGAAGACCTATTCTATATTACAAGACAATCCTAGTGGGTTTTAACAAAACTTAGTTTGCTCAACTTGGTATTACAGAGAATAAATTATGGATTTTACAATTTTTCAATGAATTTCTAAACCACTATTTTCACTAAACAAGATCATGCGACCATCAAACATTTTCTTCTACATAACAAAGGCCTAAATTCATTCTCGATTAAAGTTCATACTATAACAAAGCTACAAAGAACGGAATCATTCAAAAAGAAGCTAAAATGACAAAGTTATGCACTTTTGAAATTTGAAGCAATAAAAGACTCGAAAAATTGAGCTCTCGGAGGTCCAAATGAACGGAAGACAAAGGAGAGGTCGTGGGCGTCGATCCTTCATCGCACGGCCACGCACTCTCGCAGCAAGACAAAAGACCTCCTCCCGCCCGGGGAGGTCCGGACCGCTGATATCCGATCCAACGGCCACGATCGCATGCATGCACAACAAGACGCAAAGGAGGTCCACGCGCTTAACGGAGGTCGTGGACCGGCCGATCGAGATCCGCGTCCCGAGCACTAGGGAGGTCCTAAGGGTAAACCTACGGAGGGAGGTCCGACGGCTAAGATCTCACGGAGGAGGTCTTCAACGGTCTAGATCTCCGTGAGGAGGTCTTTAACGGACACGATCAAGTGAGGGAGGTCCTGGGCGATCAAGATCAAACGAGGGAGGTCCTGATCGGCTGAGATTCAACCGAGGAGGTCTTGGACGGCCAAGATCTACTCGGGGAGGTCCTAAGTGACAGGGTTTTAACGGGAGGAGATCTGGACGGCTCAGATAAGGCCTAGGGAGGTCCTGAACGGTCCAGATCGCCACGGAGGGAGGTCCTGAGACTAAGGATTTTGCAAAGGAGATCTAACGCTCAGATCTAACTCCGGGGAGGTCGTGAACGGCTATGATTGAGCCTAAGAGGTCTGAAGCGGGTTTTCTTTGTAAAAGGCCAGGGGTGGCTTTTTACAAAGAGGACTCCGAGGGTGGTCTTTGCAAAATGACCGAGGGGAGGTCTTTTTGCAAAGAGGACCTCGGTGGAGGTCCGTGGTGGTTTGGCAAATGACCAAGAGGAGGTCCTTTATGCAGGAGTGGTCCTAGCGGCTAGGATTTAACCGGGTGGTCCTGACGGTTAGGATCAACCTTAGGGAGGTCCCGCACTAAGAGTTTTTATGACCAGATCTAATCATGGAGATATGCCTAGAGGCAATCATATTGATGATGATATTTCATTGTATCCATGATTTAATAAATGTTCCTTGAATATTGCCTTTGTGTTGATTAACAAGTATGTGACTTGTTTGTGAAACTATTTACTTGTATGGTTATTATAAAGTTGTCCCTAGTCGGAGTTCATGTGAGGACACACGTGAATGATGGATTAGCACATGTATCGGTTGATGACCATGTTTCACAGGTCATAGACATGGAGATGTCAAACCAATAATGTGGACACATGTTTAGAACATGGGGTTGGACCGACCCAACATGAGATATAGTAATTATTCTTATGGTTCTCTCTACACAATGTGTACGCCTTGTCCTTAGACCCGAGATTGTCGCATGTACTTGAGATGTGAATCGACCTACTTAGGGGCTATCAAACGCTACTCCGTGAATCGGTAGTTATAAAGGTAGCTTTCGGGTTTGTCATGAAGCATGTCATGAGGCATGGTCGATCGAGATGGGATTTGCCCTCTCTACCCGAGAGATATCTCTGGGCCTCGAGTGATCGGATCCAAATGCATGGCCATGCTACTTAAGGTTAAGAGTTAACCTAGTAAGGGATTCCGATCACGGGATCGAGAAAGAGTGGTCAGCTTGGAGCTCGACCGAATATCGTGAGGCAAAGGGATTGGCATGTACATAACATTGTGATGGTTCGTCCGATATGATCTTTACGTATGTTTAGGAGTTGGCACGCCTTGCTAGAGGCCGCTACCAACTATTGACCAAGTATGTGTACTGGCGTCATGTCTAAACATATGTGAACCATAGGGTCACACACTTATGGGTGAAGCCTAATTCGGATTGGATCCGAATTAGACGGGCATTGAGTCCTAATGGGCCTCTATTCGTAAAGCCCATTATAAGGACGTCTATAAAAGGAGGCAGGGCGCTACCGGTTGAGGGTTGAGTTTTTCGTGACATCCTCAAACCTGGCCGCCACCTCCCACGCCCTAGTCGCCGCGCGGATCTAGTAGCCCAGCGCGCGTCGCTTCTCCCGCACGTGTGGATACCTTTGGAGGCGCCGATCGTGGCGTTGGGACGAACCGCAAGAAAGGAGCCGTGCGTGGGGCGCCGCGACGAGGACGAGGAAGTAGTACGACTACTCGCCTCGACGCATCGCATCAACTTGGTACGACTACACCGCCTGACGCGCAGATCAACTTCCGCACTGCGGCGTCTAGTGGTAAGACCGTGATCTATAATCGCAGTGATCTTGGTTTACTGGTAGAATTTTTAATTTGCGCTAGTGTAGCATACCCGCTTCCTACGATGGTATCGAGCGGTTGTCGTCATGTTATAGGTTCGGTGATTTGCATATGGCGATATGTAAATCGGTATGATCGATGTGATCGATTGTATAGTTCGTAATGGATTGGTCCGTTTCCGTGATCATGCCGCTAAGGTCGTGAAACAACGCACCCTACCGGCCGGATTCGCCATCGGGGTAGACAAGTGACACATAAAACCGGTTGCGGCATGCGAAGATCAATATGATTGATCGAATCGAACCTAGATTAATAATCGATGTACCGTGATCATGCCGCTAAGGTCGTGAAACAACATACCCTACCGGCGGATTCGCCATCGGGGTAGACAAGGTGACACGTAAAACCGGTTGCGGCATGCGAAGATCGAGACAAATTGGTCGAATCGAACAAAGAGTCGATTTGTGGTAAATATGATTTGCCGATCAAAATCCTATGTAAAAATTGCATAGATTGATCTCTTTTTTCGAAGGTGCACCGCCTTCGAACCCGATGGGAAACCCTCACCCCTATCCCAGAGATTGCGATTCTATGCATAAACTTGTTTTTGCAGATGTATGTGACCAGATGGCCTAATGTGTATGTGATGCATGTTTGTAATATTTGCATGACTCGCGTGTAAGTGGGATACGCAACACGGCCGGAGCCATTGTGTTGTCAAAGTATTGTATTAACTACTCACAGTGCGACTTGTGATGATTCCTAGTATCCATGTATTTTATTACTAGTCTGTTATGAGTAATAGCTTATAGTAGTACTCGGAGGACACATCACTTGGATGGATGGCACACATGAACCATGGAGATGGAGATCATCATGGTGGATGATTCTATGGCGATGGAGATCACCATGAGAAAATGGGCCATACTGAGTCACAACCGTGTGAATGCTATTCTGTTGTTTTACTCCTATGTATGCTTGAATGGTAGAAGTATAGCGATCCTCACAAAATGTTAAGTTAAACATATGCCCTCCCAATTAAACTTTGCACCATCCCATGTCTTGTAAATTGATGGTGGGTCTATAAAATTAGGCACCATCAACTTTCCTTGACTAGATGGGTTTTGTATCTGATACTTACATGCATAAGGATTGGTGAACTTAACAAGGTTATCATAAAGGTTATGGGCCTTGGGGCATAAAGGTTGGGCGTCGGGCATAGAGATGTCACCCAACAACAAGAGTCATATAGAGATATGATTAGCAGGTGTTGCTTATCGAATTACCTTGTCTCCTAGCGGTGATGCAAAAGCTCACTAGTAGACTCGTTAATCATGGATCTTGAATCGCTAAGAATCAACAGAGGGATGTTGATTTTAGTGGGAGTACATTCTATTAAATTTGTTTAATACAGTTTACTCTATCATGGTTTTATTTATCTTAGTATTTTGCATTTCCTATTGTAGATCAATGGCATCTAGCAACCACGCACACCCTTTTGCTTTGCGATCGATTCTTGAGAAAGAGAAATTAAATGGAACAAACTATTCGGATCATCCGTAACTCGAGAATTGTTCTCGTGGCGTATAAAAGGAAAACGTTCGATACCCCAATCCCGTAAGAACTCGCTAACAATGCGTTTGTCGGCTCGTTAAAAATGCCTACAAGAAAGCATGTGATGACTCTCTTGAGATTAGTCGCCTTATGCTTGCATGCATGGAACCCGACCTTCAAAAGCGCTTTGAGGATCGTGAAGCGTATGATATGATCATAGCGCTTAAGGACATGTTCCGCATACAAGCCGTGACCGAACGGTTCAATGTATCTAAGGCTTTTCCGAATGCAAGTTAACGTAAGGTGCACCCGTAGGCCCACATGTGATCAAAATGGTTGGTTACAATGACTTTGGATAAACTTGGTTTTCCAATTGGCCAAGAGTTGGCAATCGATTTCATTTTAGCGCCTCTTCCACCTAGCTATGGGCATTTCATTTCGAACTACCATATGCATGGGGCGGATAAGGGCCTTAATGAGCTTTGTGGGATGCTCAAAACAGCAGAGAGTGACATTAAGAAGTGTGCGTGACCTAGCCATGTGATGGTCATGCAGAACAAGTCTAGCTTCAAGAAAAGGGTAAGAAGCCATGGCCAAAGAATAAGGGCAAGGTTAAAGATATGATCTCGCCAACGCCTAAGCCTAATCCGACTCGGAGTCGAGACAAGATGCTTCTATTGTAAAGAAACTGCCACCGGAAGAGAAACTGCAAGAAGTACATGGATTCCGATGAATGCAAGAAGAAGGCCGAAGTAAGACTTCTACCCATGGTACACTTGTTATAAATGTTTTAGACATTTTTCTCGCAGATTCTCCTATTAACTCTTGGGTATTTGATACCGGATCGCTTGCTCACATTTGCAACTCGATGCGAGGGCTAATAAGAAGTAGAGGAGTCGCAAGAGGTGAAGTTGATTTTCGCGGAATAAAGCAAGGGTTGCTGCGTTGACCGCTCGGCACCATGCAACTTCAGCTTCCTTCAAGATTTATTATGGAATTGAATAATTGTTATTATGTTCCTAGTATGAGTCGAAACATTTTATCCCCTCATGTTTGATGAGAGATGGTTATTCATTTGCAAGTAAAGACAATGGTTGTTTGATCTCTAAAATGGAATGTTTATGGCTTTTGCGCCATTGTGAATGGGTTATTTATTTTAAATCTTGATGATGCGCGTATCTTTAACATAAATGCTAAAAGACTTCGACCTAATGATTTGAATCCCACCTATGTTTGGCATTGTCGCTTGGGTCACATAAGTGAAAAGCGCATGAAGAAGCTCCATGTCGATGGTCTTCTAACTTCGCTTGATTTTGAATCATACGAGACATGTGAAGCTTGTTTGCTTGGTAAGATGACCAAATCACCTTTCAAAGGTTCTTTTGAGAGGGCGCCGACTTGTTGGAAATCATACATACCGATGTATGTGGACCAATGAGCACGATCGCTAGAGGTGGATTTCATTACTTCATAACTTTCATCGATGATTTTAGTAGATATGGGTATGTCTACTTAATGAAGCATAAGTCCGAAACTTTTGAAAAGTTCAAAGAGTTCCGAATGAGGTTGAAAATCAACGTGCAAGAAAATTAAGGCTCGCGATCCGATCGTGGTGGCGAGTATTTGAGTCATGAATTTAGCAATCATCCAAGAGTTGCGAATTGTTCCACAGCTAACACCGCCGAACGCCTCAAAGAAACGGGTATCCGAGCGCGAACGGACCTTGTTGGACATGGTTCGATCGATGATGAGCCGATGATTTACCATTATCCTTTGGGGTTACGCCTAGAAACGGCAGCTTTCACACTTAATAGGTACCGCCTAAATCAGTAGTTAAGACACCATATGAGATATGGACTGGAAGAGTCACGCTTGTCTTTTCTAAAGATTTGGGGATGTGAGGCGTTTGTCGTTTACTACACTCGGACAAGCTCACACCCAAGTCTGATAAATGCATTTTTGTGGGATATCCAAGGAAACCTTTGATATTACTTCTACAACCGACTAGAGGGCAAAGTGTTTGTCGTCAAGTGGTGTTTTCCTAGAGAAAGAGTTTCTCAACAGGAGACAAGTGGAAGAACGGTGCAGCTTGAAGAAGTTCAAGATGAACCAATCGGGAAGACTCGACGAATGATGCCCATGTGGCGTAACGTTGAGGAACCCATGGCAAAGGAAGCACCACCACCACGGGTCGGAAGGCTCGCAATGCGCGAGATATATTATTGTTAGACAATGATGAGCCTACGACCTATGCGGAAGCAATGATGGACCTGCACTGAGAAATGGCATAGTGCCATGAGATCCGAGATAGCATCCATGGGAGACAATCAAGTTTGGAATTTGGTTGACCCGCCTGATGGTGTTAAAACCATAGAGTGCAAATGGATCTACAAAAGGAAGATTGATATGGATGGAAATGTTCATATCCATAAAGCTCGACTTGTCGCAAAGGTTTTCGCAAGTTCAAGGAGTTGACTACGATGAGACTTTCTCACCAGAGCGATGCTTAAATCAATACGGATCATTCTAGCTATTGCCGCATATTTCGACTATGAGATATGGCGATGGATGTCAAAACGGCTTTCCTTAATCGAAATTTAACCGAGGACGTATATGATACAGCCCGAGGGTTTTGTCGATCCAAACAATGCTAGAAAAGTATGCAAACTTCAAAAATCCATTTATGGATTGAAGCAAGCATCTCGGAGTTGGAACATTCGTTTTGATGAAGTGGTCAAAGGGTTTGACTTCATCAAAAACGAAGAAGAATCTTGTGTTTACAAGAAGACAAGTGGGAGCTCACTCGTATTTCTAATCTTATATGTAGATGACATATTACTGATTGGAAATGATATTCCTATGCTCGAGTCCGTTAAGACCTCACTGAAAAATAGTTTCTCAATGAAGGACTTAGGGAAGCGCATATATTTTGGGTATTAAGATCTATAGAGATAGATCAAAAAGGCTAATAGGATTAAGCCAGAGTACTTACATTGACAAAGTGTTGAAACGGTTCAACATGGAGGAGGCAAAGAAAGGGTTCTTGCCCATGTCTCATGGCATAAATCTTGGCAAGACTCAGTGTCCTTCGACAACTGATGAGCGAGATCGCATGAGTAAGATTCCATATGCTTCGGCCATTGGATCTATCATGTATGCTATGATGTGTACTCGCCCAGATGTTTCCTATGCTCTAAGTGTTACGAGCAGATACCAGCCGATCCGGTGAGAGTCATCGACAAAGCGATTAAAAACATCCTCAAGTATTTGAGAAGAACTAAGGATGTGTTCCTAGTCTACGGAGGTGAGGAAGAGCTCGTTGTAAATGGTTACACCGATGCAAGCTTCCAAACCGACAAAGATGATTACAAATCGCAATCGGGTTTTGTGTTCCTTTTGAACGGTGGTGCGTAAGTTGGAAGAGTTCCAAGCGTGAGATCGTGTCGACTCTACAACGGAGGCCGAGTACATTGCGACTTCAAGCAAAGCAAAGGAAGGTGTTTGGATAAGGAAGTTCATAACTGAACTAGGTGTGGTTCCTAGTGCGTGCGGTCCTGGATCTTTATCGTGATAACAAGGGGCCATTGCGCAAGCCAAGGAGCCGAGGAATCACCAAAAGAACAAACACATATCATGGCGGTTTCATCTCATTCGAGAGATCCTTAATCGAGGAAATTTAAAGATATGCAAAATACACACGGATTTGAATATTTCGATCCTTTGACGAAGCTCTCCCACAACTAAGCATGAGGCGCACACAAGAGCTATGGGTATTAGATATCTTCTAGATTGACTCTAGTGCAAGTGGGAGATCATTGGAGATATGCCCTAGAGGCAATCATATTGATGATGATATTTCATTGTATCCATGATTTAATAAATGTTCCTTGAATATTGCCTTTGTGTTGATTAACAAGTATGTGACTTGTTTGTGAAACTCTTTACTTGTATGGTTATTCTAAAGTTGTCCCTAGTCGGAGTTCATGTGAGGACACACGTGAATGATGGATTAGCACATGTATCGGTTGATGACCATGTTTCACGTGTCATAGACATGGAGATGTCAAACCAATAATGTGGACACATGTTTAGAACATGGGGTTGGACCGACCCAACATGAGACATAGTAATTATTCTTATGGTTCTCTCTACACAATGTGTACGCCTTGTCCTTAGACTCGAGATTGTCGCATGTACTTGAGATGTGAATCGACCTACTTAGGGGCTATCAAACGCTACTCCGTGAATCGGGTAGTTATAAAGGTAGCTTTGGTTTGTCATGAAGCATGTCATGCGAGGCATGGTCGGCCGAGATGGGATTTGCCCTCTCTACCCGAGAGATATCTCTGGCCCCTCGAGTGATCGGATCCGAAATGCATGGCCATGCTACTTAAGGTTAAGAGTTAACCTAGTAAGGGATTCGGATCACAGGATCGAGAAAGAGTGGTCAGCTTGGAGCTCGACCGAATATCGTGAGGCAAAGGGATTGGCATGTACATAACATTGTGATGGTTCGTCCGATATGATCTTTACGTATGTTTAGGAGTTGGCACATCTTGCTAGAGGCGCTACCAACTATTGACCAAGTATGTGTACTGCGTCATGTCTAAACATATGTGAACCATAGGGTCACACACTTATGGTCAAGCCTAATTCGGATTGGATCCGAATTAGATCGGGCATTGAGTCCTAATGGGCCTCTATTCGTAAAGCCCATTATAAGGACGCCTATAAAAGGAGGGCAGGGGCGGTTGAGGGTTGAGTTTTTCGTGACATCCTCAAACCCCGGCGCCACCCTCCCACGCCCTAGTCGCGCGGATCTAGTAGCCGGGCGTAGTCGCTTCCTCCCGCACGTGTGGATACCTTTGAGGCGCCGATCCGTGGCGTTGGGACGAACCGCAAGAAAGGAGTCTGACGTGGACGCCGCGACGAGGACGAGGAAGTAGTACGACTACTCGCCCGACGCATCGCATCAACTTGGTACGACTACACCGCCCGACGCGCATCAACTTCGCGCACCGCGCTCTAGTGGTAAGACCGTGATCTATAACTGCAGTGATCTTGGTTTACGGGTAGAATTTTTTAATTTGCGCTAGTGTAGCATACCCGTTTCCCTACACTAACGGCTAAGAGCTAATCCTAGGAGGTCTTTTAACAGCGGAGAATGCTCTAGGAGGTCTGGGACTTAGCGATTTTGTCGGAAACGGCTCTACGGCTCAGATCTACCCTGGGGGTGGTCTTAGACGGCCATGATTTACCCTGGGAGGTCGGGGCTTTAGAAGGCACGCGCGAGCCGCCAAAGAAGACAAAGATTAATGGACAACCTCGAACAGCCATTAATGCTAATCATTGATCTCATATCCTGCCCGAGTATGACACGGCAAAACACCCGAGTCAAAGAAAAGCTCGCCGCCGGCGACATGGACCACGCCGGCGGGAACCAAGGGCACCACTAAACTCATAAAAGCACCGCGGACCTATTGGGCTAACTCTCGACGGCGGCGACGGCCCGAACGCCATGAGCCTGAGAAGGTGGTAATTAGGTCTTCAAGAAACCGACAAACACTAAAAGGCTTGCAACGCCTATTCTAGCTAAACCTCGAGCTCAAAGACTAAAGAGGACTCACCAGGCCAAGGTGAGGTCCTAAGGAGCTTCGGAGGAGAGGTTGATGCCGAAGGAGGTGCTCCGTGACCAAGTTCACGGAGACGAAGAAGAAAGCAGGACGACCTTGAAGAACAGTACCCACAATGCCTCCCCAAAACCAATCGATTCGGTTTAGACAAGATGCCCAAGGTGGATAATTGAATAAGTTGGAAACCAAGTTCGCAATTAAACCACAGGAGCTCTGGGTGATCTTGAAGAACTTCAAAACCGACAATGGTGGTGTTCATGAAGTTTGGTGGAGGAGAGGAAGACTAAGGGAGACAAGGAGGAGCTCGGGTCTTAAGAAGACAAAGGAGCAAAGCCATGGACAGAGGCAAGCTTCGGGTGCACACCCCTGCCATGGACTTGCTAGATGTGATAGGAGCTGGTAGGGCTGACTTCTTTTTAGGGCAAAGGTCTGACATACAATCAATGCATGGCGAAAAGAGACGTTGGGAAGGACCAAAAGTGACAGCCATCGCTCCCAACTGCTCGACACGACACAAGCACAAAAAGGGAAAATCATGACGACTGCACCTCCGTGAGGTCGTGGAGAAGAAACACAGGTGAGGGGAGGTCCTCGACGATCCCGATTGGCATGGGGTGGTCCCGACGTCCCGCATCACCCGAGGTGGGAGGTCTTTGCAGTGAGGAGGTCCAGGGGGAGGTCGTGACCGCGGGATGGAAATCCAGTGGCATGGACCACCCCGAGGCGCTGAGATCAGAGGGGAGGTCTGGGCGGCTGGATGGAGATCCAACGGCTTAGAGTGATGAATGCAACCGCAAGGTCCGAACGTTCACTCGAACGAGGACCATGCGACCGAGATCCAACGGTCAGCACGCGCGCGCACGAGATCGAGCCCGAGTGCGGCGCTGCTGACTCGACTCGAGTGAGTATAATGGCTGGGTTGGACTCGGGTCTGACTCGAGCCCGAGTCTGACTCAGACCTAAACTGAGTTTTCAAGCTGATTTGGAGTTTGAGGATTTGATTGAGATAGCAAACTCACTCCAAAAATCATGAAATTTTTACAGGAGCTTGCTAGCTGAGTTATTGACCATGTATAAAATTTCCCGAGGTTTTTGTGCTATACATTTTCCTCCAAAAATTCCACAAAGTGCTGGTCCCAGCTTGACTGTAACTTGAGTAGGTTTGACTGACCCCAAAAGTATTCAAACAATTTCTAAAAATTGTGAAATTTTTCAGAGGGGTCACATACCAACCCAAGAGTTTAGGAAAAATATTTCCAGGAGATTATCACAAGATGAAACAAGAATGTTTTTGAAGGATCAAGATTTGGATCAAAGACTTGTGACTATGTATTTCCATAACTCTTGTACAATAATTGTTTAGTACATACAGGAAATACATGATGTAAGAAAAAGTTTTAATTTCTACTCATTTTCTTACATTTGAAACACAAGCCCAAAATTGGGATGTTACAGTGCTCCCAATAAGGCAAGTCCCAAAAAATTGACCGCTTCTTCCGAATCATATTCTTTTGACGGGTCTTTAATTTATGTCCCTTCCCAAGCACAACATCGATATCCTTAACCATATCATAGACCTCTTTCGCTCTAAAAGCCGTTGGAGCAGAACCATCCTTCTTATTTCCGTCGAATTGTTTCTTCATCTTGCGGTATGAGTGAATCCTGGGAAGGAACCTACGGTGACGTATATACACAGTTTTACGCAAGTTGTTCAGCCATACACTCTCAGTACCATCTAAGCAGTGCGGACAGGCTTTGGCTCCTTTTGTACTGAACCCTGATGGTTATCAAGGGCAGGAAAATCATTGATGGTGCAGAACAACATGGCGCATAAAGTGAAATTCCCTCGTTTGTACGCATCCCATACTTGTACCCCTTCGTTCCACAGTGTCACAAGATCTTCCAGCAGAGGTGCTAGGTACACATCAATATCGTTCCCAGGTTTCTTCAGCCCTTGGATAAGTAGTGACATCAAAATGTACTTTCGCTTCATACACAGCCAAGGAGGAAGGTTGTACATACATAGATTCACGGACCAGGTGCTATGTCGGTGACTCATGTTACCGAAAAGATTCATTCCATCTATACTCAACCCTAACCTTATGTTCCTCGGTTCCGCATTGAACTCTTCAAAGCTCCGATCGAAGTTTCTCTACTAGACGGAATCAGCAGAGTATCTTAGCTTTCCATCTTTCTTACGCTCCTCCGAGTGCCAATGCAGCAATCTTCCCCTTGTGGTTCGCAAATAAACGCTTCAAACGTGAGATCATAGGCAGATACCACAACATCTTAGCAGGAGGTTCTTGCTTCACCTTAGCAGTATTCTTATGCTTGTATCAGGATGCTTTGCATATGGGACATACATGCATGTCTGCATACTCTTTACGGTACAGGATACAATCATTCGGACATGCATGTATTCTTTCTACTTCCATTCCCAATGGACAAAGAACCGTCTTGGCTTGATAGGTGGTGTTGGGCAACACGTTTCCCTCTGGAAGGATGTCCGCTACGAGACCGAACAACGCCGTAAAACTCTTGTCAGATCAACAATTGCTTGCCTTCAATTTCAGCAGTTCAAGCACGGTTAATAACCTTGTGTATTCCGGCTTGTAACTAGGGAATAAAGGTTTCCTCGAGTTCTCCATTAAGTCCTCGAATTTACAAAACTCTCTCTCACTGTAGTTCCCTTCTACATCGCGTAGCCTCTGATCCAGATTGTCATCGTGCGACCTATCCTCATCAAAAGCACAGTCCACATCCGGCATATCATTGAATTCCTCGGTGATATCATCATTATTAGCTTCTTATATAATCTTCTCTTCACCGTGACTGGTCCAACATGTATACCCTTTTTTGAAGCCCATTCGAATCAAGTACGCTTCAATCTGCGCCCGGTTGTTAAATATCTTCATAATACCGCAATCAATGCATGGACAGTACATAAATTCTATCCCCTTCTTCAACATATCCTGCTTGGCGGCTCATTTAAAAGCAAACATGTCATTAATGTACTCTTCACTCATACAATTCGCACTGTACATCCAGTTTCGGTCCATCTATGCTACACACGTAACAAATTAGTAGTGTTAAATTAGATTAATAAACTGCAAATACGTTACTCTGCCTATTAACCAAACATACTTAAATTGATTAAAGATTAACCTAGAGCAAATATAAAGAGTTATAGATCGTTACCCTCGGAGCTCACGATGAAAATTCCAAATAACCCGCGAGCTTCCTCACATTCTCCTTCTCCTCTCTTCCTCCTGATCTCCTTCTCCTCCCTTCCTCCTCTCTAGCTTCCTCCTCTCTAGCTTCCTCCTTTCCTTCTCCTCTCTAAGGTGGCGCAATGGGGGTGGCGGCTCGAACCAAAATTGGGTCAGGGGGTGGAGGCACTAGGGGCAGGGGGTCTGTTGGGAGCCGATATTTATAGTGCCAGCATAACACAGACAGTTCATATTAAGAACCGTCTGTGATACGTGCCTTATCACAGATGGTTCTTAATACGAACCGTCTGTGAATTATCACAGGCGGTTCATATTATGAACCGTCTGTGATGAATGCGATTCTCACAGACGGTTCGTATTAAGAACTATTTGTGAATTATTGTAACGTCCTAAAATTTGGCTTTTCAAAAATCTTTTGAGTAGTTTAGGTCTTTGGAAAATTTCACCAATTTTATTTGAATTAATAAAGCTTAATTGGGAATTTTCTAAATTAAAAATATTTAAATTGACTAATCTAAACATTAATTAAATAAAAACTTGTGTTATTTGGCTTCCTTGTCTTTTAAGGAATTTTTGGGTATATTCTAAGATTTTTTCGGATTTATTTGTTATTTATTTGATCTCCTCGATTTTTGGCCTTTTATTTTAATTCCGAAAATTCAGCCTTTTCTCTCTCCTGCCATGTGCTACAGTAATCGCGAGGTACTGTTCATCATCGTGAACCTCCAGAACCGAACAACGTCTCCAGAACGTATACGTGTTGAACTCAAACCTTCAAATTTCCATATCTTCCTCCACGGTGCATATAAAAGCGAACGGTTTGCGCTCACGCGTCCGTCTTGACCTTCTCCAAGCTTCGCCTCTAAGGATTGCAAGCAGTCAACGTTTGATGAAGACCGTGATCAGATCGAGTTTTCTTCAGACCAACCATATAGGATAAATCAGCATAGGTTCCTCCCGTGTGTTGAACCAAGTCGCCCTGTTAAGTTAGAGTTTAATCGACTAGACGATTAGATCTTTGTTTCCCTTCTTCGGTGTAGTTTGGCTGTGAGTTTTATGCTTCTTAATAGCTTTTCCGGTTATTTGTGTGTTCCTTGGTGTTCTTTGAGTTAAACCTGCTCCCCTTAGTAGATTGTCTTCCCTTACCTTGTGCTTTTCCCTCACATCTATGAGCCCTGGTCAGCCAGCAGATGGAGAACCCCAGTGAAGCCAACCTTGTCAGTAATCTCGAGACAGTCTGTGCCAGCTCAGATGTTGTTAATCCTAGTGGACAGTTGTCAGTACCAGGAGTAGCAGATCCGGTCATGGAACAATTCTTGGTAGCTCAAACTCAACTCATGAATGCGATGATGCAGAACATGAACAACAGGATGACCCAGCCGGATCATACCACCGCTGCTTTAATCAATTGGTTGAATCAGAATAATCAAGCATGCCGTCATACCGTCGCCAGTGTTAGTACCAGAGCAGACGATAACCAGCTACTATCTCTAGTGCCAGTAGTGACACATCGGAACTCGAGCCAGTTCCCTGCCGCCTAGAATCAGATCATGCAAGTGACGATG
The DNA here is from genome assembly GCA_036346255.1 of Ampelocalamus luodianensis. Lineage (NCBI taxonomy): Eukaryota > Viridiplantae > Streptophyta > Magnoliopsida > Poales > Poaceae > Ampelocalamus > Ampelocalamus luodianensis. The sequence goes on from CM070625.1 coordinate 38,833,209, forward strand.
CAACCGCCAGACAGTATTAATGTTTGCAAGGATGCACAACTCGTTGCCATCCCAACGACGCACCCTCAGTTCAAATCTTCAAAGTTCATGATGACCAAGCCGTCTATCTTTGAAGGATCAACCATGCAGAATCTTGGATTCGCACCATAGAAGAAAAGCTAACTATTGTGCAGTGCACCGATAATGAGAAAGTTTTCTATGCTGCTCATCAATTAGAAGGAGTTGCATTAGATTGGTGGGAAAAATTTCGTGCCGCCCATCAGGACGAGCACACCATCACTTGGGCAAAGTTCACCACCGCTTTGTGCCAACAGCATGCGATATCAAGCATAAGTGATCAAGAGAAACCTGCTATTTCGATATCCTACACCAAGGGTAGCCATTGTCTTTTGAAGTACTGCCAATCAGATAAGTCAGAAGATTGTGCATGTACCCGTTGTGGAGAAATAGGCCATAGCACCGATGAGCACAATATCAGTTGTTCCAGTTGCGAAAGAAACCATTCCGTTGGAAAATGTCCCTTGATCAAGATCACATGTTTCTTGTGTGAAAGCGATGATCATTGTCCGAGCCAGTGCCCTATGTATTCCATGTTGACTTCTGCAAAACAACGTCAGCGAGAAAATTTTAGAGCCACAGTCAGAACATTAGCAAAAGAAGGCAAACCATTGTCAGCGCAAGATATATCAGCTAAAGAATCCCAAAGGCAAGATGTTGACCTTGGCAACCCACCTCAAAGGTGAAGCGAGCCAGTATCAGCAAGAGTGTGTTTTGAATGTGGTGAGCAAGGCCACTATGCCAAGAGATGCCCTGCAAAGCGTCAAACTTTAACCTTCAAGAAGGTTAGTCGTTCCGGTGCAATATCACCAGGCAAGCCACAATGTCCACCACGTGTATGTTACAGTTGTCGCAAGGAAGGTCACTACATTAGCCAGTGTCCTCAGAGGAACCAATCACTCACTCTGTGAGGACCCGGAATATTTAACTAGTAACACTTAACCTCCAAATGGTTCTAGCATTACTAATTAAACATTCTAAGCCTCGATGGACATATGCTTCCTGCACTGCAGCACATGCACATCATCACAAAATTACACATCATTTCCATACAACATACATTAATGTGTCTAGTAAAGGACATACATAAAGTAAGTTATTACAAAAGAGCCGACCGCCAAATAGCACAATATACAAGAATGACAATGAAGCAAAAGCGCCATAAGATGGCTAAGAACAAAAGTCGACCGGTTAGCCAACACAACCCACAAGGCAACCGACCGGGCCGCCAAGCTAGTCGCCCCGCAAGCTACCACAACACAGCTCACAAAAGTGAGACCCATCGAGCTCACCTTCTTCCTCTGCAACAATTTACATTTAAGCAAGAACAATGAGTACACAAGGTTCTCGCAAGACTGACGTGTGGAATAGCAGACCTGTTCATATGCTACATGCAGGCTTATTTAAGTGGAGGTTGTACGTCTCATTTTGCACAAAGCCAACTTTATTTGCAATAATGTAATACATTTAAAAGCAAGTTTGCAAATCTGTTTTGTTGTCAAAATAACAGCGAAATAAAGATACATACAAGTAACCACCCGAAAGTGACTATCCCAATAGCCACCAAAACATAGCACGAATCCCCGATTCGTACCACCCATCAAGTTTTAATTAAAAGGTTGTAGTCTAACTCTTGAAAGACCTTACCAAGCGTGTCCATAACCTAGGACGAGGCTATTCGAATAGTTTTAACCTGCAGGTGTACCAATGTACCCACACTTGCATCGCCTTAAGCCACAAAGCACACTTCCGTAGGTACGCCGGCACGGCTAAGTCCTACGAGACGTTTTCCAATATTGTGTATTAACCACGAGCCGCTCGTATGGATAGAAACCCATACGCTTACATTGCAAGCCGAAAGACAACAAATCGCATCACGGGTGAAGTCTTTCGGACACTACAATGCTCCCAACACCATCCCTCCTGCGACTCCCTGCGACCCAAAGCCAATACACGCCAAGGTACTAAGTCAAGAGAGGTCCCATACCCTCTAGTGTGGTTAGCACGCTAAAATGCTTGGTTTAGTGTAACAAGATGTTCGATCCTTGTTGACCCGGGCACCATTCCAGTCACACCCTAAAATCACACCGATCATACCATTGTGCCCAAGTCTAAATCATTTTTGTTTTCAGTTTTAGTTTTCATAAGTAGACATGGTACAAGGCTGAAATCATAAATCATAATAGGTTTTGTGTGATCAAGGTTATCAACAAGTCGATAACCGCCCATTTCTACCGGAGACTAAGCATGGCTAAGCAGTTAATTCGCAAACTACTAAGTGACAAGAGCTCATCCACGAACTCTAAATCACAGCAATAACCTAGGCTCAATGGTAGTAGAGGATAATCATTTACCTAAGGAAATGCATCTACTAGGTCAACTATCGATAATAGTTTAACACAAACTAGCAATGCATACGTAGAATTTGTAAACAACATAAATACTTGAAAATACAGGGATTGACATGATCAAACTACTTGCCTTGCTGGACTTGCTCTTGCTGCAGAGGAGGATTCTCAGGTTCAATATAATCTTCGGAACCTAACGCGAAAATGCGATAAAATCAAATAAGAACGAAGAACACCAAACAAAACTCAACAGCAAAAGACATCCAAATCCCATGAAATTTACACAGCAGCTAGAGGTTGATTTTAGACAATTTTACAAACAAGAATTACTTCATTTGGACTTAGTATGAAAAAGTTATGGCTAAACTAAGTTCTCTCAGCCTATAAATTCTCTAAATTAATTACAGGTACTGTTTATAGTGAAAATTTCTATAATGATCTAGAACCCAAAATTTTTATGGTAGGTAGTTTATGTCATCCTAATCATAGCAAAGTTGAGTTTACTAAATTTGGAGTTATAATGATTTACTTATGATTTTTCTAAGTTGTAAACCTAGCACATTACATTTTCCAGAAACATAAACATGTGCAAAAACCTATTTCATATTAAAGTATGCCAACAGAGGGATTTTCCAGCATCAATTTTATATATTCAGGATTTATAGGGAATTACTTGTGTCTTTTACAACATTAAATGAATTTTTAAATGCTACCAATAAGGTTAAATCTATTAACATATTTTTCTGGTGCTGATTTAGGACTACAACCATTTTTAGATTAAAATTTAGTTAATAACAAATTTATCAAAGTTAAAACCATTCAATTTGCAGATATACAGAAAAAGATATGCATTTTCCAAGTTTTAATTCAATTCTGGAATATACAAAAATGGCTGAAAACAAGCTATCAAAAATTACATGATTTTCTACCACAGAAGCATAGCTAAAAGCATTTTTATATTAAGCTTTAGTGAAATACAAATTTATTACAGTTGGATTCATTTAAAAAGGATCTATTTTGCATTAGATATGAATTTCTAAAGTTTTTATACAATTTTTCATTGACAAATAACTACTTCATCAAATAAACAACACTTAATGTAAAGGAATCGACGTGGACAACTATGGGCCCTTGATTTGGAATCTAACGGAGCGCGAGGTGCGCGAGCGACCGAACGGCCCAAACCCTCACGACCGTCGATCAAGAATCGGAGGGTCCATAATGAGTGTGGTTCGCGACCAACAAAGACCGAACCACACCACGATCAAGAGATGAACGCCCACAAGGATGGGAGGATTGATGACCCGATCGACCCAATGATCCGCCACGATCGCAAAATGGATGGTGGCCTAAGATCGGCGCAAATGGAGCGCCGACATGTGGGCCGCATGTCGCTGGTCATGCAGTCACACACGCTGAAGTCAGAACACACGCGCACAGGCTCGGTCCCACCGCAAGGACTTAAAGAGGATTTTTAGGACAACTAATTAATTACTAATGACTAACGATTAGTGATGATTAGCAATTAATGTGTCCTAAAGATTTTGAGCAGAGGTGATTTAAGGACTAAGGGCCCACCTGGCAGTGGCACAGAGTTTGCCGGCTTAAGGCCAATTAATTGCTAATCAATGATTAGCAATTAATGACCCCAGATTTGCCCAGATGATCTCTAGACTGCGGTTAAAGGCCTACGGGCCCACACGTCAGTGACCCAAAAAGGCAATTTCGGACACATTAATGTTAAGATAGGGATTAATGATAATCATTAGCATTAAGGATGTCCGAAAGCAATCGGTTAGCGCCAGCGGGTGATTTAAAGAACTGGGCCCACCGTTAGTGAGACATTTAGGCCAAGTTAAGACACAATTAATACTTCTAATGATTGATTATGATTGGCATTAACTGTGTACTAATTATCTGACGAAAACGGAGTTTTCGCAAAATCCCGAGCGAAAGCACAATGCTTGTCGCCACGATCCGATCCATGGCGGCGCCACAAATACCAAAATGGGTTCGCAATAGCATTGCGGACCCAATGGTGATGACCTCGCCGGCGGTGGAGATCTAGAACGCCGGCGAGCCGGAAAACAAGGATGGGGCCTTTTCAGCAAAACATGAAAACAGCAAAATGCTCCGCCGCGGTCCACGAAAGCGAGTGCCAACACTTCTAAGGACTAAATAGAAGCTACCTTAACCGAGAGGAGCTTCAAAGATGGCCGGGGAAGACTTGAACACGATGGAGTTCACCGGAGCCGAGGAAGATGAAGAAGAAAATGACAACCTGAGCAAAATGAACACCAATGGGTGATCAAAATAGCTTCATTAAGGTTCCCACAAGCTCCACAAGTAAGTAATTGCAAAAAGAACCACTTACCGGAGTTGGAGAAGAAAGGGGGTGAAATCGGCCGAAAATCTCCAAACTTAAAATTGAGTGATTCCTGTGAATGCAACCCAAAATTAAGTTAGGGGAAATGTAAAGGAAGTTGAGGAGCTCAAAAGGGTACAAAAAATATCGAAGATGAACCACTGGACACCAAGACCGCCATTGGAGCTTCTCGGGTCAACAATGGTGCATTGCTGATTTGAAGTGGTTTTGAGCTCAAAACACAGAAAAGAGCTAGGGGTGGTGTAAAGGAACACCAGGAGGACCTGTAGGGGGTTTATATAAAGGAAGGATTAGGGTTTCGAGCAAGAACAAGAGCTCACGGTGAGCTCGGTTCATGGCACTGGCCATGGACCAAGAAATGATGGGAGCAAATGAGACTGGATGGGAGAGCCGAAAGCCTAGGGTGCATTTAATGCCCCACAGAGTGATGTTGACGAGAGCAAGCTCGAAGTGACACAACGAAGCCGCCCTCGCACTCTCTCTTCCTGCCATCGCTTGCATGCGCGCACGGAGAGACAGAGGAGGAAGAAGAACATAAAAGAAAAAGGTGACTGTTGGATTGAAAATGAACGGTCACGATTAAAAGGATGCGGCGGAGGGTTTTTAATACTCCAAACAACCAGGGCGGTCCGATCAAGAATTAACGGCTGAGATTAACTGAGATGTTCGGGTGACCCGAACAGCTCATTCAATCAGGACGGCCCGATCTAAATCCAACGGCTCAAAACGAATGAGATGATCGCGGTGGTCCGAACGGCACAACCAATGCGAGCCGAGCGATTTAAATCCAACGGCCAAAATCGACCGCGCGTTTAAAAGGGCCCGTTGCAGTTAGTTGATTGGGCTCAACCAAGTGGCTCGAGCCCGAGTCCGACTCAAACCCAAGGAACAGTGAATCAGCTTTTAGGTTTTAATTTAAGCTGAGACTTTTGGGGATTTATTAGAGGTAGCAAAATAACTCCAAAAATTCTGAAATTTTTACAGGAGCTTGCTGACTTAGATATTGACCTTGTGTAAAATTTTTAGAGGTTTTATGCTATGCATTTTTCTCCAAAAATTCTGCAAGGTTTTGGTTTAAAGTTTGACTGAAAGTCAAACAGGTTTGACCGCCCTCTAAAAATATTCAAACAATTTCTAAAAATTGTGAAATTTTTCAGAGGGGTCACATACCATCCCAAGAACTTAGGAAAAATATTTAGCAGGAGATGATCAAAAGGTTTGACAAGATTTTTTTTTAAGGATCAAGATTTGGATCAAAGACTTGTGACTTTGTATTTCCATAGCTCTTGTACAATAATTGTTTAGTGCACACAGGAAATACATGATGTAAGAAAAAGTTTTAAATTTCTACTCATTTTCTTACATTTGAAACACAAGCCCAAATTTGGGATGTTACACACTCCAATATGCAAGAATGACAGAAGTCAGTTCAGTCAAGATTTTAACTCCTAGAGCAGGTGGTAACACAGCAAGTTCCGTTTGACCAACGAAGCAGTCAAAGAAGAGACGTATAAACGGTGATGTTACCAAGAAAGTCAGAGAATCAATGTAACTTTTCCTTTGTTGGAGAGCTAAAAATGTGGACATCTTTGCATGCAAGTTACGAGAAAAAGAAATTATTGATATTAAATCATTGGATACCTTTCCAAGAGTCCGCTTTGCAAGTTGAGTAATCAAGCGTTAAGTCATGATGATGGAAGGTCGAGAGTCAGAATTATGGAATGTGATGTTGAATTCCAACTCATCATTTTGCATAGCAGTGAGACAATGGTAAATGATTGAAGAATCTAATCATTGGATAATGTCCATAGTCGCAAGAGAGTATGCAATTGCTATTGCAAATGATCTATACAAAGATGCAATCAGATTAGAAGTCAAGTTTGTCTTTGACTTGGTACCGTGATCACCAATTTCGTAAGGAATTACGTTAGAGGTGAAATATGACAAAAGTTGCCAACGAGTTTGCAGAGATGATAGAGTAGATCGATGACTTTATCGATAAAGGCGGTGTCAAATCAAACCCATCACCAATAAAGGTGTCGCTTGAATACGGAAGAAGCGATGCGTTTGAGACATAAGTAGTTGAAGATCAATGAGATAGTCATTTCAAGTTAGCCAAGACCCCTCACCGGTTTGTACGAATTTCAGAAGATATTAATCACAACTTCAGTGTTCGTATTGCCAGATACCAAAAAGAACCTTGATAGTTTTTATCACGGAACCTCCAAGAATTCGTGTGTTAAGAAGTTTCAGACAGTGAATTACCTTAGTCATAATTCAAAGTTTGCTGTCATGAGGAAACAAAGACGGTTATTGGATTGAGAACCTCAAGATTGAAATACATTCTCTCAGGCCAGACCAGTATAGTGGCAGATTTTTTTTTGTTTATCAGAGGAGCTATCGCAAGAATCTGTTGATCAGTCAGCTAAAGTTACTGGTGAAATCCAAAAGTTGAGTCTTAAGTCAGTTTCAAGAGGATATTTGTTGAACTCCAGGGTTCGAACCGATGCTAGAAATCAGTGTTGACTAGACAGTGGAATGATAGTTTTGTCAAAGAAATCCGTCCTCACGTAAAGCCAAGGAAAGCGTGAGAACCCGCTGAAGGCGAATAGAAATGATGCACAAATCAATGAGCATATCTGCATATCTAATGAGAAGAAACTCAAGTAGTTGATGCTCAAACCAACATTTGACTGTAAGCATTCTATTTTCTTTGAAAGTACCAAGGTCAACAAAGATCTGAAAGTTGCATTGTGATGACCCAAAATAAAGAGAAATGTCGTAGAATGGGTTACCATGTGTTTGGTATGTCAGATAGTCAGCCAAAATATTTGAGGCCAGTCAGAGTACCTCTATCCCTGAGAATTCAAACAAGGGATCTCCTAGGACCCAATTGGGATATAATTTCTTGAAGGGTGATTGTTGATCATTTGACAGAAATTTGTCGCTTCATTCCTGTAAAGATCATCTAGTTTGGAGACTGCCTAGCAGAGTGGTATACGACAGAGGTTGTATATGACAGATATGGTATTCGTCAGCATGGGTGCAGTGTCAGATCTACAAAGATGGTCAATTTGCACGACATGTCAGAGAAGTTAGTGTCAGACCAAGGATCCCAGCTTATCTTGTATTAGCGACAAAGTCTATATGATGCTTGGATGGTCATTTCAGTTCAGTACTGTGTATCACCCCAAATCAGTAGACAGATTGAAAAGGATTAATGAGTTGTGCCTTAACTTATAGTACCAAGTCGAGCAAGTAAGTGTTATGTGCAGAGTTTCCTACAACCCAGATGTCAGCCGGTCGCAGTTGTCACCCTCTGAAGTTCACAGTGGTTGATTGTGTAAGTCATCGCTCAGCTAGGAGGAGATCAAATTACAAAGTATGTGGATGTTGCATTAATCATGAAGCAGAAGACCAAGGGTCCATAATATTAAATGGAATTTAAGTAGCAGTGTTCAAGAAGAAAAGCTACGCAGATTATACAGATTATCACCTTCACAGCCATGTCTATCTTCATAATACCTATTGGAGTTCTGTGCTAAGAAGTGTATGACAGAGGCGACAAAAATGTGTCAGTTAGTTCAGATTCCGAAGCGCAGAAGAAGAGATAGTTTGCTAACCTGAGTTGCCAGTCAGCAACAAGATTTCCTCCACTCCGAAAGTGCCTTCAAGCACCGATCAAGCAACCCCGGTAGAACAACCGAGTTTCAAGATGCCTTCCAGCCAAGAGCTAGTTTGTCAAGTTTTCAGTGAAGCGAGAAGTTTAGCAAGAAGCAAGGCGGTTGTTCTGTAAGTGTTCAAAAGAGCGATTCTGTCAAAGTCAAAGCAATTTGAAAGTAAGAAGTAAACCCGAAGGCTGAGTTTGTTATCCTATTCTATAGCCAGCCTGAATCTCGGGGACGAGATTCCTTTAAGGGGGAGGTTTGTAACGTCCCAAAATTTGGTTTTTCAAAAATCTTTTGAGTAGTTTAGGTCCCTGGAAAATATCACCAATTTTATTTGAATTAATAAATCTTAATTGGGAATTTTCTAAATTAAAAATATTTAATTTAACTAATCTAAACATTAATTAAATAAAAACTTGTGGTATTTGGCTTCCTTGTCTTTCAAGGAATTTTTAGGTATTTTCTGAGATTTTTTTGGATTTATTTGCTATTTATTTGATCTCCTCGATTTTTGGCCTTTTATTTTAATTCTGAAAATTCAGCCTTTTCTCCCTCCTGCCTTGTGCTACAGTAATCGCAAGGTACTGTTCATCATCGTGAACCTCCAGAACCGACCAACGTCTCCAGAATGTATACGTGTTGAACTCAAACCTTCAAATTTCCATATCTTCCTCCACGGTGTATATAAAAGCGAACGGTTTACGCTCACGCGTCCGTCTTGACCTCCTCTTCCAATCCCGATTTGGTTTCTCCGAATCAATCTATTTTCGCCGCAATCTCCGTAAAACCGAGCTCCAACCGGGTCTTCTCGACGAATCGCGCTTCGTCCGACGTCCGCCGGCGAACTGCTCTGCAGCGCTGGCTTCGCGTCGCCGCTCTATGTCATGGTTCCATCCACCTCGCCCAAGATTGCCGAGCATCGTCGGCCATTAGAGCCAAACCGTGTTCATCGCGTTGCTCGCTTCCTGAGTTTTTTCAAAATCCGACCGCGCTATCCCGTCCGCTCGCCGTTTCCTTTCCGCTTTGCCCTTCGCGCGCTACGCCTCGCCGCGGCCACTCTGTGTGCACTATTCATGCATGTGCACTGCTCATGCATGAACACCGCGTGCATTTCTTCATTGCGCTTCATCTTTGTGCTCGTTGTTTCTTTCGCTTTCTCTGTTGATTCTCATGGCTAATCCTTTTCCTTGCTTTGCCTTCCCAACACCAAAATTCTTGCCATCGCCATGTACCAAATATCATCCTGTAGCTTCAGTTACTATTCATATCTGATATAGTTATGTGTTATCTTTCCTTGCTGTGAAGCCTCAAGTCTCTATTCTTTATTTATTGCTTTGTCATCCGAGCTAATTCTTGCCATATCAATTGAAGTCTCAGCCACCATGTGCCATGAAACAATCACCGATCTGTTCTCTATATCATATCTTCGCTTATGTTTTCTGCTCGTGTATGTATAGGCAGCATCTAAGCAATTTGTTCTCTGTTGCTTCTGTGTCTTCCTTTCCTTTCTTTGTTGTGCAGAGCCAAACATTTATTCTTTGCTTAGCCATCTCTCTACCATGTCAATGCCCCCATGCCACCATGATCAGGTTGAACAAACCTCTGTTCCTGTTGCATCCGGTTGCATCTCTAGTTTCCTCTCTGTCTTTCTTTCCCATCAATTTAATCACAGCCATACATCTAATACTTTCCCTTCCATGTGGACCCTTTGCCATCCATACATATATATCTATCTCATTTTCATGTAGACCCCACATGTCATCCTCTTAATTAAAATCCTAATTATTTATCTCTCTTACATGCGGGTCCCGTATGTCAGTCAACCTTGGTCAAACCCTAGTTCATGAGCTTGGTCCACCATGGACTAGCATATCTCTGTGGACCTGGTCTATAGACCAGTGGCCCACATGTCAACCCTAATCTTATTTTCAGGAATTAATTTAATTCTTGAAAAGTCTTTTATCTTATTGGTCCCACATGTCACTCTCTCTACCTTAATTTTAATTCTAGAAATCCATAAATACCAGTCGGTCCCACCTATCTTACACTCATTCTGTTTTTAATATTTTCGGAATAGAATATTCCGTAGAGCTTTTTCATCATTTCATGTGAATTCCAATCTTCTGAGAGCCATATCTTCTTCATCCGAATTCTGATTGAACCCATTCAAGTTTCTAAATTCATCTAAATTCAATATCTACCTTCCAGTACCTTTCAATTTTAATTTGGAGTTTATTTGATTTGTATTTTGAATTTACTTTGTTTTGTGCTTTCTTTCTCGTTAGACGCCGAAGTCCTAGAATCGTCCGAAGGAGATGAAGATCAAGCAAGTAGAAGATTGAAGATAAATTAATATCATCATTGCTATAGTAAGGCAAGTTATACCTTTGATCATATTGAACCCAGTTTTCAAAATTACTTTGATTCAAATTATTGCATTTACCTTAAGTAATTATTTAAATGCTTTTGGGTTTAGCTATTAATCCCATTTGTTATATCCACTTTGTCTGTTGTATGTCATAATCTTTTGTCACCCTAGATTGGTTCATATTTAGTTGGTGCTATGGTATTACCAACGTGGGTTGGTTAGTACGAGTAGATTGCTTAGCCATGCAACGAGTCATCATCATCACCTGAGTTGCAATTATAAATTTGACTAAGTGATTATGGAACTATGTGATAAAACTGTGTGTGCTATGTGTTATTACTTTGTGATAGCATGTGTTGCACTAAAACCAACTGGGTGGTAAAGGATTTAGACTGAGGCAAGTGGTGGAAGCTGTGTGATATGGTGGAAGCTGTGTGCTTGGGATTGATAATCTGTGTGGCTTAGTTAGAACATGGAAGTTTTGCCTTGGTCAATTAAGGACTTAACTTTGTGCGCCATTGAACTGAGCCTCATCGCACGACCACATGCCCGTATGGGACGGGCCTAACTTAGTAAGTTATGGATTCTCGGCATTGATGTTCAGGTGGATAGGTTAGGCTGTGTGCCAGGGTGGAGGTGTGACTACTTGGTGGTTGCATCGCGGGACGATTCGTCGCTTCCCTGTCCAATGGTGTGTGTTATACCAATTCTATGTGAGCTGGTATAGCGGTTTGTAAGCACATCGGGAATGTCAATGTTTGAGATGAAGTTTCCGAAAGATTTTGTTGTGATCAGCTCTGATCCAGTTGATTGCATCTTGTTGGTAAAGTGTACAACCTCTGCAGAGTGTTAAACAATCTATTCGAATAGCCGCGTCATGGTCATGGACATGCTCGGGATTTCACACGGGTAGATTTTCATAAAACCTTTGGGAAGGGACAATTGTGTGATTTAAGTCATATGGTCGTGTGAAAGAATTTGGTTAGGCTATGTGTCTTTGTGAAAAATCATAAATTATTATTGTCTATTTGTTTTGAATTATGCTTTCAATCTATTATTTGTATTCAATTGCAAATGTTGTATTTCTAAAAATAACCACGTAAGCCATTTCCTTTGGAATAAGCTCCAGCATCTATACATTGCATTCGTGGTATGACTTGCGAGTACGGTTGTGTACCCACGCTTGTTGTAAAACTTGCGCCCAAACCTACTGTAATGGAGGAATCGTCGGTCAACAAGGTCTACTTCAAGGATCGAGGAGAACTAGGTCGCGCACCACCCCCATTGCTGTGGGCATATGGATGGGCTTCACCGGTTATTCTGCTTCGCTCGCCGCAGACTTCATTGAGCTATTCGCCTTCGAGGCATTAATTGTAAGCTTTGACCTTAAGGTCTTTACTCTGATATTTATTGTTATTTGCCTATTTATTAGTCATCTTTGTATATGGAAATGATATTTCATCGATGTTGCCACTGTGTGCACTAGCGTGATCCTGGACTAGTGCAGGTATACAGCAGGGTCCACTGCATTTTTGGGTCCCGACAATTATCATAGATGGTTCATATTAAGAACTATCTGTGATGAATGCGATTATCACAAACCGTTCGTATTAAGAACTGTCTGTAAATTATCATAGATGGTTCGTAATAAGAACCGCTCAGTGATAGTGGCGTATCATGATTTGCTACTTTGGAATCATCGTGATAAGTATTACGTGATGATGCGCCTAGTATTAGCCTTTTGGAGTAGTGCATCCTCGTCGGCGCACATGTGTCCAGTCCAACCCAGTCCAGATCCAAAACCTCTGTGCACTCAGTCCACGGTGCACCATCTCACTAACTTATGGGTCCCACATGTCAGGATTTATTTTAATCCTTTTCTAGTCGAAAATCCCAGGGCTGACGTCATGCTCGCATCATAATCCTATTTTCTAGTAGAAAAATAAATCAAGAAAATCCAATTTAAGCCTTTTTCTTTAGATTAGATCTTTCAAAAGACATACAATACACCATGGCATACTATTAAGGGCAATGCAATTGCTGGCAAAAACTACATTGAAAGGCAAATTATCTGCCGGCAATTCTTTTTCCCGGCATTTATTGCCTGCCCGGTAAAGTGCTGCCGGGAAAAACATTTCCCGACAGATATGTGAATTCCCAGCAGTTAATTGCACTAGAAAAGTTGTTTGTCCCCGGCAGTTATAGTTTCCCCGGCAGTTAGAGTTTTCCCGGCAGTTAGAGTTTCCCCGATAGTTAGATGTATTGCCGGCAATTAACCTACCCTTGATGTATGTTTTCCCCGGTAGTTAAGTGCCCTACATAAGTTGGTTTTCCCCGACAGTTAGTTGTTTTCCCAACAGTTAGAGTTTCCTCGGCAGTTAATTGCCCTTGATTGTCTCTTTTCCCCGACAGATATATTGACACCATTAGCATGATTCCCAGCCGATTAGACGCCTAGGAATATACATGTAAAATACTAATAAAATATAATTATGATATCCGGAATAGTGAATTTAATATTTTTCCAATAGTTTGCACCATTCAATCAGAATTTAAAAAACATAGAATTTTCTTAATCATACCACTTAGAAAATGTACATATAGAGAGGACACAACATTAACATAAGCAAACTTTAGGTTCTGTAAGATGGAGTCGTCGTCGTACATATAAAACGTACATATAGAGAGGACACAACATTGGCATAAACAAACTTCAGGTTCTGTAAGATGGAGTTGTCGTCGTGTAGACCAGAGTATAGATGTGTAGTTCTGAAACAAATTAAAGTAGGCGCTGTGTCATAGAACTATACTTGGTACGTGATGTTGTGCAAAAAATAGAACAGAGTCTAATTACGTACAAAATCGTACTAAGAGATAGGGCAAAGATAAGCAAATCTATGTAAAACGAAGAATACACGGGAATGGTAGAACATGTTATCCTAGATCTATTTTTGTTGTCTTTCTTGCCTAAGCATTCTTCTGTTACATTGGCAGAGGTTGATGTGCTGTGAAGTATTGGCTGCTATATATGGGCTGAAAAAAAGATGTTGTCTATAAGAAAGCACTATATGTAGGTCTCAACAGAGTGCAAAGATGCAGTGCACTGGCAGGCAATTGGTGCTGACAAAAAACAGAAGTAAATAGTAAATACTCATATATGCAGTTCTAGAAATGTATTGTTAGAGACAACACATTTTCAGATGTCATGTCCAAATAGATTTACTGATAAATAAAAATGTATTGTCCCTAAGCATATATGAGTAAATATTCCAAAACCTGCCCCACTGATATTGGTATAAAATGCGCTCATACTATTATGCAAGTAAAGTAAGACTGATTTCTTATAGATTGAAGAACGATTCTATTTGGAAGAAAGCAAGAAAATTTCTATCTTGTAAAACCGTATGTTGCGTAAGGTTCTGCAACGTTGGCATCTCTGATAAAAATCATCTAAAATAAAACTATATTGTATCAATATAGTTCTATTGGCATAGTATGATACAAACAAGAAAAATTATGAACGAAACAGTGGATCAGCTGCAAATATTGTATGCCCACAAGGCGACACTATCTACCATCTAAAAAAATCTGTAATCGCATGGAATTTTATGCATATTCTGCAGGTACAAACGGCATGCTATTTTAATGAAGAAAGAACGCTTAACTCATGACAGGAAAGAAATAAAATAACACTTACCCATTTCCATAAATTGAGGGGATGCACTGTCTGCAATGGCCGACCATCTGATGGCCCAGCTAGGGAGTTCTAGTGATCATGTTATGTGGAACCATATGTTGTTCTCTCGACATGGGAGCTTGATGATGATACTGTATGGACAGATGAAAGCAAGCAATATATGGACTGGATAAGTTGCACCAGTCTGATGCAAACAAGCGCTTCGAAGTAAAGTTTTGTCCCATGAAATCATCAATCGCATTGGCAACATTCAACATGTTCAACCTCAACAAATCTAATGAGGTATATGAATCTCATTTAAATAAAAACTTACAAGTAACTGTGGTGATGAGTCTCCTTCATCGTAGAAGAGGAAACACAACATGAGTAAACAACACAATAACCAATATAGCAATTCTATCATACAAAGACCATAAAATATAAGGTGGTGAATCTAAAGCAAGAGGCGCCTTGACTGCTGTAGTCTCCACAAACCAAAGCCACAGCATTTGAGCTAAATCAGAGAACACATCTGTTGTAAAGACTAAGATATAGATTGTGGGCACATTCCAATATAGTTGGATGCAAAGGCACAAATAGACAATTTAACACTAATAAATATAATGACCAATATCATATTAGAAGAATCGCATATTTCACTATCATACGAGGCGTGTGGACAATGATGGTCGCAGCCAAGAAGGAACATAAAGCCGAGGAAGACAATGCGTGAAATCTAATTTAATCAGGTAAATCTATTTCCTATATCAGTATATTGCATCATGATGGAACTAAGCATGTGATAATTGATAGAACTTGTTTTGAAGGAGAATAATTGATAGCATTTCAATAGAGGAAAGCTTGATCGAGGAGTTATCTGTTTGCCTTCATGTAGATTGCTAGAAATTAACTTAGAATCGAAGTGTTACTCTTTTTTCTTTAATATCCAAGTTTGAAAACTGTGAGATCATGCTGCATTTTGATGTAGAATGATAAATTATGTAGATAGAAACAAATTCTTAAAAAAATAATTAAACTATGTAAATGTCAAGTAATTAATTGTAAATAATTAAACAATGTAAATGTCAGAATTTTCTTTTCCAAATCCACAAATTCTAGAATACCTAAGTAGTGTTATTATTCCCTAACACCAGTATTTAGTCATTACAATTTTCCACATTTAATGCCTCCTCTCAATTTCGACTCATGTTTACTTGGTTAGAACTCCACTATCAGCAGATTACTCATCACGTAGCCTGTCCAATCTCATAAGCAGACAATGAGGGCAGCAACAAACTAAGTGATGGCCGGTTGCTCTAAAAAGTCTCACAAAAGAAGGATGGATTAAGAAAGACACAAGAATGGTCAATCGTAAAAGCTACATCTATAACAAGATGCATAATGTGTTGGAATAATCGATAAGTAACGAGTGAATTATTATCAACTTATGAGGGATAAGATGTTCAGGAACTTTCACAGTGCAATTGTTCGAGTCCGAAAGAAGCAAGAAGTTCTCGTAAGAAACCAAAACAGTTATTTGCAGCCATGGTAGTATGCCAAATTCAGGACCATGTTTAGGTTATTTCTGCACTACAAAAAACTATTTTGAAGTGCTGGAATAGTAGGCATGATTCATGACTATGAACTTGGCATCCATCATCATAATCAGTAATGGATACCTAAACAAGAATCCCAAATAAGTTTAAATTGGATTTACAGTGATCAACGGATTAAATGAATGGGAAATACAACCTAAATGTCTGGTCTATGTGCAAGGAATTCACATACTAGCAATCTTAATATAATCCAGACTAGTGAAGATTAGCATACTCACCTTGGTAACATCAACTGACAAGATCAGTGAAGTTCCTAAACATTGTGAGAATGGTTGAGTAAATGATTTGAGCCATCCATCCATATGCTTCGGATGATGATGCAATGGTGTGTGAATGAATTCCACAAACAACAACAGTAATTTTACCTAGATAGTTGTCCATCCATCTAACAATCTACACTCTACAGCACCTCATATCTGTAGTTGAATCATTAGGTAAATATACAAGGCAATGAGAACAAACCTAGATGTAATAGCATTCGGGAGCATGGCAAGACCCTTCCTGAAAGATGCAACCGTCAGCCCCTTTGGCTTCGGAAGGCGGCTAAAAGAGGTGAAAATAGATTAGTATAATGGAGCAATAATTGATGCAACAAAAAGTACATTGTTCACTTACGAATCTCTTGGTGGTTTGGGATTCTTCCCCTCTCTGAATTGTTTTGATGGTTCCACCAATAATATTACCTCCGCTCCTCCACCTCCAAACCTTCCCAAATGCAGCCTTCATACTCGAGCTTTGAAGGATCACCAAAGATACACGCCTAAAATTAGCATTGAAATCGTTACATTTTTATTGAAATCATCGCAAGCGTATATCGGAACAAACAGCCATTGCACACTACAATAAACATCTCGAGCAGAAAGGTTCGATGAGGTGCTCAAAGACCTCTGCGCCGAGGTTACGACGCACACAGTCCTCCACCGACTCCTCACGCCCCAGAAGCCTTGGCTGGAAATGCTCAGCCCAATTGTTGAACACAACAGAACAATCGAAATTCAAAAAAGAATCAAAGAATGCAGGGAGAGCACAAACTGGAGGAGGCGAGCAAATGCCGAGCATGCCAAGGCCGGCCTTGAGCTTGCTAGGGATGCTCATGAGGTCGAAGAAGGGTAGGTCAGCGGGCTTGGATGGCACCGGCCTCAGCTTCCCCTCCCACAAAGACGAATGCGCGCGTGCTCGATCTCCGAACACCAGGTCATCCTTGAGCCCGCTGTCCACCTGTGCGTTGTGGGGACCCCGGTAATTATCTCCATAAGACCGAGATTAGACAAGGTCTTAGGAACATAATCACGGGTCTCTGGTAAGTGAATTCCAATTTAACTCTATCCAAGGGAGAGGCTTAGTTAATACTAGAGCCTCAACGATCATGCGCACGCTCCTTATGAGCGCTACATGATTGTCGATTCTCTTTCGATTCGAAGCACTACACTTAGTGAGTTAAATGGGAATTCATCAACAACGAGTATGACTTATATTGGCTCCCAAGATCAACGACCAATATACTCATACCCTCATCCAACGTTGATTACATCCATACAACGCATACAACAAGAGATCAAAAGGCATACTGCATAATAGTCAAGGTCTACAACTTATTACATGCGGCCGACCGGCCAAATTCAAAGTAAAGTATCAAGTGGCAGCGGAAGCAAATAAATAAAGCAAAAGACCAGTAGTGGTATGCCCATCACCCATCGGCAACCGACTGGGAGTTAAATAATAGCACACTACTCGTTAGTGTCACCCAAGTCAACACTAACAAGATCGTCAGACTCATAATCTTCCTCACCTCAAAAGGCCAACAAACATCTGGCTGAGTACAAGTGTACTCGCAAGTCTTACACAAATAAAAAAAGTTATGCATAAGGGTCATTCAAAGGATGGCTCATATTGGTTTAGTTTTGCGAAAGAGACGCAACAAATAACATCCTACACATACTAGTTTTTCATGTGCCCATTTAAAATCAGATTTGAAGTAGAAGTAAAGCATGTAGTAAAGCATTTCAGTAATAAACAATTGAATCATACAAAGACCAAAGTGGCAGCCCACTTTGATGTACTAAACACATGAACATCCCGTTCATGACGAATACCAAGTTCAACCACAATTTTAATTAAAAGTGTAACAATAGTAACTCCCGAACTCAAGCGGTTGTCCATAACCGTGGACACGGCTATTCGAATAGATTGATACCTGCGCAGGTGTACTACTTTACCCACACGACTTGATTAGCCCGTAAGCCTCCAGAGGCCTCTCGAATAGCATACTTCCTAAGGTATGCCTACTGTAAATCAAGATACAATCATTTTCAAAGAAGAAAGCCCTATTGAGCTAAGTCCCCTTGTGAGATGGTTCCTTGCCTAGTACAAGCATCCGATAGCACTTGCTAGGGGCTCACAAGTTATATTGGACATACCGATGCAATCAAAATAAGTAAAATTGGTGCTCCTTGCACACTATAAAGGATTACATCGGCTCCTAAGGAACATAGGATTTCACTGCCGCTATGCCCCTTACACCACCATGGGACTTAACACAATAAAACCCTCCCCTACTTAACCATACGGCTCCCAACCCGCGTGTGGCAAAGACGAGTGTACTTGAATTAACGACGCACTAAAGTTCGGTCCTCAATTGTCCAAACAAGTCCTTCCACTTACCCAATGCTCGTGCATAAAGCACCATCACTAACCAACACTTGTCCGACTAAATCCCATTTTAAATGACAAATTTTTGCTCATAACACGTATACGAATATCTGAATTAAAGTATAAAGAGGTAAGTATGTGTTTCCCATAATTGTCAGTTAGCCCTGCAATCAAACTACCGTATGTAGACTTGCATGACTAAGCAACCCATATTCAATAATCATCACATCCTATCTTAAGCATGTAGGTACTGGCATAATTCAAGATTAACCTCAAGCATAGGACATAACTAGACTACATATCACAAAAATATTTACATAATCAAAATAGCATGCAAGCAATTATCATTGCACTAACTTAACCAAAACTAGGATTAAATATGATGCAAAAGAAAGTTCAAATGATGCTTGCCTTGCTGGTACAGAGCTGCTCACTCGGTAGCGTAAGTGTCGATATCAATATGCTCGGATCTATATAATTATAACATCAAATAAATACCGAGAAAACAACTCAAAAACCAAAATGCTCAAAAATGCATGATTTTTCTACAGTAGTTAGGTCATGATTTTAGATGGATTTAGGTAAAAGAATTATTCCATTTGGAGTTATGAATTGGAAGTTATGCTATTTGAAATTCAGGTTTCATTAAACCTTAAGTCATGTAATTTAATTATTTGGCCAAAATTTGTAGAACAATGGTGGGGTAAAGGATTACATAGGTAAATAGATAATATTAATACAAGTTCAAAACAGTTGGGGTTTGTCCTTTTTGGAGTTTTTATGATTTAGTTATGTATTTTCAAAGTTATCAGTCTTTTATAGTATAACAATAATGGAGTTAAAGATTATATTCTCCCAAACATAGTTTCTGTGATAGAAGTAATATAGAGACCATTTTTAGAATTAAGTTCACTGAAAATGAAAATTATAAAAAGTGGTCTCACTGTTTTTGGAGTTTCCAATAATTACTTATGAATTTTTGAAGTTATCAGTCCTTTTTCTATTGTACAAATAATGGTTTTAATGGATTAATCTCCAAATAAAGCTCTCTGCTACAGAGACAAGTTTGAAACTAATTTTAATATAAGGTTGACTAAAAGTGAAAATTTCCAGAAGTGGTTTCATGTGATTTGGAGCTAAAATGACTTAGTTATGCATTCTCAAAGTTATACCTATTTTACAGTGTGCAAATAAACCGATTTCGAATTTCATAAAGCATTTACTATTTTCCTTACCGAGGCATACGCTAGCCGCAGTCAATGACTTGTGGGACCCATGAATAGTATATTTTTCAATTTATCTCAGATTTAATTTATGCTCGACCAAAGGGTCCCACCACAATGACACTCGCTCAACAGATTTGGTCCACGGGTGCACGCGCACGGTGCACGAGGTTTAATGCCTAGGCCCACATGTCGCCACTCCACTTCACGATAACCCCGCAGTTTTACGCACGGACCCACGTAAGCGGCATCGCTTAACTAGTTAAGACATCATTTAGTGTTAACCAATCATTAGGTAATTTAATGACCGAATCATGGTCCTAATGACCTTGCTACAGCGCGTCGGACGGCCCGACACGCCGTGCGGTTTGCCCGCAGCCTTGCTTCGGCGATTCAAGCCACCACGCGCGAAATGAGGCATGGTTGGAACCACAATCGCTATGCGCACCTCCGTAGAGGTGGCGCGCTACACCGGCCTAAAGCGCGCGAGCCTGCGATGAGCGGCAGGCAACCGTGGTGTACGTGCATGTGCAAGTTAAGCTTCGCGGTGCAAACAAGTGTGCGATAAGCTAAAGCAGCAGATACCAAGCTCACCGAGGTTAAGGAGAGACTAGAGGAGCTTGCGGTGGGTTGGCCACCAGAAGACGATTACGGCGCTAGGATCAACGCGAGGAGATAATCGTGCAAGCAACCCATCCAGAAAGGTTGGGACAGCTTCAAGAAGTGATAGAGATGGTAACAACACAAGGAATTGGTAAATGAATTACCCGATCGACAAGGAACGATGAAAGGGCTGCCCACAAGAGGGCAAGATCCAAATTGAGCGATCCCGCAATGCATCGACCAAATGGGTTGAGGGGAAAATAAGGTGGGGTTAGGTGACACTTAATGACGCTCGGCTGAGGATAATACCTCTCAAGACAAGGGTTGACACGAGAGGTCTTCTGCGTGCTCTAGAGCTTCCAATGGCGCCACTGTGGTCCGGAGCTACAAGAGGAAACAAGGTCCAAATCGAGCAAAATGGAAATGGCATGGATCATAGAGATGGGAGAAACCATGCGGAGGGAACTCACCCGTGTAGAGAGCAAGCACAAGCTTCCTCCTCCTCTCGGGTGCGAGGAGAAGTGAGGCCAAAGGAGGAGCACGAGGGGGTAATATGGCCAGAGAACAGTGGGAGCGGGTGCGGTGTGCAGAGGAGAAACGCGGGGACAGGCCAACGGGTGCGGTGAGGTGACGGGGCTCAGAACGAAACGACCGCATGGCGAGGAGGCTCTGCGCGAGCGTCTGCCCGAGGAGGAAGACGACCCTGCCAAGTGGGACCGCTCGGCCGAGGCACAAGGAGGTGTGGCTCGGTGCGATGGAAAGGTTTAATCGGGACCGTTCGATGGTGAACGGACGGACGAGATCGGCGAGGGTTTTCGGACTGGTCAAACGATGGGAAGATCTGGCCCGCGAAGGCTTGATCCAACGGTAGCATGTGAAAGTGCAACTAGGTGGTTGGGCCGAGCCATTTCACCAAGTCGGACTCGAGCCCAAGGAACAGTAGCCTGGTTCGGTCTAAGTTTGACTGAGGATCTAAAGGTTTTCTCCACTTTGACCAAGGGCTTAAAATAGAAATAAATTTCCAAAAATCATGAAATAGTTTGTGGGGGTTCCTGGGAAGTTATAGTTCCCATTAAAATTATGAAACCCCACTGTTCATATTAAAATTTGTGACATTTAAATTCAAACATGTTGTATGTCTATGAATGTTGTTTGAATTTTAATCAGGTTCAAACTAGTCCCAAAAATTTTGTAAAAATTATATTTATTCATGAGAATTAATGCATTATTTAAATAAATTGATTCCAGATGATGATCACAAATCTTTATTACAGATTCGAATTGAAATGTGAAATTTGATGTGTATGTCCACCTCAAATTAGATTTTCCAAGTACAATATATTATGGAAATGTTTTGAAACCAATAGTGCATACTAATGAATTACATATTAATCCATTTTAATTGTTGGGGTTGTGACAAACCTCCCCCCTTACAAAAGATCTCGACCCGAGATCTGGGTAGAGAAGAATTAGAAGGTTTTCATTAGAAGTTATAATTTATGCTGTCTTGATTTCCTTCAAAGATAGTGTTGACATGTTATAATTATGCTATAAGAATAAGTTTTTACATTGATATGTTTTACCTTTCCTTTCTTGATACGAAGGCACTTCATGTAGAGAAGAGGTCCGATAAGCCGCCGCATCCGGTCTTCACGCTCCCAAGTTGCTTCATCTTCCGTGTGGTTGCTCCATTGACCTTGACGAACTTGATGTCACAGCCTCGCCTTGCGCTCGGTTTCTTCGAGGATACGAATCGGGCTCTCTCGATAAGATAGATCGGGTTGCAAGTCGAGTTTGTCCAACTCGCTGCTTCCGCTGGGACTCAAGACATTTCTTGAGTTGGGAGACATGGAAGACGTTATGCACGCTCAAAGTGATGGTGGCAACCCAACCGGTAGGCCACCGATCCCAACTTAGCTAGAATACTAAAGGTCCAATATAGCGAGGTGCTAATTTACCTTTATTTGGAAGCGCGAACTCTTTCATAGGAGAGACTTTAAGATATACATGATCGCCCACTTCAAACTCAACTCGCGTCGACGACGGCCGCATATGACTTCGACATGATTGAGTTGCCCTAAGTCGCTCGCGAATGACACGAACTTGTTCTTCAAAGATCTTCCACCAAGGTTGGGCCATAGAATGGCCTCTCCGCTTCGACTGGTTCAAAGGTGTTCGACAAGCTCTCCCATACAATGCTTCAATGGTGACATCTGAATACTGGATTGGAAGCTGTTATTGTATGAGAACTCGGCAAACGGTAAACATTTTTCTCAATTATCGCCGTAGGATAACACACAAGCCCGGAGAAGGTCTTCCAAAACTTGATTTACCCTTTCAACTTGTCCATCCGTTTGTGGGTGATAAGCGGAGCTAAAGGATAGGTTGGTCCCCATTGCTTGATGCAAGCGGCCTAAATGAGAGGTGAATTGGGGACCTCTGTCTGAAACAATCACTTTGGGTACCCCGTGGAGACAAACAATTCTTAAAATATAAAGTTCTGCTAGTTTGGCCCCGTTGTAGGTGGCCTTGACAGGGATAAAATGGGCAACCTTGGTTAAACGATCCACAATCACCCATATAGAATCAAATCCAGTTTTAGTTCTAGGAAGGCCGTTGATAAAATCCATGCCAACTTCTTCCCATTTCCACCGGGAATGGGCAGGATCTAGAGTACCACCTGGCTTCAAATGCTCACCTTAACTCTTGACATAGATCACACTCGCCACATATCGTGCAACGTGTCGCTTCATTCGCTCCACCACGTTTCTTTTTCATATCTTGATACATTTTCATTCTCGGGTGGGTAGAGAATTTTGAGTTATGAGTCTCCTTGAGAATCAATTCTCTCAAGCGGCGATCAAATGGTACCACCATACGGTTTCCAAACCATAGAGTACCTTGTGCATCTTGCTTAAAACCTTTAGTCTTGCCTTGTTTCATTAGTTCTAAAATTTGAGCCACTTCTATCAGTTTCTGGCTTCTAATCTGGTCCTCAAGTGCAAGTCACACCGAGGGTCGCAATGAACCTTCTTCAACTATCTCCGTGTAGGCCTTGCAATACAACACATAAGCCCGCAGAAAAGGAGTTACCGACAAACAAATGATTGAGATTTTCTCGCTCAATGCGCGACCACGACATTAGCCTTCCTAGATGATAATGGAGTCCCATATCATAATCTTTAATCAAATCGCCATCTTCTTTGTCTCAAGTTCAGGTCGGCTTGGGTGAAAATATATTTAAGGCTCTTATGGTGGTGTAGATCTCGCAACGACACGATGAGGTAATGTCGCCAAATCTTCAAAGCATGAACTACAAATGCGAGCTCTAGGTCGTGTGGGATAATTGGCCTCATGGGGCCTCAATTGCTCGATGCGAGGCCACCACTCGGCCGCCTTGCATAAGCACACAACCGAGCCCATGGCGAGATGCATCACGAAAGATGTCAAAGCTTTGTGAATGTCCGCGCAACAAGCACGAGCTTCGCTGTGCATTCTTTCGTGGTTTGGAAGCTTATCTCGCATTCTCACGCCCACTCAAATTTCTTTTCTTTCTTTAGAAGTTGGGTCATAGGCTTTGCAATTTTTGAAAATTCTCGATGAACCTACAGAGTATCCCGTAAGTCCAAGAAAACTACGAATGTCGGTGACGCCTGGGTTGCTTCTAGTCAAGGACATCTTGCACCTTACTAGGATCAACAAATGACACCGCCTTAGATAGGATATGTCCCAAGAAGCTCACCTCACAAAGCCAAAACTCACATTTGCTGAATTTGGCGTACAGCTGATGGTGGCGAAGCTTTTCTAACACAAGTCTCAATTGTTGCTCGTGCTCAAGATCAGACTTAGAGTAGATAAGGATATCATCAATGAAAACTACTACGAACCGATCCAAGTATTCCATGAACACCGAATTCATGAGGTTCATGAAATAAGATGGGGCATTGGTCAAACCAAAGGACATGACTGTGTATTCGTACAAATCGTAACGAGTAGAGAAGACGGTCTTCGGAATGTCCTCGGTTCTAACTTCAATCTGATGGTAGCCTAACCTCAAGTCAATTTTGGAGAACACCGAGCTCCACTAAGCTGGTCAATAGGTCGCCGATCCGCTGAGCGATACTTGTTCTGACGGTGACCTCATTCAACGGACAAAGAGTCAACACACATCCGTAGACTTTTGTCTTTCTTCTTGACAAAGAGAGCCGGCATCCCCAAGGCGAGGAGCTAGGCCTGATGAAACCCTTTGTCTTGCAACTCCTGTTGTTCTTTCACTCGCTAGCTCATTGGGCTGCATCCGATACGGCCTTTTTGAGATGGGCGCGCACGGGCAAGCTCAATGACAAATTCTACCTCTCGGTCCGTGGCATGCCCGAAGTTCCTCGTGAACACATCAGATACTCACTCACTATTGGTACCTCCCCTAGCTCGAGAGAGGTACTCGCTTAACGCATATAGGTGAGAACTACCCACTATAGGTGCAAAGACGCACCGGATGCCGCCTCGCTAATCATCAAATAGACCGGCACAATCAATCTTCCTCGATTCTTAGATAACCAATCCATCCCTAAGATAACATCAATGCCCACCGAACTTATCACTATTAAGCTTGCTAAAAGTTAACATTTTATATTTCAATTTTTACGCCCTCGCACTTGATCGGTAGAAAACCACCACGGGACCGAATACGATAAGGCGGTGAAGTGTATGTATCTTGAATTGGTTAATCGCAGCATACTCTTTTTAATAAATGAATGGGATGCTCTAGAATCAAATAAAACCGATGCAGACACGATTAACAAGTAGTGTACCTAGCACGACGTCAGTACGCTCGTCCGCCTCCTCCTCGCCGAGACGTGGTTGACGCGACTCACATGCATGCCGGGTGGAGTAGGTGCTGCCCTCGTGGTGGTGGCGTGGCTCGCTGAGCCGGGCCGTGGCGCCGAGCAGTACGCCCGGCATCCTCGCCGCTGGCGAGGCATCGCGGCATAGTGGCCCCGACGCCACGCGGAATCGGCAACGCTGGCTTGTACGCCCGCCGCCGGGTCTCGCCCCACCGTGCCGCTGAGCCGGTG
This sequence comes from Ampelocalamus luodianensis, assembly GCA_036346255.1. Taxonomy (NCBI): domain Eukaryota; kingdom Viridiplantae; phylum Streptophyta; class Magnoliopsida; order Poales; family Poaceae; genus Ampelocalamus; species Ampelocalamus luodianensis. The sequence continues at coordinate 38,858,878 of CM070625.1, forward strand.
GAGAAGGTCGTGGAGGTGCCACAGAGACCTCGATGGTGCTGAAGCCGCACGAGGTGCCCGAGGTAGCCCCGGCGCGCTCGGGAAATCGCCACTCGCCACCGCCAGGTGTAAAGCCCTCCTCCTCTTCCTCGACTCATCCATCGCCATGCTCTCATGCTCCACCACTATCGCTTTGTTGACCGATGCTAAAAACTCAAATCATGTGCAGCTAAAACAAGCCGCAACTCCTGACAACCCATGGACGAACTCGTTCGGCGACGAGCGCTCGCCGAGACGCCGTCCGAGCATACCCGCCAAGTAGTTGAAATCATGCAGTACTCGGGATCGCCCTCCGCCCCTACCTCAAGGCAAGGAATCGCTGCCGCTTGATAAGCAAGACTTCTCCCAGATATGGCCCTCTGAATCGCGCCTCGAACTCGCCCTGTCGACGTGGCACGGCCGCATGGCGGAATAACTATCCCACCACGCAGCCGCCGCACCCGCCAACCGATAGCCGGCAAACAAGACTCTCTCTACTCCAGACACCGCGCAATGTTCAGCTTTCTTCTATGTTGTGCAGCGCCCTTCGCCTCATCGTCCTTGCCGCCAGAACGCGTCGGAGGGTTGGTCCACAAACTCGCAAGACCTCCGGCGCTGATGCGGGCGCCTCCCGCCGAACGGAGCCGGAGCGTGTTACGACGATCGCCTCAAGCATCCGGTTCGGTCCATCCGGCTGCGCTCAATCATCATCAAAACTCACCATGGATGGCGGTGGAGGGAGCACCTCCTCAGCGGTCCGCCCTGCTGGGACGGCGGCTGAGAGGGCTCGCCATGCTCAGACGGCTGTTGGGATGACTGTCCCTGATCGTAGAAATCGCTCAGGGTTGCTAGACGTGGTGCCCTAGATGGGGAGCCTCGCCGCAGGTGGCTCCTAATCGTAGTCGGTCCCGTCATCCCAGACAGACAATGATGGTTAGTAAATAAGATAAAAGCCATTACTTGGCTATACATGCACAATCGATATCAAAGAGCATGAAAACTATAACCTCAAATGGAACACCAAACATTAAGCGACATAAACCAAATCGATACAACTCAGACATAAGCGCCTCGCAGCTTAAGATTACAATCAAAATAGTAGTGTTTGCAAATAAAACATAACCGCCGACATCTACTACCCTATTACATAATTCTAAGGATACAAGCTCAAACATAGAGCTCCTCGCCCTAACACCTAGATATTATTCCGGCCAAAGTTCACCTGAAAGTCATCGAAAGGTGTGGTATCCAGGGATCCTGTGTCTTCTCGGTCTCCCGGGTTGGTGAGGCGTAGGGGGGATCCTACGCCGATGATATGGCCTCCTACTTCAGAAGACGATAGTCCGAGGTGCGTAAATGTATGGTGAAACCTCATTAGCGCCATACAAAGACATCCGACGAATAAGCCTCATGTCATGCATAAGTCGCAAATGCTCTGAGCTATAATGAGACGACGACGCGCCTCCCATAACTCACGCACTATGCAGCGATGCATTTGGTCCATTACGTGAACCAATCTCGCCAATCGCTCGACTTGGGGTCCTCCCAAACCGGATCCTAGCAAACGAAGTTCACGCCCTAGCGCGCACGCGCATCGGAAAGTGATCATATGGGGCCGGGCTAACTCACAGTCGTAGCTAAGACGACTCATGGCCACCAAGGCCACTTCTTGTAACGCCATGGCCTCGTAAGTACCACGCTACCGAAGCGGTAAGGTATGCTCCGTGACTTGTCTAGCAACGATATCTATTATCGCCATAAATTCCTCCATTCCGTGTCCTCGATCACGGTAGATGGAATAAGTGGGTGATATGTGAAGTTCGCCCCACATCATGTCTCGTAGCAACGCCGGTATCCATCCACTCCTTCACTTGAGTTTCCTGACAAGGCAATCGAGGGTTCATCTAAAGGCAAGAAGGCAAGGTAAGTTAGTTTCATAAACCAAAACAGATCAGAGAGAAAAGATACTAAGATGGATAAGGAATAAAAGGTATTCTTAACTTAAACTTTCTGAAAATACTTTGATAATTTGCAAAATAATTTGACCAAGGGACTTACTAACTTAACGCCAGTGTTACCTCTAACCTACAGTCAGTATGGATCTGATACCAACGCTGTGGGGACCCCGGTAATTATCTCCATAAGACCGAGATTAGACAAGGTCTTAGGGACATAATCACGGTCTCGGTAGTGAATTCCAATTTAACTCTATCCAAGTGAGAGGCTTAGCCGAATACTAGAGTCTCAACGATCATGCGCGCTGCTCCTTTGCGAGCGCTACATGATTGTCGATTCTCTTTCGATTCGAAGCACTACACTTAGTGAGTTAAATGGGAATTCATCGACAACGAGTATGACTTATATTGGCTCCCAAGATCAACGACCAATATAATCATACCCTCATCCAACGTTGATTACATCCATACAACGCATACAACAAGAGATCAAAAGGCATACTGCATAATAGTCAAGGTCTACAGCTTATTACATGCGGCCGACCGGCCAAATTCAAAGTAAAGTATCAAGTAGCAGCGGAAGCAAATAAATAAAGCAAAAGACCAGTAATGGTATGCCCATCACCCATCGGCAACCGACTAGGAGTTAAATGATAGCACACTACTCGTTAGTGTCACCCAAGTCAACACTAACAAGATCGTCAAACTCATAATCTTCCTCACCGAAAAGGCCAAGAAACATCCGGCCGAGAACAAGTGTACTGCAAGTCTTACACAAATAAAAATAGTTATGCATAAGGGTCATTCAAAGGATGGCTCATTTTGGTTTAGTTTTGCGAAGAGACGCAACAAATAACATCCTACACATACTAGTTTTTCATGTGCCCATTTAAAATCAGATTTGAAGTAGAAGTAAAGCATGTAGTAAAGCATTTCAAGAATAAACAATTGAATCATACAAAGACCAAAGTGGCAGCCCACTTTGATGTACTAAACACATGAACATCCCGCTCATGACGAATACCAAGTTCAACCACAATTTTAATTAAAAGTGTAACAATAGTAACTCCCTAACTCAAGCGGTTGTCCATAACCGTGGACACGGCTATTCGAATAGATTGATACCACTGCAGGTGTACTACTTACCCACACGACTTGATTAGCCCGTAAGCCTCCGTGAGGTCTCTCGAATAGCATACTTCCTATGGTATGCCAAATGTAAATCAAGATACGCCATTTTCAAAGAAGAAAGCCCTATTGAGCTAAGTCCCCTTGTGAGATGGTTCCTTGCCTAGTACAAGCATCCGATAGCACTTGCTAGGGGCTCAAGTTATATTGACATACCGATGCAATCAAAATAAGTAAAATTGGTGCTCCTTGCACACTATAAAGGATTACATCGGCCTCCTAAGAAACATAGGATTTCACTGGCCGCTATGCCCCTTACACCACCATGGGACTTAACACAATAAAACCCTCCCCTACTTAACCATACGGCTCCCAACCCGCAGTGGCAAAGACGAGTGTACTTGAATTAACGACGCACAAAGTTCGGTCCTCAATTGTCCAAACAAGTCCTTGCACTTACTCCAATGCTCGTAGGTAAAGCACCATCACTAACCAACACTTGTCCGACTAAATCCCATTTTAAAATGACAAATTTTTGCTCATAACACGATACGAATATCTGAATTAAAGTGTAAAGAGGTAAGTATGTGTTTCCATAATTGTCAAGTTAGCCCTGCAATCAAACTACCAGATCTAGACTTGCATGAATAAGCAACCCATATTCAATAATCATCACATCCTATCTTAAGCATGTAGGTACCGGCATAATTCAAGATTAACCTCAAGCATAGGACATAACTAGACTACACATCACAAAAATATTTACATAATCAAAATAGCATGCAAGCAATTATCATTGCACTAACTTAACCAAAACTGGATCAAATATGATGCAAAAGAAAGTTCAAATGATGCTTGCCTTGCTGGTACAAGAGCTGCTCACTCTCGTAGCGTAAGTGTCGATATCAATATGCTCGGATCTATATAATTATAACATCAAATAAATACCGAGAAAACAACTCAAAACCAAAATGCTCAAAAATGCATGATTTTTCTACAGTAGTTAGGTCATGATTTTAGATGGATTTAGGTAAAAGAATTATTCCATTTGGAGTTATGAATTGGAAGTTATGCTATTTGAAATTTAGGTTTCATTAAACCTTAAGTCATGTAATTTAATTATTTGGCCAAAATTTGTAGAACAATGGTGGGGTAAAGGATTACATAGGTAAATAGATAATATTAATACAAGTTCAAAACAGTTGGGGTTTGTCCTTTTTGGAGTTTTTATGATTTAGTTATGTATTTTCAAAGTTATCAGTCTTTTATAGTATAACAATAATGGAGTTAAAGATTATATTCTCCCAAACATAGTTTCTGTGATAGAAGTAATATGGAGACCATTTTGAGAATTAAGTTCACTGAAAATAAAAATTATAAAAAGTGGTCTCACTGTTTTTGGAGTTTCCAATAATTACTTATGAATTTTTGAAGTTATCAGTCATTTTTCTATTGTACAAATAATGGTTTTAATGGATTAATATCCAAATAAAGCTCTCGCTACAGAGACAATGTGGATATCATGGGGATATGCTCATGATCGTAGGATGATGTGACAATTGGCAATGACGTTGAAAGTTTGCTAAACACGAAGTTTTCGCAAAGTTCGATTCGCCGTCTCAGCGGTCGACCGGCCTTGGTGGCGCCGACCGCCCATGCCTCGTGAATTGTACTGGCGGTCCGACCGCCAGCCGGGCGGTCCGACCGATTTGTAGCGGTCCGTCTCGGTCCGATGAGCGGTCGGACCGCAAGTTGAGTGGCATTGAGTTTGAGGTCACCAAATATAGAGGGTGTAGGCAAGTGAGGAGATTCTACCGCACTTGGTCTCATAATTTTTGGAGCCTCCACTAAAAGTTCTATTCGCTTTAAATTTCCAAAGAGGTTGCGGATTTCATGTTGAAATTTTGGCTAAGTCCTTTGGTGGCGATCCGACTGCCTTAGCGGGCCGACGGCCAAGGTCAAGCGTCCGACCGCCACTTATGTCACACCATGTGGCGACGTATGGTTGCCGATTAGGTCAAGTTCATGGGTTTCATGTCATATGTGTTGCATGATGCGTGTTTTGACTAACGGGTCAAGTTGTGAAGAACTTGTTCCTAATTCGATTTGCTTGTCTATTGTTGTGCAGGTTGCTTGGTGGTCAACGACGGTCAACGACGAGGATGATCGGGACTGTAACATCCCAATCTTGGGCTTGTGTTTGAAATTTAAGAAAATCAGTAGAAATTAAAACTTTTCTTACATCATGTATTTCTTGTTGTGCCAAACAATTCTTGTACAAGGGATTATGGAAATACATTGTCACAAGTCTAGTTGATCCAAATCTTGTTATTCCAAAAACAATCTTGTCAAATCTTATGATCATCCTCTGAAATATTTTTCCTAAGTCTCTGTGATGGTATGTGACCCTCTGAAAATTTCACAATTTTAGAAATTGTTTGAATATTTTTAGAGGCAATCAAACCTGCTTGACTCTCACCAAACATTAAAACAGAGCCTTGCAGAATTTTTGGGGAATTTTTCGCAGCATAAAACCTCTGAAAATTTTACACAAGGTTAATATCCGAGTTAGCAAGCTCCTGTAAAATTTCATAATTTTGGAGTTAATTTGCTACCTCAAATAAATCATTCAAAGTCTCTGTCAGATTTCAAAGTCAAACGTGGTTTTATCATTACTTGTTCGAGTCGCACTCGCTCGAGCAATTGATTCGGTCCACCAACTAACCGCACCGAGCCACTCTTTAAAACGCGCCCGGATCTCAACCGTTGATCTAAATCGCACGCTCGCGCGCTGTAAGACTTCTGACCTTCCGCCTGTAAGTTTGATTGTCACCGCTAGATCTCCATCCAACCGCTGAGATTTCCGAACCTTCTGACCCTCCGCTGTATTTTTGAATCGGGCCGTTGGATTAGGATCCAACGCCGCGTGTCCCTTCGCTGTAGATTGAGTTTGCAACGGGAGCAACTGAGCCGCTCGCTTCTAATCGTAGGGCTCGCAATCTCTCCGCTGTGTTTTAAAGCCCGTAGGCGTGGCACTATCTCGCCGTCCGTGTCTCATCCAACGGCCGAGAATCACCGAGCCTTTTCGCAGTCGCTTCAACCTCCTACCGCGGCGAGCAATCGTAGGGGAGTAATGGCGTGTCATTTCTTGCTCCCTAAAGCCACCCTAGCCGACGCTTAGGGGTATGGAGGTACACCGAGCCGTGCCATGCCCTAATGCACGCTTTCACCCTTTTTCCTTGCTCGCCGCGCGATTGTGTTTGGTGTTTTGCCACCGAAAGAGGTGTGGTGCAAACCCTAATGCTTTCATGGCTTTATAAGCACCTCAATGCTTCCTAGTATCTCTTTAGACCACCACCAAGCTTCATTCACCAGATTGGAGCTTAACACCTCAAAAATGGCAAATCGCCATTGTTGACCCGTGGAGCTCCTTGGGTGTTTTTGGCATTCCAGTGGTCCTCCTTCATGTTTATTTGCCCTAACCTTATCTATTTACTATCTTGAACATTTCCCCTCACTTAATTTTGGATTTGATTCTCGTGAATTGTCCAATTTGGGGTTTGTTCAAATTCTACTAATTTGGTCATCTTCTTCCTCACCCGTGAGTGCTCCATTTTCTAATTACTTGCTCATATAGCTTCAGGGACCTTAATGAAGCTATATTGATGTTTGCATCTCTCCCGTGGCTCGTGGAATCCATCTCGGTTTTCTCCAAGTCCGGCGAAGCCACCGTGATCAAGCATCTCCGGCCATCTTTGAAGCTCCTCTCCTTTCAGGTAGCTTCTTGTTAGTCCTTAGAAGCTTTGGCACCCGCATCCTAGGCTTGCAAAGTGGAGCTCATTGCATTTTCGTGTTTAGCAAGAAGCTCCCATTTTCGTTTCCGCCAGCGGCGGTCTCAGTCCTCACCGCGGGTGAGAATGCTACCATTAGATTCGCTGTGCTATTGCGAATCCATTTTGGTCCTTGGTGGCGCCGCGCCGTTGTCGCCGGCGATTTGCCGTTGAAACCACTCGGTTTTGCTTACAGACAGAGCTCCTGCCGCCACCGATTAGGACACATTAATTGCTAATCATTAGTTGTTAATTATGTCTTAATCATTGTCGCTGAGCCACTCACCATGGGCCCAATATCCTTAAATCACTCTCTAGTTCAATCCGCACTGCTCCGACATCATTAATGTTAATCATTGGTTAATTAATGTGTCGCATTTAATCCTCGCGGAAATTTACCTGCGAATGGACTTGTGGGCCCGAGGGGTTAAAATCAAATTTCAGCAATCATTAGTGTTTATTTAATGGTAATCATTAGAAGCATTAATCTGCCCTAACCGCCACTCTCGGGCCGCAAGCGGGCCCAGGTGTAATCGTGCACGCGGTTAAACCAACACTGGTGACTCAAGTCACCGACATGCGGTCCCACGTGTCAAGATCTCCCATTGAACCGCGATCAATATCTACCGCTCATTTTTAGATCTGCGCCCGATCTTTGTGTGCGCTCGACCCTCCGATGCCTTGATCGTTTTCGATCGCCGATCTTTCGATCAACGGCCGAGATCGTGTATGCAACCACACCGTCCCGAATGCATACACTTCGTGCACCGTTGATCTTGATCCAACGGTGGGCCCGCTGATTCGCGCGCAGGCGCTATTTTCTACAAGGTGAGCCGAGGATTTTAGATCAAGGGTTGGGAGTGGTCCACGCTGCTTTCTTTTTATTTGGGTTGTTCTCAGATTTCTAAGTATTTATTTAACAACCAAAATGATATAAAACTTTAGAAATTCACAACTAATTCATTTTAATCGCTTTTAGATAATTCCAATCGTAATAAATTTGGTTGTCACTTTAGTTTATTATAAAAATGGATTTAAGCATGTTGCAAGAGCGTAAAATTGTGTAACTAGGAATAACTTGATTTCTGCCATTTTGAATATTCCGTAAATAGTTTTAACCTTGAAAGATGCATATCTTTTCTCAGATAAACCAAATTGTGCAAAATCAATTTTGTTAAATTCGTCTGTTAGTATACTTTCATATAAAATAGGTTTTGAGCATGTTCATAATTCTGTAAAATGATTTGTATTAGTTTTACAACTTAGAAAAATCATAAGTAAATGTGTATAACTCCAAAATTAGTAAATCCAACTTTGCTGTTATTAGGATGTCATAATCTACCTACTATAAAAATTTCAGACCTTAGATCATTCTGGAAAATTTCGCCATGAACAGTATTAATTATTAATTAGGTTGTTATATGTTGAGAAGGAGCATTTTGTTCATATCTTTTGCATGTTAAGTCCAAATTGCATCATTCTTGTTCCTGTCACTTTATAAAATCATTCCCCAGCTGTAGTATAAATTTTATTAGTTTTGGATGTGTTTTGTCGTTGGGATTTATTTGGTGTTTTTCGTTCTATTTGCTTATCGCTTTTCGTTAGGTTCCAAGACAATATTATTAATCTTGATATTGAGCCACAAGCCATCGACTTTTGCACTTCACCAGCAAGCGGATGTAGCATTCATTTGATCATATTGTTCTACTATTTTCAAAGTCTAATATATTGTTTGCAAATTCTATGTATGCATTGCTATGTTGTTTTAAACTATTGTCTGTAGTTGGCCTACTAGATGCATTATCGTGAGGAAATGTTTATTCCTCTACTATCAAGCCTAGGTTACTTGTCGTGATTTTGGGTTCACTGGATGGACCCTTGTCACTTAGTAGTTTACGTGTCATTATGCTTAGCCATGCTTAGTTATCGGTAGAAATGGGCGCTATCGACTGTCGATAACTTTGATCACACAAACTATTACTATGTGTATATTTCAGCCTTGTGCTTTGTCTAAATTGCAAAACTAAAACTGAAAATGAAAACAATTTAGACTTGGGGCACGATGGTAAGGTGGTGTGATCTTGTGGGTGTGATTGGAATGGTGCCCGGTCAATTAAGGACCGAACTACTTGTGAGTATCTCATATCCGAGCATTCGTGCGTGCAACCACACTAGAGGATATGGGACCTCTCTTAGCCGAGTACTTTGGGTGTGTTAATTAATGAGTCGCGTGGTGGGTTGCATATTTGATTATATGCAACATGGACACGCTTGTAGGGAGGAGAACACCCCGAGGTCGGTGTATCTTGCTCCACGATGGGTCCTTGTGATCCATATTTCGCCTGCAGATCACTAAGGATTAACCCCATACGCATGCCTCTTGATTAGCATATTCCATTGGAAAGGGTTCAGAGGACTTAGCCGTGCCGATACCAAAGGAAGTGTGCTTAATAGCTTGGCAAAAAGGCGGTCCAAGTGTGGGTACATTGGTACACCCTCACAGGATTAAAACTATTCGAATAGCCTCGCCCTAGGTTATGGACACGCTTGGATAAGCTTTTCAAGAGTTAGACTACAACCTTTCAAAATTAAAACTTGTTGGGTGGTATGAATCGTGATTCATGTTATGTTGTGGTGACTTTTGGGAAAGTCACTTCTAGGTGGATACCGTTACTTATGCTTACTCGCTGTTATTTAAATGCTTAAAAACGGATTTTACAAACTGCTGCTCAATCTATTACAATATTGCAAATGAAACTTGCTTTATGCGCCCAAAGAACCATATAACCACATTCCTTTGAATACAATTTTCATGTAGCTATGTATAGGCTTGTTACTCGTAAGTCTTGCAGTACATTTTTGTACTCACCGCATTGCTTGTGTTGTGCAGAGGATGATAGTGAGTCCGATGGACCTCACTTTTGTGAGTTGTGCCGTGGCGCTATTTGGCGATTAGCTTGGCGGCCTTGGCTTGCTGCTCCTGTGGTGTTATGTGGCTAACCTGGTCGTCTTTTGGTTTAAGCCATCTTATGGCAACTTTTGCTTCCATTACATTTATTTGCTACTTATGTCATTTGGCCTGGTCATGTGTGTTGTAATAACTTATAATATGTATGTCTTTTGGTAGACTTGTTATATTCTCGTGTATGGAATTGATGCATGCTTGATATGATGTATGTGTGCCGCTTGTTCTGGGAGGCACATATTCATCGAGACGCCGGATTATTCTATTTGTGATACTAGAACCAGTGGAAGGTTAAGTATTACAAGTTTAATAAACCGGGTCTCACAGGACTAGGCTTGGATAGCCGAGGTTCAAAACGATCGACGATGCCGTGAAGTCATTGACTCAAGTATGGTGCAAGATGGACAAAGGAGACCGAACGGCAGCGGCGCATCGTTGAATCTGCCGCGCGGGGTCGGTGCAAGTGCCATGGTGGTTTCGGTGGGAACCGGATGGGAGAGACTTTCCGACATGATGAGAGCCGTTGATCAACCTACACGTGGCGAGAGCGAGTGCTTCGCACAATATGAACACGCGCTTAAAATGTGTGCGCGTGTCACCGCTTGTTTTGGGCCTTAACGGAGCCCATTAGGGAGACTCTTTATAAACCCTAGGCCTCCACTATAAATAGAGGAGGGAGGTGGCTGCACCCTTCCCCGGCTTTTCGAATCTTTCATTGTTTAGAAACCCTAATTTGCTTAGGAGAGGAGTAGTGGAGGTTAGGGTTCTAGAGAGTTGGATTGGATTTCGTGCTCATGTATTGAGTCTTTGTCATCCATTGATGGAGTGGTGTGAACCAATATCATATCAAATCAATCCAAAGAAAGTTTCTTCAAGATGAGGTCAATTGCTTTCTTTCTCTCTTTTGATGATTTGAGTCTTTCCTTGATTCACGAAGTTTTTACTTAGTTTCGGACGTGATCTAGCTTGCCGTGAAGTGTGGGAATACATCTAGGATCATCAAGATCATCAATCACCCACGAGCAAGTCTCAAGATCATATTTTCGCTTTGACTCGCTTTTGACCTAACTTCACCAAACGGTAAAAGGTCGAATCTTGGCAAGGATTATCACGATCGTTGCTTGGAATAGGTTCCTGACATACTTAGAGGGTGTGTGTCAAATTTCACGTAAGTTTGGACGCACGAATCAAAAGTTTGATCAATTTGCGCTTCGGCTTGTCCGCCGATTTCTCTGCTCATCGAACTAGCGTCCGATCGCCGAGGAATCGGTCCGACCGCTTGATCGGTTCGATCGCTAGACCGACCGGCCCGACCGCCCGTGAGAGGTCGCACCGCCCGAGCCTTCGTGTTTTGGTTTTGTGTTAATTTTACTGGTTTTGAGTTGATTCAATACAAGTCTTCCATGGCATGATTGATTGATCTTCATAGCTTTCATAGCTATTGGAGTGAGATTCGATTGAATTAAATTTGGGAGAAAAAGAGATCGTGCTCTATTCACCCCCTCTAGTCGCCTTTTCGGTCCAACAAGTGGTATCGAGCCCTAAGTAGTTCAATCTTGATCTTAACCGGTCACCGAACTTGGCGATGGATAAATACTCTTCCAAACCGCATATCTTTGATGGGCACGACTATGCCTTTTGGAAGAACCGCATGCGTGTCTTTCTTGAGAGCGAACCACGAGGTATTTGGGAGGTCGCTCGAGGTCCGCTTATCTTGCCCGAGGTTGCTACGCCGCTCAAGCCCTCTTGGCTAATGACCGTAAGGCAAAGAATTTTCTGTATGGTGGGCTTGGTAGACAGAATATGATAGGATTTGCAATCTCGAGACTGCACATGAGATTTGGAAGACTCTCGAAACCTATCATGAGGGTTCTTCCCAAATCAAACAAGTGCGTCAGCAGGTATATAAAAGAGAATATAACAAATTCGAGATGCGTCCTGGTGAGAGCATCGATGACATTTTCAACGCTTCAACATAGTGATAAATCGATGAAGTCCATTGGTATTGAATTTACATACCGAAATGCCATCCATCTCCCGCTGAAATCAACACTGTGGAGTGGGAGATAAAGGCTACCGCCATTCAGAAAATGTCAACTTCTCTTATCTCGACTTTGAGCCGCTCTATAGCAAGCTCAAGACTCATGAGATCCGTAAAGTGACCATTCTAAGAAGGGTAACATGGCTTTGGTAGCGCACCCGCCAAGAGAGCCTCTGATAGGTCATTTGAGTCTTTTCTCGTTTTTCACTTGCTTTTTATCCGCAATTCAAGAAGAGGATCTTGAGAGTATTCCGAGTCCGAGATGGCGCTTTGATTAAGAATTTCACACTGCCTACAAATAATATGAGAAACAAAAGAGAGGCGCTCCCGTGACTTGTTATGAATGTGGAGAGCTTAGTCACATCCGGCAAATTACCCTAAGCTGAAAGGTAAGAGCAACCACAAGGATGAAAAGCCACTTGAAGAAGCCTCAGGCGCAAGTCCAGTGTTTGATGATGCCAAGCTCGTGAAGGCTGCCACTGGTTCTTGCCGCTCTTGGAGATCGTTTGAGTGATGTGGACTCGGGAGCGAGGAGGACAAGGAGGAGGAGCCTCAAGACAAGAAGGGGAAGGCCAAGGACTTCACAGCATGTGCTTCATGGTCGACTGACGACATCGATGACAACAATGAGGTATCTCCTTCTTATGATGTTCTCTTTGCTAGATGCGAACCTGCTTATGAGCAAAATGATAGGTCGTGATAAAGCTTTAAAGTTCATCATGACTAAGAATGAGGAGTTAGAGTCACAAGTAAAGAAACTCACATTAGAACTTGTGAATGCTAAGAGTCTTGAATCGATGAATGTTCATCCCGCTATGCTTTACATTCTGAATTTGCTAAACTGCAATCTGCTCATGATATTGCTTTTCAACAACTTAAAAATGCTAGAACTGAGCTAATTGAAGTTAAATCTGCTCCTTGTGAAAAATGCTTAAAGTCTAGCAAGTTGGTTGTTTCTGATATGGTTGAATCTAGCTCTTGCTCTGTCTGCTTAGAACGTGAACGTGAAATACATGATGTTGTAGAAGCAGCTAGAGCTAAATATGACAAGCTTAAGGACAGCATTAATTCTGCTACTTGTGCCTCATATGAAGCTCTTAAGTTTGAAGTTGCTCTTTATAAGAAGAGGCTTAATGCTAAAACTTGTGATTCATGTGTTAACCTTAGAAAAGAAATTGCTTACCTAAATGACACATTAGAAAGATTTTTTAAAGGTAAGAAACAGTTAAACATGATTCTTGACAAGTCAAAAACTCCTTATAAGAAGCAAGGGTTAGGATACAACTTTACCTAGGATAAATCTAATGACATTCAAATTTTGAGAAATGGCTTAGTTGAATTTGATACCCAACCTGCAAAGATCACTTTCAAATCTGCAGTTTTGCCCAACCATCTGCTCACCAAAAGGTGTTTCTCCCAGTGGTACCAAGTACCATTGCACCTATTGCAAGAAGGATGGGTATTTGGTTGAGTTCTCACATGAGGTTGAAAATGCTAAGAAAATCTTGCTAGAATGTCATCTAATCATCCTAGAGCTTTTGTGAGACATGGTAATTTAGAAAGGAAGAAACCTGGTCTAGGATTTATTTCACATGCAAATCATGCTCATGCTCCTAGACAGATAACTCTCATGTTAGAGTAACCATTGCTCATAAGAATTTCAAATAGAATCAAGGATATCACTCGCTTACATACTACTGCAGACGCAGGTCTCTCAAGATCGGGTTCCCAAGTCATGTTTAACTAACCCCAGATTGAGACACATCGCTCTTCTCGGCCTTGATTTTCGTGATCGCCGGAAGGAAGGACACGGGTTCGCCGACCACTGCTCACGCCACACGACCGAGACTCAAAATGGTTCACCTCCTTCACGCGGCCGATAGGTGATGTTCTCATCACCTTGGAGACAATACTCAAGGGCGGATTGAAGGAACAGAACAATCGTGGTGAATGACAATTTCATCCTAAAGGACGCCGCCCTTGTGGACAAGCTTAGGTTTAATCTTACTCGCCTCACGCCTTCTGATGATGGCTATGAGACTATATTTAAGAAAATGCTTGTCGGTGCTTGATTCTCGCGTGAGCCTGCTTTTGGGATTTATAGAGTTGCTAGGATCTTTGGAGCTGATTTTTCAATCTCTCGGCCGTTCTCTTAAATGTTTGTTTACACCTTCTTCGAAGTTCGCTTTGCACCGACGCTTGGGGCACATTGGTTTTGATCATCCGACGCGAGTTAGCAACCTTCATCTCATGATAGGTTTGCCCAAACTCAAAGTCAAGGATGTCAGATGTGCGCCTCGTAGGCATGGCAAGCAAGTTGCCGCCACACCCTTTAGTGACTTTGGTCATGACCGACGGATCGGGACAGCTTGCTTCATATGGATACCGTTGGTCCCGCTAGGTTCGCCAATTGCGGCAAGTGGTACATTCTTGTCATAGTTGATGATTTTTCGAGATACACTTGGGTGTTCTTTCTGCCTCGGGATGAAGCTTTTGGTTTTTATCGTGATCTTGTTCTTCGCTTGGCTTCAACTTTCTCGTGCTTTAAGAGCGATCCGCAGTGACAATGGCACGGAGTTCAAGAATGCCTCGCTTGCCTCTTTTTGTGCCGAGCGCGATTGAGCATCGCTTCTCTTCTCCACACGCCCTCAAATGAATGGCATTGTGGAAATGAAGAAATGTAACCTTAGTCGAGATGGCTAGGACGATGCTAGATGAGTATAGCACTGAGGAGGTTTTGGGTCAAGCTATTTCTACAAAGATGCCATATTGCAAATCGTGTCTTCTTGAGACCTTCTTTGGGCAAGACTTCATATGAGCTTCGATTTGGTAGAAAACCCTCTGTTTCTCATTTTCGAGTTTTTGGAGCTAAGTGTTTACTTCTTAAGACAGGAAATCTAGATAAATTTGAATCAAGAACTTTTGATGGTTTATTTCAAGTTATTCTGCACATTCGAGGGGTTTTTGGTTTTTAATGTTGAAACTAACATTGTCTAGAGACATGCAATGTCACTTTTGATGAGACTAGCCCCGAGCTAGATCCGACATTTCGTAATACACAAAGTGACAAAGCATTTTTGTGGAGGAAGATGATGACGGTTGATATTTGTCCTCCACCGCGCTGTTGAGGCTCCTGCCCAAGTTCCGTAACCTCACACATCGCTTCACCTCCAATTGAGGCTCTCTGCGCATCTTCTTCATCAGCCAGACCATGAGGTTGAGGAGATATTGTCTCCCCAGCGCCCACTTCATATTCAGAGGCATTATCCTCCGGATCGATGATTGGTAATCTTAATGAGCGAGTCACTCGCCCAAGTATCACGATCCAAGTCTCTACTCTCATTCTCGCATTTGTCGCTTCTTCAACCCCGCGATATATCACATGCGTTATCCGATTCTAGCCGGGTCAATGCCATGCATGAGGAGTTAGAGAATTTTGAGAGGAATAAGGTCCTGGAATCTAGTAGAACCTCCTAGTGGTCATAATGTGATAGGAACCTGCTGGGTGTTCAAAAATAAACAAAATGAGGATGGTTCTGTGGTTAGAAACAAGGCTAGATTGGTAGCTCGTGGTTTTAGCCAAGTTGAGGGGTTAGATTTTGATGAGACATTTGCTCTGTTGCTAGATTGGAAGTCATTCAGATTCTACTTGCATTCTGCTTCTAAGGGCTTTAGATTATATCGATGGATGTTAAGAGTGCCTTTTGAATGGTTTTATAGAGGAGGAAGTGTATGTTAGACAACCCCAGCTTTGAGAATCCCAAGCATCCACATCACGTTTTCAAGCTATCCAAAGCCTTGTATGGTCTTAAGCAAGCCCCTAGAGCCCGGTATGATAGACTTAAGACCTTTTGCTTAAGAATGATTTTGAGATGGGTAAGGTAGACAAGACCCTGCTCATCCTTAGCGTGGCAATGACTTCCCCGCTGCTCGTAATTATGTAGATGATATTATCTTGGTGGTTCTTCACATGCTCTTGTTTCCAGCTTTTACGAGACCATGTCCAGTGGAATTTGAGATGAGTATGATGGGAGAACTCAACTACTGGGCTTCAAATCAAGCAATGCAAGGAAGGGATCTTCATCCATCGACGGCACACCAAGGATCCGCTCAAGCGCCGAGATGGTGACTCATAGCGATCGCCACTCCCATGGCGACTTCGATCGCTTGGATCCGATGAGGAAGGAGAAGCGTGGATCAACGTGAGTACCGCAAAGATGATTGGCTCCTTCTCGCATATGACGGCCTCAAGATCGACATCCACTTCGCGTTTGCCTCTCGTGCGAGGTTTCAGCGCCTCCGAGGACTTCCCATCGCCAAGCCGTTAAGCGCATCTTCGTATTTACACTCTACCCTCCAAGATGGCATTTGGTATCCCCGCCGCCTTCTTTGTCCATTCGGGGTTTTCGATTCTGATTTTGCGGTCGCTTGGCTAGATAGGAAGAGTACCTCGTGCACTTCTCACTTCCTAGGTACTTCTCTTGTCTCTGGTCTTCTAGGAAGCTTACTGTTGCACAATCCATCACTAAGCCGAATATGTAGCTATTTGCTAGTTGTCAGTAGTCGATTTTGTGGATGGTGTCCACTCTAAGGATTTTGGGTTGGCATTTGATAGTGTTTCTCTTCTCGTGATAACACTTCTGCGATTAACATTGCTAAAAACCCGTGGCAACACTCTAGACCAAGCACATAGACATTCGCTATCACTTTCTTAAAGATCATGTCGAGAAGGGTGATATTGTGCCGCATTTCGTGGAGTCCAAGCTCGCGAATGATATCCTCACCAAGCCTTTAGATCCAACTAGGTTTGCCACCTTGAGAAGTGAGTTAGGGTAATTTATCCCACGGTTTGGTTTGAGGGGAGTTTGATCTTTTGATCTTACCTTGTTCATTTGATCTTTCTTGATCTTCTTTGAACTTTTGATCTTTTTAGGTTTTTAAGTCTTTTTGTGCATCTCATTGTATCTTATGCATTTATATGAAAACCAAAAGATGCATTGTAATATGCTTTTTCGCTTGTCTTTTAAAATTGATGAAGCTTTGCTTATTACCCTTTGAGCTTTAGTATTTCAATTCGCTCAATGCCATGTCTAGTTCTTTGACTTGCTAGAATTATCATGCTTTCACATGTGTAGCTAAGTCTTTGTCAATGAGCCGAACTTTAAGACAACTTGAACTAAAAACCGCAATTTGTGGATGTTTTAGCTAGTTGCGCAATTAGTGCTCCTTTGTGACATTGGCCCACAAAATTAAGTGTGTTAGCTCTGAATCTAGTATTGATCATTGCTTGAGCTTCTTGTTCTTTTAAGAATCTAAATCGCTCTTGTGAAAAATGAAAATCAAATTTAAAGATTGTCTTGTGTTTAAATGTGCCAAACTATTCTTCAAGATCGCATGTCATAGACATGAACTTGGAGATAGTTTGATGATCCGACGATCTCATGGGGACCGCTTGTCACAATTGACATGAACCTCAAGATTTGTCGCCTCGTAGAAGCTTAGGAAGAGTTTGTGGATGGCTCCTAGTCTAGGATCTTCTTCACTAAGATATACTTTTAATCAACTTCAATATTCATTGCAAATGAAAAATCAAGAAAATGGGCGTTTGAGACAATTTGAGCAAAATGATTCAATTTAGGACCTGCTTGTCTCTTAATGTGGTCATTGTTAGCGCCTTGGTCTCACATTGACATTTTGACATGGCCAAGATCATCTTAGGATCTCGTTGATGGACTTGCTAGATTTGAAGCTTTGCTTAAAATGCTAAAATTTATTGCTTTATATTGAGCCTTCTTGCTTTAGCTTTGTTATATATGTCTTATCATGATCTTGCTAGCGCATTCAGCCGATATGGTGTTTATGCAAAATTTGAGATGCTAGCTTGTTCTTTTGGGTAATCTCCAAAGCTTCTTGTAATCCAAAATTGAAAATAGAAAATATGAAGTCACCCATTGCATTTCATGCATGCTCCTTCTATGCTTTTTCCTCATTCTCAGCATTTGTTATCTCCGACGAGAGGAAGGCGTGATTCCTTGATGACTCCATTGTCAAAGGGGAGAAGATATTTCAAGATGTGTAAAGGAGAAGATTTAAAAGTATTAAAAAGAGGGAGAAAATTGAGAATTTGAAATTTTCTGAAATTTGAGGATCATAGTGAGGGGAGTTCTTATTTGCATTCTTATGGTCTTATTGCTCTTCAACTTGAATTGCAATTCTTGATCCTCACCATGATCAAAGGTCATTTCAATAATTGTTCTTTCATATGGACCTTAAGTGACAATTTTGACTCGCTTTGGAAATTGAAGCTTTCTTGCTTTCTTTTGCCTTATCTCACTTGCCGATGCTATTCTGAAGCCAGCTTGGTCATTTTCATTGCTTTCTCTGCATATGGACCAAGTTGTGCCTTTGCGCGAAAACGTTGAGTTTTTACTTTTCAAACCTCACAACTTGCATTTGTGGGGAATTGCCAATGTGTTCATCGAGGGGGAGATTGTGGATATCATGGGGATATGCTCATGATCGTAGGATGATTTGACAATTGGCAATGACATTGAAGGTTTGCGAAACACGAAGTTTTCGCAAAGTTCGATTCTGCCAGTCTCAAGCGGCCCGATCGGCCTTGGTGGCGGTCGACCGCCATGCTCGTGAATTGATCGGGCGGTCCGACCGCCAGCCGGGCGTCCGATCGATGGTAGCGGTCCGACCGGCGCGTCGATGAGCGGGTCGGACCGCAAGTTGAGTGGCATTGAGTTTGAGGTCAGCCAAAAATAGAGGGTGTAGGTAAGTGAGAGATTCTACGCACTTGGTCTCATAATTTTGGAGCCTCCACCAAAAGTTCTATTCGCTTTAAATTTCCGAGAGGTTGGATTTCGCTGTTGAAATTTTGGCTAAGTCCTTTGGTGGCGGTCCGACCGCCTTCGCTGGCGCCGCATCGGTGATGGCGGTCGACCGCCAAGGTCGGCGATCCGACCGTTTTCACTTATGTCGCAACACGTGTGGCGGCGATGGTTGCCGATTAGGTCAAGTTCTTGGGTTTCATGTCATATGTGTTGCATGATGCGTGTTTTGATTAACGTGGGTCAAGTTGTGAAGAACTTGTTCCCGATTCGATTTGCTTGTCTATTGTTGTGCAGTTGCTTGGTGGTCAACGACGGTCAACCACGAGGATGATCGGACTAGGCTTGATAGCCGAGGTTCAAAACGATCGACGATGCCGTGAAGTCATTGGACTCAAGTATGGTGCAAGATGGACAAAGGAGACCGAACCGCGCCGGCGATCGTTGAACTGCCGCGCGGGGTCGGTGCAAGTGCCATGGTGGTTTCGTGGAGCCGGATGGGAGAGACTTGCCGACATGATGAGAGCCGCTGGATCAACCTACACGGCGAGCAAGCGAGTGCTTCACACAATATGAACACGCTTTAAAATGCGTGCGTGTGTCACCGCTTGTTTTGGGCCTTAACGGAGCCCATTAGGAGACTCTTTTAGAAACCCTAGGCCTCCACTATAAATAGAGGAGGAGGTGGCTGCACCCCTTCCCCGGCTTTTCAATCCTTTTATTGTTTAGAAACCCTAATTTGCTTAGGGAGAGGAGTAGTGGAGGTTAGGTTCTAGAGAGTTGGATTGGATTTCGTGCTCATGTATTGAGTCTTTGTCATCCATTGATGGAGTGGTTGTGAACTAATATCATATCAAATCAATCCAAAGAAAGTTTCTTCAAGATGAGGTCAATTGCTTTCTTTCTCTCTTTTGATGATTTGAGTGTTTCCTTGATTCACGAAGTTTTTGCTTAGTTTCGACGTGATCTAGCTTCTGTGACGTGTGGGAATACATCTAGGATCATCAAGATCATCAATCACCCACGAGCAAGTCTCAAGATCATATTTCGCTTTGACTCGGTTTTGACCTAACTTCACTCAAACGGTAAAAGGTCAGAATCTTGGCAAGGATTATCACGATCGCTTTCTTGGAATAGGTTCCGACATACTTAGGAAGGTGTGTGTCAAATTTCACGGTTTGGACGCACGAATCAAAAGTTTGATCAATTTGCGCTTCGGTTTGCTCCGCTGATTTCTCCGATCGCCGAGGAATCGGCCCGACCGCTTGATCGGTTCGATCGCTAGATCGACCGGCCGACCGCCCCGAGAGGTCGACCGCCCGAGCCTTCGTGTTTTGGTTTTGTGTTGATTTTACTGGGTTTTGAGTTGATTCAATACAAGTCTTCCGCTGTATGATTGATTGATCTTCATAGCTTTCATAGCTATTGAGTGAGATTCGATTGAATTGAATTTGGGAGAAAAGAGATCGTGCTCCTATTCACCCCCTCTAGTCGCCTTTTCGGTCCAACAGACAAGTTTGAAACTAATTTTAATATTTGGTTTACTAAAAGTGAAAATTTTATGGTTTCATGTGATTTGGAGCTAAATGACTTAGTTATGCATTCTCAAAGTTATACCTATTTTACAAAGCAGCAAATAAACCGATTTCGAATTTCATAAAGCATTTACTATTTTCCTTACCGAGGCATACGCTAGCCGCAGTCAATGACTTGCGGGACCCGTGAATAGTTTATTTTTCAGTTTATCTCAGATTTAATTTGTGTTCGACCACTGGGTCCCACCACAATGACACTGCTCAACAGATTTGGTCCACGTGCACGCCGCACGGTGCACGGGGTTTAATGCCTAGGCCCACATGTCACTCACTCCACTCCACCAGATAACCCCGCAGCTTTTCGTGCACGGACCCACGTAAGCGATCGCTTAACTCGTTAGGACATCATTTAATGTTAACCAATCATTAGGTAATTTAATGACCGAATCATGGTCCTAATGACCTTGCTACACGCGTCGGACGGCCCGACACGCCGCCACTGGTTTGCCCGACGCTTGTCGCGATCTCAAGCCACCGCGGCGTGAGTCGAGGCATGGTTGGAACCACACACTGGCGCGCACCTCCGGTAGAGGTGGCGGCGCTACACCGGCCCAGTGCGCCGCGAGCCGGCGATGAGCGCGGCAACCGTGGTGTACGGCATGTGCAAGTTAAGCTCGCGGTGTGCACACAAGCGCGCGATAAGCTAAAGCAGGTATACCAAGCTCACCGAGGTTAAGGAGAGACTAGAGGAGCTTGCGGGTGGTTGGCCACCAGAAAGACGACGCGCGCTAGGATCAACGCGGAGGAGATAATCTGTGCAAGCAACCCATCCAGGAAAGGTTGGGATAGCTTCAAGAAGTGATAGAGATGGTAACAACACAAGGAATTGGTAAATGAATTACCTGATCGACAAGGAACGATGAAAAGGGCTTTCGGCCGACAAGAGGGCAAGATCCAAATTCGAGCGATCCTGCAATGCATCGACCAAATGGGTTGAGGGGAAAATAAGGTGGGGTTAGGTGACACTTAATGACGCGCTCAGTTGAGGATAATACCTCTCGAAGACAAGGGTTGACACGGAGAGGTCTTCGGTGCGTGCTCTAGAGCTTCCAATGGCGCCACTGTGGTCCGGGAGCTACAAGAGGAAACAAGGTCCAAACTGAGCAAAAATGGAAATGGCATGGATCATAGAGATGGGAGAAACCATGCGGAGGGAACTCACCCGTGTAGAGAGCAAGCACAAGCTTCCTCCTCCTCTCGGGTGCGAGGAGAAGTGAGGCCAAAGGAGGAGCAGGAGGGGGTAATATGGCCGAGAACAGTGGGAGCGGGTGCGGTGTGCAGAGGAGAAACGCGGGGACAGGCCAACGGGCGCGGTGAGGTGACGGGGCTCAGAACGAAACGACCGCGTGGCAAGGAGGCTCTACGCGAGCGTCTGCCCGAGGAGGAAGACGACCCTGCCAAGTGGGACCGCTCGGTCAGAGGCACAAGGAGGTGTGGCTCGGTGCGATGGAAAGGCTTCAATCGGGACCGTTCGATGGTGAACGGACGGACGAGATCGGCGAGGGTTTTCGGACTGGTCAAACGATGGGAAGATCTGGGCCGCGAAGGCTTGATCCAACGGTCGCATGTGAAAGTGCAACTAGGTGGTTGGGCCGAGCCGTTTCACCAAGTCGGACTCGAGCCCAAGGAACAGTAGCCTGGTTCGGTTTAAGTTTGACTGAGGATCTAAAGGTTTTCTCCACTTTGACCAAGGGCTTAAAAATAGAAATAAATTTCCAAAAATCATGAAATAATTTGTGGGGGTTCCTGGGAAGGTATAGTTCCCATAAAAATTATGAAACCCCACTGTTCATATTAAAATTTGTGACATTTAAATTCAAACATATTGTATGTCTATGAATGTTGTTTGAATTTTAATCAGGTTCAAACTAGTCCCAAAAATTTTGTAAAAAATATATTTATTCATGAGAATTAATGCAGTATTTAAATAAATTGATTCCAGATGATGATCACAACTCTTTATTATAGATTCGAATTGAAATGTGAAATTTGATGTGTATGTCCACCTCAAATTAGATTTTCCAAGTACAATATATTATGGAAATGTTTTGAAACCAATAGTGCATGCTAATGAATTACATATTAATCCATTTTAATTGTTGGGGCTGTGACATGCGTGCATTCGTGTTTATATGCGTACGTCTCCAAGAACACAAGAAGAGGAAGAAGACGAGGGGGGAAGCGGCCAAGAAGCTGTTGTGTCCTGCCTCCCAGAGGTACCCCTCGTCGGGGCACTCGACGGTGGTGATGTTCCCCCTAGGGCAGGCGTGGGCTTCCGTGACGAGCACGTTGATGATGCCGTGATGGGTGCCCAGGGCCTGCGCGGTGTAGAGGGGTCTCGGCCGCGTCGCTCGCAACCTCATAGCGCATGTGGCCACGGTGGGGCTGCATGGGGGGGACGCAGGCGGAGCTGCGGTGGTGCGACCGTGGCGGTGGCAGTGTCCATGGTGACGGGGGGGAGGAGGGGTGGCTCTGGGAGGAGGGACGGCCAGGGAGGAGGGCTACGAGGAGGGAGGGGCACTGGGACGAGGGACGGCCACGGAGGTGGGGCGACGCGGGGTGGGGCAACACTGGGAGGTGAGGCGCCGTGGAGGAGGACTCAGACCGGGAGGTGGGGCGGCCGGGGAGGTAGGAGGTGGGATTTGGGGATAAGGCTTTAGAGGAAGGGGCGGTCGGGAAGCTCTTCGCGCCTTAGTCATCAAAATTTTCAGTTGCGCGCCCAAAGGTTGTATTATCCCCGGCAGATGCATTGACCTGGTAAACTTTTTCCACGGCAGATATATGGTAGGCAAATTTTTATTATCCCCAGCAGATAAGTTGCTCTATATAATAATTATTTCAGGCAGATAACGAGACCTTAATCTCTTGAATATTGCCGGCACATGTTTTGCCATTAATCTAATTTTTTTCAGACAGATTATTGCCCTTAATACTATGCCATGGTGTAGTGATATATTTTCCATCTGAGCTTCGATTGAGCCCATTCAAATTTATAAATTTGAGCTCTATTTTACTGAGATTTTTTTAAAAATTTTTGAAGTTTGTTTTCTTCTCAGTTTTATTTATTTCATTTGTGAGTAGACGTTGCTACTTCGGGAGATTTTAAAGAAAAAGGAGCTCACCAAGACAAGGAACCACAGAAGCCATTCTTTGGAATAAACCTACATTTATATACTGCATTCTGTGGTATGACTTACAAGTATGGTTGTGTACTTATACTTGCTAAATTAAATCAATAGAAGTATAGGAGTCGTTGTCGCATTCGAGGAGTGCTACAAGGTGCCGATCGTTAGGTCTTGATCCCACTGGTTGCTTATGTGAATTGATGGGACCTCACAAGTTTATTTGATCTATCGCCGCTTATTTAATTATTGTCACCATGAGGCTTAATAAGTGTAAACTCACCATAAGGTCAAAACTATTATTTGTTATTTAAATTAATTATTTATGTTGTTATTCGTCTTGTGTGGATCGATATTCATTTTTGAGTCCCAACAGACAAGATACATGATGTGAGACACCAATTCGATAAAAAAAAAGGAATTTAATTTCTGGTATTCTCCGCCTCAGTCAGTTTGCATGATGATAATCTTTTTGTTTAGCAGCCTTTCGACATGAGTTTGGAACTGAATGCAGATCTTAAAAACTTTCAGATTTATTTTTAAGAATATATAACCATGTAAACTTACTAAAATTATCAATGAAGCTAACATGGTATTTGTATCCTCCAACTGATTTGGATGCAGGTCCCCAAACGTCAGAGAATACGAGTTCCAAAGGGTTAGTAGACATGCTGAAAGGTAATTGATGACTCTTTGTCTGTTGGCAAGCATCACAAACTGACACATTATTTGATATGCTAACACAAGGAAGATTATTTGATCTAGGAACTTCTTGGACGATAGAGAAGGATGGATGACCTAAGTGGTTGTGCCATCGTTCTTGAGAGGGTTTGGAAGCCGCAAGAACTTGCCTCGAAGAAGAAATGTCCTTCGATGATATAGGATAGAGCCCTCCCTTAGATGTCCCTTAGAGCAGAATCTTCCTTGTGTCCCGATCCTTAACAAAAAAGGAAGTATGGTGGAATTCAACGAAAGCATTATTATCGATGTCAATCGATGAATATAAAGAAGGCTTTTGGATGCTTTAGGCACATAAAGAATATTTCACAGATGGAGATCTTGACAGGAGTACGGATTTTGGAGTGACCAATATGACTAATAAACATACCTGCACCACTTGCAGTCAGCACTTGGTCCTTCCTTGTACTTGTCCTTCACAGTCAAGTGATCTAAGTCGCTGGTGATGTGGTCGGTGGTGCTCGATCGTGTACCAATTCGTGTCGACACTGTGTACACCAAGTGATGATGTTCTTCCCCTTGGTAGGAATGATCGAAACGCTTATAGCACTTTAGGACCACATGACCGACCTTCCCACACAGTTGATAGACCGACTTGTTGCGCTCGGATCCATCTCCTTGGTAGTCGCAGTTGTCGCCACTGCTACCGCGGCCCCTTTCGCAGCCACGACCACTGAACGCAGTGTTTGCTGATGAGTTGTGCCCCTGCATCGACATGTTCTACTACTCCAGCACAGATTCAAAGCTAAGAAAATGCGAGTAAAGCTCACCGAGAGTCACCGGTTCAATCTTGGCAGTCATGGACGAGATCAACGGGTTGTAGTCTGCATCTAGTCCTATGAGGACATATGAAACCACATCTTCATCGGAGAGCGGGTGCCCTACGGAAGCCATGGCATTCGCAAGCGCCTTGACTTTGCCGAGGTATACAGCTCCCATCTGATGACCCTTCTGCTTGTTCGCCAATTGCACGTGGACTTGCATAGTTTTCGCCCTCGATTGGGACACAAACATGCTCTCGAGAGTTGCCCAAACCTCTTCCGAGGTGGACGTGAAGATGACCTGCCCCAGCACCTTTGGGGACAGGGAGGAAAGCAAGGAGCTCACAATGAGCTGGTCCTGCTCGTACCACGCGTTGTAGGCCAGGTTTGGCGTCCGATCCTCTTCTCCTTTCTCGGAGGTCAACACGATCTCCTTTTCCAGAGCGACCTTGGATCTATCCACATAGTCGTAGAGCCACTACCCTCGAAGGCATGGAAGGACCTGCGCTTTCCACATGAGGTAGTTTTCTCGGGCCAACTTTATGTTAACCAGATGGCCGAAAGAAGTCGGTGATGGGGAAGATGACGAGTCAGACGACATGATGTTCTATTGAAGAGATGGCTCTGATACCATGTGAAAGTTTGATAACAGGGATTGGTTTCAGGCTTCATGCATTCAAAGATGCCGAGCCATACACATGGATATATACTCGGCAATGCCAATCTGTTTACACGAAATTACATGAGCTAAACAAGGAAACAGAATTACATGGAAGGAGGACCGTAAGAGATACAACCGATCAAATCAGATCAAATCAAATCAGAAAGACGTATGTCAGACGATAGACACGGAGGGGGCGAGGAAGAGAAGACGTGTGCAAGATGATGAACCAGAAGGGGCAAGGGATTGTACATTAGGGGTCTCTCGGGCAATTAGCCATTTTTCCATTTTGAGCGCATTCGGAAATGAAAAAGAAACTGCTACTGAGCTTAAGCCTACATGGATCTCAAAGATGAGGGGGCAGAGGAGATAGTTGGTCCACCGAACGCGAGTTTAAATCGGCGTTTCCGCACCCCGATAGCCTAGTGTAGAACACAATGCTAGTTTGGTTGAGATTCAAATGTTTGGACATAAGGGTCCTATTCTCACGAGAAAACAGAGAGCAACGGGACATCCTTTCTTATCCTCCTTTTTTATTTTTCCTGAGAGGAGTGCAAATTTTTCTTGAATAATAGGAATCAAATACAAAACTATAAACAGAGAAGGACTCGAATGAAGAAACTACGGTGACACGGTGAAAAGGGAATAACAAAGAAAATACAGGTCCGATGTCTCCTACTCGATTTGGAAGGGTGGACAGTATTGGCCCCGTTTATATTCAAATTTCCAAAAGTAGCCTCTTTACTCTGCAAATTCCAAAAGTAGCCCTGCCGGCCCAGTTGCTGCGCCCGCAAAGAGCAGCACGTAGGTCCTGCGGCACTGTGCAGCAGCAGCTTCATGCTGCGCCTCCCGCCCGCAGCAGCTTGATGCTGCGTGTCCCGCCCGCAGCATCTCCCCGAGCACACGCACCCACGTGCTCTCCTCCCGAGCGCAGCAGCTCCCGCGATTCCCGCGCCACGCGCCCGCCCGCTCGGTCCCGGCCCCCTGCGTGAGCGCGCGCTGCTGCGCCAGGCAGCGCTTGCCGGAGCGGCCGGCCCCACGCTGCTGCGCCACGCGCCGGTTCGCCCGCCCGGCCCCTCGCGTGCTTGCTCTGCTGGCCACCACGTGGCGACGACGAAGCAAGTGAATGCCAGAATAAAACGAGGCCTTTCGTTCTGTTCTTCGTGACGCTCTTCCTTCTCTCCATTCGGTGCGGTAGTTTTCTCATTGAGGCAGAGAAGCGGAGAGGAAGCGAAGCAGAGAGGCAGATAGGAAGCAGTCCGTAGTTGCAACTCTCACAGCTGCAGAAGTTGTTTATTGTGTTTTGCACTCCAAGAAAAGGTAATTATGATCGACACGCAGCATTCCTATAGATTTAGCAATGTGATTAGCACGTAAGTTATTGTAGGAAAACTGTAGTTTTGGTTGGTACTCAGTATATACCATTGCTTGACTTAGAAGAACTAGTGTTGTTAGTGCTGTAAATTTGTACTAAGTGTAGAACCTGTTGTAGCAAAGCTGAATGATAGCTTCGAAATATTGATTTTAATGGAAACAATGGCTAGTACAATGGTAGCTTTGAAATATTGAACAATTTCTTACGTGACATCAGAACGATTTTAATGGAAACAATGCCTAGTACAATGGTTGGTTCAAAATGTTCATGATACGCGATAGAAATACAATTGAAAAGATATTGTACATTAGGATTTAGAAAACATAGATTTCCTATTTTTTTGAGGAAAATGTAGAGTACCTTAAATTACGAAGAAATTACACTCAGCATCGCACTGTGTCATGAAACCTAAAATTTTAAAAATCTTTTGAGGTCAGAAATGTGTGATTGAAATGCGGATGATACGTGATAGGAATACAAATGAAAACATAGAGTCCAAAAGATGATGTACAATGAAGTCGCATGTACGATATCGTGAGCAAGATGGTACAAGCATTGCATATAAGTTGTTTCATTCTTCATATGCACCGTGTTAGGTACTTAATGGCGAGATTCAAGATCTATTTGTGTTCCACGAACGCCTCGACGCAACGGACCGCACGGGCGGACTGTCGAATTGCGATCGGACAGTTGATCCGGCACCGGTTTGAAGGACATGAGCCTCTGAGCTAAGGCGGTGCGTGTCCGCGCGTTCGATCGCGCCACCGCAAGCGATGAAGTCGCGCATCAAGGCGTTGTATCTCTCGGTGGTGGGTGATGGAGGGGAAACCGTTTGGCAACTTATGAAGGTGACAAGTGATGCTTCATGGGCCAATTACATGGAGGTTGTTTGCAACCATGCTGCTGCGATATATGCGCGGCCAATGGTCTATGTTCGCCTGTGGAGAGGACGGGGACATCCGGCGTGGGTGGTTCCGGTGAGGCTGCTGATGAGGAGGAGCCTGCGTTGGTCTCCGGTGTTGGAGGAGACGCGGGCGAGGAAGTGGGCGATGCAGACCTGAGGAGGCGTGCTGACAATTTTGAGCCCAACAAAGGAGTTGAGAGATGGTGGGCAGCTCGTATTGATTGCCAGGAGTACTTAGCGGACCAGCCGAAGGGGTGCAAAGCGAGGAGGGGGAGGAAGACGTGGAAACATCAAGTTCAAGACGAGGAAGACGTAAGAAGATGGTACGGAGGTGTAGTTGGTGGTCTTGTGACCACCGACAATGCTTACGCCCTCAAGATTGACGACGCCGCAGCGGCATCGCTGGTTCTCGCCACACCGAGGGGCGAGTGGGGTTTCAATGAAGACACCGCTGCCTTGGGCAGCGCTTCCTAACAAGAGCGCCGCCCAAAGATGCTATTGCCGATACGCCGTTAACATTGGACGACGATCGGGTGCGAGGTTCAACCCGACACCTACATCGTTAGGTGTGTTGATGAATCTGTGGCCGAAAGGTCCGTGCGCAGCGTTCATGGCCGCAGCATGGGCTTTCGGATAACCGCGGCCAAGGACCACACATGCGAGCTAGCTGAGCCGCTTTATAGGCACCGCAACATGACGTCCTCGTATGTTGCTAGCCTGATAAGCCACCTCGTTGCTGCAGATGTTTCCATTGCGCCAAAGCTTCTAATGGCGGATGTTGCCAATATGGTGGGGTTCCAGGTCAGCTACAAGAAGGTATG
The DNA here is from genome assembly GCA_036346255.1 of Ampelocalamus luodianensis. NCBI lineage: Eukaryota > Viridiplantae > Streptophyta > Magnoliopsida > Poales > Poaceae > Ampelocalamus > Ampelocalamus luodianensis. Next base: position 38,887,628 of record CM070625.1, read on the forward strand.
GCGGGCGAAACGGAAGGTTGTGGAGCGAATGTTCGGGACATTCGAAGAGGGTTACAACCTAGTTCCAAGAATGTTGCATCAAATCGCAGAATCAAACCCCGGGACTTACGTAAGCAAGTTTGATCGGGTGCAGTCGACGAAGGGGCCCAATTGTTTTATTCTTGACAGGGTCTTCTGGGCCTTCAGTCAGGCGATAGAAGGTTTCAAGCATTGTCGTCCCGTGCTAACGATGGACGGCACCTTCCTATCTGGGAAGTACAAGGGTACCATCTTCGCCGCGTCGCACCGATGCGAACGACCGCCACTCCTCGTGGCCTTTGCAATTGTTGAGAGCGAACACACGATAGCCGGTTGTGGTTCTGTCCCCAGTGAAGCAAAGCGTGGTCCAAGACCGCCTGGATGTGTGTGTCATCTCCGACCGCAATGCCGGGTTGCTGTCCGCGTTGAGCACGATGCAACACGGACGCACGCCGCCCGGTGGAACGATGTCGAGCCGCAGGTGCATGAGGCATCTCGCGCAAACTTCCACACAAGGTTTCGGAGCAAGGACCGATGAAGATGTTCAAGAAGCTCGCATGCAACCAAAGGCGAAAATTGGCGCGGTGTGGAGACAAATCGACGAGGAGACCGAAGCATTTAAGGAACTCGCGGATGCCGAGGCAAGAGCAATGGCGGCGGAGGGTCCGCAAGAGTTGGGGAGTTCACGCAGCGGGTTAACTCGCACGCACCTGACTTGGAGAAATGGTCCCTGCTGCACGACACCGGTGGTGCAAGGTACGGATCATGACGACCAACATGTCGAGGTATACAACGGTGTTCTCAAGGGTGTCCGATCCTCGCCGACATCGCGATCGTGGAGGAGAGCCGAACCGCATCAGTAGGGTACTTTGTCAACAGAGCCATGATGGCCAAGAAGCATCCGAGGATGGCAAGCAATTCTCAAGTCATGCACGCGCATACGGAGAAGAAGATCGACAAGGCTCGTCGCGACGCTGCTCGCACTCATAGATGGCGCCAGCGTAAGTTCGAGATCCGGCCAGGGAGAAGTACGTGATGGGCCACGCTAGAGGGGATCGAAGCAGTCCGCACGACAGACGGCGCCAGGCACCGCAACAAGCCGCGGCTTCGCACAAACCATGTTCCCATGTGTATGCGGCGCGGCGCGGCGTGGCGCCAGCCTCTGAGCGTTACATCTCCGAGTACTACGATATTCACCACTTGTATGGCACTTGGAGTGCTGAGTTCCATTCGTACGGCCTGGACATGCACTACAGGGACCTCTGGCCGGGGCAGGTCAAGTGGGTGCCGAACGACGCACTAAAGCAGCCCGGCCGTGGAAGACGCCAGTCACGACGCATCCGGAACGACATGGACGACAGCCAGCGCGGCGAACGGGTTCGCCGCCCCAGATGCAGACTTTGCAAGACGGTTGGGCACTCTATCAGGCGCTGCCCAAATAGACCTAGCACAAGCAATGCACCGTAGCGACCGAGTTATAATTACGTTGTCGTGATGTTGCATGTTTATTTGAATGTCTTCTGTGAGTTCTATTGTTGTATGAGTTGCATTGTGTATGACACTAATGTTATGTGTTAACGCATTATGGTTATATGACGACCCTACTTTGTTTGCATTTTACTTACATTCGAGAATGGTCATGTTTTTCTTGCGGACCAACATGTTGTTTCACTCTCTGCAGGAGATGGCGCAACCTCCAGTTGATGAGGCGTACGAGCTACTCGACACACGCTGGGATGGGCGACACCGGTGCCGGGCGTGGTCGTCCGGCGTCGGGCCTCCGAGCTCGGTCTCGAGCGCCCCAGAGCGCCGCCTCGACGAGCGGTATGTCCGAGATCGCGAGACACCGGTCTCTGCCCATTGCCCGCATGTTGGACATACCGCACGCTGCTCCAGCTTTGACGCGCACTCCTATCTCGCGCTGTGGACCGTTGAGACCGAGACTCACACCTTCCACTTCCGTGGGAGATGACCGTAACTCGAGGACGTAGCTATGCTTACATGTGTCTGCCGCCCATGGTCTTCCAAAGAGTGCCACCTCCTAGGAGAGTAGACCGAAGGTGCGATGGTCGATGATTTGGTCACCCGATCCTCGATAATATTTTCGTGTGCCACATTCGTGGCTACGTGAGTACATGACCTGCCCGCCAATGCGATCGAGGAGGCAAAGAGGACACACTTACTCGCTGTACCTTATGTTCCTGTTCGGATGGATATTATTTCCTACGACTCAGGGAGACTGTGTGTACCCTAGCTACATCCACCTCGCAGAGTCTTTGGTGGACGCCTGGCCCGACGAGGTGCCACAGTACAGTTGGGGGTCCGCGGTGCTTTGCGCCACTTACCGAGGGTTGTGCGATGCCTCTCAGCGCAGTACGGGCGTGGAGCCAGTCCTCGCGGTATGCAACACCCTGCTGCAGTTATGGTCGTGGGAGCACTTCCCGGTTGGCCGGCCATATTTTCGGAGCACCGTGCACCCTTTCCAGTTGTGCGCCTCGCTTTATGGTCCTGGTGGAGGGGACGACCCCGTCGACGGGCCTACAATGGGTACGCGTTGGACACGTGGTACACTAGGGTGGGCCAGGGAGAGACCGAGGCGTGTTTATCCTGAGTTTCATAACCTATTCGAGACTCTACACGAGGACGAGGTCATCTGGTGGCCATGGACTGCACAGTTCCTTGCGGACACACCTTCTCACGGATTGTCCTCGCAGCACTCGTGATGAGACGCATCGTTGACGACACCGCCACCGGTCTTCTCCCACATGGTCGATCCGTACAACCCCCAGCGGGTCATGATACAGTTTGGCCTTTACCAGCAGGTGCCACCCGCGCCGGGACGACCCCTTACAGCGAAGGCCCATGGGTATGCCGTTTTTTTGGATCATCATTGTACCTATTAGCCACATGTCTGATTTTGATTTTCTGACATCCAAATTAATTGCAGGCAAACGAGGAGAGGCCGAAAGAGCGACGATTGGAGGCAGACACAGCAGCCGTGGACGTCGCTGTGGGCATCGAGCGCGGCAACGGACGTGGTGCACAAGTTACGAGGCTACGACATGGGGACATATGCTACATACTTGGGGTGGTACGTTCCGCGCACCAGATGCAAGCTTACTCGGCCGGCGCCACAGCGTCCAGGGGAGGTCATGCACGATGACGTTGTACTAGCAGGTCCAGACCGTCACCGGGCGGCACGCCAGGACGAGACGGTAAAACATTCTTCGTACAATTTTCGCCCGCAACACATTTCTAATCGACTATCATTTTCCTTGCGACTACCGCTTTGATCGTATCCAATGAGAGGTGCCGACGCCCACGCCGTGGGAACAATAGCACCGTTGATCGCGTACTACGCGCGTGCGGCTATGACCGACGACGCGAGGGCTGCAATGAGGACTATAACTTGCGGCCGCCACGCCGACGCTCACGCGACAAGATCGCGACACCGTGGGCACCTCCACCCCGCCACCGCCTACAAAGACCTCCTCCGCACCGCCTCCGCACCGCCTCCGCACCGCCGCCGCACTCGGGAGTCGCCGCAGCTACGGCCGCTCAACCTCGACGCGCTGGGGCAACGTGTATGTCAATCGCGGGTTGTGGTCGCTATTATTTATCGATGCACTCCTTTGGAGCGACGACATTACCGCTTGTTCATGCAAAGACTTGCGAGGGACAACACTCGCTCACCGCCGCCATCACGGAGGGAGGCGCACGACGGACTTCGTTGCGCCGGTGCCACGTTGTTCCACCGCAGACACGATCGACTTCGCCGCGCGCGCCGGGACGACGGGTTGGCTCGTTGGCACATGGCGCTCATCGACGTGCGTGAACGCGACCACCGGTTCGGACGAGACGCACTAAGGGTACACAGCAAAGATTACGCATGCATCGCCAGAGGATCCTCGCCCACACAACCACATACCTGTGCACGCTTTAACGTAGTTACAACAATTTTTCCATTGCACGAAACCAGGACTAACTCACCCACTACCTTCCCGCAGGATGAGCACCAGCTGGGTCGACGATATGCTCGTGTGTCCACCGACACGCATTCAGAGATCACCGTAGCGACGCCTCCCACACGCCCCTCCTACAGCCTTTCGAGATGTACGCCACTCCCGACAGCTCACTTTCCCCGAGGATCAGCCACGCCGCCGAGGCAAGCGCCGGGATGTACCATAAGTAATGTCATGTCCGTAATGCATGTTATGTAATGTCGGGTGCATTATGACATTGTGATTTATGTAATGTCGTGTGCATTATGATTTGTGTCCACACCAAAAGTTCTACCTCCCGTTTTGACAAAGGCAAGACAACACTATGCCTCGCTAGAAACTTTTCATAAAGACAAGATAAAGACACCGCTTGCCGCTGAAACTTTTCGAAAGACAAGACAAAGACGCCGCTTGAAACTTTTCAGAAAGACAAGACAACACACTGTCTCGCCAGAAACTTTTCAGAAAGACAAGACCGCACACTGCCTCGCCAGAAACTTTTCAGATATACAAGACCGCACACTGCCTCGCCAAAAACTTTTCGTAAAGACAAGACAACACACCGCCTTGCCAAAAACTTTTCGTAAAGATAAGACAAAGACTCTACCTCGCTTAAGCGTGACTTTAATTTAACCATACCGTGACCACCCCGGGCTTATAAAAGGAGGTGACCTCGCCTGGGAGAGAAGAGTACAACAAAACCCAACACTACACCGCAGCTTCCTTCACCACGCTGGATGGACAAGAGACGTAAGAAGCAATGGGACAAGATGACAAAGCAATGGGATGAGATCCGCGGACTAGCAAGGGTCGCTGGGAGCGGGACGACTAAGCAAGGGCAGCCGCGTCCCGGTCCAAAGAAGAGGCCGCTAAGATGGCAGCTCTCGCAGCTGAGGCCCCGTAGCAAGAACCCCACCGAACGCTCCAACCGAAGCGCTCACCGCAAAGACCGCCGCGGGGAGACGCCGCCTCTCTGGGTGCATGGACCCATGCAAGTTCTTCAAGTCCAAGCACCGCTATGCCTAGGATGCGCATCGGGGTTGTGCGAACTACTCCAGTGACTATCCCGACCGCCGTTGGGACACGCGCAGCTATCGGCAGCCGGTAAGGTCTAAGTACAGTATGTTCTTGTACCCTTTCTCTTTCGAAGAATGCACTAACAACCTCTCCCATCTACCCGTAGTCCCCGGATCCGCTATGTGGCTACCGCAAGTGGATCGACCACGAGATCCACCCACATGACCAGTGGACTCTCGACTTCGAGGAGTGGGATGTGAAAAGGGCCCGCGAGATCCGGGAGGACGAGCGCCGCAACGACGAGCATAATGAGCGTATACGTCGGGAGACAAAAGCTCATCTCGAGGCGTGCAATCGCAGGCAGCGTGAGGCTCGCGAGAGGGAGCGCGAGAAAAAGAGGGAAATAGCAGCCAAGGCCAAAGAGGCTAGCGAGGAGTTCAACGCCGAGGTCACAAGGAAGGGAAAATGGCCCCGATCATCGCAGTAGGTCGGGCCATTCCGTAGTAGTCCTTTGTCCTACCCGCCATGTTTTTTACTATCCCCTAAAGGCATGTATACTTACATAGTCCGAATGCTTGTGTCGCAGTGTACCGTAGTAGTAGCAAGGATGACTCAAGCAATTAGCCGAACTAGCATGCCATGTGACCACGTGTAATGTGCTTCTGTCTTTGGATTCTAATGTAGTTCTGGTTCCCTGCAAGCCTATCTTCCTCTTCTCCTTCAACCCAATTGCAATTTAGGCATAGGTATGGATGGTTTCGCTGTCATTCAGCTCACTCTTCACTTCCTCTTCTCCTTTCTTCCAACTCACATCTTTGCGCAGCGACGTGACCCGACGAGTCAGCTTTTGCGCAGTGATGTGACCCGACGAGTCAACTTTTGCGTACTGATGTGACCCGACGAGTCAGCTTTTGTATAGTGATGTGACCCGACGAGTCAGGTTTTGTACAGTGATGTGACCCGACGAGTCCGGACAAAATCTAAAAGACATCACGCAACACTGCCAAACGATTCCTCCTCAGACCAGCTACCTCGCGGACGCGAATATCCTTGAATCCAATTGCAATTTAGCCACATGCTATATATGAATGCTTTGGCAGCCATTCACCTCACTCTCCACTTCCTCTCCTCCTTTCTTCCATTCTATAACAACATGTCTTCGGCCTCATCTAACCTTCGTGTGAGCAGACAATTAGAATCGCCGCGACAAAGACTCGTGTGCCCTCGCAGGTGGATCCCAAATGTGTTCACCTCGCATACGCCAACGAATCCATCCCGAGTGTTCATGAAGTGTTCAAATCTTACTGTAAGTAGTGCCTAATCATCCCAAATGAATTCCATTCGAAATAGCACGTTTTTTTTTTCACCCAAGCCGCAATTCCTTTTCGTAACACAACATGCCGGTTTTGGCAAGCAATGATGAAGTCGCTTGATGAGTTCGAGATATTGCAATGCAAATTGCTACCTTACAAGAAGACACCCGTGGTGTTGCCGCATTTCATCCAAAGGGCTCGACCATCCGATCAACCAATACAAATGAAGCTAACTGACTTAAAAGACTCGATGAAAGGATGGAAAGGGTTGAGAAAATGCTTCAGAAATTAGTTCACATAGTTAGTTTTGCGGTATTTCTTCTATTATTTCTTGTTCTTGCCAAGTAGAAGTCCAGTTGTAATCACATTGTAATGTCCACTCTTTATCTATGTATCGTAGTCCTTCATGAATAGATCAACCGTCGTGTATCCTCGCATTACATGACGTATGCCTTTGCGACGTTGTTGTACTTCGCGATACAACGCTCACAAAATATTATTCGAGTCTAATGATAGTTTTCTAGAAGTAGGGAAAATATAGCATATTTGGAATATCCCACAACCTCCTCCACCACAAATATACATTGCTATCAAGACATGGATACAATCCAAGTCACATTGAATCATGAAACCCTAATTTCAGAACCTAAAACTGCATAAATAGAACACGCTTATGAAAATGGGGAGAGAGCACGTATGTTCAGGATGAATAAAATTATGGCAAATTTACACAAGCAAGTGCACTGTGTCGGGTGCTCCACATAAAATTTCATAATATTTTGAATTGTTTGCTATATTTTAAAATTTAAACGAAAATCATCGCTAAAACCTAACCGTAATTCCTAATTGTGACTAAAACCCAAACACTAACACGCAAATCGCCACTTTTTATTTTATGTATGCTACGATGTGTACAATAATTAAAAGCGTACATAACCACCATTTATATTTTAATGGATCAATTAAAGCTTAATTGGAAAATTCAACAAAATAAAAAAATAGTTTAAATTAATAAATAAACTTTATTCAAATTCAAAATTATTTTATTAAATATATTCGTGTTCCAATTATTTTTATTAAATTTCTACAATTTTTCTTTGGATTTTCTCTCATTTCCGCATAAACCAACATGTTTATGAAATTAGGGAGAGAGCACGTGGCATGACAGATGAATAAAATTATAACAAATTTACACAAGCAAGTGCATCAGTGTCGGGTGCTCCACATAAAATTTTATAATTTCTTGAAGTCGCTTTTTATTTTATGTACGCATACACAAGCACAATTTATATTTTAATAGATTAATTAAAGCTTAATTGAAAATTCAACAAAATAAAAATCAGTTAAAATGACTAAAATTTCAATTCAAAATTATTTTGTTAAATCTATTCGTGTTCCAATTATTTTTATTGAATTTTCTATAATTTTCTGAATTTTTCTTTTTTGGATTTTTTCTCCTCTCTCTCTCCTCATTTCTCTCTCTGCTGCGTCTGTGGGGGTAGGATTACATGCTGCGGATTGGGGGCGCAGCATGTTGCATTTCTTCAAAGTTCTTTGCGCGCGGAGGTTTTGTCGCGCAAGAGCCTCCTTTGCCGCGCCTCGAGCCACAACATCTTCTTGCTTCGCATCAGTAGCGCAGACGTGGGCCGCTACCGCAACGCAAAGATGCGGGAGCACAGGGCCAAAAACGGAATTTCGTACCTAGAGAGACCACATTTGGAATTACGCTGCACTGGAGGGCCAATAGCGTCCAAACTTCCTCGATTTGGCGTTGGATGTCTGGATTAATTTAACACGGAAGAATGGCCGAAAAACAGAGCTTCTCTTGTCCCATCGCGTGGAAAAAATTGACTCGATTGCTTATAGGTTTCATTTCGTTTTCTAGAAGGGCTTAACGAGCCAATGGCATCTTTTTTGACCTTTCGCACAAAGGAAGAAAAGAAGCTTCTATTGCGCCATTACATTACATGGTCTAGACGAAGGTCGGAATAATAATAAATAAAGACGCATTGACCTGCTGCTAAAGCAATGGCAGATCGAGCATCTCACTGACCCCAACTAAATCAGTAGTTTATTGGTCAAGATAACGTATTCAACTAGTGGGCAGCTCAGGTCGTCGGTCATCCATGACGTCACGAGGTATTATTGGCGACATCTAAACGAACTCCCCGATAAAATACTATTTTTTTAAGTTTGGAGAGAATTGGAATGTGTTGCCAGGAACATTCTCGAAAATCACAGCAGAAAATCATTCGAAATAATCCACTAATTAAGCGTGTAATTTGTGGGAATCAAACTCTCATGTCAGCTAGAAAACCGAATTGCCACATTGGTTATACTACCCAAGAAATGATCAGTAAGCACAGTTAATTAATGGGAGCAACTAGTGCCCGGACGTTCGTACGCTCCTGACTTCTTCCGCAACACACATGCAAAAAAAAATGCAATATATGCAACAAAAAAACTTGGATCTTGAAAAATAAAGAGGGGATCCATAATCTTGTTAGAATTCACTTAAAAATTAAAAAGATCTCGTTAGCATACATAGATATATTTTAAAAATTAGCACAGCGAGATACATAAAAATTAAGTTTGAAAAAATATTAATCGATAATGCTATAATCTTTGCAACATTTTGAAAAAACATATGCAACAATGTGGGGGGGGGGGGCATTTGCAACATTTTGAAAACACATATGCAACACATCAAACGTCTCAAGCAAACAACAGTAAACAATTTGTGCGACAATTGATAATCAACACATGCAACAAAAATGTTTCAAGAAAAATTGAAACCTTTTGCCACAAAAGCCAACTCTCAAGAGCAACAACATATTCAAATTCATGGAGCCCAAAACACCAGTTTGCAACCAAAAAATAGACGATTCTTGTAATCGCAACATTTGAGCCTAACTTATGAAACATTCCGATTTCATATGAGCAACAATGAACAACATCGATGCAACATTGAGAAATTCTTTTAATATTATTGCAACAATAAAAACCGTAGTCCCAACATCATAAATCACCTCTTGCAACAAAAGAACATATGGTCGCAACATTTTGATAGCGAAATGCGACATCTCAAGATTCTCATCGCAACATTAAAAACATAGTTCTAACATCTTAAAACACCTGATGCAACAAAAGACTCTCTACTCACAAACAATCGATGATCACTTGCCTCGCCTCGACGGCGATAAAGAAAGACGCCCCTCAAGATGTCGTCATAGACTCTCCGTGTGTCGCCTCACCCTCCTCTGCCACCATCCAACGCCCGCCGCGCTTCCTTTCCTCATAGGCACAAAGTGATAGTAGCTTCCCAAGTCGTCCTCTCTCTCGCCCCACTTTTCTGCTCGTCGTCCCACAGGCTTTGGTCCTCTCCTTACCCAAAGAGACAAAGGAAGAGGGAGATGTAGAAAATAGATAGCTTGGAGATGTTGGGGTATGAAGAGAAGTGGGGTTGTCACCGTGGTTATCTCCTCCCGATGTGATCCTCGGGACGTGAGCTCATGTCTAAATTGGGTGAAATGAGATGTTTCACATCCGAGCGCATGGGCCAACACAAGAAAAAAGGGGACTGGAGTAGCACTCGCCGTTGGATCGCATGTAACGGTGAATGCACCGTCCGATGGAAAACGCCCATATCATACGCCATCGTGAGCATTACCCTTAATTAATCTCTGGTTCTATTGATCAATTTGTACTATGAGTATTTTTGTCACACCTGCAATACCATGGAAGTAATTAAGGAGCTAGGAATTATAACATGGGGATCTGGTTAGAACCTATGAAAGTGGGGCCACCCAAATAGAAATGTTATGTGTGTCCCCTAATGTGTGGGTTGAGTGCATGGACAAGGAGCCCACCACCAATATCCCGTGCTTTGTATAAGAGTAGATTTACAATAAGGATGGGGAATGAAATGAAATAGAACTTGCACTACTACGTAAAAAGCCATCACGCACGGTTCGAATCATCATCACAAAGTTTTTCAACCGTCTGGAAAAATAGGTGCGTGATAACAGTGGTTATCACGCAGCACGGTCAAGAAACCGTCGTGATATGAATATCACGCACGGTTTTTATCAACAACCGCTCTGTGAAGATGAGTATCACGCAGACGGTTATGGTCACAAAACGCTCGCGAAGTCGAAATATCACGCATCGGTTATTTACACGAACGCTCGTGAAGTCGATTATCCGCACGGTTCGCTGTTAAAACCGTCTCGTGATACTCGGAGTTCGCGCACGCTTTTTACTTAGAACCGTCTCGTGATACTCGAGTTCACGACGCGTTTTTACTTAGAACCGCTCGTGATACTCGTCTTCGCTGCATCGCTTTTATAAAAACCGCCTCGTGATAGTTCATTAAACTAACTACATTTTTCCTGATTTTTGGCTAGCCTCGTGAATTGCTAGCCATGCCATCTCAAAACAAGCATACAAAAAAAAAACAGATACATCACGATAATCAATTGTCGACAAACTAAATCGATCATTACTCAAAATAAATTACAAAAGATCACATTTATTCAAGTATTGTTACAAAATAAATTGGATTACAATTGAGTCAATTGTTTGCAGTGGTTGAGAAGTGCCGGCAGGTGATGCGCTGCTCGGCAATGGAGTGAAATTCTCCTGTCCTTAATTATCTCTCGATATGATAAAGCCGCAGAGCTTCCTCGAATGTCCCCGATCTCATTATCAAGGAGTCCATCTAATTCTATATTCAAGCCCGCTGCTAGCAAGAGTAAAGTGTTATGCATATATATTTAATTTTATAATTAGAAAATAATTATTTGGAGATTCACAAACCTCGGGATCCTTCTTCCTAGCTCTAATGATTTGGTCCATATGATGGCAAACGAGATTGCACATAACTCATCATTTTTTTGCCGCGTGACCGCAAAAATAGAATTACATATATCGATTCGAGATGCGTTATTATGAAGTATGATATAGGATTATCGTATTATAGCGCAGATCAAAATTTTGTCCTGTGTGTTAGTTGGGCGCTCTTTCCATCGTATATTCCTTTGTTGGCAACATAGTCGATGAACGACCTACATGATTCCAAAAATTTATCCTCGACCATTTCAAACTAATGAAGACTAAAATAGAGTTATGTATGAAGGAAATGAGCATACCGCCGAGTATTCCTCCTAGAATGTCAAGTCGTGGTTGTTGCGGATTAGGGAATCAAGGTATATCACATGGTTCCTCTTTGGTATGATGACTAAAAGGATCCAGTGGTACCTACTCATGTATGTCACTATAGTCATTAAACCCGAGTTCGTGCGCGTATAAAGTAGAGCAAGTAGTGACACTTACCCCGGTTGTAGGGCACCACGATGTACTTCGTGTTCTCACGAAGCAATGCCCGTGTTATGTATTTCTCGACGAAGACGAGTCTGCTTGGATGGTTTGCAATGATACCACATGTGGGTCGAGAAACCCACCGGTTCTTTCCACCCGGACATTTTTCATCATGTATCCGTACATAAGAAATGAGTTGTGATATTTATCGGTATTACGTGAATGTAGAACTTGATTGTATGCACTTACGATGTCCAACATCGTAGAAGCGAAGCGTCAAGGCCAACGAGGTTGAATAGGTCATATAGGTCGTTGAAGCCCACGACGAAGTGGTTCGTCCCGTTGAAGAAATGCTTATCCTCGTATCTGACGGTGATTCCAGTATCGCACCCCTCCTTTTGGGTCCTATCCAAGTACCAGGCATGCAAAGCCTGACAAGCATATCCAGCACGCCCTAATACTGCGGGGGAGCACAACGGTTTTCCGAGGATGTACTTCGGATATTCCCGACTTGCCGGACTTGAGGGGCGCCGATTTGGTCTTAAGCATTGGCAGCGTCTTCTTGCGAGACGACTCGGGACCCGATACGGTGACACGCTTTTCTTGTTCCTTCGATGTCTTCTCCAAGGGAACCGAAAAGGTGGCCTTCTGAGGCGAAATATGAGGTGGAGTCATGGAGGGTCCCGTTGGAGAGGAATGGTCGTGTTGAGATCGCGGCCTGCTGGGTCAAGGACGATGTCCTTCTTGGGCCACCGGATAAAATCGTACCGGCATCCCCTAGTGTTGTGATCTCTTCATTCGGCGAATCTCCAATAGGACGGCCATGAAATGTTCATGTACCATGTCCACCTCCACCCTGGCGTAACCCTGCGCCACCTGGACACCGTGCTGCACTGCCCCTTCTTTATCTCTTTCACAAGGTGAACAATGAGATGGACCATGATATCGAAAAATGACGGAGGGAAACACATCTCAAGATGACATAGAGTCGCCACCACCTCGGCTAGAGCATCTAGTCCTTGGGGATCGATGACCTTCGAGCAATTGAGTTGAAGAAATAACACACCTCAAGATTGCTACTCGGACCTTGTTCAAGATACTCCTAATTGCAACAGAAGCATTTGTGTCATCAAAGACATGACAATCATGCGACTTCATACCAATTAATTTCAAATCTTGCATAGAAACAAGTTTCTTAATGTTAGCAGAGTAACCAGACGGGACTTTCACACCATACAAGCTCGCACGCTTCATATCTCTCGCCTTGGACAGAGTGTAGCAAGTCGGGGGTACGCTCGTCCCAGACGCCTCATGCGGTGCTAACTCGGTCCTTATGTTCATATCGACCAAGTCTCTCCGCATGCGTTAACACCATCCTTTGTTTTGCCACTAATGTTCGAGAAGAGACCAATCAAGCTATCACATACATTCTTCTCCACATGCATGACGCCGATGCAATGGCGAACTTCTAAGTGCTCCCAATAAGGCAAGTCCCAAAAATTGACCGCTTCTTCCAGATGTTCTTCTGACGGGTTCTTAATTGACGTCCCTTCCCAAGCACAACATCGATATCCTTAACCATATCATAGACATATTTCTCTCTAAAAGCCCTTGGAGATGAACCGTCCTCCTTATTTCCGTCGAATTGTTTCTTCATCTTCCGGTATGGGTGACTCTCGGAAGGAACCTCACGGTGACGCGTATACACGCTTTGCGTGAGTTGTTTAGCCATATACTCTGTAGCATCTAGCAAGGCGGACAAGCTTTGGCTCCTTTTGTAATCAAGCCCGACGAGTTACCCAGGCAGGAAAATCATTGATGGTGCGAACAACATGGCGTGTAAAGTGAAGTTCTCTCGCTTGTACGCATCCCATACTGCACCCCTCGCTCCACGGTGTCACAAGATCTTCCAAAGAATGGTGCTAGGTACACATCAATATCATTCCCAGTTGTTTCGGCCCTTGGATAAGTAGTGACATCAAAATGTACTTCCGCTTCATACGACCAAGGAGGAAGGTTGTACATGCATAGATTCACGTGCCAGTGCTATGTCGATCGCTCATGTTACCGAAAGGATTCATTCCATCTGTACTCAACCCTAACCTTATGTTCCTTGGTTCTGCACCGAACTCTTCAACCTCCGATCGAAGTTTCTCCACCGAGAGTAATCAGCAGGTGTCTTAGCTTTCCATCTTTCTTACGGTCCTCCGAGTGCTAACGCACCAATCTTGCCTCTTTTGAGTTCGCAAATAAACGCTTCAAACGTGGGATCACAGCGAGATACCACAACATCTTAGCAGAGGTCCTTGCTTCAACCTAGAAGTATTCGACGCTTGTATCGGGATGCTTTGCACACGGACATACATGCATGTCTGCATACTCTTTACGATAGAGGATACAATCGTTCGGACATGCATGTATTCTTTCTACTTCCATTCCCAATGGACAAAGAACCTTCTTTGCTTGGTAGGTGGTGTTGGGCAACACGTTTCTCCTAAGAATGTCCGCTAGGAGACCTAACAACGCCGTGAAACTCTTATCGCACCAACCATTGCTTGCTTTTAATTTAAGCGCTTCAATCACGCTTGACAACCTTGTATATTCCGGCTTGCGCCTAGGGAACAAAGGTCTCACCGAGTCCTCCATTAAGCGCCGAATTTACAAAACTCTCTCTCATCGTAGTTCTCTTACGCATCGCGTAGCATCCGATCCGCATTGTCATCGTGTGACCTATCCTCATCAAAAGCACAGCTCTACATCCGCATATCGTTGACATCCGGCATATCATTGACTTCCTCGGCGATGTCGTTATTACTAATTTCTGTCGCTCTTCACCGTGGATCGTCCAACATGTATACCCTTTTTGAAACCCTTCGAATCAAGTGTGCTTCTATCTCGCCGAGTTGGTAAACATCTTCGATTATCGCAATCAATGCATGGACAAGACATATATTTTATCCCTTTTTCAACATATCCCGCTCGCGCTCTTCTAAAAGCAACCACGCCATTAATGTACTCTTGACTCACACGGTTCACACCATACATCCAGCTTCGGTCCATCTACGCTACACATGTAACAAAATATATAGTGTCAAATTAGATTAATAAAATCTCTCTCAACCGCTCTCTCTCCATTTCCTTCCCTCACGTAAACTTTAATATTATTCCAACTACCAAATGAAAAATATTATTCTATTCCCTTACATCGGATACAAAAGTTTACTCCCACTTCGACTTTATACACGCTGATGCTTAGCATATTCTACCATATCTCGATTGGGTTATAAAGAATGTTACCCTCGAGCTCACGCGAAAATACCAAATCGATCTATTCCGATTGCTTGTCTCCCCTTTCTCCTCTCCTTCTCCCCTCCCTTTCTCCTCTCTTTCTCCCTCCTTTCTCCTCTCCTTCTCCTCCCCTCTCTCTGTCGTGCGCAGTGGGTTTTTATCCGGTGGCGGCTCAAATGGGAATGGGCGGGGTACTCAAGGTATTTATAGCGAGAGATATCGCTGCACGGTTCCAAATATGAATCGCTCGTGATAGGCATATATCACGCAGCGGTTTATAAATAAAACCGCTCGTGATATGTCACGCGCAGTGCTCTTTATCAACCGCTCGCGATACGGAGGATTATCGCGCACGGTTTATATACAAAACCGTCAGGAATATCACTGACGGCTCTATTAATAAACCGCTCGTGATATGGGATTATCGCGCAGCGGTTTATATACGAACGTCAGGAAATATCACAAAGCGCTCTATTTATAAACCGTCAGTGATATGGGATTATCACGAGCGGTTCATAAATAGAATCGTCGTGATATTTCCTGACGCTTCTTTATATAAACCGCTGCGATAATCATATATCACAGACGGTTACTAGTAAGAACCGCTCGTGATAGACCGCAAAGCAAATGCTTTGCAACAGACCCAACACGACGGATTCAAATTAACCCGCTCGCGATGGGAGTATTCTATAACTGCTTTGTAGTAGTGTTGCTTTCCCCACCTATGTTCTTCTGTTGCCTAGTCCCTTTCTGGGATCCCCACCCTATTTCCTCCAAATTATAACGTATTTTCCTAAGTTTTAATACTGAATTTGTGTGATTCGATCTCCACGTGATATTTTATGATACTAGCTAGGTCGGCAAGTTTGGTTTGGCTTGGCTTAATCATCATACGGACGGCTCCATATCATATTACAACTCATGCCTAATGTTTTATGACATGTGTTCCCACTTGAGCTGATGGCCCCTCTTGCGCATGTAAAGACACAACTGAGCCATCAAGAGAAATCGTTAGGCGGCAATTAGCCGGCAAATGTACGGACGACTTGATTATGAATCGGATTAGCATGCAACATCGTCTGCGTCTGAATGGGGTGCAGACGAAAGAAGATGCGCTCAACACGCCAACCTGGTAAATTCAGAGAGAGAGAGAGAGTTGTACTAGAAGTCTAGAACGAGTTGCACTGTTGGATGTGATAAGGATTAGCAACTACCCAGGAAAACAAAAAGGGCAGCATCACATCACATAAATGTGAGGCACATGTCACACGGAAAAAAAAAAGCTCCAATAAAATATCTGGAGATATTTGTGATTTGTGACTGAGCGAAGCAAAAGATCGTGTATATATACTTATACGTATTTCTGTAAATATATAATTCACACTGGTAGAATTACGAAACGGAAATGTGCAAATTCATCAGTGTTATTGGCTTGTCTTCTCTCACTATGGCCTTTGCTTCTCTCAGCTAGTATCTCACTACATGCTACGTATACATGTAGCGTATACGTGTATCACTCACATGCCTGTGTTCTTGTCGGGCCTGGCAGTGGCATGTAACGAACCAACAAATCGATCTCACTTCCTAGCTAACACCTACTACTGCATGTATATACTACGTATTTGTATATGCAACAAAAGCCCGTGTACGTATCAGACAAGGCAAGCGTACACGTATACGCTACGGTCGTACATGTACACGACCGGAGCTGGGCAGCTTTAGCTTGGCTTAGCTTTAGCTAACAGAGGAGCGACTCGACGAACTGGTCGTCCCGGGGCTCGTCCTTGGTGCGCTGGAACGCGCCGCCGGCCGCCACGTAGCCGCCGTAACCGCCGGGGTTGGAGAGCATCCCCAGGGTATAGGGGCCCTGGCCGGCGCCGACGGCCGACGGTCGGATGGCCGCCATGGCGTCGGAGGACGACGTCGTCGGCAACGGGCGGCTGCCGCCGCGGCCGACCGGGACGTCGTGGTTGTGCTTGCCCTCGTAGGTGGTGATCACCGCGCGGGGGTCCTGCGACGCCCGCTCCACGTGCTTCCGCACCGGGCAACCCACCGTCGTGCACTTGTAGTAGCTCCTGCAACATCACAATCGGGGTAAGAACACAAGATCGAACAGATTCACATGTACACAGAAAGGAATTTATCTGATTAATTCGACGAGTTCTTGATCGATCGAACAATCGAAGTAGTTCTTACCTTGGGTTAGGATTGCCCTTGACGACCTTCTGGCCGTACTTCCTCCACCGGAAGCCGTCGTCGAGTATGTCGATGTCGCTCAGCGTCTGCACCACCAGCCTCGGCTCGCGCACCGGCTTGCCGCCGGCGCTGGCGACGCCGGAACTGCCCTCGTTGTCAGCATCCTCTTTCCTGAAACCAATCGCATACACAACCATCCATCAGTACACCAAGATCACAAGGAAACAATTAAATCGCCCTCAATCATACTGTTCAATCACTCACCAGCGCTTGGCTTCGGGCTCGTCGCCGTCGCTCCGCTGCGACCCGTTGTCGGCGTCGTCGTCACCGAACGTGACGGAGGAGTTCTCGGGCGTCGCGGCGGAGTACTCTGGGGCGGTGCCGGCGGCCGATAGCTGACCGTTTGGATGATCCTCCGCGGCGACAGCCCCGCATCTAGCGGCGGCGCCTCCGGAGGAGTTGCGGCGCGTGGAGAGCGGTTTGGGGTGGTTGTGCGCGCCCTTGTAGACGATCTGCGTGATGCGGCCGTCGGCGAGGGAGTGCTCGACCTTCTTTTTCATGGAGCAGCTGTGGTAGGTGCACTTGTAATAGCTCCGCGGGTTCTCGCTCCCCTTCACCTGCTTCTGCCCGTACTTCCTCCAGTTGTACCCGTCCTCCAGCTTGTTGCCGCCGCTCTTGTTGCTCACGGAGACGCTCTTGCTCACTTCCACTATCTGCTGCTCCTGCACAACACAAGCATGTACCACTCTTGTGGTGAGCTACTACTACTGTAACAGCTAGCTTGAGCTAAATGGATCGATGTGTGTATGTGTGAACCTACCTTGAAGGAAGGGAAAGAAGTTGTTTGTTCGGCGGCGCCGGTGGCGTTGGAGTTGATCGTGTGGAAGGAAAAGTCGGCGAACCCGCCTCGGCTCTCCTCGTGCTGAGAGGTGATGAGATCGGCGGTTGCCTTCCAGTCGTAACTCTGCGCCGGGATCGCGCCGGTGGTCGGAGACGCCAAGATCTGAAGCACACACATCGAACAGGTCTAATCAGCAACCAAGCAAGCAGAATTATACAGAAGCAGCAAATAGGAGGGAGAAACGCACATTAGAGTAGGTGAGGAGGACGGGGGAGTCGAGCAGCTCCGCGGGGCTGAGGCCGGCCGGGATGGCGAAGTATGATGACGGAGAAAACGGCGGCGGCGAGATGGGCAGGCTGGGTGGCTGCGCGGACTTGAACTTGGGCACCCCGGCGCCCCTGGACCCCCGGGGGAACCCCCTCGGCGACCGGTCCTCGGCCGACGCACTAGTAACTCCGGCGAGCATGTCGCCACTTCCGCCGGAGAGCAGGTCGGTGAAGGATGTGATAAACGACGGAGGCGTGAACGTGAACCCCCCGTGGTCCAAGCTCCCCGTCGAGGACGCCATGGCGATCGACGCAGCGAGAGGAGAGAAAAAAAAAAGACGAGGGGTGTGAAGACTGAAGAGAGGACAGGAGTGGTTGCTTGGTGGCGCCTTAAGTAGCGGCAGGCGCCAACGAGGGGGTAAAGCGCCTAGCTGCGACATCCGTATAGTCTAATATTAAATTGGTAGTAACTGACATGGGCCGTAGATCGAGGTGGGGCAGGGATGTCAGTCGGGGTGGAGTTCGGATGTGAACGTGCGGGTTTTGGGGTGCTTCCGCGAAAGGGGTGAGGGTTTGACGCGAGGCCGGGGGGCTTCGGGTCAAAGCTCGTGCGGTTGGACCGGTCAGCCGAGGCGGCCGGGTCGGGGAAGCGAGGGAGGGGAGGCGACGTGTGGGTTCCCGGAAGGAGAGGCCGTGTGCGGCCCACCAGGTGATGGCGTGGCTTGTAGGGTGCATATTACAACCGAAACCGAACCGTATCGAAAAAACCATATCATATCATATCGGTCATCTTGGTTCAACCAGTATTCGGTATCTGTACATCAAAACTCTGGTTTTTCTAGAATTCAATTTGGTTAGAAAAAACCAGCTAAAAATAAAATTACCGGAAAAAACCTATTTGGTTGTAACCCTCCACTGCTACTGCTAGGTGCTAGCTACTAAGGAACCCTGAACCCACACGGCCACACCCGACGCTGAGACTCTCCCTCTTGCTCTCTCTCCCAAGTCCGGTGAGTGGAGAGCCCACGCCGCCGGTGAGTGGATGAGGCGGCTAGGCGGCGTCGACGAGTGGACGATGCGGAGGACCCGATCGTCCCCAAGCCCACCGCCACTGGATCTAGTTTTCTCGACCCTACGTGCCATGCCCATTGGATCCGTTTTCTCGAGCCGACCACTGTCGGATCCACTTTTCCTGAGCCCGTCGGTGAGGGTTGGTGCCGATGTGGAGAAGGCGACAACCTGTCCAGATCTCGACTGGCTCAGGGACAACGCATGCAGCGGCAAGGGGAGAGGCGTGCGGTGGCCTTCTTCCTCAATCCCGTGAGGCCGACAACGAGTGCACCTCAACGGTGAGGCGAGGAACACCGGCGGTGATTTTTTTTTTGTGTGTGTGCGCTTTTGGTGCTTCGTTTGGTTGTTGTGGTGTTGTATGATAGGGTGAGATGTGACGTATGGTGTTGGATTTTTGCAGTTGGATTTCGATGACAGTGAGCGCGCCAAAGCGTGCATGGCGATTTAATGCGGTGAATAGACATGCCAACATACTCAAGGAGTTCAGCGTTGCCTTCATGGAATTGTAACATCCCAAAATTTTGAAGTTTTAAAACCTTTTAAGTAGTCTAGTCCTTGAAAAATTTCACAAAATTTTATTTAAATTTGTTAAAGCTTAAATGGAACTTTTAAAGTCAAAATAATTTAATGTGACTAATCAACATCAATTAATTCCAAAACTATTTTATTTGGTTCTTTTGCTTGAGTATTTTCTAGATTTTTCTAGATTTTTCCAAGTACATTTGCTATTTTTAATTTGCCATTTGGGTTTTGTATTTTCTAAAATAGAAAAGCTATTAAAATCTCATAAAATTCCTTTGGGCTGAATTCCCTTGCCTAGCCCATTTCTTTCTCTCTGCGGCCCGATCCGTTCTAGCCCAACCTATGCGCCTCTACAGCCCAGCCCACCTCCTTGCTGCATCACACAAGCGTGCGGCACGCGTCCCGCGCCTGCCTCGCTATCACTGACAGGGTTTGTCCTCGTCATCCCTAACTTGGACTCTCTTCTCTGAGTACGTTACGACTCCGACATCGCGTCCATCCTGAACACCTCGTCGGCGCCTTTAAAAGCCCATCGCCCCCTTGATTTCTGCATCCTTGCATCGCACCGCACCTTGAAACCCTAGCGTCACCCTTGAAGCCGCAGCCAATCTGCTATTTTTTTAGCTCAAGTCGTCACCGCCGTCGTTGCTACCGTTGATGTTCCTCATTCCTCGCCGCCGCCTCCATTGAGATCGCATCGCCCAGATCTACACTGCCTATCCCTTGGTTTCACTAGAGCATCGTTAGAACCCCGATTCTGTTGAAGATCGTGTGTCGTCACCGGTAAATTCCGTCATTCCCTTGCGTCCGTAGAGCACCTGGTGAGATCCCCGTCGGCTTAGCTACCCAATGAGCGCCTCTGTTTGCGTCACTGTGGCCTCAAACACTAGTGACCCTCGGTCCCGGAGCGCCACCACCGCCGCCATGGTGTCGCCGTCGTGGCCACCACCTCAACTCCATGTCAGCTTTGCCGCCTTCCTTTCACCTCGTCAGCATCACGTGGTAGCCCACGTGGCAGACCCGCACCTAAACCCTAAACCTAACCCTAGGTGGACCTAGTCTACTATGAGCCGTGTCTGTGACTATGAACACCATATGTCAGTGTATTATTCCATGAACTCATGAGCAAAATCCTTAGACCTGGTCTACAGGCCGAGGGTCCCATCTGTCAATCACTATTTTTAGGATTTTCTTTTAGTTCTAGAAACTGTTGTTGGCATCATTCAGATGCAATATTTTAGAATTTCCTTTAGAAAGAAAATTCCAAAAATCCAAAATAGTGTTTTCTTTCTCTTTTTCTTAGATTTAAATCTTCCGAGAGCCCGTCTTCCTCATACGAACTCCGATTGAGCCTAGTCAAATTTCTAAATTCATTTAAATTCAAGCTCTACCTTCCTATGATTTTTATTTAATTTTTGGATTTCATTTGTGGCCTTATTTGGTATTTATTTATATTTTCACTTTTGTTTGCGAGTAGTCATTCATACTTTGGGAGTTTTCGAGGAAAGAGAAGTTGATCAAGCTCAATACAAGTACAAAAGACTTGTTTCAAGACAAGTTGTATGTTTGACCATGTTGAACCCAGTTTTTCTAAAATTTCTTTGATTCAAACTATTGCTTGTTATTTGAATTACTTAATATTCTATTTCTTATAGGCGAAGGAAACCATGGCCGCTCGGAGCCACCACGTCGGCTCTTTTCCAAATCGATCCTCGTGGTTTTATTAATTTCAGTGAAACCCCATTGAACCAGGGGCCGCTCATTTTTGGGCTAGCGTATTTTTCAGAAAACCTCTCGATATTTTACGCAATCGCATTAGGATCCTACACGCCTATGCCTGTCCAATCGCGCGCAAGGTGTTGATCCATCCATCCTCCTACATGTGCCAAACGGCCATGCCCTAGCTCCTCCCATTCCCATCGTAGAGGTCGCTGTCTTGTCACCTCGCCTTCGCCCCACCCTCACCTCCTCCCTTCATTCCCCTCTCCCTTGATTTCCTCCCCACTCTCCTTCTCCCTGCACCGTACCACTCCTCCGCCTCGCCTGCACCCCTCTACACCCCCACCTCCTCCCTTTGTTCCCCAATCCCCCAATTCCCTCCCCATTGCCCCTCCTTCTCCCCGCACCATACTGCCCTCCACCTCGCCCACACACCTCCGTAGCCCCACTGCCGCCACCGCCTGCTATCCCCCCTAGCACGTCACCCCCATTGTGCGCCATAGCTGAACAAGGAAGGCCGAATCTGGCGGCCGTTGCCGCCGAGCTCCAAACCCCTCCCCTTCTCGCCGCTTCGCAGATCTAGTGTCCGACAGCTGGTTGCCTGTAGCTCTACACCATTCGTCGCCACCGGGGGCTCTCCTTCGTGCACCATCATCACCTACTCACACTATTGACCTCCCATCTAGTGGAGATGGCGTTGGTTGCAGGTGACTAGGGAGGCGGAGCAGCGACGGTGGAGAATGGGGAGGCCAATTGTTGGGACCAAAAAATGCAATTCTGGGCTCTCTACGCATTTTGCACTAGTCTAGGATCACGCTAGTGCACAGAATGTCAACCCAGATGAATATTGATCCACACAAGTCGAATAATAACATAAACGATTAATTTGAATAGAAAATAATGGTTTTGACCTTATGGTCAAGTTTACATTTATTAAGCCTCGCAGGGCTGGCAATAATTAAATAAGCAGCAGTGGAACAAAAGACTTCAGCGGAATCCCATCAATTCACCATAGGCAACCGACTGGGATCAAGACCTAACGATTAGCACCTTCGTAGTACTCCTCGAATGTAAGCGACGAATCCTCCACTTCTGTTGATTTGATTTAGCAAGAGTGAGTACACAACCGTACTCGTAAGTCATACCACAGAATGCAATGTATAGATGCATGTTTATTCCAAAGGAATGACTTTTGTGGTTATTTTGCATAAAAGCAACATTTGCAACTAAATACAAATAATAGATTGAAATGTAACATAAACAAATAAACAATAATAATTTAACAGTTGTTTTCACAAAGAACACAAAAGCCTAATCCAATTATTCACAGACACATGACTTATATCACACAGCTATCACATTCCAAATATTTTATGAAAATCTACCCCTCGTGTGAAATCCCTGAGCATGTCCATGACCGCAGACGTGACTATTCGAATAGATTGTTTAACACTCTACAGAGGTTGTACACTTTACCCACACGATATAATCAGTGTAGCTAGCACTAATCATAACGAAACGTTTCAGAAATTTCATCTTAAACATAGACACTCCCGGTGTGCTCTACCAACGATACTAAGGCTCACATAGGAAATTAGTCCATCACACACCGTTGGACCTGAAGACGACAAACCGCTCATAAATGTGAATCACCACAAAGATAGAAACACACTTCCACCCAAGCACAGAGCTTAACCAACTACCTGAGTAGTCAATGATGAGATTCCATAACTTACTAAGTTAGGCCCGTCCCATACCAGGCATGTGGTCGTATAGTAAGGCTCAGTTCAATGGCGCACAATGTTAAGTCCTTAATTGACTAAGGCAAGACTTCTAATTTCTAACTATATCACAAAGATTATATTTTCCAATCACACAGCTCCACCATGTCACACAGTTTCCACCACTTGCCTCAGCCTAAATCCTTTACCACCCAGTTGGTTAAATGCAATACATGCCATCAACGAGTAATAGAATACAGCACACACACTACTACAGAAAAGGTCTTCACAAACGATTCAAAAACACCATCACATACGGTTTCGTGAGCCATCTGAGTCTATGGGTCAGTGATGATATGAGTCATCACAGACGGTTTTTAAAACCATGCATACTATCACATATGGTTATTAACTCAGAACCGTCTGTGATAGTCGACTATCACAGACGGTTTGTATATGAAACCGTTTATGATAGATGATGCATCATAGACGGTTTGTAGATTAAATCGTCTGTGAGAGATGATGCATCACAGACAGTTTGTAGATTAAACCGTCTATGAGAGATGATGCATCACAGACGGTATGTCCTAAAGAACCGTCTGTGACATTCTTTTGTATTGACAAATCTATTTTCGTTTATTAGCTAGCCTTAGGAAATGTTTGCCATGCCCTCTGAAACAAGCTAAAATACAACAAGTTGTATACATCCAATTCACATTCATTTTAGAAACAAGCACATCCAATTCGTGTTCATTTCAGAAACAAACACATCCAATTAACAAATCAATTAACTAAAATTAACCATTCATGTATATTTACACACATGTACCGTTAAGTTCAATATCTTGTCCCAATCAAGTTCAATCTACATTGTGGAACTTCCCATCTGGATTTATGACCTCACATTTCAAGAATGACGCAAGCTTTCCTCGAATTTTTATGAGCTGGCTCTATTCCAATGCAGTTTTCATGATGGTCGCAACCTGTCGCTACGAAGATTAAATTCGTGCATATATAAATTGATAAGTATGAAATAATTATTGCAAGATTGACAAACCTGAGGATCATTGGTTATCGCAGAACCGACGAGTAGTTCGATGTTGTGGCAAACATAGAATCCACATAGTTGCAGGACGGTGGCTGCTGGTGGCACTGCAAAAATAGAATTGGTTAGTTCGAGAGACATTACTATGAAGTGTTATATAAGATTAATGTGTAGTAGGAATACCGGGAATTTTAGATTGTGTCGCAGGGTCCCTCCCTTGCATATCCCTTATTTTGCAAAGTACATCTTGAACGACCTATGTGATTCCAAAAACTTAACCTTAACTATTGCAAAGATTAATTGTTGGATAACTATGAAGTTGTGTTCGGTCCTCTGTAGGGAATCTATGTATATTACCAAGTTCTGTTTTGGTATAATTACAATTAGAATCCAGTGGAACCTACACAAGTCTCTCGCCATGGTCATTAAACCTAAGTTTGTGTTGCTTATAAAGTACAAATCAACAAGTATAGCCACTAGTGCAGCACTTACTCCTTGTTGTAGAGCAAAAGTATGAATTTCTTGTTGCGGTGAGCCAACAATGAGTCTGCCATGTAATCCTCGACAAATTTTGCATTCGCCTTGATGTTTTGTATTAAAAACCGTCTGTGACTTAGTAAAATCAAAGAGTAAGTGATTTCAAGCTATGGTAAAATCACAGAGTAAGGAAATTCCAAGTCATGGTAAAATCACAGAGTAAGAAAAATTCTAAGTACGATTTTTAATCTAAACCGTCTGTGATACTAGCTTATCATAGACGGTTTTTAATATGAACCGTTTGTGATACTAGCTTATCACAGACGGTTTTTATTTGAAATCGTCTGTGATTCGCGGAAATTTTTGAACGCTTGCGCGGGTGGTGAAATGTTTTGGCGCTGTCCTTATATATTATACCCACCCCCGCTTTATCTTCCGTCAGTCTCTCCCTCTCCCCTCCCCACCCGAGCTCCGGCGACCACCCTCGATTCCCCAGCGCGGTTCGGCGAGGAGACGCAGCCAACGAGGAGGAGTAGGAGGGATGCGTAGGTGTTCCATGTCTGCTGCAGGAGGTAGACTGCCAAAAGGTACGTGTTTATGCCCAAAAAATACATAATTTGTTGGTTATTTGATGATTCTTATTTTATTTGTACCTAATGCCAGAGCGCCACCGGAGGTTTTTAGTCGTCTCTCCTTGCCGACGAGCTTAAGTTGAACTCGGACAACATGCAAGAACAGCTTGTGATATCTTTGGTGGTACAGAGAGAAGCGATGTTGAACCAATCCAAGAAGTCGATGAGTTCTTCAGAGCTTGGAGGCACGATGGTTTCTAGCTAGTTTAACTTTGTAAATTTATTCTTTTTTCCCATTCGGAGAAACGTTGTAGAAACCTTTTGGTTTTCCTTTCCTATAATGTGTTTGCCATCGTAATTTTAATTGGATTTTAGTTGCCTTGCTAGAAATTGCATATGGAAACTATCTTGTCCAAAGAATTGATTGGTTTTGCTCAAAATCCGATTTTTTGCAATAGAAAAAACTATCACAGACGGTTGAACAAGAACTGCATGCGTGATAATATATTATCACGACGGTTCTTGTTCGTAACCGCTCGTGAAAATAGACTATCACGAGCGGTTCTAAACAAGAACCGTCGTGATAATAATTATCACGAGCGGTTCTTGTTACGAATCGTCGTGATAGCTTTTTCACGCATTTGTTTGAAAACCGCTCGTGATGACTCATGTCATCATCGACCCATAGACTCGGCTCACGAAACCGCTGCGTGATGATGTTTTTGACACATGCTGTAAAGACCTTTTACGTAGTAGTGAGCTACTCGTTGCGATTCATTGTAGGATTTGTAGAAATTTTTTGGTGTGTTTTCACCTTTGTATGTGGATGCTAGATTCAGTTGTTAACTCGATTTATTATGCAACGGAGTGTCTTATGTTTTTTCTTCTGGTTTTTTTATATATCAACAATGTAATTCTACATTTGAAATGGCTTTATCTAAGATCTGAAACTTCTTATGAAAGATATGTGATACTATATCTTCTGAATCATTATAGTTGACGAGGATGTGATAATCCTCATTTTATTATTTCATAATCATGTAATATGACATCACATGGTATACCCCTTAATGTTATAAGAGAGGATTAAGTTAGGTGGTTGTAAGTTCTTCTACGACCACCCCCTAGTCGTAAGTATTTCTACGACTATAGTGTAATCGTAAGTCCTGCTACAATTTCGTCCCGTCGTAAGTCTTTCTACGACTAGTACCTAGTCGTAAGCTCTTTCTACGACTATCTCCTAATCGTAAGTTCTGCTACGATTAGCCCTTCTACGACATCCTCACAATTAGCCGGGTCCACCCGTCAGAAGGCCCATTTACTAGTGAGGACATCAGCAGTCAAATTACGTAGTTATACCCAAAATAACTACAGATAATTCCCCACTATCTCTAATTGATAACCGTTGAACAGCGTGGGGGGTTACTACTCCGGTAATTACTCTCATTATTACGCAATAATGAGCTTAATTAGCCTAGAACGACAACTGCCCCAACAGTATAGTATAAATAGGTATCTTTTAGAGATAGTGAGGGAGAGGCTTTTTTGGAAAGACAGTCAGTAGCAACATTAGAGTAAGATCTTGTGCTGATTGTAATCCATATACCTAATACAAGATACATAAGAGTAGGGTTGTTATTCTCACCTGAGAAGGCCCGAACCTGTATAAAAATCCCTGTGTCTCTCTCGTCTGCGTGATCAATTGTGGAGACCCCCCGAATCAAACAATCTTTACGTAAGATCGGTTCTAAAACACCGACAGTTGGCGCCGACCGTGGGGATCTTCTGGTAATTCCTTGTCAACAGTTCTTTCTTTTCTCTTTGATTCTACCATGGCAGGAGAATGGAACGAGGAGAATTGGTTCGACTTGGCCGATTATGCAGACGTCGACATGGATACCGGTTTCGACTACGAGCCGAGTATCGAATCTTCTGACGGTGTTGCCGCCTCTGGAGATCTTCTATCAGATCTCGGAGATTGCGTCACCATCGGAGGTCAGGAGGGATCCTTATCCCCCACAACAGTATGCCCAGCCGAGGAGCCAGCTTCCTCAGGGGGTAAGGGTCATCATGACCAACAACAGGACTGCATCGGGGCAAATTCGCAACACGGCGAGAGTTTTTCCTTCAAGTGTTCGAGTCCCCCCAAGGCAGTACGACTTGGCAAGACAGGTTCTGGAAGCCATCATTCCAGAGCTCCATCGACATCTGATGGTCCTCTCTCTCCGAGTATTTCCGCAGGGAAGAGGATCGAGCACGCTGTTCCTCCAAGTCCAACCATCCCGACGCAGGGTCCACCTGCAGACGGAGACGGTTATAACCCAGAGTTCCCCTACCTGGAGGGGTTTACTCCAAGTCGCTAGATGGTGTCGCTCGACTACTCCTCAAGTGAGGAGGCCTTGAGCACAAGTGGAGGTCATCCATGGGAGGTCTTCGTCCTTCCCTCTGATAAGAATCATTCTCCCAGAGGAAGGATTGACAATGCTCCCCGATGAGCATACTCTACACCCCCTCGTGGCAATGGCAGGGGCGCCATCGCTGACGAACGAAACAAACACTTTAATGAACGTGCGGGACATCCTCAACATATTCGCACTCCATTAAAACCAACTCAGGGGTCTGAAATAGGCCATTCTGAGACAACCCGATGGAGGAAAATAGCGGCTCAGAAAAACCTTCCTGAGCGCGCTTATTTCCAGTCGGAGGAAGCTCAAGAGCTCCAGCACATCAACGACTTGCTGGAAAATCCGACCCAAGAACTCGCTCGAGCACCAGGGTATGATCTCTTTGCAGAAGAGATCACACAAAGGCTTCGCGACACGATGGCCAAACTCGAACGTCTTTGTTGACCACAACCAGGAAGTCGTAGCAGTACGACTCCGTCTTCTGCCAGCTATTCAGATAACTCGTCGCATGGAAGGCAACATGACCTTCACTCACGTCGTTCTCCAGACCTAAGGAAGGCGCAACAAGCCCCCAGGAGGGGTGATCTCTCACCACTTCGGCGACGGGATGCACGTCGGCAAGCGGAATATGAGGAGTATTTCCCTCGTAAAGCTGAGACCTATCATAGGTCCAGCCCTTCTGTGGCTGGGTATCGATGAGTACGATCACCCGGTGACATTAACCCTTCTTTTTGCAAAGAAGGAGGCAAGAAGTTATCTCGGGGTGTCGGGCATTTTCACCCGACCTTCAAGCAGTTCGCTGGCCGCCTCGATTTTGACCAGCGAATATGGAGAAGTTCGATGGAACCCAGACTCCCATCGAGTTCCTCTAGATTTACACTACATCTATCCGAGCTGCAGGAGGAGGAGAGCATGTCATGGCGAATTACCTTCCGACTGTGCTCGAAGGATCGGCACGATCATGGCTTTTAAACCAGCCATTCGAATCGATCTACTCGTAGCAACACCTCTGTGATCTTTTACTGGCAAATTTCCAGGGCACTTACAACCGCCCTGGAAAGGAAGATGACCTGCACCGGATAAGGCAGAACGACCATGAAACGCTACGCCAATTCATCAGGCGCTTCAGCCAGGTTCGAAATTCTATTCCGGAAGTTTCTGACTCATCCATGATCAGGGCTTTCAAGCAGGGAGGTGTCCTTTTCATAAAAAAGAAGGACATGATCTTCGTAATTGCCGAGTTTTCCTATGGAAACTCGAAGACTATTACTCTGGCAAGGGGCCACTTCCTACTCTTGAACAGGTAGGCTAAACAAGTGGACAGAAGGAGTCGGATGATGAGGAGATGCCGTTCCAGGATCCGCAACACACCATTAATCACATCTGTGGGGGATCTTCGGCATATGAATCGCGGAGACAGCTGAAAGCTATCGAGCGTGAGGTAAACACAATCGACTCCCCTCTTGTAAATAAATTACCGAAGTGGTCGGAAGTCACCATTACTTTCGAGAAAGGTGATTGTCCGATCCCTTCGACTAGACTAGGTCGATTTCCGATCGTGGTCGAACCCAACATCAACAATTGTCGAGTCAATCGTGTTTTAGTTGATGGTGGAAGCTCGCTAAACATACTGTTTACGAGTACCTTGGACAAGATGCAGGTACCGAGGACAAAGGTAAGGCCGGTACGATATTCATTTCATGGAATCGTACTGGGGTCTTCGGCCAAACCAATTGGCCAAGTTTCTCTTCCTTTAAAGTTTGGCTCACCAAGCAATTTCAGGACAGAGAAGGTCTCCTTTGATGTGGTCGATTTCGATACGGCATACAATGCCATACTCGGACGACCTACTTTGGCAAGATTCTTAATAGCTACTCATTATGGGTATCAATGTCTTAAGATGCCAGGCCCCAAAGGAGTGATCACGATATATTGTGACAAGAAGATGGCGCACTCCTGCGACCGTCGCTCCCTCGAGATGGTTAAGTCAGCCTTCGACTAGCAAGTCGAAGCCTAAAGCTGCACCTAAGCCGAACGACCAGGTCAAAGAGGTTCCTCTGGACGTGGGGGAGCCCTCGAAGACTGTTCGCATTGGGGATTCTTCCGACCCCAAATAGGAAGACACCCTCATCACTTTCCTCCGGCAAACGTAGATGTCTTCGCGTGGCAAGCATCCGACATGCCCAGAGTCCTCAGGGAAGTGATCGAGCACAGGCTAGCTTTACAGCCTGATAAACTACCCGTAAAACAAAAGTTACGGAGATTTGCCCCTGATCGACGAGATGCTATTAAGTCAGAATTGGACAAGTTGCTTAAAGCAGACTTCATAAGAGAAGTCAACCACCCAGAGTGGTTGGCCAACCCTGTAATTGTTAGAAAGTCGAATGGCAAATGGCGTATGTGCGTAGACTTTACTGATCTTAATAAAGCTTATCCAAAAGATGATTTTCCTTTACCTCGTATCGATCAGCTGGTTGACTCTATTGTAGGATGTGAGATGTTGAGTTTTCTAGATGCATACTCTGGTTACCACCAGATTAGTATGTGTTGAGAAGATGAGGAGAAGACCGCATTTATTACACCGCTTGGGATATTTTCCTATGTCAAAATGCCATTCGGCTTAAAAATCTTGGAGCTTCTTTCAATGGTTGATGCAACGACTTTTGCTCCTCAACTAGGCGAAACTTGGAAGCCTCGTTGATGATCTAGTCGTAAAAGCGACAAGCGGCTCAGCCATATCACGGACTTCTGAGAGACTTTCGACAACCTCGAAACACCACTTGAAACTTAATCCCAAGAAGTGTGTGTTCGGGTCTCTTCAGAAAATTGCTTGGATTCACGGTCTCTCGCACGAGAATCAAGCAAATCCCAAAAGATAAAAGCCATCACTCGGATCGCGCCCACCATGAAGAAAGAAGTCCAAAACTCACGGGATGCATGGCAAGATTAAGTCGTTTCATAGCACGTCTGGGAAAAAGACCGCTTTCTTCAAACTTCTAAGGAAACATGAGGGCTTGAGTGGTGGAAGAGGCTAACCTAGCCTTTGAGGAAGTCAAGAGGTATCTTACGAGTGCTCCTGTTCTGGTTTCCCCGAAACCAGGAGAGACGCTCTTAATTTACCTAGCTGCCATGCCACAGGCAGTGAGCGCAGTACTGGTCGTAGAACGTGAGAACATACAACGACTAGTTTACTACGTTAGTGAGGTTTTACAAGGACCTAAGGAGGGTTACCCTCAGGTTCAAAAACTTCTATATGCCCTCCTCATGTCTTCGAGGAAACTGCGATATTATTTTTAGGCGCACAAACTAGCTATGTCGTCTGAATTTCCCTTGGGAGCGATCCTCCAGAATAGGGAAACAGCAGGGCGCATGGCAAAATGGTCAGTCGAACTTGGGGCGTTTGACATCCATTTCGTGTCCCGAACGACCATTAAATCCCAGATCTTGACAGACTTTGTCACCGAATGAACAAATTACGAACTCGCTCAGATCCCGATGACGATTCCACGACCGCTGGGCGATGTACTTTGACGGGTCGCTACGATAAGTGGCTCGGGGTGGGGTGGTCTGAAATCTCCTACGGAGAGACCTTAAAGTATGCCATACAATTAAACTTTCGTGCCACTAATAGCGTGGCGAGTCAAGAAGTTTGCTAGGTGGTATACGAGCCGCAAAGCGCTCTTGATTCGACGACTACTCGTGAGAGAGACTCTCAACTAGTCGTGAATCAAGTCGGAAAAAGTACCGATGCTCTAATCCAACCATGTCCCGGTACTTATCGGAAGTTCAAAGTTAGAAAAGCACTTTTGGGCTTTGAGGTACAATTTATCCTCGAAGGATAATTTCTCGCACCAACCGCTCGCCTAGCTTCCTCTCGATCCACGGTACCGAAGGGTGTTTCGAGCAGCTTCAAAAGCCGTCTATAGTTGAAGAACTAGAGCGCGCCTATAGAAACGACCTCTCTAGAGTACGAAGATACATGGATGACACCCATCTACGAGTACCTTCAGATGGGTTCCTTACCCGATGACGATCTAGAAGCAGATCGACTATCCCGAAAGGCCAAAATGTATACTTTGGTCGAAGGTGTCCTTTATAAAAGAGGAACCCAAGGGGTGCTTATGCGATATATTCCGCAGAGCGAAGGATTAAAACTCCTTCACGACATACACGGAGGGATCTGTGGAACTCATGCTTCCTACAGAACACTGGTCGGTAAAGCCTTTTGACAAGGTTTTTATTGGCCAACAGCCCTCTACGATGCCACGGAGCTGGTTAAAAAGTGTGTACAGTGCCAATTTCATAGCCAGCAAATACACCAACCGGCTCAGGCGTTGCAAACAATTCCTCTGTCTTGGCCTTTTGCGACCTGGGGTCTTGATATCCTAGGACCGTTACCCAGAGCTCCAAGAGGTTTCAAGTTCCTTTTTGTGGCCATCGATACGTTCACAAAATGGATAGAAGCTGAGCTTTGGATGGGATAACAACTAAGCGACAAAATGGTTCATGATGAGATGCGTGATCACTCGATTTGGAGTACCAAGTCGAATTATCACAGACAATGGCAAACAATTTACAAGCGCAAAATTTCAGGAATTTTACGACGAGTTGGGAACTCGTTTGTGTTACGCTTCTATTGTCCACCCCCAAAGCAACGGGGCGGTCGAAAGAGCGAATGGCCAGATAATGAAGGGAATCAAGACCCGAGTCTTCGATCAGCTTGTCAAGCGCTTGGGGGCTTGGGTACAAGAATTACCTTTAGTATTATGGGCAATTCGTACGACAGCTAGCCGAGCTACAGGAGAAATACCTTTCTTTCTAGTTTTTGGCGCCGAAGCCATGCTTCCGCCAGAACTAAAGATCAGGTCAGCACGAGTTGGAAAGTTTAACGACTCCATTCAAGAATAGCTTCGAGCAGATGACATCAACTGCTCGAGGAAAAGAGGGACCAAGCTTTAATCCGTTCCGCAATCTACCAACAAGCCCTGCGCAGATACTACGATCGTAAGGTCCAACCTCGCAGCCTCGCTGTAGGTGACTTGGTATTGAGGCTTATCCAATCCCAGTCTAATCGGAACAAACTTTCCCCCAAGTGGGAAGGTCCTTACACTGTGGTCGAAGTTACGCGTCCAAGATCGGTACGACTTGCAATGGAAGATGGTCGTGTTCTCTCAAACTCTTGGAACATTGACCAGTTACGCAAATTTTATGTGTAACAAGCTTCTACGACAATAAAAGTATCAGATTCTCTCTATCTTTTTTTGTTTCGTTTTGAATTTTGCTTTCATTTTTCGACCATGTTTCATATGCTCATTCCCCCTGTACACTAGTCGGAAAAAGGATAACACATCTAGCCGAAGTCTCTCCTCTCTACATGTGGTCCTGCCCGCTGGAAGGAGCTTCCTAGTGTCGCTTTGTTCTTAACTATTACTACCAATACAAAGCTTTTTGGGCTCAGAAACATGATCGAAAGTTGTTAAGCAAATTCATATCACCCTAGTTTATTTATTCATTTTGAAAAATAAACTAAGAAGAGTGCATTTTTGAAATTCGCTCGACTGCTTTCCGGTTAACTTGATTGGTTTTAACTGGCCGGAGGAAGAAACACACCTAGTCGAAGCTTCTCCTCTTTGCACGTGGTCCTACCCACTAGAAGGAAGTTCCTAGCATCGTCCCGTTTCCTACTTTTGCTGCCAGGGCAACTTTATCAGGTACAACGAAAACAGTCGGATGAATTTTTAAGGTCCTCTAGATGTTTGTTTTACTCAAGTTGTCGTCATTTATTTGATTAATCTAGTCGGAGATGGTAACATCACCTAGTCGAAGCCTTTTTCTCTGCACGTGGTTCTGCCCACTAGAGGGAACTTCCTAGCGTCGATGTGTTTCCACTCTTTCGACTAGTGCAAGATAGTCGATACTCGAGAACTATAAGTCGAACAAACCTCTCTGTTTTCAGAAACCCTTTCTTTACTATTTTCTTAGTTTATTCCCAATAAACTAAGTAAATAGTCGGGGGCTAGGATAAAGTTATAAACATGACTTCATTTCTTAGTCTTAGT
The DNA here is from genome assembly GCA_036346255.1 of Ampelocalamus luodianensis. Taxonomy (NCBI): domain Eukaryota; kingdom Viridiplantae; phylum Streptophyta; class Magnoliopsida; order Poales; family Poaceae; genus Ampelocalamus; species Ampelocalamus luodianensis. The sequence goes on from CM070625.1 coordinate 38,921,478, forward strand.
TTTTTCGAGTTATCATCTTACGAGTTACTAACTACTCTACGAGATGATTCGCAGGGAAAAAGAAGGAGAAAGGAGGAATCGCGCATATCTGGTCTAATTGTTTCTCTTTTTTTTATTATCTTACGAGTTACTAACTACTCTACGAGATAATTTGCAGGAAGAAGAAAGGATCATATATCTATACATCACCAAAAAAGGACTTGTATTTGCGAGTTCATATTACAAACTATTCTGATGAAGGAGACTCTATCTGTATCTCCTCCGCGACCTTCTCGCCAATCGCATCTCTCGATCGATCACCGTTACGCTTCATATTCGCGCGGTCAAAGTCGCCCGGCTGAATGAGGGTCAAGGTTAGGGTCACGAGCTTTGAGCTTTGCTAAAACAAAGCTCACAGCTCCTTTGACTGCTTCCCTTATCGAATCATTTTGGTTGGTCTTCAGAGTAGACACCAACTCTTGTAAGGTACCGACTTGCTCCCCAATGGCACTCGTATGAGCGACCATCGTTCCATCGCGAGGGGCGACCCTCCCGGCACGGAGCCAATCGAGTACATTGTTCAGAAGCGAAATGTTGTCTTGAAGATTTATCTTCATCGACTTCATCTCCTCCTGGGTACAAGTCGAATCCTTGTGGAGTCGTTTTATTTCAATCAATCGCTCTGAAAGGAGTATGGGTTAATTAAATAAAATGATTCTACGAGAAGATAAAATGATTTAGTAGCAGGGAAAGTTCTACTTACCCGTTAATTGAAAACCTAAATTCTCAATTTCTTGATCTTTCTCCTTCGCAATGCGGGAGGTCTCGCGGACAATTAAGGACTTCTCCTGGATCTCAACCCGGAGAGACCCCACCTCGGCCTGAAGGGCCTTATTTTTGACTTCTTTTTCTGCAAAAGAATGAGAGGTTAAGAAGACAGAGATCAAGATCAAAAGCAGTCGTAACTACATGTACTGTTTATTTTTTCCTACAACCGCTGAGTTGTAGAGTTAGCCTCCTGAAGCTTCTTCAGAGGTCGTGACTTTATCTCTTAGCTTTTTGACTCGGCTTTCTCGAGTCGAGTGAATAAGCTAAGATCTTTAAATCACTCTTAAACACGAAAGGTTAAGGGAAGACATGAATACATAGACAAATGACCGTAAGTTTTTCTACGATTATATCTGGTCGTAAGTCTTTCTACGACTAGTACTGAGTCGTAAGTTTTTCTACGACAATGGTCTACGAGTATTGAGTAAGTAATCAATTTGCGATACGATTATGAGAATCAGTTACTCACCACCTCTATGCTTACTCGCAGAGCATTGCCTTCTCTTGTCGTAGTTTGACAAGTTGCCGATTATATTCGCAAATCGTAGCGACTTGCTCCACGGCTCTCTACAAGAGAGAAAAATGATAAGAGACGGAGATAAAACCATACGTGAGTATTGAGGAATACTTACATTCATGTTCGACCAAGCAAACATGGACATTATTCGCGACGGATCTTTCAGCCCATCCATCTCCTCTACTCGTTTCCACCAGACCCCTTCGAGACGTTCATTGTCAAAGACATCCCCATAATTGGGAATGCTGCTGGGGTGAGGAACTCGACCGCGAGATCGGTAGGCAGAAGATCCTACGATAGAATCGGGGCCAAAGAAATCAGAGCAAAAGTTAAAATATTCTTCTTCCTCTGACTCGGTCACGGGAGCTCCACCTGGAGGGCCGGAAGGAAGATCCTCGACAACTTCCTTACCGGTGCGGCGGTCAGAACTCTCACCGCCACCAACCTCTGGTGTTTCCCTCACGGCCTCTGTTGGCTCCACCTCAGTCTCTACGACAGCCTCGGTGGTCGTAGCGACTTCGACAACCTCAGTGGTCGTAGCAACTTCGGCAGTCACAACTTCTTCCATCGCGGGAATAGTAGCTGGACCTTCACTACTACGCGATCCACACCTCACCACCGAGAGTGACGGCGGGCTCCTCCATAGGAGTATCCTCGGGGCCAAGACGTCCGGCTAAAATCACGAACACGTATAAGTCAACTCGTAAAGAAAACTAAGAGTAAGTGCGTTCTTACACTTATATTTTTTACATACCTCTGCTACCGGACCTAACTCGAAACTTGGGAGCAACCTTCCCGACGGAAGATTTCTTCAACTTCTTCTCAACCATCACTGGTCGAGATTCACTCGGGACAACCAGAGTTTCCTCTTCCCGACCTCCCGGGTGGCTGAGATCTGTCTCGACCATCTTAAAGCACTTGCTCCCTCGGCCTCAAATCTCATTGGAGCAAGCAGCTTCTTCACAAAAGACATGAAGTTCTTCCAGTTCTCCTTTTCTAGCTGCCTTATGAAGCCACGAGAATCTGAAACTGCGAATGACTTGTTGTCGTAATAGAAGGGTACCTTAACCTTGGGGACCTTGCGCTTAAGGGCAAAGGCCTCTTCTTTTGCTTTCTTCTTTGCCGCAGCCAAGTCTGCAGCGAATTTAGCAAAAGGCGTAAGGGCTGAACTCGAACCACCCTTGTCGCCAACTTTTACCAGTCGACGTTTCTTGGTTGGAGGGGACTTCCCTGACTCCGCCTACGCAGTCGCCCCGATGACCACCAAATCGACTTCCTCGTCGTCTCGGCGGTTCTCCATGCCTACTTTCTGTTGAAAAACAGAAAAAGAAAGTGGTCGTAAGATCTTCTACGGTCACTAGCCGGTCGTAAGTACGACCAGCTCAAAAGTCGTAAGTATTTCTACGACATTGTATAATCGTAAGTCCTATTACGATTACGTTCGGTCGTAAGTCTTTCTACAATCAGTATCCAGTCGTAAGATTTTCTACGGCAAGCCCATTAGTCGTACATCGTTTTACGACAACAAATCGCCTAAAGACAAAATCATTTGTTCAATTACCTTTAGGCGCTCCTCTTTATCTTCTGCGGTCAAAACCGCAAGGATTTGAGGAGCCGTAATGTTGGACGGATGCTTCTCGCAGATGAGCCTGACACGCGCGTCAACCTCCGCCTACGGAAGATCTGCACACATAAACAACACGATTAGCAAACTAGATCTGGATTAACCAAGGACAAAGCCAAAAAAGTAAGTTTTTCTACTCACCGTCCTTATAATCCCTGGTTGGGTCTTCTTTTCCCGAGTACCTCCACATAGGAGGAACTCGTGCCTTGAAGAGGGTCGATCACGGTACGTGATGAAGTCCATCACCACGTGCGGCCAAGAAGCCCTCCGACTTCAAGTCTTTGATGGCTTGAATGTAGGGGGCTATCCGGTCAAGATTACTGGGGGTCGAATCCCAAGAAGAGGACCTCTCGGCGGCCTTCCCGATGAAGGAGGGGCTATCTTCCTTGGTAACCTCCCAGTAAAACCACTTCTTCTTCCACCTCGGCCACGATGACCGAGTGAACATCTGAATGTACTCCTTCGACTTACCGTCGTGGAGCTTCAGACCACAGCTATCGGCAATCCCGGCTTGTCGAGCCATCCCGTAGTAGTACTGGAAAAGCTCGAGATCCGCCGGAATCCCCATGTAAGCCTCACACAAGTACACAAACATGCTCAACATTGTGATGGAATTAGGACCAAGGTTCACTAATTCCACCTCGAAGTGCTCGAGCACGAGTGTGAGGAAAGGATGAGCAGGCACTCGGAGGACGCACTCACAGTACGCCTGGAAAATCAGAATTTGGCCCTCCTTACCTGACGGCCAGTGCTGCTCATTCGCCGCAATCCACTTCACGAGTAGTCCTCGAGGATTTTCTCGAGAACGAGGCCTCAATCTTCGCGTCGTCCATTTCCGACTCAGCCCACTCAGAGACAACCCTAGCCATTTTTTCTCTCAAAGGTGGGAAGAATCGGATTTGGGAAAGCTCCAAGAAAATACACAGTACCACCGGCGGCGGAAGAAGCGAGAAAGCAATGAACAGTTGGGTGAATTGGAGGAAAGGTAAAAACCCTAAGTCCGTCCCCGCCGTCCGTTTTATAACCGTGTGTTTGAAATGAAACGCCGTGGAAGCCCAACGGTTCCCACCGCTTCGGGAATTGCTCCAACGGACAGGTCTGCCCGTTCAAAAGTACCGAGACTCTTTTCACACCTCAAGTGAAATTACCTTCTTGGCCTTCGGGTCAAAAGAAATGCCGATCAGAAAGGTTTTGCTTCCGATCATAAGGCCACGATTACTCCAAAGTCGTAAGATTTTCTACGACTACTTTGTAGTCGTGAAATTTCCAACAAATTGCCTCGACTAAGCATATTACTGGTCGAGAGGAACACATGTTGGAGAGATTTTCCTCCAGTGTCTTCTCTATGACCCACTAGTGGTCGCAAGATCAGTTCAGACTCCTCAACCAAGTAAGTTATTTTCACTTAAAGCTGGGGGGCTAGATGACGAGGATATGATAATCCTCATTTTATTATTCTATGACGTCACATGGTATACCCCTTAATGTTATAAGGGAGGATTAAGTTAGGTGGTCGTAAGCTCTTCTACGACCACCCCCCTAGTCGTAAGTATTTCTACGACTATAGTGTAATCGTAAGTCCTGCTACGATTTTCGTCCGGTCGTAAGTCTTTCTACGACCAGTACCTAGTCGTAAGCTCTTTCTACGACTATCTCCTAATCGTAAGTTCTGCTACGATTAGCCCTGCTACGACATCTTCACAATTAGCCAGGTTCACCCGTCAGAAGGCCCATTTACTAGTGAGGACCTGAACAGTCAAATTACGTAGTTATACCTAAAATAACTACAGATAATTCCCCACCATCTCTGATTGATAACTATTGAACAGCGTGGGGGGGGGGTTACTACTCCGGTAATTACTCTCATTATTACGCAATAATGAGCTTAATTAGCCTGGAACGACAACTGCCCCAACAATATATTATAAATAGGTATCTTTTAGAGATAGTGAGGGAGAGGCTTTTATGGAAAGACAGTCAGTAGCAGCATTAGAGTAAGACCTTTTGCTGATTGTAATCCATATACCTAATACAAGATACACAGGAGTAGGGTTGTTATTCTCACCTGAGAAGGCCCGAACCTGTATAAAAATCCCTGTATCTCTCTCGTCCGCGTGATCAATTGTGGGGACCTCCCGAATCAAACAATCTTTACGTAAGATTGGTTCTAAAACACCGACAATAGTTTAACTAGCGATAAAATATTACTACTGAACAAAATAAAAATAGATGTCTCTAGCTCAATCTAAATACATATATGAATGCATATCTATGTTTCTTGGCGCGCAATAAAGTGTCACTAGGGAGAGTAGAGACGTTATGGAAATGTATATATGAAAGCGTCTCTAAGCTTGTAGAGATGCAATCTAAATGACTCATATCATTGTAGACACACTTAACAATATGTCTCTACGATCTTTGACACGGTACGTGGGGAGACGCTCTATAGACGTTTTATAAAAACGACTCTACGCTTTTATAGAGATGATTGAAAACGTCTTTAACCCATAAAATAGGCGTCTCTACAGGGCTTTTTGTGTTGTAGTGTGCCTAGCTTATTAAGTTATGGAGTCTCAACATTGGCCACCTCAAGTAGTAGATTAGCTCTGTGACAAGTGGAGGTGTGTACTACTCTATTTGGGTCACTTTTATGAGCAGTTCGTCGACTCTAGATCCAACGGTGTGTATCGGCCCAAAGCACTCTGTTCGGGTTGGTGCCAACGTGTGAGGACCCCGATTTATTTGGCTTGTAATGCTTAGTCTTCCATTGACTCTAGCATCACAAATCAAATAAACCAAGCCCCGAGACATGTATACTTCCCAGAAATGCAGTATACACACCCTGTTACAAAATCACGCATCAATTCCATACATCACATAACATTAAACCTAACAAAAGACATACATAATAGAGTTATTACACAAGAAGGCCGACCGGCCAAACGACATCAAAGTAACATTAACAGCGGAAGCAAAAGTGCCGTAAGATGGCTATAAACAAAATCCAACCGGTTAGCCATAACCCACAAGGCAACCGACCGGGCCGCCAAGCTAGTCGTCCATACCGCAGCAATTCTTACAAAAGTCGATCCCTTGGGGATCAACTTCTTCCTCTGCAACAAATAAGCAAAGCAAATGAGTACAAAAATGTACTCGCAAGACTGACGTGTGGAATAGCAGACCTATCAATATGCTACATGCAAGCTTATTTAAGTGGAGGTTATATGTCTCATTTTGCACAAAGCCAACTTTATTTGTAATAATGTAGTACATTTCAAAAGCAAGTTTGCAATCAGTTTTTATTGAATGAAATAACACGAGATACAATAAGTACAAGAGTAACCACCTATTGGTGACTAACCCCATAGCCACCACACATAGCACGAATCCCAGATTCGTACCACCCATCAAGTTTTAATTAAAATATTGTAGTCTAACTCTTGAAAAGCTTACCCAAGCGTGTCCATAACCTAGGACGAGGCTATTCGAATAGTTTTAACCCTACAGGGGTGTACCAATGTACCCACACTTCAGACCGCCTTCTTGCCAAGCTATTAAGCACACTTCCTATGGTATGCCGGCACAGCTAAGTCCTATGAGACGTTTCCAATGAAATGCGTTAATTAAGAGTCGCACGTATGGGGTTAACCCTTAGTGACCAGCCGGCGAAATGGGCCACTAGGACCACACGTTGTGGTGGAGAAAAGCAAAGCCGGGAGTCATTAGCCATTTAGGGTAAAGCTAGCCGGACATTTGCAAGACCCCGGTCGGGGTGGAGGACCTATAAAGGAACCACCCCGGTCACGCCTTTTTGATCCTTTTTCTCTATAAACTACAGCCAGCGACTCATTAATTAATGCCTCCCAAAGTACTAATTCAAGAGAGGTCCCATACCCTCTAGTGTGGTTAGCACGCACAAAAATGCCTGGATAACAGATACTCACAAGAAGTTCGGTCCTTAATTGACTTGGGCACCAGTCCAGTCACACCCAAAAGCACATCAACATACCATTGTGCCCAAGTCTAAATCATTTTGTTTTAGTTTTTTTTTTAGTTTTCACAAGTAAACATGGCACAAGGCTGAAATCATAAGTGATAATAAGTTTTATGTGATCAAGGTTATCGACAAGTCGATAACTGTCCATTTCTACCGGAAGCTAAGCATGGCTAAGCAATTAATTCGCAACTACTAAGTGACAAGAGTTCATCCAACGAGCTCTAATCACAACAATAACCTAGGCTCACGGTAGTAGAGAATAATCATTTGCCTAAGGAAATGCACCTACTAGGTCAACTAACGACAATAGTATAACACAAAGTAGCAATGCATACATAGAATTTGTAATCAACATAAATACTTAAAATACTGGGATTAACATGATCAAACTGCTTGCCTTGCTGTAGATCACTTTCTTACTGCAGAGGATTCACTCACGTACTCAATAATTCCTTCGGAACCTAACGTGAAAAGGCGATAACCAAATAAGAACAAGAACTCCAAATAAAACTCCACAGCAAAAGTTCTCCAAAAACCAAGAAATTTATACAGCAGTAAGAGGTTGATTTTAGACAATTTTAGAAACAAGAATCACTCCATTTGGACTTAGCATGAAAAAGTTATGGCTAAACTAAGTTCTCTCAGCCTGAAAAATCCTAATTAAATTAATTTCGGTTACTGTTCAAGGAAAAAATCTCTAGAATGATCTGGAATCTGAAATTTTTATGGTAGGTAGCTAAGGTCATCCTAAGAACAGCAAAGTTGAGTTTGCACAATTTGGAGTTGAAATGAATTAGTTATGATTTTTCTAAGTTCTAAAACTAGTAGATCATTAATTTCAGTGGCAAGGATCATATTAAGACCTATTCTACCCTATAGTACATTCCTAGTGGGTTTTAACAAAATTTAGTTTGCTCAGTTTGGAAATACAGAGAATAAGTTATGCATTTTACAAATTTCAATGAATTTTAGACCACATTTTATATTAAACAAGTTGACCTAGTTTATACTATCTTCTGCTACAGAAAAGAGTTCAAAATCATACTCAATTTAAAGTTCATCTTACCACGGAGCTAACACAGTTTGAATTTCTCAAAAAGGAGTTAAAACAAAATAGTTATTCACATTTGAAAACTAGAACGTTTAAACACTTTGAAAATTTGGAGCTCTCGGGAGGTCCAAAAGAACTGAAGGAAACGGGGAGGTCGTGGGCCATTGATCAAAAATCACACGGCACAAGAGCACAGGCGCGAACTCCACCACGAGCACCTGGGCGCCAAGACCTCATCGCGCCTAGGGGAGGTCTTAGCCGTTAGATCCAGACTTGACGGTCCAGATCTGACGAAGGAGGTCCTTGAGGTGGAGGTCTACGGAGGGAGGTCTTAGATGGTTGGGATTTGCTGGGGGAGGTCTTGGACAGTTAAAATTTTTCGAGGAGGTCTTAACAGCCAAGATTTCCAGGAGGTCTAGGCCGTTAGATGGAAATCCAACGGTCCAGAGCTACGTGGAGGTCCTCAAGTTAAAGATCTAATCGGAGGAGGTCGGAACGGTGAGATCTGAAGGAGGGAGGTCTTTGACGGCTAAGATCTACTGAGGAGGTCTAGCCCGTTAGATCTAAATGTAACGGTCCAGGGCTGAGAGGAGGTCCTAAGCCTAAGGACATAACGGAGGACGTCCGGGACGGCCAAGATCTACCAGAGGAGGTCTTGGACGGTCCAGATTTAATCGGGGAGGCCCTGAGAGCAGAGGTCTTCACGGAGGAAGATCTCGACGGTCGAGATGAACCCGGGAGGAGGTCCTAGCGGTTGGGATTTTACAGGGAGGTCTTGGGGGTAAGGATTTAGCGGAGGAGGACCCCGATGACTAAGATCTCCCAGGGGGGAGGTCTTAATGGCCCAGATTGACTTGAGGAGGAGGTTCGGGGTTGTCTTTATAAAAGACCAGGGGTGGTCTTTTACAAAGAGGACCCCAAAGGTAGTTTTGAAGGTTTTCTTTACAAAAGACCAGGGGTGGTCTTTTGCAAAGAGGACCCTGGGGTGTCTCGGGGTGGTTTTTATAAAGCGACTAAGGAGGTCTTTTGCAAAGAGGACCCCAAGGAGGTCCGAGAGGGTGGTTTTTATAAAAACGACCGGGGTGGCCTTTTTGCACAGAGGACCTCAAGGAGGTCTTTTGCAAAGAGGACCCCAAGGTGGAGGGTGATCCTAGCGGCCGGGATTTAATCTATGAAGGTCTTTGCGGCGGGATTTCGATAATGGGAGGTCCGGCACTTAAAGACTTTACACACGAAGATCTTAAGGCCAAAGGTTAATGCTAGGAGGTCGTTAACGGTCTAGATTGAGCCTAGGAGGTCTGAAGACTTAATGGAACGCACGCGCTGCCGATAGGAACAACAATTAACACCGAGATTGGACTCTTAAACAACTTAAATGCTAATCATTAGGCTACGACCCTTGTCCGAGTAAGGCGACAAAACGCCGAAGTGAGCTTGAGCTCACCGCGGCGACGTGGTCCACGCCGCGGGAACCAAGGACAAGGGTGAACTCTAAATAACGAGAAGGACCTAAAGGTGCCAAAAATCGGAGCTAAAGCTCACCCTACCGCGGCTGGCGAGAGATGACCGCCGAGGTACAAAACGACAAAAGAAAACTAACGCGGTCTAAACAGACGAAGCTCAAACACTTGGGCACTAACACGAGGACGGTGAAATCAAGGAAACCGTCGGAGGAGCTCCAATGACCAAAAGGCTTGCCGAGATGAGGAAGCAAGCGGTCCGCTTCAATGAACAAGTTCCCACTTTGCCAAATCTCGAGGAGGCCAAGCAGAGCAAGTTAGGGAAATGCTCAAGGTGATTCAAACAAACTAGTTAACAGGACAAGAATCCCAAGTGAACCACTGGAGCCCCAAGACTTCGAGGAGCTCCAAGGCCCTAGTAATGGTGGCTAGGAGGTCTTGGTGTTCTGAGCACAAGAACACGAGAGAAAGAGCTCAGTGGGCACAAAGGTGTCTAAGAGAAGCTAAGGAAGAGCTCAGGGTTTCATTCAAGCCGAGAGAGCAAAGGAGTGGGGCAAGGTTGAGCTCCACGGTGCACTCGAGTCAAAAGTCCCTGCCATGGAAGTACATGAAATGACAGGGCAGGTGGAAAAGAGGACTTTGGAAAAAGTGCCGACATGCATTAAAGGTTTGCGAGCTAGCCGTTGACAAGGACATGATTTGACAAGGCGCTGCTCCAAGCTGCCAGCTCGGCACACACATGATGGCAAAGCGATGATGACCAGTCCCGCAGGTCCCACCAGTGCTGAGAGGCCCAAAGAAATCGGTCAAGGAGCATGGCGCTCGGGTGGACTTGAGCTCGGGTTAGGAGGTCCGGGTGGTTGGATTTGAAACGAAGGGTCCCGATTTAAAGAGGTGATCGGAGGTCTTAGCGCACCAGGAGGTCTGAGCCACAGATCTAAGGATGGACGGCTCACGATCTCCTCGGTGCAAAAGTGGTCGACCGAGGTGGTCTTTGCAAAGGTGCAAAATGGTGGTCCAAGGGGAGGTCGGGGGGGGGGGTTGTTTTTGCAAAAGCCTGAAGGGAGGTCCTAGGGTGGTCTTTGCAAGAACACCACGGGAGGTCCAGGAGGGTGCTCTTCACAAAAAGGACCCGAGGTGGTCGTGTGAGTAGGAGGTCTTAGCGCGTGGGAGGTCTTAGAGGGTGAGCTAGGGTGGTCTTTGCAAGGACTTGAGGTGGTCTAGGCGGTTGGATTGAGATCCAAGGGCTGCGGGGGCTGGCGAGGTTGCACGGGCTCGGGCTGGCGCTTTTAGTTGGTTTGACCGAGCCAGTAGGCCCGAGCCAGACTCTGGTGTGCACCCGAGGAACAGTGAATACCCGTTTGAGTTTAAAATAAAAAAGCTGAAACTTGGGGACTTATTTGAGGTAGCAAACTAACTCCAAAAATTCTGAAATTTTACAAGAGCTTGCTAACTTTGAGATGGACCTTGGGCAAAATTTCTAGAGGTTTTTATGCTGAGCATTTTTTTTCCAGAAATTTCCCAAGGTGCTGAGCTAGGGTTTTGACCAAGGGTCCAAAGTGGTTTGACGGCCTCTTAAAATGTTCAAACAATTTCTAAAAATTGTGAAATTTTCCAGAGAGGTCACATACCATCCCAAGAACTTAGGAAAAATATTTCCCGGAGATGATCAAAAGGTTTGACAAGAATGTTTTTGGAAGACAAGGTTTTCGATCAGAGTGACTTGTGACTTGTAATCCCATAATTCTTTTGCAAGAATTCTTTAAAACATACAAGAATTGCAAGATGTAAGAAAAAGTTTTAATTTCTACTCATTTTCTTACATTTGAAACGCAAGCCAAAACTTGGGATGTTACACAACGATATGCACATCGGGAGGGATTATTGTTGAGATGAAGTTTCTAAAAGGTTTTGTTATAATTGGTGCTAGCTACACTGGTTATATCGTGTGGGTAAAGTGTACAACCTCTGTAGAGTGTTAATCAATCTATTCGAATAGCCGCGTCCTCAGTCATGGACATGCTCGGGGATTTCACACGAGGGGTGGATTTTCATAAAAAACAATGGGAAGGTTGCAATTACGTGATTTAACTCATGTGGTTGTGTGAAAAAAATTGATTAGGCTTCGTGAGCTCTATGAAAATACTTGTTAAACTATTATTTTTTATTTGTTTTAAATTACGCTTTCAATCTATTATTTGTATTCAAATGCAAGTGTTGCTTTTTGCAAAATAACCGTAGAAGCCATTTCCTTTTAAATAAGCCATGTACGACTTGCTGAGTACTCGGAGTACTCACTCCTGCTACAATTATTTAGTTAAAGTGGAGGAGTCTTCGCCTGCTTTTGAGGATGAGTTTCACGAGAAGGGAGATCGCTAGGTCTTGATCCTAGTTTGTTGCCTGTGGCAAGTCGATGGGTTCCCGCTAGAGTTATTTCTGTTCCGCTGCCGTCTCTTTACTTAGTGCTAGCCTTGCATGGTTTAATAAGTGTAAACTCGACCATAAGATCACAACCGTTATTTATTAATCAAATTAGTCGTTTATTCTCATATTCGTTTTGTGTGGAATGATATTCATCTATGTTGATACTGTGCACTAGTCTAATCCTAGACTAATGCGTTATACACAGAGGATCCAGATTTATATATTTGGGTCCCTACAATAGAGGCAATGAGGTTGGTATGCTGTAGGGAATGCGTTCTGTGTGTCGGGTGTTTATGGAGTTTGGTTTCTGTCAGTTTGGTTCGGTTTCACTAGTGCTAGTTGGTAGCTGTTAATTTTTGGTAGTTGAATGCAAAATTTTTAGATGAGCCTTGGGCTGAGGTTGTGGTCATATGTACGCGAGAAGGCTTCGCAAGAAGGGTAACACTGGCTAGTCTTACGACATATTCATGTCAAAACACATATGTATTGACCGTCTGTTGTAAAGTGTAAAAATTTGTGACGTAAGTTGCAGACTCGCTGTATCGTTTTCAATTCACGCCAACTTTGGTAAATAGAGTATTTATGGATACCATACCAAAATAAATTGGTATTTATCGATATCGAACCGTATTTTTAAAATACCATATTTATCAAACTAGTAACACCGTATTTACCAAATATACCGTATTTACCGAAAATACCGAACGAACAACCCTAGAGGCATGTCCCCAGAGCTTTGTTCAAGCTAACTTGGGCCTTGGGCATGGCTAGGTTTCTTGGATGGATGGGTGGATGGGGTGGGGCTGTGCGCGTATGCCTGTACACGCTGGTGGGGATGGAACAAAAATGTGCTTTCATTTTTGTTTTTCCTATATCAAGCAAAACTTTAGGCCATGTGCGAAATGTAGGATTTTTTAAGGATTTTGCAGGTATTCTATAGGAAATAATTTAATTCTCTGTGTTTCAAACGAGATCTTACTTATTTGTACTGTATTTTTTAAGCCACATCAACTGCAAAACAGTGTAGCAAATAAAAATGGATTTTTTTCTATTGCTTGATTAATTGTTGTACGTGGATAAGCCGTCATGTATAGTAGTGTATTTAGAGGGTATTGATCGGTCTCAAATAATTAGTTGGACTCTAAAAAATATATAAAACAATTGGTTGTGTGTATTATGTATCAATTAACTGGTTGTGTTGTGATGACCAACTAATCGGATGTAGGCATCCCTTTTCATCCAACAAGCACATACCTTTTTCGTGTCAGGTTCAAACCCATATTTTAGCGTTGGACATTCACATTACATTCTTCAATGATACTATCTCGGCTAGCTAGTTAGTTCGTATTTGTGTTGTGATTTAATGAGTATATTAGAATCCTCACTTGTAATTGAGGGTCGATGACAGGCTTCAAAAAAAAAAATTGAGGATCAATGAAGCAACACCGAAGTTCGAGTTTGTAAAACACCGATAGTAAGATTAATATGCATAAGTCATTCCCTCTTTCTTTCATATGTGTATATTATTGCTATTTGTCTAATTATGTTGTGGTTTTCTTATATTGTTATTTGTTTTAGGTAGTGGAGTGAATTTGTGTTGCTGCATATATCAATATAGTATGTGGATGGTATAAGTTTGTTTGGTGGGTGACCGATAAGTTCATCAAGCGATTTGGACTTTTGGAGCCATCTCATTGTTTTCATTTTTTTTTTGGGGAGGATCTTATTGTCTTACTATTGAGTTGATAGGGGGTAAACTACGCTTGATTTGGGCAGGCTGGAACAAAATGACGAAGTCTGGTTCTGATTAATTAAATGCGTTAATCAAATTGTGTCCAAATGAAGTGCATGTTCAGGAGTACCGATCCTCATTTGGACTTAATAATCGCTAGTAGCTAAGATAGAGGCATTTTTAGATTCTTTCTTAGTATTATTGACAACATTGAGCTTTCAAGTGGTCATTAGATTTTCTCTTGTTATTGATCATGGCATGTTCAACAACCATGCGTTGGGCTAATTAAGTAGTAAGCACGACGACACTGACATCTAAGTACTCTCTTCACTTCTCTTCATATATACATGTTGTACTGAAAAGCCATGTAGCAACCTTAATTTGTGCATTGATAAAATAAAATCAAGCCGTGAGAGAGAAGGTTAAGTTTGCGCAAAATATTACATTACATAGCAAAGTGCTAGCTAGCCTAACCCTTTTTAAATGTTTATTGATTCTTGTTCTAGCTGAGGCCACAGCGCTCGTGTTGTTTACGCATCGAAATAATTTTCCCAAACGAAGGACACACGTGAAACGAATCTCTTACTGCATTTTCTTTGAGAACGCAGCAGCCCGTGTGACTATCATCCACATAACTACAGGCACAACACCATCTAGCCTTAATCCTAATTATATTATACTTTTAATTTGCACGCGCCAATAGATTAACTAAGCGATTTGGACAGGCCAGAAGCATAAAAACCAAGAGGACGCACAGGCGCGTGCCGTGCCTGCTTGCGTGAGTGAGTGATGGCGCATTAACTGTAAGCGGGCGACGTCACACATGACGTCACATCGACCCCACGGCAGTGCGGGCTGACACGCCACGTGTCTCTTCTTCGTCACCCGGACAGCGGGGCCCACCGCTCACACGGAAGCTTCCGAGCGCGTTGCGGCCATTCCAGCCGGGAGATGGCGAATGGCAACGCATGCAGCGGCACGCGACGAATCCGCCGTACTAGCTAGCTTGCCTCCGATCCAAGGCGTCGTCGTCGCTCGCAACTCGCACAGCACGTATTCTTTGCCACGCCGAACGTCCAGGGCTTATCCAGGTAGTCTTCGGCTATGAGGATATGTTTTAAACGTAATCGTAAAACTAATGTTCTCACGAACAAAATAATAAAAATAATATTTTTATCGTACGAAAAATATCATAGCAAAGCACATGGGTATGACATATGTTGAGCTCTGCGAATTGGGATCGTGGCACATAGCCTGTCGTGACATTTTTGTAAAATAGAAGTGTCACTTTCTCTATTTCGTTCGCGGAGTAGTTTTATCATTTCATTTAAAACCCGACCTAGGTACATGAATTAATAAACGAACCGAGATTTTTCTTTTCTCAGGGGGAAATTAACGAGATATTTTCGAGGCGGGTTTTTTTGTCAAACAAGTGGCCTGTGCCATGAGCTGGCGTCCTCCGCTACTGCGACAGCTGGCTGCTCCAGCCTAGGCAGGCTTCTGTACGCATTGGCATCTTTTTCCTCTTCTTTCAGATTGTGACAGATACATCCAAACTATTTTTTTTTCAGATGGCGCTTGCCAACCCCGGACTTTAATTTCAGATACAATAATAGAACGGAACAACACTTTTGTAATTTGCTCGAGAGTGCAAAGCCTAGCTAGTGTGTTTTAGTTAGTTTTTGTGGTACAGATTGCACAAGGGCACTGTTCCAAAAAAAAAAAAGATTGCGCAAGCGTTTGTGATGACAAGAACAGCAGCAGGTTCTCTAACCTAGTGTGTACATCACTTAATCTATGTGGCATTTCAGTCTCTGCTTACTTCATCAATTCTTCTACTCATGCTCAATTGAGACATCAGTTCAGTCAGTAGAATACATGCAAATAATTGGCAAGAAAAGACCAAACATGGACTTTTATATCTGTTGGTGTTTGCTGGAATTGAAATCTATACTTATTTTCAAACATAGTTGAAGTCAAGCATTTGGCAACAAATCATGCTCGCACGCACGCACGCACGCACGATCACATCATGACTACTATTCTTTACTTGGCCGATGTCTCAGAGATTCACGACAGTCTTAGAATTGACACGAAAGTGAAATCTCACAAGGCAATCAAATGTAGTTTAAGTGAGATGCCTATTTTCGGTCTTTGAATTCAATGTTCCACATGGAAGCTTACCATTGATCAGTTATTTGATCCCTCCAAATGGTACTACATGCATGCACTGGCAGAAGATAAGGGGTGCAAATTAAGGAATCCAAAGAGTGTTGGGAGAAAAACTTTCACGTGAAAGGGACCAATTATTCAACTAATTAAACAGGGTGTTCGGTAAATTAAACAACTAACGGGAAGTTCGTTTACACAAACAAATGATCTGTACTACATATAGGCTGTACCAATGGCATAATTGCTTCACAATCAGTTGTTTGGTCAGGAAAAAGTACCACGAGAAAGATAACTAAGCTATGTCAAAGTTATACTAAAAGAGAAACCTGCATATTAGGTCTTGTCTAAGACGCAGATCAGGTCCGTATTAATTTTAATAAAGTATGTAATTCTTTATAGTCTTCATATATATGATAAACTTTGTATACATAATAAGTAATTAAAGATGTACTATTTCTATCTGCATAAAGTATCTTCGCAAAGTCGCCTTTTTGGTTAAGTAAACGTGCAATACTTGACTACATGGAGGATGGATCAAGTGACCCAGTTCACTAAATTTATTAGATTGATTCTACCTGCACATCAATGAGCACTTGCATGGTAGGTTAACTAAGTGGTTGGTTATAGTAGGTAGCAATTCTCTAAAAACTCATTTAGAAAGTGTTGTTCTGAATTGAAGTAACAATTGCCAACTCAACAGATGGCTCCATAGGACGTCATTGCAAACGTTAGATTCTGAATTTCTATGGGCACTCTCTGTTCAAGCTAACAAAGGGTCGTTAATTAACTAATGGGGAAATTAGTAAAATGAGATTATTACGTGTAAAAGATAAACGGATAATATACACTATATATGTCGCCAACCGGTATGGCACCCATGTATTTTAGGTAATAGCCACAGTTCGAGTCCCACTAATTACACACTAGGTGGGTTTATTTGTGGGTTTTCTATGATTTGATCCCTTCACCTTCTCAGTTGATGAGGATTAGGGATAACTATGATATAACCAATAAAAAGTATCATCTAGGTCTCATATGTTTCATGACCTATATATGGTTTTTAACCTTTGATCTCACAATGGGTTTGACAATATTTAACCCTATCATTACGAGATCTCCGATCTTCCATGACGGCCAAAAACCGACAGAAAAATAGGAAAAACTGTTAGAAAAACTTGAGACCGTCACCAAACATTTGGTTTCCGGTAGTCTATGTGCATGATTGATTTTTATTTTTTTTGTGAGTCAGGGAGGTGACAGTGATCCTTTGAAAGAATTAGTTGTATATTGATAAATTAGGCTATCGATAGGCTACAAGGCTACATCACATTTACCCTTGACGATAAGCAACTTCATTGTCATTTGTATATGCAGGGTGATAGAGGAAACAATGTGTTTCTGTGATCCACTGAATCTGGAACTCTTCAAACAATGTTACTGACTTAATGGATCAGACATGAACGCGGCAAAACAAGTGAACTCGACAGATTATCCATTGGATCATCAGTGTTCTTTATTGATTGTTTTAGTCAAAATAATCCTGGCGGTTAAGATTCAAAGTTATCTCCCTGAATGTTGCATAACCTCCGATAGCCAGTCTAATTTAATACATTTATCTAACTAAAAAACTCAGTATGTGTAGTTTTCTATGCAGCCTATCCCAAACCAGGAAAAAGGAGGAGGGTTGTGTTAGACCCGGCGAACTAACGTAAAAATCAAGCCATCCTTTCATAGAATGAAATCTAAAATTGATAATTCGTTGGGCGTAACCCTCTCAGCAACGCACCATATCGGAACCCGGATGTGGTGATAAATGAGGGCCGGGACGTCACTCCCTTAGTGACGCGCTATGTCATCGCGCAGATGTAGTGGAAAATGTGCAAAGATCTTCACACTTTACTCGACGAGTGCGAGGGGCAAGGAAGCTAGCCGAGGAGAGTAGGATCCGTCTGGGCAGTTGGAATGTAGGGTTCTTAACAGGTAAGTTAAGAGAGTTAGTTGATACGACGATTAAGAGACGTGTAAATATCTTGTGCGTTCAAGAAACTAAATGGATAGGTGTAACAGCCCCAAATTTAAGGAATAGTAATAATTTGCTTTATAAACAGTAATGGAATGTTGTTCATAACATTCTTGTTCATTATTGAAATTTGGGTGTGTTGTTACAGTTTAAACCCTTCCTTTTCTAGCCAAAATCCAAAACTTATTTGAAATTTCAAAGGAAATACAAGTTAGTGCTTGTATTATGACTGGGAGTATTTTATTAAAGCCTAGATAAATTATCTTGGCCAAAAATATTTTTGTTGAATTTTTAGAAATTATTTTGCTCTTGATAAAAATATTTGACATTAAATAAACCTATTCGGGTTAATGTAATTATTTATGTATTTTAACAAGTGAGGCAGTGGGTTTTAAATTTTATTTGGGACATATATGATCCCGTAGCATCTTTGCAAAGTTTCACATTTTACAAATTTATTTGCTATTTTTAAAGTCCCGGTCAAACTTTTGAGGTTTTCAAATGAGTTAGTCAACTCTCCCGGCCTAACCTCGGTCCATGGCACTGTAGCGACCGAGCTAACCTGGTTTGAGTCCAAACCGGTGCATCGGGCCTTATCTGCCACGTCTCTACGTGCACCCCCCGTCCGCGGTATTTGCGAGCCGTTGATCTCCAAGCGAACGGGCGAGATCTGCGAAGCCGCGTGGGCTATCCACGTACGCGAAGCGATCCCCACCGTCGGATCGCAATCCAACGGCATCCAACCTTAATTCAAAACCCTTTTTTGCATCTAAACCTCAGCCGTCAGATCTCAATGGACGGGCTGGATTGATTGGGCTGTTCGGGTCATCCCGTAGAGCCCTTCCACCTTGACTGTTGGATTTTCAATGAGCGGGCCAGATCAAGTGGGTCGTTCGGGTCCCCCAAACACCATATTGAATCTGAGCCCTTGTATTCAAATCGGGCGATCGAGGGTGATTGTGCCGTTCAGGCCATCCCAATGAGCCACGTCATCATGACCGTTAGATCCAGATCCTGCGGTACGCCATTTTTGGGCAAAACTATTTTAAATGGTAAAAGTCGAAATGAGCGAGAGCCATTGGATCCTCAATCAACGAATCAGATCTGGTGGGCCGTTCGGGTTACCGAACGCACCACTCAACCTCCATCGTTGGATCTAAATCGGACGAACCACACCCATTGGCCCGTTCGGGTCATCGAACTCCCCTTCAATATCCACCGTTGATCTTAGATCCAACCGCGTCGTCCTTTTCAGTTCAAAATTCAGAGGCGCGCATTAAATTGCGATCGTTGGATTTAAATCCTACGATACCCATTCGAGCCGCGAGCGCTTAGGGCCGGATCTTAATATGGTCGTTAGATTAGAATCGTGCGGCCCATATTGAAAGGTATCGGTTGAATGATATTTGTCCATCTTATCGTCGCCGTTCATTTCAAATCGGACGGTTGTTGTTCTTTCGATCTTGCGGGCATATGAGGCTGTTGCTGACATTGAGACCCCACTTGTCAGCGACGTCTCTCTCGTCCTCTTCGCGCCTGTACATCGCTGCCGACTCCAAACACTGGTGTGGTGACGCTGCACAGTGATTGTGCAGATATTTTTCTGATGATTATCATCAAATGGACACCTCATTAGCTCTGGATACTTCTCATTGCTTTGGAAGTTCAAACCCTATATAAACCCTAGCTTTTGGCTCACTGCCATTGTTGACCAAAGAGCTCTTCATCTTCCTTTTTCCGTTCCAATGGAGTTTCTTGCCTTCACGCCTTGCTTATTCATCTTAATGCTTCATTCACCTTGTAATATGAGTTTAGCCTCTTGTGTAGGTTGAAACCAGGGGCTTATTCTGTGTTGTCCAGAACTGGTTAAGGAGCCCTTTGGTGTTTCCCTGTTCTGGTAAGCTTAGACCTTAATTCTTGTCATCCTAAGTACCCTAAGGACCATAGTGGCTCACATGAACCATTCATTTGTGCATGTGATACTCAATTCTTGCTATAACCGAAGTGTTACTTTTATAACTTTTCGGTCTTTCATATCGTTTTCCAGCTCTAGGGTTTCCATGTTATCTTTCCAGCTTAGTTAAGTCTTAGCTGAGTCTTAGCTGAACCCTAGTAGCATAAGCAGTTGTTCTTTTAATTCTTAATGCCTTCTACTTAGCTTTGTAACAAATATCTGCCTCTGTCATCTGTTGTCGGCCAAATCGACAACCTCTGTGATTTTGATATTCTTCTGTAATCTGACCGATTAGGGTTAGTTTAGGGTATTATCTACTCTAAAGATCAGATTCATCATCAATTTAGAATCTTTTACTTAGTACACTCTCACTTAAACCGAAATCTGTAATCTGCCCTGTTTCCAATTCTTTTCAAAATCTGAAAACTGTAACTTTAACCTAAGCCCTATTTTCTGTCAATTAAAGGCAGTGGGTAGTAATATGGGTTATTATCTTTGTTGGGGTAGATGTAGCTTAAGCATATTATTAACCATGCATTACCATCTTGATCATATATTTTCTCTTTATCTTTTACTTGCTGTCAGTTCTTGTGTTTATTGGATGTTATTGTTTCTTTTAGAATCTGGTTCTTTTGAAGTGATTGAATCGATTCGAACCATCAACACTGAACAAGAAGTTTATTATTACCAAGGCAAGCATCCTCTCGCATCATGTTGATCCCAAAGTTTTATACTATAGATCTTCAAAATACGATGATAAGCATTGCATGCTAATTTCTAAAAAGCAAGCGTGATCATTAGTGGCTAGTTATAACCTAACATTATGGCTTACCTTAAATCGACCATACACTCAAAACTTAGAGTAGTCTTTGTATACTCGACATTTAATTTCAGAAATTTGCTTAGCCATGCCGTCCATAGAACGTTAGTGTTTAGCAAGGCTATCTTGTCAAACATGGGAGCAACAAATGAATTTGATCCTTTTAACTCTTTGTCGATCTGTTTAAACCAAACTGAATTTAAATTTCGTTTGATCGGACAAGAGGATGGTAGTGATGGTGCCTTCGTGCACGAGATTGGGAAATGTGGTGGTCTTGTGTGGACCAATTAAGGACTGAACTCTGACTATTCAATTCAAGCCCCAACGTACTTCCACAAGCAGTGTATGGGCGCTGTTTGGTTAAGTAAAGGGTTAACGCTATTGAATTGAAAACAGGGGAGTAAGGACATGTGTATTGATCTTATATGGCATAGATGCTTAAGTCTTCGGGCCGTGTCTTATGCCATGTGAGTTTTATATCAGTATCAAATGTTCTTAAGATGGTGAGGGCGCATATGTGTTCTATCGCATGTACGTACCTTAAAGGTTCCGATTGCAATCTAGTATGTGTAGCGAACACAATCTGTATTTCTTTTGATTGGATCGGCATTCCCGGCGCAACATATGTGCCCCGGTTAAACAGATGCTATCAGTCGTTGTTTAAGCGGGATCAGCTCACACATGGGTTATTCAACTCAATAGCGTCAACTTGTTGAAAAATACCAAATCTTAGTTTACCCGGCCGGCATACCAAAGGTTGTGTGCTATTATTCCGGAGGCTTACGGGCTAACTAAGTCGTGTGGGTAAAGATGTACATCCCTGCAGGGTTAAAACTATTCGAATAGCCGTGTCCGCGGTTATGGACGACACTTGAGTTGATGTCACCTGTATAGAATTTTGTTTTCAACTACTGTTTGGGTTCTGGTTCGGCATGAGAGAATTCATGCAATGTACTGTTTACATTTATATTTTATTTACTTACTGTTTTAGTCCAATTTGATTTATTAAACTGCTTTATCAAAACTTAGCAATTGTAGGTTAAGATGTATTGCTTTATGCAAAATTGAACTATTATAGCCTTCCTGTTGACAACCTTATGTATGTACAAATTCTAATCCTTTGAATAGGTTCTATCAAACACTTTCTTTTAGTAGTTTGTATAAGCCTTGTGAGTACCTTCTGTACTTGGGCACTTTCACCATATGTTGCAGGTGAAGATGGATATTTGTATGAGGTACCCGTTAGCGCCGAGCAGGGCGACGCTAACGAATGAAGCTATTTCTTTCCTCCACGCAATAGCTGCGGGTGGTGGGGCCATTGGTGGCTTTTGTTGTTTTGTTTACTTCATTTGTTAAAGCGTGTTAGTGACCACAGTCACTTGATATTGTAGTACTAAACCAAATTGTAACCTTATGTTTAATTATGTACATTTATGCCTTGTATGTGTATGATGCAATGTTGTTTAAGGATATATGTGTAATGGTCACGATCCAGGAACCATTGTAAGACATATATCAGGAACTGAATATTGGATTTGTTACTTGTTAAATTTATACTTTTAGCATGATCTTTAATAAGGGGACAACATTGTTCCTTAATTAAGAATTATGCTCTGATATAATTTTAATTGACATAATTCTAATATTCCGGGTCCTCACGAGTTGGTATCGAGCATCGTTGTCTCATGAGGTTAGAAATAGCATGGCCGTTAGCATTAAGGAGTCTGTGAGAAATTATTTTCAAGCTAGTGAAATAATTTTGGAAAGTTTAAGTATGACATCTTTTATTTCTTATCTTTCCTAGTATCAACTCTTGTCCCAACTTTCTATTGGTTGTTCCAGAATAAAATTTTTCGCTTATCTTGCCTTTTGTCTATAGATGAGCGGGTGGTACTTGGTCAAGGAGACCCGTGAAGATGTGGAGGATTTCGGCTTTCTTTGTGGGACATGATGTGGCGAGCCAACTTCACCTATCAGCCGAAGTACGCCCTCTATCGACGAGATCGAGGACCAGGGATGGAAGAGTACCGCGCCATCATCAATGTCATCGCTAGACAGGTGACGGGTAGTATCCCATACTGTGTCCAATCACTTGCTACTTCTGAACCTATGGCTATTCAGGAAGCTGCTAGTAGGATGATGAGCCTTCTTCGTCGTGATTTGTCGGAGTTGTCTCAACCACCCTATGATCACTTCCCGAAGCAAGGTCCTAGGCCAGAAGTGAGCACATTTGATGAGATACAGTTTGGGGAAGACCCTCAGGTGCGACAGTTGGTGAGGATGGTTTGCATCATGGACCAAATCCATCGCTGCCTTGTGCGAGAGCTGTGGGAAACTCGACATCGTCTTAATGAGGCCCAGGAGTACCTTAGACTTGCAGTCAACATGAATCGCGTTCCTGCAACGTGCTTTATGGTGACAACGAGATCTCTCCATTTCTTTGTTGCACCACCGCTTTTGACTTCGAGTGGCGGTGTGTTCCTATTTATGGACAGGTGCGTCAAGCTCGGATGACTGCAGGCTTTCCTCGCACTCTGCGGACTGCACCTCCTGGAGGCCATCAGTCACTACTAGGTTCCCCGAGGCGTCTCATCGGTCCTTTGGATCCCATAGACACGGGTTCCCCTAGGGCTCATCTGCTGAATGAGTTTCCGGTGAACTTTAACCGTGATCTTTATGCTAGTTCCCCGGCGATGAACCCTCGTTGATAAATGTTATGACCAGCGAGTAGTTGCCCTTGAATAAATGTAATAGGGTAGTTTGTATTTTGTAAAAGTTATGTAAGTTAGACTTTTGGTTTGTATTATGACCTTGATAACCGACTTATATATGGGGATAGGGTCGAACCCTTTTTGCTGTATGTATGGATTTTATAATTTTGGTGTTGATCTGGATGCATGTCATAACATAATGCATAGTTAAGTTTAGGGTGTATCTCTTTTCTATTTATAACCTTGTTTGTGCTTGCTCGAGTATATCCTTGTTATGTTGTTAACCATTGTGTGGTAACAGGATGACAGGACCCACTACTCGTGCGCGAGCATGTGAGGACCCGGGGTATTTAACTAGTAACACTTAACCTCCATATGGTTCAAGCATTACTAATTAAATATCCTAAGCCTCAATGGACATGTGCTTCCCAGAATTGCAGCACATGCTCATTATCACAAAATCATACATTATTTCCATACAATAATTAACACTAAGTTTAACAATGGCCAACATAAAGTAAAGTTATTACAAAAGAGCTGACCGGCCAAATAACACAATATACAAGAATGACAGCGTAAGCAAAAGCGCCATAAGATGGCTAAGAACAAAAGTCGACCGGTTAGCCAACACAACCCACAAGGCAACCGACCAGGCATAAGCTAGTCGCCCGAATACTACCACAACACGACTCACAAAAGTGAGGCCCTTGGGGCTCACCTTCTTCCTCTGCAACAATTAACATTTAAGGAAGAACAATGAGTACACTAAGGTACTCGCAAGACTAACGTGTGGAATAGCAGACCTACTCATAAGCTACATGCAGGCTTATTTAAGTGGAGGTTGTATGTCTCATTTGCACAAAGCCAACTTTATTTGCAATAATGTAGTACCTTTGAAAGCAAGTTTACAAATTTATTTTATGGTTGAAATAACAGCG
This sequence comes from Ampelocalamus luodianensis, assembly GCA_036346255.1. NCBI lineage: Eukaryota > Viridiplantae > Streptophyta > Magnoliopsida > Poales > Poaceae > Ampelocalamus > Ampelocalamus luodianensis. The sequence goes on from CM070625.1 coordinate 38,945,705, forward strand.
AAATAATAATAAATACAAGTAACCACCTAGGGGTGACTAACCCGATAGCCACCACAACATAGCACGAATCCCTGATTCGTACCACCCATCAAGTTTTAATTAAAAGGTTGTAGTCTAGTTCTTACGGGGCGTATCGAGCGTGTCCAATATTGTGTATCAACCACGAGCAGCTCGTATGGGTAGAAACACCATGCGCTTACATTGCAAACCGAAGACAACAAATCCCATCACGGGTGAAGTCTTTCGGACACTACAATCTCCCAACACCATCCCTCCTGCGACCTCCTGCGACCGAAGCCAATACACGCCAAAGTACTAAGTCAAGAGGTCCCATACCCTCTAGTGTGGTTAGCACGCGAAATGCTCGATGCGGTGGCGCAAGTAACTCGGTTCTTAATGACCCGGGCACCATTCCAGTCACACCCAAAAGCACACCAATCATACCATTGTGCCCAAGTCTAAATCATTTTGTTTTCAGGTTATAATTTGCTCAAATAATCATAGCACCAAGTGCTAAAAGTAAAGTCATAATATTCGTTTGTGTGATCAAGGTTATCGACAAGTCGATAACCGCCCATTCTACCGAAGCTAAGCATGGCTAAGCAAATGAATTCGCAAAATACTAAGTGACAAGAGCTCATCCACGAACTCTAAATCACAGCAAGATAACCTAGGCTCATGGTAGTAAAGGATAATCATTTGTCTAAGGAAATGCATCTACTAGGTCAACTAACGACAATAGTTAAACACAAACTAGCAATGCATACATAGAATTTGTAAACAACATAAATACTTGAAAATACAGGGATTAACATAATCAAACTGCTTGCCTTGCTGGAATTGCTCTTGCTGCAGAGGAGGATTCTCAGGTTCAATATAATCTTCGTAACCTAACGCGAAAATGCGATAAAACCAATAAGAACGAAGAACACCAAACAAAACACAACAGCAAAAGACATCCAAATCCCATGAAATTTATACAGCAGCAAGAGGTTGATTTTAGACAATTTCAGGAATAAGAATTACTTTATTTGGAATTAGCATGAAAAAGTTATAGTTAAAACTAATTCTCTCAGCCTATAAATTCTCTAAATTAATTACTGGTACTGTTCATGGCGAAAATTTCTATAATGATCTAGAACCCAAAATTTTTATGGTAGGTAGTTTATGTCATCCTAATCACAGCAAAGTTGAGTTTACTAAATTTGGAGTTATAATTATTTACTTATGATTTTTATAAGTTGTAAACCTAGCACATTACATTTTCCAGAAACATAAACATGTTTAAAACCTATTTCATATTAAAGTTTGTTAATAGGAGGATTTAACAACATTGAGTTCACACATTTTAGAAATTCAGGGAATTACTTGTGTCTTTTACAACATTAAATAAATTTTTAAATGCTACCAATAAGGTTAAATCTATCAGCATATTTTTCTGGTGCTGATTTAGGCCTACAACCATTTTTAGGTTAAAGTTTAGTAAATAACAAAATTAACAAAGTTGAAACCATTCAATTTGGAGATATACAGAAAAAGATATGCATTTTCCCAGTTTTAATTCAATTCTAGAATATCCAAAAATGGCTGAAAACAAGCTATTAAAGATTACATAATTTTCTACCACAGAAGCATAGCTAAAAGTATTTTTATATTAAACTTTAGTGAAATACAAATTCATTCTGATTGGATTCATTTAAAAGGATCTATTTTGAATTAGATATGAATTTCTAAAGTTTTATACAATTTTGATTGACAAATAACTATTTACGAAATAAAACAACACTCATCGAAGGGAATCGCGTGGACAACTACGGGCCCTTGATTTGGAATCAAGCGGCCGAGGTGAAGAAGCGCGAAGGCGACGAGCGACCCAATTCATCTCGACCGTCGATTTGAGATCGGAAGGCCACGAGTGGGGGCTGTTCGGACCTCACGAACGAAACATCGATCTCAGCCGCAGATCTGAGAACGGATGGCCCACGTGGATGGGGAGTTCGGGTGACCCGAACGGCCCATTTGATCTGGACCGCAGATCGCAAAATGGACGGCGGACTTAGATCGAAGTTCAAATTGAAGCGCTGATGTAATGCCCCCAAAAGTATTCGAAAGGAATTAGTCATGCCCCAAAAGTATTCGAAAGGAATTAGTCATGCCCCAAAAGTATTTGAAAGAAATTAGTCGGGAGAGAATAATTAAATCGGGAAGGAATAATTAAATCGGGAGAATGTTTCCTTCAGCAAAACATCAAAACAAGGAAGGAGAAGGGGGTTTTTTTGTAAAACCGCGGCAACTGGGCACAGGCTTGGCCCATGAGGCCAATAGGTGGCGACCAAGGGAGGCACCTTCCCCCAAACCCTAGCCGCCCTCCTCCTCCTCCTCCCCTTTGGCGCCCCTCCTCTCCCTCCTTGCTCCTCCTCCCCTAGCACGTGCCTTTGTAGCACCATGGTACTGTAGCATTCATCCCCTCCAACCTTCCCCTCCATTGGTGCTGTCCAAGAAGAGAAGGGGGGAGATCTCCATCGTGGTCACCGATCAAGAAGAAGGGAGAAGAAGGAGTGCGGGGAGAAGAAAGGAAAGGGGAGAGATCACGACCTCGGTGCGTCATCTTCAGCGGTTCTTGAGGTAAGACCGATCCCCTTCCGATTAGTCGATTATTTGATTATTAAGTTTTATCGGTAATCTGATCGGTTGGAGCAGAGTGGGTTGGGCGACGTTTTTGAGTAGTCTAAGGGCAGAATCAGGTCCGGATGTCTCCTAGAGAATTGTAGAGGACGTCGCTAGCTTTCGATGAAGTACTAGATCACGATATTTGGACCTCTGTAGCAAAAGTTATGAATTTATTGGTGGGACTGTTCTGCGAATCCGTCGGTAATCTGATGGGTTTTACTAATCTGTCTTGTTCGATCTGTTAAATGGCGAATTTGAGGAGCTCAGTATAACAAAAGTTGTAGATAATTATCGTAGCTTTTAGGGAAGGGTAAGAACGCGAAATTTGGACAAACGAGCTAAGAGTTATGATGGTTTTAGTGTACTGTCCAGAGAACCTGGCGAGAAAATGTTGTTCTGTTATTTGGCTTGATAGGGGTAGTAGTTGGCCGAATCAGGAAGGCTCACCAACTAGGTTTAGTTGGAGAATTTGATAACCTTTCAATGAAGTCCAAGATCACCTCATTTGGACTACTGTACTAAAAGATAAGAATTTTAGAACGCAACTATTTCCAGAGGGGACAGATTAGCTTATAGGAAATTGGAGTTGGGATCGCGTTTCAAGCTTTTGCGAGTTCGGGTTTACTCTTTTGGTTTGAGTGGTCCATTACTGTTATCTTAGCATTCTCTAAATGGTTTTAGGTGGGGACTGGTTCGGGGCGGCACCCTCTTGCGTCCTTCGTTCCCTACGGTTGAGGCAAGTGCATTATGCATTGTATGGGTGTGATTGATTGGCCATGTTTGTGTGCTTTTCGATATATGATAGCGTAGCAAGATTGCTTGATTGATGATTGTTTCAAGAATGGTGGATGTTCAAAGTATGGTTATGCCTTACATGAATGTCGTTATTGCTTTTGGTACTCTGATGATGAATAGTGTTGGTACTTGTGTATATTGATATCATACTTAGACTTGGTCTTGTGAGGACAAAAAATGCACAACTTTGAAGTACCCAATACTTACAAGTCTGGTTTGATAAAATGACTATGATGAAGGATCGGGTTGCAAGTATTCGGGTTGTAGAATATTTATGTTTGATTGCTGAAATTGGTCGTGTCTTTCGTGTACTAGTCATACATGGATGATAGTGTGATATATATGAATGAGACTTGGTTATGGCATGTTTGTGATTAAAGAGTAATTTTGTATGTGATAATGCTCTACATGTTATTCAGTGATTGAGATGTGGTATGAACTCGTGCTTTTACTTGTTGTTGAAAGTTACATTCTAGTACATACGCATGTTGAGAGCATCTAGGCGCCTTGGTCACGTAGTGACCAAGTACATCTGATTGAGTCCCGTCATGTAGATGACGGGCTTGAGGTCCCCACATTCATGGAATGTGGGCTTTGAAAGAGGTCCCCATCGTGAAAACGATGGGCTTATGGTCCCACACTTGCGGAGTGTGAGCTTGAGGTCCCCTTTACTTGTGGAGTATTGGGCAATTGGTCCCTGCGCTTGCGAGCACGGGCATGGGTATGCGGCGACGGTTGCATACCTTCCATTACCGGTAAAATGCAAAAGTTAAAGAGAAAGAAAGTGCACTTGAGCATCTTGCATAGCATGAGCATATGTCTTGTTTATAATTGAGATGGTATATGGATGTTGATGATTCTGATAGTCTATGTTATTGTTGCCATTTAATGTACTTGCTGGGTCTTTGGACTCACTCTTCTTTGTTGTTGTGTTTTTAGGTACCCCTTTACAAGAGCGGCATGCATGGGAGGAATAGAAGTGGTTGCACAATTGCACGAACTACTCACATTTGGATTAACAGATTGATAAATTAGTAGTTGAGTAATTACATAAAGAATTTCTTATGATTACTCACTATGCTTGGGATAATTTGTAATAGAGTTGATTAGAGGATTATGAATGTCATTACTGTTTATGCTTTAGTTGTTTAGCATGCTCTGGATGTTGTAGTGATGATTAGCATAGTTTTGGTTATCTCTTGTTTATCTTTGGAGGTTGGATTATTTGACTATGTTATATTTAAATGTTGGGACCTCCAGTTTAGTAACTAAACAAAGGAGGTTCATCGGATTTTAGAGAATTGTTTCAATGTAAAAATGTTATTGTGCTAGTTTAGTAGCATTCCGGGCTCATGTGGGGTTTGGGGTGTTCTGATTGGTATCGAGTGCGATGAGGTCAGAGGTGATTGGATTTACAACTTAGGCAACTTAAATTGCTAAAATTTTGTAATGGTTAATGAACTTAAACTTGACACACTAGTGCAGTAGGATGGGATGGGTCAAGCATTGCATTTACGCTTCATTGAATTGTATTAATGATTTACATTATGAGATGATCGATATATCTATAGTATAATACTATGGTTATTATGTGTGGGGTAACCCATGTTGAGAGGTGGAGGAAGTGGTTGTGGTCTGGGCTATACGGGTTACACCACTTGTTAAGTGGTATAGGAATAGCGAAGTATCCACATGAGAGGTCGTAGTACAGGCGTTGGTAGCGAGTATACTTAAAAGAGTTGTTCTCTTCCCTGAATTTGAATTTGGTCAACTCTTATCCAGTTGAGATTGATGAGTTTCTCTTGGGTTATTTATTCTTGTGGTTGATGGGTTGCTTTGAAAAAAAAATTGGTGTGTTTTCTTTGGCTTAATTTGTCCTGTAAAGCGATCATTATTTTTTCCCATCTGATGAGTTATTCGTGCGGCTGGTGAACTGGGTTGATTGTCAAGTTTGACCTTTATTTTGGAGTTTTGTCTTTCTCATTGGAAAGCATGATCCAATTATCCGGTTGATGTTTTGGTTAATGAAAGTTTCCTTTTGCAAGTCCTTTGGAGCGTGGAGGCTTGACTCAATGTATCTCTCTTGGGTATTTTGAGTGATGAAGATTGATGGTTCTCTTTTATAAAAGAAGATGTTAAACCCGTTAGCGATGTTTTGTCTTGGTTAAGTGAGAGGTTATAACCAAAGTAATTAATAGATATGATACGGGTTATCATGTTAAATCTGTAGTGTGTGTATGATCGATCCTAACGAAGATCCTTGAAAGGAAGGTGACTAATTTGAAAGTGTCTTGTAGTAGTACTCGAGGAGCTGTGATTAATAGTATGGTTATACCTAGTTGTAATCAATAGAGTTAATAAGAGGTGTAGAACGTTCATGAAGTTGAGTCGATGACTAAGAGTGATACATTTGGTAAACTTCTTTGGTAAATTGGATTAACGTGTCTCAACAGTTTAATCTAACCTTTTGGGATGGTTAAGTTCAAAAAGAGTTAGATTATTGTCTTAGTGGGTACTAATCTTGGAGTAACCTTTTTGTGGATACTTAGTGATTATAAGTAATTGCTAGGTGCAATTAATGTTTGGTGATGAGCATCACTAAGAGATAAATTGATGGGATTTGACGGATGACCAATGTTTACATGATGGTAGAACTATCAAATAAAAGTATGTTTTGATGAAAGGATGTTGGAATAACCTTTTAATTCGTGCAGAGTTTCCTCTAAAATAAAGTGGTTATTGTAGTGAGAATATAAGATTTTGGTATACATTCAATTGAGGATGAGATGATAAAGGGTGCAGTAACATTTTGGTAAGCCTTTGGGGCTTAATAAAAGTAAGAGTTGACGATAACGAGTCTTGTTAAGGGTAGACCATTCTTGATGTTATTAAGTCTGTCCATAAGAGATTCGACTTGTAGTAGTGGTGATGATTCTTCTAGAGAAAAAATCTATTGCCTTTCGTAATAGCAGATCAAATGAAATATTTGGAGTTTTGTATTCGTGGACTTTTGGGAGTTCATGATCTAGGTAGTAGATGGAATTAAGTGAGCAATGTGACGTATGCAAAGGTTACGATTGGTTCCTAGGTGGTCAATGTGATTTGTTTTTAAGAGCATTTCAGGTTTGTGTTGGCAAGTAATGTTGTAATCAAAGAAAATTGTTTTTCTTTGTTATCGATAAGTGTGTACCATAAGTATTGGAGGTTGAAAGTTCCTTCTTGTGGGACATGTGCCTCGTCAGTGAGACTTGTATTTTGTTTTTGATATCTTTATTATTTGTGGTTTCTCTTGTTCTCTTGCTCACTCAGGAGCAACTTTGTTCTTGTGCGTTGAGACTAGTTTTGTTTGTTTCTTCCTTTTGAGAAAGGAATTAACTATCTTGTGTTGCGAGTCTTATAGAATGTAATATGGTGGACAAGTATTTGGTAGTGGTGAGATTTTGGGAACCAAGCTATTTGAAGAACATAGAGAAGTGCATTGGTTTTGATCAATAACCTTTTTCCATGTTGGGATATGGGGACTATCAGTATGGGCTCTTGATAAATTTATTAGAGTATCACAATTGGATACCTAGTAAGATTGTGTAGAAGAGTTTTGATGGTGAAGTTTAATGAGAATAGCGGTGTGGAGAAACCTAAGCGTTGTGCTAATCAATGGGATAGCGAGAATAGTTGAGTATTGTCAAGTGTGACTCGGTCACGAGAGTAACTCTATGGGAGTTAGATTATCACTAAGGATAGCTTGGTCAAGAATTTATATATTCATCTATTGATGTTAGTGATTGAGTAGGTTTGAATCTGATCAATCGGTTAGGATATTGTGAGTGGGTATATTGTGGACAAGTAGTGCATTTGATTGGTGTAGGTTAGAGAAGGTCTAAGATTGGTAACATGAATCGCCTTGGGTGGTTACTTGATTAGTATGGAATGTTGATATTAATGAACCGAGATTATTGTTGAGTGTGTGAAATTTTTTTGGTCATCAGATTTGAGGTTACATATCAAGTATACTGACCATTCATTGTAAGAGTCGTAGAGGTTGAATTGGGCTTTGTATTATTATGCTAGCATCTTGGTTCCCGAGTTAGGTTCCAAGAGTTATGGTGATCTCTGAAAGCGATAAATGAGAGTGAATGTGGTGAATTTCAAAATTGTTTATCCTTAACGGATTTAGGGATGTGATGGTGATTGAAATCTATATTGAGTTGTGTTGATGATTATTCATCAAAGCAATTCATTCGGTAGAAGTTAGCTAGACTGTGATATTGTGGATTGGAAGAGTCTCCTACATAAGTGTGGGTTTGTGCTCGTTGAACATAGCTTTGAGGATGCCCATTTAAGATAAACGAGTTAATGTGTTATGCGATAATTTGGGATCCTATGGTTTAATAGAAAGATAAATTCTTAAAAAGAAGTTGATCTTGGATAGAGAGATATTCTCTTAGTTCTTACTTGAATTATGTGGTTATGACTGATGTCAATTACAAATTGAGTTGATTCTTGCCGGTATGTGTGATTCCTTCCATTTAAAAAAAATGGTTAATCTGGTATTCGAGTGATTTCGTTTTTGGCTTGTGTGGCATTTATTCCTAAACTACCTACTTGAAAAGTGAAAAAGTTTTCTTGTCAAACCCATTGATTTTGGATTAGTCTCTTCTAAGAGAAGATGGTTTTGAGTTGGTTGCATTAAGACTCTTATGGTCTCGATCGGAATGTTGTGCATCCTGGTTAAAAGATGTGCTCGTTGTCAAAGTGAAGAGATCGATCGATACGGATAAGAGTTTGGTGTGTCTGTCTTGAGTTCGTGGCAATGTTAGTAAGATTTTAGCGGTGATTATATTTAGGCTTAGCGTGGTTAGAATTCGGGGTCGAATTCCGTTTAAGGGGGGTAGAATGTAATGCCCCCAAAAGTATTCGAAATGAATTAGTCATGCCCCAAAAGTATTCGAAAGGAATTAGTCATGCCCCAAAAGTATTTGAAAGGAATTAGTCGGGAGAGAATAATTAAATCGGGAAGGAATAATTAAATCGGGAGAATGTTTCCTTCAGCAAAACATCAAAACAAGGAAGGAGAAGGGTTTTTTTTTGTAAAACCATGGCAACACTGGCACAGGCTTGGCCCATGAGGCCCATAGGTGGCGACCAAGAGGAGGCACCCTTTCCCCAAACCCTAGCCGCCCACTCCTCCTCCTCCTCCCCTTTGGCGCCTCCTCCTCTCCCTCCTTGCTCCTCCCCACATAGCACGTGCACCGTAGCACCATGGTACTGTAGCATTCATCCCCTCCAACCTTCCCCTCCATTGGTGCTGTCCAAGAAGAGAAGGGGGGAGATCTCCATCGTGGTCACCGATCAAGAAGAAGGGAGAAGAAGGAGTGCGGGGAGAAGAAAGGAAAGGGGAGAGATCACGACCTCGGTGCGTCATCTTCAGCGGTTCTTCGAGGGTAATACCCGATCCCCTTCCGATTAGTCGATTATTTGATTGTTAAGTTTTATCGGTAATCTGATTGGTTGGAGCAGAGTGGGTTGGGCGACGTTTTTGAGTAGTCTAAAGGCCGAATCAGGTCCGAATGTCTCCTAGAGAATTGTAGAGGACGTCGCTAGCTTTCGATGAAGTACTAGATCACGATATTTGGACCTCTGTAGCAAAAGTTATGAATTTATTGGTGGGACTGTTCTGCGAATCTATCGGTAATCTGATGGGTTTTACTAATCTGTCTTGTTGGATCTGTTAAACGGCGAATTTGAGGAGCTTCGTATAACAAAAGTTGTAGATAATTGTGGTAGCTTTCAGAGAAGAGTAAGAACGCGAAATTTGGACAAACGAGCTAAAAGTTATGATGGTTTTAGTGTACTGTCCAGAGAACCTGGCGAGAAAATGTTGTTCTGTTATTTGGCTTGATAGGGGTAGTAGTTGGCCGAATCAGGAAGGCTCACCAACTAGGTTTAGTTGGAGAATTTGATAACCTTTCAATGAAGTCCAAGATCACCTCATTTGGACTAATGTACTAAAAGATACGAATTTTAGAACGCGACTATTTCCAGAGGGGACAGATTAGCTTATAGGAAATTGGAGTTGGGATCGCGCTTCAAGCTTTTGCGAGTTCGGGTTTACTCTTTTGGTTTGAGTGGTCCATTACTGTTATCTTAGCATTCTCCTAAATGGTTTTTAGGTGGGGGACTGGTTCTGGAGGCGGCACCCTCTTCGCGTCCTTCGTTCCCATACGGTTGAGGCAAGTGCATTATGCATTGTATGGGTGTGATTGATTGGCCATGTTTGTGTGCTTTTCGATATATGATAGCGTAGCAAGATTGCTTGATTGATGATTGTTTCAAGAATGGTGGATGTTCAAAGTATGGTTATGCCTTACATGAATGTCGTTATTGCTTTTGGTACTCTGATGATGAATAGTGTTGGTGCTTGTGCATATTGATATCATACTTAGACTTGGTCTTGTGAGGACAAAAAATGCACAACTTTGAAGTACCCAATACTTACAAGTACTGGTTTGATAAAATGACTATGATGAAGGATCGGGTTGCAAGTATTCGGGTTGTAGAATATTTATGTTTGATTGCTGAAATTGGTCGTGTCTTTCGTGTACTAGTCATACATGGATGATAGTGTGATATATATGAATGGCATGTTTGTGATTAAAGAGTAATTTTGTATGTGATAATGCTCTACATGTTATTCAGTGATTGAGATGTGGTATGTACTCGTGCTTTTACTTGTTGTTGAAAGTTACATTCTAGTACATACGCATGTTGAGAGCATCTAGGCGCCTTGGTCACGTAGTGACCAAGTACATCTGATTGAGTCCCGTCATGTAGATGGCGGGCTTGAGGTCCCCACATTCATGGAATGTGGGCTTTGAAAGAGGTCCCCATCGTGAAAGCGATGGGCTTATAATCCCCACACTTGCGGAGTGTGGGCTTGAGGTCCCTTTACTTGTGGAGTATTGGGCAATTGGTCCCTGCGCTTGCGTGCACGGGCATGGGTATGCGGACGGTTGCATACCTTGCATTACCGGTAAAATGCAAAAGTTAAAGAGAAAGAGAAAGTGCACTTGAGCATCTTGCATAGCATGAGCATATGTCTTGTTTATAATTGAGATGGTATATGGATGTTGATGATTACAGATAGTCTATGTTATTGTTGCCATTTAATGTACTTCTGGGTCTTTGGACTCACTCTTCTTGTTGTTGTGTTTTTAGGTACCCCTTTACAAGAACGGCATGCATGGGAGGGAATAGAAGTGGTTTCACAATTGCACGAACTACTCACATTTGGATTAACAGATTGATAAATTAGTAGTTGAGTAATTGCATAAAGAATTTCTTATGATTACTCACTATGCTTGGGATAATTTGTAATAGAGTTGATTAGAGGATTATGAATGTCATTCTGTTTATGCTTTAGTTGTTTAGCATGCTATGGATGTTGTAGTGATGATTGGCATAGTTTTGGTTATCTCTTGTTTATGCTGGAGGTTGGATTATTTGACTATGTTATATTTAAATGTTGGGACCTCCAGTTTAGTAACTAAACAAAGGAGGTTCTGTCGGATTTTAGAGAATTGTTTCAATGTAAAAATGTTATTGTGCTAGTTTAGTAGCATTCCAGGCTCATGTGGGGCTGGGGTGTTACAGCTGACACGTGGGGCCGCATGTCAGTGACTTCAAGTCACAAATGCGGGCTTTAACACACGTGCACAGGGCTCGGGGCCCACATGGCAGCGAGACACCCGGAGATTTTAGGACAGCTAATTAAATACTAATGACCAATGATTAGTGATGATTAGTAATTAATGTGTCCTAAAGATTTTCACAGAGGTGGACTTAGGGACCGAGGCCCACTGGCGATGTACGAGGTTATCCCCGACGACCATTAATGCCGACACTTAGCTAACCAATGATTAGACATTAATGATGTCCTAACCGCACTGATTAGCGCCAGCGGAGGGGATTTAAGGGGCTGGGCCCACTGCCAGAGGCACATCGGGCACGATTAAGACATGATTAATGCACCCAATGATTAACAATAATCAGGCATTAAATGTGTCCTAATAATCTGACGAAAACGGGCGCTCCCAGATGACAAAAACCGAGTGGATTCCTCGGCTTGTCGCCGGCGACTCCGGCCGCGGCGGCGCCCACAAAATACCAAAATGGGTTCGCAATAGTGTTGCGGACCCAATGGTGATGACCTCGCCGGCGGTGGAGGTCTAGAACGCCGGCGAGCCGGAAAACAAGGATGGGGCTTTTACGGCCAAAAATAAAAACGGCAAAAAGCTCCGCTGCAGTCCAAGAAAGCGAGTGCCAACACTTCTAGGGACTAAATAGAAGCTACCTTAACTGAGATAAGCTTCAAAGATGGCCGGGGGAGACTTGAACACGATGGAGTTCGCCGGAGCCGAGGAAGAAGATGTGAAAATATCAACCTGAGCAAAATGAACACCAATAGGTGATCAAAATAGCTTCATTATGGTTCCTATAAGCTCCACAAGTAAGTAATTGCAAAAAGAACCACTTACCGGAGTCGGAGGAGAAAGGGGGTGAAATCGGCCGAAAATCTCCAAACTTAAAATTGAGTGATTCCTGTGAATGCAACCCAAAATTAAGTTAGGGGAAATGCAAAGGAAGTTGAGGAGCTCAAAATGGTACAAGAAAGATCGAAGATGAACCACTGGACACCAAGATCACCAATGGAGCTTCTCGGGTCAACAATGGTGCATTAGGTGTTTTTGAGGTCTTGAGCTCCAAAAGTGAAGAAGGAGCTAAAGGTGGTGTAAAGGAACAGCAGGAGGGGCTAAGGGGGCTTTTTAAAGAGGGAGGATTAGGGTTTTGAGCAAGAACAAGAGTCCATGGTGGGCTCGGTTCATGGCACGGTCATGGACCAGGAAATGATGGGGGCAAGTGAGGATTTGGATGGGAGAGTCGAAAGCCTGGGGCGCATTTAATGCCCCACAGAGAGATGTTGACGAGAGTAAGCTCGAAGTGACAATGCGAAGCCGCTCTCTCTCTCTTCCTGCCATTGCTTGCATGCGCCGCACGGAGAGCCCAAGGAAGAAGAAGAACAAAAAAGGATCGTGGCGTCGGATCGAGATGGATGGTTTGCGATTAAATGGCGCCAGTGAGGTTGCTAACACTCCAAACAATCGGCGGCCCGATCAAAACGAGCGGTTGAGATCAAATGAGACATTGGGTGACCCGATCAACCCATTCAATAAGGCGACCGATCTTAATCCAATAACTCAAATGGATGGGCTCTTGGGCGGTCGAACGACACAATCAACGCGGGCCGTTTGATTTAGATCCCACGGCCGATATCGACCGCGCATTTTAAAAGGGGATCTGGTGCATTGAGTTGGTTGGGTCCAACCGAGTGACTCGAGCCCGAGTCCGGCTCAAACCCAAGGAACAGTGAACCAGGTTTGATTTTAAATTGGACAGAGACTTTTGAGGATTTATTAGAGGTAGCAAAATAACTCCAAAAATTCTGAAATTTTTACAGGAGCTTGCTAGCTGAGTTATTGACCTTGAGTAAAATTTGCAGAGGTTTTTGTGCTATGCATTTTTCTCCAAAAAATCTGCAAGGTTCTGGTTTAAGGTTTGACTGAAAGTCAAACAGGTTTGACTTCCCTCTAAAAATATTCAAACAATTTCTAAAAATTGTGAAATTTTTCAGAGGGGTCACATACCATCCCAAGAACTTAGGAAAAATATTTCCAGGAGATGATCAAAAGGTTCGACAAGATTGTTTTTGAAAGATCAAGATTTGGATCAAAAGACTTGTGACTTTGTATTTCCATAACTCTTGTACAAGAATTGTTTAGCACTCACAGGAAATACATGATGTAAGAAAAAGTTTTAATTTCTACTCATTTTCTTACATTTGAAACACAAGTCTAAAACTTGGGATGTTACAGAGCACAATAAGAGGAGAGATTTTCAACTCTAGTGCCCTACTCTTAGGGAGAGCAGGCTAAACCCTCTGGTTCTCATGGGCCGCAAGGTGGTCGCCAGGAAGAGGAGCTTCCTCCACCACCTACCATGGCTGATGTGCTCATGCAAATTGAGCGCAACAGGATGGACCAGATGCGCATTTTGGAGCGGTGCGCGCAACACTTCTTCCATCGCTCGCGGTGTCAAGCGCAGAGGCCATCATGTGCAGGGAAGTCTTGCTAATTTTCAGTGGACCAACCCGCCAGTGTTCTCCAGCTCCCAAGATCCGATGGAAGCTGAAGACTGGCTTCGGACTATTGAGAAGAAGCTGTTAATTGCTCAATGTTCTGAGAGGGAGAAAGTCCTATTTGCTAGTTACCAGTTGGATGGAGCGGCTAGAATTTGGTGGGATAATCTTCTTGCCATCGAGCCTGCTAGACATGTCCCTACTTGGAATGAGTTCATGGAGGCCTTTCGTGAAGCTCCCATCCCCGAAGGAGTGATGATGATCAAGCAACAGGAGTTTCTCGCTCTTAAGCAAGGGCGAAAGACTGTGACCGAGTACCTTCATGAATTCAATTTCCTTGCCCGGTATGTCCCTGATGATGTTTCGACTGACCTTCGTTGTCGAAACCATTTATTGAATGGGCTATCTGAGGAACTACAGATGGCTATGACATTGCATGACTTTCAAAATTTTCAGCATCTGGTTAATAAGGCCATTATTGCCGAAAGCAATAGTAAGGCTTTGGAGGAGTCACGCAACCGACAGAGGACTTCTCAGTTTACAGCCAGTGGCAGTTCGCCAAGACCTGCCTAGACCTCCGCAAGCACCAGCTCCTTTTTCACCGAGGCCGGTAGTGTTTGCACCTCGTCCATTTCCTCCCATTTGTTGGTAGGCCTAGTTTAAATCGGCCACCTCATCGTTATGAATGTCGGGCCGGGTGTGATTTGCTACCATTGCGGACGTCCGGGACATTTCGCAAACCAATGCTATGCTAAGGCACATGGGATACCACCTATTCAACCTTCCCAAGCTGCCGTGCGTCCTGCATCATCTCTCCAAACCGTGGTCAAGCGACCAGTTCTGTCGAGGCCATGTGAATCGATTCATCTTTGAAGAAGCGTGATACTCTGAAGTTGTCTTTGGTATGCTCCTAGTTAATTTCAATACATTGCTATTTTATTTGATTCGAGCATCCCATTCATTTGTTAGTAGGAAGTTCGCTGCTCAATATCAGCTAGTTGTGCATCATCTTCATCCACCGCATAGTATCCGCTCACTTGGGTCGATCTTTATGACTAATCAAGTTTGTCGTAATGTCAACAAAATATTGAAGGGGTAGGCTTTTGGGAAGATTTGATTGTGATAGACTCTAAACGGTTGGATGTTGTTTTAAGAATGGATTGGTTGTCCAAGAACCTTGGGCAAATTAATTGTGCCCAACGATCCATTTCTTTAACTAATGAAAACATCACTTCAGTCGTTTTTCAATCCATGACAGTGGATTCTCATCTTTGTGCTTTACAAGTTGGCGCCACCCCTACCTTGGAATCAGTACCAGTGGTGTGTGAATATCCTAATGTCTTCCCGAAGATCTTCCGTATACCACCGGATCGGGCGATGAGAGTTCGTAATTGAACTAGTTGTAATACCCCATAATAGGATTCGGGAGAAAACCTAAAGATTTAAAGGATACGAGTAGCTGGAAATCGAATCGGGAGAAGGACCTAATAGAAAATAACCAATTAACCAAATAGAGAAGGGGTTAGCGGCGAATTCACGGCAACTGGGCACTGGCTTGGCCCATTAGGCCCTCTAGTGGCCGCCAAGGGGGAAGGCACCCTTTTCTCCCCACCAAACCCTAGCCGCCCCACCAAAACTCCCTTGCGCCTCCCACTCCCCATGGCCGCCACCCCTTCCCCCTTGTGCGCCTCCTCCTCCTAGGGCATCCCTCCTGGTCGTGGTGCCCTCCCCTTTGCACCCTCCTTGCTGCCGGTGAAGGAAGATCTTTCTCCACGCCCGCCGACGAGGAAGAAGAAGGAGATCATTTGGAGGCGACCGGCTGTTGGAGGAAGAAGAAGGTGAGGGAAGGAGACCATCTTCATGGGGGAGAGCTCGCTGGTGGGTGCTCGTCGTGCCCGGCAATCGATTCGTCAAGGGTAACCCCGGATTCCCCCGAGTAGATGCATCTTTTGATTGTTGTAGCAATGTCCGTATTTCTGTCTCCTTAGGACAGATCTCCTTAGACAGACGTTTTCGTGTAGTTAAGTGCGGATTCAGTCTTGGTCATCTCCTAGAAAGTTGTAGAGGACGTCAATAGCTTTAAATGAAGTGCTAGATCATATTTTTTGGACCTCTGTAGCAAAAGTTATGAATTTATTAGTGCGACTGTCCTGCGAATCTGTCAGTGTTTTGACAGGTTTTAGTAATCTGACTTGTGCGATAAGTTAAAAAGGGAATTAGAGGATCTCAGTATAACTAAAGTTGTAGATAATTGTCGTAGATTTCAGGGAAGCACAAGAACGCAAAATTTGGATAAACGAGCTGAAAGGTATGATTGTTTTAGTGTTCTGTCCAGAGGGCATGACGTGAAATCGATGTTTTGTTAATTAGGTTAAAAAGGATTTTAGATGGCCGAATCAGGGAGTCTCACCAACTAGGTTTAGTTGGGTAATTTGATAACATTTCAATGAAGTCCAAGAACACCTAATTTAGACCCCTGTACAGAAAGATATGAATTTTAGAACTTGACTGATTCTGAAGGCACAAATCAGCATTTAGGAATTTGGAGTCGGGATTGCGTGCATAAGCTATTGCTAGTTGTGTGCTTGTTTAATTCATGCGGTGCACTACTGTGGTCTTAGTCTATGTTCTTGATTGAATTAGGTGGGGGAAAAGTACCAGAGGCAGCTCCGTCTTCACGCCCTCCATTCTCACACGGTTAAGGCAAGTGCATTGTTTGTTATATGGGTGTGATTGATTGACTATGTTTGTGTGCTTTTGATATATGATTGCATAGCAAGATGTCTTACTTGATGATTGTTTAAGTATGGTGATTGCTCAAATTATGCTTATGCTTTATTGTGGTACAATGTTGTTGTCTTTTGGTAAAATTGATGATGAATAAGAGATGAGCATATGCATATTGAGAACATGTTGAGGCTTGGTCACGCGGTGACCAAGCGAGTTTCAGAGATCCCGTCATGAATGTGGCGGGCCGAGATCCCCACACTTGTGGAGTGTGGGCTTGAGGTCCCCATTACTTGCGGAGTAATGGGCAATTGGTCCCTTTGCGTGCGCGCATGAGCATGGGTATCTGGCGGCGGTTGCATACTTTGCATTACGGTGTAATGCACAAAGAAAGATAAAGAAAGGATCCTTGAGCATTGCATTTGCATATGAGATGTTTTATTGATGCGTTTCGACTATGGATGTTGATGTTATAACTTTTGTGGTATGCCTCTATTTTGTACTTGCTGAGTGCAGGGCTCACTCTTGCTTTATTATTGTTGTAGGTACCCAATTCAGGAACGACATGCATGGGAGGGAGTAGACTTGATTTGGATTCACTCACTGCCACTCATCTTTAAATTTGATCAAGTTTTAGTCGTACCTTCATAATTTAGCAAACTGCTTAATGATTGATTAGGATTATACCTCATGCAAAGGATTAAGTGTAAAATTGATGAGTAGTGTAATTAGGACTCCTTTGGATATGCTAGTTGATTAGTAGGTTTTGAACGCCTATTGATGACTCTGGATATTGGATTATTTGTTTATGATTTATCTAAACGTTGGAATCTCCGTGTAGTAACTTTTTAAAGGAGGTTATGTCGAAATTTGGTAGGTTGAACCTGGTTTTGAATTATTTAATGTTAGTTTAGTAGCATTCCAGGCTCACGTTGGGTTGGGGTGTTACAGTTGGTATCAGAGCGGGCTGTAGGTCCGTGGTGAACAGATTAACGACTTAGGTAACTTAGCTTGTTAAAAATTTGTTAATGGTTAATTAACTGAAAACCTGACACACTGGTGCACAGTAGGATGGGGTGGGTCAAGCATTGCATTTACGCTTCTATTATGTTGTATTGATGATTCCTGTTATAAGATGATCTTACATACCTATAATATGATTATATGAATATTATGAGTGAGGGTAGCCCTTGTTGAGAGGATTGAGGTCATGGTTGTGGCTCTGGGCTTTACCAGGTTACACTATTGTTCGTGGTAAGAGAGAAGGAAAGAGGTTACCTCAGATATCTTAGTACCGACGTGATAGTGAGTACTTTAGAGAAGTTGTTCCCTTCTTTGAGTTTAAATTTGGTCAACTCTTGTTCAGTTGTGGTCGATGAATTTCTTTGGGTCAGTAGTTCATTGCAGTTGGTGGGTTTCTTTGAGAAGGATTGATGTGTTTTCATTGGCTTAACTGTCCCATAAAGCAATTATTGTTTTTCCAATTGCTGAGTTATTCTTGTGGCTGGTGGACTTGGTTAGTTGTCAATACTGACCTTTTGTATTGGAGTTTCGTCTTTCTTACTGGAAAGCATGATCCATTTATTTCACTTGATGATTTGGATAATAAAAGTTTCCTTTTGCAAGTTCTATAGTACGTGGAAGTTTTGATTCAATATCTCTTTTGGGTATCTTGAGTGTAGAAGTTGAAAAGTTCTTTTATGAAAGAAAACGTTAAACCCTTTAGCGATGTCGTCCTGTGGTTAAGTGGGAGGTTATAATCGGAGAAATTAGCGAATATAATATGAGTTATCAAGTTGGAGTGCAGTAGTGTGGTGTATAATCGATCCTAACTAAGATCCTGGAAGGAAAGTTGATTAATTTGATGGTGTCATGTAGTAGTTCTTGTTGAACTGTGATTAGGTGTATGGCTATACCTAATTGGAATCAATAGAGTTATTAACAATCGTGGAACATTAACGGAGTGGTTGATCCTAGAGTTCTTTAGTTTGCTAAACTTGTTAGATTATTTGATCTCAATGGATTAATCTAGCTGTGCGGGAAGAGAAATATAAGATGTGTTCATTGTCGTCTTAGTAGATATTAATATAGAAATTTTCTTTAATTGGCTATTTGATGATCTTATTTATGCCCGTGGGAGTACAAATAGATCTGGGACCATCAATTCGTCCATGATTGAATAATCATCAAAAGTTTATGATAACCTCTAGATTGGAATTAGTGTGTACTAAATAAGTATGGGCATTCGAATAGGTGAAGGGTTGAAATTTGAAAGTGATTTATTCATGAGTGTTTCACGAGGATGTATTGTGGTGCATGCCCTGGTTAAAGAGGTCTTGCTCGATAGTGCGGTTGGTGTATTAGATATACTCTAGAACAGTTATTTGTTGCAATCTTATTGAGATAACAAAAATGTTATGAAATAATATCTGTGTTTCTTTTGAAAAGGTTTACAATGGGATTTAATAGGTGACATGTGTTTGCTTGATGGTGAAATTGTCGGATAATAGTATGTCTTTGTCGAAAGGGTTTTGGTGTAACCTTGTAAATTGTGTAGTAGGTTCCTTCTAAAATATGGTGGTTGTTATAGTGAGGAGTAAGAATTTGGTGTACTCTCATTTGAGGATGAGATGATAAAGTGAAATGTAACAGTTTGGTGGGTTTTTGGGGACTTTATAAAGGAAGAGTTGATGATAACGAACATTGTTAAGAGTGAATTATTCTTGATGTTAGTAATAAGGTATACAAGAGATTGTGATGCGTGGGAGTGGTGATGAATCTTCTAGAGAGAAAGTAAGTTGATTGTTTTAATAACGGTTAAATGAAATGTTTGGAGTTTTGTATTCGTGATCTTTTGGGGGCTCATGATTTATGTAGTAGATAAAATTAGTTGAGCAATGTGACATATGGAAGGGTTCCGTTTGGTTCCGAAGTGATGAATGTGATTTGGTATTAAAGGCATCTCTTGTTTGGTTTGGCAAGTAATGTTGTAATCAAAGAGGTTGCTTTCGTTGTGTTAACGGAAAATGTTTACCCTAAGTATTTGAGATTGGAGCTAACAAAAAAAAATGTAATCCGCAACTTTCTTGTTGTCCCAGCTTAAGAGTTTCTTGGGTTTGCATAGCAATATTTTATTATGATTTTTGGAGGTGGAAAATTTCTTCTTGTGGGACTTGTGCCCTCGTCTGTGGGCTCGTATCTTGTTTTCTGAGATCCTACTATTTGACTGTCTCTCTTGGTCTCGTGCTCACTTCGAGGAGCCACGATTTCTTGTGCGTTGAACCTTGTATCTGTTTGTTTCTTCCTCTTGAGTAAGGCATTAACCAAGTTGTGTTGCCAAGTGTTATAAAGAGTGATATGGTGATTGGTTGGAGGTGGTCAAGTATTTGGAACTGTTGAGATTTTTCGGGAACCAATCAATTTGAAGTGCAGTATAAAGTAAATTGGTTTCGATTTACAACACTCGGAGAGAATTCTATTTTAATGGAAAGTTGTCGATGAGATAAAATTGATTAGTGTTACAACTAGTGGAACCTATGGCGAATTATGATCCAAGAACCTTTGTCCATGTTGGAATATTGGGATTATCGAAATTATGGACTCTTGATAAACTTATCGAGTATTGCAATTGGATACTTAATATGATTGTGCGTAAGAGTTGTGGTGGTGAAGTTTAATGAGAGTAGCGATGTGGAGGAACCTAAGTGCCATGCTAATTAATGGGATAGCGAAAATTGTTGGACTATTGTCAACTATGACTCGACCTTAGTAAGTAACCCTATGGGAGTTAAATTATTTCTAAGGATGTCTTGGTCACAGGATATATTTATTTATTGGCGTTAGTGATTGGGTATATTTGAATGTCGGATAATCGCTTAGGGTTTTGCAAGCGGGTATATTGTGGTTGTGTAACTGAATTGGATTGGTGTGGATTAGAGAAGGTCTAAGACTTGTGAAATAAATCGCCTTGGGCGGTTACTTGATTAGTGAGGCGTGGATGTTAATGATTGAGGTTATTGTTGAGCTATGAGAAATTTTAGTAAAAGAATTTGAGGATTTCCTATCAATCATAACAAATTCATTGTAGGAGACTTGAGGTTGATTTTGGGCTTTGCATTTTTTTATATATTAGAACCTTGGATGCCAATGATTATGTGCAGAAGTGGTACAATAAGAGTGGATTCCGAGTAGTGGAATGATCATTGATAGTATCCTTTGGGGCTAGTATATGAGAGTGTGGGATGTGAATTTCAAATTGTTCATCCTTAACGGATTAAGGGATGTGATGGTGGGTGAAATCTATATTGAGTTATGTTGGAAATTATTTTGACAAGTTCATTCGTAGAGAAATTATCTAGAGTGCGATATTGTGGATTGGAAGAGTCTCCTGCATAAGTGTGGATTTTGTGTTTGATGCGGCATAGGTTTGAGGTTGCCAATTTAAGAGAAATGAGTTAATGCATTATGCGATGATTTGGGATCCTATGGTTTAAGAGAAAGTTAAATTCTTAAAAGGGTGTGATCTTGGATAGTGAGATGTTTTCTTAGTTCTTACTTGAACTATGTGGTTATGACAGATGTCGATTACAATTTGAGTTGGTTCTTATCGGTATGTGTGATTCCTTCGATTAAAAAAAGAGGGTAAACTGGTTTTTGAGTGATTTCGCTTTTGGCTTGTGTGGCATTATTTCTAAACGCCTATTTGGAAAATGAAAAAGATTTCATGGTAAATCCATTGATTTTGGATTGGGCTCTTCTAAGAGAAGATGACTTTGAGTTGGATGCATTTTGACTCCTTTGTTTTCAGTTGAGTTTCGGATACCCCATAATAGGATTCGGGAGAAAACCTAAAGATTTAAAGGATACGAGTAGCTGGAAATCGAATCGGGAGAAGGACCTAATAGAAAATAACCAATTAACCAAATAGAGAAGGGGTTAGCGGCGAATTCCTGGCAACCTGGGCCTGGGCTTCGGCCCATTAGGCCCTCTAGTGGCCGGCCAAGGGGGGGGGAAGGCACCCCTTTTCTCCCCCCACCAAACCCTAGCCGCCCCCACCAAAACTCCCTTGCGCCTCCCACTCCCCATGGCGCCACCCCTTCCCCCTTGTGCGCCTCCTCCTCCTAGGGCATCCCTCCTGGTCGTGGTGCCCATTTGGAGGCGACCGGCTGTTGGAGGAAGAAGAAGGTGAGGGAAGGAGACCATCTTCATGGGGGAGAGCTCGCTGGTGGGTGCTCGTCGTGCCCGGCAATCGATTCGTCAAGGGTAACCCCGGATTCCCCCCGAGTAGATGCATCTTTTGATTGTTGTAGCAATGTTGGTATTTTTGTCTCCTCAGGACAGATCGCTTTAGACAGAAGTTTTCGTGTAGTTAAGTGCGGATTCAGTCTTGGTCATATCCTAGAAAGTTGTAGAGGACGTCAATAGCTTTCAATGAAGTGCTAGATCGTATTTTTTGGACCTCTGTAGCAAAAGTTATGAATTTATTAGTGAGACTGTCCTGCGAATCTGTCAGTGTTTTGACAGGTTTTAGTAATCTGACTTGTGCGATAAGTTAAAAAGGGAATTAGAGGATCTCAGTATAACTAAAGTTGTAGATAATTGTCGTAGCTTTCAGGGAAGCACAAGAACGCAAAATTTGGATAAACGAGCTGAAAGGTATGATTGTTTTAGTGTTCTGTCCAGAGGGCATGACGTGAAATCGATGTTTTGTTAATTAGGTTAAAAGGATTTTAGATGGCCGAATCAGAGTCTCACCAACTAGGTTTAGTTGGGAATTTGATAACATTTCAATGAAGTCCAAGAACACCTAATTTAGACCCCTGTACAGAAAGATATGAATTTTAGAACTTGACTGATTACAGAAGGCACAAATCAACATTTAGGAATTTGGAGTCGGGATTGCGTCGCAAGCTATTGCTAGTTGTGTGCTTGTTTAATTCATGTGGTGCACTACTGTGGTCTTAGTCTATGTTCTTGATTGAATTAGGTGGGGGAAAAGTACCAGAGGCAGCTCCGTCTTCACGCCGTCCATTCTCACACGGTTAAGGCAAGTGCATTGTTTGTTATATGGGTGTGATTGATTGACTATGTTTGTGTGCTTTTTGATATATGATTGCATAGCAAGATGTCTTACTTGATGATTGTTTAAGTATGGTGATTGCTCAAATTATGCTTATGCTTTATTGTGGTACAATGTTGTTGTCTTTTGGTAAGATTGATGATGAATAAGAGATGAGCATATGCATATTGAGAACATGTTGAGGCTTGGTCGCGGTGACCAGCGAGTTTCCTTGAGATCCCGTCATGAATGTGACGGGCCGAGATCCCCACACTTGTGGAGTGTGGGCTTGAGGTCCCCATTACTTGCGGAGTAATGGGCAATTGGTCCCTTAACGTGCGCGCATGAGCATGGGTATCTGCGGCGATTTGCATACTTTGCATTACCGTGTAATGCACAAAGAAAGATAAAGAAAGGATCCTTGAGCATTGCATTTGCATATGAGATGTTTTATTGATGCGTTTCGACTATGGATGTTGATGTTATAACTTTTGTGGTATGCCTCTATTTTGTACTTCTGAGTCCTGTGGGCTCACTCTTGCTTTATTATTGTTGTAGGTACCCAATTCAGAACGACATGCATGGGAGGGAGTAGACTTGATTTGGATTCACTCACTTGCCACTCATCTTTAAATTTGATCAAGTTTTAGTCGTACCTTCATAATTTAGCAAACCGCTTAATGATTGATTAGGATTATACCTCATGCAAAGGATTAAGTGTAAAATTGATGAGTAGTGTAATTAGGACTCCTTTGGATATGCTAGTTGATTAGTAGGTTTTGAACGCCTATTGATGACTCGGATATTGGATTATTTGTTTATGATTTATCTAAACGTTGGAATCTCCGTGTAGTAACTTTTAAAGGAGGTTATGTCGAAATTTGGTAGGTTGAACCTGGTTTTGAATTATTTAGTGTTAGTTTAGTAGCATTCCGTGCTCACGTTGGGTGGGGTGTTACACTAGTTCCCTCTTCGCCCCATATCTAGAAGCCCTTATCGAATGCCTCTCAATGAGTGGTTGAATTAAAGAAACAGCTTGGAGAATTACTTGACAAAGGATTTATTCGACCAAGTTCCTCACCTTGGGGATGCCGACCATCTTTGTCAAGAAGAAAGACAAGACTTTGCGGATGTGTGTGAACTACCGTCATTAAATGAAGTCACTATCAAAAACAAGTATCCCTTGCCTCGAATTGATGATCTTTTGATCGCTAGTTGGAGCCCAGTCTTTTCAAAAATGATTTGCGATCGGGCTATCATCAAATCAAGGTTAGAGCTAAGGACATTTCAAAACAGCTTTTTACTCGTTACGGGTTGTATGAGTATCTTGTCATGTCCTTTGGCCTAACAAATGCTCCACTTATTTCATGAATCTTATGAATTCAAGTATTCATGGATTTCTTAGATAAGTTTGTTGTCGTGTTCATTGATGACATTCTTATTTATTCCAAGTCGACAAAGATCATGAGTAGCATTTGAGACTTGTGTTGGAAACACTGCAAGCATCAATCGATGCTAAATTTAGCAAGTGTGCCTTCTAGCTCAAGCAAGTCGTATTTTTTGGGACATGTGTTATCCGAAGGAGGTATTGCTGTTGACCCAAGCAAGGTGCAAGATGTACTAGACTGGAAGCAGCCCAAGAATATTCCTGATATCCGATGTTTTCCTGAACTTGCGGGTTATTACCATAGGTTCATTGAAAATTTCTCTAAAATTGCAAAACCTTTGACTCAACTTTTGAAGAAACAAAAGAAATTCGAATGGTCGGCTAAGTGTGAGGAGTGTTTTCGGCTTTTGAGAACCCTCCTGACTAAAGCTCCAGTTCTCACCCTTCCAGATATTTATAAGAGCTTTGATATTTATTGCGATGCATCTCGCCATGGGCTTGGTTGTGTGCTCATGCAAGAAGGCCGAGTTGTGGCCTATGCATCCAAGCAGTTGCGACCTCATGAAGTCAACTATCCTACTCATGATTTGGAATTGGCTGCCGTAGTCCATGCATTGAAGATTTGGCGACATTATCTTCTCAGTAATCGTTGCGAGATCTATATTGATCATAAAAGCCTGAAGTACATATTCACTCAAGCTGACTTGAATATGAGGCAAAGAAGATGGCTTGAATTGATCAAGGACTATGACATAGGTATTCATTATCATCTAGGCAAAGCCAATGTTGTGGCTGATGAGAAAGTCACAGTGCAACTACATATCATCTATACCTATAGCTAAGAGCTTGTGTGCTGATTTTCACGCTAAGTCTTGAAATGGTGGGAGAAGTATTTCTTTGCCTAGAAGTGGAGTCGACACTTGAAAATCAGATTATGGAGGCTCGTAAAACGACACCGAGGTAGCCGAGATCAAGGAAAATTTGAAAGCGAGTAAAGCCAACGAATTTTTGAAGATGCCCGAGGTATCATTCGATATCGCAATCGTTTGGTGGCACCTTCAGATCCTCAACTGTGAGGACTAATTCTTAAAGAGGCTCATAACTTTAAGTTTTCTTTACATCCTGGGAGTACCAAGATGTACCAGGATTTGAAGAAAATATTTTGGTGGAGCCAAATAAAAAGGCAAATTGCTCAAGATGTTGTTGAATGTGATATTTGCCAAAAGGTTAAGGCCGAGCACACAAGCCACCGGTACCCTTGACCTTTGCCTATTCCACAATGGAAATGGGAGGAGATTGGCATGGATTTTGTTACCGGTCTTCCAAAGACTCCTAATGGATCCGATGCCATTTGGGTAATCATTGATCGTCTGATTAAGGTGGCTCATTTTATTCCTGTCAAAACCACCTTTAATGGCAAGCAATTAGCAGAGCTCTATATTGCTAGGATTGTTTGTCTCCATGGTGTTCCAAAGGTCATTGTTTGAGACCGAGGGTCTCAGTTCACTTCTTATTTCTGGAATAGTCTTCATCAAGCTATGGGGACTGAACTCACTTTCATCACTGCGTATCATCCTCAAACTAGTGGTCAAACTAAGAGGGTGAATCAAGTGATGGAGGATCTCCTAGAGCTCGTGTGTCTTGTCATATGGCCGAGCGGGAGATATCTTTGCCATATGTGGAGTTTTCCTACAATAATAGCTACCAAGCAAGTATTCAAATGCCACATTTTGAAGCATTGTATGGAAGAGCTTGTAGGACTCCATTGAATTGGTCAGAGTCGGGTGAAAGACCATTCTATGGTCCAGACTTGGTGGTAGAAGCAGAAGAGCAAGTTCGCCTGATTCGAGACCATTTGAAAACTGCCCAATCACGTCAAAAGAGCTATGCCGACCATCGTCATCGTGAGTTAAGCTTTGAGGTGGATGACCATGTCTATCTTAAAGTGTCACCGATGAAGGGCACTCATCGCTTTTATGTGAAAGGGAAGCTACCACCTCGTTATATCGGACCCTTCCGAATCATTGCAAAACGAGGAGCTGTGGCTTATCAATTGGAACTACCTGAAACTCTCTCGGTAGTACATGATACTTTTCAAGTTTCTCAGTTGAAGAAATGCCTTCGTGTTCCTACTGAGTCCACTGCTTATGAGGGTCTTGATCTTCAACCAGACATTTCCTATCAGGAGCAACCGGTGCGTATCCTCGATGAAATGGAACGTAGGACCAGAAATCACACCATCAAGTTCTTGAAAATTCAGTGGGCTAATCATTCTGAGGATGAAGCCACTTGGGAGCACGAAGATCTGATGAGGATTGAACACCCCCACCTCTTTTCTGTTTAGAAATTGCCTTTAAATCAAGAAAGGCAAGGTCAAACAAAGTAATGTAAAAGAAGATGTAATAATAACAACACCATGTTAATATGTAAATTTTTTCTTTACTGTCTTTGAAGGAAATAAAGACAACAAATGTCGTATTTCCATAAAAATCCTTTCAGCTTCACACTTTCCCAACCTCTGACTCACCTGGAATCTCGGGACGAGATTCTCTTAAGGGCGGTAGGTTTGTAACATTCTGCATTTAAGGAACAGTAATAATATGCTTTATAAACATAATTGAATGTTTGTTCATAACATTACTGCTTCATTATTGAAATTTGGGTGTGTTCTTACAGTTTAAACCCTTCCTTTTCTAGCCAAAATCCAAAACCTATTTGAAATTTCAAAGGAAATACAAGTCAGTGCTTGTATTATGATTGGGGAGTATTTTATTAAAGCCTAGATAAATTATCTTGGCCAAAAATATTTTTTGTTGAATTTTTAGAAATTATTTTGCTCTTGATAAAAATATTTGACTTTAAATAAACCTATTCGGGTTAATGTAATTATTTATGTATTTTAACAAGTGAGGCAGTGGGTTTTAATTTTTATTTGGGACATATATGATCCCAGTAGCATCTTTGCAATGTTTCACATTTTTAAAAATTTATTTGCTATTTTTAAAGTCCGGTCAAACTTTTGAGGTTTTCAAATGAGTTAGTCAACTCTCCCGGCCTAACCTCGGTCCATGGCACCGTAGCGACCGAGCTAACCTGGTTTGAGTCCAAACCGGTGCATCGGGCCTTATCTGCCACGTCTCTACGTGCACCCCCATCCGCGGTGCTTGCGAGCCGTTGATCTCCAAGCGAATGGGCAAGATCTGCGAAGCCGCGTGGGCTATCCACGTACACGAAGCGATCCCCACCGTCGGATCGCAATCCAACGGCATCCAACCTTAATTCAAAACCCTTTTTCGCATCTAAACCTCAGCCGTCAGATGTCAATGGACGGGCTGGATTGATTGGGCTGTTCGGGTAATCCCGTAGAGCCCTTCCATCTTGACCGTTGGATTTTCAATGAGCGGGCCAGATCAAGTGGGCC
Source organism: Ampelocalamus luodianensis (assembly GCA_036346255.1). Lineage (NCBI taxonomy): Eukaryota > Viridiplantae > Streptophyta > Magnoliopsida > Poales > Poaceae > Ampelocalamus > Ampelocalamus luodianensis. Next base: position 38,972,955 of record CM070625.1, read on the forward strand.
ATTCGGGTCCCCCGAACACCACATTGAATCTGAGCCCTTGAATTTAAATCGGGCGATCGAGGGTGATTGTGCCGTTCCATCCCAATGAGCCACGTCATCATGACCGTTACATCTAGATCCTGCGGTACACCATTTTCGGGCAATACCATTTTTAAATGGTAAAAGCCAAAATGAGCGAGAGCCATTGGATCCTCAATCAACGAATCAGATCTGGTGGGCCGTTCGGGTTACCGAACGCACCACTCAACCTCCATCGTTGGATCTAAATCGGACGAACCACACCCTTTGGCCCGTTCGGGTCATCGAACTCCCCTTCAATATCCACCGTTGATCATAGATCCAACCGCGCCGTCCTTTTCAGTTCAAAATATAAAGGCGTGCATTAAATTGCGACCGTTGGATTTAAATCCTACGGTACCCATTCGAGCTGCGAGCGCTTAGGGTCGGATCTTGGTATGGCCGTTAGATTAGAATCGTGCGGCCCATATTGAAAGGTACCGGTTGAATGATATTAGTCCATCTTATCGTCGCCGTTCATTTCAAATCGGACGGCTGTTATTCTTTTCATCTTGCGGGCATATGAGGATGTAGCTGACATTGAGACCCCACTTGTCAGCAATGTCTCTCTCGTCCTCCTCGCGCCTGTACATCGCCGCCGACTCCAAACGTCGGTGTGGTGACGCTGCACAGTGATTGTGCAGATATTTTTCTGATGATTATCATCAAATGGACACCTCATTAGCTCTCGATACTTCTCATTGCTTTGGAAGTTCAAACCCTATATAAACCCTAGCTTTTGGTTCACTGCCATTGTTGACTAAAGAGCTCTTCATCTTCCTTTTTCCGTTCCAGTGGAGTTTCTTGCCTTCACGCCTTGCTTATTCATCTTAATGCTTCATTCACGTTGTAATATGAGTTTAGCCGCTTGTGTAGGTTGAAACCGGGGGCTTATTCTCTGTTGTCCAGAACTGGTTAAGGAGCCCTTTGGTGTTTCCCTGTTGTGGTAACCTTAGACCTTAATTTTTGTCATCCTAAGTACCCTAAGGACCTCAGTAGCTCACATGAACCATTCATTTGTGCATGTGATGCTCAATTCTTACTATAACCGAAGTGTTACTTTTATAACTTTTCAGTCTTTCATATCGTTTTCCAGCTCTAGGGTTTCCATGTTATCTTTCCAACTTAGTTAAGTCTTAGCTAAACCCTAGTAGCATAAGCAGTTGTTCTTTTGATTCTTAATGCCTTCTACTTAGCTTTGTAACAAAGATCTGCCTCTATCATCTGTTGTCGGCTAAACCGACAACCTCTGTGATTTTGATATTCTTCTGTAATCTAATCGACTAGGGTTAGTTTAGGGTATTATCTACTCTAAAGATCAGATTCAGCATCAATTTAGAATCTTTTACTTAGTACACTTTCACTTAAACCGAAATCTGTAATCTGGCCCGTTTCCAATTCTTATGAAAATATGAAAACTGTAACTTTAACCTAAGCCCTATTTTCTGTCAATTAAAGGCAGTAGGTAGTAATATGGGTTATTATCTTTTTGGGGTAGATGTAGCTTAAGCATATTGTTAACCATGCATTACCAGCTTGATCATACATTTTCTCTTTATCTTTTACTTGCTGCCAGTTCTTGTGTTTATTGGATGTTATTGTTTCTTTTAGAATCTGGTTCTTCTGAAGTGATTGAATCTAGTTCTGAACCATCAGCACCTGAACAAGAAGTTTATTATTACCAAGGCAAGCATCCTCTGCATCATGTTGATCCCAAAGTTTTATACTATAGATCTTCAAAATACAATGATAAGCATTGCATGCTAATTTCCTAAAAAGCAATTGTGATCTGTTAGTAGCTAGTTATAACCTAACATTGTGGCTTACCTTAAATCTGACCATACACTCAAAACTTATAGTGCTGTATACTACGACATTTAATTTCAGAAATTTTCTTAGCCATGCCATCCATAGAACGTTAGTGTTTGGCAAGGCTATCTTGTCAAACATGGGAGCAACAAATGAATTTCAGTCTTTTTAACTCTTTGTCCAGTCTATTTAAACCAGAATTGAATTTAAATTTTGTTTGATCTGGACAAGAGGATGCTAGTGATGGTGCCTTCGTTCACGAGATTGGGAAATGTGGTGGACTTGTCAGGACCAATTAAGGACTAAACTCTGACTATTCAATTCAAGCCCCAACGTACTTCCACACGCGGTGTATGAGCGCTGTTTGGTTAAGTAAAGGGTTAATGCTATTGAGTTGAAAACAGGGGAGTAAGGACATGTGTATTGATCTTATATGGCATAGATGCTTAAGTCTTCGGGACGTGTCTTATGCCATGTGAGTTTTATATCAGTATAAGATGTTCTTAGGAGGGTGAGGGCGTATATGTGTTCTATCGCATGTACGTACCTTAAAGGTTCCGATTGCAATCTAGTATGTGTAGCGAACACAATCTGTATTTCTTTTGATTGGATCGGCATTCCCAGCGCAACATGTGTGCCCCGGTTAAACAGATGCTATAAGTCGTTGTTTAAGAAGGATCAGTTCACACATGGGTTATTCAACTCAATAGCGTCAACTTGTTGAAAAATACCAAATCTTAGTTTACCCGGCCGACATACCAAAGGTTGTGTGCTATTATTCCAGAGGCTTACGGGCTAACTAAGTCGTGTGGGTAAAGATGTACACCCCTGTAGGGTTAAAACTATTCGAATAGCCGTGTCCGCGGTTATGGACGACACTTGAGTTGATGTCACCTGTATAGAATTTTATTTTCAACTACTGTTTGGGTTCTGGTTCGGCATGAGAGAATTCATGCAATGTACTGTTTACATTTACATTTCATTTACTTACTGTTTTAGTTCAATTTGATTTATTAAACTGCTTTATCAAAACTTAGCAATTGTAGGTTAAGATGTATTGCTTTATGCAAAATTGAACTATTATAGCCTTCCTGTTGACAACCTTATGCATGTACAAATTCTAATCCTTTGAATAGGTTCTATCAAACACTTTCTTTTAGTAGTTTGTATAAGCCTTGCGAGTACCTTTTGTACTCAGGTGCTTTCACCATATGTTGCAGGTGAAGATGGCTATTTGTATGAGGTACCCGTTAGCGCCAACAGGGCGACGCTAACGAATGAAGCTATTTCTTTCCTCCATGCAATAGCTCATGGGGTGGTGGGGCCATTGGTGGCTTTTTGTTGTTTTGTTTACTTCCGTTGTTAAACTGTGTTAGTGACCCTGAGTCACTTGATATTGTAGTACTAAACCAAATTGTAACCTTATATTTAATTATGTACATTTATGCCTTGTATGTGTATGATGCAATGTTGTTTAAGGATATATGTGCAATTGTCACTGATCATGGGAACCATTGTAAGACATATATCCGGGAACCTGAATATTGGATTTGTTACTTGTTAAATTTATACTTTTAGCATGATCTTTAATAAGGGGACATCACTGTTCCTTAATTAAGAATTATGCTACAGTATAATTTTAATTCGGCACAATTCTAATATTCCGGGGTCCTCACAATAGGTCAGAAGGCGAAAGAGGTGGAGCATACTAGCTATAAGTTGTGGTATACTGGAACAGAATGAAACAGGAATAGAGTGGGCATCTTAACTGATAAGCGCCTCAAGAGTGGAGTTGTCGACGTAAGGAGACAGGGGGATAGGATTATCCTAGTCAAGCTAATCTTTAGTGACTTGGTTTTGAATGTTGTCATCGCTTATGCTCCACAAGTAGGTCTAGATGAGGCCGCTAAGACGCAATTTTAGGAAGGTCTAGATGATATGATAAGAAGTGTGCCTAATAGTGAGAAGCTTTTCTTAGGAGGCGATTTCAATGGTCATGTTGGTACAACTAGTAAGGGGTTTCAAAGGGGGGGCTTTGGTTATGGTGATAGGAACCAAGAGGAAGAAGATATCTTAAGCTTTGCCATAGCTAGGGCTGGAAAAATAGCTCGAGGCTCGTCAGCCGACTCGGCTCGTATCAGGCTCGAGCCAGCTCGGCTCGGGCTCAGTCAATTTTTGAGCCAAGCCAAGCCCACCTTTTGGCTCAGTCAAATTTCGAGCCGAGCTCGAGCCAGCTCGCGAGCCGCTCATTTCCTTACTCAGCCGGCATTGACCCTGCCTTATCTTATCCCCTTTCGCCCTTATCCCATTCCATTCGGTCTCCTGGCCTTATCCTTTTCCTTCTTCCTCCTCCGGCCTCCCCACTCCCCCAGTCGGCCAGTCCCCTCCCGCCGCCGCCTCCTCCCACACCGGCCGGCCCGGCCCCCTCCTCCTCCCCACGCGCCACAGCCGCCTCTCCTCCTCCCCACGCGCCACAGCCGCCTCTCCTCCTCCCCCACGGCCTCCTCCCCCATCTTCCTCCCCTAGCTGCGCCACTCTTCCTCCCCAGCCGCGGCCCACCTCCTCCCCCACGTGCGCCACCCCATGTCCCCATCCAACCCATCCCGATCCGGCGATCCCCTTCCTCTCCCCCCCGTCCGTCGCCCAGCTCGCCCCATCCTCCCCCTGGCCGGCTAGCCCTGGCCGCGTCCTACCTCTGTGCTCCCATAGTCCTCCCCTTCTCCATCCTCCGCCTCGTCCTCCTCACCAACCCCTTGCTCCATCCGCCGCCTCCTCCTCCTCAGTCCTCACCCACCACCTGCTCCTCACCCGTCGCCTCATCCTCCTCTCCTCACCAACCCCTTGCTCCATCTGCCGCCACCGCCACCGCCTCCTCAATCCTCACCCGCCACCTGCTCCTCACCCGCCGCCTCCTCCTCACACGCGTGTCCAGCGCGCATCAAAGATGCGGAGGGGGCTCGGGGAGCTGGAGCCTAGAGGCGCTGTACCCTTGCCTCGCCACGGAGGTGGAGGATAGGAGGCCATCAAGGCGAGGCAAACATGCGCCGCCGCCGGGCTGCTCAAGAGGGCATTCGTCCGCATCATCGACAAGAAGGAAGCTTCCTCGGTTACTCCTTCCTCGGTGTGGAATGTTTGTTGAATATGTAATATGTTCTTGTCTTCTTGAGATGGTTGACTAATATTCTTGAATCTTGAGATGTATATGTTCTACATGTTCTTGAGATGGATGACTGGTTGGTTTAGGATGGAACACAACTTCATACTTCACTAGGTTTGTTGTATAACTTGTATATGATCTTGAGATGGTTGACTGAGAGTGGAATGTTGATAGTTCAATCATTAGAGTCTTAGAGTGGCCTTGGTGGTTCATGGCTCGAACGAGCTCGTGAGCCGAGCCGAGTCGCCTTTCACCGATTGGAAAACGAGCCAAGCCAAAGTTCGGATCGAGCTTGAGCGAGCTTGGCTCAAGCGAGCTCGGCTCATTCGTTCGGTCCTAGCCGTAGCCTTTGATCTCATAATAGCTAACACCCTTTTTAGAAAGAGATATTCCCTTCCAGTTATCTTTAGTAGTGGTCAGCATTCTAGCCAAATCGATTTTGTTCTTGTTAGGAGGGAGGACAAATAAGCTCGCATAGACCGTAAGGTTATACTGAGAGAGTGTTGTCCAAAGAACATAAGTTGGTAGTCTCCAACTTTTGTTTTGGACACAAGTTTGACAGCTAAGGTCGTCGAGCCACGAGGACGAAGTGGTGGAAACTCAAAGGAGACGCTTGCGGGAGTTTAAGGAGAGGATGATCGCGGAAGGAAAATGGAACATGGGAGAAGCGAATAGTATGTGGACAGAGATGGCATCTCGCATTAGGAAGGTGGCGACGGAGGTGCTTGGAGTGACCAGTGACAAGATGCGAACCTAAACACACGTGGTGGTGAAACGAGGAAGTGCAAAAGGCTATTGAGGAGAAGAAGACATGCTACAAGTATATGCATCATGATAGGAACGACGACAACGCATGAAATACAAAGCGACAAAAAGAAGGCAAAGAAAGTGAGTGAGGCACGAGGTAAGGCCTATGAGGAAATTTATCGAAGTTAAGTACAAAAGAGGCGAGAAGGATGTCGCAAGATGGCTAAACTTCGGAAAGAAAGACGAGATATTTCAACCAAGTTAAATGTATCAAAGACGGTACTAATAGACTTTTAGTGAAAGACGATGAGATCAAGGATAGGTGGAGAGATTACTTTGATGAGTTGTTCAATCATGACAATGATGATAGTATGATCGAACCGATGATACTTTTGATGATACCGATAGCGGTTTGTTCAAGAATCCGTAAGTCGAAAGTAAGAGAGGCATTAAAAGGATGAAAGTGGGTAAGGCGTTAGGGCCTAATAACATTCCAATCGAGGTGTACAAATGCTTGGGAGAAGTGGTGATCGCTTGGCTAACTAATTTGTTCAATAGCATTTTTAGGTCGAACAAAATGCCTAACGAGTGGTGGAGGAGCACAATAGTATCAATTTTCAAAAATAAAGGAGACATTCAAAGTTGTACTAATTATAGAGGAATTAAGCTCATGAGCCACACAATGAAACTTTGGGAGCGAGTGATCGAGCACCATTTAAGAAGAGTGACCAGCGTGACGACAAACCAATTTAGTTTTATGCCTAGGAGGTCGACCACGTGCGATTTTCTTGACACGGCAGCTTGATAGAGAGGTATAGGAGCAAAGAAGGATCTTCACATGGTGTTTATCAACTTGGAGAAAACCTATGACAAAGTGCCAAAAAGGGTCATATGGTGGGGGCTTCAAACGAAAAAAGTCCTAACAAAGTATGTTACTCTAATTAAGGATATGTACCAAGATGTTGTGACTAATGTCAGAACATATGGTGGTGATACTAGTGATTTTCCTATTAAGATAGGACTACACCAAGGGTCAGCGTTGAGCCCATACATTTTTGCCCTAGTGATGGACAAGGTCACGCGGGACATACAAGGGATATCCCTTGGTGTATGCTTTTCGCTGATGATGTAGTGTTAGTTGATAAGAGTAGGATAGGTGTCGATAGGAATTGGAGATGTGGAGGAAAACCCTAGAATCGAAGGGTTTTAGACTTAGTAGGACTAAAATTGAGTATATGAAGTGTGATTTCAGTGGTGCCAGGGCAGATGATGGAGATGTTAGGCTGGACAGATAAGTAGTGCTTAGGAAGAACACGTTTCAATATTTGGGATCGATGCTACAGTGAGACGGAGAGATTGATGAAGACGTGAGCCACAGGATTAGAGCGGAGTGGGTGCAATGGCACCAAGCATCGGGTGTCCTATGTGACAAAAAAATTCCTCAAAAGTTAAAGGGTAAGTTTTATAGGACGCGATCGGACAAATGATACTATATGGAGCGAGAATGTTGGGCGACTAAAAGACAACATATACAGAAGATGAGTGTAGCAGAGATGAGGATGCTACGGTGGATATGTGGCCACACAAGGCGAGATCGAATCTGCAATGAGGATATACATGATAGGGTGGGGATAGCACCAATTGAAGAAAAGTTTGTCCAACATTGCTTGAGATGGTTTGGACATCTCCAACAGAGGTCTTCTGAGGCACCGATACGTAGTGGAATTTTAAGACGCATCAAAACGTAAGAAGGGGTAGAGGTCGATCAAGACTAACGTGGAGGAAGCAAAAAAGAGATTTTAGAGATTGGAATGTAGCTAAAGAATTAGCTTTGGATAGAAGCGCATGGAAGTTAGCGATCCACGTACTAGAACCATAAGAAAGTTTAGGGCTGTGTTTTAGGCTCTCGGCTCGGATGGCGGGATGTACAGCTTTAGAGTTTTAGCCTTGTATTATTATTATTATTATTATATTTTATTTTATTTATTTGCAAGACTCTCGTCTCTTTGACTTTGAAGATGTTTCATTCCTAGTCTACCCTAACTTGTTTGGGATCAAAGGCTTTGTTGTTTTGTTGTTGTATCTAACTAAAAACTAAATAAAAATGATTATTTAATATGTGATGGTCTATATATTGACTACCGCTCCTCTCTAAAAATTAGACCTGTTTGAGATTTTTTTTTAGGGAAAAGAGAGAGCTTTATTGATAATATCAGAATGGAGTGACAATCTTGGTGCACAAATTGCTCTATACAACTCGGAACTTGGGCCTGACAGAACTACACAACTCCTAGTTAATTTAGCATACCTATCTAAGAATTTTGATCATTGTCAAATTATATTTTTCATTGAAAGAGGTCAACTGGAGTAGATGTTTCATTGATCACTCTTGGAAGAATTTGCTAAAGAATCTTTGACATCCCCATCCCACTTTGATCACTCTTGGAAGAATTTGCTAAAAAATCTTGTGACATTATCAAGAGGATGTGACATGGCTGCCCCTTGTCCCTTGCTCTGTCAATCCCAATGTCTTTTACAGGCCGTATAATGGATTGACAAGTATAATGTAATGACAACGATCCAATAGGCCCTCAACATTCTACAAGGCTACATCACGTTTACCCTTGGCAATAAGTAACTTCGCGGTCACTGGTCAAATAGAGATAACATAGTTTTGTGATATGTTGCATTTGGATCTCTTCGCAACCCATGCTATATCACGCATCTGACATCAACACGGTAAATAGGCTGAACTACACATGTAACACAACATCGGAAAAATGCATGCTCTTCTAACAAAGCTAGATCAGCCCAAGCCCCAAGGCGTTTTTCTATGAACCTATCGGATTCGTTGAAAGAGAGTTGTGCGATCCGAACTTTATCACACGCCCAAATTAGGCCTTAATCTATTTACCCTAACCCTTGATGTTGATATGAAGCTCAGGTTCAGGACGGTGCTGATATCACTATCAATTGATATCTAGTCTTCAATGCATAAAACTAATCAGTAATGCCATATCCGGTAAGCTGAACTGGTCTTGTGGTCATTACAGAGTTACTATGAATGATTTGCAGCAATTCCAGCTAAATTTTGCATAAGTCATGGACGTTAAGCATCTGGTGTAAAAAAGGTAAGAAAGATGGAACTCGGCAAACATATGGATTTTAGCTGTAAACCGGCAATACACTGCCAGTGTTTGGCCAGTTTATGCATTACCACAAACACAACGGCTATGAATGGCTTCTAAGGTAAGACAGGACCCTTTACTCGTTGTGGGAACCTGAACCTCACCCCAAGCAAGAATACATAAAATGGATACTGAACTAGCTAAGTTTGCTTTTATTAGGAAATGAAAGAAAGAATGAACCTGTATGATGGAAACATCACTAAATTGAATAAGTTTTCTGTTTTTCAAGCAGGCCGAGTACATTGTATGTTTGAAGTATCCAAAGGAGTTTACAAAATTTGCTTTATAGCTCACACAGCAGACTCCAATCGAAAGCAGTCCCAAGCTCACGCAAGTTGCTAGGATTGACACTGGTTTAACAACCAGTTTTATCATTACCTGAAATTAGACATCCGGTAATCAAACACGTGGGAACCTCAGCTGCATTATATTAACAGTTTGTAAGATACAGTAAATATCATAGGTGTAGAATGCCTGTGTATACCGAAAGGCAGAGAGGTAACAAATCAAACTGATGTGGCTAATACCAAAAGCGGTTCAGAATTAACTAAGTCTCTTGTGAGATCATACAGGCTACAAGCAGTAGATCGAGTTTGGAATGGTTAAATTCAAAGAGTTCTTACTATGGCAATCAACTTCTCGAACTCTAACTCACTACAAGCTCAGTGGCAATTCAACCACCAATTAGAAAAACCATGTGGCCTCTAGTAATGAGACTCCCAAGTCCAACTCCAAGAAAACATATTCTGGGACACATTCACCAATTTTGAACTACAAAGAGAAACAGCACTAATCAAACTTTATTACCATGTCATTCCTGTAAGTAATTCAACTTATAATTGATTGTTATTGCTTGGTATCATCATTTGCTTCATCAGAATCAGAGTCACTAGCATTATATCCTGAAAAAGCAGATAAAATATTAAACAACCACAGCCTAGTACAAGCAGTTTTTTAAATGATATTAAAAAACAAGATTAGAAACTTTATTGACAAATACCTGGACGTTTTGTGCCAACCTTCCAGACTGAAGACCTATATCTTGATGCCTTCTCAATCCATGCTCTTCCCTTAAAACGACAGAAAAAAGAAACAAGTGGACAAAGAACGATCAGAACATAGATTTTGGTAAAAGATGGTCCAGTTCACAGCACATGTCAGTGAATGAATTTGAGAAGTGCAAAAAGAGAAAAAAGGGAGCTAAAATCTTAAACAACCACACATAGCTCCAACTTTTACTTATTAGAAGGGCAGAATTGCAGTTACTGCAAGCCAAATTGAAATTTCATACAGCAAAAAAAAAAAAAAAAAAAAACCAGCACAGTCCAATCTACATCTCTAAATGCATGCTCAAAGTTCCGTCAAATGCACAAACAGTGATGTATTGTTTGAAAATGCGAGATAATGAATTTCAAACATACTTGTTAATGTTTAAAGGGTACAGGTACCCCAAATATTTGGGCTGTTCAAGTGGAGAAAGACGACTGCCTCAGCACTTTCAAAAAGGAAGCCACAATCATCGGCAGCTAAACACTTTCCACCAGTGGTGTCCCAAAACTGCTGTAGTGCTTTTGGTTTAATTTTGCAAAAAATGAATAAATGTTAATTGAGAATACAAACAAATAAACAAGCCATACTGCCCGGACCACACACTACAACACACAGAACTATCAATTTGTTCAGCTGCATTTTCTCACCATTGGGACATCTCAGAAGAAATATTGCTGGATGTGCAAACAAATAAACTGGACCATAGCCTGCTCGGTTGTGGTAGGATGGTATGAGGTATTCGTATTCATGAGACGTGGTCAAATGAGGCATGCATACAGTAAAGCAGACCATCCCCAGTGGTGGAAGTAGACGATAAACTTTGTGTTTTTTTTTAACTTTCTAATCACATTTCAATTTTCCTTACTTTTGCAAGACGCTAAAGTTTTCCTCTACTTATTAGGAGGTGCATCAAGTGAGAACTCACATTAAAATAGGAGAATGCAAACTTTGAACTGTAGCCGTCCAATAGGTGATGGAATCAACCTCATTTGTCTAATCTGCCTTAAGACGCAGTTGCTGCTATGCTTCCCCAGGAACGGACGCTATCACTCATTCGATCCCTAAGGAAGCTACCAGCAATTGCGTTCCAAGGATTAAACAAACGAAAATTCTCCCTCACACGGTTGTATGACTCAGATGCAAATTCTCATTCTCGCATTTTGAGGCATCCCCATCTTACTTCATCAAATAATAGAACATAAAAAAGGTGATGTTAACCTAGAGTGTAACAAACTCAGAGCTCCCAAATCCTAATACCATCCACAGTAATCCCCGTGTACTAAACTACACGACCCTCCAAAAGCACTGTCCTAGTGTCCTCAAATAATTAAATTTCTAACCAGATACCAATAAAATAAAACTAACATCAGCCGAGAACAGAAGAAATCCTTCCTCCCATCAATTTCAAGCTCCATAAAATGGTACACAAAATGCAACCACAAACAAGTGAATAACAACGACCATGTCTAACGTTACGACTTAGCACCAACTGAAAGACACTCAACTCCGCACAAATTCCACACAAGACCAAGAAAAGCCAAATGACTTACCGTTAAAACTAAGTTAACTAACAATGCCAAAATCCTAGCGTCAAAATCGTACAAAAGGAAAGAAATATTTCTTGCCAGATTGCATACAACACCTAGAAAAACACCAGTTAGCTACCAGATTGGGACTACAAAGGCTTGTGGATCCGCATACGAACATTTTACCAGCAAAGAAGCAACATACAACTGGATCCAAAGCACTAGATTAGACCATCAAGATTGCACCTCGCACAAACTAACAACTTAACAAGGCTCCGTAATACTCCGCTGTGTTCCATGAGAAACAGGGGTGCCCTTTTCTTCTAAAAGCAGCTAATAAGGTTCCGACCTTTCATGTCCAAACAGTAGCAATCTTGCTCAGGAAAGGAATCACATCCTGTTTCACCCTGCCCGCGTGCTCTCGAATCTCCCTCGATTCAATCCAGCAAAAGAGCAAATCAATACAAGCCGCCGAAAAGGTCTCATGATCTAGAGATCGTCCAGACGGGGAGGAAACCTAAAACCTGTCCTCTTTGCACACACGCATAACCAGCAGATCAAATCCCCAACTAAACTACGGCCGCGGGGGGGGCGCCGCCGCGCTATGTAATAATACCTTGTGCTCGTTCTTGGGGATGCCGTAACCGGAGTAGTACATCTGCGCGACGAGAACCTGCATGGCGGTTTCGCCGCGCCGCGCCTCCTTTAGCGCGTCCTGGAACCAGCGCTGCACGCAGTCGCCCACCACTTCCGACAGTGGCTTCCTCTCGCCCTCCACTCCCGCGCCGCTGACGCCCTCCATGCGGTTGCTTCCTTCTCCAGATTCGGTCGAGGCGGCGAGGATTCCAAGGTCTTGTTCGGGAGAGTAGCCGCCGCCGCCGCGTGAGGGCAGAGGAAGAACAGGGGAGGAGGCGCGAGGAGAGGGAAATACAACCAGGCGGCGAGCGAGGGGCTTTTGTGTAAATTGGTCTGCTTGTGTTTCGTTTCGTTGTCCTTTTTCTGCAAGTTGCGCCTGCCTTGCCTGGAGATCGCGCCGTTGGGCGCACACGGTTTTGAAGGGGTCTGGTTTTGCTCTGTCGTGCAAGGCCGAACCGCACGCGGTTCGGTCGTTTCCTTGTCTGATTCGACTCCACGGCAAGCGAAAGAACGTGTCGAGCCAAGTTTTGCGTTACGAATTGGATATCAAGGAAGTCATGACATGTCCATATAGTTGGACGCGAATGTGAATTCGAATATCATTGATTTGCATAGTAAACATATGAACATTGAGTGTGAATTCGAATTGAGCTTCGATCAACCATATAATTATTGTAACACGGAGAAGAAATTTCAAGGGTCACGGTGAGATCTTATCGAATTGACTACAACCAACAGAATCAGTAATGGTGTTGCGATAGATCATGCGCACTTGTAATGCGTGTGGCATGATGAGTACCGTAGTTCGTTATGTCTCGTGTGGCTAGCGATTTGCTAGAGCATCCGAATAACGGAATAAATAAAGTACTCCATGTTAAAGAAAATCTTATCGATTCACCAATAATTCCGATATGATCGACACGTCCGTTGTTCACCCCTGACTGCAACCAAAGCAAATGAAGATATCAAGATAGTACTTATTCAGCTGCAACCAGAGCAAATAAAGATAGTAATTTTTAGATCGAGCTGTTTTTCATTTTCCAAGACATACTTTACGGCAAATTATAATATTGTAATAGTATCTGTTCTAGTATTATCATCAAGAGCTCGTGCTCCGTAGTCGAGTTCGATCGAATCCACTAGTACGAGTGTTCGAGTCCCATGCAGTTGTAGGTGGTACCGGAGACGTTAACCTGGATTAAGGGAACGTTCTTCCTCTTGGAGGCCTATGACGTGTGGGAGCAATGCGGCTGGGGCTCGCATGTCAAGCCTAGGCCGTAGGGTGGTCGCGTGGCGCTTTCGGTCCGTGCAGAAAAAGAGTGGCCGCCACGTCGGAAAGGAAGATTTGCACGGGTGGATAAAGATTGGAATTTGCAAGTGGCGACGCCGACATTGGGATCGGTTGGCCACCCCACCACTTCTTTCCGAGAGGAAATCTACGCCTGCTGTCCCTGGATGGAGAGAAAAAAAAGAGAGGAATCTACGGGTTTGTTTGGATTGAGACCTAAACTTTATGTTTGAAAAAATTTGATACCTAGAGGTTCTAGTAGATAATTTTTATCTAATCACGCAAGTCTGAGGATGTGGTGTTTGGTTGAATATCTGGGTCTGGAGAAAATATAAAGTTAAAAGAAATGACGTCTTGAGATGGTTTGGAAATAAATAACATGAAAACAATTCATTAACTAATAAAAATGGTTCATTAATAACTAACTTCTAATCTCAATTAGCTAGTACGAAACAACACACACGCGAGCCTGGAAGCCAGGCGCCGAAAATCAACGTCTGGCTCGGCTTCCACCGCCAGCATGCGTGCTCAAAGCTTCCATCCAAACATAGCTTCCGCACTCACGGTACATGTCCAGCCAGCAACCTTCCCTCGTGGATCCATCCAAACACGCTCTACGTCATGGGACACGAGGTATCCATTGATGCTACGTTTGCATGCCCCCACTAGTTCGTGGTTTTAGCCACTATTCTCTTGCAGTGTATATAGCCCGTTTTGGAATGCAGAAATTATACGAACAGTCTAAATTCGCTTCTTTTAGAAGTGGTATTTCACGGTGTAAGCTCATCGATAAGATCAACTGTGTGGTTTGAACTAATTTTTCCATTGAAAAAGTATAAAATCTTATTGCATTTTGCAGACATACAATAACCAACTTGATCAGGGCTACTCGCACTTTTTATTTTCTTTCATTTTTTTAAGGCAAAATTGGCTACATAACACTCATCTTTTGTGGCATTTGGTGCAGACCACTGGTTTTTTTTTTTGTCATTCCTTAAAAACACTAAACTTTTATGGTTTTTTTCGCTGAAACACACTTTGGCCAATATAATATCATTTCCAACAAGAAGAGGAAAGAGAAGGTTAGTGAAAAGTCCATTTTGCCTTTTCGGTCGAATTCTGCTACTTGGCTAACGCAATTGGGGAATGGATATTTTGTCTAGGTTTTAGGTACAATGTGGCGCAGTCGTGATCGGATTTAATTAAGCGCAGCTGTTGGAACAAGTCGATGGCCAAGGTTTAGGCACCGGATGTCATTTCCAAAATTTTCTCTCCATTGTAGCTTGAAATGATATCATATTTGCGAGTGTGTATCAAGAAAGAGCCACAAAGTTTAGCGCTTTCAAAGAAAAGCACAAAAATCAATGTTCTACAACAAATGCCATAAAAGATGAGTGTCATGTATGTTGTAATATTAGCCCATTAACCCCGATCGCTGGTTAAGGCTCATGAGGCATGACCGACTAGTTTAGTCCCATATTGTTTATTTTATTGAGCGGGTAGGCCCCTATATGAGGAGGGTAGTGACTACTCATTGTACACATATACATATCTCGTATCCACCCATCAATAAAAGAGAGGATGTCGGGACTACTTCCTATGTCTTCTACTATTCGTGTCATTGTTCGCCAACAACGCCGCCATAACTCCGACATGTTATCGCACGATAACGCCTTGCACGTGCACTATCCGTACGTTGTCTACAACATATCTATTTTGATTTGGATCTTCCTTTCCTCTCTCCTGGTTATGCCAACGACATCGCCGCATTGCTCGCCAACGGCGAATAAGTGCCTACCGCAGCCAACCGGTTCCGCTAGCGATCTTGTTACCAACGGCGGCCACAGCCGCGCCTACCACACCGCCTCTATCCCGTGCATGCCATCGCCACGGTCAGACGCCGACCTCACCGGCCGCGCTTACCACGCCGCCACCATCGCTTCAACTCGCGACCACCGATCGTGTCGATCGCGACGCCGCCCTCACCGATCCCGATTGCAATCGGCCAGCCCACCTTGCCGCCTCACCGATCCGATCCACGCTGGCCGCACCCATCGCGCTGCCGCCGCCGATGTCGCCCGCACCACCACGCCACCGCCATCGCCGCCGACCTTGGTTTCACCGATCACGCGCAAGCACGCCGCCGCCGCTTCGAAGATCGCCGCCAGACGACATCATGAAGCTCGCCAACACCACGCCCACCGCGCCGCCGAGCATGGCTCGCCACCACCGCGCCGCCACGGCCGAGCTCGCCTCTTGTCGCCGCGACCGACCGCCGCCGAGACACGCCCCACCTTGCTACTTGCAGCATCCACCGCGCTTCTCCGCCTTGTCGCCGCCGCCCCGCACTGCCGCGTGCCGCGAGGATGAAGTGCCGCCAGCAACCGCGCCCGCCGCCATGTCAATTGCGCCGCGCTCGTTCCACCGCAACGCGCCGCCACCTTGCTACGCCATCGCGCCGCATCGCCACCGGCCACCACGCACGCCGCCACCGCCAAGTTCCTCGTGTCGATCCGAGCAAGGCCACCGCCGCTTGCCGCCGGGCGACGGGCCGCCGCTAGCACTAAGCCCTAGGGTTAGGCAAACCTAGAGCTCGCTATGTTAGCGTGACCACATGGGCCTCGAATCCATGTGGGCCTGACAGTTCTGTAAGGCCCATAAACGGTCTAGTTGGGCGTTATTGGAGCCGGCTAGTGGTAATTTATAAGCCCTTGGGATTTGGCGAAATTACATGGGGTCCTCAGTTTATATAAATTAGGTCCTTGGATTTGTGTTGTAAGCGTATCCACGCATGAAAATCTTGC
The DNA here is from genome assembly GCA_036346255.1 of Ampelocalamus luodianensis. Classification (NCBI taxonomy): domain Eukaryota; kingdom Viridiplantae; phylum Streptophyta; class Magnoliopsida; order Poales; family Poaceae; genus Ampelocalamus; species Ampelocalamus luodianensis. Next base: position 38,989,217 of record CM070625.1, read on the forward strand.
AAATTAAATCTGGAAGAGCTCTGGCTTTATTATTTGGTCTTTAAGGATTTATTTAATTACTAGAAATTGATTTTCTACTTCAAAAATAGTTTCTATGCTTAGAAATTACCAGAAAATTACTGAAAATTATTAGACTCACATTTACTCTTTTGAGTAAATTGTGTATATATTGTACTCGCATGGTTTGACTCATGTGGCCTATTTTTGAGCCAAGTAATTGTTACTTTACATGGTGTAGGCATCATGCCCGAAAGGCAATTCCGTGTGTTGTATAATGATGGAAGGAATTATCCAACATGGGCAAACAATGTTGTGGAATACCTCAACTACAACAACCTCGGAGATGCCATCAAGGGGAGCAAGAATCGAGCAAAGGTCGCAAAAGATTTAGCCTGAAAGTTCATCTATGAAAGAATGGATGGTATACTTCAAGATTGGTTTGCATGTGAGAAGGATCCACATGGGATATGAGAGGTCCTGTGGAACATCTTTGGCAAGCTAAGGACGAAAAGCTCAAATGTACCATAGTCACCCTTCTCAAAACCTCCTGACAAGAAAGGTAAAAAAAACCTTTTAAAAAAGGAAGGGACATTGATGGCAACAAAGGAGGCAACCAAAAGAAACCAAAGCTATGAGAAAAGGACAATGACAAAGGAAAAGAGATTCGTCAGAGGGATATGAATGCGATATGTACTAGGTGTGATTGCCAAGGGCATATATGCTGCCAATAGATGCAATATAGCTAAACACCTAGCTGATGCATATCAAAAGGAAACTATAGAGAAGCATCCCAGTTTTTCATCCGGATTGTACTACACGTTCATCAAACGTGATGAACAACATGTTGTGATGAATACACCACTAAGGGATCTAGACTTGTTCAAGATGTGGCACGAACATCTTGGTTATCCTGGAGAAAATATGTTGTTGGTCATCACTTAAAGTTAAGTGACATCCTTAGAATACACCGGTTTGTGTGTGAAGCCTGTGCTCAAGGCAAGTTGATTACGAGACCCTCATATCATAAGATTAAGGATGGACAACCTAATTTCTTAGAAAGGATTCAAAGACACATTTGTGGACCTATTGAGCCCATATTGGGGCCTTTTAGGTACTTCATGGTGCTAATAGATGCATCCACATGGTGGACGCATGCGTGCCTGTTATTCACTATGAATCACGCATTCGCCAGCTGCTTTGTGAGGACCCGGAATATTTAACTAGTAACACTTAACCTCCAAATGGTTCTAGCATTACTAATTAAACATTCTAAGCCTCGATGGACATATGCTTCCTGCACTGCAACATATGCACATCATCACAAAATTATACATCATTTCCATACACCATACATCACTAAGTTCAACAATGACACACATAAAGTAAAGTTATTACAAAAGAGCCGACTGCCAAATAGAACAATATACGTGAAAGACAAATGAAGCAAAGGTGCCATAAGATGGCTAGAACAAAAGTCGACCGTTAGCCAACATAACCCACAAGGCAACCAACCGGCAACAAGCTAGTCGCCTCAAGCTACCACAACAAAGCTCACAAAAGTGAGGCCTCGAGCTCACCTTCTTCCTCCGCAACAAATACATTTGAGCAAGATAATCGAGTACACAAAGGTACTGCAAGATCGATGTGTGGAATAGGACCTATTCATAAACTACATGCAAGCTTATTTAGGTGGAGGTTGTATCTCTCATTTTGCATAAAGACAACTTTATTTGCAATAATGTAATACATTTAAAAGCAAGTTTGCAAATCTATTTTATTGTCAAAATAACGTGAAATAAAGATACATACAAGTAACCACCGAAGTGACTATCCCAATAGTCACCATTAACATAGCACTAATCCTCGATTCGTACTCACCCATCAAGTTTTAATTAAAATGTTGTAGTCTAGTTCTCACGGGGCATATCCGAGCGTGTCCATAACCTAGGACGAGGCTATTCGAATAGTTTTAACCCTGCAGGGGTGTACCAATGTACCCACACTGCATCGCCTTTAAGCCACAAAGCACACTACCGAAGGTATGCCCGCACGCTAAGTCCTACGAGACATTTCCAATCTTGTGCATTAACTACGAGCCATCGTATGGATAGAAACCCATACGCTACATTGCAAGCCGAAAGACAACAAATCTCATCACGGTGAAGTCTTTCTGACACTACAATGCTCCCAACACCATCCCTCCTACGACTCCTTGCGACTGGCCAACACACTCCAAAGTACTAAGTCAAGAGAGGTCCCATACCCTCTAGTGTGGTTAGCACGCAAAATGCTCAAGACGGCAAAGTAACTCGGTCCTAATGACCCGGCACCATTCCACCACACCCAAAAGCACACCAACATACCATTGTGCCCAAGTCTAAATCCTTTGTTTTTAGATTTTAGTTTTCATAAATAGACATGGCACAAGGTGGAAATCATAATCATAATAAGTTTTATAGATCAAGGTTATCGACAAGTCGATAACCGCCCATTTCTACGGAAGCTAAGCATGGCTAAGCAATTAATTGTAGCTACTAAGTGACAAGAGCTCATCCACGAACTCTAATCACAGCAATAACCTAGGCTCATGGTAGTAGAGAATAATCATTTGTCTAAGGAAATGCATCTACTAGATCAACTATTAACACAAAGTAGCAATGCATACATACAATTTGAAATCAACATAAATACTTAAAATACTGGGATTAACATGATCAAACTGCTTGCCTTGGTGGATTTGTTCTTGCTGCAGAGGGGAGTGCTCAGGTTCAATAAATTCTTCGGAACCTAACGCGAAAAGGCGATAAAAACCGATAAGAACGAAGAACACCAAAAGGAACTCAACAGCAAAGAACATCCAATTCCAATGAAATTTCTACAGCAGCTAGAGGTTGATTTTAGACAATTTTAGAAACAAGAATCAGTTCATTTGGACTTAGTATGCAAAAGTTATGGCTAATCTAAGTTCTCTCAGTCTGAAAAATCATAATTAAATTAATTTCGGTTACTGTTCATGACGAAAATTTATAGAATGATCTGGAACTTGAAATTTTTATGGTAGGTAGGTATGGTTATCCTAACAACAGCAAAACTGAGTTTGCACAATTTGAAGTTGAAATGAATTAGTTATGATTTTTCTAAGTCCTAAAACTAGTGAACCATTAATTTCAGTGGCAAGGATCATATGAAGATCTATTCTATATTACAGTACAATCCTAGTGGGTTTTAACAAAACTTAGTTTGCTCAGCTTGGTATTGCAGAGGGAAAGTTATGTATTTTACAAGTTTTCAATGAATTTCTAAACAACCATTTCATATTAAACAAGTTCTTGCAGTTTCTATCATTTTCTACTTCATAATAGTGCCTAAATCCATTCTCAGATTAAAGTTCATACTCTAACAGAGCTACAAAGAATCGGAATTATTCAAAAGAAGCTAAAATGACAAAGTTATGCACTTTTGAAATTTGAAACATTAAAAGACTTAGAAAATTTGAGCTCTGGAGGTCCAAATGAATCAAGGAAAAGGAGAGGTCGTGGGTCGTTGATCTTGCATCGCAGGCCACTGCACTCGGCACACACACGGGAAGACCTCCTCCCGCATTGGGAGGTCTCGGACCGTTGAGATCTCGATCCAACGGCCACGCACTGGGTGCATGCACAATGCGACGCAAGGGAGGTCCTCGCGCTTAACAGAGGTCGTGGACGTCCGACGAGATCCGCGGTCCCGAGCACTAGGGGAGGTCCTAAGGCTTTACAACCAAGGGAGGAGGTCGGGCGGTCAGATCTCAGGGGAGGTCCCAACGGTCTAGATCTCAGAGGAGGTCCTACGGCCAAATCTACGGACGGAGGTCTCAGCCCGTTAGATCTAAATCTAACTGCTTAGACCAGAGGAGGAGGTCCTAACGCTACGGATCCAAAGGAGGAGGTCCTAGACGGTCAAGATCTCCAGGGGGAGGTCTTGATCGGCTGGGATTTACACGAGGATGTCTTGGATGGCCAAGATCTACTCGGGGAGGTCCTAAGCGATAGTGTTTTAACGGGAGGAGATCTGGACGGTTCAGATCGATGCGAAGGGAGGTCTGAGCGCTAAGGATTTTACAAATGAGATCTAACGCCAGATCTAAACCGGGAGGTCGTGAACGGCCAGGATTGAGCCTAAGAGGTCCTGAAGGGGTTTCTTTGAAAAGGCCAGGTGGCTTTTTACAAAGAGGACCTGAGGCGGTCTTTGCAAATGACCGACGGAGGTCTTTGCAAAGAGGACCCTGGAGGTCCAGGTGGTTTTGGCAAAATGACCCAGAGGAGGTCCTTTTTGCGCAGGAGTGGTCCTAGCGGCTAGGATTTAACCGGGTGGTCCTAGACGGTTAGGATCAACCCTAGGGGAGGTCCCGGCACTAAGAGTTTTCATGACCAGATCTAACGGCTAAGAGCTAATCCTAGGAGGTCTTTAACGGCGAGAACGCCTAGGAGGTCTTGGGACTTAGAAATTTACACGTAAAACCTCTACTGCATGATCTCGACTTGGGGTGGTCTTAACGATCGAGATTAAACTAGGGAGGTCGTGGACGACCACGATGAACCCGAGGAGGTCCAAGGTGCTTCTAATGGTGCGGGTCCTAAGGACAATGACTAAAAGGTGGCGCTAAGGACAACTTAAATGTCACGATGATTGGCAATAAAGGAACCTAAAAGGGACTTTAATGACCTCGATTTTAATTCTAAGCCCAAGGCCCACACGCCGGTGACACCAAGACGGATCAAGACATGATTAATGCGCCAATGATTAGCAATGATTGGGCATTAATGATGTCCTAAGAAAATGATTTAAACGGAGTTTGCACCGCAAAACTCCCGAGCGCGCGTTAACGCTTGCCGCCGGCGACAGGACCACGCCGCGCCAACTAAATACTAGAATGGAACCGCAATATCATCACGAGCTAAAGGTGGCAACCTCGTCAATGCGACACCTTTGAACGCCAAGCGAGCCGAGATAGGCTAGGAAGGCTTACTACGAAACTACACGAGCTCTAGAAAATAACAACAAGGCTAAGGGATGGGCACCTGAGGGCAGGGAGGGGACCACGGTGGTCGGAGGAGCTTGGAGGAGGTCGACGAAGTCCGACAGTGATGTGCTTGCCGGCGATGGAGAACGAGATGAGCCCGACCCCGAAAAGCAGCTCCCCAACTTGCACACCTCTGCGATGGATAACCACAGCAAGTTAGAGAATGCTCGAGGTGCTCGAGATGACAAGTAAAATAGGCAAGAACGCTGATGGAACCACTGGAGCTCGAGCTTCGGCACGGAGCTCCAAGATCCGACAATGGCGAGGGAGGGTGGTGTTCTTGGGGGCTTGAGTTTGAGGACCAGCTAAAACTGAGGGAGCTCAAGCACAACCAAGAACGAAGAAAGAAAAGGAGAAGGAAGGTCTCAGGCTATACATAGCCTGGGAGCTTAGCAATGGTGTGGGCAAAAGCCTACTGTGAACAAAGTCCATGCCCTGCCATGGACTTGCTTGATTTGACAAGGCAGCAGGATGACTTCTTTTAGGCAAAGCTCACGCAATAAATGCATGGTAGAAAGAGACGCTGGGAAGGACCAAAAGTGACAGCCATCGCTCCCAACCGCTCGACTTCACACACGCAAGCAAAGCGGGAAACCATGATGACCAGGGCTCGAGGAGGTCTAGAGGAAGAAGAACAGGTGAGGGGGAGGTCCTGGACGATCCCGATTTGCATGGGGTGGTCCTGGACGTCCCAGATCACCCGAGCGCAGGAGGTCCGAAGCGCTGGGAGGTCCAGGGAGGTCGTGACCGCCGGATGGAGATCCAAGGGCCCGACCACCCCGAGGCGCCGAGATCGAGGGGAGGTCCGAGCACCGGATGGAGATCCAACGACCCAAAGGAAACGAGCCCGAGGAGGTTGAGGGACTGGTCCAACCGTGTCGGTTGAGTTAGGCTCTGCTCGAGCCCGAGTCTGACTCAAACCAGATTCGATTTTTCTGGTTTTTGAGAAGGGCTGACATTTGGAGAATTGTTTGAGGTAGCAAACGAACTTCAAAAATTACGAAATTTTTACAGGAGCTTGCTAGCTGAGGGATTGACCTTGAATAAAATTCTCAGAGGTTTTGGTCCTGTGGATTTTCCTCCAAAATTTACTACAAGGTACTGGTCCAAGGTTTGACCAGATTTTGAATTGGGTTGACTTTCCTCCAACAAAGATTCAAACAATTTCTAAAAATTATGGAATTTTTAGAGGAGTCACATACCATCCCAAGAATTTAGGAAAAATATTTCCAGGAGATTATCACAAGATGGAACAAGAAGGTTTTTGAAGGATCAAGATTTGGATCAAAGACTTGTGACTTTGTATTTCCATAACTTCTTGTACAATAGCTGTTCAGTACAAACAGGAAATACACGATGTAAGAAAAAGTTTTAATTTCTACTCATTTTCTTACATTTGAAACACAAGCCTAAAATTGGGATGTTACATGCTTTCATAGATTATAGCGCTAAGAGCTAATTTTTTGGATCAGAGGATCCAATCCATACGCATGGATAATGCTGGTGAGTTTACCTCCAAAGTATTTAATGATTATTGTATGGCCTTAGGCATAAAAGTGGAACACTCTGTCCTGCATGTTCATAAACATAATAGACTTGCAGAATCATTGATCAAGAGGATCAAGCCGATTGCTAGATCCTTATTGATGAAGTGTGAACTCCACTCTACGTGTTGGGGACATGCTATATTAGATGTCGAACATTAATACAACTCTACCCATTTGCATACAAAGTGAGTATTCACCTTTCCAATTAATGCGTGAAAGGGCCAAATATTTCCAATTTATGTAAGTGCATTGTGTGCTCCTATGTACCAATCTCACCACAACAACATACGTCAATGGGCCTCTGTAAATACGAACTTACACAGATTTGAATCTTTGTCTATAATCAAATATGTAAAGCCCATGACGGGGGATCTCTTGAAAGCAAGATACACTGACTGTGTATTTAATGAAGAACTATTCCCAACATTAGGGGGAGGAAAGGACCCTAAATTGGAATGTCGGGAACTATCATGGCATGATAGTAGTCTTCGTAATATAGATCCACGTACTAAAGAATCTTAATAGGAAGTTTAGAGAATAATTGATTTACAAAATCTTGCAAACAAGTTGCCAGATTCATTCATAGATCACAAACAAGTGACGACAATGCATATACCAGCAGTGAATGTGCCTGTCAGAGTCTAACCACCCTGGACATTGGGTTCCACTCAAGGACTTCCTTCCTTGCGCAAGAGGTTGAGACCTCCTTGTCCAAAAGATCTCAAACCGCAAAGACATCTGCAAAAGAGACGTATCGAACAAGGGATACATTCCGTGAATCGAACACGAATGAGGAATGTTCGATGCACATCATGCCCTGTATGAGAGCTCAAGGGAACACACCCAATGCAGGAGAATGAGGAGAGGGACCTAGCATGAGGAGGCGAATCACGACACTAGGAAATGGGACACTCTTACTCTTCCATACTGGGAATAATGGAGAGCCGATTGATCTAAATGAATGGCAATCAAATTGATAAGGAATTCACCATGATTATGTGGACACTGGAGAAATATACTTGAGACAGGTATGTGCTGATAGCAGTTGCTTCGCTTCTTGGGTTGCTATCCATATAGAGAATTCGCATTCAGATCCAAAGACTATTACTAAATGCAAAAGTCGCCTTGATTGGGATAAATGGAAGGACACAATTGAAGCCGAACTAAACTCGCTAAATAAGAGGAAAGTCTTTGGACTTGTGGTCAAGACACCTCTAGATGTCATTCCCTTGGACACAAGTGGGTGTTACTAAGAAAGTGGAATGAACGTATTGAAGTGCTAAGATACAAAGAGATATTAGTAACAGAAGGGTTTACACAGAGACTGTAACAGCCCAAAAATACATAAAGGCAAAAATAAGGGATTTTTAAAACCTTTTTGTACAAGTCTATTGTCATTCCATTTGCTTGCGTCTTTGAGATTTTCTTGAAGACATTTTGCATCTCTTTTGCCCTCACGATTTTATCTACCACCCTGTCATCCTGCCCTACCCAAGTCTTTCTAGTTTTCCTTCCTTCTCCCTGTTTCCTCCTTTGGGCTAATGGCCGATCAGCCTAATGCTTGGTCCACCACCTGCTCCCATTTTCTCCTTCCTGCTCCTCCGACCAAAGACTAGATTCACCCTTACAGCCTAAACCTCCTCGATCGGGTCAGGCACCCGTGCCCTCCTAATCGTGGCGCCGCAAGCACCAAGTAAGGGCCTCATGTGCCGTGGTTCACCTGCACATTAATAGCATGTTATTCCACAACCTCTGTCGCCCATCTCGCCCACACCTCACCCACTCTTCCTCGTTAATAGTGCCAAGGTGTAGGTACATATTTTGCTCCAAGTCCCATAGTGTTTCCCGCCATTCCAGCCTAGCTTCACTCCTCCTCCAAGAGAGCTTGAGCTCTAGCTCGTCCCAGCCACGCCTCGCCGAGTGCCACCGCCCGCCGCCGCCGACGATAACCATCGGTAAGGCCACCTCCTGTCGGCGATTTGCTCACGCCCATGCCCCAAGGTGACGCCTCAAATTGACCCTACCCTTGATCCTAGGAACTACCTTGAGACCACTTTTCTTTCCTTCGGCCAGATACTCCGAGACCTCCTTGAAGGACCATCAATTTGCTTCCAAGAAGCAATCTTAAAGACCAAGATCACTTCTTCCTCGTGCTACTTGCAGCGTGGAGTTTTTCTCATAATCGGGTCCACGTTGCCAACTCACCCGGCTAGCTCATCTCCCCACTCTGCATCGGTGAGTTCTTAGTGGCCAACATCGCCTTAGTGCGAGCTGTTTTTGTTTTCATCTCTAGTGTTTCGTTGGTTCCTCTTCCGACTGGCCATTGTTCTATTTTAATTTGTCAATATAGTCGAACTTGTGTTTCTTTCAACCGCTGTGTAGTAGATTACTTCTCTCATTTGACTACACACTGCTAACACTCCTGACCACCCTCTGGCAAAGACCACCCAACTGTCAAGACCTCCCATTTTACAAAGACCACCCTCATGGTTGTGACCTCCCGCTTTACAAAGACAACCCTCTTGGTTGTGACCTCCCATTTTACAAAGATCACTCTCTTGGTCATAACCTTCTATTTTGCAAAGACCACCCTCTCGGTCGTAACACTCTCACGAACTCCTCCGGTCATAGCGCCTCCCCTTGCCATGACACTCACACGACCTCCCTTGGCTACAGTGATTCTAGGACCTCCCCAGGTCAACAGTACCTTCACGACCTGCCCTGGTCGTAGTGTACCCACGACCTCCTCTGGCTATAGTGATTCCAGGACCTCCCCAGGTCAACAGTACCTTCACGACCTCCCCTGGTCATAGTGTACCCACTGCCTTCCCTGGCTACAGTGATTCCAGACCTCCCAGTCAACAAAGCACTTCACGATCTCCCGGTCATAGTGTACCCACGACCTCCCCGCTCTGTGATTCCGAACGCCCCAAGTTAACAATACCTTCATGACCTCCCCAAGTTACGGTACTTCCAGGACCTCCCTAGGTCACAGTGTTTCCCACGACCTCCCTGGTCATAGTGTAATCACAACCTCCCCTGGTCACAGTGTTTCCACGACCTCCCCAGATCACAGTACTTTCATGACCTCCCCTGGTCGCAATACTTTCATAACCTCCTAGGTCAACGATACCTCCATGACCTCCTTGGGTCAACAGCACTCCATGACCTCCTCAAGTCATAGTACTTTCGCGCCTCCCGCTGTATCTTTCTACATCCATAGATCCTACGACCACTAAGTCTTTGACTATGTTGGTCTAATACTCCTAATCTACAACCTCGCATCATTTGGAGTTTATTGCATATTTGCAAATGACTTGAGATTTGCAAACGACTTGAGATTGACTATGTGGTTATTACCTCCTAGTTGTTTTTGCGATTATAGAAGCCGAGGCGATTGAAGAACCGTTCGTGGATCAGGATCACGATCAGCAATGCTCTAAACAAGGTGAGTCAACACTTTGACCATATTGCACTTACCTTTTGCAAAGTATATTGCTTTAAACTATGAAACTGCATTGCTATGTTTTATCAAGCTAAATTGGTCTAGCTCATAGTTAATGCTTTAACTGTAATTGTGTATAAACTTCCAACCATTGAACTTGGACACTATCCTTTGGCACCCTAGACTTAATGGAATACATACTAGCTGATAAGTCTTTACCTAAGTGTCATGCTTAGCCTTGCTTAGATACAATATCATGCGGGCATTAAATTGCCCGACCACAATCATTAAAAACTTTGGAAAATAGTTTAAAGTGTGAGGCCGGAGCCCGTTGGTATGTTGAGCAAAAGGTTATTTTAAAAATAAATAAAATCAAAATTGTTTTCGACTTGGGCTACTGGAAAGAGTGGTCGTGCCGTGGACACGAGTGATGGTTGGTATGTGGACGTACCGCCCGAGTCGCTTAAAGATCGAATCTGGTGATGATCTCTCATATAAAAATAGTGCAATCACAAGTCTATAATGGGTACGACCTAGCTAACTAATTTGCTCGCCTCGACGTGGCTTCGCCATCGGGAGAATGTGGCATGGGTAAAGGGGAAAGAAGCCACAGTGAAACCACACGACGCAAGAAGGCTCTCTGGAAGTGCATGGCATCAAGCGTGGAAACCTTAGCGGGTAGAGTTGCGCCAAGGTTGAGCATTGTAAAGGCCTTGTGGTGATCTCCCCTTGATTCACATGTCTAAGGAAACATGTGTATATCTCAAGACGATTATCTCTTGTAGGTAAAGTGTGCGAACTCTGCAGAGTAAAGGAACTATTTCGATAGCCATGCTCATGGTCAAGAGTGGTGCTAAGAACTTGCTGGATATAGTTTTTATTTTTATAAAACCATTTGTGATGGAAAGAAAGGATGGGGTGGGACCCTAGGGGTTTTGAGAATTCCTGGTCGGGGACCAGTGGTAATTACGGGATAGCTCGAGCATTGAGTGGATTGAGCCATTCAATGGTATAGGAGGTGGGACCTCCACTAGTATTTTATAAATAAAAACTCAGTTATAAAACCTCGTTTGTTAAAAGTGCTAAGTCTTGGGAATTTCTATTAAGTCTAATCCACACTTGGCTTTGTGCAAATGAAAGAACCCAAACTTCCCTTGAATAGCTTGGCATCTATACAATTGCATTGTGTGTTGGCTCACGAGTATAGTTGTGTACTCAGCTCTGCTATTATACTCTTTCGCACTCTAAATGATCAAGACCCCTACCAATACTTCACAGAGGATGAACCTGATGATGGCGAAATAATGAAGCTTAGGCCAGAACCCCGCCACTTGCCTCGCTAAGGCAGAGTGAAAGGATCCACCATGTTTTGTTTTGTCGCTACACTTGCCCTCCAACCCTTACTGGGCTTTTGTAAAACTCTTGCCCATGTGGCGCTTTGTAAAACAATTGGCGCATCGGCTGATGTTTATGTAATATATTATGGGCTTGCACTGCTCATGACAAGTACTTCGACAAAGGGATAAGGCTCACGATTAGTTGGTTTACAACCGCTAAACAAACATCTGATGACAACCCTTAGATGCTCTAGAACCACTGCTAGGCGACTTAGGACAACCCTTAGCCGGTTAGGGACCTCTACCAAGGGACCATAGGACCTTCTCAGGATTTCTTATGACCACCAAGACCTCCTAGGACCTCCCAAGACCTCCCTTGACCTTCTCAAAGCGCCTCGTGACCTCCCACAACTACAAAACAGTGCAATAGTAGACGCCATCGCGCATTTGCTAAAATAGAACTGCCTGCGTGTTGGGTCTGTTGACCTATCACAGACGGTTTGTATTACAAACCGCTCGTGATACTTCAGATCGAGACGGTTCTATTAAAGAACCGCTCGGATAAGATTACAGACGGTTCTATCCAAAACCGTCAGGATAGTCGCGCATTTGCTATTAAAAACCGCTCGGATGTCGAGATTATCACGCACGCTTTTGGATAGAACCGTTTATGATATTATCACAGACGGTTCAGATCACAACCGCTCGTGATAGTACCTCATCGCGCATTTGCTGGTGATACGAGCCGTCTATGATATGTGATTCACAACGCGAGTTCAAAATTTTTGAATGCGTGCGCGGAATTTTGAATGATCGCGCTGGTTTATATATTAATAAGGACTCCCAAATCCAGCCGCGTGACCTCTGGGCTTCCTTCTCCCGCCGCCGCCCTCGTCCCTCCCGCTCGTCCCCGCCACCACCAAGTGCTCCTCCGCCGAAGCCTCATCCTCCCGCCGCTCCTCCTCCCGACGGCCGGCCAGCCTCCCCATTGGCTCTCTCTCCGCGCGCCCCATCCCAAGACCGCCCTCTCCTCCGGCGCCACTGCCCTTCCCCGCCGGCTTCTCCTAGATCGAGGTATACATGTGTGCATGAATATAGTTTTGTGATTGAATGTGTGCTTAAATATAGTTTTGTGATTGAATGGATGGAGAACAATGTGGCTTGATGATCTGACAAATGCTTCACTTTGCAGCTCTTGTAGTGACTAATCTAATCGATGCCGGGGATATCGGGGAGGGACAGACCGACGACTTCCTCTGCGACATCCGTGAGTCGCGCCAAGGCGGCGAGGCAAATGGGCCTGCCGCGACACGACCGGGAGGAAGGAGGGCGGGGATGAGGATAAGGATATGCCTTTCGAGGAGCTCCGCGACGAGGACAAGATCATGGCTTTCTTCAAAAGGCTCATGAGCGAGTGGAGCCAGGAGGTGGACGAGGTGCCGAAGGCGGAGAGGCGGACAGTCAAGGGGAATACATTTAGTATTTTTTTTGCCGATGAAAAAACTATCACAGACGGTTCGAACAAGAACCGCTCAGGATATTACTATCACGCAGCGGTTCTTGTTCGAACCGCTCGTGAAAATATACTATCACGCATTTGCTTCGGAGTAGAACTGCTCAGGATAACTACTATCACGCATTTGTTCTACTTTCAACCGCTCGTGATATTCGTATCACGATTTGTTTTGAACCGCTCGTGATAATGTCTATTATCACGATTTAACTTTTCGCACGGTTCGAAACCGCTCGTAATGACGTTCCAACCGCTGCGTGATGACGCTTTTTGTAGTAGTGTCCGCATGGACCTCCTCAGAAACGTCTCCAGGATCTCCTCTAGGACCTCCCCTTGAACCCCTCCAAGACCTCCCCTTGAGTCTCCCGAGGACCTCCCTTGGTTACATCTAAACCATTCAGGACCTCTCTTGACTTCATCCGAATCAGAATGACTGATTTTCAATAGGGATGATAGGATTTAAATTGGCAATTTAATAAGTTTTTGGGCTTTGTTTTAAAATCTTTCGTGTTTAAGTAAAAGATTTCTTTTAAAGTTAAATCTCAATTAACTAAAAGGTTGCATTCTAAATTAAATCGAGTTGTTAAAAGTCAGATAAAGATAATAATAATGATAACAACACCAAACAATGTTAAATTGAATTGGTCGAGACTACAATTAAAGTAAATTATTTTAGTCTCTTGTTTTCACATGCATTTCAAAAAATCATACCATGATGCATGCATTAGTACCATCGCTTTTTTCATCCGACCGACCGCAGCGTAGATGTCGGTGTGTCCATTTTTTTCCCTAACCTCTCTCTCGCAAACACGCATCGAAAACCAAAATCATGCGACGCATGTTATAGAGTTGCGATTGTCGCCTCGAGGGCGCCTGCTTTCTAATCGGTTTTCGAGTGCGAGCTCTTTTGAGTAGCATGCAAGAAGGAGGAAGAAATGCTACTATTTCTTCCACTATCAATTGGTATTTCCGATCTTTGCCAAATTAACTACTTTTCTATCTCATGCCATTTTTCTTCTACCTCCCATTTCTTCAAGCCTAGCCGAACCATCTCCACCATTCATCACATTTTATCACTACCATCCCCGCCAATTTTGTTCCCAAGCTCCTCACCTCACTTGCCTTTCTCTCTCTTCCTCCCACCAAAGCCACACTTTCCATCGCCATCTTCTTTTCCCAAAGCATCCTTTCCTCGCCACTTCTTTACCCAAGAGAGAGCAACCTCCCCGCCATTTCTTTTGCACTCACCAACCAGCCTCCCACTCGGTCGCCTTCTTCCCAAAATCAGCAACTCCATTCTTTCCCACTCATGAGCAAAAGCCTCCACCTCTCTCCTCTCAATATCTTCCAAGAATCACAAATATCTCTATGCATGTCACACTATCATGTTCATCTTCTCATGAGCATTCCATTCTCCTTTTAGATATCACATGCATTTGCATTTGAGTAATCTTGAGGAGAGGGGAAGAGAGGGAATGGTGGAGTCGGCAAGATGTCGCACATGCACACATGCAAAGGCATGGCGTGGAGCAAGCATGCACGCAGCCATGGCGCGCGGTGGCAGCTCGAGCACCAGCCCGTGCAAGCGGCCTTTGCTTGTCGCAGCAGGAGGTGGCCACTGCAGACCGAGGAGAGGAGGCGATTTGGTGCTGCACGCGTGGAGCCGCCGGCCAGTGGCGGGTGTCGTGGCCGAAGCGCGCGCGCCGCCGTGGTCGGCTGGGCAGGAGGCCAGCGGCGCATGCGAGCCGAGGCGAGGTGGTCGAGCACGGCCGGCGGCAACGGTGGCTCGGCGTGGAGCCGCACCGGAGCAAGGCGCCATCATGGTGGAGGTGGCGGCAATCAGGTGGTCGCGCACACATGCAGCAGGCACGGCATGGCGCGCCGCGTGGTGGTCGGCCGCGGAGCCGCGGGGCGCAGCGGCGTGGAGGAGCAGCTCGGGTGCTGTGGCGGCGCCGCGGTGACTTGCCGTGGCCGAGCAAGAAGAAGGGAGGGCTGGCGACGCACCGCACACAGGGCGGACGCCAAGGCGAGCCGTGTATGAAGCGCAATCTGGCGGTCATGCATGCGGCAGCTCGCCGTGGTGCGGCTCGGGAAGCCAAGGCACGGGGACGGAGGACGACGAGCTAAGGCATGGCGCGGTGCTACGCCTAGCACGGAGGAGCGGTATTTTCGAGCGCAAAAACGCTGAGGCGCGGTGGTCATGTTGGGTTTAACCTTGACAAAGCGAGTTTTGCGTTGGGAGGTGGCGCGACGAGCTCGACTACGACTACGGCGACGTGGACGAGTGCCGAGAAGACAACGCCGGTGGCGATGCACACACCTAGCGAGCGGTAAAATCTTTATGTTAGTTTTGTTACCGCACTACGATATTAGTCATGCATGTTGCATATTAGTGATGTGCATGCCATCTATTATGCATGTTTAATTATAAAATAATTGGTAGCTTAAGACCGACGTAACTCTTGGGTTATGTCTTATTTATGCGTAGGCGCTTCATGCGATGTATGTCGGCTTATGCGAGTGATTTTATCATCGTAGCGGATTATGTAGAATGTTGATCGGTGGATGCTAAATTAAAAATACTTTGGATAAATTGATTGGATGATATTATTTTAGAGTCACATGCAAAATTATTGGTGGTCTTAGATGATAAATTAATTGGAGGTTATCCTCTCGTTGGATTAGTAATTTTTGGAGTTAGGACGCATAAGGATTGTACGATCTATTACTTGATGGATAGCTTTGTGATGATATGTGTTGAGATATGGAGATTGAATCGGGGATTTATTTAATCATGAGCAATTGGATCGGATGATTTGTGCTAGAATTTGGAGATGGTAGGAATGGATTATTCGATTTTAGATAACTAATTGGATTGACATGTAATTAGTAGATAAATCCTATGTGCCGAGTCGATGCAATTGTACTCTCTTTCGAATAGCAAATAAATGATTATTAGTCGATCGAGAGACGATATGTGATTGGTTTGGTAGATGTCGCTCACAACTAAGTTTGGTGGTATGGATATAAGTTTATCGATTAGTAAGCAATTAGATGTTGAATGTGTTCTTTAATTGTAAAGTTCATTAGGTGTCGGTTTGTCAATTAAACCTTGATCGGTGGAAAATTGAGTGTATGCAATTGTGATTTGCCGAGGCGAGACTAGTAGAGCTAGATAGTTAGCATTAGCTTAAATAGTATATCGGAGAATGATCGATGGATTCAATTATGGTCATATGCCCATGAGTCGGTGGATTTCGTAAATTATCGGATAGGTTGTATTTTGGAAGATCGTGAGTTCGGGCATCACCGATGGATTGACTACCTTGATAATGTCCTAGTGGAGGTTAGTATGGGATTTAGATCATGATATGAGAATATGATTGGAGAGTGTTATGCATGTGATTGGATTCGACACCGCGAATCGGTTAAGTATATGAGTATGAGAAGGTTAGATTTGTCGGTAGATGTTTTCCTTAGTAAATAAATAGAAAAAGAAAAGAAAATACATAGACCCCACTTGTCATGGCAGAGGCTAGGTCATCCTACCTATAAAAATTATTTAATGCAGTAGCAAAATCAGAAAAGAATTAATTTGTATACGAAAAAGTCTTTTAACTTCAACAATTCATAACTAATTCATATGAACTCTAAATTGGGTGATTCAATTTTTATTGATCATAAATTTTAATTACCTTTCATGCCATGTAAAGATTATCCCTACCATAGTTCTACAAATTTTCCTGAAACAATTAAATTCAGATGAACAGTAACAGAACATTGATTTTCAGCATTTTCCAATAATCTGATTTTCAAACAACTATAACTCTCTCATATAAACTCCAAATGGAATAATTTTTGTACCTAAATTCATCTAAAATCATAATATAGCTACTGTATAAATTTCATGTATTTTGGAGCAACTTGAGTTTTGGCTATTTCTGTTTATTCGATATCGCCTTTTCTTTAGATTTCGAGTTGCCGGAAGTATGACAGTAAGTAACCGAGAGTGAGCAAGTGAACTACCAGCAAGGAAAGCATCATTTGAACTTTCTTTTTGCATCATATTTGATCCCAATTTTGTTAGGATAGATGCAATGATAATTGCTTGCATGCTATTTTGATAATATCGCTATTTTTTGTGGTGAATAGTTAGACACATCCTATTATGTTGTCATTGTGGCTATCCATGAATTATTCCATTGCTGAAATGATATGATAGGAGGTGTGAAGTTATATTGTTCGAATTTGCTTAGTCATGCAAGTCTAGAACCGGTAGTTGATTGTCGGGAATAACCCGACAATCAAGGGATAAACACAACCCTCATTATATACTTTCGTTTCAGATTTTCGTACCTGTTTCACAAGTTAAATTTTTGTCATTTTAAATGCGCTTTTGGTCTGGACAAGTGTTGGTTAGTGATGGTGCTTTATGCACGAGAATTGGGTATGTGGTTGGACTTGTCCGACAATTAAGGACCGAACTTTGTAACGTCGTTGATTCAAGTATTTTCGCTACCATACGCAGATATGGGTGCTGTACGTTAAGTAGGGGAAGGTTCTATTGTGTTAAGTCTCATGGTGGTGTAGGGGCATTTGTGTTTGATCATTTGTCCTTAGGAATCGATGTCAATGTTCTATAGTGTGCAAGGAGCACCAATTACCTTTTCATTACATCGGTATTTCCAATATAACGTGTGAGCCCTTAGCAAGTGCTATATGCTACTTGTACTAAGACCGAAACATCTCACATGGGAGACTTAGCGCAATAGGGTTTTCTTGCTGAAAACGATCAGATCTCGATTCTCCCGCCAAAGATACCAAAGGAAGTGTGCCATTATCCTGAGGCTTACTGGCTAATCGAGTCGTGTGGGTAAGTAGTACACCCTCGCAGGTATAATCTATTCGAATAGCCGTGTCCACTGCTATGGACAACCGCTTGAGTTCGGGAGTTACTATTGTTAGACTTGGAATTAAAATTGTGGGTGAACTTGGTAATTAGCATGAATGGGATGTTCATGCTTGTTGTTGTATCAAAGTGGCAATCACTTTGTTATTTGTATGTTATTTGTTACTTAGTTCATTACTTATTCACATGCTTTACTTCTACTTCAAATCTGATTTTGAAATGACACTTGAAAAACTAGTATGTGTAGGTTGTACATGGTTGCGTCACTTTCGCAAAACTAAGCCAATATGAGCCTTCCTTTGAATGACCTTATGCATAACTATTTTTATTTGTGTAAGACTTGCAGTACACTTGTACTCAAAGAAGATGTTTGCTGGCCTTTTCAGGTGAGGAAGATTATGAGTATGACGATCTCGTTAGTGTTGACTTGGGTGACACTAACGAGTAGTGTGCTATCATTTAACCCCTAGTCGGTTGCCGATGGGTGATGGGCATACCACTACTGGTCTTTTGCTTTATTTATTTACTCACTGCTACTTGATACTTTGTTTTGAATTTGGCCACGGCCGTATGTAATAAGTCAGACTTAACTATTATGCAAGATGTCCTTTACTCTCTTGTTGTATGCGATGTAATCAACGTTGGATGAGGGTATGAGTATATTGGTCGTTGATCTTGGGAGCCAATATAAGTCATACTCGTTGTTGATGAATCCCCATTTAACTCACTAAGTGTAGTGTCAATCGAAGAGAACCGACAATCATGTAGCGCGCAAAGGAGCAAAGCGCATGATCGTTGAGGCTCTAGTATTCGGCTAAGCCTCTCACTTGGATAGAGTTAAATTGGAATTCATTTCCCGGAGACCCGTGATTATGTCCCTAAGACCTTGTTTAATCTCGGTCTTATGGAGATAATTACCGGGTCCCCACATGAACCGCTCAAAACCCCTTGGTTACATCTCAGATCGCTCAGACCTCCCCGATTTCATCTAAACTGTTCAAAACCTCCCTTGGTTGCATCTGAATTGTTCAGGACCTCCCTGATATCATTTGAACCGTGTAGGATCTCTCTTGACTTCATCTGAACCGTTTAGAGTTACATTTGTAATGTTCAGACCTCCCCTGACTTCATCTGAACTAATCAGGTCCTCCCCTCATGACCTCCCTTGACTCCTCAGGATCCCCTCCGATTACACAAGACCTCTCCAAGATTACTCTGGGACCTCCTCGGGACCACTATAGGACTATCCCAGGACCTCTCCAAGATCTCCCTAGATTGCCGTTTTTGACCGAATGTGGTCGTAGCTATGAACCTAAGTCGTGTGTCTACTTAGAGCTTCTATAGTTATGTGCATACTTAAGCAATGTGTCTGTGTGTGTCAGCTACTGATTCAGGGAATGACATCGTATACACAGTGGATCCCAAGCTCCAAAAATTGGGGTCTAACAGAGACCCAACATTGATTACGATGAAATCTACTCTCCTGTAATGGATGACGTTACGTTCCATTATTTGATATCAATGGCAGTAGGCATGAATCTAAATATGAAACTCATGGATGTCATTACTGCATATTTGTATGGGTCACTTGATCATGAAATCTTCATGAAGATTCCAGAGGGACTGAAGATCCCACGTATGAGTGCAAATGAGAATTGCAATATGTATAGTGTGAAATTGCAAATGTCACTGTACAAGTTAAAAATAGTCAAGTCGTATGTGGTTCAACTGACTAAGTGAATTCCTTCTACAAAAGGGATATACTAACAATAAGGTATGTCCATGTGCATTCATCAACAAATCCACTCATGGATTCTAGATTTTGTATATGTTGATAATTCGAACATCATCGGAACTACAAAAGATATGCTCGAAGCAAGCTCATACTTACAAATAGAATTCAAGATGAAAGATTTGGGCGAAACCAAATATTGTCTTGGTTTGCAGATTGAACATCTGCTTAATGGCATATTCTTGCATCAAACCACCTACATCAAGAAAGTATTGTAGATATTTTATTTGGATAAATCTCATGCACTGGGTACTCCAATGATCATTAGGTCTCTTTAAGTGGAAAAAGATCCATACGGACCTAAGCATGAGAATGAAGAAGTATTGGGATCCCATACTTGAGTGTGATTGGAGCACTCTTATATCTTGCAAATTTCACTAGGCCTGGCATTGCATTAGCAGTGAATTATTTGGAAAGATATAGTTCCCAGCTACTAAGGCACTGGAATGGGATTAAAGGCATTCTCAGGTACCTACAATGTACTAGTAATCTTGAACTATTTTACCCCAAGAACTAATGCACTAAATTTGTTGGATATTCAAATGCTGGCTATCTTTCTGGCCCTCATAATGCCAAATCACAGACTAGTTATGTCTTTCTAAGAAGAAATACAACTATCCCTTAGAAGTATGTTAAACTATCAATAGTTGCTATGTCAACAAATCATTCATAGATAATTGCACTATTTAAAACCACTCATGGCTGCATATCACTTAGAAGATTG
The DNA here is from genome assembly GCA_036346255.1 of Ampelocalamus luodianensis. NCBI lineage: Eukaryota > Viridiplantae > Streptophyta > Magnoliopsida > Poales > Poaceae > Ampelocalamus > Ampelocalamus luodianensis. Next base: position 39,009,546 of record CM070625.1, read on the forward strand.
ATTCATCGTTTCCAGGAGTCATGTGGTGTAGAGATATATAAAACTCCCACAATCCTCTATAAGGATAATGTTGCTTGTATTGTAGCAAGAGGAAGATAATATAGAAATACAGAAAATCAAATAGAGTGAAAATTCTGTGAATTTATTCACTAAGGCCTTGCCAACGTCTTGCTTTGTGAAGCATCACTACTACAGAAAAGGTAATCATAGACGGTTCAAAATCGTCATCACAGATAATTTTTTGAACCATCTGACTTTATGGGTCAGTGATACTACAAGGTCATCACAGATGGTTTTTGAATCGTCTGTGAAAAAAGCTAACATATATAGACGGTTCTAAACAGTAACCGTCTGCGATAGTCAGTTATCACAGACGGTTCTTATAAAAACCGTCTGCGATAGTTTTTCCTATTGCAAAACAAATCGAATTTTGAGCCAGACCAATCAATTGTTAGACAATAGTTTCCATATGCTCTTTCGATAGTTTGAAAGAAGGTAATTAAAATATTCTCTCTCTCTCTTTCAATCAATAGCTCACTCTCTGATGAGGACGAGGTCGAGTAAATGCATCCATCTCAAACTGAATCAGCCTCCCTTGTCGACCACAGATGGGTCTTCTGTGATAGTATCAAGAACTGCCTATGATAGTATTAAAAATCAGAGTGTTAGGTATTAAGAATTGTCTGTGATATTAGCTCATCACAGACGGTTCTTAGTGTATCCAGTAATAAAGACGGTCGTGCTGGTAAAACCATTTGTAATTACCATTAACAAAGACGATTTTGGAAAACCGTCTGTGGTGAGGCGTCTAGTATTAGCCTTTTTGTAGTAGTGCATGTTAATGACATTGGTATGAGAATGCTCAAAGAGTAGTTGCCTTTAGGGGGGAGATTGAAATATTCATACATATTCATTTCTAAGATGAATTATTGTACTCTTTTCCCCATAATTAAGTTTTGTCCCTAATGGGTTTTCTTAGTTAAATGTTTGAACTGAGGCAACATATGCAATAGCAAGGACGTGAGCTATGTACTTTTTTCTTCTTACTGATTTTTTGCCACGGGGTATATCGAAAGGAGTTTTTAATGAGGTATGAGCATGGTGTTGGCAAAGTGTTTAAGGGGGAGTGTTTGTAATATTGGCCCATTAGGCCTGATCATGTGGACACTTTGCCTAAACGAGGTCCAGTAGTGGTTAAGGCTAGGGGTGTCAACGGATCAAATACGAATCGAATAGTGGTCTTCCCGTATTTGTATTTGTATTTTCTAAATGAATACGAATACAAATTTGAATACTGTTGAATATGAATACGAATTGAATGTTGTAACGAATACGAATCGAATACCTACTCAATTCGATCGGATTCGGATATCCTCTTAACTTACGTAATTGAAAGATATTTATAATACTTTATCCTCATACATAGAACACCTAATCATTCTAGTTTATCTATTTTGCCTAAAAATATGAATTCATATTAAACTAAAAATACTCATCCAACTAATTAGCCATACCGCAATAAAATATGCATATTGTTTTATCGAATTCGAATACGAATAGTGCGGACAAAATAACATTTTGGATGGTAAAAGTCCATACCATATTAGTATCCATATTTTTTATGCGAATGTGAATACGAATAGGGGAGAAATTGTTAATCGGATGAAAAAAATCTAAACTATATTCGCTACCAACCGAATTCGGATGCCAGATCAAATAGATAATTCGGTTCGATTGAAATCCCTAGCTAAGGCCCATTAAGATCTATGGTGAATGGCTGTCTAGTTTAGTCTTATATTGCTCATTCTATTTAGGGGACATCGTATCCACCCATTGCTTATTCTATTTAGGGGACTACTTTCTGTGTCTTCTACTTTTTGTGTGATTGTTTGTCGGTAACGTGACAATAACTCTAACACTGTAGTCAATTTTGGCTCTTTTTTTTCATGATAGGACGACCTGCTGGCACCTAATAAGCACGTGCTATAACAGTATGGGCCAACATGAGGTGGGATGGCTTCATAAGGCTGTCTAATTTCATTAACTAGTTTCAGTCTAGCCACTAAGGGCTTGTTTGGTTTAGAACCCGAGAGCCGTGCCTGAGAGTAGCCTGAGAAGCAGATGATTTTTGTCTAGTCAGACAAGCCTGGAGATATAGTGTTTGGTTGGTGATACATGCCTGGAGATAGAATTCAAACATGGAACAGTTGATTTCATCAATTATCTAAATGCTTTTTATATAAATTTTAGTTATTTTAGTCTGTCTAATTAAAAAGGAGAAATAAAAAAACTAAAGAAAGAGATCAAGGAGGTGCTGCCTGGGCCAAGCGTTGGTTTTGGGCGACTGGGCTTGGTGGTGCTGCGTGCCAGGGAGATGATCTTAGGCCTTCAACAAAGCAATGCACAAGCAGCCCTCCGGTACGCAACCAGGCTAGGCGGATGTCCTCAGTTACGCAACTAAACAGCCCCTAACTTCTGGTAGGCCGGGCTAGTCAAGCTGACAAGCTAGGAATATGCTTCACTCTAATCGACGACGGCACCTATACCTTTTTTTCTCGTTCTTTTTTTTTTTCCGATTTCATGATTTTATCTTTTTGGTATAATTGGTATGTTTAACAACCTAAGCTTTGAGAAACAAAGTATGGGGAATTTCAAGCAAACATCCAATGTATCCGATATTCTGATCTGTAGAGAGATCGGTACAAGTGGTGAGAATGAGAATGGCATCTCCCTCCTGCATGCATCTCCAGAAGAAAATTAAGGAAATTGAAAATAGAGTGAACTCACACAGTTCTGTGATCCTAGCTAGCACTAAGCTAGGATTTAGTAGCCTTGTTTTGTTATGCTAGTGCTAGTTGTTGCTTACTTATGTTGAACCTGCATATTAGTTAACAGGAGATATATGTCTGTTAGGAACTATACGTACTATTATGTCTGTTAGGAATTTCATTTTGGCTGTGATGCATTATATAGATTTAGCAAATGCATTTGCTTGATTTTGCCATGCATGATGCATCCCGTGCATCCCGGAGACCTGGACACAAGAACGGTCGATCGGCTCCTTTCTGGACACCACCTGGATGATGGCTGCATATATCCCAATTACGCGCCATGCAATTAACCTGTATGATGAGCCGGAGATGATTGAGCATGAAGGAATCCGAAGTTGACATCGCAATGTTCCATGATGTCGACCAGAACCGACATGCATGCACAACTGGCAATGTTAGTTGACATGATCAATCATTAAAAATAATTAAGATCAGACCGATCGTCGACGATCGATCGCTTGCGGTGCGTGTGGAGCTGATGGTGAACCGGTTTGCATGAATACATGCGCTGATGGGAGGTGACAGGGGCGGAGCTGGTCACGTGCCAAGCCTCGGACCGGCCCAATTACTTTTGGGTTTAAGTCGTATTTTGTTGATTTTTCAAAATAAATAAATAAATATACATAGGGTTATACATAGGGCTTTGATATTGAGTCTCGGTCATTGTCCTAGTTGCCCGAGGCCCAACTCCACCCTTGGGCAGGAATAATCCACGATCTGGCCTGTCGGCAGGCCAGTGCTGCTATCTCCATAAATCATCTATCACTTGAATGCTATCCTGTTAGCACAGCTTCCTCTGGGTCAGAAGATGCTCACCTCGCTCGTCAACTTGGATTCTGCTGTTGGTACTTCGCAATCATGGAGCTAGCATGGAATGGATGGATGATTCCATGAATGCATCTCGATCTTTGACTTGTTAGGCATCGATCGGCATGGAGATGCATTTGGCTGTGTATGAAGATGCATGTTTGCCCTTGGACAGATGGAGTATGTCGTGCACTTGTGTCGTAGGGTTCTACCTCTACGACCTACACTAATTCACTAACAAAAAGCAGGTATTCCCTTACGGTTAAAAACCATTAGTAAAATGTTAAAAACCGTCAGGTTTTAATTTCCTGATAGTTATCCGTCAGGCAAAACCTCTCAACCCTAGCTGAAAAGGAAAATTAAATTTGGCTGACGGCTACCCGCAAGGAAAATTAAACCTGATGGTATTATTCGTCACAAAAAAATGGATTTTCCTAATGGGTCAAATCGCCAGGAAAATACATTTCATTGACTGTTCTATCACCATCAAGAAAATTAAAGCTAATGGTTTGTACCCGCTAGTAAACTGTATTTTATTGATTGTTCTACTACCATCAATAAAATTATACCTGGCAGTGTTTGCCCATCAGTAAAATGTATTTCATTGACTGTTATGTTACCGTCAAGAAAATATAGCCTGACGGTTTGACTCATCAGCAAAATTTATTTCCATGGCTTGCCACTAGGAAAGTAAGCCTAACGCTTTCAGCCTGTCAGAAAAATTCATGCATGATACAACAGATTTTTTGCAGCAGACATTAAATTTGTAGCAATCAACTTGCAAGATAAACATTGATATCCGAATCTTATACATCCAGGCATCATATAATCATTTCACAACACCAGCCTTGCATCAATCAAGAAACATATAATCAATGAACAAACATATAAAAACTTCAACTTTTATAGACAGTCCTTAGCCAATACATCATTCATGTTCACTAGCACAAGCATATCAATTCATAAACTTCACCTCTAGATTGGTTCATCCATCCAAAAGACATCTAAAGTCAAGTACCACATACAAAAGTCACAGAAGTCTTCATTTCCATTACATTAAAGTTCAGCTAGTCAAAAGAACTGCAAGAGATCACCGAAAGTCACAGAATGACATCATGGTTATTGTCACCACTGTAGTTGTCCCTGTCAGTTACATCAGCGTTACCATCGACGGCATCGTCATCTGGTTGTGAGCTTACATGGGAGGATCCAGTCCCAGTCCTTTGCCGCAAAGTGAAAACATTATGTCAACTTGAGTTGAAGAAACTGTAATGGCTTGTAATGTTGTTTGAATTATCACAGTCCTATATTAAATACCCATCCCACAATATTATGTCTTGTGGTACTAAAATGTGCACCCCACCCCTGGATCTTCCAATACAAAATGTGCACCCCTAGATCTACTAAGTTAACAAATCATGGCAACTACTCAAGAATGTTTAAGTTTAAAATAGTCAGCTTAAGAACATGTGACGCTTGGCATATACTCAAAGATTAGTTTAACCTCGCAAAAAACTCACAAGTATGGGTGTACTAATTAGCAGAAAAGCCATTTGTCACCTTACTATCAAATATAATTAAATGAGATTCAGGCTATGCCCATGTTTAGAACATTCCACATGACTCCACTCGCTCACTGCTGCACTGCTTGTTGATAGTTCTATGTGTGCAAACCATGAATATATCAGGTATAAAATTATATTTATTAAAACTAGGTGTGTTGCATCTATACGGTAGGAATATCCTATATTGTCGAGCCCAATTTAAGATTAAACCACCATGACATATTGCAATTTATTAGACAAGATTCTACACTATGACCCAGTTGACTAAGCAATATCAATCTTATTCTTGTTTTACCAAGATTAGAACATTTGCACATAATTAATAATTTAGCAGTCAACAGAAGAGTAGACGGAAGCTTACCAATAATACTTGTTAGCAAAATAAGGTAGCCTCGGTATGAAATCCTTGAGACTTCTGTCTTTATTTCCCAAATCTGCTATGGAATGATGCTTTCTACGTTTGATCAAGCTGTTGGTTGTCTGTTTGCTAGGAGTCTGCAGCGAACCAAGACTTAACATTAGCCTTCTATGCGATAAACTTAGTGAGTTATTCAGTGAGTTATCCGATAGAGGCATTCCATTAGCTAACCAAATCTATAGTTGTAACACCCCAGCCCATCATGAGCTTGGAATGCTACCATAATAGCATAAAACAAATTAATTCTAAGGCACTTTACAAAAAAAATTTCGGCAGAACCTCCTTTGTATAAATAATCATACCGGAGGTTCGCACAAGAAACAATAACAATAATCAATGAACCAGTCTTCCAATTCAAAACATAATCATAAAGACATCCATATTATGCTAATCAACGCTATTACACAAATCCAACATAAGGCATAACCAAAAGAGAAGCCCTTAAGCAGTTTATTCAGTTATTTAAGCATGATTAACTTTATTGAATTATAATCTCAATGTTCGTGGCAGTGCTTCAAAACTATAACTATGCCCTCCCATGCATGTCGCGCCCTTTTTGAGAGGTACCTAAACAAACAACAACAACAAGGGTGAGTTCGATGACTCAGCAAGTACACTATAATCAAAGACAACATTCTTAATGGTAATTCAACAACTCAATACACTTCACAACATTTAGGATAAACCATGCACATGCTATGCAGTATGCTCAACTTTCACTTTATCCTTTACTTTGTCTCTTAGCATTACACCTGTAATGCGGAGTGTGCATCCGTCAATGCACACCCATGCCTGTGTGTCGAACCCAGGATCGAAGGATCCCAAATTCTCTGTGTTCATACACTAGTCCAGGATTTCTAGTGTACACAGTTAAACAAAAAGTGATAGCACAATCATATCACGAGTTTATTGATAATAATTCAAAGTTTATTACAAAGGGCTCATGCCAAAAGAAAAGAAATAACACAATGAAGAGTAGTAGAAGTAGTAGGCCACACGACTTGCCACAGCAATCGTGCGGGGACGCACCTATTCGTCAAGATCCTCACCGTCGGAAAACGTCTTCTCTGAATAAGATTTATTCAAAGAAGAGTGAGCACTACTACCGTGCTCGCAAGTCACACCCAATATAGAAAGTTTAATGCATGCATAAGGTAAACAAAGGTAATGGCAGGGTTGTTTTGCATAAACAGCATTTTCAGATTATATTGCTAATACTTTTGTAAGACCAATTTTAATAATTCGAATAAAGAAAGTGACAAAACTGACATCGAATATTGGATGACCTCCACTAGTTGATTATTGAAGGATATCCTCCTAACACTTGGCTAACCACCCAATTTTTACCATAGGACTATCCATCCTAAAACATCTGTTGAACACATTTTATAAACCAAAAACAATTCTAACTTAGAGTGGCTTTGCTAGCATGTCCATGACCGCGGACGCGGCTATTCGAATAGTTTTACACTCTGCAGAGGTTGTACAGCTTTACCCACACGAGATAAAATGCTTTTAATGTCGGCCAAAGCACGCTCCGGCGTGTGACTAAGCAATTATCATGAGGCCGTTACAAAGCAGTGTCCTACTGTATTCATGCCCGCTAAGGTTTCGCTACCTTTGGACTATCCATCCTCCGGAAGCCCCCTCTTGCGCCAGGTGGGACTAATGTCTAACCAACGCCCACACATACAACATAGCACAAATAACACTAAGACACTACAGATTATTTAGCCAAATCCTGCCCATACAGGACATGTGGTGGTACGGTAAGGCGTAGCAAAATACGCTCAAAGACCGGTCCTTAATCGACTCAGGCGACTTCCAATTTAAAACCTGGTCGTAATCCTAACAGATTAGACCGTGCATGAACTGCACCCACCATTCATCCATCTCGCCCAAGTCCAAACCCATTTTATTTTATTTAGAGTAAAATCCTTTCGTGATAAAACAATACCACAGGAACACATTTAAATTACATTGTAAAGATTTGACTAAATTCTCCCAAATTTGTAAATATTATCTAAGCAAGGCTAAGCATTTGACAAATTTTATCTAAGGTGTCAAGGTATTCAGTTTTGATAGTCAAATTGGCCATACCAAGGAGTTTGGAACAACTATATACGAAATCAGGATATTCAGATATTTTTATAAACATATGCATGCAATAGTAAATTGTAGATAGTAAATAAATACTTTAAAACAATAGGAACAATATGATCAATAGTGTAACTTGCCTTCGTTGAAGTCTTGGAACTCTAAATCGTCGGAAGGATCTAACTCTCCGGAGTCGTCGAAGTCTATACGTGAAAATACGACAAATTCAACTCAAATTCAAATAAATTCAAAACTCAGATCAAACTAACTCCAAATTAAAATATTTTGCTTTAGTTAGCTAGATTATGAATTTAGACAAATTTTGCAACTTGAACCACTCAATTTGGAGTTCAAATGCAAAAGATATGAATTTTACAAGTTTAATACAAAATCTGGAATTTAATTGAATTCTCTGAATTATTTTTCTAAAGGAAATTCTATTTATTGTGCAATGCTGACGCCAGCGAAGAATTTCCGGAAATTAAAAGAATTATAATGATTTTTCTGACAAGCGGGTCCCACATGTCATAGACTCGGCTCACGGTGGACTGATTCCACCGAGCCGAGGGTGATCTGGCGCGGTGAACCTGACACGCGGGTGCTCACGTGGCGATGAACGGGACGCCACGCGTACACCACGCAAGCAGGGGGTTGAGGTGGCGCTTAGGTGGCACTGCCACGCGGCGTGACACGTCGGACCGGCGACGGTGGCGCACGGGAACCAACGGCAACGGCGAACGGCGAGGTTTCGCCGGCGATGGGTGGTACCAGTGTGTAGCTAGGACTATTCTGAACCTGTTAGACTAGCTCCGGGTGGTCAAGGTGGACGGTGGTGGCCGGCGGCGAGGTTGAAGCGGCGGAGAGGTTCGGTGTTGGCGACAATGCGATTCGGCGGCGTCTGCCGCCGGCAGGGTGAGCACCGGTCGGCGATGATGTGGCGGCCGTTGGTGGTGGCGGCGAGGACGGAGCGTCGCCGAGGGCGCCGAATCGAGGAAGAAGGCGATCGCGGTGAAGGAGCTTCCACGGCCGGTTCTAGCGGCTAGGCGCGCGAGGAGTGTCGTGGGGAAAAAGGTGGAGGAGGAGAAGGGCTACCCATGGCTCCTATTTATAGGGCCGGGAAAGACCGGCGCGCGGCGAAGCCGGTCATCGCGGCGGCGGTTTCGGTGATCGTGGGTAAAGCGATGCGGAGAAGGAGAAAACGGCCGGCGGGGCGGCGTGATACGGGTCGCCAATGCGCACGATGGTGAGGAGTGGGGATTGAAGGCGCGTTACGAGTTCGAGCGCCGGTTTTAATGGCGGCGCGTGAGGATCGCGCGGAGAAGACGACGAGGAAGACGACAACTGGGGCACGTCCGATTTTGATCAGACGGTGGACAAAAGATTGGCGAAGCGGTAAGTTGTAATCGGCCGTAGCCGTTTGATCTCGATCTAACGGTTGAAATAGATCACGGGGTTGCGGTGAATCATTAAGTGACTGATGCACGTGGGCCGTTGGATTTAGATCTAACGGTCCCGATTGCGTAGAACATTCGGACCTTCTGAATGCTTTGTGACATTCTGACCGTTGGATTTTAATCCAACGGTTGGGATGCACTGGTGTGATGGGAGAGAGAAAGGATCGACGGTGGACCCTACCGTCGCGAGAGGGGAGGAGGCGGCGGAGCGGAGCGGCCGCTGCGCGTAGCGGAAGAACGTGGGTGAGCCGGGTTTCGCCCAATTCCTATTTGAGGTTTTTCTTTTGATTTTTCTTTTGTTTTAATTCCGGATAATTCAATTAGGCTTTAGAATATAGCAAAATAATTCCAAGAATTATGAGAAAATTCACGAAATTCTCCGAGCATTTAGGATTTAAGAAAAATATTTCCACTATTATCGATAATAGATTTTGCCCATAATTTTATTTTATCTTTAATTTGGTTAAGGAAAAGCTTTAAAAATTCCACCAAAATCCAATAAAATTTTTAAACTTTATTTTCAACTGGAAATTGAAATTTGGGCTGTTACAAACCTACCCCCCTTAAAGGGAATCTCGACCCCGAGATTCAGACTTGGTTAACAAAAAGATCAGGGTAGTTAGCCTTGAGTTCTTCTTCATTCTCCCATGTGGCTTCGCTTTCCGGATGGTGACTCCATCGCACCTTGTACGATCGATTATTCGCTACGTAACACGCTCGCGACATCTATAATTTTAATCGGTCGCTTCTCGTGGTGAGATCTTCTTGAAGGTCGAAGCTTTCCAGAAAGGTATGATCTTCCGGTTCTTGCAGGCATTTCTTTAATTGCGACACGTGGAAGACGTTATGTACTGCTGACAGGGCTTCTGGCAGCTCTAGCTGATAAGCTACTTCTCCACGTTTTGCCAAAATCTTGTATGGCCCAATATACCTGGGTGCGAGTTTACCTTTTGTCCGGAATCTCTTCACACCTCTGAGTGGGGTTACTCTGAGATAGACAACATCTCCTACCTCAAAGCTTAATTCCCTACGGCGGTTATCGGCATAACTCTTTTGTCGGGATTGGGCTGCTTTCAGACGCTCCTGAATAGTTTTCACTTTACTCTCAGCTTCTTTGATTAACTCAGGTCCAAGGAGCTGACGCTCTCCTACCTCATCCCAAAGAAGTGGGGTTCGGCATTTCTTACCGTACAGAGCTTCAAATGGAGCCATCTGCAAACTAGCTTGGTAACTATTATTGTATGAGAACTCTGCATACGGCAGATCCTTGTCCCAACCTTTTCCGAATTCTAAGGCACAGGCTCGAAGCATATCTTCAAGAACTTGATTGGTGCGTTCTGTCTGACCATCGGTCTGGGGATGATACGCCGTGCTAAAATTGAGTCTGGTCCCCAAGGCTTCATGCAGACTTTTCCAAAACCGAGAGGTAAATTGGGAACCTCGGTCTGACACAATCTTTTTGGGTACTCCGTGCAGGCAGACGATTCTGGCCATGTACAATTCCGCTAGTTTGTCTTTGCTCTGTAGGTGGTCTTGACAGGAATAAAGTGAGCGACTTTAGTTAACCGGTCAATTACTACCCAGATGGAGTCATATCCCGATTGGGTCCTGGGGAGTCCAGTGATGAAATCCATACCGACTTCTTCCCACTTCCACTCGGGAATTGGTAATGGTTGCAACAGACCAGCGGGTCTTTGGTGTTGTGCCTTGACTCTTTGACAAACGTCACAACGAGCGACGAAATCAGCAATTTCACGCTTCATGCTGACCCACCAATATCTTTCTTTTAGATCCTGGTACATTTTGGTGCTGCCAGGATGAATGGAGTATGGCGACTCATGAGCTTCTTTCAGAATTGAGTCTTTTATCTCCTGCTGGTTAGGCACACAGATGCGGTCTCCGAACCACACTGTCCCTTGCTCATCTTCAGAGAAACCTGGGGCTTTACCTCTTCTCATATTTTTCTTGATTTCTTGGATATCTTCATCTTCCAACTGTTTTGTTCTAATCTGATTTTGAAGAGTTGGTTGAACTTCTAAAGCGTTTACACAGCCTTGGTTGACAATCTCAAGATTCAGGTGCTTCAGCTCTTCATACAGCTCGGGCTGATTTTGTTGCACCATGATGGTGTTGCAATATGCTTTTCTGCTCAAGGCATCTGCTACCACATTGGCCTTGCCCGGATGATAATGAATTCCGAGATCATAATCCTTTATTAGTTCCAACCATCTTCTTTGTCGGAGATTGAGCTCGGACTGTGTGAATATGTACTTCAAACTTTTATGGTCTGTGAAAATCTCACAGCGGTTACCAATGAGATAATGCCGCCAGATTTTCAGAGCGTGCACAATTGCCGCTAACTCCAGATCATGAGTCGGGTAATTCCCTTCGTGTGGCCTCAATCGCCGGGATGCATAAGCTACAACTTTGCCTTCCTGCATCAATACACATCCGAGGCCTTGACGGGATGCGTCACAAAAGATCTCAAAATCCTTGCGGATGTCCGGTAAAATTAACACCGGTGCTGAGACTAGCCTCTTTTTCAATTCTTGGAAACTTTCTTCACAGGCGCTTGACCATTCAAACTTCTTTTCTTTCTTCAGAAGTTGAGTCATGGGTTTGGCAAGTTTAGAGAAACCCTCAATAAACCGTCGATAATAGCCTGCCAGTCCCAGAAAACTTCTCACCTCGGTGACTGATTTGGGCTGTTTCCAGTCCATTACTGCTTCAACCTTGGCAGGGTCTACTGCAATTCCTCCTGCGGATACAATATGTCCAAGGAATGCAACTTGTCTTAGCGTAATTCACTCTTGCTGAATTTGGCATAGAGTTGGTGCTCCTCGAGCTTGTCTAGTATCATCCGAGATGCTCTTCATGTTCTTTTTCGTTCTTGAGTAGATGAGAATGTCGCCAATAAAGACGACTACGAATTTATCCAGAATTCCATGAACACCTTGTTCATCATATTCATGAAATAGGCAGGGCGTTGGTCAATCCAAATGACATTATCGTGAACTCATATAGTCCATATCCGTGGTGAAGGCGCTTTGAATATCTTCCGGTCTAATCTTTAATTGGTGATAACCGGATCTCGATCGATCTTTGAGAAAATACTTGCTCCCTTTAATCGATCAAACAAATCATCAATTCGGGCAATGGGTATTTATTCTTGATTGTTACTGTTGAGTGATCTGTAATCGACGCACATTCTCATGCTATTGTCTTTCTTCTTGACAAATAGTACCGGGCTCCCCATGGTGAGGAACCGCGAATGTACGCTTTTTCTCGTAGTTCTTCAATCTGTTTCTTCAATTCGCTAACTCGTTGGTGGCATTCTATAGGTCGCTTGAGATCGGAGTCGTCCGGGACTAGATCAATTAGGAACATGATGTCCCTATCCGGTGGCATACCGTAGATCATCCGGGAAGACGTCGGGATACTCGTGCCACACGTATATCTTCAAGTTTCACTTCCTTCAACTGTAAGTATGGAACTTCCTCCGGTTCGAGTCTCAGGTTTGAATTCAACAGACACACCTTGTTCATTAGTGAGGGTGATGGATCTATTGGCACAGTCTATTTGACCGTGATTTTTGGCTAGCCACTCCATTCCAAGTATTACATCCAAACCTTGAGAGTGTAAAACTATCGATCTGCTAGAAAAGTTACTCGGATATCTCGAGAGTGAGATTAGGGCATAGAGAATTGGTTCTCATTTAGAGCCCGGGAATGAATTATCATGGGAGTAGCTAAAGAGGATATAGGTAACCCATATTTTCCCACAAACTTATATGACACAAAAGAGTGTGAAGCTCCGAGAATCAAATAGGACGATGCTTGGTGCCGAATTAACGAGAACGTCTCGAGAACAACATCCGTGCCGCTCGAGCTTCTCGGCGGTGACATGGTTCACCCGTCCTTGGTGAACTGGTTTCTTTGTGCGTGTTGCTGCCGGTAGCTTGAACTCCTGAGGTTGGCCTTGTTGGTGCCAAACCTTGTTGCTTCTTTGGACATTTATTGGCATAATGCCCTGTCTCGTTGCAGTGGAAGCACGTGACTCGTGCCGAGGAGGTAGAGTGCTTCACGAAACGCCCTCCTAATGAAGTGCCACGGAAGTTGGAGGGTTGGAGCGCCGGGCGGTGCCGAGTACGAGACGTGGAAGATTGAAACTTCCCACGTTGCTGCGGTTGCGGTGTGGTGATGCGAGGTTTGGGCAGACCTCCTGCGTTAAACCTCTGGGCGGCCATCCTCCGCTTGCGGTTCTCCATTTCTGCGTGTTTAGCCTCCTGCCTGATTGCTTTATCCACCAACTGCTGGAAGTCAGTGAAATTCTGAGAAATAAGTTGGACAGAGATATCATCATTCAATCCATCCAGGAACCTTTCCTGTCTTTCCTCATCTCTGGCTACGTCGGCTGGGGCGTAGCGGGCAAGTTGGTTAAAGCGGTGAAGGTACTCATTCACCGTACGGTTGCCTTGTCGGAGTGCGTGGAACTCCTTCTTCTTGAGCGTCATCATCCTGCGCCGATATGTGCATGACGAAAGCTCGCACGCAAGTCGGCCCATGTGATGGATCGAGCATCATTGTGTGCTATGCAGTAGTTGTCCCACCATTCTGATGCGGGGCCATTCAGTTGGTGAGAGGCAAACAGAACCCTCTCACGGTCAGAACACTGACTAATGTCCAGTTTCTTTCCAATAGCCCGCCGCCGTCGGCGTCCATTGGTTCGATACTATTTGAGAATGTCGGCGACGATCCTCATAAACTCGGACATAGTCGCCTTTGGTTATGCGGAGGTGGAGCCGAGCTGCCGCCTTGTAGCGGCCGAGTGTTCGAACATTCGAAGTGATCGGGCAAGAAGGTCGATTAAATGAGTCTCGATTCGCCATCATCCGGCGCCGATCGGTCCTTCGCGGCGGTGGTGGCGGCTAAACGTGATTATCCCGGTGATCCGTCGATCGTTTCCTTGTCCGTTGGCACCGCTGCTGCATTGCCGTTCTGCGGTGGTCACCATCTGCGAATCCTCCAATGATTTAGAAGAGATAGCGAGGAATTCTATGGGGATAAATCTAAAATAGCCCAAGAACGAAAAAGCACACAAACAAAGAATCAACTTTTCAAAATGGTTTCTTTATTCATTTATTTTATTAATATATTATGGCTATCACATGAATAATTGATAGCTCATAATACGCACTAAAGTACGGATGGGAAAAAAAAAACATCTATGGGGTGGATGGGGTGTATTCGGAAATTGCTTCGCACGCTTTGGCTTTGATTTGTAAATAGCCGCTCCTCTTGATCGCCTTCGCCACCTCGGTATACTCTAGACTATCCCGAGTGGTACGCAAGTCGCCCAAGGCGTTTCCATAAGCGTAGTCCATGCCTTTGTCAGTCCACCGTGCGTCAACTGGGAATCTTCCTCCTCGGTGGTGCGGAAGACACCATCAAGTCTGGTTGGAAGATGCATCGGAAATAGTGAAACCCGTGCCGTTGAGGTGGCGGTCATAAGTATGGCGAGTCGACGAATCGCTTCTCTCGCCGCATCCTCGAATGCCATCGGCGAAGGTGTCGCGTCGGATCGGGGCGTGGAAGGTATGGAAGACGGTGTTTGGCGACAGGTCGGAGTAGATTAGTACTTCCACTCTCCAGAGACGTCGTTCTCCCAACTTGTATCGGTAGCCCTGAAACGTTGGCCTCTTCTTGTAGTCCAAGTGCTGCATCACTTCCCAGAGAAGTTCAGCCCAGTGTCCGGCAATGATTCCGTGAGAGATAGCGTCCGGTACTTCGGCCATCTAAAATTTTGAGGAATAGACAAGTCAGTAACTGTTTTTAAAGAGAAGGGTTGAGAGATGACTCTGGATACACTCAAAATAGTTTTTAATTTTTGCAAATGAGTCCTTAGGACATTTGTGGGGCCACGACCTCGATCGATATGGCTCGATACCACTTTTGTCGAACCCAAGATCGAAGGATCCCAAATTCTCGTGTTCATACACTAGTCCAGATTTCTAGTGTACAGTTAAACAAAAGTGATAGCACAATCATATCACGAGTTTATTGATAATAATTCAAAGTTTATTACAAAAGGCTGCGGCCAAAAGAAAAGAAATAACACAAATGGAAGAGTAGTAGAAGTAGTAGGCCACACGACTTGCCACAGGCAATCGTCTGGGACGCCTTGACCTATTCGTCAAGATCCTCACCGTCGGAAAACGTCTTCTCTGAATAAGATTTATTCAGCAAGAGTGAGCACTACTACCGTGCTCGCAAGTCACACCTAATATAGAAAGTTTAATGCATGCATAAGGTAAACAAAGGTAATGGCGGGGTTGTTTTGCATAAACAAGATTTTCAGATTATATTGCTAATACTTTTGTAAGACCAATTTTAATAATTCGAATAAAGAAAGTGACAAACTGACATCGAATATTGGATGACCTCCACTAGTTGATTATTGAAGGATATCCTCCTAACACTTGGCTAACCACCCAATTTTACCATAGGACTATCCATCCTAAAACATCTGTTGAACACATTTTATAAACCAAAACAATTCTAACTTAGAGTGGCTTTGCTAGCATGTCCATGATCATGGGCGCGCTATTCGAATAGTTTCACACTCTGCAGAGGTTGTACACTTTACCCACACGAGATAAAATGCTTTTAATGTCGGCCAAAGCACGCTTCAAGGCGTGTGACTAAGCAATTATCATGAGGCCGTTACAAGCGGTGTCCTCATCAGTATTCATGCCCGCTAAGGTTTCGCTACCTTTGGACTATCCATCCTCCTGAAGCCCCTCTTGCGCCAGGTGGGACTAATGTCTAACCAACGCCCACACATACAACATAGCACAAATAACACTAAGACACTACAGATTATTTAGCCAAATCCTGCCCATACAGGACATGTGGTGGTACGGTAAGGCGTAGCAAAATACGCTCAAAGACCGGTCCTTAACTGACTCGGGCGACTTCCAATTTAAAACCCTGGGTCGTAATCCTAACCAGATTAGACCCGTGCATGAACCTGCACCCACCATTCATCCATCTCGCCCAAGTCCAAACCCATTTTATTTTATTTAGAGTAAAATCCTTTCGTGATAAAACAATACCACAGGAACACATTTAAATTACATTGTAAAGATTTGACTAAATTCTCCCAAATTTGTAAATATTATCTAAGCAAGGCTAAGCATTTGACAAATTTTATCTAAGGTGTCAAGGTATTCAGTTTTGATAGTCAAATTGGCCATACCAAGGAGTTTGGAACAACTATATACGAAATCAGGATATTCAGATATTTTTATAAACATATGCATGCAATAGTAAATTGTAGATAGTAAATAAATACTTTAAAACAATAGGAACAATATGATCAATAGTGTAACTTGCCTTCGTTGAAGTCTTGGAACTCTAAATCGTCGGAAGGATCTAACTCTCCGGAGTCGTCGAAGTCTATACGTGAAAATACGACAAATTCAACTCAAATTCAAATAAATTCAAAACTCAGATCAAACTAACTCCAAATTAAAATATTTTGCTTTAGTTAGCTAGATTATGAATTTAGACAAATTTTACAACTTGAACCAGTCAATTTGGAGTTCAAATGCAAAAGATATGAATTTTACAAGTTTAATACAAAATCGGAATTTAATTGAATTCTCTGAATTATTTTTCTAAAGGAAATTCTATTTATTGTGCAATCTTGACGCCAACAAGAATTTCCGAAATTAAAAGAATTATAATGATTTTTCCGACAAGCGGTCCCACATGTCATAGACTCGGCTCACGGTGGGCGATTCCACCGAGCCGAGGTGATCTGCGCGCGTGAACGACACGCGGGTGCTCACGTGGCGATGAACGGACGCCACGCGCATACCACGCATAGCGGGGTTGAGGTGGCGCTTAGGTGGCATCGCCACGCGGCGTGACACGTCGGACCGGCGACGGTGGCGCACGGAACCAACGGCAACGGCGAACGGCGAGGTTTCGCGGCGATGGGTGGTACCGGTGTGTAGCTAGGACTATTCGAACTCGTTAGACTAGCTCGGGTGGTCAAGGTGGACGGTGGTGGCCGCGGCGAGGTTGAAGCGCGGAGAGGTTCGGTGTTGGCGACAATGCGATTCCGCGCGTCTGCCGGCGGGTGAGCACCGGTCGGCGATGATGTGGCGGCCGTTGGTGGTGGCGGCGAGGACGGGCGTCGTCGGCGCCGGAATCGGGAAGAAGGCGATCGCGGTGAAGGAGCTTCCACGGCCGGTTCTAGCGGCTAGGCGTCGCGAGGAGTAATGCGTGGGGAAAAAGGTGGAGGAGGAGAAGGGCTACCCATGGCTCCTATTTATAGGGTCGGAAAGACCGGAAGCGGCGACGCGAAGGTCATGCGGCGGCGGTTTTCGGTGATCGTGGGTAAAACTGATGCGGAGAAGGGAGAAAACGGCCGGAAGTGGGGCGGCGTGATACGGGGTCGTCAATGCGCACGATGGTGAGGGGAGTGGGGGATTGAAGGCGCGCGTTACGAGTTCGAAGCGTCGGTTTTAATGGCGGCGTGAGGATCGCGCGGAGAAGACGACGAGGAAGACGACAACTGGGGCACGTCCGATTTTGATCAGACGGTGGACAAAAGATTGGCGAAGCGGTAAGTTGTAATCGGCCGTAGCCGTTTGATCTCGATCTAACGGTTGAAATAGATCACGGGGTTGCGGTGAATCATTAAGTGACTGATGCACGTGGGCCGTTGGATTTAGATCTAACGGTCCCGATTGCGTAGAACATTCGGACCTTCTGAATGCTTTGTGACATTCTGACCGTTGGATTTTAATCCAACGGTTGGGATGCACTGGTGTGATGGGAGAGAGAGAAAGGACTGACGGGTGGACCCCATCATCGAGAGGAGGAGGCGCGCGGCGGCGAAAGCGGCGTCTGCGCTGAGGAAGAACGTGGGCTGAGCTGGGTTTCGGCCCAATTCCTATTTGAGGTTTTTCTTTTGATTTTTCTTTTGTTTTAATTCCAGATAATTCAATTAGGCTTTAGAATATAGCAAAATAATTCCAAGAATTATGAGAAAATTCACAGAAATTCTCTGGAGCATTTAGGATTTAAGAAAAATATTTCCAGCTATTATCTGATAATAGATTTTGCCCATAATTTTATTTTATCTTTAATTTGGTTAAGGAAAAGCTTTAAAAATTCCACCAAAATCCAATAAAATTTTTAAACTTTATTTTCAACTGGAAATTGAAATTTGGGCTGTTACACTGTGCCTTCTAGCACAGGGACCAATTGCCCACATACCACCAATGTGGGGATCTAGGCCCATGCTCCACGAGCATGGGGATCTTTTGCCCGTCATCATTATGACGGGGATCTCAACAATAGCATGGTCAACTCGTGACCGAGCCCACAAATGCCAACATGATGCGTGTGTATGCAATTTCAATAAGAACAATAAATGAACAAATGCATTCACATCTTCATGGCATACAAGTAGACTATTCATAATACAACTTTCTCATCCTTAGGTATCATACTTTTCCAACATCAATGCGTAGTATATAACATATGCACCACTACACACGAACTATAATTTTCACATCGCAATATTCATGGTTCACACCAAACATTATCTAATATAACACAAGACTCCACTCAATAAGTTCAATGCTATTCCTTAATGCACTTGGAATACAGTAACAAAAATATTCATAAGCATACTTCATCATAGAGATGCATTTCAGTGTAACAGGATCATATATAAGCCACTTCCATACTCAAACTAACTAAACAGCGACATTCACCACAAACAATCAATTCAACACTCATTCAACATCTGTCTACTAAAATTGTACTTGCCTCAACCGTGCGAAGGTGGATGTCGAGGATAAGGTACTGCTCCCGAGCCAAACCCACACTGGACATATAAATGAGACATGCTAAGGCTACCATGTAGGTCTACTAACAAAACTGTAATCACAAATGAACTCATCGTCCACTCGACGCGATCCCCGACTCTATTATCGGCTGCCAGATTTCCTTTCCAGAGAACAGCCCCCTTCGAAAAAATCATAACTTCTTGTACAGAAATCCAAATGAAGTGATCTTGGACATTCTGAAAAGGTTATTGAATTCCCCTTCTAAACCTAGTTGGTGAGGTTCTCTGATTCGGCCCTTTACTAGCCCTACCAAGCCATTCAACAAAGCATCAATTTTTGCGTCGGGTCTCTGGACAGCAACAATAAAACTATCATAACTTTCTATAAATTCATCCGAATTTAATGATCTTTACTTTTCCTGAAACCTGGAAGGATTATCTACATTTTTCGTTATGGCGAGACCCTCTGATTTGTCCTCTAAATATACGCTTAGGTCGAAACACTAAAACCTGTCAGACCAGCAACCATTCCACAGCATAGACCCAATAAGAATAAAATCATAACTTTTGCTACAGAGGTCCAAATGACGTGATTCTTGTCGACAATGAAAGATAACGAGATATCCTACAACTCTCTAGGAGATCCCAAGTTCCAATTCGGCACTTATCAAATTCTTACTTAATTAACAAGTTAACTGCAGATTCTCGTCAGGATTTTGGGACAGCAGCACTAAACAAATCATAACTTTCTAACCGTTAATCGGATTTTGGCGTTCTTGGCGGCCACTTAAACCTAAGAACAAACCCCACATATCTCTAGGAGATGGGGTCTCCAGATTCTGCTTCTAAGGATACGAAAACAGCCACGCACTAATCTGGACAGAATGCGATCTAAACCCGACATTGCTAGAAAAACAACAATTAAACATCTAGACGATGGGACAGCGGTTACCCTTGACGAACGACGTAGACGACGACGATCTCCACCCCCCAAGACGGCCTCCTCTACTCACCTCCTTCCTCCTCCCATGGCCGGCAGTGGGGAGTCGTGCACAGGGAGGCGCCGGTGGAGGAGCTGCCAGGGCGGGGAGGGGCTGCCATGGGAGGAGGTGCTACTGATCACGGTGGCTACTGTAGGCGTCGTGATCTGATACTCCACTACAATGTAGGGCTAGGGTTTGCCTCCCCCTTTTAAGTGGTTCCTCAGTTGGGCCAAAAAGCTATGGGCCGAAGGCCCGAGTTCTAATACTCTTTCTAACTTCTGAATTTTTCTTTTCTAATTCTATTTAATTTCAGTACTAATCACTTATTTGTTTTATTTTTAAACGGGATATTACATTCTACCCCCCTTAAACAGAATTCGACCCCGAATTCTACTTGTTGTTCTATTTGCAAGAACACCACAGCTGAAATTAATCACAATTAACACGCATCAAGTAAACAACTCGTATTCTGCTCGCTCATACAAGATTCCAATTCACAAGTTGCTTCCTCTCGGACTTATGGGATCACATCGCCTTGACGGATACTAACCTCTTACACCTCAACACTAGTCTCGACCTTTACAGGTACACTCAACACACGAGACTCAAAGGTAGGTTCTTATTTGTTGGCCAACAGCTCTAACAAAATCTCAAACTTCGGACCTCTCATGTACTCACTCAGCACCAGAATATACAAGGCATTGCGTACTCCGCGCATGTACTCGAAATGGTCCTAACGATACGCCAATCTACAAAACTCCGTAACTATCGGAACCTATCCAACACACCTTTGGTTAAACTTCCCTTTTGTACCGAATTACACCATCTGCACAAAAACACACGGAACTCTAATTCCAACTCTCAGTCGATCACTTTACCTATGCAAGCAGATCTCCTTTGACAAGGGACGTACAAAGAAATCGCCTACCAACTCACTTATCCGAAGAACTCAACGGAAAACCAAGTCGTCATAATGCATCCAACTCAAACCATCTCCCACTAGAAAAGCTCAATCCAAAATCAATAAATATATCAAGAAAACTTTTCCACCTTTCAAGTTGGCAGGTTGCAGACAAACACCACAATAGCGAGAGGCTAAATCACTCAAATGACCAAAATAACCATTTTTTTAAACCAAAAGAATCAGCAAACCAAGGAGAATCTTCCCAATTTATATTTGCTTTGTCATAGAGACTATGCTCAAATAAAAACCGGGAAACATTTCATTATCCGAGAATAATACCCTTTTTTTCAAACTTTCTTGTAAGACTTCAATTTTCTCTTAAACCATGAGATTCCAATCATCACATAACATACTAATTCATTTCCTTTAGTTTGGCAACCTCAAAGCTATGCTCAAGGTGAACACATATTCCACGCCTATGTAGAGAGACTCTTCCAACCCATAATAACATACTGATCAACTTCTCTACACAAAGGAATTACTTTGATAAATAATTCCCAACACACCACAATATAGATTTCGCCACAATCACATCATCTCAATCTTTTAGGGATAATCGACTTGAAATTTACCACATTCACGCTCATTTAGTGCATCCAAAAGATTCTATCAAAGTTCACCATATCTCTTGGAACCTAATCACGGGAACCAAGATGCTAGCGTGAAAATGTAAAACCCAATTCAACCTCTAAGACTCTTACAATAAATTTTCGGTATTCTTGATAGGTAACCCTCGGATCGAAGACTCAATTTCATACACTCAACAATAACCTTAGTTATTAATGTTAGCATTCGTCACCAATCAAGTAACCACTCAAGTTAACTCGTTTCATCAATCTTAGACCTTCTCCAACCCACACCAAGCAAAAGCGGCTACTCGACCACAATATACCCATTCACAAAACCCTAACTAATTGACTAGGATTCAAACATACTCAATCACTAACATCCATACATAAATATGTTCTTGATCAAGTTATCCATACTTGCTAACTCTAATGTTCTGCCACATTGTGCGCAACCTTGGACCACATCTCGCTATAGGTCCTCCTAGTTGCGACCACGAAATCTGTTAACTCCAAAGTCAAACACCCTATTTAAATCAAATCCTCTCTAAGGTTCAATAAACCAATTTATTACTTAATGCCTCTCCCAAAGGTTCACAGGTCATCCACTAGACCACCACTATTTCATTGCGGATCACATCCAAGATACTTTGCAACTTAGTTCGATTAACCCTTTCTTAGAAGAAGAGGCAAATAGAAATAAATTTCAGCGCGAAGGAAAACGTTACCACTTACAAGAATTAGAAGATCAAGAGAGACAATCAAATAACAATGATCTCGAGAATAAACTGATAAAATCATAATTGAGGGCACACGTCCCACAAGCAGAGAATAACAAGCCTCAAACGGAAATAAAACTTTGCTTTTGAGATTCGGAAAAACTCTTATGAGTAAGATCAAAATCTTTAAACAAACTTCAATAACCAAAGTTGTTGCAAAACTTGACTCCATTTTCCTTTAACAAAGAAAGCAACTTTCTTTGGGTACAACGTCACCATACCAACTCCACCAAGAAGAGATTTGAAGACCACATCATACGGATCACTAGGAGCTAAAAAAACCTCTCAACATTTCATGTTGCTCAAAACAAATTCGGTTACCATATCAACATGAGGTCCGAAAGATCCCGGATCCAAAACTAGAAACCTTTTCACCTAATCCGTGTCAGGCAAGCGATCCAATCCCTTCATACAAAACATTCACTATTATCTTCATAATCCCTTATTGACAATCACATTAACAACGAAATAATACACTCTTAGTGAAAGTCATCCGAGCCTCTGATCCCATCTTCAACCTCTCCAAAAGAAATACAACCCATACGGTTAAAATAAACCTCTTTCAACAACATCATGCTTATCAAATAACAATTTCGCAAAACACGATTTCAGATATCACTTATCATTTATCCATCCAACTATTAGTGCTGCTCAACACACACTTCATCTATCACTATCACTAACAATCGACAATGGTATTCATCACGTATGCTCATAGGGCCCTACTGCTGTTTACCATCACCTATCCATTTATGAACACAAAGTCAACATTCCACTATATACTTAGGGTTTAACTAAAGATTTAATAACACCATCTCCTTTAATCACCAGTTTTCACAGAGTACTACCTCAACATTCCTCTAATCCGATATACGTAGGTTTCAATCTTGTGATTATGTAAGATCATCAATACCTCACATTTTTTTTTAATAAATCTCGGATTCCTAGTAGGTGTAAGCATACCTTTACTCACAGTTCATCAATAACTACTAAAAGACAGCATCCACTTAATCAACTTCAATTACAAAGCTCTGGGTTTAAACCAATTATGCTCCACGCAAATGTCCCTTCTTGATAATTTATGCTATAACAATTAATCTAGATGATTACCACCTCCCATTTAATCACAACAAGACACCGCAACAGATTTTTAACTTTTTTTTTAGGAAAAGAGGCATAGAACTTAATCACTCGAAATAATCCAAGAGAAATACATAAGCCAAAGGTTTCACAGGTTAAGGAACTTGCAACAAAAAAACTTTCATTACCCGCAATGCCAAGCGAATAAATGGGTCAAGTGTGCCAACAAGAAGGTAGAACTCTCATAATAAGGAACAAACTTTCCAATGACGACATTCACAAATAGCAAGAATAGCTCAAGTGTTAGAAAAGACAACATTTTCTCTATAAAACAATTATAAACCAATTGAAACCCATCAACGCAAAGCAACAACATTGGAAGAACAAGGCTTGCTTTAAAGGGTCAAATTAAATCGGTGGAAACGCATCAACCTAAGGAACTACTAATCCAAGAGAAATTCATCAAGCACGATTGAACCAGAGTAGACCAAATCAAAATTAGGAAAGAGAACAACCTCTCCAAAGATACTCACTATTACCCTACTATGAACGGTAGTGTAGCATGGTAAAGCCTAGGGCCACAACCACGACCCCAATCTCTCAACATGGGTTATCCCCACACCTAATAACCTTGGTATAATACTATAGATATATCGATCATAACAGATCAACAATACAACATAACGGAAGCGTATATGCAATTCAAAACCCAACCCACCCACGTGTACGGTGTGTCAATTTAATATTTCAACTATCACGGACCTAAAGCCCGCTCTGATACCAATCAGAACACCTGACCCATCATGAGCACGGAATGCTACCATAATAGCATAAAACAAATTAATTCTAAGGCACTTTACAAAAAAATTTGTGAGAACCTCCTTTGTATAAATAATCATACCGAGGTTCGCACAAGAAACAATAACAATAATCAATGAACCAGTCTTCCAATTCAAAACATAATCATAAAGACATCCATATTATGCTAATCAACGCTATTACACAAATCCAACATAAGGCATAACCAAAAGAGAAGCCCTTAGCAGTTTATTCAGTTATTTAAGCATGATTAACTTTATTGAATTATAATCTCAATGTTCGTGGCGGTGCTTCAAAACTATAACTATGCCCTCCCATGCATGTCGCGCCTTTTGAGAGGTACCTAAACAAACAACAACAACAAGGGTGAGTTCGATGACTCAAAGTACACTATAATCAAAGACAACATTCTTAATTGTAATTCAACAACTCAATACACTTCACAACATTTAGGATAAACCATTCACATGCTATGCAGTATGCTCAACTTTCACTTTATCCTTTACTTTGTCTCTTAGCATTACACCTGTAATGCGGAGTGTGCATCCGTCAATGCACACCCATGCTTGTGCCTTCTAGCACAGGGACCAATTGCCCACATACCACCAATGTGGGATCTAGGCCCATGCTCCACGAGCATGGGGATCTTTGCCCATCATCATTATGACGGGATCTCAACAATAGCATGGTCAACTCGTGACCGAGCCCACAAATGCCAACATGATGCGTGTGTATGCAATTTCAATAAGAAAAATAAATGAACAAATGCATTCACATCTTCATGGCATACAAGTAGACTATTCATAATACAACTTTCTCATCCTTAGGTATCATACTTTTCCAACATCAATGCGTAGTATATAACATATGCACCACTACACGCGAACTATAATTTTCACATCGCAATAAAGATTCATGGTTCACACCAAACATTATCTAATATAACACAAGACTCCACTCAATAAGTTCAATGCTATTCCTTAATGCACTTGCAATACAGTAACAAAAACATTCATAAGCATACTTCATCATAGAGATGCATTTCAGTAACAGGATCATATATAAGCCACTTCCATACTCAAACTAACTAAACAGCGACATTCACCACAAACAATCAATTCAACACTCATTCAACATCTGTCTACTAAAATTGTACTTGCCTCAACCGTGCGAAGGTGGATGTCGAGGATAAGGTACTGCTCCCGAGCCAAACCCACACTGGACATATAAATGAGACAAGCTAAGGCTACCATGTAGGTCTAATAACAAAACTGTAATCACAAATGAACTCATCGTCCACTCGACGCGATCCCGACTCTATTATCGGCTGCCAGATTTCCTTTCCAGAGAACAGCCCCTTGAAAAATCATAACTTCTTGTACAGAAATCCAAATGAAGTGACCTTGGACATTCTGAAAAGTTTATTGAATTCCCCTTCTAAACCTAGTTGGTGAGGTTCTCTGATTCGGCCCTTTACTAGCCCTACCAAGCCATTCAACAAAGCATCAATTTTTGCGTCGGGTCTCTGGACAGCAACAATAAAACTATCATAACTTTCTATACATTCATCCGAATTTTATGATCTTTACTTTTCCTGAAACCTGGAAGGATTATCTACATTTTTCGTTATGGCGAGACCCTCTGATTTGTCCTCTAAATATACGCTTAGGTCGAAACACTAAAACCTGTCAGACCAGCAACCATTCCACAGCATAGACCCAATAAGAATAAAATCATAACTTTTGCTACAGAGATCCAAATGACGTGATTCTTGTCGACAATGAAAGATAACGAGATATCCTACAACTCTCTAGGAGATCCCAAGTTCCAATTCGGCACTTATCAAATTCTTACTTAATTAACAAGTTAACTGCAGATTCTCGTCAGGATTTTGGGACAGCAGCACTAAACAAATCATAACTTTCTAACCGTTAATCGGATTTGGGCGTTCTTGGTGGCCACTTAAACCTAAGAACAAACCCCACATATCTCTAGGAGATGGGGTCTCCAGATTCTGCTTCTAAGGATACGAAAACAGCCACGCACTAATCTGGACAGAACGCGATCTAAACCCGACATTGCTAGAAAAACAACAATTAAACATCTAGACGATGGGACAGCGGTTACCCTTGACGAACGACGTAGACGACGACGATCTCCACCCCCAAGACGGCCTCCTCTACTCACCTCCTTCCTC
Organism: Ampelocalamus luodianensis; assembly: GCA_036346255.1. Classification (NCBI taxonomy): domain Eukaryota; kingdom Viridiplantae; phylum Streptophyta; class Magnoliopsida; order Poales; family Poaceae; genus Ampelocalamus; species Ampelocalamus luodianensis. Next base: position 39,035,973 of record CM070625.1, read on the forward strand.
CTCCCATGGCCGGCAGCGGGAGTCGTGCACCGGGAGAGTTGTGCACGTGGAGGCGCCGGTGGAGGAGCTGCCGGGGCGGGAGGGGCTGCCATGGGAGGAGGTGCTACAATGCGGCGGCTACTGTAGCGTCGTGCTACGGTACTCCACTACAATGTAGGGCTAGGGTTTGCCTCCCCCTTTTAAGTGGTTCCTCAGTTGGGCCAAAAAGCTATGGGCCGAAGGCACGAGTTCTAATACTCTTTCTAACTTCTGAATTTTTCTTTTCTAATTCTATTTAATTTCAGTACTAATCACTTATTTGTTTTATTTTTAAACGGGATATTACAATAGTCCCATAAGGAAATGACCAACCCTCATATTTTAATACTCGATTATAATGTGATGAAGTTAAAGGCATTATATTACTCATTAAACCAATGCAGCAAACAACACACTACACATTACAACAATCCACATGCATGTGTTGATCCACCACTCCACTTATAATCAAGGGGAATCATTTCGCAACCAACCAAATCAAAGAACATTACAATAACAAGTGTTCAAGTATCCAAATGAATGTAGGAAAATATAGAAAGAAAATCCATACCCTAGGGAACTCCTTGTTGCAGATGTGCAAATATGGGTACGCCTGCAACAACACAAACAAGGGACAAAGACCATACATCAGATTTAGACCATAGCTAATCCAAACCCCAAGCTACCAAGGATGAGATCTAACCGGCAGCTCCTCGTGGTGAGGGTGCCCCTAGGAGAGGGTGTATGCTGCCAGGAGGGTGCACGTCATGATCCCAATGTAGGTGATCTTCTCCCACTTGGCCGTCTCATCTACGAGAGAAGATCAAATGCAAAATCCAAACCCAAATCAAGAACTGATGGTGGGATATAAATCAATAACTCATTGAAACAGTGAAAAGACAAAGGCGGGGCGGATATAGGGCATTGAGATGGCAGACCGGAGCTGGGGCGTCGGGAGGCGAGGCGGAGCTGGGGAGGTGGGGCGGACCTGGTGCAGTGGGGCGGAGCTGGGGAGGCGTGGTGGAGTAGGGAAGGCAGGGCCGGGCGGCTGGGCATCGGGCGGCTAGGCGTCGGAGATGTGGGGTGGAGTTAGGGAGGTATGGTGGAGCAGGGAGGTGAGGCGAGCTAGGGCGTCGGGATGGCGGGACCGAGTTGGGGCATTACGGCAGCGGGAGGCGGGGCCAGGCAGGGCGTCGGGGGTGGGGAGGGCGGTGGGGTGACTCGAGATGGGATGGAGGTAGCGGAGTTGAGGCGGTGGGGGACCGGGGTTGCTGGAGATGAGGTAGGCGAGGGGATGAGGCGGAGGAGGTGGAGGATCGGAGGAGAGCAGATGGGTGTGGAGATTGGGGTTGCTGCTGTGTTGATTTGGGGGGAGGGGGGGATTGGGACTGAGGGATTTAAGGGTCTTTTAATTGCTTTGACGGTTTGCCTTTACTGGTCAGAAAAATTCTCTCCTATGGCGTTGCAGCAAATTCAGTGGTGCGCTGTAGTGAAAATTTTGCACTTTTCCTAACGGTGCGTACAGGCCATCACAAAAATACATTATCCTGATGGGTAAATCTTATACCATCGCAAAAATAGTTCATATCCTTGGTGGTGTTATGAACCCATCAGGAAAATGTATTTTTGGGACGGTGAGACGTGGGCCTATCACAAAAAAATAGAAATCACTAACGTTCTTTGCGGGCCCGTAAAAAAACAAAGGCCGTGAGGGATTCCCCATTTTCTGGTAGTGGTTATGTACTTGGCTAAACTTGTTAGGTTTTCTGAAACATTACATGTGAGATGCATGCTGTGATATAAACCAGATGGAAGATTGCCATCTTGTTGTGGTTTATATATAAATGGAGGGGTTCAAAAAGCCAATGGAGGACTAGTAGAGTCAGAGATCACCGTTATTGGCTTCTAGGAATGTAATTCGAGGATCTTTATGTGTGTTTATCTTGTAGAAGATACATGTTCAAATTTCTAAACTGGGATCCTCTCGAAAATAATCTATATATGCACATATATATTAGCCTAAACAGTGCAGCATATTGATGCAAGCATGGTTCATATATATATATAGACACACACATACACACACACACGAAAATGGTAGCGTAGAATAGGTTATTCTATGTGTGAGTCGCGCTCCCACGGCACGCCAGCCTACTCCCCCGTCATTCGCCCCGCGCTACACCCTCGGAACCAACAGAAATATGCACGTTGTGAACAACAGTAAAATGGTGCGGGATTGTCCAAAAATTGTTTTACTGCCATTTCACCTGAAAAACAATACTGTACATGAATCGTGAGTGGGTGAATTTGATTTACTGTTTTGTGTTTGTTTGCGCGTGGAAATTTTATTTGCTATTCTATGTTTGTCTTACCATAAATGAAGCATAATATTATTGCTTTTCAGGCATTCGTTTGCAGTTGTTCTTCCCGGTGTATACTTTTTTTGGAATTACTATCCGTGTAGTACTGTTTTACTACATTTAAAATAGGATATTACTGATAACCACAAAAAACCCGAATACGCTTGTTGTTTTCGGAATTTCCTTGTTTTACTTTACTAAACAAATTTCTTTACTGCGTGTTACACAAAAGTTTACTAGGATGTTTAAAAAACGGAAATAAAAACATAACTACTTTAGCGTGCAAGGCGGCCTCAACTTCTCCAATATGTCGGGGAGGGGCTTTGACACTTTTGACCTTGTGGAACAATAGGTAGAACATCAGCTCGGCGTGGTACTCGTTCCCCTTCTCTAGGGTGCTTGCGCGGCGGTCGTGGTGACGCGACTATGACCGGGATTGCGATCTCCTCCTGCGTTAGCGATGTGGATGCATCGTTCGGTGAGGCAGGAGCACCATCCAGCGTTGATGAGTCCGGGAACACTGTGTTTATTGGTGTGGGGTTGAGGACATGCGCTCCGACGCCGGTGCCTTCTTGCTACGTTTGGCGATGACGTCTCCGACGATGGCATTAGGGCAACGAAAGCAGCTCATCGAGAGGAGCATGGATCAAGGATGGATGGGGCTTTAAATAGCCTCGGGTGGCATGCGTGGCATGAACACTGAGATGGCGAAGGTGGTGTCTGCATCGCGCCCACGTGCGCGTGTGCAGCAGCGGCGGTGTTGGCTGGAAGGTGGGCCCCAATAGCGCGGCGCTAGGGTTTTGGTTGGACTATGCTAGCGCGTGGGCTAGCAGCGGCTGATGAGGAGCTTGTCCTAGGAGGTGGCATGGGCCAGGGCGAGGCGAGGAAGGAGGCATGTAGGCGGGGCTAGGCCGGGTGAAGAAGACAGGGCGCAGACCAAGAAGAGAGTGGGTCAGGACAATTCAGCCCACAAAGACGAAAGGAAAAGAAACGATTTTCAGAATTTAGAAAAGGCTGGAAGATTCAAAAGATCTCAAATAAATACCAAACGAACTCAAAAAAATTCAAGAAAATTCCTTGGAACATGAGGAACCCAACTAACATTGATTTTCATTTAATTGAACTTTACATTAATCAAATTAAATAGTTTTAATTTCAGAAATTCCCAATTAAGCTTGATCAATTCAAGGAAAATTAGTGAAATTTTTCGGGGACCTTAACTACACAAAAGATTTTTGAAAACCCAAAATTTTGAATGTTACAGGGCAGCAATCATTCCCTCTCCAACTGTGGTTATCTCCTAATCTTTCTCTTTGGGCGGTGAGGGTTCTTAAATGTTCAACTCGTCATCTTAATTATTAACCAGCACAATGTGAGAAACAATACTAGAACTTGAAAGTAAACCATTAGTTTCATAAATAACCTTACTTGTCCTATTATCTACCTCTATCTTTTCTATTAGTGTATCTCACACATACTCAATTTGGATGCTCTCAACCTCGCATGTGGTAGAATCACACAGCTTACTCTTTTTATCTCTCACTCAATTTGGCTATGTGGCTCTCATCCTCACATGAGTTTTGATGCATCTCATCCTTCAATGACCGTGGGCCAGCAATGGCGCTATTACCATCAACCATGATCTCCTCAGTGTTTGCATGGTAGTGATGTGGTAGCACAACTTATCACCTTGACAAAAGGGAAAGTCCCATGCTCAGTCGTCTTCTCATGTGACACACTAGCGGAGGCCTTTCTCTCATCAATTCTAGGTATCCCAAGATAAAACCTAGCCGATGTACTAGATGAAGGAGTAAAATTTTGACCCAAATTCAATCGAGGTATATGCTGCTCCTTAATTCTCTTCTCCTCAAGAGCACAATTCACTAGATCACCCACACTACTAAAATATTTATGTTGAAGTGTAGTAGCGATCTGAGAATTCAAACCTCCTTTGAGGTATGACTTTTCTTTAAATGCACTAGTGATGCTGGCACGATGCATTGCATGATTCAGCTCAAAATAGTAATCGTGGACGACTTTGCAGCCTTGTGTAACGCTCTCCACAGGGCAAAGTAGTTCCTGCTCATAAGTGGATGGCACAAATTTGCTTCTCATGATCACCTTTAAATCTAATCAAGATGTAATGATCCGTCTCCCAAATAGTTATTGCCACCAATTATAAGCATAATCCTCAAACTCCATAGTGGCTCGCATCACCTCTTGTGTTTTGGGAAGCTTCTGAAATTTAAACACCTCCATTTGTCCTTCCCACTCAAGATACTCATCCGGATCATTACTTCCATAGAAGAGAATTGTTATATACTCATATCCTACCATGATAAGTAGCAAACGAAAACAACAAGAGTATGTGGAATTCTCTCAACCTCACCTTCTCTTACCACCGAACTTCTTACTTACCCTTTGCTGAAATGTGGAGTAGCTTGCACTTTGGTAGTGAGTAGACAACACAAAGGTGATGGTTAAGAGAATTCACAGTCAAGTAATTGCACAAACAATGTATATATGTGGAGCTTGGAGGGTAAAGTGTATATCCTACACAATCTGAATTCTAGATATTGTTTCGATAAGTAATTATGCAAGCTAGAACTCAATGCCTAGCTAGTTGTTGATCTCAAAGTATAAGTGATGATAAAGCAACTCAGATGCGAGGATAAAGGAACTTACTACAATCAAAGGATGAGCTAATCAAGATATAAGTGATAATGAAAAGTAGCTCGTATTGCACAAGTTATAGAAAGACACTAGCTAGTTGCAACAAATGAAATTAGGGCACAAGATTGCACAAAATAGATATATACTCACAATTGAACCAAGAAATAGTGGAGGATTTTGCTCAATGTATGGTTCGGCCACTAGTTTTCTTTTCTTTTTTCTTTCTCTTTTGATCTGATTTCTTTCTTCTTCTTCTTTATACTATGGCCGAACAAGATGAACACAAATCAGTGAGCTAGCAATTCTTCCCAACTTTTGGTTCCACAATTGCCAAGTATGTCAATATGTGTGCAGCCCTATGCAACGATTTTTTGCTAGTCTTAATAGGTGCCAAGTTTTCACAAAGGAATGAATAGCTCACAAAAGATATAAGTGATGTTCAGCAAGTATAATTGCGCAAACAGAAATTTAAGTGACGCACTTCTTTCGGTTTTTGCACAAAGAATCAGCAAGCAAGTAAATGTGGCTAGCTATGTGGCTAGATGAGCAAACCCGCAAGCAAACTCTCTCCCAGCCAAGCAATGCAGTGTATGTGGTGCTAGGGTTAGCTGCCCTTTTCTTCCCGCATGCAAAGCCTTCGCCAACAACAATATGCGGCCTTAGGGTTTGGTGGTAAAACCAAGCGGTCGGCCCAACCCTAACCCTAATTGTGCACGACAGCAGTAAAGGAGTTTGCAGGTATGCAGCTGAGGGTGCCCTAGCCCAGCTTTGGTGTGGCTGAACTGAATTTGCGGCTCGGCTATTGATATGTAGGCGTGCTGCCAAAAACCCAAACCGTAGAATTAATTCTTACGGCAGCCGCTATGCAAGAAGTTGGTGTTTTGACAAAATTAGCAACCACACAATCTCAATCAGATCGGTTTTATGATGGAAAATCCCAGCTTGTACGCAATAAATGCAATCCAAAACCTAGCAGAAAGGTTTACTACTAGGTGGCAATATGCGGCAGCAAACAATAACTTGCGCAACAGACCACTAGGGTAGCCGAGACCAAGAACAAATCGATTCCAGATTGAAAACAAAGAAATAAAGCTACACAAAAGGAAAACAAGATCAGCAAGCTAAACATGATTTCTAATGGACAAAAACCTAGCAAAACTCATGTAAATTTCAGATTGAACGCTACGACTAAAAGTTTTTTTAGGGTTTTGTGTATAGGACTGAAAACGAAATTTAGGTATCTAGATAAAGATCCTTTCGAGTCAACGGAGCTCTGATACCAATATGATGCGGGATACCCCATCTTCTCAATGTAGGATCAAAGATAACTCGAGTAGCCAAATGAAACAAGCGAAGCCAATACACTGCCAATGCAACAACCTACGACACCCGATTTTGCCAAACCACATACTTAGATAATCATCCACTCGACCATCACTACTACAAAAAGGCTAATACTGGATGCCTCATCATATACGGTTGACCAAAACCGTTAGTATTAAATATAATCATAGACGGTTTTGGTTTAGTGATCGTCTATGTTACTGACTGTGCTAAAAACCATCTGTGAAGAGGTAATATCACATGCGGTTCATGTTGGAAACCGTCTGTGATAGTATCACTATCATAGACAGTTCTGAACAAGAACCGTTTATGATATTACTAAATATCACAGATGATTTTTTCTTAAAACCGTCTGTGATACTTCCCGTCCTCATCACAGACAGTTTGTATTAAAAACCGTCTGTGATAATTTCACTTATATTAGACCCGAACCTCACAAACCTGTCTTAAATTCCAGATCTGTTATAAGGGTGCTGCTCTGAGGAGGTGGGGCTTTGAGGCCATTTGGTGAAAGGAGACCGCGGATTGGGAAGAGTGATTGTAGGTCCATTTGTTCTTGACTATCTATGGTTAGCAATTTGTTCCTATTTATATTATATTCTAGATCTAGCTTGGTAAAGGGAGAATAAAAGATGGTTTAGATCTAGCTTGATGTAGAGAGAAGATTATTTACATCTAGCATGGTTTAGGGTTTAGGTTTAGCCAATTCATAGTCTATTTCTACTTAATTCAATTTAATTAATTCTTGCTACATGCATATAGCTACTTTAGATCATATATAGTATACTAATTAATTAATTCAATATTTAACACTAAATTGTTATATGTGTAGAGTTATTGGACCGAAACTAGATGTATCTTGAGAACCTTGTGAGTGAAGAGTACATTAATGGCGTGTCTTTTTTACAAGAGTCATCGAGGAGGATATGTTGAATAAGGGGGTGGAATATATATACTGTCCATGCATTGATTGCGAGAATCTGAAGATGTTTAAGAACCGAGCACAGATCGAAGCACACTTGATTCGAAAGGATTTTAAAAAGGGGTATACACGTTGGACCAGTCACGGTAAAGAGGAGATTATATAGGAAGGTAGTAATAATGACATCGCCGACGAAGTCAATGATATGCCGCTGTATGATGTTGATTGTGTTTCCAATTCGGATAGGCTGCACGATGACAATCTGGATCAGATGCTTCACGATGCAGAAGGGAACTGTGATGAGAGAGAGTATGTTAAATTCTGGGGCTTGATGGAGGACTCAGGGAAATCTTTGTTCATGTTCTACAAGTCGAAGTACACAAGATTGTCATCCATGCTTGAACTGCTGAAATTGAATGCAAGCAATGGTTGGTCCGACAAGAGTTTTACGGTGCTGTTAGGTCTCTTAGCAGACATGCTTCTGGAGGTAAATGAGTTGCCGAAAACCACCTACAAAGCCAAGAAGGTTCTTTGTGCATTGAGAATAGAAGTAGAAAGAATACATACATGTCTGAATGACTATATCCTCTATCGTAAAGAGTATGCAAACATGCATGTATGTCTAGTGAGCAACACATCCTGATACAAGCTTAACAATAGATGACGGTGAGGGAATCGAGGTGAAGAAATGACCTCCTGCTAAGGTGGCGTGGTATCTTCCTGTAATTCCCCGTTTGAAGCGGTTTTTTTGTGAACCCAAAGGAGGCAAAACTGCTGCATTGGCACTCAGAGGAGTGTAAGAAGGATGGAAAGATAAGACACCCTACTGATTCTACCAAGTGGAGAAACATCGATAGGAGGTTTGCAAACTTTGGTGCGGAACCGAGGAATATAAGGTTTGGTTTGAGTACAGATGGAATGAATCCTTTTGGTAACATGAGCAGTCGACATAGCACTTGGTCCGTGACTCTGTATCTACAATCTTCCTTCTTGGTTGTGTATGAAGCGGAAGTATATTTTGTTTGTCGATAGTTATCTAAGAGCCAAGCAACACAGGAATGATATTGATGTGTACCTAGCACCATTGATGGAAGATATAAAAATACCGTGGATCGAAGGAGTACAGGTATGGGATGCGTACAAACAAGAGAACTTCACTTTACACTCCTTGTTGTTCTGCACCATAAGTGATTATCGTGCCCTTGCTAACCTATTGGGCCAGAGTACGAAAGGGTCAAAAGCCTGTACTCACTGCTTAGATGATACAGAGAGTGTGTGGCTGAAGCACTCACGCAAAACCATATACATGTGTCACTGTAGATTCCTTCGGAGGGCTCATGACGCGGGCATCCCTAACACTTATGCATCTTCTCCTATTGTTGGTGAGGCACAAACTGATGCAGACGTCCCTGCGACCAGTTCAGTACTAGCCAGTCCAATGACCAGAGCTCGAACCAAGCTTCTAAACCAATATGTGCTTTTGTTTCTTAATGAATCTCCTATTAACTATACTGAGAATTGGCTACTACCTCATACAAATATTTCGTGCATTCTCAGATTCGAACATTGTGAAGACTTCGGAAGCAAAGCAATGGAGGAGGACCTTGGAAGATCAAAGGAAGTCAACTTATGTTGTCTCGGCCACGCTGTACGACCAGGTCTACCAGCTCTACGACCAGGTCTACCAGTCCTACAACTAGGTCTCAAGCTCTACGACCAATTTCCAAAGATGTACGACTAGTTTCTAAAGGCTTACGACTAGTTCTCCAAGATATATGACCAGGTCCCAAGGCTTACGATCAGTCCTACGACCAGTCTTATGACCAATCCTACGACTGAATCTACGACCAGTCCAATGACCAGGTCTACAACCAGGTTGTAACATCCCAATTTTCTGAGTTTAAAAATCTTTTGAATAGTTAGTAGGGAGAAAAAAGTCACTATTTGGTTTTATTTGAATTTAATTCAAAAGCTTAATATTGGAATTTACAATCAAAAACATTTAATGTGAATAATCCCAACATGAACAATAGCCAAAACTATTTTATTTGGGTTCTATGTACTCAGACATATTTTCTAGATTTTTCTAGAATTTTTCTGAGTTCATTTGATATTTTCTATTGCTTATTTGAATTTCTCGCCCCCGCGCGCGCCCGCCTCCACTGACAGGTGGACCCCACCTGTCAGTCTCTCAGCCTCTTCAATCTCTCTCCGAGCGCCCCGCTCATCCTCCACCGTTCGATCAAAAATGGATGGCCAGATGCAGCGTGATCTTTTTGGGGTTCCGAATGTCACACGTGCTGTGGACCGTTCGATCGTCGATGGACGGTCAGATCTTCGGAGCTCGTTTGCAGCCGCGTCGTTTCACACGCACCTGCGCCTGAGCCACTGCCACTGATGTGTGGGTCCCACCTTGCCACGTCGTCGTCGTTCCCGAATCCGTTGGGGGATACGATCGCCGCCGCGCTGTGGTCCTCGCCGACACGCGTCCCGGGGCTATTTAAGGCCCCGAGGACCCTCGTGCCCCGCACCCTGAGTCACGCCCCCCCGAAAACCCTAGCTGCCACCAACAAATTGCCGCCAGGAGCCCTAGCCACCGCCTTCTTCTTCAGCGCTGGCCGAAGGACCCCTTCGCCACCGTTGCCGTTCGACACCACCTCGTCGTCAGTGGGGGCCATCTTCGGGACTACCGCGTCCCCCGCATCTCGAAACCGCCGTCGCCTTCCCCGGGGGACCCCTCTAGCGTCGTCGCCGTCGAGCCCGTAGGTCCAACTCCACCTTGACCTCGCCGTCGGCCACTCCAGTCGCCCCCGTGCACCAGTGAGCCCCTTGTCGTGATCGCCGTTGTACCCTCTACACGCCGGTACCACCCACCGCCGGTGAGGAGCCGCCGTTCGCCGGAACCCTTGGTTCCCGAGCCGCCGTCGCCGTTGAGTCTGACGCGTCAGCACCACCTCAGCGCCAGCACAGCCCGCCGCCGACGTGTCACGTGCGTGGTGCCGTGTCAGCAGGCACGTGTGCGCCCGCGTGGCACCTTCCACCGGTCTCCAGATCCCGAGGCTCGGTTGACTTGGTCTACCGTGAGCCATCTCGCTGACATGTGGGTCCCATATGTCAGTATTTTCTTTTTAATTTCTTTTATTCCCAAAATTCCTGTGCTGACGTCGTGCTTGCGCAATAATCCAATTTTTCTATTAAGAAATAATTCAGAAATTCCAGAAAATCCAAAATTAGGGTTTCTTTAGATTTTCAATCTTCCAGAGCCCATAACTTTTGCATCCGAACTCGATGGAGCCCATTCAAATTCCAAAATTTATCTAAATTCGAGCTCTATTTATCTGAGATTTTTATTTAATTTTTGGAGGTTGTTTTGCCTCTTTTATTTATTTGTTTTGTTTATTTATTTCGTTTACGAGTAGACGTCGATACGTCGGGGAACTTTGGAGAAGAAGGAGCACCCCAAGATCAAGACCAGTACCTAGACCTTTTCTAAGGCAAGTCATACCTTTGATCATCTTGAACCCAGTCTTCAAGTTACTTTGTTTCAAAGTATTGCATACTACTTTAATTATGTATTTAAATGCTTTTGGGCATAGTTATTATCCAAATTGTTATCATCACCCTGACTTTGTATGTCATAATTTCTTGTCACCCTAGATTGGTTATTGTAGCACCAACGTGGGTAATATTGTAGCACCAACGTTGGTTGGTTAGATGCGAGTACAATTGCTTAGCCATGCTACGAATCTCACATCTCATTTGAGTTGCAAATATTGAATCTGACTAAGTGACTATGGAACTTTGTGTAAAACTGTGTGCTATGTGTTATTACTTCGTGATAGCATGTGTTGCACTAAGACCAACTGGGTGGGAAAGGATTTAGACTGAGGCAAGTGGTGGATACTTTGTGATATGGTGGACTTTGTGAATGGGAATGATAATCTTTGTGGCATAGTTAGAAAATGGAACTCTTGCCTTGGTCAATTAAGGACTTAACTTTGTGCGCCATTGAACTGAGCCTTACTGTACGACCACATGCCTGATGGGACGGGTCTAACCTAGTAGGTTATGGATTCTTGGCATTGATTACTCAGGCTGTAGGTTAGACTATGGGTGGAGATGTGTGCTACAAGGTAGTAAAATCACGGGACGGTTCGCCGTGTCCCTGCCAACGATGTGTGTTATGCCAAAGCATTTCGTTTGGGTTGGCATAGCGGTTTGTAAGCACGTCGGGAGTGTCAATGTTGAGATGAAGTTTCTGAACCGTTTTGTAATGACTAGTGCTTGCAACACTAGTTGTATCGTGTGGTAAAGTGTACAACCTCTGCAGAGTGTTAAATCAATCTATTCGAATAGCCACGTCGCGGTCATGGACATGCTCGGGATTTCACACGAGGGTAGTTTTCATAAAATGTTTGGGATGGAAGCTATGTGATCTAAGTCACGTGGCTATGTGAAATAATCTGTTTAGCTTTGTGTCTTTGTGAAAATAACTGTCAAATTAGTATTGTCTATTCGTCTTGAATTATGTTTTCAATCTATTTATTGTATTCAATTGCAAATGTTGCTTTTATGCAAAAGAACCACGAAGCATTTTCTTTGGAATAAGCTCGCATCTATAAATTACATTCGTGGTATGATTTGCAGTATGGTTGTGTACTCACGCTTGTTGTAAAACTTGCGCTAAACCTACAAAAGAGGAGGAGTCTACGCCTGCTTTCAAGGAGGAGTTCGCCGAAGGTTGCTGATCGTTAAGGTCTGGATCCCAGTTGGTTGCCTGTGATGAATTGATGGGATCTACGCTGAAGTTATTTCTGTTCTGCTACTATTTTATTCTCTGTTAGCCCTGCGTGGCTGAATAAGTGTAAACTCGACCATAAGGTTAAAACCCTTATTTGTTATTCATACTAATCGTTTACTTTATTTATCGCTGGTGTGGATTGATATTCACCTATGTTGACACTGTGTGCACTAGCATGATCCTGGACTAGTGCATTATACACAGAGGGTTCCAGAATCGTAATTTTGGGTCCCGACAGAGGTGGTATCAGAGCTATACTGACTGTAGGTCTTGACCTTAGTTAGATCGGCCGTCTTTAGAGTGTCTAAATTATTTTCTAAAGAAAAAAATTAACTTGCAAGGTTAATTAATTGCTTAACTCTTCTCATATCTCTCTCGACTCAACTATTGCTATAATCTTTTCTCTCCCCGCTGTTTTAAATTGCTCTTACCCTCCCTTTATTTGTCTTAACAAATGCCTCGTCTCCAGAGCTATGGTGAGCACACAAGAGGATATGCCGCCGAGCTTTGGAAGCTGCTTCAAGTTCTTGGAGGCTTTGATCGTTCGCTGTACGTCGGCAACAACTAGACCGTGAATGGACAAAACCGTGGAGTGATCTGTCGTCTGACGATCTACGCCAGGAGGAACGATAAGGAAAGCCAACCTTCGCACATCTCCGTGAGGAAGATCACTTGGTTGGAGGGCATCCAGGAGTCATCACGCTTGGCCATGCTTCATATCTGCAACATCTACGCACGGGAGCTTTAAGACACCGTCTTCCATTACCACCCCAAAGCTGCAGCCGTGGACTTACCAGCATGCTACCCGTCTACAGAAGAAGAAAGCAACGCTACAGTCGTGCACCTTGCCCAGTTGGTGTCCACTCGGGAGAAGCAATGGAAAGGACTATCACACAGCTGGATCATGTCTATGAGGCCTTACAGAGAGCTGAAGAGAAGGTCGCTACGCCGCAAGAGATTCTCTATAGTTAGAAAATGGAAATCTTGCCTTGGTCAATTAAGGACTTAACTGTTTTGTTATGACTAGTGCTTGCAACACTAGTTGTATCGTGTGGGTAAAGTGTACAACCTCTGCAGAGTGTTAAATCAATCTATTCGAATAGCGCGTCATGATCATGGACATGCTCGGGATTTCACACGAGGGTAGTTTTCATAAAATATTTGGGATGGGAGCTATGTGATCTAAGTCATGTGGCTATGTGAAATAATCTGTTTAGATGTGTGTATTTGTGAAAATAACTGTCAAATTAGTATTGTCTATTCGTCTTGAATTATGTTTTCAATCTATTTATTGTATTCAATTGCAAATGTTGCTTTTATGCAAAAGAACCACAGAAGCCTTTTCTTTGGAATAAGCCTGCATCTATAAATTGCATTCTGTGGTATGATTTGCGAGTACGGTTGTGTACTTACGCTTGTTGTAAAACTTACACCCAAACCTACAGAAGAGGAGGAGTGTACGCCTTGCTTTCGAGGAGGAGTTCGCGAAGGTTGCCGATCGTTAAGTCCGATCCCGATCGGTTGCTCGTGGTGAATTGATGGGATCTACGCTGAAGTTATTCTGTTCCGCCGCTATTTTATTCTCTGTTAGCCCTCGTGGCTCAATAAGTGTAAACTCGACCATAAGGTCAAAACCCTTATTTGTAATTCAAACTAATCGTTTACTTTATTTATCGCTGGTGTGGATTGATATTCACCTATGTTGACACTGTGTGCACTAGCGTGATCTGGACTAGTGTATTATACACGAGGGTTCCGAAATCATAATTGTGGGTCCCGACAAAGGTCTTAAACAATACTCGGTGGATGTCGTGCTCGAAAGGAGTAGTACTCGGAGAGAGACATGTTCGACAGGAATAGTACTCAGCATGAACAATACTCAATGTATATAGTACTCATTGTGAACAGTATGATTCGGTTAGGATTTGGAAATCAGAGTCTTTGTCCGACTCGGTTAGTTGTCTTGCCCTAGATTTTGGTAGCGTGATTTGGAGGTTCACTATAAATACCACTATGACCCCATGTATCCCTGAGACAAGTTTATGCATAAGATTGAAACATAGCTATTGCTAGTTCTTTCAAACTAGATTTCATGTGAGGACTTTGAGAGAGAATTGGTGTGTTGGGTCTGTTCGGACGTGGCATTTGCACTGCCAGCCTATCACAGACGGTTCTTAAGTAGAACCGTCTGTGAAAAATAATTATCACAGACGGTTTGTAACTAGAACCATCTGTGATAATTCACAGACGGTTATATTCACCAACCTTCTGTGATAATCCAGGTAATCACAGACGGTTCATTATAAGAATCGTCAGGAACACGCATTTATTCTTATAATGAACCGTCTGTGATTAGCTAGATTATCACGACGGTTCACATTAAGAACCGTCTATGATAAGTACACAGACGGTTCTTAATGAGAACCGTTTGTGATAATTAGTTATCACAGACGGTTCTAATTAAGAACCGTCTATGACATCCCAGAATAATATAAATTGCGCCTGACACATCCTCTGCCGCACTATCGCTCTGGAGGCGCTGTATTCACTTAGATCTGCGCCACCATCGCCATCGCCATCGCCGCACTCTACGCCTCTACCACTGGAGCAACCCCGCCTCTGCCACAACCCTGCCGCTGGCTCCACTTAGATCTGCTGCTCCTCTCCCATGCGCCACCTCACTGCCCTAGCTCCTCCAACCAGCGGCTCCTCCCCCGTTGCACCAGCTTAGAGAAGAGAAGGTTGGACCCCTACCCCTAGCGCCTCCTCCACCCCGCTGCCTCCTCCCCCATTGCGCCACCTGCACCTTGTTGTACCTCCACCCCCATTGCGCCACCTTAGAGAGGAGAAGGAAAGGAGAGGAATCGTATTTTCTTCGTGAGCTCCGAGGGCAACGATCTATAACCCTTTATGTTTGCTATAAATTAATCGCTAATTAATTTAAGTATGTTTAGTAAATAGAAAGAGTATGTACTTGCGGTTTATTGATCTAATTTGACAGTAATTTGTTACATGTGTAGCGTAGATGGACCGAAACTAGATGTACGGTGTGAACCGTGTGAGTCAAGAGTATATTAATAGCTTGGTTGCTTTTAGAACAGCTGCCGAGCAGGATATGTTGAAGAAGGGGATAAATTTTATGTACTGTCCATGTATTGATTGCGGTAATCTGAAAATGTTTAACAACGTGGCGCAGATCGAAGCGCACTTGATTCGAAGGGGTTTACAAAAAGGGTATACATGTTGGACTAGTTGTCGGGACCCAAAGTTACGATTCCGGAACCCTCTATGTATAATGCACTAGTCCAGGATCACGCTAGTGCACACAGTGTCAACATAGGTAAATATCGATCTACACAAGCGATAAATAAAGTAAACGATTAGTTTGAATAACAAATAAGGGTTTTTACCTTATGGTCGAGTTTACACTTATTGAGCCACGCAGAGCTAACAGAGAATAAAATAGCAGCGGAACAGAAATAACTTCAGCATAGATCCCATCAATTCACTGTAGGCAAACGACTGGGATCAAGACCTTATCGATCAGCAACCTTCGACGAACTCCTCCTCGAAAGCAGGCGTTGACTCCTCCTCTTCTGTAGGTTTGGGCGCAAGTTTTACAACAAGCGTGAGTACACAACCGTACTCGCAAATCATACCACAAAATGCAATTTATAGATGCAGGCTTATTCCAAAAGAAAAGGCTTCTATGGTTCTTTTGCATAAAAGTAATATTTGCAATGGAATACGATAATAGATTGAAAGCATAATAAAAACAAATAGATAATATTAATTTAACAGTTATTTTCACAAAGACATAAAGCTAAGCAGATTATTTCACATAGCCATATGACTTAGATCACATAGCTCCCATCCCAAACATTTTATGAAAACTACCCCTCATGTGAGATCCCCGAGCATGTCCATGTCCGCGGACGCGGCTATTCGAATAGATTGATTTTATACTCTGCAGAGTTTGTACACTTTACCCACAAGATACAGCTAGTGTAGCTATGTAACATCCCAATTTTGGACTTGTGTTTCAAATGTAAGAAAATGAGTAGAAATTAAAACTTTTTCTTACATCATGTATTTCCTGTATGTTCTAAACAATTCTTGTACAAGAATTATGGAAATACAAAGTCACAAGTCTTTTGATCCAAAACCTTGTCTCCCAAAAACAATCTTGTCCAATCTTTTCATTATCACTGAAAACCTCTCTGAAAAATTTCACAATATTTAGAAATTGTTTGAATATTTTTAGAGACGATTAAACTGTTTGACTTTTAGTCAAACCCTATTCGAGAATCTTGCAGAATTTTTGGAGAAAAATGAACTACATACAAACCTCTGAAAATTTTACACAAGGTTAATATTTAAGTTAACAAGCTCCAGTAAAATTTTCAGAATTTTTGGAGTTGTTTTGCTACCTCAAATAAATCCCCAAAGTATCAGCTCAAAATAAAAACGCAAAACCTGGTTTCACTGCTCATTGGGTTGAGTCGACTCGGGCTCGAGCCAATGGACTCAATCGAACCAACTAAACGCACCCCCACGCCAGTGGAACGCGCAGGCGTTCTCAACCGTTGGATCGCAATCGAGCAGCCCGGGTTGATTGGGCCGTTCGGACCTCCGGTTGCCCTATCGCTTCCCGTAGTTGGATTAAGATCCAACCGACCAGTTGAGTGTGTTGTTCGACCATCCGAGGGCACATTCAATCATGACCGCTCGATTCTAATCCAAGGGCTCACGATCTTCTCTTTTGATTTAGACCTCAGGAGCTGGAGCGATTCTCAGCCGTCCGATTAAAATCTAACGGCTCGCAGCAACCGTAGCTTCTCTGGTCGTCTTCTTCCTCGCGCCGTGCGTGAACAGGGAGAGAGGCATGGCCATGTCTTTTCGAGTTCCTTGTCAACGTCTCTCTGGTCGGGACAATGGTGCGTGCAGCTACTTTCGGCCATGACCTCGATCTTGTCTTTGTCCCCATCCTTTCTTTTGGACTACGGAGGTGTCAAGGACCTAGATCACCCGAGAGCTCTTTTAGCCAAAGCTTATCTCACCATCTATTTGAAGCGCTCCAAAACCCTCTCTGAGCTTAGCTTAGCAACTCTTGTGGAGCTCGAAACCATTGAAAATCTCAAACCGCCATTAATGGCAAGTGGAGCTCTCTTGATGGCTTTGGTGCTCCAGGTGGTTCATCTTCAATTCTTCTTGTTCCCTTTGAGCTCTTTAGCTCCATATTCATTTCTCCTAACTTAATTTTGGGTTCCATTCACAGGAATTGACCAATTTTAAGTTTGGATCATTTCGGCCGAAATCATCCCCTTTCTTCCCCAGCTCCGGTAAGGGCTTCTTTCCTCAATTAATTGCTTGGGGAGCTTCTCTGAGCTATAATAAAGCTATAATGATGTTCTGGTATCACTCATTTTGCCCAGGGCATCTTTTTTATATCATCTTCTTCAACTCCGGCAAGCTCCTCCGTGATCAAATTTTCTCCGGCCAACTTTGAAGCTCTCCTTGGCTAAGGTAGCTTCTTATTAGTCCCTAGATGCTGTGGCACTCACTTCTTTGGACTGCAGTAGAGCTTTTTGCCATTTTTGTTTTTAGCAGAACTTGTCCCCACCGTTCTTTTCCGGCTTGTCGGCGTTCTAGGCTGTCACCGCCGTCAAGGTCACCTCCACTGGGTGCGCAATAGCATTTGCAACCCATTTTAGCCTTTAGGTCGCGCCGCCGTTGCCGGAGCCGCCGGCGGCGAGCCTCTTTTCTCGCTCGGTTTTGCCAAACGAAAATCCCTCTTTGTGTCATTGCCGTTCGGACATCATTTATGGCTAATAATTGTTAATCATCGTTAATGATTAGTTAGCAATTAATGGCTGTCTTAATTTGACTCTGGTGTCACTACCATGTAGGCCCCCAAACCACTTAAACCCTCTACGTGCGATATGTTAGGACACATTTAATGCTAATCATTGTTAATCATTGGATTTAACATTTATTAGCTGTCCTAATCGCCCTCTGTCTCACTGACATGTGGGCCCATGCCCTTAAACCCCAGCGCCCGAAAGCCTCATGTATTATTTGCGCTTATTGTGGACCGTCGATCTTGTGATCAACGGCCTAGATCTGTGGGACTTTCGAGCGCCAAATGTCCCAATCACTGGGCCGCCCATCTCTCGACCTGCGGTTGAGATCGTTGGTGCATTCGGACCTCGGTTGTAACATCAATCTTAGCCGTCCGATTTCTTTCCGTAGTCGAGATCGATTGGGCGCTCGAGTGCCGAATGTCCCATTCGTTTTTGACCGTTGGATCTTGATCCAACGGTGGGCTCTTTAGGACCGCGCACATGCGCTTTTCTCGTCTTGGCGTGGGCGTTGGATTTCGATCTAAGGCCCATAATCGCCCACGCCACTTTATTTATGATAAGTTTGTTTATATTTCAAGAAGCCTTTATTTATCAATCAAAATTGTGTTAAACTTTGAAAACTCATAACTAATTCATTTCAAATCCTTTTTAGATGATTCCCACTGTATTAAATTCAGGGTTCACTAAAGTTTAATATAAAAATGCATTTAGACATGTTTCTGTAGAAGAAAGTTGTATAAACAATATTAACTTGATTTTAGCCATTTTAGAATGTTCCAAAAACTGAATAAAACCTTGTAAAATGCATATCTTTTTCCGTATAACTCCAAATTGTGCGAACTCAATTTTGATAAATTCCTCTGTTAACAAGTTTTAATATGAAATAGGTTTCGAACATGGTTATATTTCTGTAAAGTAACATGTGCTAGATTTACAACTTAGAAAAATCATAAGTAAATCATTATAACTCCAAATTTGGTAAACTCAACTTTGGTGACCTTAGGATGTCATAACCTGCCTACCATTAAAATTTCAGACTTTAAATCATTCCAGAAATTTATGCCATGAACAGTAACAGATAGTAATTAGAATTGATTTATTCAGGCTGAGAAAATTTGATTTAGCCATAACTTTTGCATGTTAAGTCCAACTTGAATAATTTTTGTTCCTAAAATTATCTAAAATCATACCCTTGCTGTTGTGCGAATTTCATAAGTTTTGGATATCTTCTGCTGTTGAAGTTTATTCGGTGTTCTTCGTTCTTATTGGTTTTATCGCATTTTCTCGTTAGGTTCCGAAGATAATATTGATATTGATTCTGAGCCACAGCAGCCAGACCCTGCACTCCAGCAAGGCAAGTAGATGTAGCATCATTTGATCATAATGATCCTATTAATTTCAAATTCTAATATGTTGTTTGCAAATTCTACGTATGCATTGCTATGTTGTTTTAACTATTGTTGATAGTTAACCCATTAGATGCATTACCAGTAGGCAAATATTCATTCTCTACTACTGAGCCTAGGGTTATTTGCTGTGATTTTGGGTTCGATGGATGAACCCTTGTCACTTAGTAGATTTCGAGTCTGATGCTTAGTCATGCTTAGCTATCGGTAGAAATGGGCGGTTATCGACTTGTCGATAACCTTGATCACACAAATGCTTATTATGACTTTATATTTTAGCCTTTGTGCTATGATTACTTGTGAAAACTAAAAACTGAAAATAAAATGATTTGGACTTGGGCACAACGGTATGTTGGTGTGTTTTTGGGTGTGGCTGGAATGGTGTCCGAGTCAATTAAGGACCGAACATCTTGTGAGTACCTGTTATCCAGGCAATTTGTGCATGCTAACCACACTAGAGGGAAATAGGACATCTCTTGACTAAGTATTTTGGGGGTGTTAATTAATGAGTCGCGTGGTGGGTTGTATATTTAACTATACGCAATATGGACATGTTTGTGGGGGAGGGGAGCACCTGCCGAGGCCGGTGTCTCCTACTCCACGTATGGGTCCTTGTGATCCATATTTCGTCGGCAGATCACTAAGGGTTAACCCCTATACGTGCGGCTCTTAATTAGCATTTTCTATTGGAAAATGTCTCGTAGGACTTAGCCATTTCGGCATACCAAAGGAAGTGTGCTTAATAGCCTGGCAAAAAGGTGGTATGAGGTGTAGGTACATTGGTACACCCCTGCAGGGTTTAAAACTATTCGAATAGCCTCGTCCTAGGTTATGTACACGCTTGGGTATGCTTTTCAAGAATTAGACTACAACATTTTAACTAAAATTTGATGAGTGGTATGAATCAGGGATTCATGCTATGTTGTGGTGGCTATTGGGTTAGTCACCTCTAGGTGGTTACTTGTTACTTATTATTACTCGCTGTTATTTCAATGATTAAAAACTGATTTGTTAAATTGCCTTCAATCTATTACATTATTGCAAAATAAAAATTGCTTTACGCGTCCAAATAACCATATAACCAACTTCCTTTGATACAGCTTTCATGTAGCTATGTATAGGCTTGTTACTCGTAAGTCTTGCGAGTACAATATTATACTCATCTGCATTACTTGTTGTGTGCAGAGGAAGGAGGTGAGCCCTAAGGGCTTCACTTTTGTGAATTGTGTTGTGGCGGTGTGTGGGACGATTAGTTGGGCGGCCCGGTCGGTTGCCCTGTGGATTGTATGGCTAACCGGTCGTATTTTGGTTTAAGCCATCTTATGGCATCTTTTGCTTCCGCTGTTATTTATTATTTATGTCTTTTGGCCGGTCGGCTGTCTTGTAATAACTTTATATTATGTATGTCTTTTGGTAGACTTGTTATAGTATGATGTATGGAATTAATGCATGATTTTGCAATGGGGTGTGTATACTGCATTTCTGGGAATTATACATATCTCGAGGCTTGGTTTATTTGCTTTGTGATGCTAGGGTCAATGGAAGGCTAAGCATTACAAGTCACATAAATCGGGTCCTCACAAGCTAGCACCACCATAATGAACAATTCGAAACTTCATCTTAGACATTGACATTCCCAATGTGCTTTCCCGCCAGGCCAGCTCACAAAGACTGCTAGTCTGACACACACCACTGGACAGGGATGCGGCGAACTGTCCCGCGATGCAGCTAGTAGGTAGTCACACCTCCACCCTGTCACACAGCCTAACCTATCCACCGAACATCAATGCCGAGAATCCATAACCTACTATGTTAGGCCCGTCCCATCAAGCATGTGGTCGCATGCGAAGGCTCGATTCAATGGGGCACAAAGTTGAGTCCTTAATTGATCAAGGCAAGACTTCCATTTTCTAACTAGGTCACAAAGAATATCATTCTCATTCACACAGTCCACCATATCACACAGTATCCACCACTTGCCTCAGTCCAAATCCTTTACCACCCAGTTGGTTTTATTGCAACACATGCTATCACGAAGTAATAACACATAGCACACAGTTTTACACAAAGTTCCATAGTCACTTAGTCAATTTAATATTTGTAACTCAAATGAGATGTGAGACTCATAGCATGGCTAAGCAATTGTACTCGCATCTAACCAACCCACGTTGGTGCTACAATATTACCAACTAATAAACCAATCTAGGGTGACAAGGAATTATGACATACAAAGCCAAGGTATTATAACAAATTGGATAATAACTATACCCAAAAGTATTTAAATAAATAATTAAAGTAGAATGCAATACTTTGAAACAAAGTAATTTAAAAACTGGGTTCAAGATGATCAAAGGTATGACTTGCCTTGGAAAAGATCTAGGTACTGGTCTTGATCTTGGGGTGCTCCTTCTTCTCCAAAATTCCCCGACGTATCGACGTCTACTCGCAAACGAAACAAATAAACAAAACAAATAAATAACAGAGCCAAAACAAACTCCAAAAATTAAATAAAAATCTCAAATTTAGATAAATTTTGGAATTTGAATGGGCTCAATCGGAGTTCGGACGCAAAAGTTATGGGCTCTGGAAGTTTAAATCTAAAAGAAATCCTAATTTTGGATTTTTTTGGAATTTCTGAATTATTTCTTACCAGAAAAATTGGATTATTGCGCAAGCATGACATCAGCACAGGAATTTCAGAAATTAAAAGAAATATAAGGAAAATTCTGACATGTGGGTCCCGCATGTCAGAGGCACGGCTCACGGTGGACTAAGCCCACCGAGCCTATTGAGTCTGGGGCCAGCTCGGGTGGCACGCCCGCGCCACGCGCGCCGATGTGGCGCCGGATGGGACGACCCGCACGCACACATGCGAGGTGGCGAGACACGCGCGTGATACGTTAGATCGACTAGCGGCGCGCCGAACCGACAACAACGGCGAACGGCGGTGATCCACCGGCGGTGAGTGGTACCGACACGTAGGTGAGGTTATTGCGAACCTCTGGGTGCAACTTCGGGTGCTCGGGATGGACGGTGGCGACCGGCGGCGAGAGTTGAGCAGTGGAGAGGTGCGGCTTTTGTCGGACGGAGGTTCAGGTGAAGTTCTGGCAACTGCGAAGGCTCTTGGAGGTAGCCCGAACGACGGCGATGACGGCGGTGTACTCCACGGGGGCGGGCCATTACCGACGGTGGTGCAAACCGAGGAAAACGACCGGCGGCGAGAAACCCTAAAAGGTCAAATGAGGCGGCGCTAGGTCTGTCGGGGTGCTGTGGCTTGAGGGTTTGGGTGCGGACGTCAATGCGAACCTCGGGGGCCTATTTATAGGGCCGGGGCGACACGGGATAATGAATCTATAATTTGAGATTTCTTGGTTTCAAACGAAAACAGAGATAGAGTTGGTTTTGATCCCGATTGAGGGTAGATACAAAAGTGAAGAGAAGAAAAGAGATAAAGTTTGGTGAAGAAATCAAGGAGGTTTTTGTTGGGAGAGTCCGTTAAACGCAAGATGCGAAACGAGACTTAAAGCTTAATTACTTATACTTGACTCATTCCTTTAACAAGGAATGTTATTTTCTGTGATTACTACATCACTTTGCCACTTAAATAAGATAAGTTCTTAAGACCAAATCGTAGGAACAACTTAAGAACCAATAACATCTTTCAACATGTCACTTTGCTCAAAGCAACTCAATCACCACATAACTCAAGCGATCCAATTTATCACCATCGCAAAACTCAAAAATCCAAGTTACGAAAGACGATCAAATTTCTTTATTTCTAAAAGAATCATCACCACACAAGTCACAATCTCTTGCGGATAATCTTACTAACATCAAGAATAATATACTCGAACATGAATATTTATCATCAACTATTCCATTAGATCACCAATTTGTTCCTCTCGCCTTTTCATCCCATCTTCAAAATGAGAGTATACCAAAATCATACAACATCACTACATCAACTTCTTAAGTTTAGAAGGGTCTACTACCCAATTGAAAAGCTCCTACCAAAACCCTTTCATCAAGGACACAAGTTCATCCAATTATTTCACAATCATGTGGGCATAAGCCACCTATTATATCATATCAGTTCAACTTTTAGCGATGCTCATTATCAAACTTCAACACACAACAGTTATACGACAACCCTTGTTGTTATCAATCAAGCCGTTATGAAATCTAGTTGCTACCTACTTTCCTTCCCAAATCACATGGATATTAACAAGCACATATTCAACTGTTCCTCCTCACATTGGATTTCACAAAAATACACTAAAACTTCAAAAATCGAAATCTTCTATCGATCAAGAGTCTTAACAACACTACAACCAAATTCATCACGTCATCCTACATAGAAGAACTACATAGAACTCCTCCCATAATTTCTAGATCCACCGATATTCAATCCGTTCAACCGGTTGTACACAATTCTAATAACTAATCATACTAGGGAATATGTAAATCTGTATTCCTCTAATTTTCCTTTCCACACAATTAAATTAATCCATGGGAACCAAAGAACCCAACAAGTTTAACAACCTAAACAGCTTTTAATGACCGACTAGTTCATCAAGGTTCCATACTTCTTGATATCTCTCAATCACTACTCATATATACCGTTCATCAAGAACTAGAAAAAACAACATCATCCTAATCAATTTCACTTCCAAGGTTACTAATTAATATTAATTATTCACCATACCAATAACTCAACTTGATATCCATACCATATCGAGTTATTTGATTACAATCTCCGATTTAACCATAACAAGTCATCGTAAAAGGATTTTAGCAATTTCCAATGAAAAGAGATGCATTAAACTTCATCACTCGGAATGATCCAAAAGAAATACATAGAGCCAAAGTTTTCTCATGTTAACAAACTTGCAACAGAAACTCTCATTACCCAAACTTTCAAACGAATACATGAGTCATTCTTTTCAATGAGAAAGAAGAAACAACCATGGAATTATCAAGAATGCCAATTGAGGACGATCACAAGTAGTAAAGACACTCAACAATGAAAACAATACTTGTTTCAGAGAACCATTAGAGACCATTGAAACACAACCATTACCATGAACCACGAACCTAAGAGAAAAATCATCATCCACCACCGAACAAGAATTTGCCAAGATTGAGGTCAAGAAGGAAAACAACTTTCTAAAGCAGCTCACGCTCAACTCCTGCAACTATGGTATTCGAGGTAACTACTCTATTCGTCTACCACGAACGGTGGTATAACCCGACAAAGTCCAAGGCCACAATCACGGCCTCCACTTCTTATCCACTATCACCAACACGCATTAACAATATAATCAAATATGATTATACATGATCATCTCATGGTAATCATATAATAGATTCATAGTTATAGAATATCATAACATATCATTTCATATATTAACAACAAGAAAGATAGCACAGAGGCAATTCAACAATTGCTCAACAAATGAAACATAGCAACAGATAATGCGAAGCAATGTAATTCCCAACCCCACCCATCACGTACACAGTGTGTCAATTTAATATTTTTTCTATTAACCACGGACCTAAAGCCCGCTCGATACCAACTCAGTAACACCCTGTACCAACGATTGAGCCCGGAATGCTACCAAACTAACATTTAAACAATTCTAAGCCAAAACATCCTACCAAATTTTGGCGAACCTCCCTGTATTATTAACTACCGGAGGTTCCAATATTTGAAAATAAACGTATATAATTAATCCAACATTCAAGATAATCAATAGGCATTCAAAACATGAAAGCAACTAGCATATCCAGAGATATCCAAAAGACACTACCTATCATTATTACACTTAATCCAATGCATGAAGCATAATCATAAACAATCTCTAAGCAAAGTTGCTCCTTTATTAAAGTATGAACTAAAAATTTATCAACTTTTAAGGTGGATGGTAGTGTGTGTGTCCAACTCAAGTCTACTCCCTCCCATGCATGCCATTCTTGCAAGTGGTACCTAAAAACACAACAAAAGCAAGGGTGAGTCCAAAGACTCAGCAAGTACCAATAA
Source organism: Ampelocalamus luodianensis (assembly GCA_036346255.1). Taxonomy (NCBI): domain Eukaryota; kingdom Viridiplantae; phylum Streptophyta; class Magnoliopsida; order Poales; family Poaceae; genus Ampelocalamus; species Ampelocalamus luodianensis. The sequence goes on from CM070625.1 coordinate 39,061,401, forward strand.
TGAAACATTAATCTCACATTTACATCATCAACATTCCATTCCAAAGCTTTACACAAAAACATATCTCATGAGGTATGTATGCGAATATGCAATGCAACTTTTCTCTTTCACTCTTTGTCGATTTCACCGTGTCACGAGATATGCACCGCCGCCGCATACCATGCCTGTGCTCGCAAGCACAGGGACCAATTGCCCAATACTCCGCAAGTAAAGGGGACCTCAAGCCCCGCCATATACATGACGGGATCTTAATAAATGCTTGGTCACCACGTGACCAAGTCTTTATTTTGTCAACATGATGCATATGCACACATCATGAATCATCATAATCATACCTCCTCAGCAATATCACTTATGAATTTAACTCATTCATACTTCTATCATTCATATCATAAGCATTTACCATCTTTAATCAACATATCACACTATCAACTAAGCATAGCTAATATGTATCAAAACATAGCACTCACTGTCAAACAATTCATAATTACTCTATCAAACAGTAGTACTTGCAACCACCAAGATAATTTGGTACTCATCACAATATCATCCATTCATGGCTATTATGACCCAAACACAAACAACACAACATACAAGCATAATAATACAATAACCCTGATACTTGCCTCAACCGTGCGAGAACGGTGGACGCTGAAGTGGCGCTGCCCCTGGATCTCGCTCCCACCGAACATAGAGATAACCCAATCTAAGACCAACATACTGGACCAAAAGCATAAATAACAACACAATTGAACTCTCTAAACTTCCAAGCATTTTCCAATCTTCCAATTTCTAGCGATCGCTTTTGGTGTTCACTGCGGACAGTCAACTTCTAAAATACATAACTTTCTGCTCCGGAGTCCAAATAGGATGTTCTTGGACTTTCTGGAAAGGTAATTAAATTACCTAAATAAACTTAGTTGGGGAGCCCTTTTGATTATGCCAACTATTGCCTCTACCAAGCCAACCTACAGAACAACAATTTTCACGTCGGTTTCTCTGGACAGTACACTAAAACCACCATAACTTTTTCTACGAAGGTCCAAATCTTGCGTTGTTTATCTCTATGAAAAGGTATAGAAATTACCTACATGTTTCGTTATACTGAGATCCTCTGATTTCGTCTTTAAATAAGAGATTAACTCAGTTTTCTACAGACTGTCAGAATGTTGATAGATTAACCAGACAGCGGCACTAAACAATTCATAACTTTCTAACCGTTAATCGGATTTTGGCGTTCTTGGCGGCCACTGAAAGCTAAGAACATTATCTACATAACTCTAGGAGACCAAAACTCCTAATTCGGCCTCTAAGCACCCGAAACGGACCGCGCAATAATCTGGACAGAACGCGATCTATTAACCAGACGCAAACCAATCTACCAAACGACATCAACCGCAACTATTACGCATCAAACAACGAAGAACACGCGACGTTACCCTTGTAGAATCGCAGCAAGATGATGAACTCTCCCCACGAGGTTGATCTCTCTCCTTTCTTCACTTGATCGGCAGCAGGAGCACCGACGGCGAGGAAGGGAGGCACCAATGGAGGGGGGCACCACCATGGAGGAGAGGTGTGCTACAGTAGCCGTGCTACAGTGTGGTGGCACTGTAGCTACAGTGCATCTAGGGTTTTTTTCCCTTCCTTTTATTGGTGGCCGACCCCTCATGGGCCTCCTAGGCCAAGGCCCATGGCCCAAGTTGCCGAAAAACTGCAGAAACCCCCCTTTTTTATGTCTAATTTCTCTTTTGAACGCTTTCTTTCGTAGAATAAATTGGAGTATTACATTAAAACCCCTCTTTCTCCTGTTCAATCGCTTTGCTAAAAGAAATATTCCCCCGATTTTAATTATTCTCTCCCGATTTAATTATTCTCTCCCGATTTAATTTTTGGGGTATTACATTCTACCCTCCTTAAACAGAATTCGACCCCGAATTCTATTCAACCTCAACACCAAAAAAAAACACAGCTAAAAGATTTACTAACATTACTATGTACCTGCCATGAAAAACTTTGGATAAAGCTCGCGCATGCGAGACTCCAATTCCCAAGTCGCCTCCCTCTCGAGCTAATGGGACAAAGGCACCTTGACACAAACCAACGACTTGTGCCTCAGCACTCGCTCTGACCTCTCTAACTACGCACAGGATGCTACTCAAAGGTCAGCAGCTCCCGCGAAACTTCAAACTTCGGACCTCTCTGGTACTCACTCAGCACTGGGACAAACAAGACGATGTGTACTTCGCGCTTGGACTCACTACGGTCCTAATGTTTGGCCAACTAGAAAAAACAACCCAATGTACCTTGGGGCAACCCCCCCTAGTGGTACCGAACCACGCAACATGTGCATAGAACACTGAACTTTTGTTCCACCTATTAAGCGGACTTTTTCACCCAAAGAAAGATCGCCTCCTTTAACGAGGACACACAATGTAACTCGCTTTAAACACACTCTTACACCGACATAGCCCAACTGAAAAAAAGAAGGATTATCATCGCAACCAAGTGTTACCAACTCAGTACTAAAAAGAGTCAAGTTCAGAATCGAAGATTTATCACGAAAATCTTTCCACCTTCAAATTAGAAAATTTGCAAATAAACACCACATCCGCCAAAGGAGAAATCACTCGAATAACCAAATCCAACATTTCTTTTATTCTTTCTGAACTGATAAGAACCACACATACCAACATAAAGCCAAGCTCAACTTTGCAAAAGACAAAGGTCAACAGCATAGAACTTAAACGAAAATCAGGAAAACAATTCACTTCTTGAGGAAGCATCAATTTAACAGTTTCTCTTCTAGGACCAAAATTTCCCTCAAGCTATGGAATCCCAATCATCGCACAACACACTAACTTGTTACTCTTAACTTGGCGATCTCAACGCCAAGCCCAAATCGAAACGCCTTGTCTACACCTTTGAAGAGGGACTCTGATGATTTCACAAAACATTCTCTAACCGATTCCTTTATCGATAGAATTCATTTGACAGATAGCACTCAGAAAGTATCCCCAAATTAGATCTCTCACACGATCATATCACCTCAACCCTTTTTTTAGGGCAAACATTTCAGATTCCACATCACACACTCTCATGTACTACATTAGAAAGGTGTTATCAACGATCATCCCACTGTTCGTAATCCACCCTTATTCTACTTCCTCTGCACATAATCTTTGGGCGACTCAAAGTTCTAGCATAACAATGCAAAGTCCACATTTAACCTCCAAGACTCTTGCAACTAACTTCTCATATAAAGGATAGGAAATCCTCGATTAAATCCCTAAAAATCCATAATTCCCACATACTCACTTATTAATACCCTCATGAAAATATTTTCTTGACCCTCTTAGACTCAATCAAAACCAAATCACTCTTGACATTACTCAACATTTTCTATTATCCCATTAATTGACATGACAATTTGATTACTTTGTAATCCCACTCTCATTAAACCACGTCATCGAGAATAACCATTCACAACCTCACAATACTACCAAATTACGATACTCTATAAAATTGATCAAGATTTTCATACTCTTGGTAATTCTAATGTCCCACCCGAAGTGAACAAAAGATCTTGGATCACAATCACTATAGGTTCTACTAGCTTTAACAATGTAATCAGTTTAACCCCATAAGACAATCTTCCATTGAGATAGACTTCTCTCAAAGAACTATATTACGAAATTATTTCATCCTCCAATGCTCATCGAATAACTTACAATCCAAGTTTCACAACTACAATTATTGAACACCTCAAAAGACTCAGGTGAAACGAATAGGTTGATTCTTCATCAAAAGAAAGAGCGAATGGAATCAATTTTCATCAACTAGAAAAACATGTGCTACCCACAGTGAACACAAGACCAAGGAAAACTGTCACTTAGGCCAAGTACTAGAAAAACATAAGGGAATGCCAACAATGAGGGCTCAAGCCCTACCAAAGCGAATACCAAACCACAAATGAGAAGAAGGTAATGCCCTTTGAAAATTGATAAACTCTTATGGAACAAGTGCATAAGGTTTAAGCACTCTCAAATAAACTACAAGATGCGAAACGAGACTTAAAGCTTAATTACTTATACTTGACTCATTCCTTTAACAAGGAATGTTATTTTCTGTGATTACTACATCACTTTGCCAGCTTAAATAAGATAAGTTCTTAAGACCAAATCGTAGGAACAACTTAAGAACCAATAACATCTTTCAACATGTCACTTTGCTCAAAGCAACTCAATCACCACATAACTCAAGCGATCCAATTGATCACCATCGCAAAACTCAAACATCCAAAATCCAAGTTACGAAAGACGATCAAATTTCTTTATTTCTAAAAGAATCATCACCACACACAAGTCACAATCTCTTGCAGATAATCTTACTAACATCAAGAATAATATACTCTGAACATGAATATTTATCATCAACTATTCCATTAGAAAGCCCCCAAGGTTTCACCAATTTGTTCCATCGCCTTTTCATCCCATCTTCAAAATGAGAGTATACCAAAATCATACAACATCACTACATCAACTTCTTAAGTTTAGAAGGGTCTACTACCCAATTGAAAAGCTCCTACCAAAACCCTTTCATCAAGGACACAAGTTCATCCAATTATTTCACAATCATGTGGGCATAAGCCACCTATTATATCATATCGGTTCAACTTTTAGCGATGCTCATTATCAAACTTCAACACACAATGCTTATACGACAACCCTTGTTGTTATCAATCGCTTCATATGAAATCTAGTTGCTACCTACTTTCCTTCCCAAATCACATGGATATTAACAAGCACATATTCAACTGTTCCTCCTCACATTGGATTTCGCAAAAATACACTAAAACTTCAAAAAAATCGAAATCTTCTATCGATCAAGAGTCTCAATAACACTACAACCAAATTCATCACGTCATCCTACATAGAAGAACTACATAGAACTCCTCCCATAATTTCTAGATCCACCGATATTCAATCCGTTCAACCGGTTGTACACAATTCTAATAACTAATCATACTAGGGAATATGTAAATCGTATTCCTCTAATTTTTCCTTTCCACACAATTAAATTAATCCATGGGAACCAAAGAACCCAACAAGTTTAACAACCTAAACAGTTTTAATGACCGACTAGTTCATCAAGGTTCCATACTTCTTGATATCTCTCAATCACTACTCATATATACCGTTCATCAAGAACTAGAAAAAGACAACATCATCCTAATCAATTTCACTTCCAAGGTTACTAATTAATATTAATTATTCACCATACTAATGACTCAACTTGATATCCATACCATATCGAGTTATTTGATTACAATCTCGATTTAACCATAACAAGGCATCGAAAAGGATTTTAGCAATTTCAAATGAAAAGAGATGCATTAAACTTCATCACTCGGAATAATCCAAAAGAAATACATAGAGCCAAAGTTTTCTCATGTTAACAAACTTGCAATGAAACTCTCATTACCCAAACTTTCAAACGAATACATGAGTCATTCTTTTCAATGAGAAAGAAGAAACAACCATGGAATTATCAGTAATGCCAATTGAGGACGATCACAAGTAGTAAAGACAACTCAACAAATAAAAACAATACTTGTTTCAGAGAACCATTAGAGACCATTGAAACACAACCATTACCATGAACCACGAACCTAAGAGAAAATCATCATCCACCACCGAACAAGAATTTGCCAAGATTGAGGTCAAGAAGGAAAACAACTTTCTAAAGCAGCTCACGCTCAACTCCTGCAACTATGGTATTCGAGGTAACTACTCTATTCGTCTACCACGAACGGTGGTATAACCCGACAAAGTCCAAGGCCACAATCACGGCCTCCACTTCTTATCCACTATCACCGACACGCATTAACAATATAATCAAATATGATTATACATGATCATCTCATGGTAATCATATAATAGATTCATAGTTATAGAATATCATAACATATCATTTCATAGATTGACAACAAGAAAGATAGCACAGAGGCAATTCAACAATTGCTCAACAAATGAAACATAGCAACAGATAATGCGGAAGCAATGTAATTCCCAACCCCACCTACTGTGCACAGTGTGTCAATTTAATATTTTTTTCTATTAACCACGGACCTAAAGCCCGCTCTGATACCAACTGTAACACCACTCACCAAAGATTGAGCACGGAATGCTACCAAACTAACATTAAACAATTCTAAGCCAAAACATCCTACTAATTTTTTGCGAACCTCCCCAGTATGATTAACTACGTGAGGTTCCAATATTTGAATAAAACGTATATAATTAATCCAACATTCAAAGATAATCAATAGGCATTCAAAACATGAAAGCAACTAGCATATCCAGAGATATCCAAAAGACACTACCTATCATTATTACACTTAATCCAATGCATGAAGCATAATCATAAACAATCTCTAAGCAGGTTGCTCCTTTATTAAAGTATGAACTAAAAATTTATCAACTTTTAAGGTGGATGGTAGTGTGTGTGTGCAACTCAAGTCTACTCCCTCCCATGCATACCATTCTTGCAAGTGGTACCTAAAAACACAACAAAAGCAAGGGTGAGTCCAAAGACTCAGCAAGTACCAATAATGAAACATTAATCTCACATTTACATCATCAACATTCTATTCCAAAACTTTACACAAAAACATATCTCATGAGGTATGTATGCGAATATGCAATGCAACTTTTCTCTTTCACTCTTTGTCGCATTTCACCGTGTCATCGCGAGATATGCGACGTCGCCGCATACCATGCCCGTGCTCGCAAGCACAGGGACCAATTGCCCAATACTCCGCAAGTAAAGGGGACCTCAAGCCCACACTCACAAGTGTGGGGACCTCAAGCCGTCATATACATGACGGGATCTCAACAAATGCTTGGTCACCACGTGACCAAGTCTTTATTTTGTCAACATGATGCATATGCACACATCATGAATCATCGTAATCATACCTCCTCAGCAATATCACTTATGAATTTAACTCATTCATACTTCTATCATTCATATCATAAGCATTTACCATCTTTAATCAACATATCACACTATCAACTAAGCATAGCTAATATGTATCAAAACATAGCACTCATCACAAACAATTCATAATTACTCTATCAAGCAGAGTACTTGCAACCACCAAGATAATTTGGTACTCATCACAATATCATCCATTCATGGCTATTATGACCCAAACACAAACAATCCAAACATACAAGCATAATAATACAATAACCCTGGATACTTGCCTCAACCGTGCGAGAACGGTGGACGCCGAAGTGGCGCTGCCCTGAGGATCTCGCTCCCACCTAAACATAGAGATAACCCAATCTAAGACCAACATACTGGACCAAAAGTATAAATAACAACACAATTGAACTCTGTAAACTTCCAAGCATTTTCCAATCTTCCAATTTCTAGCGATCGCTTTTGGTGTTCACTGCGGACAGTCAACTTCTAAAATACATAACTTTCTGCTCCGGAGTCCAAATAGGATGTTCTTGGACTTTCTGGAAAGGTAATTAAATTACCTAAATAAACTTAGTTGGGGAGCCCTTTTGATTATGCCAACTATTGCCTCTACCAAGCCAACCTACAGAACAACAATTTTCACGTCGGTTTCTCTGGACAGTACACTAAAACCACCATAACTTTTGCTACGAAGGTCCAAATCTTGCGTTCTTTATCTCTATGAAAAGGTATAGAAATTACCTACATTTTTCGTTATACTGAGATCCTCTGATTTCATCTTTAAATAATAGATTAACTCAGTTTTCTACAGACTGGCAGAATGTTGACAGATTAACCAGACAACGGCACTAAACAATTCATAACTTTCTAACCGTTAATCAGATTTTGGCGTTCTTGGCGGCCACTGAAAGCTAAGAACATTATCTACATAACTCTAGGAGACCAAAACTCCTAATTCGGCCTCTAAGCACCCGAAACTGACCGCGCAATAATCTGGACAGAACGCGATCTATTAAACCGACGCAAATCA